>CAKASE010000046.1:8537500-9939457 GCA_916720795.1 Danaus chrysippus | reverse complement strand
AAATACAATACTAGTACGTAACAATATGTGTGTCAAAATATATTATTAAAATAAATGTGATAACAAATGAGTTTACTACAGCAGTATAAACACAAGCCTGATATTTTATTGATACCCCCTTTAAACATTTCACAGGTTTTGTTAATATAAAATATATTTTACCGCAATTAAAATTTGGACTAAGTACCTATACGTAATTGAATGAAAAGCATCAGTGTAAGCCATAAGGTTTACAAATTGATATTGTAAACATATAATTTTTGTAAAAAATACCAGATATCCAAAATCTTGAGCCTTTATGCTTGACGACCATATCTTTTCACAAATACAATCCGATCCTTAAATGTTTTCATCTATATTAATAAAGAGGAAAGATTTGTTTGTTTGTTTATTTGTAATGAATAGGCTCCGAAACTACTGGACCGATTTCAAAAATTCTTTCACTTTTGGAAAGCTACATTATTCCCGAGTAATATAGGCTATATTATATTAAAAAAAAAAATTAGGGATCCTTACTAAAACTCCGGTATTGTAACCCAAAGTGTAACAAAATGATCTGAAAAATTCCTTACGTCGCGTGCGCTGCGAAAACTATTGATTATAGAACAAAATCATTTACTACAACTTTACAGAAATCATCATTATCTACAAAAAGTGTCGCGACAGCATATGTCTAAATATTATAGTTATGTTGAAATAAGCGGTTTTTTATTCTAAAAAATTAATTTATATGCCGCCGCCTGAAAAGGCTCTTTATTTGTACCTTGGTATTAAACCTTATCAAAATAAATTACTTTATATTCAAGACGGCTTTAATACCTTTTTATAACTCTTTGAATTATTCAATTCGGACATTTCATTCGGAAGATATCACAAGTTTAAAAATGCAAGTATTAGAAAAAAGTCGCGTGGTTGACGCTCACCTAGTCAGCATGCGATGTAGGCTCCATGTAAGCGTCACTGGGGTACGGGGGGAGGCAATCCCAACTAATATTATAAATGCGAAAGTAACTCTGTCTGTCTGTCTGTTATACTTTCCCTCTTAAACCTCTCAACCGATATTGATGAAATTTGACACAGACAAACTTTAGACCCTGAGATATAGGCTACCTTTTATTGCGAAAAAGGGGACGAAGAGGTTGAAAGTTTGTATGGGAATTTTAATTTTAAAAGATAAAATCATGAAACTTTATATTTAAGCACTTGATAGGATATATTTAAACAATTGTTCTGGCGTTTTTGAAATTTCGACCAGTGAGGGGGTCAAATAAGGGTTGAAAGTTTGTATGGGATATCTTAATTTTAAAAGATAAAACCATCAAACTTTATATTTAAGCACTTGATAGGATATATTTATAAATTTGTTTTAGCGTTTTTGAAATTTCAACCAGTGAGGGGATGAAATAAAGGTTGAAAGTTTGTATGGGATTTTGTCATTTTTGGGGATAAAAACATGAAACTTTATATTTAGGAACTTGATGAGAAAAAACAATTTGTTCTAGCGTTTTCAAAATTTAAAATCGTTTGTTATCTTTACCACCGTGGGGGTGAAATTCTACACACGGAATTCTCGAAATTCGAACGGAACAGAACGGTAACTACGAAGCTAAACTTTTTGTATACAAAATTTTAACCACTCAACCTAGGAACATCATGTTTATAAGTTTTGGGTGAATCAATTTAAAAAAAATTGGCTTTTGAAGTTAAAGTTCCTTTTAACGAATAAATATCTAAAATAAATAACGAAGAGTACCTACTCTGCATCGCCGCCGATGCCGTCGGTCGTCGGTCGCCGCACAGTGGGAAAGCCCCATACAAGGCCGTCTCAAAACCCCTTCACATGAAAGTCGTTGTTATGCAGTAAAACTAATTAATTAATATAGTCTTATAAATAAGCTTTCTTTTCTTTATTTCTTGTAATTATTTTTTGCAAACCATAATATATATTAAAAGGCATCAAAGTTGACTCATGTCCAATGGTGTTATTTTGGCCCAGTACATTACTACAATTCAACGACACATTAGTTGAAAGTTTTACTAATATTATAAATGCGAAAGTAACTCTGTCTGTCTGTTACGCTTTCACGCCTAAACCACTGAACTGATTTTAATGAAATTTAGTACAGAGGTAGAGTTGACCTTGAGAAAAAACATAGGATAGTTTTTATCTCAGACTTTTGATAAGTTCTCTTGGAAACGCGATATAATCGAACTCCAAGCGGGCGAAGCCGCGGGCAGAAAGCTTGTTAGGAAAATGAAAACAATCAATCATAAATACAAATTTTGATATTGATCATATTAATTTAACTAATGTGAACAAAATTCTGTAGCGCTTAACACTTCATAAACGTATACCGCTCTATAATTTTGAAAATAATGTAAGCTAAAGTTGGTAATGAAGACGTGACGAATTTTTTTTCGCATATAATTTAATAAACACAATATAATTATTAAGCTTCAATGAAAATAGTTCAACACTTAAATATTAAGTATTCTTTACGACACAAAACGAAACTAATAAAGTTATTCCTTGTTTCCAGTTCGGTCAAAAAATATTCGATATTAAAGTTTAATAATGGAATGAAACTCAATAACTTTATGGATCTTTATTATATAGTAACACACATATTACCTACTATAGTTATTATAAACAAATCAATTATGTACTGAATTTTAAAAATAATATTTAAGTTACCTTACCGTAGTAAATAAATAATATAAATAAAAAGTTAAAACATCGCACTTTGTTACAACTATTTAAAAGACATTTCAAGTTATATTTGACAAATAAAAAGAATAATAGTATTGAAGGACTGCTAATAAAACATAAACACACATTCAATAAATTATAATCAGTACAGTCAATCTGGGTAACTTTGATTCATCGGGTAACTTTGACAATGGGACCATGAACTAGTTTCGATTATTTTTTCTCATGAAACCAACACTATTCATATATGTTTATTTTAGATTTGCGATTTTAAATAAGCTTCCTAAATGCACTTTAAAAAAAGTAAGTTGTGAAAGTAAAAAAAAAACGTCATAACTTCGTTTCTGAATATATCGCGCGAATTTAAGTTTATTTTAGGGTGAATAACTTTTTGAATATTTTGTGATTTTGGTTGTTGATAGGGTAATTGAGATGTTATACAGAGCCATTTGTGAGTGTACTACCGCATTTTCATGAAAAAATTGCATATAATTAAATCTTATTTTGAAATTTCATGCATAAATATGAAAATACGTATTTTGAACAGTAACTGGGTAACTTTGACACCCTTACATAGAAACTAAAATGGTGGCGGAAGAGGTGATTGAAGAATTTGTTGTTAAAGATAGAGTTTTGCAACATGCACATCAAAATATATTGAGTTCTCACCTAGAACAACAGTTATATTTAAAACAGAAGGCACACTGTTTCCAGGAAAAGTGACAAGTTACACATTCCCGTATTATACACTTGTTGTATTGAGTAGATTAACACAAGGTGGTTGGAAATGGCCAGATAAAAGAGAAATTATTAAATTTAGATATGATGATGTTGTATCTCCAGTAGATAACAGTAAAATCAGTATAAAGCAGCCTGGGCTCTACACAAGTATTATTGACGATTTGCTCTATATAGAGTGGGGAAAATAGACAAGTCATGCTCAAGATTTTACAAAATGTTTGTTTGTTAAAAATATTTTTGCTTGTTTTCTTTATAACTTGAATAAAAATGTTAAATTAAAGGAGTTTTTTAAGCGTTTTTGATGGCGTTAAACAATGTGTGTAACATTGCCAAATGTTGTAGACTGATTCTTCATATTTTTTTTTAATATAAGACAAAATTGCAAAATGTTCGTTTCATAGCGTCACATGCATCCATTAGTTAATAAATATATACCCCAATGTTACCCAGATTGATAAAAATAATACTTATTACTACATTTTTATGCTTGGCTCTGTGTGTGTCAAAGTTACCCATCTTAGGAGGGTAACTTTGACACACACAAAATTTTGATTTTATACTATATTGGTATGTTTTATAAACTTTCTGTGGATGTCTAGAGACGGAAAGTAATACGAGAGCACTGATAAAATAAAAACACCCGAGTGATAGGTTTAATTTTTTAAAATATAGTATAAAATATCACCTTTATCTGTCAAAGTTACCCAGATTGACTGTAGTATGCGTCTTAATTAATAATATGTAGTGTGTGGCCACTAAACGTGCGAGTAGTCAGCGCGTCACGTCACGTGATGAGCTCGCTCGCCGACACGTCCGGGGACGAGTGACGAGCGGCGGAACACGCGCGACCACCACTCACTGGTCGCACATCTACCTGCAGGTGATATATAAATATATACATATAAACGTTGGAAACAGATTGTCAGAAGAAAGGTTAAGCTGAAATATTTTCTAATTAACGATTTTTTCACAATTAGTACCAAATAATTACGGGGATTAGCACTATCCCCGACGATATGTAATCCATTCAATACATTTAAGTACTTACTTAAAACGTTCTGACAGCATACGTTTTATGATTAATAGATTCAATTTAATAATGTGTATATAATTTGTCAGTGATTATTTTTTTTTGTGGAAACATTTTTTTTTATTAGACAAATACTAATTAACTCGCCTTAACTTTTTAACACAAATATCAATTAAATGTTCATCTCAATGTTTCATGTATGGGTTACGAAGTTTAAGTAATAATTGATTCGTATAATAATGTGTAAATGTAACCAATCGCGATGACAACGGATATCCGGTGATGACGCAGCACTGCTCGTCTGGCCCCAGTACGAGATGTATTTACCACGGTTGTCCAATGGCAGAGTCTGAAATTAAACAATAATATGTATTACAATAGACAGAAAATTGACATTATTATAATATACATGTATATATTATGAGGCTTATATTGAACGCTTACAATACATGTACTTTCAAATCTTGCTCCAACAGTAAAGTGACGATGGTTTCTTTGCAATGAGCATAAATATAAAACAATTTCTTTTAAGCAGCGAGTTGTCGACGAATATATGTATACCTTTGAATTTATTAAATATCGATATGATGTTAATAGACAAAGAATCGAGAAGGCTTTCGATACATTATAAAATAACTACATAACTAGTTATATAACTATGTATAATATTAATGATGCCGATATTTCAAATCCTCGCATTCTTTATACAGATTGGATAATGCTCGACTGAAATGATTCGGCCTCATATGTGCACCTAGATATTATAGTCACTCCTTGTACGTATATCAAAAGTCATGTTAATAAGTCTGTGTGTACACGCACCTGGTCGACCAGTCCCTCAACTCAGAGAGTGGTCCCTCGGACACACGAGCCCGACAACAGTAGCGGACTCTGAGACCAATCCGTGCACTCTGACGATTAGAAATATACATACCTAATGTAATAATAATAATATACTTTATTAATATAACAATAAAAATGAAATATATACAAAATAAAAGTAGATGCACAATAAGGCGTTCTTATCGCTAGGTCTAACCATCCATTCTCTAATGAACCTACGTAACTAGAGTAGGGAGATAATCGAGTACTTAAATAGGATAAATCGATTTTGCATCGAATATTAAATTAGGAAAACGATCTTGCATCAAATTTTGTCCTCAAAAATTGTACAGAAGTAAGTGTACAGTGTACTAAGTGGTGCTCCTAAATGCTTCAAAAGTCTATCTTTAATTTTTATTTATTAAAAAAATATTATCTCAAATATTTAAAAAACAATAATTATGTAAAATAAAAATATATATAACAAATACATGATATATGTCAACATAAAATGAACATTCGCCCAATATTTATAACAATTACATAAAATATTAAATAACAATTAATTATGTTTCTTGGATAGAATAAACGGCTTTATTTCATTCAACAAACTCTGTGTTTCCTACACCCCGTACTCAAGAATATGACTCATCCAACAAATAAAAACGATGACATTAGAAAAATATTCCACGATTCCAATGCAAAGGAAGCCATAGCATAACAAAAATATATAAAATACTTTAATAAATTGGAAAATCGATCTTGCATAAATATTGTAGTCGATAATTATACAGAACCTCAGTGTACTAATTGATGTTAAAATTACTCCAAAAAGCGTTAAATTTTATATATTTTAAAATAATTATCTCAAAGTTTTTAAAAACAGAACTCCTCCTAGTTTTCTTCACACAATACTCAAGATATATAATTCGTCCAACAATAAAATATTCCACGATTCCAGTGGAAAAGACGCCATAGCATAAAAAATATATAAAATATTTATCTATATATAAAGTAAGTTCAATATAATCATAATAGAGGTCCAATAGTTATACCAAAGTCGGCGTAGTCCAACATTAGGTTCCATCATCATCAGCGGCCTCCAGCAGCTCCAAGAAGCAGTGGTTCAGCAACACGAAGGACTCCCTGCCTCACCGCCCATCACCTGCCACATAACTAATACGCTGCAATGGAAAAGTACACATACATACAATGGAATTATTATTAGTACTCTTCTAATAACTTTAACGACATTTACATGAACATGTTATAGTCATTTCATATAAACATTGTGAGCAACTTGTGCATTATTTATATTTACGGCATAAATAACATTAATTGAAGATCATTTCTTAGCACTTAGCAAATCTATCCTGCTATCATTTGTAAAAAACGGGACACCTGTCATGGCATTATATTATATTAAATCTTTCACGAAAATTACTAAGTTATTAGTAAACAAAATATGGTTTTTATATGCCTCTTCAGATAAAAGCTGTTAAAAGATTCGTGATAAAATTATAGATACGGTCATGTAAACAAAAGCTTTAATTAGGCACAATAATTATTGTAATGAGAATAACTTCCAAAACAACTATTAGGTATGTCATAATTACTTATTTATGCTTGTCTGGACTGAAATAAAACTGATATTTTCAGATTTACGACGCGTTTTTTAATATTTTGCCTATATACTCCCGACCTTTCTTTTACTTTGCAGCAACCGAAAATATTATTTGTAATTCAATAAATACTGCCAAAGTCTTGAACTCATGCTTGTCTGGACCATTCTTGAGACTTTATTGATAAAAACAAAAGAAAATTAATACTTATAATATAGAACAGAGTATTAATACTTGCCAACACCAGCAACAATGATGTCAGCGTATCGAGGCAGGGCTCGAGCCTGCCTGCCTGCCTGCCTCGACCCGTCAGTTGTGTGATAGCCTAAACACATTAACATTCTATTTTAATTTACATACGAGTACCTTTATATCCGTAACATCAGATATCAACATCGCGTCATCTGCCAGATATTGTCGAAGTACTTCCAGAACTTGCGAAGGAACTTCTGGTATTTCTTCGCTTATAATATCTACGCCTTCCATACGCTGGAACATAAATTGGTTAGTAAACACATGCACCTATAATGTAATTGAAAAAGGTTTTTTTTATTATCTCGAATGGATAGCGCTTGACTGTCATTCCACGAGTTGGAAGGTGGAAATTAAATCGATGCACTATACTGTTTAAATGTGATAAAAAATTATAATACACTTTTAAGCTAGTTTAAGTTTCAGTTAAATAAACAGCCGTTATAATTATAAGTTAAAAGATAAATAAATTAATATTGTTATTAAAATTGTGACACAAGGCAAAAATTGCAATTTCAGCCAATCAAAACTATTAAACAATACAATAGGTTGTATTCATATTATTAATAATGAGTTATGCTTACTGAATTTATCTTGAACAGATGAGCAGCGTATCTGAGCCGTAATGTGCTGCCTTGTCCCCGGCTCGTGCCACTCAGCGCTGCCACTGGCCAGCCTTCACTAACTTCTCCAGCGCTTCACTTTCTGAATCTGATTCTTTTGTTTCTTGTTGCATCTCTTCCCCCTCCTCTTCATAGTCAGCTCATGTACCTGGAATATTTAGAATAATATGTCACATCAACTAGCCTTCGTACAAACAACTTGATCCGAACTATACCAATTATCTTTGTATATACATCGTGTTAGTTACACTATTTATACGTCAAGAACGGATGTACCGTTTGGCTGAAAATTTGTGGAGAGATAACTTAGAACAAGGGAAAGGACGTAGGATAGTTTTCATCTGATCGAAAAAGAAATAAATTGATAAAATACAAAATGCTCTTATTTACTGTCTTTAAGGTTGAATAGTTTTAGTCCGGTCAGTTATACATTTCTAATTCTGACACTAACGCAAACGAAGTCGCCGACAGGAACTAGTATTTAAATAAACATATAGAGTGTTCTATATTTTACAATATATTACTTATACAAACTATCAATGAATCACTTTCAGCATTATCTTCATCCACTCCATCGACAAGTGCCGCCCGAAGCTGTTCACCCACATCGCTCTGACCGATGGAAGCAAAACTGTAACAAATACGTATACATAAGGTTTACAAATTAAATATTTAAAAGGATTTTAAAACTATTTATTCAAAAGAAAATTATTGTATGTTAATAAAGAAAAAATAAGTGTCTATTTGCAAGTTACCAATACTTAAAAACCAGTGTATTTAGGTTTTATCTATCTGTCTGTTTATGTCAGTTTATGCTGAAAATTCCAAGAGGGTATACCTATTTTAATAATATTGAATTACCAGGCAACTTTGATACAAGGTACAATTAAGATTTTTATGACTCTCATAAACCTTTCAATAACCCTACTGCACTTGTGTACTGCATGTGTGTCATATTATTCAGTGAGCCAGCAGGTTTTCACTGTGAATCATAAATAAAACAACAAGTCATGTCAGGTAACATAATGTCAGTGTTCATCTCACGTGTCAGCCAGTAGGTCGGCGGCCCTCCTCCTCTTGCTGCCCGTCAGCTGGTCCCGGGCCGCTCGCTCCGCCAGCCCAGCAGCACCGCCCGCGGCACTCGCCTGCAGCAGCATCTGTACTGCCTCCCACCACTCACCCCTAAAAACAAACATTCCACTTGATATCCAGTCCATACTGATTCATATAAAGATACTAGCTGCGCCCCGCGGTGTTACCCGCGGATTTCCGGGATTGGAAGATGTAAAGTAGCCTATGTGTTATTCCTGGATGTTAGCTTCCTGTATACAAAATTTTATCAAAATCGGTTCAGCCGTTTGAGCGTGAAGAAGTAACAAACATACACACACACACTCCCAAACTTTCGCAATTATAATATTAGTAGGATGTATCTAAGACTATCCCGTGTATTCAGTTAACATCTCGCCTGCCCATGATCACGGTTGCTGTAATGTAACCGAAACGTCGGGAATATGTAGTTTTAAAAATATTATATAATGCGTAATAGTCCGTAAATATTAGCTTCATTTAAATGAATACTCGCGAGAATCTTAGATCTCATTATAATATATCCAATAATTTATTTTTTAATTATTTTTTTAATTTTGCTCATATCCAGAACATTTGTCAATAATAATACTTAACTAATAGGATTCTTAGCCAGCATTCTATGAATTTGATATATATATCGGCGCTACCAGCTTTAATAACGGATGCGACTTGAAAATAATTTGAGGCTGTCATCAATTCTTATTAGTATTTATGATTATTGTTAAAAGTAAAACGAAATCAAAAGAGAATAGAACTATGTTTGAATCTTGTTATAAATATAACGACTGGACGCACGACGGCGGACTCCAGAATTGAGAATTCAGGATTGATACTCGTAATTCAGAGTTCAGTGAGTGTGTATCATTGAAGTATGTTATTATGAAGAATCTTTGAGAAATACAGGAGCATTAAGATCAATTGAAGTTTCATTTTAAAATATCAGGGACCGTACTTGAAGAAGTGACATTTGCAACGTCAGCGAGGCTGGCGTCTCTCTCTCTTTAAAATCAACGAATGATAGCTTACCCTGTATCTCCTAGTCCTATATCAATTTGTTCAGCCTTTCTAAAGTGCCCTTCCTGTCGTATTTGTTGAGCGAGTGCTCAGTAAATATCTCTCGTGTCTTCTTCTGCCAGATGTGTAGCGGCAACACGTAGACCTTCCGACACTTTGCCCGCGGCGTTGTACGCTCCTACACATTTCTCCGCCATACCACAGGATGTGAGAACTCGTTCCGCTGTATCCCATTCCTGTAAATGTTTGCAAAAAAGAAATTAATTGACATATGAAACCTACTAGAATAGAATAAAAATCGACCCAAACTTTGAATTCTAAAAATTTAATAAATTGATCGTGACGTTAAATCCGTGTGTAAAAGAAGAAATGAATAATTGAAAACATATTCGTTTACACCCTCATTGGATGTTTACATTTATATTTTTGTAACTATACACAATAACTAATACGGAATGAACAAAATCGAATTACGTTAATAACAATTATAAAAAAAATAATAACAACATATTTCTTTTGTTCATTATTTAATATGAGAAGATATAAAATGATCCCCCAACTGTTCACATTGCTCCCGAATTGATTCCTCAAGAATGGATTGATTTAAAAAAAATGTATATATAAAAAAACAAAACCTATAGCAAAATCTTATCTCATATCTTTAAATGAGCAATTCTTGTATATATATTTATATATTATGGGAATCTCGGTATCGGCTCAAACGATGGAGATAAATCGATCTAGCTAGGAATCATTATCATCATTAATCATTTAGAAAATGTTATTTTACGTAAAAAAGAATAAAAATTTGTCGTTTAAAATATGACGCTCCCTGACATCTAGTGGCGAATAGTAATACTACTTTTTGCTACTTGCTTTTACTAACTGCTTTAACGACACAACAGCAGATGCCGTTGTTGATTACCAGGAAGTCAATGAATGTTTGCTTTAAGGTTATTTTCTGTCTTTTTATCGTGTTGAATTAAAAATGATGAATCCTTAATACCCAGCAAAGCTCAGTAACCAGTAATTATTAATAATACCTGTACAATTTGAAGAGCTTTTTTATAATGATGTGCCTTCAGAGCCGCAGTGAGAGCATCAACGGTTCGAGCAGCCTCTATGAGATGAGGTACAGCGGCGCCCGCCTGTCGCGATGATACAAGCCACGCGCCCCACTCTCCTTCCAACCTGGTCACTTCACCGGGACAGGCCTGAAGAACAACAAACGATATAATAAAAATTAAAAACAAAATTTCTAATAAACAACACTGACTTCTCTTGCTATTTGAACGGCTCTTGCGTAGTTGTTGCCTCTAGAATAGTAATCAACAGCAGTTCTGATATCACCTTTACGCTCGGATATTTCACTGGCCATTTCCCACCATTCCTCCTACAAAGGAAACAAATTGTAAAGTTCATAATCTATGTCTCTAATTAGTGAATCTTAAGTTTTTAAAATGTATAGTAATATGCAGGAGTTACAGTATAAGAATAAATATTAATGTTTGAGACAGTTATATTAAAAAAATATACTTCTGCTATTCTTTGTTAGTTAAATGCATAACCCTCGTCTTTAACTTGCATCATTCACATTTACATTATCTCTTCAATAGTACAGGGTGGGCCAAGAATTCGTTAACATTTGAAATAATCATTTAAAGAAAACTATTTGACAATTTTTAAAAATTGTTTTATTAAAAGAAAGCTAATGAGTTGGAAATTATTTTTTAAAAATCATATCATCTAAATGACCACCATTTCGATTTTTACACTCTTCTAAGCGAGTAACGAAATTTTCGAATACTCGTCCGCACAGAGACCGTGAGATTTTTTCTTTTAGTTGACGTTGAGTTCTTTTAGTGAGTCCAACAAGCGGTATCCCCACAAATGGGTACACACTTCACTGGCATTTTTATTTAGCTATCTGATAATGGAGCCATTTCCTTCCCTATTTTTTTTATCTATCTGATAATGCAACCTTCACCTGTACTAGTTGATGGCTGGCAGCTCGTCTCGCCGACCACCCTTCACCCACACACGAACCGCGCCTCGCACGTCACCTGACGACCTGTACCAACACAATAATACTTTACTAGGGCAAATAGATTATTAGTGTTATTCTAACTAAGATAATATATATATCAATTAAAACTGATATAAGATTTTACAAATATTTTTTTGCAGCGCGGAAAATTTTTATCAATCTTAAATTATATTCTGAACAGTTATAATTTTTGCACCTGTTGACGTGAGATATTCCATGTATTGCTGCCTGAGTAATGTCACCGCTTGTCTATCGACTTGTTCAGCGAGGGAGATGGCATCTGCTCATCTATTGAACTGCTTATACATATTAATGGCCAATTCTGGCTGAGCGGCTCCACGTACGTAGTATTCTTCGGCGGTGGTTAAGTCCCCCACAAATATTGCTAGACGTGCACGAACCTCGGGACTCTTTAAACCTATGCATTATATTATAATCACGATTAATAAAATAAATACTATTAATACAATAAGTGCATACTTAAAGAAACAGATATATGAGCTGTTCCCGAAACGTTTAAATGCAAAAAATACCTTCATCAATATTCCCTTCTCCTTTGGTTGAAGCCAACTCGAAAGTTTTCTCTAGATAAAATGTTCTAGCTTCATCACCCACTGCTTTATAGCATTTCGTCGCCAACTGAAAAAAATATATATGTTATGAGGTACTAAAACGTTTAAATGTTATAATTATACATATATATATATATATATATATATATATATATATATATATATATATATATATATATATATTATAACAGTTAGTATATATATATTAGTCTTTCTCTAATTTGAGCAGTGAGGAATATACCACCACAACTGAATCTAACATTAATGTCCAATCTACTTGAACCTAACATTAATGTAATTAAACCAATAATAAATTTAAGTAGTTATTCTAAAACCATTGGACAATCTTTATTTCTATCATATATACATGGTCGCTCATAGGTAATGTCGATTCATATGTAAAAATTTCGATTTAAATATGTTGGAACTTCTTAAATTTATCTCTAGCTCTACAAACAGTACAGTAATTTTACTTTCTTTGAATAATTTTCTGTTTGTTTGTTGATGAACGACTACGTTTTGATAAAATAGTGGACAGGTGATGCAAATGTATGAGGTTTTGTTGAAGGAAAATTAAAATTACCGAAACCGGTTTTTTTTTCAAGACAATTCTAAACCATAAATGACGAAAGTAACGCAGAATACGATCAAAGAACTTAGTGATACTAAATTCCTGCAACATCCGAAATTCAGTTCAGACTTTACACTTGAGATCTATGGCGAGAGTCTTTTGTACAAAATAATTTGAATCCAACAAATGTTATTAAAGCAGTGCGACATTTTTTTTGCATTTAAGGTCAAAAAAACTGTTTAACCTAAGAGCTTACTGCTCTTTGGGATAAAAACCATTAAATACGAGGAGCTATACATCTCATAGTTAGTCTATTTTATTACATTATATATTAAAAAGTGAACACTGAAAATCGACATTATTTATGAGCCATCCACTGTACTTATATCCTCTGTACTTGAATACAAATTCACATAAAGCAAATATCGTGAAAAACTTACTAAAAATTAGTAGAAGGTTTTCAATGCGTTTGGTAACGAAGCCTTAACAAACTTCTGTTTATATTTAATCTAACTGTAATGCCATACATATTAACCTCAACATCGTATCCTGTTAGCGCCTGTTCAGCCAGTTGACACCACAACGACCCGACGTCCGCAGACCTCGACACAGCGTCCAAGTATTGAGCACAATCCTTTAAGTCCCCGCTACGTAACGCCGAATCTATTCATAATAAATAGTAATTTCCATTTAATATTCCATATAAATCAACAATATAGCGATTGATGAAAATAAATTCAAATAGCGCTTAGAACATTAAATCAATCCTGTTATAATAAAATCGTTCATTTATTGTCTTATACCAAAAAAAAAAATGGCTTAAAAGTACTCTGTATTATTCTATAAGTTAATCTGTCCAAAAAGTTACTTCAGCAACATACTGAATCTTGTTGTGTGGATAGTGTGCACCGGATTAACATTACCCTACCATAACCTTTAAATTTAAACGTCGTCTATATAAAAATTATATAGTAATCACTTCAAACAATAAAAAATAAATGAAAAGAAGGTTTTCGGATATTTTTAAATAAACGACATACTGCCTACGTTTCGGTTACTTTACAGCGACCATGATCACGGGCAGACTAGATGTGTTTCATTTAAATGAATACTCGAGGAAGTCTTAGATCTCATTAATCCTACTAATATTATAATTGCGAAAGTTTGTGAGTGTGTGTGTATGTTTGTTACTTCTTCACGCTCAAACGGTTGAACCGATTTTGATAAAATTTTGTATACAGGAAGCTGACGTCCAGGAATAACACATAGGCTACTTTACAACCTGGAAATCCCAAAAATCCCGGAAGTTCGCGGGTAAAACCGCGGGGCGCAGCTAGTATAAAAATAATGTCAATACTGTAAAGGGTTCATACTGAAAGCCAGTCGATGTTCATCCAATACAATGGCCTGGATCTGACCTCCTTCCAGTAGGACTCGTCGCTCTGATACTGATACAGCCGAGACTGATACACACTCAGACATGTCAACACACTGAGGCTCCCATACACTGCACCTATAACACATACAAACACATATATGTATATATATGTATATGTAGGAACAACCTTATGATCCATGTATATCTTACTGTATGTAACATAAAGACATAATGAGTAAAAACTAGGATTAATTTACAGGAATATTTTGATATGTTCTCTCCCAAAACAAGAAATCAATATGGATCATTTAACCCATTGCCAACGATACACTATTTTTAAGTTAGAAGATTTACTATATATATTCAAATAAATTTTGTACACATAATAAGTTACTTTTATCCAGTACAATTAAAAAATATATTATTAAATCTTACCAAATCAGCAAATGTGTTGAGGTTTGGGCTACAACAGCGACACTGTTTTCTATCCATTGCACGAAACTAACTCCGCTCCCGATAATTTCCTAAAAAAATGAAATACCAGACAATAAAACATCGTATTTATTTGACTCAATTTATCCAGCTATGTAGTTTACGCTATATATATGAATGTGCTACCTTTTCACCGGTATCAATACGGAGAAGTGCAAGTCGTCGTCTAGTATGACGGAACAGAAGCAGATGTCCGCTCTCAGTCAGCTCCAACCAATCCACCCGAGCTTCGTGCCACCATGGCCCTAACTGAACTCCTACAACATTCACATCATTGATATTAATAAATATAATGCAACGACATCAATCTTTTTTTTTCATAACAAAGGAACTCTAAAATCTATCCTATGTATGTTCCGTACCTGTAACAAGATCAATAACAGCAATCGTCTGTCTGTCAGCAGATAGGCGAAGTGTTTTCGTTCTTCCTCCGTCTTCCTGCCCTCATTGATACGGACACTGAGCACGTGAGGATTCACACGCTCAGTACGAATCTCCATAAGATACGAATCATTTTAGTATAAATTAAATTACTTGACATTGTGTAGATCTTGATCTATACTCACGGTTTGTAGTACTCTATCGAGGCCGTACTCCACCACACTAAGTTCGCCAGCACGCTGCAACAGACAGGCTCCACCCACAGCTGCATATATACGCTCCCCTCCACCGGACCATGGTATCTGGAGTATTCATGACTATAAACTTTTAACTAACCTTAACTTTTTGTTAAAATATCATCTGGCATTTTAGCAGTTTATAAATAATCAATTTTAACAAACTTATCTGCTACTGCCTGTCTCACAGAATGGTATCTAACATCTATATGTATAGATCTCCTGTGGTATACTGGATTCAAAACAAGTTTTTATACACTTTGATAATCATTATACAAAATCATTGTTTCTGAATTAACTCCAATTTCAAAAATAAATAGCCTCCTTACTGGCTTCTCACATGGAAATATACTGTGCTTCTGTTGAAAACAAAGCTATATTTCTGTTTTCTACATTCAAAAGAAATTACTAAACCAGACAACTTAAAACAAAATCTAGAAAAAGATTTTTTATCATTTGAACCTGAACCCCAACTTGCAACAACATATCCTTGTCTATAACAATTATCCTTTCGTAAAACAAGGCCAAAGATTTTAGTAACTTTTCCAATGAGTTTCATCATATGAGTTCTAAAACTGACTCAAATAACATACACTGTAAGCTAAGTCTGGTCTGGTCAAGACAGATAAATACATAAAATTACCTACCACTTGTCTATATGGAATTTTCTAATCACAAAAACTGTTCTTAGATTTTTCTAGCCTTACATTAACCTCAATAGGAGTTTCCAGTTTTACAATGTAACATATTAAATCATTTCAGAAAGCTTTCTACCTATTGTTCTTGATCAACAGTTATAACATTTTCATACATATTTACTCTTAAGCCTAAACAATGCTTTATTTGATCTAGATCTTTTATTTAAAATTTACTGCTTAAATCTTGTATTGACTGATTAGTTGTCATTTTACAATTAGAGAATACAAAAAAGTCATCAACAAACAAATCTATTATCACTTTAACATTTCTTTCAAACTTTATAAATAAACAAGGTTCATACTTAGATTTTAAATGACTATAGAATATAGCAAATAAAACTTACCAAATGCGTGTACTATTAATAAAACAAATTCTGTACCTGTTAGACTCATGCCTTAATTTGAATTGCTTGTTTGTTTTGTTTTAGGTAGCGTTAAATTTCTAATGCATTGATACGTGGTAGGGTGGCCTGAAAAAGAATTTGTCCTACTTCTCGATCGTAATCCAAACTTATATTCTTACATCGAGTTTTGTTCCAAAAACAAACGGTCCTTGTCTTGTCGACGCGACTTGTTGCGAGACTAATGTTATTTATCAGTCACCTATAACACACGCAAGTAATAGTTAAAATAGATTTTAAAACATAATTGGTGTTTTATTTCATTTATAACTCTTTATGTAATCAAAAACGTATTACATAAATGTAACTGTGAACAGTGAACGTGAATAGTATCCCATTTCTGATTTTAGTATTCTAAAAAAAATACTCACAAAAATATAGTTTTCTTATAAAGCCAGTACTTTTAAATAACAAATAAAACCTTAACTAGAACAAACTAATAATATTCCTAACTCAATACACCTTAAATAAGTTAAATTCAATTTACAAAAATAAAAGTCGTGTTCACAAAGTACTTTCCCGCGTAAAATTAACAAACAAATCGTCATCAGTGATCAGTGTTACCAGAATATTTTATTCTCGAATCATCCCGCCGCACTGGAGCGCGCGTGTAACCCCGAGATAACCCCATCATGGCACACAGGTAGTTAAGGCGGGAAAGTTGAAATAAATTCATGAGCTTATTATTGGTTTTATATTAATTAAATTCGTTCTATTATTTTACAATAATAAATAAAATATTAAATACAAATAAAATTCAATTATTGAAGTACAAATGGTCTAGATTTTTTTATTTTTATTGATTGCACTTTGTTTTTAAAATAATTTACCTGTTTCAGTTAACTTTTTCTGTTTTTTACTAGTTAAATTTGTTGCCTTGTGTTGATGAGTTTTTTTGCTGCAATGAACTTTTAAATCATGCTTATGAGCACGTAAATTCACCCGGCACCATTTACAATATGCCTCTCCTTGACCTGTTAATATCAAATCAAATCGGCTACCTGATTTCAGCGGATAAAATAATATCGCCACTCGGTAAGGGAGATGGCCCCATTGGCGCTATATAGCCTCACCTGGCAACACTGAGCGTCAGCGTTTCAATATCACTTTGGATGCGTTGGGAATTTAAAAGTTCGGTTCAATTTAAAAGTGTGTTTCCTAAGTATATTATATAAGTTTTCCATCAACAATATAAAAGCAAAACATTAGCGTTTAGACAAAACAGCCGATGTCGTCTATACAACACTCATTTGATCTGTCAAATAAATATCAATAATTTTGTCGATTGTCTTTCAATGATCTTACTTTAAATTATTTACTGTTTCGGTTCTATTTGTACTTATGATAAATTTTTGGATTAGTAATTTTTTTGTTGAAGAAAAACTAGTAAATCTTAATTTGTTCATGTTACACTACTATCATATTCAGTTGGTGTTTTTCTGTGGCTCCTGAGTTGTATCACCACGTCGTCAGTCGTGGTCAAAATGAATGAAATCCATTGCCTAGGTCTCAGGTCAACTCATTTATGAATTTCGTCAATTGAAGTTTGCTTTTGATACACAGAACCAGTCTTCTGGACCCAGGAACATATGATGTTAGAACTTGTCCTGTAATGTTACAGTATATTTTAATACTAGCTTTTGCCGCGACTTCGTCGGCGTGGAATAGTGACTTCCGGCAGATTTTTGGTTCTTCCCACATAGTTCCCGTTCTTGCGGGGTTTTCGGAATGGTCGAGTTCCCGTAGAATTTTCAGGATAAAACCTACGTTTTTTTTAATTCACAATGAAGTACTCCTCACCAACAACATATTTATTTGTTTATTTGAATAAAGATTAATATTATTATGTTGATACAACTTAAACAAATTATTTCGACCAAATTAGGTACCATAAAAACGGTTTTTGTGAGTTAATCTTAAAAGATAGACATACATTGTCCCGGACTGTTTTTTAGATCAGTAAAAGAGCTATTATTCTTTAATACATACATATTTTTTGTGTATCTTGAACCGTTTTCACGGGGCACGCAACGAAAGGCTTCAAAGATGAAATAATTTCTCCCGTTTTTTTTACACATTTACCACTATATCTTTGCTCCTATTGGTTGTAGCGTGTTATGTTATATAGCCCACAGCCTTCCTCGATAACTGGACTATCCACCACAAAAAGAATTATTCAAATCGAACTAGTAGTTTCGGAGATTAGCGCTTTCAAACAAACAAACTCTTCAGCTTTATAATATTAGTATAGATTCGCTAAGACAATAGTACATTTAATATTTCATTTTAGTCACGTGCTTTCAGATCTCAGATGATACACTCAAAACCACAGGGATTGCGTTTCTAGCCTCTTTTGCAGAACCCGTCCCAAACCTTACGCTTTTATCTTCAATTCCTACTAAATATATATATTTTTTAGATCGAATTCCTTGAAGTAGTTAAAGTTCAGTTATGTTCGACCAAATTAACTCAATTTAAGAAAATTTTAAGTTTCATAAATACAGTTCTTCTATATATTTTTCCAAGGTATTTATTACTATAGATTCTTGTTACTGATCTATTTCTATCAAATCTTACAACACCAGGGGTCCTTTAATGCTAATTTTAAACATAAAATAATACTCATCTATATTTTAAATAAGCTTTTACCTGGTACGTATTGAACTATATATTATTGAAATATATACGTATTGGACTATATATTGTTTAATTCGTCGTTAATTTGAGTAAATTGATTAATGCGGAAATTCTCGGATATTTAGTATAAAAGTAAAAGAATCGTTTAAACTTTTGTTTTTATTTATATCTAGATATAATTTTCTCCGAATATATCGACAACACGTCGTTTTGCCTTTTTCTTAAATATTCGTATAATGTATGTACCTATAATGTCATGTTAAACTACATATATCTAGTATATAAACAGCATAAGATGCAACAACTAGCTATGACTAATCACATAAATTAGAAATTTCTAAAAAAATAACAGCAAAAAACTGAACTTTATTTAAAATAACGCAGGATAAAACCTAAAACATAATAAAACACATAGTTACTTCACTGACATAAGTTAACTCCGTCTCTTTGTGCCTTTTATATCATAATATTGTCGCACAAAAACTAAATACAGATAGATTGGGAGCAGATTCTTTTTACTTTTTCCTATATGAACTGTGTCACCTTCGTCAATAAAGTGTTGATAAATATCGGGACATTGTTTAAAACTCGTTACATTGTTACCCAGCTTTTGAGAGCTTACTTTTTTTAAACTATTACTTTATTGGGTGTAATTTTCTATATACTCGATAAAGTAAGGAACATGTGCCGTTTTCGATTAAGTTAAATAAAAGTATGCATCATGGGGATGAAAAACTGTCATATAATAACTTTGACACTATTTTCCTTTATAACTTTAGAGATGGCGTAAGTAGCTCTGAAATTGGTTTGACAATTGACATTAGGACAAATTTTAAATTATTTCAGTTGTTCATTTGCCGTTGTTTACTGTTGTTTTTGTGCTGTACGTTCTTTTTCAAACATTTGACCCGGCTTAATATATCATTGACTCCTATTTCCACGCTTTTGACGATCGAGTATCGACCCCGTTTTTTCTCAGTTGGACTTTGTTTTCTGCGAGTACGATCGACCCCAGCTCTTCTCATTTGGATTTTGATTGCAAACCACGAATTTGGATTGTCTTTATCGATAAGTTGAAAAAATGCCACGAAAATCGGCTATTAAGTGTTACTTTCGGTGTGCGACTAAAGGTACTTATTTAGTAAAATCTAAAAAAATATTATTTGTCGTATATATGTATATACAATCAATTACTACTCTTGTTACATCAATTTCAACCGTAACAGTTTATTGACTTTTAATAAAAACATTTCAGGTCCTTTTCATCAATTTCCTAAACCTGAATACCCAAAATTGGAGAAAATAATTCAATGGAAAAATATTTTAAATGAAGACATGATACAAAAGGAAGATTCTTACATTTATAACAATATAAGAATATGTGATGATTATTTTGAACAGTTTTACCATTCTTCAAGTAAACAACTCACTCAAAATGCTGTACCAACACTATACTTAAGTAAGTAGGTATCTAAAGTAAGCAACTTCCCAAGTAGTTATAGGCACACAATACATACTATTAATATAAAAAGAAAACTATAAATATTTTATAACTATAGATGATAATATACATTATTATTATTTTACTTTAGAAATTGGTGCTCATAATTAAAAATTATAAACAAAAAATAATGATTTAATTGAATATAATGAAATAGGTATACAAGTCATCTTAACATTTTTATATACTTACATGTGGTTTGATAGATTTATAATGTGCCCTCTTTATTACCTTTTTTATATAAATAAGAGAAAGTTCCTACAAACAGTATTGAAAAATAACTACTTTTGTCACTTCTTTACATAGGTAAAACAAAAACAAAGTGTTCTAAATATGCAGAGATTATAATTTCATTGCATAACTACAAACCAAAAAAAGTTGTTTATAGTTTTTTATGTAATATAAGAATGGCAGTGTTTAATTCAGTAAAAATTACAAGTCTATTAACATTCAATCAGAAACTCTAAAAGAAACGAGGAAGAATGGTACTTGATTGTGGGCCGGATTTGTAATAAATTTAGCAAAATAGTCTGCTTGCTCTAGAATAGGATTATTTGCTTGTTTTAAGACAGCAGATGATAAAACTCTCTTATTTTATATATAATATAGTTAGTTTTTGAATGTAATTGTGGATTTTGTTGTGCTGTCAATAAACTTAAACTATCCGTTATTATAATCCACTTTTGATGAGTCTGTGTTTGAATGTACTCCATAGCAGTATATACATACATATGCTGGATTCAGCGGAGTATATGCTTGTGAGTGAATTCAGCCTATGACCAAATCCACCCTTGATCTGACTATCATAGACAGTTATAGAGACTGCTTCATTGTTCCTAGACCCATCTGTATATATCTGATGATATCCCTGCCACCTATCAAGTTCCCTATAAATGTCTTCCCTATACTTTACAAGACTCTTGACTACAATTTTTATCTGAATAAATTTTGATTCTTATAACCCAGAGTAACAAGGCTATACCATGCTAGAAAATATATTGTGTTTATTAAAAATTTGTTCTGTTTCAGAAAAACCTTGAAACAAATATGAATTAATATTGGCAGTCCTGTTAATAGTGTCCCGCAGTTTAACAAGAAGTGGATGATTACTGACGGAGAGCAACCTTGCAAAAAATGTTGATTGTAAGTATATAAACCTAAGTGCTAATGGAGGTATATTACATTCCACCTGCATTGACACTATGGGAGTAGTTCCCATGGCACCCATTATAATGTGTTAACATTTGTTTTGTATCTTTTCTAATTTATCTACTATAGTTCTTACCCCTGCAAAACAAAAAAAGCATATTCAAAATGACTCTTTACTAATGAATTATACAATGTTATGTTAATAGAATACTTGGTTCAGCACCCCAATATGTGCTAGTTAAAGATTTTAAAACATTACAAGCATTTAAAGCTTGAGATTCTAGAGTTTCAGCATACTTATTCATCTAGAATTGTTTGTAAAAATAACACCTAAAACACTTTACAGAGCTCTCTACAGACATTACATTAAATTTGAACAAAATATTTACATTCCTATTTCTAATTCCATTTTTTCAAAAGACAAAAACTTTTTTCATTGCTGACCTCCAGCCGAAGGCTATCAAAATAGTTCTTTAGTCTTAGGAGAGCTACATTGAGGACTGATTGTACACTTTGTACATCTTTGTAAATCATCTGCAAACTGCAGATTAGAAACTTCACACCCCAGAGTTAAATTTAGCTGATGTATGAATAGGATAAAAAGCAATGGGCTCAATACACCACCCTGTGATACACACCTACAAGAATATCTTGGACCAAATAACTGATTGTTGACCTTAACAAACACCTTTCTGTAGTTCAACAAATTAAAAATACAATTTACAACTTTTCCAGGTACCCGCAGTAATAATAATATTGAGGATAATTTGTCCAGATCTACATTATTGAAAGCCCCTACAATGTCAACAAAAACACCAACTAGTACTTTATTCTCGGAACGAGCATCGTGGATATCCAGACAGAGACTCTCACAAGCAGAACGGCCACAATGAAAGCCAAACTGATTGTGAGGTAAAAGATTATTACTTTCTATGTGAAAAATTAGTCTCTGTTTTATTAATTGTTGGAAAGTTTTTCCAACACACTCCTATTACAGGACGATAAGAATCAGCCAAATTAAAGTCTTTGCCAGGTTTTAATATTGGTACCAAACAGTCAGTTTTCCAATCCTCTGGGACAATAGAAGACGTCCATAAACTATTTAATAAACTTAAAAAAATAGATAGAGTTTGAACATTTAAAAGTTTAAACATCCTGTAGGAAAGCCAATCCAGGCCACATGAAGAATCTTTTCTTGAGGCTAAAGCAGATTTTAACTCTTGCATAATAAAACAACCGATCATGTATGAATTATCACTATTTACTCCAAGAACATTATCTATACTTATCTGTTGTGGAACAGTATCCGGTGTGTATTTATATAAAAATGTTTGAACCCAATTGAGGTCAGAAAATAAGTTAGAAGTCGGAAAGCTTTTTTTGAATTTACTTTAGTCCAAATGCGATTTATAGATATCAAACGATTTATTGATGAGCAGAATGCAGACCAACTTTTACAACATTCTTCTTTTAAAGTGCGTTTTAAGACTAGTTTTGAAATTAATGTAATTTTTACTATTAAGACTAGTTTTGAAATTAATGTAGGCGTTCTTGCAGTCTTCTACTACTTTTGAACATTTATCATTCCACCAAGGTACTTGGCACCTTTTTCTAGGACGGTTATTATTACTATCAGTTGTGTTATGGTTTAAGCTGGGCCTGGAGAATTTGATTGCCAATAGAATAATTGAACAAAACTTTCTGTATGAGTCATGGAGATCACTATTGTCAACTTTAAAGTTCATTAACATTTTATTAACAATTTGTCATAACTATCCCAATTTACTAATTTCAGATTGCTGTGAAAAGGAATGTTGTTCAAGGGAATAGAGGGTTCATGTTAATCTCTTACGAGAGTAAATTTTGTGATAGTTGGCAGATGATAACTGCCTAAAGGGTCCTGATGAACTTGCCAGTCACAAGAAAGAAATAAAGAAGAAGACACCATAGTTAAATCTAGACTGTTTGGTTTCCAAATATGAGAGCCTATAGTTGTTGGTTGACCATTATTTAAAAGTATTAAGTCATATATGACCCATGTAATCCATAATAGCTCTGCCCCGAGAATCTATGCGACTACAACCCCAAAAAGTATGATGGGCGTTAAAATCACCTGCAATTATCAACGGTTTTGGAATACTGTACAATAAACGATCGAACTTCGCCCTTTCAAAAGCAGGAGAACTATTACCAGAATTGTAAACACTAACCAAAGAAATGCATTTATGTTTCACTTTAATAACAATTACTACATTTTGTAACGAATCATCATAAAAAGTATATAGTTTAGAGAAATGTATACCATTTTTAATTAATATTGCTACGCCATTATGATCATTAGCGCAGTCATTCCTAATAATGGTATAACAACGTAAATTAAATTGAATGTTAGGCTTGAGCCAAGTTTCTGAAATAAGAGCTACATGTTTATTATTTTTGTATAAATTTTTTTTTAAACTCAAGTCTGTTACTTAACAGACTGAGCGTTCCACTGTACAATATTTAAGATTTGGTGGTTGAATGTGACGATTTGTTATTTTTATCCTGTATGGTTTCTTTAATAGTTGAGCTAATAAATTGTGAACTAATACTTATATTTTGAGTTTTATTTACAGTTATAACTTTTACTACAGATTCTGTTAATAGTCATAGTTTCAGAATTTGATAGTATTGCTTGTATTACTTCTTGGGTATTTAATTTTTTATAAAGGGAGGGAAAATTTAATGAATCTTTTAACGTGTCAGCATATGACTTGGGTTTACTGTTTGCGATTTTCTTTTGTCTTATAGGGCACTGGCTAGAGATGGCAATGTGATTGCCATTACAATTAATGCACTTAGCTTTTTCAATGTTAACCTAGCCTTGCATTCTTAGGAAGAATGCCCCTCTGTGCATATGGAGCATCGCGGTGAATTTTTACAAAACTTAGCCAGATGATCATAGCGTAAACATTTAAAACACTGTTTTATAGGTGGGACATATGTGGAGACAGGCAGGCGCCACATCTTAATGTGAACATAGTTATTACTACGCTCTGAGTAGGTTGCAGTGTGAAGGTGTTATTTTCTCCTTTTACTTTGCGCATTATGCGTCGGAGAGAAATGACTTTTTTTGTTGTTGATATTGCTTTATATACCTGCATATTTTGTGATTGGATAGATGAGTGGGAATTGAAGAGATAACCCCCGATAGTTCGGTGGCCCCTGCTGGTATTAAAGCTTTAAGTCGTTGTTCCTTTAGATATGTAGTATTTTCTAAAAAGGCATTTGCCAAATTCGAACGCTCGAATACAACACCGACCTTATATTTATTTATTTTTTTAAAATATACTATACCTTTCACAGAGCGTATAAAACTAGTTCTAGTACATCATGTCCCTATTACCGAGTGGGACATCATTAGTACTTTCGACAAATACTATGAATTCAGACTTGGCTTCCGCATCTTCAGAGTATCGCCGACAATAATCAGCGACCCTAAAGGGAGCGAAGGCATTTGCATCCTGCAATACTGGCGAATCCTCGCAATCGGAATCGCTGCTTGTGCTGAAATTCAAGGACTCACCCGAATCCTTCTTTTTACGTTTTTTCACCATCTCTCCATATAAACACTTACATATATGCATATTAGGTTTTACTTCGTTACAATAAACTAAACAAAAATTTGCAAATTATATTATATAACTATTTAAAATAATTAAAATTTTCAAAAAGCCCGCGTCAACGTTTCAATTCCCGCGCTCTTTTCTAACCATCATAAACCATAGATAATAGAAAATTAGAAACTATATTAGAAAATATATAAACTTAACATCCGTCACTTGTCATCTGTCAAGATGTCAGATGTCATATATATAATACTTACTCTTGATACTTTAAATGAATTGGAACGTAAAAAAGTGAAAATTTATATTTTTAATATATACATATTCTTAAGAACATATTTGAGTCTTAACACGAAAAAAAATCTAAAAAATCCTCTGTCACAGGCCGCTAACACTTTCGAATAAATAATAGTACTTATTAAAAAAATAAAAGTACTTATACATATAATATAATTATAGCTTTACACTTAATTATTCATTTTGTGTACATCCCAGTAGTAACAATTTTATTAGCCAACTCTCTTCTATTACGTTTGGTCGCAGAGTTTATAGTTTCCATTTATAATATTAAATATAGTGTAATAGGTATGAAGCTTCTTCAAACACACCGATAGAGTGTAAGCATGTAGTATGTACCGTACAGAGCGCGTAATATTTACATGCACGTAATGGCCGCACATTAACAGCTCAGCTTCACATGAGCTCTTATCAAAAGTCACCGGATGGTTTATAACTTCCGTTTCCGAACATGGCGGCGGCGCCCGTGGCTACACCGCTAAAATGCACCTGTTGATTAGCACTTTTATATACACTGAGAGAGTAAAACGTTTTACAGTTTAGCTTAAATTTTCATCTCAACAATTCTATGTTCCAAAATTATTAAGCTTTTATTGGTTACAATTTTTAAAGCACAATGTCCTACTTTTAGTCATATCCTATCTTCCGCTAGCTAAAGTAAAATATAGTATCGATAGATGTAAGAAATTGATTTACTATAATTTACTGTTAGATCTATAGTTAATTAGCTTAGTTATATATATTTGGGATTCTAACAAAAATCATGAAGTAAGATAAAAGATTGAATAATAAGATTTCACATAGAAATGTAATAAAAATATTAATTAAAAATTCATAAAATTATGCTGTTGGTTCCTGAAGTCCGTGTTCTATTGAAAAAGATATTTTATTTCTCGAAAACAAAAATAGTTAAATATCAAATTAATTAAATAATTATATCTATCGATAAATGTAAACGTTTATTATTATCAGAATTGAAAATATGTTCATTATTACATATAGTTGATGCCTGATACAACATAATACCGTATAATGCATTGGCTACTGTTTGTGGTTACAGATGTATGAGGTACACGCGTGCTATTCTAACATTTATTTTCATAAAATACTATACAATACTAGATGCTGTCAACTGTCAGATCGTAGAACTGTTCAATAATAGTATTTTTTGATATCGTATTCAAACAGGGAATCTGTTTTAATAAAACGTGTATTTATAAGTAGTGATGGTATGTTCTGAACGTACTCGTAAGTTCAACGGAACAGGAAGATATAAAGTGGGTGATTTTCTCCTCTCAAGACGGTATTAATCTCATACGACTTTATCGCTTTACCTAACAATTAGCAACCAGAGATGAAACTTCTCAGCATACCATGGATTAAACGTGCGGGTGCCGGGTTCATGGCATGGCTTTATTTGTATGTGTAATATGATTTACAATATATGTTTATTAAACTGTTTTATTTAGCTCACTCTGTTTGTTTTATTATTTATTCTTTTTTTTTTATTCTTTTTTCATTTTTCAGTTTTCTTGGGTCAAATTTAGTAATTCAAATTTCACCCTCTTCCTGTCAACCGATTAATCTGAAATTTTGTATACACTTTGGATTTTGGTGACAATACAATTATGTTTATTCATTATCATTATAAATTCAAGATGGCCGCCGCTACAAAATGGCGGATAATTTATGTTTTATCAATCCCATCAATATGGGTATCAATTGAAAGTGCTCAACCAGTAGAATACAATGTACTATAAAAAATTGAAATCCAAGATGGCGGCCGCAACAAAATGGCGGATAACGTAGGTTTTATCAATCCCATCAATATGGGTATCTAATGAAAGGTCTCAACAAGTAGAATACAATTTACTATGTAAAATTGAAATCTAAGATGGCCGCCGCTACCAAATGGCTGATAACAATTTTTTAGAGGGGTTGGACTGCAATAAACTAACGGGCAAGAAACCTTGCAATAATGAAGCACAAATGAATTAAACAGAATGCGTAATAAAAACTAAAAACTAGAAAATAAAAATAAGTAAAAAACCTTTTTAAGTTAAACGGTTTTACCTAAAACAGATAAATGTACTAAAAACCAAAAAATAATAAAATAGATATTTCCAGTGTAAGTAGAATAAACACTCTCTGTTTAATCCCTATCAATATACAATTACAGGCAAAAATACAGTACAGTGCTAAACGTTAAGAACCTATCAAAAAACAATAACAGTCAGTAAAAGACACTTTGGGCGTTTCTGTGGGTGTGGAACTGAATTCAAGTGAAAAATTTATAGACATTATTTAGGTTAACTATAGAAAAACTGCTAGTCATCTCCCTAGAAATTGACTTACCAGCGACATCTGTTAGCGGATAGCTAAACTCAAAGCGGTAGTTCAATCGACCTAGTCGTAGTAGTACCACCACTCGCCACAAGAGGGCACTAATATTAAATATTATCAAAATCAAGAAACTTTGTTTACTATTATATTTTTAAGCGAAATGGTAAGATATAAAAAAAAACTAGTTAAAAGTTATTAAGTTAAAAGTTATTCGTTGGGGAGCAATTACCAACATTAGTTGCCGATATTATTATTAAAGGTAAAAATATGAACTAAAATACAAAAATAAATTATTTTTCGAAAGATATTAAATTTTTTGATTCTATTACAAATAACAGCTTATTACAAAATGATAATAATTTTAAGGACGATGATGACAATGGAAATGACAGCAGTGATGAAGATGATGATCTTTTCAAACTTAACATTGATCATTATCTCAATTTTGTACAACAATAAAGTATTATTTTTATACCGTATTCATCTATAAATAAATTCAATAGTTTTTAATCCTTCTTCCATCATTTATTAGACGATTAATTTTCTAGACCAAGCTAAATGATACTACATCACTTTACACTTTATTTCGACCTGGCAAAAAGTTTAACAACCGATTTTTTGTCTGGCAAATTAATTCTGAGCTTTTAGATAGTTAAAAAACATGCTTTTAAAATATTTTCAAAAAAAAAAAATTTTAATTCAAAATTGCCGTTTGACACCGTTTAAACAACAATAAAATTATCTGGCAATAATAAATTTATGTTGTGAATAGTTCAATAATAATAATAAAAATCTTCTTAAAATGATTTGAAATATTAATTTTTTTACCTGCACAGGTACGATGCGCACTGATGAACGCAACCACTACCGCCAGCCAGATAGCCCGTATGACGTCCAAGGGAGAGTGAGAGATAGCATATCTAAAAACTAGCCTACCTGAAATTCTCGTTCAAAAACGTTGCTAGCTCTTAGACGACAATGAATATTAAACCTGAGAGGAGAAAACGTTCGAGGAATTTAAACCCACGGTCCTTGTATATAAGGTGTTATATTGAATGAATTATTATTATGTTCATTCAATAAGGAGATCGTGCCATTTATTAATATAACTTTACCACAGTAAGTAGTATTATATTTTAAATGTTTCGTATGTTTTGCAGATTAATGATAATATGGAAAGGACACAACTAAACAAATGTTGAGGCCAGAAAGTCTGGGTCATGATTATGAATAATAGAAAACTATCTCTTGAAAGTTACTTGAGAAATAAACAGAAAATCGGTGTTTCATTAAACCATATAAAACTCAAAGACTTATTTTATTTTACAGATATATTATGTTTTATAAAATACAGGAAGACGGTACTTACAATAACTGATGTTGCTAATCAAAAACTGTATAGAGACATGCCATTATAGAATATTTCACGTTTATTTGAAAAAATTCTCAAATTGTTTATTGTTCAATAATGAACATGCAATTTGATTATTTTTTTGTGAACTGCTATAATTTTTCAATAAAAATGATGACTGAAGTTTGAATGAGAAGTATGGTCCAGAAAACGCTATAGACGCAATATATATGGGTCACGTGATATTCTTACGACTCTTGCTATTAAAACAAATATTTTAATTTATATGTTAAATTGATATATATATACTAGCTTTTGCCGCGACTCTGTCCGCGTGGAATAGTGACTTCCGCCAGATTTTTGGTTCTTCCCACATAGTTCCCGATCTTGCGGAGTTTTCGGAATTGTCGAGTTCCCGTAGAATTTTCAGGATGAAACCTATGTTTTTTTTTATTAATAATGAAGTACTCTTAACCAACAACATATTTATTTGTTTATATGAATAAAGATTAATATTATTATTTTGATGCAACTTAAACAAATTATTTCGACATATTAGGTACTATAAAAACGTTTTTTGTGAGCTAATCTTAAAAGATAGACATATACTGTCGCGGACTGTTTTTTAGGTCATTAAAAGAGCTATTATTCTTTAATACATATTTTTTGTGTAACTTGAACCGTTTTCACGGGGCACGCAACGGAAGGCTTCAAAGATGAAATAATTTCTCCCGTTTTTTACACACTTACCACTATATCTTTGCTCCTATTGGTCGTAGCGTGATGTTATATAGCCCACGGCCTTCCTCGATTACTGGACTATCCAACACAAAAAGAATTATTCAATTCGAACCAGTAGTTTCGGAGATTAGCCCTTTCAAACAAACAAACAAACAAACTCTTCAGCTTTATAATATTAGTATAGATAATTCATTATCTTGAACAAATTTATTAAGATTAATGCTAAAGAGGCCCTATAACAATGCAGTGACAAAATGCACGAATACATCTATTAACCCACAGGATAAAATACTCGTGAGCATCCCATGGAACACTAGGATTCAGATAGAGTGGGTATTGTTCGACAAAACATATTAAAAACCTAAAACATGTTAACAGTAAGTACTCACGCTTTTACTTGTGATGATTACTCTATCGTTAGTTAACATTTTGATTATGTATAAGTTTTATCAACCCAATTACAAACTATACTTTAACTTTTCATAAGTACGTCTCTCTAAATAACAATATATTTGATGTTAGTTAGTTAAAATCGGGCCTTAGACAACAAAAGTTGTTTTAAACCACTGTCAACATTGGATAGGAGTTCTAAACGTACGAATCGTATAATGTTGTAAAAATTTTACAGTAAGCTTTTTCATAGTTACATTCGGAAAAGCGACAAGATTTTAGATAGATAGATATTTCCAGTGTAAGTAGAATGTTCTACGGCATTAGTAAAAGATAGAGTTTAGCCTTGTACCTACATGTAACATGACATACAACCTTATAGTCGATAGCAATCAAGACGCTATTCCTCTTCCTCTTTATTCAAGTTAGAATGAATTAGATTAAATACGAATTTTGATCGATTAGAATTGAAAAAATAAGTAGAATGAACTTTGTGACAATATTCAGATATTTTGCCTTTCTTATTTAAAAAGTGTATATTTCTTTGCAATGAAATCTAATTACTAATTATCAAAAACCAGCTGAATCTCATCCAGATAAACTGAAAAACATCAAATCCACCGGGACAAAGTGAAGTACACAAGTGAAATTGAAAAACTAGTGAAAAACTCATGAAATACTTTGCGACGTGTTAACGGCTCAAAATACATTACAGTGCTAAACGTTAAGAACCGATCAAATACAAACAATGAAAAACAATAACAGTCAGTAAAAGACACTTTGGGCGATTCTGTGTGTGTGGAACTGAATTCAAGTGAAAAATTCATAAAAATAAATAAAATAAAAATTTGTTTGTTTCTGTAACTTAAACCTAAAAACAAACAGATACAGCTAGGGAGCTCCTTTTAAGAAATGAAATTATCTTGTGTCAGGAGTCCCCGCTCTTCCACAAAAGGAATCAAGAACATAAAGGTAAAAGGTAACATTATTTTACAAATTAAGAATTAAATAGGTAATATATAACTTAAATGTAGTTTGGTTCATATAACGCGCGTGTGTGCGTGTGTGTGTGTGATAGTCAGTTGTAGTGTTTAAATAATTAGATATAAGTCTTTAAATATTTATGCAATTATCTTCTATATATATAAAAATGAATTGCTGTTTCTTAGTCTCACTATAACTCGAGAACGGCTGAACGGATTTATCTTATCTTAGTCTTAAAATGTTCGTGGAGGTTCAGGGAAGGTATAAAAGTTGAAAAAAATTGATTCACTTCTGGGAAAACACTATAAACAGCCCTTTTCTATTTCCCATACTAACGTTTTTTTGACATTAGATTTGACAACTAACTAATATGTCAATCATTCTGTTCGATTGAAACCGGAAAAATTTAATAAATACCTATCAATACCTGGTTATTTAAGATGGAATAGAGTTCGCCCGGTTAGCTATACATATGTATATTACTCATGACGAAATTAACGCGGACGAAGTCGCGGGCAAAAACTAGTTTCCAATAATTTTTCAGTTTCACTGCAATCCAATTCCTTTAAGTAGTCCTTTAATGTTTTTTTACAATTATACGTGTTCATACCAAAGATGTTAGCATTAAGGTTCATTTTAGCATACAAATAAGTAGCTCATCTTTTAAATTGATTTCATGAATTGAATTGAATTCATGCAGACATTATTTAGGTTAACTATAGAAAAACATCATCTTCCAAGAAATTGACCTACTAGCGACATCTGTTAGCGGATAGCTAACAGATGAAACTCAAAGCGTAGTTCAATCGACCAAATCGACCACGTCATAGTAGTACCACACCTCGCCACAAGAGGGCACTAATATTAAATATTATTTACATGAAAACACTGTTTACTATTATATTTTTAAGCGAAATGGAAGATATAAAAAACTAGTTAAAAGTTATTAAATACTAACACTAGAATTATTACTAACAGTAATAGAAATATTAACAAATAGCCATAAATAACATACTCGTACTTAGGGAGCGTTCAAGTATTACGTAAGGCAATTTTCGAAGATTTCTGACCCCCCTTCCCCCCTCGAATAAATAGAGTTATAAATAGTAACAGGACTTTCTTTTATATACATATATAGATGACTTAGATTAAAACGTAAGAAATAAATTTGGCGTTAATTTCCATTTTCAATAATAAGTTTCATTGTAGAGTTGTTTTTCTCCTTGCGAAGGTCAAAATAAAGATGATTCATATTGAACATAATTTAATTATAATTTATTCAATAATACAAGTTTAGGAATATAGTCTTATGGTACATACATCACAATGATACAGTCAAATAATATAAAAATGACTATACATAGTACAACCTCAGTGAAGCACCGTTTAAATAAAATATTATAAATTAGGTAAAAATGTTCTCCATTTCTTAAAATAACTTAGAGTACAGTTTTTTTGTAATTTTTTATACAAATTTTCAGTCCCACGTAGGTCTTGTTTTTTTGCTAAGCATAGTGTCTTCCGGTGATATGTGTATCGAATTTGTAAAATCAATTTCTATATTCTCTGGTATCGTTTGAAAGTATGCGCTCCCTCTTGTGTTATCTGAAAAGTGTTTTTATTTATTAGATATTTATTGACCATTACAGTTCTTATATTTGTGTCTATAGAAAAAGTAAAATTGACATTTTGAAAAGGCTGAGGGATAAAAATTCTTCAAATTATTGGAGTAAAAAAGGACTACATGAATTTTATGCAAGCCTTGGAAATACCTCCCTTAATTTCAAAATAACAAAGTTATTTATTTAAGAATTATCTATTTTGTTATTAATTTTTGAATTTCCCCCCATTTTTGTCAGCCCGCCATATTTAGTTCACAAGATGTCACCAAAATAATATTAAACCAAATCTTGTTAATAGTTACATAAAAGACCAATAAAAGAATCATTTACGAGGGCCTCTCGTTGCCGAGGGCGCGAGTTCGATCCTGGCCCGGGCAAGTACCAATGTGATTTTTCCGAATCATATGTACTTTCTAAGAATATTTAGACATCACTGATTAATGTTGATTCCCAAAAAGAGGGTTGATGTCAGGCAGGCGGCCGGTCGTAAAAACAAATAGCCAAAACCATTCACAACATGTTAGGCAGACCCTGGCTATAGCTGGGAAAAATTGCCAGGTAGAAGAATAATATATAACACAATTTATTGACAACCCCATTTTGACAGGTTACATCTAGTAAATTGAAAAAAAAAGCTTTATGTGTGCCAAATGTATGCAACCAAGGATATATAAAATTTGGTCGCTTTACCTTACAAGTGACGTATCGAGGGATATATACGATCAAAGTATAAAGTGGTGCATCGTGGCAAACGTGCCGTATTAAACGCTATAGTTTCCATTTGGTCGTATTATAACAAGAACGAATAATTTGGTAGTCGGTCATTTGACATGACGTTTAATAATGCGTTGTTAATTTGTCATCTTGGGACGTAAACATTTTATCAAACATTTATAATTTTGTAGGTTGGTTAGTAAATGCTGTGTTTAGATTAAACAAACATTGATTGGTGAAACTGGGTCTTAGAGTATTCTTATTATCTTTTGAATTAACAACTTTAATGATTAAATATTTGTCGAACATATCAATAAATATTACCTTAGGTGAAGCTTGTCTCCCAACCCACACATAGATGGAGCCACTGACTGTGTCAAGAGTATAGGTGTCCTGAAAATATTATTAAGTAATTAGACATCAGTCGAGATTTTAAACGTTAAACATTCTACGCTCCTGGAGAGGGAATAGAAATAGACGGATCGAGAGTAAATGAGTGGGTCAATTATTATTAATCCTAAGCAATGTTTATAAAGTTTTTCTTAAAACAATATAAATTCACCAACAATTTGTTTCTACGCATTCCTGCTTCGAGCTTTGATTCCGACATTACGAAGTTTCACTTTTTCCACTTAGATGGACTCCACGCTCTATTTTTTTCACTTCATTTTTGTATACATCGAGATTGTCGACAAGGAAGCGTTCAAGTATTACGATATTCAATTTTTGCACATTTTTGACCCCTCTTCCCCCCTTCCATCGTTTTTCTGTACCCCCCTCTGCCCTTCTCTAAACGTTACGTAACAGTCAAGTGATCAATTTCATCCTACAGCCGTAAAAAAACGATGTTATAGTTTGGTATAGTTTTAATCTACCAAATGAAACAAGATCATTGATATAAATGTCTTTGAAGAAATCACAGTATGTACTCTAGGAATATTGAGCACTGAACCAATATTAAATGACGTACAATGCAATCTAGGTATTCCCCGTAAAATACAAACTAAGAGGTTTGCAAACTTGCGAGTACAAATTAAAAATGTGTACATAATGTAACGTATATGAAAAGGGTTGGCTGTTTGGGGATTTCAATTAATTATTTTATTTAGAACGAATGCTACGTATAACGTAACCTCTTGTAAGAGAGAGAGACCTCCCGCCCCTGTGTTACGTAATACTTGAACGCTCCCTAATCAACTAAGTTTTAATTTAATACTATATATAACTTACTTGGTGTTTCAACTGGTCCGACAGGTAGGGACCAGTGAGAGGTGTTGTTTTAAATTTGCCAGAACTATCTGACACCTCCGATAAAACAACTGAACGCTCTTCATTTTTCTCGAATGTCTGAAAATATGTTCAAATTTTTTAAAAACCACTACATAATATACAATCATATACATAATGTAATAGTTATCAGTTTATTATAAAATAATTAAACAAAGCAAACATTTTAATTTAGGAGAAAAGAAAAAACAAACGCCTTATAATTTTTTAAGCGTATAACGACGATAACTGCTATTGCTATTAAAATCTATCAGACGCTTCCAAAATAATAATATCCCTACTAATATTATAAAGGCGAAAGTAACTCTGTCTGTCTGTTAGGCTTTCACGCCTTAACCATTGAACTGATTTTAATGAAATTTGGTACAGAGATAGAGTTGACCTTGAGAAAGAACGTAGGACAGTTTTTATCCCAGACTTTTGAAAGGCTCTGTTGGAAACGCAATATAACAGAGTTCCACGCGGGCGAAGCTATAGGCGGAAAGCTAGTTACTTGTATAATCTTCTATATATATAAAAATGGATTGCTGTTCCTTAGTCTCGCTAAAACTCGAGAACAGCTGAACGGATTTATCTTATCTTAGTCTTGAAATGTTCGTGGAGGTTCAGGGAAGTTATAAAAGGTGAGAAAAATTGGAATAATTGCCGGGCAAACCCTAAAAACAGCCCTTTTCTATTTCCCATACAAACGTTTTTTTGACATTAGATTTGACAACTAACTAATATGTCAATCATTCTGTTTGATTGAAACAGGAAAAACCTGATTATTTATGGCCTCTAAGACGGAATAGTGTTCGCCTGGTCAGCTACACCTACATATATTACTCTTGACCAAACTAACGCGGACGAAGTCGCGGGCAAAAACTAGTGTATAATATATCTTGCTCATACGTATTTGATTTAGTTGTAATATGCAGTTCTATTACCTGATCATCTCCACCCACAGTTTCATCAGGAACCAGATTTTTAGATCCAGAACCCAGTGTGGTAGAGAATTTGTCGACATCTACGTCACTTGAATATTGATCTGAAAGGTAAGAGTAAATTTAAACTATTTTATTTAATTTACATAAAAGTGTTTTTTGTTTATTAGAAGTTATGGGACGGAATCATGGTTTTATGGGAACATTTTTTTATGCTATGTCTTCATTCGCACTGGAATCGTTGAATATTTACCAATGACAACGTTTTTATTTGTTGGACCAATTATAATCTTGATTACTGTGTGGAAACATGACGGAGTTTGTCGAATGGAACAAAGGTGTTTATATTATTATTATTTTAAAGAAGACTCAAGTCATAATCTTTTCGACACTGTATGATATAGTTGAAATAGATCTTGACCTAGGTAACATTTTCAACCTACATATTAAATTAACAGTGTTTTATTAATAAATCTTGTTTAGAGATTTTTAAAGATTGTTATTGATAGTATATTTACGATGTATGTGTGTTTGTCATCATAGCTATGTAACAGATCAACCGATTTCGATGTGGTTTTTGTCATTTTGAAGCCTTTTTTTTGGTTAACCTCGGTTTAGTTGTGCAATGTATAATGTTGATTGTAGATGTAGAATAGATTGTAGAATAGTAACATAGAATGTAGATTATCTTTACCAAGTGATGTAAAACATTTTTGACGTATGATTAGTTCATTAAGTCATTCGTGACAGTGTCATTGTGAAATGATAAATTAGGTCTCTATGTTTATTTTTTGTTGTTTTATAATACTTACTCTGACCACTATTTAATATTTGGTATATACACTACCGACAAAAAGTTTGGAAGCACCTGTACTTTTTAGTAAAAAGATATAGCATAGAAATTTAACTAATTTTATCTATGTTATAATATAACATTATGTTATTTTAAATTATTTTACTGCATTTAAAATAATCGTAGTGCTCTTCTTAAATATTTTTTTGTAAAAATAACAAAAACACAATTTTCACTATAACTTTGTAAAATTTACTGAGTAACCTTTAATTATTTTTTTGCGTCGTGGTTTACAGTAGGTAGTCGGTTTTTTATTTTAAAGTGTGTTAAGGACCGTGGTTAATTATTTCTATGCAGTTTAATAGAATTTTTGCTATTTTAACTGCTCTTTTTTAAAAAAACACCAATAAAATCTGTATTTTGTGTATAAAATGGGAAAAAGAAAACAGATACCAATTGAAACACGTTCGGCTATTATCGTTTTAAGTAATGAAGGCTGTTCGGAAAAAGATATTGCAAAAAAACTCGGTATATCAGCTAAAAGTGTTCATTACACACTTGCGAGACACCGTGAAACTAGCAGTTTGAGGGATAGAAAACGGAATGGAAGATCAAAAGTTACTTCTGCAGCAGACGATAGGTTCATAGTAACAACTTCAAAGCGAAATCGTCGACTTACAGCACCGGAAATTACTCGGGAGTTGAATAAAACGCGAATAAAAAAAGTATCACTTTCTACTGTGAAGAATCACCTTTCAACTGCTGGTCTTCATGGTTGTGTGGCAGTAAAAAACCATTATACTATGAGCAATACGTAAGAAAAAACGACTGCAATGGGCAAAACAGCATGAATATTGGACAGTGGAACAATAGAAAACCGTACTATGGACGGATGAATCAAAATTTCAAATTTTTGGGTCTAACAGACGAGTCTTTGTCCGCCGCAAATCCCATGAAAGAGTATCTGAAGACTGTTAAGTATCATCGGTAAAACACGGTGGTGGAAACGTACAAGTCTGGGGCTGTTTTGCTGGAACTGTTGTCAAAGATCTTGTTAAAATTGATGGGATCATGAGGAAAGAGCAGTATTTGCAAATATTAAAAGATCATTCTGTGCCCACAGGATCACGTATTGTAGACGAACCATTCGTGTTTCAACAAGATATTGATCCCAAACATTCAGCAAGAGTATGCAAAACCTTTTTAGAAGAACAGGAATCGAGAAGTATTCTTGTATTAATGGTGTGGCCCCGCAATCACCAGACTTATCCCCTATTGAAAAATAATGGGATGAATTGGATCGAAAAGCTAAAGAATGTTTGCCACAGAGCGCCAGAGAGCTGTGGCAATATCTACAAGAAGATTGGAAAGAAATTAGCGCCGAATACTTAAATAAATTACTAGAGAGAATGCCCTAGAATCTGCCAAGCTGTTATAAAGCAAAGGGTGGTCATATCGACAAAAATAAATTATAAATTAATTTTGTGATTAATAAATAAGAATTTGATTTTATTTTGTAGTTTAGCTGCTGTTTTATCAAGTACCTAATAATTCTCAATTAAATAATACATAAATGTCGGCTTATTTCTAAAATAGTTAGGAGTATTTGAAGTGCTTCCAAACTTTTTGTCGGTATTATATATATGTACATATATATACCCTATATGTACATACCTATACATATATTAAAGCGATGACGTTTGGTTTGTTCTACGAGGGAAAGTATTTGTTGACGCGACTTGTGTGTTTGTAAAATGAATTCAACTTATTTAAGGTGTTTTGGTTTAAGATAATTAGGTAGTTTGTTCTAGTTGAAGTTTGATTTGTTATTTTATAGTACTGGCTTTATAAGACATCTATATCTTTTAATTCTTTTGTACTTCTGCAATAATAACCTTCTTCTCTCACCTGTCTAACTCTTATGTTCTTCTTTCCTTGGACCTGGAACAGTTGTTTCTGGGCTCCAGGGTTAGTGATCACGTGGTTAAACCCAGAGTCGTGACCTCCGTCCAGATAACGAACAGCTGGAAGGTCACGGGCAAGTTCAGGTTAAAAAACACTAACAATTGGTCATAATTTCGCAAGTATTCAAGCTAGGAATGGTATATAGCTGGTATATATTTTTCGGTGCCATTTTCAGCTTGTAGCCAGAGTTTTTCTTATACATAATGTTCATAATTTCAATAATCGTGAACTTATTGATATTGGGAAGCCGTTTTTTGTATAAATCATGTATTTTGTATTAACCAATAATCATGTTTTATATAGAAAAAATAGGTAAAATAGGCAATCTTGGCTTCGATTGAACTTTTCTGACATAAAAATTCGTTTAACATAAACGTTATAAAGATATATATTTTAATTAATTTCATTGTTGTTAGTACTATTTAAACCAAAAACCGTACATTGTTTAGTTGCCTCAATATCTCACTAGATGAAGTTACTGTCTATGCAACTATCTGTCATTACATTTGTCCTCTTCGCTGTGTTTTCATTTTAACTAAATCACATTTTATTTAATAAATCCTATATTATTGCCTAATAAAATTAATAGTTCGCTGTTCTTTCATTTTAAGACATTAATTAACATATAGGTATATAATGTTCAAATAAAACTAATATTTTGTTATACTTCGCGTATTTTATTATTTTAACTACATACTATAGACGTTTCGGTTACTTTGCAACAACCGTGAACATTAGGACGAGATGAGAATTGAATGAGAATAATAATAATAAAATACGCGTAGTAATCCGAAAATATTAGTTCCATTTAAATGAATACTCAAAAGTCTTAAATCTGAAATATATCATCATCATCAGCCTATCAGAGCCCACTTCTGAGTAAAGGACTCTTCTCATATGGAGACAGAGTATTAATCACCATTCACCACACTTGCTTCAAACTCATAATTTGATACAAGTCCATGTTTTCTTTCATCAGTCAGTGATGTCTAAATACTCTTAGAAAGTACATATGACTCGGGACATCACATTGGTAATTGCCAGGTTTCGAACCCGCGCTCTCGTGCATGAGATGAGGGCATTAACCTCTAGGCCACCACGACTTTCATGTTATATAGTAATCATCTCTATAACTAACTGACCTCCATTCTTAAAGTATCCCAGGAACTGTTGGCTCTCATAACCCATGGACTCTCTGTGTTGTATAGCTTTACCGTTGAATTTATCATCAGGACCGACAGAGAGTATAGCGGCTGCACCAGACTCATCTTGAGACGACTGGCTGCCGATCCAGTAATGGATATCAAAGGATAGATTCTTCTTTTTATCTGATGTAGTCTGAAATATATATACATGTATTATATATATAAAAGAAAAGTCGTGTTAGTTACACTATTTATAACTCAATAACATATACATATATGGATGAACATTGGTGGAGAGATAGATTAGAACATAGAAAGGACATAGGATATTTAATATTGTTTGATCGAAAAAAAATACTTAATAAATTCCACTATCTGGTTATTGACTCTACTCTATTGGACTCTAGAGCGGAATAGAGTTCCTCCGGTCAGCTATACATATGTATATTACTAACGAAGACATTAACACGGACGAAGTCCCGGCCGAAAACTAGTATATATTATAGAAGATTACTTTAAAGATAATACATGAATCTCCTTTGTAGAATTTTTCATGTTCTGAGTCTGGTACGGCGACTGGGTCGAAGTTCTGAAATCAAAGAATATTATATATTACTAGCTGACCTTGCAAACATTGTTATGCCATATAAAAAAAATATAGGTTGGTGATAAAAAAGTAAAAATTTTGGGTTGTTTGTACTTTTTATAGCTACATTAAAAAATAAAAATAATAAAATTCGTCGAAAGTAAAAAAAAATCAAGGATGAATAACCCTTATGACTTAGAGGTATGAAAAATAGATATTGGCCGATTCTCAGAGCTATTCAATATGCTCTCAAAATTAGTATCTCATATTGGACTTTAAAGAATAAGTAATACAAAATATCCAAACTTTAATTTCTTATATATTATATTGGAATAAAGTATCTTATCTAGTTTTTACATGAGAGACTACTTAGAACCGAAAGTTCTATGCTTTAGAAAATAAGTTGTGTCTTATCACTCTGGGATCTTACTCTATTATATAGAAATGAATTTTTAGTTCGAATTATCAAGTGCATAAAAATGTATTGATTTAGTGCAAAATATAAAGAGATTTTGAAAGGAACTCGTGATGACCTTGAATTATAAAGAAGTTCAAATTATCACAGTTTGGAACTGTATATATGTTTGTATTACACATAAACATTCGCTTATATATATTACATATAGATGGAGCAAAACAAGTTTTACTTCAGCCGTGAGGTCTTAAACACATTGTTTTTAATTAGTTTTTTAATAAATTAGTATTTGTATTACATGAAAATGCTGGCCGATAATTATAAAAGCTAAATGCTAAAACTACATTTAATAGAATTTTTGAGTGTACAAACCATAGAATGATAACTATACAAAGGAGATCATTCTTTTTGGGCCTTTTTTAAAAGTGCCGGCCAACAAAAAAAAATGGGTACATATTTGTAGAACTAACCATTTGGAACAATAGTTAATATGGCGCAAAAGTTGTAGGATCCAAGATATAGAAGTTATACAAGTTTCAAGATTCATCATTTTGGTACTTTATTTTTTTCTGAAAGTGCCAGGAAACATAAAATAATGATTGATATTGCTAGAGTTAAGCTTCTCAAGCAAATCATAGCCATAATCTGTTAGAAACCTGTCGTTTTTATGTAATACTAGCGAACCCGAAAGACGTTGTTCCGCCAAGTATCTGAACGCATGCAACACATTTCTTGATGATTTTATTATTTGTCTAACCTAATATGTATATTGGGGTGCCATTTTTATATATTAAAAAAATGGGGCCTAGAAGCACTTTTAACTGATTTTGTACCATTTCATGTCGGATTTGATCATATGACGCGAGAGCAAGTGGCGCAGAGGAACCTCATTGTGCCAGAGCGATAATTTGGTAATCCTGATAGTCCGATTGAAGAAAGAAAGGCCATCTCTATACTTGATGGCACTTACATATATGTATTTACGGAAGAGCACTAATTTCTTTTTTCAAAGAAAATCTTATAGCAATCATAACTTTCGAAATCTTTTAAAGCCTTTTTTAAATATTTGTTGCAATGGAACCATAATAGCGGTAGATGGCCCATCGTTGCAACAACCTCCGATGCCCAGATTTTAAATGATGCACTGAATAATATATTTCACTGGTTTTACCGGCCTGGTGACATTTTTATATTAGACCGTGGTTTTAGAGATGCTATAGAAAATCTGGAGTCATGCGGTTATGTACATGCTCTGCGCCACTTGCTCTCGAGTCATATGATCAAATCCGACATGAAATGGTACAAAATCAGTTAAAAGTGCTTCTAGGCCCATTTTTTTAATATATAAAAATGGCACCCCGATATACATATTAGGTTAGACAAATAATAAAATCATCAAGAAATGTGTTGCATGCGTTCAGATACTTGGCGGAACAACGTCTGTCTGGTTCGCTAGTATTACATAAAAACGACAGGTTTCTAACAGATTATGGCTATGATTTGCTTGAGAAGCTTAACTCTAGCAATATCAATCATTATTTTATGTTTCCTGGCACTTTCAGAAAAAAATAAAGTACCAAAATGATGAATCTTGAAACTTGTATAACTTCTATATCTTGGATCCTACAACTTTTGCGCCATATTAACTATTGTTCCAAATGGTTAGTTCTACAAATATGTACCATTTTTTTTTTGTTGGCCGGCACTTTCAAAAAAGGCCCAAAAAGAATGATCTCCTTTGCCTTTTTAACATCGATTATGCGAATTTACGAAAAAAAAAATGAGACTAATTTTGAATTCACATAATAATTACCGTATAAAAATCTTAAGACTTTTTAAAACAATATTGGGGCGCTAATATACAAATATAAATTACTATAGATATGTACTTCGCAAATTACGTCAATTTATATTTAGAACGTTAGTTTAGTTCCTCTGTAACCAATGTAATTTAAAACAATTATCATGTAAAAAAATGACGAAAAATGCCGTTAAAAGAACGACAACAAATTGCTAACGAAATTAGTATATTCATTTTGTCAGTACATAATTTGGTTTCGTTGATGTAGTCACGAAATAATATGTTCAAAACAATAAATACAAACAAGTGGGCTGTATGTAATTTAAATTGAGTAAACAAAAGAATGTATTTGATAACGGCAGACACTTAAAAGAAAACATAAGATTTATAAGATACTTTGTAGGCTTTCTTTTAATAATAAAGATATTCGTATTTGGAAAATACAAAACACTCACTGGGTAGCTCTTCTTTTAGAAAAACTTTCACAAAACGCACAAAAAGATCTAACCGCGGCTAGTTGATACGATCATACGAATTAGTGATGAAATTGTCACTTCGCTAGAACTTCCATACTTTATAATTTATATCTAAAAAACACTGCGCGCTATAACACTATTATTAATTAACTCATTTATCATACATTAACAATTACATACTTAAATAGCGTACACATTTTGAGTTGTTGCGAAAACAAAAGCAAGGTAATTTTGTCAATGCCAGTAAGTAAAGTAGTAAGTAGTAATATAACGACACCTAGTGAGTAATCCTATTTAAATTTGGGTGTACAAAAAAGGTTAGCAATACGTATAAGATGCATGTTGAAAAGAGATGGGTAAAGGAAGTTATCATCAATTTGAAGTCGAATAATATTTTTTATTTTTTTACGTTTAAACTGTAATGCATATTATTTATTTTAAAACCATAATTTTAAGGGATCTTTAAACTGCTTTAATTTTTCACAACTAGTTACAGCGCTTTATGTAAGTAATAATAATATTTGGGTGTTCAACGTAATATTGACAAAGTTATGTCATAAGGTGTCTACTTTGCATTCAATATTTTCATTCTCTATGTTCATACTTTTTAAGAAAAAATAATATAATAGTATTGACAATTATCCTCTACGAATTTAAAGCGTTTAAAAAAATAACGTTAAATTAATTACTAATTGATAGGACATTATTATATGTAGTTATAAATCTAAGGTTATCTGTGCAATATATGTTTTTTTTCTTATTTTTAATTTTAGTCTTTCGGTCGGTTTATCTTAATATTTTTTTTTGTGGATAAAAATGAATAATGGCTCTTGATAATACCTCAGGACCGCTTCAAAAACTAAAACTGCACCAGTTTGCGATGCTACTGCCAATTTGGTTCCATCTCCACTCCAGGCTAAAGATCGCGCGGCATACAAATTAGATATATTTAACGTGGAGAATTCCATACTTCCGGATTCCTTTATTGCACCGATCAAACAACCATCAAATACACCGAATGCTACTGTCTAAAACAAAGGTCTTCGTCACTTGTAGGTCCCAAAAACATTATACTGAATTGTTTTTATTTTGATTAATGATTATGATTATAATAACTGACCTGACCAGAAGGACTAAGAGAAGCTGATATGATATCCCTTCTATCAGGAGGTAATGTTGGTTCTAAACTTCGCACTAGTGCTCCTCTCTGAGCCAAATATCTATATTTTTGATTTTATAGTCAAGTTTGTTCAAGCTCCGAATGTATTACCTTTGTAACATCTACATTCTTGATTCTATAGTGTCCAAGCTTTGAATGATAAACGACTTCCTATCCAATTTTAAGACTATCTTTTTTTTTTAAATTTAAAACTGCAATTTTAAAATTAGGCAAGCGAGACCTTAGGTCGTACGCTGGTAGTGATGCTGTGGCAGCGATGCGGAGGATTTGAACACAAGCTCGCCCTGGGAGGAGCGTCTATATGTTATGTATGTGTCTATATGTCTATATGTAAAAGGTTGCCGTGTTTAATCCTACCTATAATGTTTTAAGTCATTTTGTTATAATGATTCACTAATTCTTATGTGTTCTACTTTATATTGTTTCTATTTAAGTAAAGAATGTATTTTATTATAAGGGAGCCGTCGCCGGAGCGCCACGAGGACTAGCACTCCACGCCGGCTCAACACAGCAAGTCCTGATATTACAAGGCCTAGTTATTGACGTTCTGATGATGCATGGCCTATACAAGACCGTCTCCATGCTACGCCCCATAACGATGGTACAAAGACTATTCGTTTCTTATTGTGCTCATCTAATGTGTATTGAATGTCGATACTTTACGTATTATAAATGAAAATTATTTTAGACATATTATATAATCAATGCAGTTACAATAATTAACCGATTTTATTAAAATGTTATTGCTTAAATATATATTTGCTTTCAACAGAGTTTATAGAATTATATGAGGAACTACTAATTGACGTTCTGCTCGTATATGGCCTATCTATTCGCATTTTCAAAATATTAGAAAAAAAGTAGTTTAACATATCCATATATATGTATTAAATATATTTATATTAACAAATAGTTTAATCAATTCTTTGATGGTGAATAATGTAACTAGATAATTAAGAAATGTATTTGTGGATTTTATGTGTTTTTCTTGTATAGGAATCGATTTCTTTTGTTCGATTAATAGGATCGAGTAACAGTCCCCCTAAAGCAGATAACATTTTATGTATTTAATGTATAACTTATTTTATCACTTGGTTAATTTGTATTATGATGTCGTTCGCAACGTTATAGAGTTTTCCTATCAAATCTGATTGTGTAAAGAAATACAAAAGAATCAAAATGGAAGGCAACTAAAATATATTCAATATTTCAATATATTTTATAATATCGATGTTATTTTATCATAATTACTTCATCTGCTTGAAATTAAAGATGTATGTACTTATTGTGAGCCGTTACTGAACTCACAATCTCTTTTATTACTTTAGTTTATTTGTATTAAATGTTTTGCTTATATACTTAGTGATATGTATAACGAGATAAAGCAGAAAAGTTTTTTTCAGAAAGACTCCAAAAGTGCGTACTCAGACGGTAAATAAATATTGTTTCGTAAAAAAAATAATCAACTTGCCATCTGTTCCGTGACAAAATTAAGTAAGTTGAAATGGGCTACGTTTTCTCAATAACTTTACAAACAAAGGAAACGCGATAACAGTGTCATTTTTAAAGAAATGTTTAATCCCAGTAGCCTTTATATCTTAAACAAGTAACATTTCAATACTAGAAAAATATAATATAACCATTTAATTTATTACTAATAAGTGAAGTAAAATAACATCATATACCTAATATGTGGATAAGCGTTAAATTTTTATTATTAGAAATACCTGTCTTTAATACTGTGGTACTACTTTATATATCCGTCATCTTAAAACCCCAATTTAACACTTTGCCTTATACGATTTGTAGCTTTCTTAAGAAACACTAGTATGTAAGTGCGTCTAGGTACTATTCTTCCAAGGTTGTGCTTTAGTGAATTTTCCCTATAGCTATCTACCGACATTGTTATTTCTTTTTATCGAAATAGTTATATATCTTTACACACTGTAAAAACTGTTGTTTTTTCAAAAAAATTCTACAACTGTTTCGTGATAGTATTTAAATCTGTATAAAGTAGTACATATAATATACGTTTCTAACATATATGCTTAATATTCAGAATATAAATTCATTGTACATAGGCAATACCGATTGCTTTAACCTCTTAAACATTTATGATCCCTGTTAACTCAGACCCTACGAATCACAGTAGGAGAAATATTCGTCAAAAAGTTTTATTAGCTAAAATTCAACCCATACTTAATCGTGAATAATGTATTATATTACTTTCTTCGGACAAAAATGTAATATACTGTCCACATACGACGATATACACTTATCTGATCCGATACAGTACGATTTTCCTTTAAAATTGAACAGTGTATTAGAAATAAGCATAAGTACACTGTAATTTGCCTAATTACCAATTTTTAAGATCCTTTGTTTGTACTAAAATAATTTGTACCTAATTTAAATTAACTTCCATATATTGTTTCTTTGTATGTAATTGTAATAAAGACATTCGCAACTTCATTGCTACTTAAAAACAAAATAACATTGCCCTGCATTATCATCGTCGAATACCAATAGTTACAATTATAAGTATAATCGAGTTGTTCCCTTCAATATATTTTTACTACATTAATCAGTTTTATTATAGCTTTCTCTTTCTTATTTTAATTCTTGATTAAAGAAAGAAATACTTTATTATGATATACCTCGTGAGTGTTAATAGAATTTTCAGATATATTATTATTGTGAATCATTATGTACGGCTCCTCGTAGCCGTTTTAAATATACATATATTAATATTGATTCTATACATATATTTTAATTGGTGTTAGATACAAATTACATATCGTCGGAATTAGGGAGCGTTCAAGTATTACGTAACGCAATTTTTGAGGATTTTTGACCCCCCTTCACACCCTCGTAACGCACAGTAACGTTTTTCTGAAGCCCCCCCCCCCACCTCCCCGAAATAGCGTTACGTAATACTTGAACGCTCCCAAAGCAGACTGAAGGAAGTTATAGAGAAATATACTACGGAATAATGATTATAGTCTTGGTGGAACAGAAATTTATGCATCTGAAGAATTTATTGAGAGCTTAATGTCAGTAGTAAGTAAAACACTCTCAAGTCAGTTATTATTGTAAAATAACACAGAAAATTTACAACAAAACTACTACTTTGGCTGTCTTATTACTCAGTGGCGTGTATTAGGATATATGTTCTATAATTATACAATGTTTATTAAATATATTATTTGTATTTAAATATATATCTTGTCATTTATGTTAAAACTTTAAAAAGATATATTTTTATTGTATTTAGATTATTATCTGATTATAACTAAGGAATTATTATTAAAAAGTAAGAATAAGACTTAGTGTTGCGGATTTTGATAGTATTTAACGAGGAGATATTAAAAGGCGTAGATTAGTTGCAATGATAATTTTTATTGTTACATATTTTTATGACAGGGTAGGTAAAAAATTAAACAAACGAAGCGCCTTACATCTAATCGTTTTGTAACCTCCATATGCAAAATTGCTCCATAATTTTAACAGGCGTTTGCGCCAACATACCCCCGGACGTTGAAAGATTCCCTTTCAACCAGAATTTCCATCTTCAGAAAGGTCGGGTAGTGGGCAGATTTTGCTAAATGATCTTCGAACCACGCCATTGGACGTCTTGACATCTGCAACTCTGATGATCCCATCTGGACCGGGATGGACAGCCACGATTCTCCCCATTCTCCATTTTAATGGCGGCAAGTTATCCTCTTTTAAAAGAACCAGAGAGTTGAGTTTCAGCGAACCTTTACATGACCTCCATTTGGTTCTTATCTGAAGTTCCGATATATATTCCTTGCTCCATCGAGTCCAAAAATGTTGTCTCAGCTGTTCTTTTCGTTGAAAGCGAGTTAAGGAATTTACAGGGCGATGTTCGTAGTTTGGCGATGGTAATGATACTAAGGGGCGTCCAATTAAAAATGTCCTGGGCGTCAATGGTGTTAAATCTTCGGCATTTGATGATAATGGCGTCAGTGGTCTCGAGTTTAAGATAGCTTCGATTTGGGACTAAAGTGGTGTAACAATTCTTCGTAAGAGAGGTTACAAAGGCCCAAACACTCTAACTAAGTGATGTTTAGTTGATTTACGTCCGCAAGACCAGCAAAAATTGGGGAGTATGCCGGGATCCTTCCTTTGACATCTCTTCAACCGAATCACAATTCGTTTTAAGAAAGCTCGAAAGGTCCATTGTATGCTACGGAATAATGATTATAGTCTTGGTGGAACAGAAATTTATGCATCTGAAGAATTTATTGAGAGCCTTAATGTCAGTAGTAGTAAACACTCTCAAGTCAGTTATTATTGTAAATACAGAAAATTTACAACAAACATTAGATATATATATGTTCTATAATTATACAATGTTTATTAAATATATTATTTGTATTTAAATATATATCTTGTCATTTACAGTTTAAATAATCGAATAGTGTGGATTTGACTTACAAAAGTGTTGCGTCGTCAATTATTTGTCAAAAGAATGTCTAATATACTATTATTATATAATTATATTTGGAGTCAGCTTTGTTTAAAAACTGTTAAAACTTTAAAAAGATATATTTTTATTGTATTTAGATTATTATCTGATTATAACTAAGGAATTATTATTAAAAAGTAAGAATAAGACTTAGGTACAAAAGCGGTAACATGTCAAATATGTGTTTAATATACTGTTAAATTGTAACCCGCTTTCAAAATATAATTTACTAAAATATTTTCTATAATTTAAGAGTTATGTTTTCAATATGTATAAGACTTTTTTTTGTAATATATACTAATATTTTAATACATTTTGTAACACGTGCATACCATAGATGCAAATAAGCACTGCATATCCTACGCATATAACAACTAAACCTATATTTTTAAATTCTTACATACATATTTTTAATCATACATTACGAATTACAAATATTAACAGATATTTAAAACGATATTTGATTTATGATTTGTTAATAAGTGCCATCTATCTCCATTCGTTCGTTAATTGTCAAATGATACGGGACGCTCTGATTGGTCGGTAAACTGTTCATGTATTTTTTCGCCATTTTGTTGTTTTTGAATATTGTTATTGGTCTTTCTAAGCAGTAAGCGCAAGTGAAGTAAGTTTTAATTAGTAAACAGTGGATTAATTTATTAACGAATTGTGTAAAATTATAGCTGTGAGCTCTGTGCTGGTGATATGTGTTTATTGAAATTAGTTACGAGTAGATTTTCATTATTATCATTTGGTAATAAAATTAAAATAAGTTTAAAGTCAAGGTGTGTGACCAGTTGAGATTGAACTAGAAGAAAGGTACTGTTATTCGTTTTAAAAAAAAAGTATTATGATAGTTTTTATTAGTTAGCAGTTTGTGTACACACAAATAAGTTATTTTGTTTGCCTTGTTTTTTATTTTCAAAAGGTAACAATAAGAATATTTGTTATTATTTTTGATATTACTATTTAAATAACTTTTATAAAGCTGTGGTGAACAGATCGTAATCGTTTTAAGGTACTTTCGCGGCTCAGAGGTAGTTGAGAGATTCATAAAGTATAATATAGATGTTCGTTCTGATCGCACTGCTGTACCTAACATTTTGCGCGAAAATTATCAAAGTTTAAATGAAATTAATATTTTTTGATTACTTCTCGTATTTTATCGTGCACGCCACTGTTACTTATATTCTATAAAAATCTAAGAAACATTTTTAATTTTTTCAGATTTCGACGAATGCACGAGTAGTCAGTTCAATGACTGATCCGAACACTCACGCTGTTTCAACCTTCGTGGAACTTACACTTGTAGTTGTTTAGAAGGTTTTACAGACCTTAGCGTCAACACTCTATACCCTGGAAGGATATGTTCTTGTAAGTCGATTTCATCTGTTACTCTGTCGCACGAAATATATGAGGTATTTTAGACATCAAAACATAACCCTTATACATGGTGACTGGTGAATTACTATCAATATTTAAGGAGCATACTCGGTACACGATTCTCATTCGAAAAATGTAAACAAAATAGGTACTTAATTTTTGACCAAATTTCCGTATAAATAAATAAAGTGTGGATACATTCCAAGTGTTCCAAGTGTGGACGCGTGCGGCGGCGTGCTGATACAACACCACGCCGCCGACGTGTGTGTGTGTGTGTGTGTGTGTGTGTGTGTGTGTGTGTGTGTGTGTCTATATACCTAATCTGTAGGGTGTTCACACGATGCGTAATTAATTACACAACTTTTGGTTAACTTTACTTAGAAGTTTATTAATATTTATGTTATATTAATTTTTATTTTGTCATATATGATCGTCAAATATCACGTCATCAAGTATCGATAGTAATTCACCAGTCACCCTGTATATACATAGGTTATTTATAAACATGTACGTACATCCTAAAAGATATATGTAAAACATTAAAAAAGTTAATTAATATATGTATTGTATAATATTCAATTTATGTTTATTTTAAAAACTTAATGTTACACGCAGCTGAGGAAAATGAAAAGAAAATATGTGAGTAGTATAGTGCAGAATAACTTTAGAAAATTATTACACATACTTGCCCTGGCCAAAAATATTGTTATATTTTAAATTTGGAGTCTGTCATCTTTTTCCCACCAATTTATGTAAAATATTTTTTAATATTAAAATAAGGATATACAGAATACTGAATGACTGTTAGTTTTATATAAAGTAGCCATGTAATCAAATACATTTTGTTAAAATCTAACTTCTAATAAGGAAGAACATATAAATGTATATATTTATGTCTGACCAAGATTTATATATTTGTTGCAGCGGAGGGGGAAGTTCTCCGGAGTATTGGCGATATGGGAGCAGTCATGACCTCCATCACACTCGGACCTGGAGCATTAAATGTAAATGTAACAGAAAACACATAAAAACTATATTAAGGTCAGAACCAATTACTAATATATAACTCCAATAATATTCACTTAGTTTGAAACCACTGTAAGAACAAAAAATATCTGCATTTTTGACCACAATACTCCCTAAAAAACTTGTTTCTTACTGAGATTTACAATTATTTAGTCGATTTATATATAGGAATGTATGTTGTTATTTAGAAAAAATATGTTTTTAAGTGTTGAGTATACTATAAAGGATAAATCAAGACTCAGTATTTGCAATCGAAATAATCAAAATGTGTGTTCTATTAGCAGGTGGTGGGCGGAGGGGCCCGTCAGCCTTGGCCCTGGCCCGGAAACATCCACTAGTGATGGAGACCAAGCTGAAGATTATAGAAATACTGCAGGTACGATACTGATAACAGTTCTGGAGATGTTACAACAACAGACACACATACTCAAAGCAAACGCACTCTTAGCTATTTATTTATTTTCTTTGAAAAACAAAGTTAACTATGCAATTTACAGTAAACGTTGACGTCCACACTAGGCTAGGCCTGTGTCGTGGAAAGTTATACTCTAATTCTTAATTATATTTATATAGATACTGATCTAAATGTTTGAATGAAACTAACTTTTTTTATGATAAAATCAAAACGAAAATATTGGTTTATTTAAATGAATATTCACGAAAGTCTTAGATCTCAGTATGATTAAAAGGTTCTTCAAAAATTTGTATTGTACTTCTTATTCTTATTATATACTTATATTCGTATACTTATTTGTATTCTAAACTAACAATTCTTGGAAAGTATACAGTACTGTTTTACAAGTTTAAGAAAAACGTTTCTTCAGCTTGATACTACTATTATACTGACCAAAATAATACATTACTATGAAAGTGACTCAATATATACAAGAAATATTCTCCACAGTTTATCCTGGACGTTCGTTTGGACTACCGCATCAGCTGTCTGCTGTCGATCTTCAAGAAGGCCTTCGAGTCCTCCTCGCCGGACGCTCTCGGTCGAGTGGACGTGGAGGCCATAGGACTACAGGCCGAAGGGATCTTCAGCTGTCGGTATGACACACACACACACATACATACATACCAACACCGACTAGGCGAGATACAAATACAAAGTATAAGAAAGTCATTCAACTTAAATTTTTACTCGAACATGTATAAATTTAATCACATACATGTGTGATTTTATTCGGTTCAGTATCATTATATTAAAATGTTTATAAAATTTATCTCGTTTCGTTGGCAATGTTCACACGTGGTGTTATATTGTATTGTATAATTTCATGTAGATGTCGGTTGTACTATTGTAACTAATCGGTGGCGGGTTGATAGTAACATGCGGTCTGTAGAATTTTTTTTCAACTATTTCTTATTAGTACTACTTTTATAAGTATTTATTACGAACACTTCTTGCTTCTATTAAACAATTACAAATTAATCAGTAAATTTCTTTCTATTAGATTCATTTGAAAACATCAAATTTTTACTATTTTTCTTTTTCACACTAGATAAATTACCATTAGCTCTAAATTATCTTTCATCGGTTTATCTATAATTGGGAATTAAAATCATAGGAAGCACTTTGAGATAAGAAAAACCATTTAATTCTTATTTCGTCATACTGGCGATCGGTATTAATAAATTAACAATTATTTCAGAGCAATTCAGACTGTGCCTGACAACTGTCTTCCAAAAAATGTAGATTTGTTAGTAAGATTGAAATCTATTGCATGATGCATGATGAAAGTACCGCTATTAACCGCATGTATGATGCTATGATTTCTTTGCTTATATGTGGACATCTGATATTTCTGTATTTCCTTAACTTAATTATTCGAATAAAAAGGTATTGAATAATTTCCATTACAAGATTCTGAAATGGACTTCGTACAATTAAGGAAATGTTAGAATAAAATAGTTTGTATGTTACGCATGTTTTGTCCCAAGAAGCTTTAATATTTTTTTGCGAGAAATAAAATCCTCATTACTAGGACTAACTAGTGTTACCTCTCCAACCGCAGCAAGCGATATTATACTTTACAGCTATTACAATAAAATCGACATCCTATTATCGGAAAGATTTAAGTTATTGTGAAGTGTTCTCTGTATAATTCTAACCTTTGTTTATTTAGATTTAAAAAACCCGTTACCCGAAAAGAGATTCTTTTTTAGGCATAACGCTTATAATCCTATTGCGATTTGTGATTTTCTCATATGATATTATATTTTAAATCTTAATATTGATACAATAAGGTTTAAATTTCAGAGACGGTTTAGACCTGGATGCTTGCGGCGGTCGTATGGTGTTGAGAGTTCTGCTGCAGCTGTGTTCCCAGGGTGCTTCGGTCAGTCTCGTTTCAGGAGCCCTAGCGCTGCTATTCCGTCATTTCAGTCAGAGACAAGAAGTTTTGGAGGCTTTTAAGCAGGTCCGCTTTATAAATTAACTAGCTGCGCTCCGCGGTATTACCCGCAGATTTCCGGGATGTAAAGTAGCCTATGTGTTATTCCTGGACGTCAGTTTTCTGTATACAAAATTTTATCAAAATCGGTTCAGCTGTTTTAGCGTGAAGAAGTAACAAACATACACACACACACTCACAAACTTTCGCAATTATAATATTAGTAGGATTAGTATTATATCAACATACCTTAGCATATTAAATATTTTACAAGATAACTCATAAATGCAAGTAATGAAGTCAACAAAAAGAGATCCTACGTAGTTTCTCATCATATCTGTGAGATTTTAATGTAATCTTTGTAGACTATAATATATTTATCGTTATATTCCGTTCAGGTCCAACTGTTAGTGTCTGACGCGGACGTGGAGTCCTACAAACAGATCAAGGCCGACCTGGACATACTGAGACAGAGCGTTGAGAAGTCGGAGCTGTGGGTGTTCAATAAGGGACGCGCCGGGATTATAGATGATCACAGCGGTGAGAATTTAATATAGTTATCAAATTAATAAATTCAAAGTTTCAACTTTTTCGAATTGTCCTGCATATACCGGCAAAAATTATTCCATATACATATATATCTGCAGTTCTAAGATATTTTATAAATTTTCTATATCTAAAACATAACATAAAAAACAAACATTCATTCATACATCATGAAATAGTGGTATCTACATACTTAGGACTGTATAACTTGTAGATAAATATTAGGATCACCTGTAGATGATGAAAGAATATTGTTCAAAAAATATATAAATATTATTAAACATATATAAATCAATACTTTTCTAGATATAAAAGGCGCCGTATGTCCTGGCGGGGCGGTGTTGGAGCGAAACGCGTCCTTAGACAACGTGCGAGCACCGAGAGGAGATCGACAGGACTACGATAAGATTAAAGAGGTACAAAATAAATATTGCATTTATATCTTATATTTATATCTTCTACCCGGCAATTTCCCAGCTTTTAGCCAGGGTCTGCCTTACATGTTGTGAATAGTTTTGGCTAATTGTTCTTACGACCGGCCGCCTGCCTGACATCAACTCTATTTTGGGAATGCATAAATCAGTGATGTCTAAATACTCTTAGAAAGTATATATGACTCGGAAAAATCACATTGGTACTTGCCAGGATCGAACCCGCGCCCTCGTGCACGAGAGGCGGGCCTTTTAACCACTAGGCCACTTAAGTCAGTAGTTGACTTAAGTTGCATTTATATTAATGTTTCATCTAAATTGGCTCTTCAATCTCTGATAGTCACTACAAATGATAAGTTGATGTAAAAATTTATTCGTCAACTTTAATAAATACTCAGTAGCACAGTCGACATAGTGACTTGGATACCGTATCGAACAAGTTATAAGTTCAAATTTGATGGATCCCAGTAATTTTATTATAACATAATATCGTTAATTCATAATTGGTAATAAGAACTTCCAAGTTGTTTTTGTTGATAATACATAAGATATTAAATAATTTTTTTAAAATGTTTATTTAATTATCACCTAAATTCAACAGGTAGACAATAAGATTTATTTTTTTGCTTCGCGTGAATGTTGTGTACATCTGTAATTGTCAGTCATATCAGGTCCTAGATTTTTTTTCTATTTTATCTTTGTTTATGTGTGCTGAATATGTGTGATGTTGATGTACCTTTTAAATAAATAAATTTAAACATTGTATAAAACAGATCCTGGAACGTATGATCAAGCACTGTACCCAGGGCAACACGGCGAGGGAGGGGGGGGGGGGGCGACTCGAGACCGCGGAGACACGAACAGAGGCTACTGAGGAATATAGGAGTACATAATGTAGTGCTGGACCTGCTGCAGGTGGGTGGAGGAGCAGTTAAAACAATATATCGATACGAGCAGGATTTAAACCCTATATATGTGTATGTATGTATTTATATATATCACAAATGTAAAACAGTATTCTCAAGGGTGGCAGGTTTCATTACTAGTCACGTCAATAATTAATAGTTCTTTCTATTTGGACTTCAATACAAGTCTTAGCTCCTTGCTGTAATAATAAAACCAATAATACTAAATACTAAAATGCTGAAGTGCAGGAAAAGTAAATGTTACTGCTTTTTTAAGTTTTTTCTTTATCTTCTCACTTAAAAGCCATTGTTGCTTTTACAAAACTGTTTCCGGAAATATGCTATACCTACACTCATGAATAATTTTTTTCTGCTGTATGTTATAAATATATATTCTGTAATCAATTATTTCCAGGTGCCACACGATGAGGACGACGCTGCTATGGACGAGCTGCTGGGCCTGGCGCACGAGTTCCTCCAGCACTTCTGTCACGGGAACACACAGAACCAGGCCATACTACACAAACACCTGGATCTGTTCCTCAACGCTGGAGTAAGAACAGGCTATTGAATATAAACAATTGTACTGTTATTTTGTTTAATATCGTATTTTATTAAAATTATTATTACAATTAGTTGGTCTTTTTTACATACATGTCTAAGTTTTCACAGTGTTTCATAAACCAATATTAGTTTTTCCGTACACTGGAATTCATCGTCGTTAACTCACAGTTACTTTGACATCTCAAGACATTTATATTTTACTAGAAGACCCAGCGAACTTCGTATCGCTCTATAATAATCCAGAAATATCTGTTACGTTTTTTAATTTATATTTTTGGAGTTTATCTTTAAGCCATAAATCTCCGTGTTTTGAAGTGCGACAGAATGATTGACATATTACATAGTTAGTTGTAAAATCTAATGTCAAAAAACCGTTTGTATGGGAAATAAAAAAGCACAGTTTTTAGGGTTTTCCGGGAAATTAATAAAAAGTGCACAATCTAACAAATAAGTAACATATGCAAGGTAAATGTAACCTGATTATTATTATTATATATACCATAGCGCTAAATGTTTGTTTTACAATTATAGTATAGCCAGCGATCAAAGCATCAAAACGATAGTTTTATTCAGACAACTTTTTACATCAGGTCCGCGAAGCCCAGACGGTGTGCTCGATATTGGAAGAGAACGCAGTTCTGTGCGCTCACGAAGGGAACGAGAAGGTCGCCGCGCACTTCGTACACTGCATCGAATCCCGCGGACGGAGGCCCGCCTGCCTCGAGTGTCTGAGAACTATAGTACGAGCGGGACCCCACCATATACGGAGGAGCCAGGACCTGGTCATGCAAGAAGTAAGTTCCTCTCCCTTCACCCATCATAGCATGCATGGTTTTAAGAGACGAAACCTCTTAAAATTCCATGATTTCCCGTGGTAGCGAGTCTATCGTTGTAGTGAGAGGAGCTTCAATAGCTCTTAGGACTTGTGACCCAGGTGTAGGTTTAAGAGGTCCCTATCTAAGGCGCATTAAACGCTCACCTCCATTTTTAAAGCTCCTCAATCAAATATTACCTAACATAAAATTCTGTTTTCAGTAATATAGTTATGTTATATCACATGCTTATGTCGTCAATGTATTATGTAAACACGATTTTTTCTCTGTTGTTCAATAATAAATCTATCTTCGTTAGTAAATATCTATTCTATCATTTGAGTTCATGAATGGAAACTCGGAAACGCTCAGTATTTAGTTAAACGACGCATACTTGTACTAAGGTACATATAATACATATATTTAATCGTACTTCATGTTTCATTATAGATGCTGAATGCCGGCGAGGACGTGCTGGTGTTCTACAATGATAAAGTACTCTTCAACTACTTCATCAAAATGATGAGGGAGTACAAACAGAAGGGAGAGATGCCTGAAGCTCTCACGTAATATACAGGGTGACTGGTGAATTACTATCGATATTTGAGGACGTGATTTGTGACGATCATATATGACAAAATAAAAATTAATATAACATAAATATTAATAAACTTCTAAGTAAAGTTAACCAAAAGTTATGTAATTAATTACGCATCGTGTGAACACCCTACAGATTAGGTATACACCCACACTCACACATACGAGTGCGGCGGCGTTGTGTTGTATCAGCACGCCGCCGCACGCGCCCACACTTGGAACACTTGGAACGTGTCAACACTTTATTTATTTATACGGAAATTTTGTCAAAAATTAAGTACCTTATTTTTTAACATAATTCAAATGAGAATTATGTACCGAGTATCCTCCTTAAATATTGATAGTAATTCACCAGTCACCCTGTATATGCCATTATATGATCATTTCAAAATTTATATTCTTGCTCTGGCATTTAATAAGGATTTAAAATAATTATGCATTAATTACGAAAAGTGTGAAAACAAAATTAACCAACCCAATTTTCATTACTTTAATGGTCGAATTTGTATACATTATTAAGGTACAACAGCGTAAGATATATATGCAAGAAAGGTTTATCGATAGCTTCTTTGACAATCTAATATAAATATGCACTTAATATTACATATAATTAATAATATTTATGTATATATTTTTTTCAGGTACCACATAGACCTCATAAAGCTGTTAACAGGGTACAGCAGTACCCTCGGGAAGAACGTGTACACGGAGATCAAGTGTCACAGTCTGCTGCCACTAGACGACATAGTGGCCATGATCACACACCCTGACTGTATACCAGAGGTCAATCACACTTATACATATGTAACATACATCCATGTAGCTGAAATCGTGGTAGTAATTAATACTATCGCAACTTAGTCACAAAAATATTAATCAAGACCGAATGTTGGATAATTATTTATTGAAATATCAAATTGAATTAATTTTATTATTTAACTCAATTGGCTTGCACAAACTAAGCTTAATATTATAAAATGAATGAGAATGCTAAGAAGTTATTGTAAACAATATGTATATGATGTCAATAGGGCCCGGATTAATATTTAAATACATATTTTTAATTTACGCGATTTTTGGTCTAGAATGTGTTTTTTACATGGATTGTCATATTTGGACTGAACAACCAACTTTTATTTTCCATATTTTACCATATTTCAAAGTTAAGTCCATATTTTACAAGAAAATGTCACAATCATCCATATATTCACAAAATACATAAAATTTACGTTCCCGCCACTAATGTTTTGGATAAAAGTAAAGGATTTTAGACGCTAAAAAATTAACAAAATTCTGTGCGAAAGTTCCGAGTTTAATTATGAAAGTATTTAATTTTATACTGCATATTTTTTTCCATATTTTTGATTTTTTTCGTCCATATTTTATGTACATATTTTAGATTTTTTAATACATACTTATCCGGGCCCTAGTTATGATACATATGTAATTGTATTATTCTTAAATTATTTCTGTATTTTATGACAATTATAATTTATTCTTTTGCTATTTCTAAATAAAAAATATTAAATAAACATATCTTTCTTTATTTTTTTTTACAGATTATAATATGGGTTAAGTAAATGAAACAACCAATTAAATATGAGACATAGCGTTTTTATTCAATAATCAATAATATTTTTGTTTATCGATAGAATATTTAGCATTAATAATATACAGGGTGACTGGTGAATTACTATCGATACTTGAGGACGTGATATTTGACGATCATATATGACAAAATAAAAATTAATATAACATAAATATCAATAAACTTCTAAGTAAAGTTAACCAAAAGTTATGTAATTAATTACGCATCGTGTGAACACCCTACAGATTAGGTATACACACACACACAAACGCGTGCAGCGGCGTGTTGTTGTATCAGCACGCCGCCGCACGCGTCCACACTTGGAACACTTGGAACGTGTCTACACTTTATTTATTTATACGGAAATTTGGTCAAAAATTAAGTACCTATTTTTTTTACATAATTCGAATGAGAATCATGTACCGAGTATTCTCCTTAAATATTGATAGTAATTCACCAGTCACCCTGTATACAAGGAAACAATAGCAACTAAATAGATCTTAAAACTTAATACAGCGATGATTCATTTAAAATTATGTAATATTATAATCAAGCACACATATTTCTTAATCAATTTTAACTATTTAATTTATCCTAGCGTTCTGCTTGGCTCTAACGCCAGCGAATGTTCAAGCTTGTTATTCTAACAATTCTAGGTCTTACGTGCTTCAGTCTCAAACCTTTTTTTATTACATTCCTCATGATACCATTCTTTATACATACATTTATATATATCTGAAAAACGATGTGAGCAAGCGTTGCCGTACATAGTATTTCGACGATCAAATCAACTTAATATTTATCTAAACATAAAACGTATATAAAATTATAATGTGTTAGTTTTTAATGAAGTTTCATTTAAAAATATTTATATTTTAAATGGTATTAATTTAGATTGATTTTATACTGTCCGTCAGTGATACTGAACGTGAAAACAATATATAATAATACATTTTGTACCTATCTATCTAATTTTATCAGAAGTTGTGCAAATATCGAAACCAATTTTTATTGACCCATAAAAAGACGAGCCAACATATTTCGTCATAGCGAGAATGTTAGTTTCATTAACCGATCATTATGCTTCTAATATAACAATATCAAAACTGTTAGTATCAGATACTTGCACTTAATTTAAATCTTAATATTATTTGATATTTCTACAGTGTTAACATCATGTAAGCGGTTATTTTCAAGACTATAAAGCTAAGTTATCTATAGAGGTTAACGGGTCAAGTAATATGGACCGATGTCGAATATACGACGGTACAATTATAAGAAAATACATAGAAATTTTTCACCGGATAGATTACATGTTAGATCCGGGAAAGAGAATTGTAAAATCCTTCATATGTACGAGTATTGTCTTTTCATTTTTATGGTTTACGTAAACATCCTGAAGCGTCACATTTCAAGTATTGTAAAGATTTTTCTTTAACATTTTGTAATAGCAAATAGTGTGCATTTGCTAAGCCTAAGCCGATAATAGTAAAAATGCATTATTATAAAGAGAATATGTATGCATCAGTATTTATTTCTTCGTTTTGCTAGAACTTGACGTCGGTTTTGGAATCATAGAAAGAGATCTGAAAAGAAAAATTCTTTCAGAACTACATCAACACACTATTAAATTATATGCATTTTCTAAGCGCACGGTAGTGCGCCGGCCAAGTTCCACAGGCCGCGCGCATGCCGTGCACTATATTTACACGAACCGTTTCGACCCACTTTTGACCCCCCTGTAGCTCAGTGCCTATTGCAAGTACAGAGATAAAATTGTACCTACGTAATCATATACTAGTACTAAAGCAGTATGCCAAATTTCATAGATAAAGCTTCAGTAGATCCTGAAATATGGCTCTGTGAAAATAGCTAATTTTGGCACTGACTCACTGACAGGTAATCAAAACCTTTATATAGGCGCTCAGCTCAGCACAATAAAATACATAATAATGAAATATTAATAATTAATAATATGAGTACATCTATCAATCGGTGACAAATGAAACTAAAAAATAAATCTAGTTTAAAAAAAAACTAAAAAACACGCTACAATGATGAAAGAAACCGCGTGGAAACTAATTTAACCTTTACAACCTTGGAAATCAATTTAATTTAAATTGTTTAAAATAAACAATAAATGGTATTATTGAAAAAAAGCGTGAGGCGCTTCTCAAGAACTGATATATGAAGCTCATCACGCTTTTTTCACAAAAATACCATTTATTGTTTGTTAATTTATTTTTAAATTAATATTATTGTGAAAAAAATGTGGGGCGCTTCTTAAGAACTGATATATACAGGGTGACTGGTGAATTATTATCGATACTTGAGGACGTGATATTTGACGATCATATATGACAAAATAAAAATTAATATACCATAAATATTAAAAACTTCTAAGTAAAGTTAACCAAAAGTTATGTAATTAATTACGCATCGTGTGAACACCCTACAGATTAGGTATACACACACACACACACACACACGCGTGCGGTGGCGTGGTGTTGTATCAGCATGCCGCCGCACGCGTCCACACTTGGAACGTGTCCACACTTTATTTATTTATACGGAAATTTGGTCAAAAATTAAGTACCTATTTTTTTTACATAATTCGAATGAGAATCATGTACCGAGTATGCTCTTTAAATATTGATAGTAATTCACCAGTCACCCTGTATAACGGATATAAAATATTGTCGTGTATTCATAATGCACACTGTATAACTTAATTAAATATTGCTTACCTAAAAAATCAGGTTTCTATTGTTTAGGTACGATTTCTTGAAAAAAAGTATTGAAATCTCACCAAAAACATGTCAGTTAAAAAGGGGGCCAAGTACCAATCGGCTAATTGTTTGCCTAAAAAAGGGTTGAAATCCAATCTAATGCCAAGTTTAGATGCACTTTGAAATCGATCATAATCATCTTCATCAACAGCATGATCCACTGGTAAACATTTGCCATTCCCAAGACTCGCCACCACACCCAGTCCTCTGCCTTCCACATCCAGCCACTACCCGCCACCTTATTCACGTCAACGGTCCATCTGGCCGAAATTCACTTTACCATACACCCAACTTAAAATATGGTATGTATAGTTGTGAAAATACGTAGGTGCTTGGTTAAAAATATCTATAATTATAATACTTCTAATTTGAACTTGGCAGGTTAATTTAATTATTTAAATTATATAATATTTAAATTATATAAATATAAATAATTATATAATATTTAATTAATTAATATGCAATAATTTTGTGACTATAGTTAATTATTTTTAGCTAATACAAAATTAAATTTCTACAAAATAAAGACAATGACACATTCTTTGTAGTGATGAATAAATCACAAAATGGTGGTAAGTCACCCCCTATTAACACTGACATAGAGGCTGGTGATTATGACGGGGTCACGAGGAACGAACAAGTGACTATTAATGGAGTATCACAGGTGTTGTTCGGTGAAATATTGCTCGCGGGAGCGCCATACCTAGAAACGACTAATGTACTTCATCCAACAGGCAAGTATTAACTGATCAAATATAAATTGCTTTAGAACTAGTCTACTAGTTGTCGCTTTAATTTTATACTATATTCTATTTAAATGAATAAATTTTCACTGGTATAGGATATGGTAAAGAATGTCAACCAGATTGTAAAGCTTCGAGAAATGAAAGATGCCAGAGGATCGATAGTGTTATGAAGTGCGTGTGTAGACCAGGTTTCGCTAGAATGTTCCCAGATCGGCCGTGTAAACGTAAGATATTACTATTTTTTATTATACTAAAAATACAAAATCAGTTAGTATTTTAACTATTTTAACATAATATTTGAAATATGCTCAATTTTAGCAACATACACGTACTCAGTAAGATAAGGACTAGGATCTAGAGACAACAAGGTGATCAAATTCCATAAGAATTTATCGGACAAAAGAATATGAGAGATTGTCATTGGCTACTCATGAAGGAATAAATAGAATGATAATGCAATCAGACTTAATAAGACGGGATGTTTAATGTTTATCACGGAGTCCACATTACAGGATCCATCCTAGTGAGATGAGAACAAAAGACGGTGCATATCAGGGAGTTATTAATGATTTCTACGTTCAGGTAAACATTCAGTGAAGACTTGAAATATGTTGTTTGCAGCTTAACTTAAATGAATTTTTCTTTAGCTTTCCGATAACGCTCATGAAATACGTTATATGTAATTATAAACCTAGATTAAAAAATATATATTATTCTGATTTATGACTGAAGATTGACATCGTTCAATCAATTTACGCTTACTATTTCGATATATTAGTATGTATGACAGAAAATATTCTAATTTCTACATAACATAAGAGATATATAAATTTATTAACTATCATTATTACGTGCCTACTGAATCCCATTCCCACCGTCTCAGCACCAGCATATACATATAACCAGACGAGGCGACTTCGTACTGCATTATCTACACTTACTTCTATTCTACTTTAGTGTTGTCGTTTCTTCATAGATACAATATTTCAATATTCCGTTTTCGCGATGTCCAACCTCCAGAAATGCTCGTCATTGGAGTAGAACATCCGATACTTTGTAACAAGATTTAAAACCATTGCGAAAACGGATGGAAATACAATACTAGTACGTAACAATATGTGTGTCAAAATATATTATTAAAATAAATGTGATAACAAATGAGTTTACTACAGCAGTATAAACACAAGCCTGATGTTTTATTGATACCCCCTTTAAACATTTCACAGGTTTTGTTAATATAAAATATATTTTACCGCAATTAAAATTTGGACTAAGTACCTATACATAATTGAATGAAAAGCATCAGTGTAAGCCATAAGGTTTACAAATTGATATTGTAAACATATAATTTTTGTAAAAAATACCAGATATCCAAAATCTTGAGCCTTTATGCTTGACGACCATATCTTTTCACAAATACAATCCGATCCTTAAATGTTTTCATCTATATTAATAAAGAGGAAAGATTTGTTTGTTTGTTTATTTGTAATGAATAGGCTCCGAAACTACTGGACCGATTTCAAAAATTCTTTCACCTTTGGAAAGCTACATTATTCCCGAGTAATATAGGCTATATTATATTTAAAAAAAAATTAGGGATCCTTACTAAAACTCCGGTATTGTAACCCAAAGTGTAACAAAATGATCTGAAAAATTCCTTACGTCGCGTGCGCTGCGAAAACTATTGATTATAGAAGAAAATCATTTACTACAACTTTACAGAAATCATCATTATCTACAAAAAGTGTCGCGACAGCATATGTCTAAATATTATAGTTATGTTGAAATAAGCGGTTTTTTATTCAAAAAAATTAATTTATATGCCGCCGCCTGAAAAGGCTCTTTATTTGTACCTTGGTATTAAACCTTATCAAAATAAATTACTTTATATTCAAGACGGCTTTAATACCTTTTTATAACTCTTTGAATTATTCAATTCGGACATTTCATTCGGAAGATATCACAAGTTTAAAAATGCAAGTATTAGAAAAAAGTCGCGTGGTTGACGCTCACCTAGTCAGCATGCGATGTAGGCTCCATGTAAGCGTCACTGGGGTACGGGGGGAGGCAATCCCAACTAATATTATAAATGCGAAAGTAACTCTGTCTGTCTGTCTGTTATACTTTCCCTCTTAAACCTCTCAACCGATATTGATGAAATTTGACACAGACAAACTTTAGACCCTGAGATATAGGCTACCTTTTATTGCGAAAAAGGGGACGAAGAGGTTGAAAGTTTGTATGGGAATTTTAATTTTAAAAGATAAAATCATGAAACTTTATATTTAAGCACTTGATAGGATATATTTAAACAATTGTTCTGGCGTTTTTGAAATTTCGACCAGTGAGGGGGTCAAATAAGGGTTGAAAGTTTGTATGGGATATCTTAATTTTAAAAGATAAAACCATCAAACTTTATATTTAAGCACTTGATAGGATATATTTATAAATTTGTTTTAGCGTTTTTGAAATTTCAACCAGTGAGGGGATGAAATAAAGGTTGAAAGTTTGTATGGGATTTTGTCATTTTTGGGGATAAAAACATGAAACTTTATATTTAGGAACTTGATGAGAAAAAAAACAATTTGTTCTAGCGTTTTCAAAATTTAAAATCGTTTGTTATCTTTACCACCGTGGGGGTGAAATTCTACACACGGAATTCTCGAAATTCGAACGGAACAGAACGGTAACTACGAAGCTAAACTTTTTGTATACAAAATTTTAACCACTCAACCTAGGAACATCATGTTTATAAGTTTTGGGTGAATCAATTTAAAAAAAATTGGCTTTTGAAGTTAAAGTTCCTTTTAACGAATAAATATCTAAAATAAATAACGAAGAGTACCTACTCTGCATCGCCGCCGATGCCGTCGGTCGTCGGTCGCCGCACAGTGGGAAAGCCCCATACAAGGCCGTCTCAAAACCCCTTCACATGAAAGTCGTTGTTATGCAGTAAAACTAATTAATTAATATAGTCTTATAAATAAGCTTTCTTTTCTTTATTTCTTGTAATTATTTTTTGCAAACCATAATATATATTAAAAGGCATCAAAGTTGACTCATGTCCAATGGTGTTATTTTGGCCCAGTACATTACTACAATTCAACGACACATTAGTTGAAAGTTTTACTAATATTATAAATGCGAAAGTAACTCTGTCTGTCTGTTACGCTTTCACGCCTAAACCACTGAACTGATTTTAATGAAATTTAGTACAGAGGTAGAGTTGACCTTGAGAAAAAACATAGGATAGTTTTTATCTCAGACTTTTGATAAGTTCTCTTGGAAACGCGATATAATCGAACTCCAAGCGGGCGAAGCCGCGGGCAGAAAGCTTGTTAGGAAAATGAAAACAATCAATCATAAATACAAATTTTGATATTGATCATATTAATTTAACTAATGTGAACAAAATTCTGTAGCGCTTAACACTTCATAAACGTATACCGCTCTATAATTTTGAAAATAATGTAAGCTAAAGTTGGTAATGAAGACGTGACGAATTTTTTTTCGCATATAATTTAATAAACACAATATAATTATTAAGCTTCAATGAAAATAGTTCAACACTTAAATATTAAGTATTCTTTACGACACAAAACGAAACTAATAAAGTTATTCCTTGTTTCCAGTTCGGTCAAAAAATATTCGATATTAAAGTTTAATAATGGAATGAAACTCAATAACTTTATGGATCTTTATTATATAGTAACACACATATTACCTACTATAGTTATTATAAACAAATCAATTATGTACTGAATTTTAAAAATAATATTTAAGTTACCTTACCGTAGTAAATAAATAATATAAATAAAAAGTTAAAACATCGCACTTTGTTACAACTATTTAAAAGACATTTCAAGTTATATTTGACAAATAAAAAGAATAATAGTATTGAAGGACTGCTAATAAAACATAAACACACATTCAATAAATTATAATCAGTACAGTCAATCTGGGTAACTTTGATTCATCGGGTAACTTTGACAATGGGACCATGAACTAGTTTCGATTATTTTTTCTCATGAAACCAACACTATTCATATATGTTTATTTTAGATTTGCGATTTTAAATAAGCTTCCTAAATGCACTTTAAAAAAAGTAAGTTGTGAAAGTAAAAAAACGTCATAACTTCGTTTCTGAATATATCGCGCGAATTTAAGTTTATTTTAGGGTGAATAACTTTTTGAATATTTTGTGATTTTGGTTGTTGATAGGGTAATTGAGATGTTATACAGAGCCATTTGTGAGTGTACTACCGCATTTTCATGAAAAAATTGCATATAATTAAATCTTATTTTGAAATTTCATGCATAAATATGAAAATACGTATTTTGAACAGTAACTGGGTAACTTTGACACCCTTACATAGAAACTAAAATGGTGGCGGAAGAGGTGATTGAAGAATTTGTTGTTAAAGATAGAGTTTTGCAACATGCACATCAAAATATATTGAGTTCTCACCTAGAACAACAGTTATATTTAAAACAGAAGGCACACTGTTTCCAGGAAAAGTGACAAGTTACACATTCCCGTATTATACACTTGTTGTATTGAGTAGATTAACACAAGGTGGTTGGAAATGGCCAGATAAAAGAGAAATTATTAAATTTAGATATGATGATGTTGTATCTCCAGTAGATAACAGTAAAATCAGTATAAAGCAGCCTGGGCTCTACACAAGTATTATTGACGATTTGCTCTATATAGAGTGGGGAAAATAGACAAGTCATGCTCAAGATTTTACAAAATGTTTGTTTGTTAAAAATATTTTTGCTTGTTTTCTTTATAACTTGAATAAAAATGTTAAATTAAAGGAGTTTTTTAAGCGTTTTTGATGGCGTTAAACAATGTGTGTAACATTGCCAAATGTTGTAGACTGATTCTTCATATTTTTTTTTTAATATAAGACAAAATTGCAAAATGTTCGTTTCATAGCGTCACATGCATCCATTAGTTAATAAATATATACCCCAATGTTACCCAGATTGATAAAAATAATACTTATTACTACATTTTTATGCTTGGCTCTGTGTGTGTCAAAGTTACCCATCTTAGGAGGGTAACTTTGACACACACAAAATTTTGATTTTATACTATATTGGTATGTTTTATAAACTTTCTGTGGATGTCTAGAGACGGAAAGTAATACGAGAGCACTGATAAAATAAAAACACCCGAGTGATAGGTTTAATTTTTTAAAATATAGTATAAAATATCACCTTTATCTGTCAAAGTTACCCAGATTGACTGTAGTATGCGTCTTAATTAATAATATGTAGTGTGTGGCCACTAAACGTGCGAGTAGTCAGCGCGTCACGTCACGTGATGAGCTCGCTCGCCGACACGTCCGGGGACGAGTGACGAGCGGCGGAACACGCGCGACCACCACTCACTGGTCGCACATCTACCTGCAGGTGATATATAAATATATACATATAAACGTTGGAAACAGATTGTCAGAAGAAAGGTTAAGCTGAAATATTTTCTAATTAACGATTTTTTCACAATTAGTACCAAATAATTACGGGGATTAGCACTATCCCCGACGATATGTAATCCATTCAATACATTTAAGTACTTACTTAAAACGTTCTGACAGCATACGTTTTATGATTAATAGATTCAATTTAATAATGTGTATATAATTTGTCAGTGATTATTTTTTTTGTGGAAACATTTTTTTTTATTAGACAAATACTAATTAACTCGCCTTAACTTTTTAACACAAATATCAATTAAATGTTCATCTCAATGTTTCATGTATGGGTTACGAAGTTTAAGTAATAATTGATTCGTATAATAATGTGTAAATGTAACCAATCGCGATGACAACGGATATCCGGTGATGACGCAGCACTGCTCGTCTGGCCCCAGTACGAGATGTATTTACCACGGTTGTCCAATGGCAGAGTCTGAAATTAAACAATAATATGTATTACAATAGACAGAAAATTGACATTATTATAATATACATGTATATATTATGAGGCTTATATTGAACGCTTACAATACATGTACTTTCAAATCTTGCTCCAACAGTAAAGTGACGATGGTTTCTTTGCAATGAGCATAAATATAAAACAATTTCTTTTAAGCAGCGAGTTGTCGACGAATATATGTATACCTTTGAATTTATTAAATATCGATATGATGTTAATAGACAAAGAATCGAGAAGGCTTTCGATACATTATAAAATAACTACATAACTAGTTATATAACTATGTATAATATTAATGATGCCGATATTTCAAATCCTCGCATTCTTTATACAGATTGGATAATGCTCGACTGAAATGATTCGGCCTCATATGTGCACCTAGATATTATAGTCACTCCTTGTACGTATATCAAAAGTCATGTTAATAAGTCTGTGTGTACACGCACCTGGTCGACCAGTCCCTCAACTCAGAGAGTGGTCCCTCGGACACACGAGCCCGACAACAGTAGCGGACTCTGAGACCAATCCGTGCACTCTGACGATTAGAAATATACATACCTAATGTAATAATAATAATATACTTTATTAATATAACAATAAAAATGAAATATATACAAAATAAAAGTAGATGCACAATAAGGCGTTCTTATCGCTAGGTCTAACCATCCATTCTCTAATGAACCTACGTAACTAGAGTAGGGAGATAATCGAGTACTTAAATAGGATAAATCGATTTTGCATCGAATATTAAATTAGGAAAACGATCTTGCATCAAATTTTGTCCTCAAAAATTGTACAGAAGTAAGTGTACAGTGTACTAAGTGGTGCTCCTAAATGCTTCAAAAGTCTATCTTTAATTTTTATTTATTAAAAAAATATTATCTCAAATATTTAAAAACAATAATTATGTAAAATAAAAATATATATAACAAATACATGATATATGTCAACATAAAATGAACATTCGCCCAATATTTATAACAATTACATAAAATATTAAATAACAATTAATTATGTTTCTTGGATAGAATAAACGGCTTTATTTCATTCAACAAACTCTGTGTTTCCTACACCCCGTACTCAAGAATATGACTCATCCAACAAATAAAAACGATGACATTAGAAAAATATTCCACGATTCCAATGCAAAGGAAGCCATAGCATAACAAAAATATATAAAATACTTTAATAAATTGGAAAATCGATCTTGCATAAATATTGTAGTCGATAATTATACAGAACCTCAGTGTACTAATTGATGTTAAAATTACTCCAAAAAGCGTTAAATTTTATACATTTTAAAATAATTATCTCAAAGTTTTTAAAAACTAAACTCCTCCTAGTTTTCTTCACACAATACTCAAGATATATAATTCGTCCAACAATAAAATATTCCACGATTCCAGTGCAAAAGACGCCATAGCATAAAAAATATATATAAAATATTTATCTAGATATAAAATAAGTTCAATATAATCATAATAGAGGTCCAATAGTTATACCAAAGTCGGCGTAGTCCAACATTAGGTCCCATCATCATCAGCGGCCTCCAGCAGCTCCACGAAACTGTGGTTCAGCAACACGAAGGTCTCCCTGCCTCACCGCCCATCACCTCGCCACATAACTAATACGCTGCAATGGAAAAGTATACATACATACAAACAATGGAATTATTATTAGTACTCTTCTAATAACTTTAAAGACATTTACATGAAGATGTTATAGTCATTTCATATAAACATTGTGAGCAACTTGTGCATTATTTATATTTACGGCATAAGTAACATTAATTGAAGATCATTTCTTAGCACTTAGCAAATCTATCCTGCTATCATTTGTAAAAAACGTGACAGCTGTCATGGCATTATATTATATTAAATCTTTCACGAAAATTACTAAGTTATGAGTAAACAAAATATGGTTTTCATATGCCTCTTCAGATAAAAGCTGTTAAAAGATTCGTGATAAAATTATAGATACGGTCACGTAAACAAAAGCTTTAATTAGGCACAATAATTATTGTAATAAGAATAACTTCCAAAACAACTATTAGGTATGTCATAAATACTTATTTATGCTTGTCTGGACTGAAATAATACTGATACTTTCAGATTTACGACGCGTTTTTTAATATTTTGCCTATATACTCCCGACCTTTCTTTTACTTTGCAGCAACCGAAAATATTAGTTCTAATTCAATGAATACTGCCAAAGTCTTGAACTCATGCTTGTCTGGACCATTCTTGAAACTTTATTGATAAAAACAAAAGAAAATTAATACTTATAATATATAATAGAGTATTAATACTTGCCAACACCAGCAACAATGACGTCAGCGTATCGAGGCAGGGCTCGAGCTGCCTTGGACCAATCAGTAGTGTGATAGCCTAAACACATTAACATTCTATTTGAATTTACATACCTTTATATCCATAACATCAGAATTTTTCTTTGTAAATAACAACTAAATGACATTACAATTAATATTATAATTGCGAAAGTTTGTGAGTGTGTGTGTATGTTTGTTACTTCTTAACGCTCAAACGGCTGAACCGATTTTAATAAAATTTTGTATACAGGAAGCTGACGTCCAGGAATAACATATAGGCTACTTTACATCCCGGAAATACCGAAAATCCGCTGGTAACACCGCGGGGCGCAGCTAGTATTATATATTATTTGAGTTTTCTTTTCAAATCTAATTTGATCATTGTATAAAAACCTGTATGCTCCTTTCATCGGCTCCGGCTATCACCATAATGGCGGCTGCTTCCTTCAAGGCAGGAAGGGCTTTGGGGGCAGCGGACATCCTAACAAGGATCTCACTGCATACAGCCTTGGATAAAGCACTGTCACTAGTAGACACTATCACTACACCGGCGTCATCTGTCAGATATTGTCGAAGTACTTCCAGAACTTGGGAAAGAACTTTTGGTATGTCTTCGCTCATAATATCTACGCCTTCCATACTCTGGAACATAAATTGGTTAGTAAACACATGCACCTATAATGTAATGGAAAAAGGTTTTTTTATTATCTCGAATGGATAGCGCTTGACTGTCATTCCACGAGTTGGAACGTGGAAATTAAATCTTTGATGGTAATGCACTATACTGTTTAAATGTTATAAAAAATTATAATACACTTTTAAGCTAGCTTAAGTTTCAGTTAAATAAACAGTCGTTATAATTATAAGTTAAAAGATAAATAAATTAATATTGTTATTAAAATTGTGAAACAAGGCAAAAATTGCAATTTCAGCCAATCAAAACCATTAAACAATACAATAGGTTGTATTCATATTATTAATAATGAGTTATGCTTACTGAATTTGTCTTGAACAGGTGAGCAGCGTATCTGAGCCGTAATGTGCTGCCTTGTCCCCATCTCGTGCCACTCAGCGCTGCCACTGGCCAGCCTTCACTAACTTCTTCGGCGCTTCACTTTCTGAATCTGATTCTTTTGTTTCTTGTTGCATCTCTTCCCCCTCCTCTTCATAGTCAGCTCATGTACCTGGAATATTTAGAATAATATGTCACATCAACTAGCTTTCGTACAAACAATTTGATCCGAACTATACCGACTATCTTTGTATATACATCGTGTTAGTTACACTATTTATATGTCAAGAACGGCTGTACGGTTTGGCTGAAAATTTGTGGAGAGATAACTTAGAACAAGGGAAAGGACGTAGGATAGTTTTCATCTGATCGAAAAAGAAATAAATTGATAAAATACAAAATGCTCTTATTTACTGTCTTTAAGGTTGAATAGTTTTAGTCCGGTCAGTTATACATTTCTAATTCTGACACTAACGCAAACGAAGTCGCCGACAGGAACTAGTATTTAAATAAACATATAGAGTGTTCTATATTTTACAATATATAACTTATACAAACTATCAATGAATGACCTTCGGCATTATCTTCATCCACTCCATCGACAAGTGACGCCCGAAGCTGTTCACCCACATCGCTCTTACCGATGGAAGCAAAACTGTAACAAATACGTATACATAAGGTTTACAAATTAAATATTTAAAAGGATTTTAAAACTATTTATTCAAAAGAAAATTATTGTATGTTAATAAAAAAAAGTGTCTATTTGCAAGTTACCAATACTTAAAAACCTGTATATTTAGGTTTTATCTATCTATCTGTTTATCTGTCAGTTTATGCTGAAAATTCCAAGAGGGTATACCTATTTTAATAATATTGAATTACCAGGCAACTTTGATACAAGGAACAATTAAGATTTTTATGACTTTCATAAACCGTACAATAACACTACAAGTGCATTTGTGTGTCATAGTATTCAGTGAGCCAGCAGGATTTCATTGTGAATCATGAATAAAACAACCGGTCATGTTAGATAACATAGTGTCAGTGTTCATCTCACGTGTCAGCCTCCTCCTGTTGCTGCCCGTCAGCTGGTCCCTGGCCAGTCGCGCCGCCCAGCAGCACCTGTACTGCCTCCCACCACTCACCCCTAAAAACAAACATTCCACTTGATATCCAGTCCATACTGATTCATATAAAGATACTAGCTGCGCCCCGCGGTGTTACCCGCGGATTTCCGGGATTGGAAGATGTAAAGTAGCCTATGTATTCCTGGATGTCAGCTTCCTGTATACAAAATTTTATCAAAATCGGTTCAGCCGTTTGAGCGTGAAGAAGTAACAAACATACACACACACACTCAAAACTTTCGCAATTATAATATTAATTGTAATGTCATTTAGTTGTTATTTACAAAGAAAAATTCTGATGTTATGGATATAAAGGTACTCGTATGTAAATTCAAATAGAATGTTAATGTGTCTGTTATGTTAATGTGTCTGTTCAAATAGAATGTTAATGTTAATCTGCCCATGATCACGGTTGCTGTAATGTAACCGAAACGTAACGAAAATATTATATAATGCGTAAATATTAGCGTCCGTAAATATTAGCTTCATTTAAATGAATACTCGCGAGAATCTTAGATCTCATTATAATATATCTAATAATTTATTTTTTAATTATTTTTTTAATTTTGCTCATATCCAGAACATTTGTCAATAATTATACTTAACTAATAAGATTCTTAGCCAGCATTCTATGAATTTGATATATATTATATACATGAAATAAAATAAAATTCATACCATAACACATAATTTAACATATTCCCGTCATTTTTGTGTATATTTTTATGGAATAAGAAATAATAATTTCAGATATGAATTAAATATACCTAGTAGCTTTTGTACACGTATTCGTCCACATATACTTACGAATTGTTTTAAAGTGAAACAAATGTGTACTTAATGTTAATGCAACCAACCACAAGCGACATCTATCGTTTGTGTCTGGGACTTCATATAAAAAATAACAGTAGGCGTGTTTCCGCGTAAAACACATGACTCAGGCGAATAGTCACTGCTCCTTTTGACATTTTTCCGTTTCCAACGGTTCCATAAAAATTTGTGCTCTAAACTTGTCGCCATTATTGGACACTGAATCTAATTAATACTGCCATCTGTTAGAATGTTGTGTAACCTACAAACGGTTATCAATTGTTTAAATGATAGTGACAAAATAATAAACAAACTAGAAAAAAAAATATAAATAAAATAACATTTCTATTACAAAATTAAGATTCAAAGAAACCTATTTTTCAAGGAGGACGAAAAGCGCACGCAGGTTAAAAATTGTATTAATGATGGTTAAGTAGTTTAGGAGTTCATGGCACACAAACAATATACAGTGACTGGTGAATTACTATCGATACTTGAGGACGTGATATTTGACGATCATATATGACAAAATAAAAATTAATAAAACATAAATATTAATAAACTTCTAAGTAAAGTTAACCAAAAGTTATGTAATTAATTACGCATCGTGTGAACACCCTACAGATTAGGTATACACACACACACACGTGCGTTGGCGTGGTGTTGTATCAGCACGCCGCCGCACGCGTCCACACTTGGAACACTTGGAACGTGTCAACACTTTATTTATTTATACGGAAATTTGGTAAAAAATTAAGTACCTATTTTTTTTACATAATTCGAATGAGAATCATGTACCGAGTATGCTCCTTAAATATTGATAGTAATTCACCAGTCACCCTGTATATATATATGACGATTATCAATACCGGTGAGCGTGTGAGGCGGCTCGTTGTAACAGCGGCGGTACATGAGGCGGGACAGACTCAGAGCTCTCCGGGAGATACTCGCGAGACACTCGAGACGCCTCCTCGCACAACTCTGAACATGATAAAAATATTATTTAATCACACTAAACTACATTCAAAAATATTAAAACCAAAATGTGATGATAATACACAGCTTTCTTGAGTATTGTTTAAATTTAACAAACGATATCGCTGCTGTCAGTTATCCATCTAATAAATTTATTGATCTCTATCTTGTCGAAGAAAGTGTCATGTATGTTAATACTTAATAGACGAAGGTAACAAGCTATCACCATTTTATAAAAACTATCGTTCTTAACAAAGCATTTTGATATTCTTCAAAAGGAATTCTTCAGAGATACAAGAAAGTAATTTCCAAACGAACCCAAGTCTTTGTAATGCTGCACCACTTCTCTTGTCATGAGAGCTTCAAACTGTGCCAGGTCCGCGCGCTCGACCAACGCCTCCTCCGTCTATACACGTCACATAAAACTACACTTACTACACTGCTATAATTAATTATTAGTATAGCCAATGTAAGCAGAACTATCAATTTTTTTAACAACAAAAACTCTCCTATTGTCAACTTATTAGCAAATCTTATCATTTAAGAGTTTTATAAAGTAAATGAGAATAAAGTATATGAACATTGAAACTAAAATTACGTCACTTATCAAACTAAATATCTCACCATATGTGTGGCATGCTGTTCGGCCAAGGCCAAAGCTGTTTGGTGATTCAGCCGCCGAAGCTCTAAGGAAAGCCGCCTCAGCCTCCTCCGGGTTCTCTTCAGCCAGAACCGCTGCTTCATGTCTCGCTACTTCTCACTTCGTGATCCCACCACCCATCTCACTCAACTCGATTGCAATATCCCATCTAAATACATATTTGAATCTGACTGTTATTGTGACATAATAACTAAGGCCAATATGACATGGAAAAGTACAAATTTGCAATATTTCTAAAGAGATCCTGTATCCGGAGGTAATGCATTAGCATTGATAATCGATTTCTTAACTGAATTCGCTGTAATTGACGAGTTCCGTAAAGTTTGTTTGTTTTCCATAGAATAGAGGCAGTTAGTCGGTGGTAGGTTAATGTTTGTGAACCCCTACCTGTGCGCCTGGAGGCCCCGCCTCGCCCCGCTTGCCGCCAGTCCCCGGGCGGTCAATGAACCCGCCCACTGAACAGCAACCTGCTGCTGTACTGTAACCGGAGCGTGGGCCCGAGCCACCACCCACTGACCACTCGTGTCATACATCTGGATGGCACTTTTAATAATAGAAACAATATACCAAACAACATCATGTCTACAATATATTTATTTTATATTTATTCACATGCATAATTTAACGGACCTAGAGGGTAATGGCTTTTTTTAAAATGCGTTCGCTAATTTTAAAGTGCGTTGTGCTAATAGAGCTCACGGTTCCTTCGGAAACCAAAATTTCGAAAGACCATGTGATCAAGGTCAACAAGTGTTACAAGCTCACTAACGAACTCACTAAGAATAGGTTCGTTGTTAATTTATACGCTATAGAAGTGGGAGGACAGGTATGACAACCAAATCTCTCTAGAATCTACTAAAAGACTTGAGCCTGTCCAGAACTAATATCAGGTCATCGGAACGTGCGTCGTAGGCAGCCCTTGTAGGTTCGTTTCAATTTTGGTTAGGTTTTGAGAGGAGCTTAGAGCATTTAACGCGCGTTAGATAGGGATCTCTTGAAGCTCCTCTCCCTGCAACGCGATAGACCTAATGGCCACACAGCGAATCTATGGAACACGAAGAAGTTTGTTTTCATATTAATAGACGCATCTTTTTCCCTAGTGGGCTCACCGGCTTGTATGTAGGAGGTCGCTGGCCGCCACCAACCACAGCATCGACTCATACTGACACGCTTCCTGAACGATATTTAACAGCGATTTAAAAAAAAACATATATTTGTTCTATACATATAATTAAACAATGTATATTTCAATATTTTACCTTATACGTAGATATAGCTTCACCTGTATCTCCTAGTCCTATATAAATTTGTTCAGCCTTTCTAAAGTGCCCTTCCTGTCGTGATTGTTGAGCGAGTGGTCAGTAAATATCTCTCGTGTCTTCTTCTGCCAGATGTGTAGCGGCAACACGTAGACCTTCCGACACTTTGCCCGCGGCGTTGTACGCTCCTACACATTTCTCCGCCATACCACAGGATGTGAGAACTCGTTCCGCTGTATCCCATTCCTGTAAATGTTTGCAAAAAAGATATTAAATGACATATGAAACCTACTAGAATAGAATAAAAATCGACCCAAACTTTGAATTCTAAAAATTTAATAAATTGATCGTGACGTTAAATCCGTGTGTAAGAAATGAATAATTGAAAACATATTCGTTTACATTTATATTTGTAACTATACACAATAACTAATACGGAATGAACAAAATCGAATTACGTTAATAACAATTATAAAAAAAATAATAACAACATATTACTTTTGTTCATTATTTAATATGAGAAGATATAAAATGATCCCCCAACTGTTCACATTGCTCCCGAATAGATTCTTTATCTTCTATAACATAAAGATATCAATGGATTGATTTACAATATATATATAAAAACAAAAAACCTATAGCAAATATGTTATCTTATATCTTTAAATGAGCAATTCTTGCATATATATTTATATATTATGGGAATCTCGGTATCGGCTCAAACGATGGCGATAAATCGATCTAGCTAGGAATCATTATCATCATTAATCATTTAGAAAATGTTATTTTACGTAAAAAAGAATAACAAAAATTAGTCGTTTAAAATATGACTCTCCCTGACATCTAGTGGCGAATACTAATACTACTTTTTGCTACTTGCTTTTACTAATTGCTTTACACACAACAGCAGATGGCGTTGTTGAGTACCAGGAAGTCAACGAATGTTTGTTTAAAGGTTAGATTAAGAGATTAATTGTTGATTTATATTATTTTCTGTCTTGTTAACGTGTTGAATTAAAAATGCCTAAACGAAATTAAAAAAAAAACACAATTAATACTAATAATTCCTTAATACCCAGCAAATCTCGGTAACCAGTTAGGCCTCCGCCTCGAATTTTGCGGGCAGCGGAGCGGCGGCGGCGGCGGCACGGAAACGCATACTGTTCTCCAAACTAGCGGGCAGCGGGCACCGCTGTATTCGAGGGTCGGTCCATTTGATTATACGCGTGGGATCCTGCCGCTCCCGCTGCCGCTCCGCTGCCCGCAAAATTCGAGGCCGAGGCCTTATTATTAATAATAGCTGTACAATTTGAAGAGCTTTTTTATTATTATGTGCCTTCAGAGCCGCAGTGAGAGCATCAACGGATCGAGCAGCCTCTATGAGATGAGGTACAGCGGCGCCCGCCTGTCGCGATGATACAAGCCACGCGCCCCACTCTCCTTCAACCTGGTCACTTCACCGGGACAGGCCTGAAAAACAACAAATGATATAATAAAAATTTAAAACAAAAGTTTCAAATAGATAGTGCTAACTTCTCTTGCTAGTTGAACGGCTCTTGCGTAGTTGTTGCCTCTAATCTATGCCTCTAATAGTAATCAACAGCAGTTCTGATATCACCTTTACGCTCAGATATTTCACCAGCCATTTCCCACCATTCGTCCTACAAAGGAAACAAATTGTAAAGTTCATACTCTATGTCTCTAAATCTGATAATGGACCCATTTCCTTCCCTATTTTTTTGTGTATCTGATAATGTATCCTTCACCTGTCCTAGTTGATCGTGCACAGCCTGCAGGAGCTCATCATCTTTCATGAGTGTGGGGTGATGTAACAGACGCGACACGCCTCGCACGTCACCACTTGACCCTAAACCACCCCCCCCCCCTCGCCGAGACGACCTGTACCAACAAAATAATAATTTACTAGGGCAAATAGATTATTGGTGTTATTCTAACGAAGATTATATATAAGATTTTATTAATATTTTTTTGCAGCGCGTAAAAATTATATCAATCTTAAATTATATTCTAACAGTTATAATTTTTGCACCTGTTGACGTGAGATAGTCCATGTATTGCTGCCTGAGTGATGTCACCGCTTGTCTATAGACTTGTTCAGCGAGGGCGATGGCATCTGCCCATCTATAGAACTGCTTATACATATTAATGGCCAATTCTGGCTGAGCGGCTCCACGTAGCATTCTTCGGCGGTGGTTAAGTCCCCCACAAATATTGCTAGACGTGCACGAACCTCGGGACTCTTTAAACCTATGCATTATATTATAATCACGATTAATAAAATAAATACTATTAATACAATAGTAGTCTTTTTTGGTTGAAGCCAACTCGAAAATTTTCTCTAGATAAAATGTTCTAGCTTCATCACCCACTGCTTTATAGCATTTCGTCGCCAACTGAAAAAAATATATCTGTTATGAGATACTAAAACGTTTAAATGTTATAATATATATATATTAGTCTTTCTCTAATTTGAGCAGTGAGGAATATACCACCACAACTGAATGGCTAACACTTAACCAAACATAACTGTTTTTCGGTATCAGGGTGGTCCAATCTAATTGACCCTACGTTAATGTAATTAAAACAATAATAAATTTAAGTAGTTATTCTAAAACCATTGGACAATCTTTATTTCTATCATATATACATGGTCGCTCATAGGTAATGTCGATTCATATGTAAAAATTTCAACGCATCCATTTAAATTTGTTGGAACTTCTTAAATTTATCTCTAACTCTACAAACAGTACAGTAATTTTACTTTCTTTGAATAATTTTCTGTTTGTTTGTTGATGAACGACTACGTTTTGATAAAATAGTGGACAGGTGATGCAAATGTATGAGGTTTTGTTGAAGGAAAATTAAAATTACCGAAACCGGTTTTTTTTTTCAAGACAATTCTAAACCATAAATGACGAAAGTAACGCAGAATACGATCAAAGAACTTAGTGATACTAAATTCCTGCAACATCCGAAATTCAGTTCAGACTTTACACTTGAGATCTATGGCGAGAGTCTTTTGTACAAAATAATTTGAATCCAACAAATGTTATTAAAGCAGTGCGACATTTTTTTTTGCATTTAAGGTCAAAAAAAACTGTTTAACCTAAGAGCTTACTGCTCTTTGGGATAAAAACCATTAAATACGAGGAGCTATACATCTCATAGTTAGTCTATTTTATTACATTATATATTAAAAAGTGAACACTGAAAATCGACATTATTTATGAGCCATCCACTGTACTTATATCCTCTGTACTTGAATACAAATTCACATAAAGCAAATATCGTGAAAAACTTACTAAAAAATAGTAGAATGTTTTCAATGCGTTTGGTAACGAAGCCTTAACAAACTTCTGTTTATATTAAATCTAACTTTAATGCCATACATATTAACCTCAACATCGTATCCTGTTAGCGCCTGTTCAGCCAGTTGACACCACAACGACCCGACGTCCGCAGACCTCGACACAGCGTCCAAGTATTGAGCACAATCCTTTAAGTCCCCGCTACGTAACGCCGAATCTATTCAAAATAAATAGTAATTTCCATTTAATATTCCATATAAATTAACAATATAGCGATTGATGAAAATAAATTCAAATAGCGCTTAGAACATTAAATCAATCCTGTTATAATAAAATCGTTCATTTGTTGTCTTATACCAAAAAAAAAAAAAATGGCTTAAAAGTACTCTGTATTATTCTATAAGTTAATCTGTCCAAAAAGTTACTTCAGCAACATACTGAATCTTGTTGTGTGGATAGTGTGCACCGGATTAACATTACCCTACCATAACCTTTAAATTTAAACGTCGTCTATATAAAAATTATATAGTAATCACTTCAAACAATAAAAAATAAATGAAAAGTAGGTTTTCGGATATTTTTAAATAAACGACATACTGCCTACGTTTCGGTTACTTTACAGCGACCATGATCACGGGCAGACTAGATGTGTTTCATTTAAATGAATACTCGAGGAAGTCTTAGATCTCATTAATCCTACTAATATTATAATTGCGAAAGTTTGTGAGTGTGTGTGTATGTTTGTTACTTCTTCAAGCTCAAACGGTTGAACCGATTTTGATAAAATTTTGTATACAGGAAGCTGACGTCCAGGAATAACACATAGGCTACTTTACATCCCGGAAATCCCAAAAATCCCGGAAGTCCGCGGGTAAAACCGCGGGGCGCAGCTAGTATAAAAATAATGTCAATACTGTAAAGGGTTCATACTGAAAGCCAGTCGATGTTCATCCAATACAATGGCCTGGATCTGACCTCCTTCCAGTAGGACTCGTCGCTCTGATACTGATACAGCCGAGACTGATACACACTCAGACATGTCAACACACTGAGGCTCCCATACCTACCTACCTATAACACATACAAACACACATATATATGTAGGAACAACCTTATGACCCATGTATATCTTACTGTATGTAATATATAGACATCATGAGGAAAAACTAGGATTAATTTACAGGAATATTTTGATATGTTCTCTCCCAAAACAAGAAATCAATATGGATCATTTAACCCATTGCCAATGATACACTATTTTTAAGTTAGAAGATTATATATAGTAAATCTTCAAATAAATTTTGTACACATAATAAGTTACTTTTATCCAGTACAATTAAAAAATATATTATTAAATCTTACCAAATCAGCAAATGTGTTGAGGTTTGGGCTACAACAGCGACACTGTTTTCTATCCATTGCACGAAACTAACTCCGCTCCCGATAATTTCCTAAAAAAATGAAATACCAGACAATAAAACATCATATTTATTTGACTCAATTTATCCAGCTATGTCGTTTACGCTATATACAGGGTGACTGGTCAATTACTATCAATATTTAAGGAGAATACTCGGTACATGATTCTCATTCGAATTATGTAAAAAAAATAGGTACTTAATTTTTGACCAAATTTCCGTATAAATAAATAAAGTGTGGACACGTTCCAAGTGTTCCAAGTGTGGACGCGTGCGGTGGCGTGCTGATACAACAACACGCCGCCAAACGCGTATGTGTGAGTGTGTGTGTATACCTAACCTGTAGGGTGTTCACACGATGCGTAATTAATTACATAACTTTTGGTTAACTTTACTTAGAAGTTTATTAATATTTATGTTATATTAATTTTTATTTTGTCATATATGATCGTCAAATATCACGTCCTCAAATATCGATAGTAATTCACCAGTCACCCTGTATACGAGTATGAATGTGCTACCTTTTCACCGGTATCAATACGGAGAAGTGCAAGTCGTCGTCTAGTATGACGGAACAGAAGCAGATGTCCGCTCTCATCCAGCTCCAACCAATCCACCCGAGCTTCGTGCCACCATGGCCCTAACTGAACTCCTACAACATTCACATCATTGATATTAATAAATATAATGCAACGACATCAATCTTTTTTTCATAACAAAGGAACTCTAACATCTATCCTACGTATGTTCCGTACCTGTAACAAGATCAATAACAGCAATCATCTGTCTGTCAGCAGATAGGCGAAGTGTTTTCGTTCTTCCTCCGTCTTCCTGCCCTCATTGATACGGACACTGAGCACGTGAGGATTCACACGCTCAGTACGAACCTCCATAAGATACGAATCATTTTAGTATAAATTAAATTACTTGACATTGTGTAGATCTTGATCTATACTCACGGTTTGTAGTACTCTATCGAGGCCGTACTCCACCACACTAAGTTCGCCAGCACGCTGCAACAGACAGGCTCCACCCACAGCTGCATATATACGCTCCCCTCCACCGGACCATGGTATCTGGAGTATTCATGACTATAAACTTTTAACTAACCTTAACTTTTTGTTAAAATATCAGCTGGCATTTTAGCAGTTTATAAATAATCAATTTTAACAGACTTATCTGCTACTGCCTGTCTCACAGAATGGTATCTAACATATATATGTATAGATCTCCTGTGGTATACTGGATTCAAAACAAGTTTTTATACACTTTGATAATCATTATACAAAATCATTGTTTCTGAATTAACTCCAATTTCAAAAATAAATAGCCTCCTTACTGGCTTCTCACATGGAAATATACTGTGCTTCTGTTGAAAACAAAGCTATATTTCTGTTTTCTACATTCAAAAGAAATTACTAAACCAGACAACTTAAAACAAAATCTAGAAAAAGATTTTTTATCATTTGAACCTGAACCCCAACTTGCATCAACATATCCTTGTCTATAACAATTATCCTTTCGTAAAACAAGGCCAAAGATTTTAGTAACTTTTGAGTACTTCAAAATTCGTTTTAAATGTTTCCAATGAGTTTCATCATATGAGTTCTTAAACTGACTCAAATAACATACACTGTAAGCTAAGTCGGGTCTGGTCAAGACAGATAAATACATAAAATTACCTACCACTTGTCTATATGGAATTTTCTAACCACAAAAACTGTTCTTAGATTTTTCTAGCCTTACATTAACCTCCATAGGAGTTTCCAGTTTTACAATGTAACATATTAAATCATTTCAGAAAGCTTTCTACATATTGTTCTTGATCAACAGTTATAACATTTTCATACATATTTACTCTTAAGCCTAAACAATGCTTTATTTGGTCTAGATCTTTTATTTTATATTTACTGCTTAAATCTTGTATTAACTGATTAGTTGTCTTTTTACAATTAGAGAATACAAAAAAGTCATCAACAAACAAATCTATTATCACTTTAACATTTCTTTCAAACTTTTTAAATAAACAAGGTTCATACTTAGATTTTAAATGACCTAAAGATTTTAACTGATCATTGCCTCTCTCATACCATGCATGTGAGGACTGCTCAAGTCCATAGACGGCATGTTTATTATTATCATCCTCATACAATACAGGTTTTTCAATATACACAGAATCATTCAAAAATATCATAGGTGGTAGAGCCTAGCTGTGGTCAAGTGAATGCAGCTCGAACATGAGCTGTCTCGACCGGGGAAGTACCACCCTCTCACAGAAGATCAGTGTGAAGTAGTCTTTAATGGCTGCGTTTCTTCCGATGAGTAGGAGTGCCGTTTGTCCTTTTCCTTCTCCCATCCTTTCCTCCCCTTCCCATTTTTCCTCCCCCTCTTCCCTAATCAAGGGTGGTGACACATCCACAACATGTCTTATGAATAGTGTAGGCCGTCTGCTCGGTTGCCCCCTTTAACATAAAAAAAAACATTCAGGAAAGCTGATGTTGTTGGTGTATATTTAAAACTAATTTTACAGTTAAAGAAAATAATAATCTTAGAGTAGAATAATGTAGCACAGGGGAAAGTCTCATGATAGTGTATGCCAGCTTTCTGTGAAAAACATATTGCCATTAATCTTGAATGACAATGCATCTTACCAACACTATCATACTTTGTTTTTAAACACCCATTTGTACTGAGCCACCATAGAATCACAAGAGTTATCCACAAGTTCTCATTCATCATTTATCCTAAACAATTCTTATTCTTCCTCCATACTTGCTCTCCAAATTACTCTCAGTTCCATTTAAAGCTCCCTCATGTGTAATATTTGTTTTAATCTGATCATCTGATTTGAAGAAGCTTCTGGAATATATGTGACATAAATTATATCACATTCAGTATGTGTGCTATCTGCATTACCTTTTCTTCTTTTTCACTCTGTTCCTACGCTTAAACCTTACTCACTCAATAGGAATATTAACTGTATTTTAGGTTGGTTACATTATAATGATGTCTCCACTAGTTTTAACTGAGTTATTATTACAGGATTATAAACCCTATAGCCTTTCAAAATAAGTTCTTTATGTTTCATATCCAATTTCTAACGATTTTCTTTACACCTGACAACTTGCATTATGCATTTTGTGTATTATTAAATAAATAATGTTACCAAATTCGGTAAGTAAAGTAGAAAACTCGAAAAATTCGAAAATTTGCTAACGGTCAGTAACTATTAAGCCAAAGAGTGAGACTATATTAGAAAACATGAAGTTGACCACCCCTATATGGTTACGAATTGAATATAGCAAATAAAACTTACCAAATGCGTGTACTATTAATAAAACAAATTCTGTACCTGTTCGACTCATCCCTTAATTTGAATTGCTTGTTTGTTTTGTTTTAGGTAGCGTTAAATTTCTAATGCATTGATACGTGGTAGGGTGGCCTGAAAAAGAATTTGTCCTACTTCTCGATCGTAATACAAACTTATATTCTTACATCGAGTTCTGTTCCAAAAACAAACGGTCCTTGTCTTGTCGACGCGACTTATTGCGAGACTAATGTTATTTATCAGTCATCTGCTTACTCAATCAACCAGTCACCTATAAAACACGCAAGTAATAGTTAAAATAGATTTTAAAACATAATTGGTGTTTTATTTCATTTATAACTCTTTATGTAATCAAAAACGTATTACATAAATGTAACAGTGAACGTGAATAGTATCCCATTTCTGATTTTAGTATTCTAAAAAAAATACTCACAAAAATATAGTTTTCTTATAAAGTACTTTTAAATAACAAATAAAACCTTAACTAGAACAAACTAATAATATTCTTAACTCAATACACCTTAAATAAGTTAAATTCAATTCACAAAAATAAAAGTCGCGTTCACAAAGTACTTTCCCGCGTAAAATTAACAAACAAATCGTCATCAGTGATCAGTGTTACCAGAATATTTTATTCTCGAATCACCCCGCCGCACTGGAGCGCGCGTGTAACCCCGAGATAACCCCATCACGGCACACAGGTAGTTAAGGCGGGAAAGTTGAAATAAATTCATGAGCTTATTATTGGTTTTATATTAATTAAATTCGTTCTATTATTTTACAATAATAAATAAAATTTTAAATACAAATAAAATTCAATTATTGAAGTACAAATGGTCTAGATTTTTTTATTTTTATTGATTGCACTTTGTTTTTAAAATAATTTACCTGTTTCAGTTAACTTTTTCTGTTTTTTACTAGTTAAATTTGTTGCCTTGTGTTGATGAATTTTTTTGCTGCAATGAACTTTTAAATCATGCTTATGAGCACGTAAATTCACCCGGCACCATTTACAATATGCCTCTCCTTGACCTGTTAATATCAAATCAAATCGGCTACCTGATTTCAGCAGATAAAATAATATCGCCACTCGGTAAGGGAGATGGCCCCATTGGCGCTATATAGCCTCACCTGGCAACACTGAGCGTCAGCGTTTCAATAGCACTTTGGATGCGTTGGGAATTTAAAAGTTCGGTTCAATTTAAAAGTGTGTTTCCTAAGTATATTATATAAGTTTTCCATCAACAATATAAAAGCAAAACATTAGCGTTTAGACAAAACAGCCGATGTCGTCTATACAACACTCATTTGATCTGTCAAATAAATATCAATAATTTTGTCGATTGTCTTTCAATGATCTTACTTTAAATTATTTACTGTTTCGGTTCTATTTGTACTTATGATAAATTTTTGGATTAGTAATTTTTTTGTTGAAGAAAAACTAGTAAATCTTAATTTGTTCATGTTACACTACTATCATATTCAGTTGGTGTTTTTCTGTGGCTCCTGAGTTGTATCACCACGTCGTCAGTCGTGGTCAAAATGAATGAAATCCATTGCCTAGGTCTCAGGTCAACTCATTTATGAATTTCGTCAATTGAAGTTTGCTTTTGATACACAGAACCAGTCTTCTGGACCCAGGAACATATGATGTTAGAACTTGTCCTGTAATGTTACAGTATATTTTAATACTAGCTTTTGCCGCGACTTCGTCTGCGTGGAATAGTGACTTCCGGCAGATTTTTGGTTCTTCCCACATAGTTCCCGTTCTTGCGGGGTTTTCGGAATGGTCGAGTTCCCGTAGAATTTTCAGGATAAAACCTATGTTTTTTTTTAATTCACAATGAAGTTCTCTTCACCAACAACATATTTATTTGTTTATTTGAATAAAGATTAATATTATTATGTTGATACAACTTAAACAAATTATTTCGACCAAATTAGGTACCATAAAAACGGTTTTTGTGAGTTAATCTTAAAAGATAGACATACATTGTCCCGGACTGTTTTTTTAGATCAGTAAAAGAGCTATTATTCTTTAATACATATTTTTTGTGTATCTTGAACCGTTTTCACGGCGCACGCAACGGAAGACTTCAAAGATGAAATAATTTCTCCCGTTTTTTACACATTTACCACTATATCTTTGCTCCTATTGGTTGTAGCGTGTTATGTTATATAGCCCACAGCCTTCCTCGATAACTGGACTATCCACCACAAAAAGAATTATTCAAATCGAACTAGTAGTTTCGGAGAATAGCGCTTTCAAACAAACAAACTCTTCAGCTTTATAATATTAGTATAGATTCGCTAAGACAATAGTACATTTAATATTTCATTTTAGTCACGTGCTTTCAGATCTCAGATGATACACTCAAAACCACAGGGATTGCGTTTCTAGCCTCTTTTGGAGAACCCGTCCCAAACCTTACGCTTTTATCTTCAATTCCTACTAAATATATATATATTTTTTAGATCGAATTCCTTGAAGTAGTTAAAGTTCAGTTATGTTCGACCAAATTAACTCAATTTAAGAAAATTTTAAGTTTCATAAATACAGTTCTTCTATATATTTTTCCAAGGTATTTATTACTATAGATTCTTGTTACTGATCTATTTCTATCAAATCTTACAACACCAGGGGTCCTTTAATGCTAATTTTAAACATAAAATAATACTCATCTATATTTTAAATAAGCTTTTACCTGGTACGTATTGAACTATATATTATTGAAATATATACGTATTGGACTATATATTGTTTAATTCGTCGTTAATTTGAGTAAATTGATTAATGCGGAAATTCTCGGATATTTAGTATAAAAGTAAAAGAATCGTTTAAACTTTTGTTTTTATTTATATCTAGATATAATTTTCTCCGAATATATCGACAACACGTCGTTTTGCCTTTTTCTTAAATATTCGTATAATGTATGTACCTATAATGTCATGTTAAACTACATATATCTAGTATATAAACAGCATAAGATGCAACAACTAGCTATGACTAATCACATAAATTAGAAATTTCTAAAAAAATAACAGCAAAAAAACTGAACGTTATTTAAAATAACGCAGGATAAAACCTAAAACATAATAAAACACATAGTTACTTCACTGACATAAGTTAACTCCGTCTCTTTGTGCCTTTTATATCATAATCTTGTCGCACAAAAACTAAATACAGATAGATTGGGAGCAGATTCTTTTTACTTTTTCCTATATGAACTGTGTCAGCTTCGTCAATAAAGTGTTGATAAATATCGGGACATTGTTTAAAACTCGTTACATTGTTACCCAGCTTTTGAGAGCTTACTTTTTTTAACTATTACTTTATTGGTTTTAATTTTCTATATATGTACTCGATAAAGTAAGGAACATGTGCCGTTTTCGATTAAGTTAAATAAAAGTATGCATCATGGGGATGAAAAACTGTCATATAATAACTTTGACACTATTTTCCTTTATAACTTTAGAGATGGCGTAAGTAGCTCTGAAATTGGTTTGACAATTGACATTAGGACAAATTTTAAATTATTTCAGTTGTTCATTTGCCGTTGTTTACTGTTGTTTTTGTGCTGTACGTTCTTTTTCAAACATTTGACCCGGCTTATATTAATCATTGACTCCTATTTCCACGCTTTTGACGATCGAGTATCGACCCCGTTTTTTCTCAATTGGACTTTGTTTTCTGCGAGTACGATCGACCCCAGCTCTTCTCATTTGGATTTTGATTGCAAACCACGAATTTGGATTATCGATAAGTTGAAAAAATGCCACGAAAATCGGCTATTAAGTGTTACTTTCGGTGTGCGACTAAAGGTACTTATTTAGTAAAATCTAAAAAAATATTATTTGTCGTATATATGTATATACAATCAATTACTACTCTTGTTACATCAATTTCAACCGTAACAGTTTATTGACTTCTAATAAAAACATTTCAGGTCCTTTTCATCAATTTCCTAAACCTGAATACCCAAAATTGGAGAAAATAATTCAATGGAAAAATATTTTAAATGAAGACATGATACAAAAGGAAGATTCTTACATTTATAACAATATAAGAATATGTGATGATTATTTTGAACAGTTTTACCATTCTTCAAGTAAACAACTCACTCAAAATGCTGTACCAACACTATAAAGTATCTAAAGTAAGCAACTTCCCAAGTAGTTATAGGCACACAATACATACTATTAATATAAAAAGAAAACTATAAATATTTTATAACTATAGATGATAATATACATTATTATTATTTTATATAGAAATTGGTGCTCATTATTTAAACATTATAAACAAAAAATAATGATTTAATTGAATATAATGAAATAGGTATACAAGTCATCTTAACATTTTTATATACTTACATGTGGTTTGATAGATTTATAATGTGCCCTCTTTATTACCTTTTTTATATAAATAAGAGAAAGTTCCTACAAACAGTATTGAAAAATAACTACTTTTGTCACTTCTTTACATAGGTAAAACAAAAACAAAGTGTTCTAAATATGCAGAGATTATAATTTCATTGCATAACTACAAACCAAAAAAAGTTGTTTATAGTTTTTTATGTATGTAATATAAGAATGGCAGTGTTTAATTCAGTAAAAATTACAAGTCTATTAACATTCAATCAGAAACTCTAAAAGAAACGAGGAAGAATGGTACTTGATTGTGGGCCGGATTTGTAATAAATTTAGCAAAATAGTCTGCTTGCTCTAGAATAGGATTATTTGCTTGTTTTGAGACAGCAGATGATAAAACTCTCTTATTTTATATATAATATAGTTAGTTTTTGAATGTAATTGTGGATTTTGTTGTGCTGTCAATAAACTTAAACTATCCGTTATTATAATCCACTTTTGATGAGTCTGTGTTTGAATGTACTCCATAGCAGTATATACATACATATGCTGGATTCAGCGGAGTATATGCTTGTGAGTGAATTCAGCCTATGACCAAATCCACCCTTGATCTGACTATCATAGACAGTTATAGAGACTGCTTCATTGTTCCTAGACCCATCTGTATATATCTGATGATATCCCTGCCACCTATCAAGTTCCCTATAAATGTCTTCCCTATACTTTACAAGACTCTTGACTACAATTTTTATCTGAATAAATTTTGATTCTTATAACCCAGAGTAACAAGGCTATACCATGCTAGAAAATATATTGTGTTTATTAAAAATTTGTTCTGTTTCAGAAAAACCTTGAAACAAATATGAATTAATATTGGCAGTCCTGTTAATAGTGTCCCGCAGTTTAACAAGAAGTGGATGATTACTGACGGAGAGCAACCTTGCAAAAAATGTTGATTGTAAGTATATAAACCTAAGTGCTAATGGAGGTATATTACATTCCACCTGCATTGACACTATGGGAGTAGTTCCCATGGCACCCATTATAATGTGTTAACATTTGTTTTGTATCTTTTCTAATTTGTTTACTATAGTTCTTACCCCTGCAAAACAAAAAAAAGCATATTCAAAATGACTCTTTACTAATGAATTATACAATGTTATGTTAATAGAATACTTGGTTCAGCACCCCAATATGTGCTAGTGAAAGATTTTAAAACATTACAAGCATTTAAAGCTTGAGATTCTAGAGTTTCAGCATACTTATTCATCTAGAATTGTTTGTAAAAATAACACCTAAACACTTTACAGAGCTCTCTACAGACATTACATTATTATTGAACAAAATATTTACATTCCTATTTCTAATTCCATTTTTTCAAAAGACAAAAACTTTTTTCATTGCTGACCTCCAGCCGAAGGCTATCAAAATAGTTCTTTAGTCTTAGGAGTGCTACATTGAGGACTGATTGTACACTTTGTACATCTTTGTAAATCATCTGCAAACTGCAGATTATAAACTTTACACCCCAGAGTTAAATTTAGCTGATGTATGAATAGGATAAAAAGCAATGGGGTCAATACACCACCCTGTGATACACACCTACAAGAATATCTTGGACCAAATAACTGATTGTTGACCTTAACAAACACCTTTCTGTAGTTCAACAAATTAAAAATCCAATTTACAACTTTTCCAGGTACCCGCAGTAATAATAATATTGAGGATAATTTGTCCAGATCTACATTATTGAAAGCCCCTACAATGTCAACAAAAACACCAACTAGTACTTTATTCTCGGAACGAGCATCGTGGATATCCAGACAGAGACTCTCACAAGCAGAACGGCCACAATGAAAGCCAAACTGATTGTGAGGTAAAAGATTATTACTTTCTATGTGAAAAATTAGTCTCTGTTTTATTAATTGTTGGAAAGTTTTTCCAACACACTCCTATTACAGGACGATAAGAATCAGCCAAATTAAAGTCTTTGCCAGGTTTTAATATTGGTACCAAACAGTCAGTTTTCCAATCCTCTGGGACAATAGAAGACGTCCATAAACTATTTAATAAACTTAAAAAAATAGATAGAGTTTGAACATTTAAAAGTTTAAACATCCTGTAGGAAAGCCAATCCAGGCCACATGAAGAATCTTTTCTTGAGGCTAAAGCAGATTTTAACTCTTGCATAATAAAACAACCGATCATGTATGAATTATCACTATTTACTCCAAGAACATTATCTATACTTATCTGTTGTGGAACAGTATCCGGTGTGTATTTATATAAAAATGTTTGAACCCAATTGAGGTCAGAAAATAAGTTAGAAGTCGGAAAGCTTTTTTTGAATTTACTTTAGTCCAAATGCGATTTATAGATATCAAACGATTTATTGATGAGCAGAATGCAGACCAACTTTTACAACATTCTTCTTTTAAAGTGCGTTTTAAGACTAGTTTTGAAATTAATGTAGGCGTTCTTACAGTCTTCTACTACTTTTGAACATTTATCATTCCACCAAGGTACTTGACACCTTTTTATAGGACGGTTATTATTACTATCAGTTATGTTATGGTTTAAGCTGGGCCCGGAGAATTTGATTGCCAATAGAATAATTGAACAAAACTTTCTGTATGAGTCAAGGAGATCACTATTGTCAACTTTAAAGTTCATTAACATTTTATTAACAACTTGTCATAACCATCCCAATTTACTAATTTCAGATTGCTGTGAAAAGGAATGTTGTTCAAGGAAATAGAGGGCTCACGTTGATCTCTTACGAGACTGAATTTTGTGATAGTTGGCAGATGAGAACTGCCTAAAGGGTCCTGATGAACTTGACAGTCACAAGGAAGAAATAAAGAAGAAGACACCATAGTTAAATATAGACTGTTTGGTTTCCAAATATGAGAGCCTATAGTTGTTGGTTGACCATTATTTAAAAGTATTAAGTCATGGATGACCCATGTAATCCATAATAGCTCTGCCCCGAGAATCTATGCGACTACAACCCCAAAAAGTATGATGGGCGTTAAAATCACCTGCAATTATCATCGGTTTTGGAATACTGTACAATAAACGATCGAACATCGCCCTTTCAAAAGCAGGAAAACTATTACCAGGACTGTAAAAACTAACCAAAGAAATGCATTTATGTTTCACTTTAATAATAATTACTACATTTTGTAACGAATCATCATAAAAAGTATCTAGTTTAGAGAAATGTATACCGTTTTAATTAATATTGCTACGCCATTATGATCATTACCGCAGTCATTCTTAATAATGGTATAACAACGTAAATTAAATTGAATGTTAGGTTTGAGCCAAGATTCTGAAATAAGAGCTACATGTATATTATTTTGGTATAAAAAATTTTTAAACTCAAGTCTTACAACTTAACAGACTGAGCGTTCCACTGTACACTATTTAAGATTTGGTGGTTGAATGTGACGGTTTGTTATTTTTATCCTGTATGGTTTCTTTAATAGTTGAGCTAATAAATTGTGAACTAATACTTATATTTTGAGTTTTATTTAAAGTTATAACTTTTACTATAGATTCTGTTAATAGTCATAGTTTCAGAATTTGATAGTATTGCTTGTATTACTTCTTGGGTATTTAATTTTTTATAAAGGGAGGGAAAATTTAATGAATCTTTTAACGTGTCAGCATATGACTTGGGTTTACTGTTTGCGATTTTCTTTTGTCTTATAGGGCACTGGCTAGAGATGGCAATGTGATTGCCATTACAATTAATGTTAAGCTTTTTCAATGTTAACCTTGCATTCTTTGAAAGAATGCCCCTCTGTACATATGGAGCATCGCGGTGAATTTTTACAAAACTTAGCCAGATGATCATAGCGTAAACATTTAAAACACTGTTTTATAGGTGGGACATATGTGGAGACAGGCAGGCGCCACATCTTAATGTGACATAGTCCGGCAGTGACGTAGCAGACGCAATAGTTATTACTACGCTCTGAGTAGGTTGCAGTGTGAAGGTGTTATTTTCTCCTTTTACTTTACGCATTATGCGTCGGACAGAAATGACTTTTTTTATTGTTGATATTGCTTTATATATTTTGTGATTGGATAGATGAGTGGGAACCGAAGAGATAACTCCCGATAGTTCGGTAGCCCCTGCTGGTATTGAAGCTTTAAGTCGTTGTTCCTTTAGATATGTAGTATTTTCTAAAAAGGCATTTGCCAAATGCGCACGTTGGAAAACAACACCGACCTTATATTTATTTATTTTTTTAAAATATAAAGGGTGTTTTTTTAAGCCCGATAGAACTTGAAATTGTAAAAAATAACACAAAAAATTAAATTGTAATCAATTTTTTTCTTTTTTTAGAAAGATCAATACGTGACATTAACATTTGAAAATGATTTCGGACATATGGGCACCGCGGCTGTTCTTGACGAAGCGCATTCTGGACGTCCAATTTTGGGCCACTTTTTCGAGCACTGCTGGCCGTATGTCACGAATAACACGAACAATGCTGGCCTCCAAGGCGTCAATTGTTGCTGGTTTATCAGCATAAACCAGTGACTTCACGTAGCCCCAAAGGAAATAATCGAGAGGTGTCAAATCGCACGATCTTGGAGGCCAATTGACAGGTCCATTTCTCGAAATCAACTTATCGCCAAATTTTGATTTCAATAAATCGATGGTTGCGTTCGCCGTATGGCACGTAGCGCCATTCTGTTGAAACCACATCTCCTCCGGATCAATGTCATCCATATTTTTAAACTAAAAATCATTGATCATGGTGCGGTAACGATCTCCATTGACCGTAACGCGAGCTCCTGCCTCATTTTTGAAGAAATAAGGTCCGATGATGCCACCAGCGTGAAAACCACACCAAACGGTGCATTTTTCTGAATGTAATGGAGTCTGTAGGGTCTCTTGTGGATTGGTCTCACTCCATATGCGGCAATTTTGCTTATTAACAAAGCCGTTAAGCCAAAAATGCGTCTCATCGCTGAACACAATTTTGCGATAAAACAACGGGTCAGTTGCCAACTGCTCTAGAGCCCAATCGGCGAAAGAACGACGCATATAATGGTCTCGTGGCTTCAATTCCTGTACCAACTGGATCTTATATGGGTGTAGACCAAGATCTTTGCGCAAAATTTTCCACGTAGTGGACGGACAGAGCCCCAATTCCTGCGACCGACGACGAATCGATAAATTTGGATCTTCTTCCACACTTTCGTTTACAGCGGCGATATTCTCTTCAGTACGCACATTCCTTCGACGTGCTGGTGTTATTGCATCCTCTAGAGAGTATGTGGTACGAAATCTATCCACAGTTCGACGAATGGCTTGTTCAGATGGACGATTATGTACGCCATACAAATGACGAAGTCGTCTATAAGTTGCGCGAATCGACGACTGATTTTCAAAGTAAATTTGGATAATTTCGTAGCGTTGTTTAAGCCTGAGTCTATTCATAATGATTTGTCAGAATATATTGAAACAAATAAAAAAAAATGTTTCATCAAAATTTAATTTTTTGTGTTACTTTTTACAATTTAAAGTTCTATCTAGCTTAAAAAAACACCCCTTAGTATACCATTCACAGAGCGTATAAAACTAGTTCTAGTACATCATGTCCCTATTACCGAGTGGGACATCATTAGTACTTTCGACAAATACTATGAATTCAGACTTGGCTTCCGCATCTTCAGAGTATCGCCGACAATAATCAGCGACCCTAAAGGGAGCGAAGGCATTTGCATCCTGCAATACTGGCGAATCCTCGCAATCGGAATCGCTGCTTGTGCTGAAATTCAAGGACTCACCCGAATCCTTCTTTTTACGTTTTTTCACCATCTCTCCATATAAACACTTACATATTTACATATTAAGTTTTACTTCTTTACAATAAACTAAACAAAAATTTGCAAATTATAGTATAAAACTATTTAAAATAATTAAAATTTTCAAAAAGCCCGCGTCAACGTTTCAATTCCCGCGCTCTTTTCTAACCATCATAAACCATAGATAATAGAAAATTAGAAACTATATTAGAAAATATATAAACTTAACATCCGTCACTTGTCATCTGTCAAGATGTCAGATGTCATATATATAATACTTACTCTTGATAGGGTAAACAGACAGTCATTGGACAATTAAGCGAATAAAATAGTTTGAAGTTTTTTTTCCTTCGACTATTTCAGTATCTCATAAACTGTAGAGATATTTGGAAACTAGATAAAATGAGCTATCATAACAATTAATTAAAAACCTTACTTCTTGTGAACAGTTAAAAAATATTATTATATTTAAAAAAATGAACAAAAAACACAGTTATTGGACAAAAATTATAATTATTGGACGGTCGGAAACAATTATTGGACAGTCAATTAATATAGTGAAATTATAGTTAAACACGTAATAAAACACTATGTATAATATTATTAGAACAAAAATAGCTTTTTTTAATTCAAAAAATATATAAACACCTCTGAAAACTAAGTCATGTAAATTATTCATTACTAAACTCTAATCAGTCTCAAACGTTAGAGATCATAAATATTTAAAGAAATAAAATCTGAAAAATAAAGTTTTTTAAGGATTTTTTAAGGATTAACGATTTTTTAATTTAAAATGCAGTGTGGATTTTGGAATGTCATATTTTCGGGCAATTTCTCTTATCTTTGGGTTTTCCGTTTCCTGTAATTCTCTGAGTGCTATTATATATGCTAAACAATTATTGGACACAATAAGTGACAATTATTGGACAGTGTCCAATAACTGACAGAATAGTCTGCGATACTTGAAATTGAAAGTACGTCATAAGGAATTTAAATAATTAAAATTAACGCAAAAAACATCATAGAAACTCAAAGCTCTGAAAAAACATAGTTATTGGACACTGTCCATTAATAGATTTTTTCAAATTATACCATACAATTACTGGACAGGTGAAAATTACCTTAAAATATAACATTTATGAGATAAAAAGTCCATTTATCATGTAAATTGTATGATATCTTACCAATCTCCGAGGTGCCAAAACAATATCAATCACCACTATGCCAAAATCGTAACAAAACTTTAGACTCAACCTTATCAAAATATTTATTTTTCAAGACAATTATCCGTTTCCGTGACAGCCGCCGGGAAATATTTTTTTTGACTGTTTACTACTTCCATTTGTAACAAAATATATGAACTATAACAATGTTAGAAACTAATAGATTTAAGTAATAGATATAAATGTCGCTTTTTATTTGTTGTTATCTTATTTTTAGCAAATCAAAAGGGACTGTCCAATAACTATTCGGTGTCCAATGACTGTCTGTTTACCCTACTTTAAATGAATTGGAACGTAAAAAAGTGAAAATTTATATTTTTAATATCTACCTATTCTTAAGAACATATTTGAGTCTTAACACGAAAAAAAATCTAAAAAATCCTCTGTCACAGGCCGCTAACACTTTCGAATAAATAATAGTACTTATTAAAAAAATAAAAGTACTTATACATATAATATAATTATAGCTTTACACTTAATTATTCATTTTGTGTACATCCCAGTAGTAACAATTTTATTAGCCAACTCTCTTCTATTACGTTTGGTCGCAGAGTTTATAGTTTCCATTTATAATATTAAATATAGTGTAATAGGTATGAAGCTTCTTCAAACACACCGATAGAGTGTAAGCATGTAGTATGTACCGTACAGAGCGCGTAATATTTACATGCACGTAATGGCCGCACATTAACAGCTCAGCTTCACATGAGCTCTTATCAAAAGTCACCGGATGGTTTATAACTTCCGTTTCCGAACATGGCGGCGGCGCCCGTGGCTACACCGCTAAAATGCACCTGTTGATTAGCACTTTTATATACACTGAGAGAGTAAAACGTTTTACAGTTTAGCTTAAATTTTCATCTCAACAATTCTATGTTCCTAAAATTATTAAGATTTTATTGGTTACAATTTTTAAAGCACAATGTCCTACTTATAGTCATATCCTATCTTCCGCTAGCTAAAGTAAAATATAGTATCGATAGATGCAAGAACTTTATTTACTACAATTTAATGTTAGATCTATAGTTAATTAGCTTAGTTATATATATTTCGGATTCTAACAAAATCATGAAAAAATGTAGTTGTTTTATAAAGCCTCCTTTTAAAGGTTCGGTTCAAATTAAAAGTGTGTTCCCTAAATACATCGTATATTTAGTTTCACGTAATAAGTGTAGACACATTAACGTTATGATATAGTTGTCAGTTTGTTGTCTTGTCTTTATTTTATTGGCCAGTAGTTATCTACCACGCTTCAAGATGGCCGCTCTCTCATAACTTGACTGCATGCCCTTGAACTTTTAATTTTACTATTTTCGTGGATAAGACGTAATTACATTGTGTGAGGTTTTTTTATATCTATATGTAGGTTTATCGATCACTGCCTCATCTTAATATTCATAATTAAAGACTATTTTATATACAGGCTGACTGGTGAATTACTATCGATACTTGAGGACGTGATATTTGACAAAATAAAAATTAATATAACATAAATATTAATAAACTTCTAAGTAAAGTTAACCAAAAGTTGTGTAATTAATTACGCATCGTGTGAACACCCTACAGATTAGGTATACACACACACACAAACACACACACACACACACACGTGCGGTGGCGTGGTCTTGTATTAGCACGCCGCCGCACGCGTCCACACTTGGAACACTTGGAACGTGTCCACACTTTATTTATTTATACGGAAATTTGGCCAAAAATTAAGTATGTACCTATTTTTTTTACGTAATTCGAATGAGAATCATGTACCGAGTATTCTCCTTAAATATTGATAGTAATTCACCAGTCACCCTGTATACTATGGACTTTCATTTGAGTATAGTGTAGGTATATCTGAGTAAGTGAATTTCAAAATTATTTGATAATCCACAAGTATTCCTAGAGCAGCACACCGCGGCACCGGTGTAATTGATACTTTTGAGGATTGGAGTAAGACTGAATAATTAGATTTATGTGAAATGTAATAAAAATATAAATTAAAAATTCATAAAATTATGCTGTTGGTTCCTGAAGTCCGTGTTCTATTGAAAAATATATTTTATTTCTAGAAAACAAAAATGGTTAAATATCAAATTAATTAAATAATTATATCTATCGATAAATGTAAATGTTTTTTATCAGAATTGAAAATGTGTTCATTATTGCATATAGTTGATGCCTGATACAACATAATACCGCATAATGCATTGGCTACTGTTTGTGGTTACAGATGTATGAGGTACACGCGTGCTATTCTAACATTTATTTTCATAAAATACTATACAATACTAGATGCTGTCAACTGTCAGATCGTAGAACTGTTCAATAATAGTATTTTTTGATATCGTATTCAAACAGGGAATCTATTTTAATAAAACGTGTATTTATAAGTAGTGATGGTATGTTCTGAACGTACTCGTAAGTTCAACGGAACAGGAAGACATAAAGTGGGTGATTTTCTCCTCTCAAGACGGTATTAATAAGACGGTACTCATACGACTTTATCGCTTTACCTAACAATTAGCAACCAGAGATGAAACTTCTCAGCATACCATGGATTAAACGTGCGGGTGCCGGGTTCATGGCATGGCTTTATTTATATGTGTAATATGATTTACAATATATGTTTATTAAACGGTTTTACTTAGCTCACTCTGTTTGTTTTATTATTTATTCTTTTTTTTTATTCTTTTTTCATTTTTCTTGGGTCAAATTTAGTAATTCAATATTCACCCTCTTCCTGTCAACCGATTAATCTGATTCTAATTTTGTATACACTTTGAATTTTGGTGACAATACAATTATGTTTATTCATTATCATTATAAATTCAAGATGGCCGCCGCTACAAAATGGCGGATAACGTAGGTTTTATCAATCCTATCAATATGGGTATCAAATGAAAGGTCTTAACAAGTAGAATACAATTTACTATGATAAATTGAAATCTAAGATGGCCGCAGCTACCAAATGACTGATAACAATTTTTTAGAGGAGTTGGACTGCAATAAACTAACGGGCAAGAAACCTTGCAATAATGAATCACAAATGAATTAAACAAAATGCGAAATAAAAACTAAAAACTAGAAAATAAAAATAGGTAAAAAAACTTTTTAAGTTAAACGGTTTTACGTAAAACGTACATTGCAATGTTTAAGATAAATGTACTAAAAACCAAAAAATAATAAGACAGATACAGACGTGGGAATTATAAACATATGCACAGACTACACTAAAATAAAAGCGTGGGGCATGGGTAGTTCCTAGACAAGATTTTAGATAGATAGATATTTCCAGTGTAAGTAGAATAAACACTCTCTGTTTAATCCCTATATTATGGCTCAAAATACAGTACAGTGCTAAACGTTAAGAACCTATCAAAAAACAATAACAGTTAGTAAAAGACACTTTGGGCGTTTCTGTGGGTGTGGAACTGAATTCAAGTGAAAAATTCATAGACAATAACTATAGAAAAACTGCTAGTCATCTAACAAAGAAATTGACTTACCAGCGACATCTGTTAGCGGATAGCTAAACTCAAAGCGGTAGTTCAATTGAAAAAATCGACCAAGTCGTAGTAGTACCACCACTCGCCACAAGAGGGCACTAATATTAAATATTATCAAAATCAAAAACTCTACTATTATATTTTTAAGATATAAAAAAAATAGTTAAAAGTTATTATTAGTACTAACACTAGAATTATTAATAATAATAGAAATATTAACAAATAGCGATACATAATATACTCGTACTTACTGCTAACAATTACTTATATAATACTCAAAATTTGTGAGAAGTACAGGGTTTTTATTTCATTTTTATTTATTTATTTATTAAAAACATTAACGCTGAACGCTGAAATGTAACTTTGGAACTTAAACAAAAGTACTTAGGAATGGAAATGATCAAGTAAGTATATAGAAATAAGGGACAAAAAAGAAAGTTTATTATTCTCAAAAACACAAAGCAAATGCAATACCCATTTTATTTTCTTAACATGTATGTTTATCGATATTGGACACCATCAAACTGTGTTTGAAAGATCCCAAACAATGAATATGTAACCTGAGAGGAGAAAACGTTCGAGGAATTTAAACCCACGGTCCTTGTGTATAAGGTGTTATATTGAATGAATTATTATTATGTTCATTCAATAAGGAGATCGTGCCATTTATTAATATAACTTTACCACAGTCAGTAGTATTATTATTTAAATGTGTAGTATGTTTTGCAGATTAATGATAATATGGAAAGGACACAACTAAATAAATGTTGAGGACAGAAAGTCTGTGTTATGATTAGGAATAATAGAAAAAAATCTCCTGAAAGTTACTTGAGAAATAAACAGAAAATCGGTGTTTCATTAATCCATATAAAATTCAAAGACTTATTTTATTTTACAGATCTATTATGTTTTCTATAATACAGGAAGACGGTACTTACAATAAGGCCTCTGTCTCGAATTTTGCGCAAAATTCGAGGCCGAGGCCTAACTGATGTTGCTAATCAAAAACTGTATAGAGATATGTCATTATAGAATATTTGACGTTTATTTGAAAAAATTCTCAAATTGTTTATTGTACAATAATGAACATGCAATTTGATTATTTCTTTGTGAAGTGCTATAATTTTTCAGTAAAAATGATGACTGAAGTTTGAATGAGAAGTATGATCAAGAAAACGCTATAGACGCAATATATATGGGTCACATGATATTCTTACGACTCTTGCTATTAAAACAAATATTTTAATTTAGATGTTAAATTGATATACATATAAAATTCATTATCTTGAACAAATTTGTTAAGATTAATGCTAAAGAGGCCCTATAACAGTGCAGTGACAAAATGCACGAATACATCTATTAACCCACATGATAAAATACTCGTGAGCATCCCATGGAACACTAAGATTCAGGTAAAGTGGTTATTGTTCGCAAAACATGTTAAAAACCTAAAACATATTAACAGTAAGTACTCACGCTTTTACTTGTGATGATTACTCTATCGTAAGTTAACATTTTGATTATGTGTTAAGTTTTAGTATACAGGGTGACTGGTGAATTACTATCGATACTTGAGGACGTGATATTTGACGATCATATATGACAAAATAAAAATTAATATAACATAAATATTAATAAACTTCTAAGTAAAGTTAACCAAAAGTTATGTAATTAATTACGCATCGTGTGAACACCCTACAGATTAGGTATACACACTCACACACACATACGCGTGCGGCGGCGTGGTGTTTTATCAGCACGCCGCCGCACGCGTCCACACTTGGAACACTTGGAACGTGTTCACACTTTATTTATTTATACGGAAATTTGGTCAAAAATTAAGTACCCATTTTTTTTTACATAATTCGAATGAGAATCATGTACCGAGTATTCTCCTTAAATATTGATAGTAATTCACCAGTCACCCTGTATATGCGACATCTATCTGGTTGTCTTGGGTTCATGAGTTGTATGTATTTATCGGATTTATGAGTCTGCGGGTACGAAACTTGCGATGGCCGGAGAAGCGGCGGAGCGGGGCGTGCGGCGCGGGGCGAAAAGACAGCGGTGTCTTGCGTGTGTACGAAACAAACAACCGCTCACGTAGTGTTGTGATAAACATGAATTCACGTCGAAGAGAACTATTGGAGCCCAGTCTGAGATGAGATACATGATGATAGAGATGATATTTAATTTTCTACACTATTACGAGCTACGTTGTCATTCAAGAAAGTTCTACAATTACACAAGAATGAGTATAGAGACATTCGATAATGTTTTACAGAAAATAAGAAGCAATCTGGCATCAAACATTTTCGGAAATCGTTTAAAATAAACGATATTAACTCTTCATTGTCAATTTCTATATTATTTTTTTGGTTTTCATAAGTAGTCTTATAGAATATAATTCACAGATTTCAGATTGGAAGGTAATTGGGAAATTTTTTAACCCAAAAGGTATTGTAATGAATCCGTATTGTCCAAACATGATTGAATTAGAAGCCTGTTATCAGAGCGTTTTGTTTAGGCCCGATTTTTCAATCCTTTGATAAGTCCCTAGATAACTAACTGACGTGTAAAAATAACTGGCTGTTTAACAAGGGAGTAAATATTTTCAATTTTTCAATCGTTTTTTAAATAAAGAATAGCTATCTATCTGTTGTCTATTAATATCTGTCGCAAATTTTACACTAACTACGTACGAGCGAGATACACTTATGCAGTCATCGTGATGTTAGACTGAAACAAGTTATGATTGACATTTGGTTTGGTTTCATTAAATTAATTTGGTTCTATTATAAATAAAAATGGATAAAAAGCGTGAGCGTGCAAGCGATTTCGATAAAGCTGAAACGCGATTATTGACGGAATTGGTTACCAAATATAAGCATATATGTAATTGAAAACAAAAAAACGGACGCCGTGACCAATAAAAATAAAGAGACTGCCTGGAGCAGAATAGCTTCTTCTTTTAATGCAACTTCTAGTGGTACCGCGACACGTAGCTTTAAAACATTAAAATTAAATTATGAAAGTATCAAAAAGGCCACGAAGAAGAAGATGTCCTGTCACAGGCAGGAACTTTATCGCACGGGTGGCTGGCCATCTAATGCTCCTGATTTCGATGACGTGGAGGAGAAAGTGCTGGCTATATGTTCCAATATTACAGGATTGGAAGCACGCAATGATAGTGATAACATTTCAGGTATTTAAAGCAATTTAAACCGATTAAATATTCCTACTTATTGTTTCTTTTCATGTCACAAATACATAAAGATTGAAGCTATCCTTATTTTTCAGATGTAATCCAACCTGCATCTGTCCCTCTGAAAATTGATTTGTCTCAGCATGACCTTAATTTAAATTTTAATACATATGAAGAAACAATTCAAGATAGTGACATACAGATTGTGATGTTGAATCAAGAAACTGATGGTATGTATTTATGTTGTCAAGTACACAAGTTTTTTTAATATTTGTGATATTATTATAATAACTGGCGCACAGGACGGGGTCATCGGTCACTACCTAATCCGCTATCGGGCCAGTGAATATTATAATTATTTTACAATTAGGTATTTCTATTCCGTTTGTTGCCTTCATCATAATAATACATAACAAACTTGTCTTTTTTTTAAGAAAAGGACTTGAATGAAAGCGCCAGTCAAAATGCAAAACCAACAATTATTGTCACTGAGAATGGTGAAGGTAGGTTTTATAATATTATACAAATTGTGTCGTTAAACCTTTTCATCCCTTCAGCCACATGTTCTATACATCACAAATATGGACAAAGTTCACAAAATATAAGTACTACATAGTAGATATATTAAACCTTTTATTACTTTTTACAGATTCTTATAACAAATGGGGCACATGGAACCCAAAAGCATTGAAAAGTAAAATTAACCCGGTTTTAAAACCAACGAAAGCCAGCGTTACTGCAAAAATAGACGAATTAACTGCTGCGAGACTAGAACTTGTGCGTCTTCAACAAGAGAAAGCAAAAAAAGAACATTATTTTGTTGAACAAGAGCACGAGTTGAAAATGACACACCTTCGAAATGAAGAAATCAGGAAACAAGAGTTACATAATGTGATGCTTAAGACAATGCAACGGAAAGATTAGTAAATTTTTATATTATTGTTTAGGCCAGTGGCCAATAAAAAAGTGAAATAATCAATAGGTATTTTTATTTAATGAGATCTAAGATTTTCGCGAGTACACATTTAAATGAAACTAATATTTTCGAATTTTACTTCGCGTTTTATTTTAGAAACTACATAATCCCGACGTTTCGGCTACTTTTCAGCAACCGTGATCACGGTTGCTGTTCTACGGCATTAGTAAAAGACAGAGTTTAGCCTTGTACCTACATGTAACATGACTTACAACCTTATAGTCGATAGCAATCAAGACGCTATTCCTCTTCTGAAAAAATAAGTAGAATGAACTTTGTGACAATATGCAGATATTTTGCCTTTCTTATTTAAAAAGTGTATATTTCTTTGCAATGAAATCTAATTACTAATTATCAAAAAACCAGCTGAATCTCATCCACATAAACTGAAAAACATCAAATCCACCGGGACAAAGTGAAGTACACAAGTGAAATTGAAAAACTGTGAAAAACTCATGAAATACTTTGCGACGTGTTAACGGCTTAAAATACATTACAGTGCTAAACGTTAAGAACCGATCAAATACAAACAATGAAAAACAATAACAGTCAGTAAAAGACACTTTGGGCGATTCTGTGTGTGTGGAACGGAATTCAAGTGAAAAATTCATAAAAATAAATAAAATAAAAATTGGTTTATTTCTGTAACTTAAACCTAAAAACAAACAGATACAGCTAGGGAGCTCCTTTTAAGAAATGAAATTATCTTGTGTTAGGAGTCCCCGCTCTTCCACAAAAGGAATCAAGAACATAAAGGTAAAAGGTAAAATTATTTTACAAATTAAGAATAGTTTAAATAGGTAATATTATATAACTTAAATGTAGTTTGGTTCATATAACGCGCATGTGTGTGTGTGTGTGTGTGTGTGTGCGTGTGCGCGTGCGCGTGCGTGTGCGTGTGCGTGTGCGCGTGTGTGCGATAGTCAGTTGTAGTGTTTAAATAATTAGATATAAGTCTTTAAATATTTATGCAATTATCTTCTATATATATAAAAATGAATTGCTGTTCCTTAGTCTCACTAAAACTCGAGAACGGCTGAACGGATTTATCTTATCTTAGTCTTAAAATGTTCGTGGAGGTTCAGGGAAGGTATAAAAGTTGAAAAAAATTGATTCACTTCTGGGAAAACACTATAAACAGCCCTTTTCTATTTCCCATACTAACGTTTTTTTGACATTAGATTTGACAACTAACTAATATGTCAATCATTCTGTTCGATTGAAACCGGAAAAATTTAATAAATACCTATCAATACCTGGTTATTTAAGATGGAATAGAGTTCGCCCGGTTAGCTATACATATGTATATTACTCATGACGAAATTAACGCGGACGAAGTCGCGGGCAAAAACTAGTTTCCAATAATTTTTCAGTTTCACTGCAATCCAATTCCTTTAAGTAGTCCTTTAATGTTTTTTTACAATTATACGTGTTCATACCAAAGATGTTAGCATTAAGGTTCATTTTAGCATACAAATAAGTAGCTCATCTTTTAAATTGATTTCATGAATTGAATTGAATTCATGCAGACATTATTTAGGTTAACTATAGAAAAACATCATCTTCCAAGAAATTGACCTACTAGCGACATCTGTTAGCGGATAGCTAACAGATGAAACTCAAAGCGTAGTTCAATCGACCAAATCGACCACGTCATAGTAGTACCACAACTCGCCACAAGAGGGCACTAATATTAAATATTATTTAAATGAAAACACTGTTTACTCTTATATTTTTAAGCGAAATGGAAGATATAAAAACTAGTTAAAACTTATTAAATACTAACACTAGAATTATTACTAACAGTAATAGAAATATTAACAAATAGCCATAAATAACATACTCGTACTTAGGGAGCGTTCAAGTATTACGTAAGGCAATTTTCGAAGATTTCTGACCCCCCTTCGCCCCTCGAATAAATAGAGTTATAAATAGCAACAGGACTTTCTTTTATATACATATATAGATGACTTAGATTAAAACGTAAGAAATAGATTTGGCGTTAATTTCCATTTTCAATAATAAGTTTCATTGTAGAGTTGTTTTTCTCCTTGCGAAGGTCAAAATAAAGATGATTCATATTGAACATAATTTAATTATAATTTATTCAATAATATAAGTTTAGGAATATAGTCTTATGGTACATACATCACAATGATACAGTCAAATAATATAAAAATGACTATACATAGTACAACCTCAGTGAAGCACCGTTTAAATAAAATATTATAAATTAGGTTAAAATGTTCTCCATTTCTTAAAATAACTTAGAGTACAGTTTTTTTGTAATTTTTTATACAAATTTTCAGTCCCACGTAGGTCTTGTTTTTTTGCTAAGCATAGTGTCTTCCGGTGATATGTGTATCGGATTTGTAAAATCAATTTCTATATTCTCTGGTATCGTTTGAAAGTATGCGCTCCCTCTTGTGTCATCTGAAAAGTGTTTTTATTTATTAGATATTTATTGACCATTACAGTTCTTATATTTGTTTCTATAGAAAAAGTAAAATTGACATTTTGAAAAGGCTGAGGGATAAAAATTCTTCAAATTATTGGAGTAAAAAAGGACTACATGAATTTTATGCAAGCCTTGGAAATATCTCCCTTAATTTCAAAATAACAAAGTTATTTATTTAAGAATTATCTATTTTGTTATTAATTTTTGAATTTCCCCCCATTTTTGTCAGCCCGCCATATTTAGTTCACAAGATGTCACCAAAATAATATTAAACCAAATCTTGTTAATAGTTACATAAAAGACCAATAAAAGAATCATTTACGAGGGCCTCTCGTTGCCGAGGGCGCGAGTTCGATCCTGGCCCGGGCAAGTACCAATGTGATTTTTCCGAATCATATGTACTTTCTAAGAATATTTAGACATCACTGATTAATGTTGATTCCCAAAAAGAGGGTTGATGTCAGGCAGGCGGCCGGTCGTAAAAACAAATAGCCAAAACCATTCACAACATGTTAGGCAGACCCTGGCTATAGCTGGGAAAAATTGCCAGGTAGAAGAATAATATATAACACAATTTATTGACAACCCCATTTTGACAGGTTACAGCTAGTAAATTGAAAAAAAAAGCTTTATGTGTGTCAAATGTATGCAACCAAGGATATATAAAATTTGGTCGCATTACCTTACAAGTGACGTATCGAGGGATATATACGATCAAAGTATAAAGTGGTTCATCGTAGCAAACGTGCCGTATTAAACGCTATAGTTTCCATTTGGTCGTCTTATAACAAGAACGAATAATTTGGTAGTCGGTCATTTGACATGACGTTTAATAATGCGTTGTTAATTTGTCATCTTGGGACGTAAACATTTTATCAAACATTTATAATTTTGTAGGTTGGTTAGTAAATGCTGTGTTTAGATTAAACAAACATTGATTGGTGAAACTGGGTCTTAGAGTATTCTTATTATCTTTTGAATTAACAACTTTAATGATTAAATATTTGTCGAACATATCAATAAATATTACCTTAGGTGAAGCTTGTCTCCCAACCCACACATAGATGGAGCCACTGACTGTGTCAAGAGTATAGGTGTCCTGAAAATATTATTAAGTAATTAGACATCAGTCGAGATTTTAAACGTTAAACATTCTACGCTCCTGGAGAGGGAATAGAAATAGACGGATCGAGAGTAAATGAGTGGGTCAATTATTATTAATCCTAAGCAATGTTTATAAAGTTTTTCTTAAAACAATATAAATTCACCAACAATTTGTTTCTACGCATTCCTGCTTCGAGCTTTGATTCCGACATTACGAAGTTTCACTTTTTCCACTTAGATGGACTCCACGCTCTATTTTTTTCACTTCATTTTTGTATACATCGAGATTGTCGACAAGGAAGCGTTCAAGTATTACGATATTCAATTTTTGCACATTTTTGACCCCTCTTCCCCCCTTCCATCGTTTTTCTGTACCCCCCTCTGCCCTTCTCTAAACGTTACGTAACAGTCAAGTGATCAATTTCATCCTACAGCCGTAAAAAACGATGTTATAGTTTGGTATAGTTTTAATCTACCAAATGAAACAAGATCATTGATATAAATGTCTTTGAAGAAATCACAGTATGTACTCTAGGAATATTGAGCACTGAACCAATATTAAATGACGTACAATGCAATCTAGGTATTCCCCGTAAAATACAAACTAAGAGGTTTGCAAACTTGCGAGTACAAATTAAAAATGTGTACATAATGTAACGTATATGAAAAGGGTTGGCTGTTTGGGGATTTCAATTAATTATTTTATTTAGAACGAATGCTACGTATAACGTAACCTCTTGTAAGAGAGAGAGACCTCCCGCCCCTGTGTTACGTAATACTTGAACGCTCCCTAATCAACTAAGTTTTAATTTAATACTATATATAACTTACTTGGTGTTTCAACTGGTCCGACAGGTAGGGACCAGTGAGAGGTGTTGTTTTAAATTTGCCAGAACTATCTGACACCTCCGATAAAACAACTGAACGCTCTTCATTTTTCTCGAATGTCTGAAAATATGTTCAAATTTTTTAAAAACCACTACATAATATACAATCATATACATAATGTAATAGTTATCAGTTTATTATAAAATAATTAAACAAAGCAAACATTTTAATTTAGGAGAAAAGAAAAAAACAAACGCCTTATAATTTTTTAAGCGTATAACGACGATAACTGCTATTGCTATTAAAATCTATCAGACGCTTCCAAAATAATAATATCCCTACTAATATTATAAAGGCGAAAGTAACTCTGTCTGTCTGTTAGGCTTTCACGCCTTAACCATTGAACTGATTTTAATGAAATTTGGTACAGAGATAGAGTTGACCTTGAGAAAGAACGTAGGACAGTTTTTATCCCAGACTTTTGAAAGGCTCTGTTGGAAACGCAATATAACAGAGTTCCACGCGGGCGAAGCTATAGGCGGAAAGCTAGTTACTTGTATAATCTTCTATATATATAAAAATGGATTGCTGTTCCTTAGTCTCGCTAAAACTCGAGAACAGCTGAACGGATTTATCTTATCTTAGTCTTGAAATGTTCGTGGAGGTTCAGGGAAGTTATAAAAGGTGAGAAAAATTGGAATAATTGCCGGGCAAACCCTAAAAACAGCCCTTTTCTATTTCCCATACAAACGTTTTTTTGACATTAGATTTGACAACTAACTAATATGTCAATCATTCTGTTTGATTGAAACAGGAAAAACCTGATTATTTATGGCCTCTAAGACGGAATAGTGTTCGCCTGGTCAGCTACACCTACATATATTACTCTTGACCAAACTAACGCGGACGAAGTCGCGGGCAAAAACTAGTGTATAATATATCTTGCTCATACGTATTTGATTTAGTTGTAATATGCAGTTCTATTACCTGATCATCTCCACCCACAGTTTCATCAGGAACCAGATTTTTAGATCCAGAACCCAGTGCGGTAAAGAATTTGTCGACATCTACGTCACTTGAATATTGATCTGAAAGGTAAGAGTAAATTTAAACTATTTTATTTAATTTACATAAAAGTGTTTTTTGTTTATTAGAAGTTATGGGACGGAATCATAGTTTTATGGGAACATTTTTTTATGCTATGTCTTCATTCGCACTGGAATCGTTGAATATTTACCAATGACAACGGTTTTATTTGTTGGACCAATTATAATCTTGATAACTGTGTGGAAACATGACGGAGTTTGTCGAATGGAACAAAGGTGTTTATATTATTATTATTTTAAAGAAGACTCGAGTCATAATCTTTTCGACACTTTGTATGATATAGTTGAAATAGATCTTGACCTAGGTAACATTTTCAACCTACATATTAAATTAACAGTGTTTTATTAATAAATCTTGTTTAGAGATTTTTAAAGATTGTTATTGATATTATATTTACGATGTATGTGTGTTTGTCATCATAGCTATGTAACAGATCAACCGATTTCGATGTGGTTTTTGTCATTTTGAAGCCTTTTTTTTGGTTAACCTCGGTTTAGTTGTGCAATGTATAATGTAGATTGTAGATGTAGAATAGATTGTAGAATAGTAACATAGAATGTAGATTATCTTTACCAAGTGATGTAAAACATTTTGACGTATGATTAGTTCATTAAGTCATTCGTGACAGTGTCATTGTGAAATGATAAATTAGGTCTCTATGTTTATTTTTTGTTGTTTTATAATACTTACTCTGACCACTATTTAATATATGGTATATATATATATGTACATATATATACCCTATATGTACATACCTATACATATATTAAAGCGATGACGTTTGGTTTGTTCACTTCTACGAGGGAAAGTATTTGTTGACGCGACTTGTGTGTTTGTAAAATGAATTCAACTTATTTAAGGTGTTTTGGTTTAAGATAATTAGGTAGTTTGTTCTAGTTGAAGTTTGATTTGTTATTTTATAGTACTGGCTTTATAAGACATCTATATCTTTTAATTCTTTTGTACTGCTGCAATAATACCCTTCTTCTCTCACCTGTCTAACTCTTATGTTCTTCTATCCTTGGACCTGGAACAGTTGTTTCTGGGCTCCAGGGTTAGTGATCACGTGGTTAAACCCAGAGTCGTGACCTCCGTCCAGATAACGAACAGCTGGAAGGTCACGGGCAAGTTCAGGTTAAAAAACACTAACAATTGGTCATAATTTCGCAAGTATTCAAGCTAGGAATGGTATATAGCTGGTATATATTTTTCGGTGCCATTTTCAGCTTGTAGCCAGAGTTTTTCTTATACATAATGTTCATAATTTCAATAATCGTGAACTTATTGATATTGGGAAGCCGTTTTTTGTATAAATCATGTATTTTGTATTAACCAATAATCATGTTTTATATAGAAAAAATGGGTAAAATAGGCAATCTTGGCTTCGATTGAACTTTTCTGACATAAAAATTCGTTTAACATAAACCGTATAAAGATATATATTTTAATTAATTTCATTGTTGTTAGTACTATTTAAACCAAAAACCGTACATTGTTTAGTTGCCTCAATATCTCACTAGATGAAGTTACTGTCTATGCAACTATCTGTAATTACATTTGTCCTCTTCGCTGTGTTTTCATTTTAACTAAATCACATTTTATTTAATAAATCCTATATTATTGCCTAATAAAATTAATAGTTCGCTGTTCTTTCATTTTAAGACATTAATTAACATATAGGTATATAATGTTCAAATAAAACTAATATTTTGTTATACTTCGCGTATTTTATTATTTTAACTACATACTATAGACGTTTCGGTTACTTTGCAACAACCGTGAACATTAGGACGAGATGAGAATTGAATGAGAATAATAATAATAAAATACGCGTAGTAATCCGAAAATATTAGTTCCATTTAAATGACTACTCAAAAGTCTTAAATCTGAAATATATCATCATCATCAGCCTATCAGAGCCCACTTCTGAGTAAAGGCCTCTTCTCATATGGAGACAGAGTATTAATCACCATTCACCACACTTGCTTCAAACTCATAATTTGATACAAGTCCATGTTTTCTTTCATCAGTCAGTGATGTCTAAATACTCTTAGAAAGTACATATGACTCGGGACATCACATTGGTAATTGCCAGGTTTCGAACCCGCGCTCTCGTGCATGAGATGAGGGCATTAACCTCTAGGCCACCACGACTTTCATGTTATATAGTAATCATCTCTATAACTAACTGACCTCCATTCTTAAAGTATCCCAGGAACTGTTGGCTCTCATAACCCATGGACTCTCTGTGTTGTATAGCTTTACCGTTGAATTTATCATCAGGACCGACAGAGAGTATAGCGGCTGCACCAGACTCATCTTGAGACGACTGGCTGCCGATCCAGTAATGGATATCAAAGGATAGATTCTTCTTTTTATCTGATGTAGTCTGAAATATATATACATACCTGTATTATATATATAAAAGAAAAGTCGTGTTAGTTACACTATTTATAACTCAATAACATATACATATATGGATGAACATTGGTGGAGAGATAGATTAGAACATAGAAAGGACATAGGATATTTAATATTGTTTGATCGAAAAAAAATACTTAATAAATTCCACTATCTGGTTATTGACTCTACTCTATTGGACTCTAGAGCGGAATAGAGTTCCTCCGGTCAGCTATACATATGTATATTACTAACGAAGACATTAACACGGACGAAGTCCCGGCCGAAAACTAGTATATATTATAGAAGATTACTTTAAAGATAATACATGAATCTCCTTTGTAGAATTTTTCATGTTCTGAGTCTGGTACGGCGACTGGGTCGAAGTTCTGAAATCAAAGAATATTATATATTACTAGCTGACCTTGCAAACATTGTTATGCCATATAAAAAAATATAGGTTGGTGATAAAAAAGTAAAAATTTTGGGTTGTTTGTACTTTTTATAGCTACATTAAAAAATAAAAATAATAAAATTCGTCGAAAGTAAAAAAAATCAAGGATGAATAACCCTTATGACTTAGAGGTATGAAAAATAGATATTGGCCGATTCTCAGAGCTATTCAATATGCTCTCAAAATTAGTATCTCATATTGGACTTTAAAGAATAAGTAATACAAAATATCCAAACTTTAATTTGTTATATATTATATTGGAATAAAGTATCTTATCTAGTTTTTACATGAGAGACTACTTAGAACCGAAAGTTCTATGCTTTAGAAAATAAGTTGTGTCTTATCACTCTGGGATCTTACTCTATTATATAGAAATGAATTTTTAGTTCGAATTATCAAGTGCATAAAAATGTATTGATTTAGTGCAAAATATAAAGAGATTTTGAAAGGAACTCGTGATGACCTTGAATTATAAAGAAGTTCAAATTATCACAGTTTGGAACTGTATATATGTTTGTATTACACATAAACATTCGCTTATATATATTACATATAGATGGAGCAAAACAAGTTTTACTTCAGCCGTGAGGTCTTAAACACATTGTTTTTAATTTTTTTTTAATAAATTAGTATTTGTATTACATGAAAATGCTGGCCGATAATTATAAAAGCTAAATGCTAAAATTACATTTAATAGAATTTTAGAGTGTACAAACCATAGAATGATAACTATACAAATTAATTACAGAAATGCAACATATCTTATACTGTCTTTAAAAATTATGTTCAGTAGCCAACATAGGATTAATAGAAAATTTAATAAAAATATTTTTTTATTGATATTAACTATTATGTTAATAAAAATTTTACTATTTACATATTTTTCAATGCCAAAGCTTAATAGTATGGTTGCAATGATTACCGTTTTATAAATGAGATAAAAGAATATTCAATACAAAAAAAAATAATATCATTCATTATTATAAGAACAAATATTTGAAGAAAAAATCATGCATGTTATTCAGACACCTACACTTCAGAGCATATTTCGAAGAGGAATTTTTTCGTAAAATTATCTACTAAAATTAATCTTTAAAACCAATAATAAAAATCTGATAACGTAAAAATATTGTTTAAAATGTGATAAAACCTTTTTATTACATATTCCTGCATTGTTTTCTTGTAAAACATACGTCTTTTTCATTTAATATGTTGTAATTTTATTGTAGTAATTTCGTCAAGAATATATAGTTAATGGTTTATATAGATTATTTTACAAATATGGTCAATACTTACTTTGTAATTACGACATTAAACACACAGCACTAAAACCAATCAATACAAAAAGCAGATTCTAACCTATTGGAGCCCGTTCGGTATGTTAAAGTCGGTGAAAAGCTATGAAAACCTATCAGCAACAATCTTCTAGATGCTAGCTTGAATAATTTATTTCAATTTTTATTTAAATTTTATTAATTATAACAAATAAAGTGTATTTTGTGTATCGTCACTAAAGAAAGAATCACTGTTATTGTGCAAGTAGACTTTGACAATGACACTGTCAAAGTATGAATCAAGAATAATGGGTTTATTATTTAGTCTTTGAACTTATAAAATTCTGTTATAAATAGTTATTAAAAAGAAATTCATATAAGAAATATGAGATTTTAAGTTATCTGGTAAATTAAAATACCAATTCTTATACTATACTTTTGACTATTTATAAGAAATTTAAATATAAAAGTTATATACAGAATTTATAAAATTTACCTACCAGTATTTTCACAATTTTATAAGTAAACTAGTTTTTGCCCGCGACTTCGTCCGCGTTAGTTTCGTAATTAGTAATATATGTATAGCTGACCGGGCGAACTCTATTCGTTTTAGAGGCCATTAATAATCAGGTTTCTCCTGTTTCAATCGAACAGAATGATTGACATATTAGTTAGTTGTCAAATCTAATGTCAAAAAAAAACGTCTGTATGGGAAATAGAAAAGGGCTGTTTTTAGGGTTTTCCCGGTAATTATTCCAATTTTTCTCACCTTTTAAACCTTCCCTGGACTTCGAGGAGTATTTCAAGACTAAAATTAGCCAAATCCGTTCAGCTGTTCTCGAGTTTTAGCGAGACTAAGGAACAGCAATCCATTTTTATATATATATATAGACTAGAAAACCTGGCGAACTCCGTTTCGCCACCAGAAGGCTTTTATTTAGTTTGGTGATTAAAAGATGAAGATTTTTTTTTGTTTTATATTTGAAAAGGAAAATTTTTATTTCATTTCACAACTGTAATAAATTCATTTCGATTACAAAAATGAAGTGTTATTTAGTTGAACTTCTCTAAGTACATGAAAGTGAATCCAAAGTAGATACCGAATCGAAGCGTTATACGTGTCCGCAAATTACCCGTTTCATTGAAGTGGTCCTTTGTAAACCAGATTTTTTGTTTTTTGGTCTAACTTTAACACAAATAAAGCGGATGGTTTCCAAACTCGTGAACACGCAAAATATAACGCCCATGTGAAAAACAATGTTTTCTAAATTTACCCCGCAAATATTAAATGGTTTTAAGAGTTCAAACTACAAACACAATACCGGTTAGTCACATCAAATTAACTGAGCAGAGAACAATGAGTAGCTGTCAACCAATGTATATTATGCACCGGCACCATTTATTTAAAATATTGATTTGTAGTACATGTTATGTGTGATGGCGCTGTATGTGAAAAAAGATTTTCCCGCTTTTCTGTTGAAATTTTTTGTTATATACCTCACGGAATCCGAGACCTTTCCAACGAATGCAAAACCGTGGAAATTAGTTCGTTCCGGACCGGACTTATTTTTATTTTTTATATAGTAGATCTCTTACAAATATCTAATTGTCATCATTACGTCATTACATATCTGTCATTATACGTCAATTGCATAGCTGTCAATTGTGTTTCGTTATTCCACGTTTTATAGTGACTGACGTTTAATGTCAAGTCCCACGGGAATGCTGTCGAACGGGATAAAAAGTATCCTATTGCAATTTCCTGGTTCTAAACGACCTCCTTGCCAATTTTCAGCTAAATCGGTTCCGCCGTTCTTGGGTTATAAGTGGAATCACTAACACGATTTTCTTTTATATATTTAGATGTATTTCTACTCACAGATCCCAGCGATAGCAAACTCTCGAACTGCCTCAAGATCTTGAACCGCGTCAGTATATATAATTATATATGGCGGGTAATAGCTCCAAACCGGAGCTATTACCCGCCATCCCACATCAACCGTGTTTGGGAATGTTATGTAGAAGCCTATCTATGAACCAATTTTATAAGTACAAAGAAAATTTCTATATATTATGTCACGGTAGCGGCTTATATCCCTACAAATATTATAAATGCGAAAGTAACTCTGTCTGCCTGTTACGCTTTCATGCCTAAACCACTGAATTGATTTTAATGAAATTTGGTACAGACATAGAGTTGACCTTGAGAAAGAACATAGGATAGTTTTTATCCCAGACTTTTGAAAGGTTCTCTTGGAAACGCGATATAACGGAACTCCACGCGGGCGAAGCTGCGGGCGGAAAGCTAGTTAAATATAAAAGTACGACATATCTTTTTAATATAACGGTACCCTTACAGATATCTAATCATAATATGACACGATAGTCCGGTCAAATTAGACCAAATGATAACAGTCAGGTTACATAAATTCCCACCAAGCTGAAAATCGGTAAGATTGTTTGAAATATCATTAAAAACAAAATTTGAAAGTTCCCCATCTTTTCTCTGTAAGGAAAAAATTTATTCAAGGTCAAAGGTAAACAAAATGAGTTTTTCGCGATATTCAGCAAAACGATAAGTTTATCATAAAAATATCCCAGACAAAAATTTAAGATCATAAAATTATCTACAAAGAATTACTAAATACTTTTTTTCTACGAGCCACCGTTTTTGAGATATAACGATTCAAAAAGTTGTAAAAGTTGTAATCGTCATAATATGCACACGTTTCCTCGCCACCTTTGAGGTAGTGTACTTAGCTTTTTTTTTGTATCTTCCCCAGTAGGTCTATTCCACGGGTCAGTTTTGATCTTGTTTAATGTGAAACTATTGATAAATAATGGATATTAGCAGAGATTGAAAAGATAAAAGCAATTGAAGTTAAAAAAAAGTAGTGAAATTTAATCGTCCGATGTCGTAATTTTCAAAAGGCGCATTTCAGGCGCAGGTGGAAGTAAAGTGTAAAAATATTTAAACACTAGCTTCTGCCGCGACTCCGTCCGCGTGGAGTAGTGACTTCCGGCAGATTTTTGGTTCTTCCCACATAGTTCGAATCGAATGGTCGAGTTCCTGTAGAATTTTCAGGATAGAACCTATGTTTTTTTTAATTCACAATGAAGTACTCTTAACCAACAACATATTTATTTGTTTATTTGAATAAAGATTAATATTATTATGTTGATACAACTTAAACAAATTATTTCGACCAAATTAGGTACCATAAAAACGGTTTTTGTGAGTTAATCTTAAAAGATAGACAAATACTGTCGCGGACTGTTTATTAGATCATCAAAAGATCTATTATTCTTTAATACATATTTTTTGTGTATCTTGAAATGTTTTCACGGCACACGCAACGGAAGGCTTCAAAGATGAAATAATTTCTCCCGTTTTTTACACATTTACCACTATATCTTTGCTCCTATTGGTTGTAGCATATAGCCCACAGCCTTCCTCGATAACTGGACTATCCAACACAAAAAGAATTATTCAATTCGAACGAGTAGTTTCGGAGATTAGCGCTTTCAAACAAACAAACAAACAAACAAACAAACTCTTCAGCTTTATAATATTAGTATAGATATATTACAACTATAGAGATGTACGAGTATACATATACGTGGCATACTCATGCATATTATGACGATTACAACTTTTTGAATCGTTATATCTCAAAAACGGTGGCTCGTAGAACAAAAAGTATTAATTAATTCTTTGTAGATAATTTTATGATCTACAATTTTTGTCTGGGATATTTTTATGATTTTTGCTTACCGTTTTGCTGAATATCGCGAAAAACTCATTTTTTTACCTTTGACCGTGAATAACACTTTTTCCTTACTGAGGAAAGATGGGGAACTTTCAAATTTTGTTTTTAATAATATTTCAAACAATCATACCGATTATCAGCTTGGTGGGAATTTATGTAACCTCGAATGTCTAATTTGACCGGACTACGAGTGTAGTGTACACGATGGGAAAAGAGTACGTCCATGTGTTTTAGACTAAAGTGACTGGAATTGCTCACATGTACCTGTAGTGCACACTCGCCTTGTACATATGACATAATCAATAGAATAGAAATATCTAGCACTCCACGAACTTAAAACACAAACAAAACACTGAATGAATCTCTTTTTTTTTCATTCTAGTTTTATTTTGAATTATTAAAAATATGCTACTTTTAGTCTGTCATTTTATAAGCGAGTGTTTTTGTAATTTTTTAAAACATATAATAATATAATTTATTTTAAATCGACAATAATTGAAGTAAGTGTCTTTGTATGTCTTTATATAAGAACAATATTGTATTATGTATTACAGATGGTGTTGTTGGACTGTACTTGAGATTCATCCATCAGGAGATGACGGCTGATCATCAAGTGTTAGATGAAAACTAACAATGAACCAAGTATTGATGAAACATAGAATTATTTGAAGAGGAGAATGACTCGGTTAGTGTATCTGTGCGGGATGACTTATAGTTAAATAATATGATAGAATCAGATGATATGGATAAGTGTTCTGATGGTACGTGACATGTGATATAAGTGTAAAGAAGTTGTTAATAGAACTCGGAAAAGGGTAGCAGCCACCATCCCGGGGAACGAGTCCGGACCGGGATCGGGTGGATAGTTGGCGACGATCTGCGCGGTCGTCCTTGTTCCATCGGTGGAGGCAAAGGCTCTCTGAGCCAGTGGCCGGGTTGCGAACCGTGGAGGCTATTCGCCCGCTCCTCATGGAGTGGGTGGACCGCCGACACGGATCCTTGACCTTCCGGCTGGTGCAGATCCTCTCGGGGCACGGTTGCTTCGGGAGGTATTTGTGCCATATAGTCGGGAGAGAGCCGACAGCGACGTGTCACCACTGCAGTCGCGTGGAAGACACCGCTGACCACACCTTGATGGAATGTCCAGCGTGGATATCCGAGCGTAGCCAACTCATCCGCGTGGTTGGCGCAGACCTTTCGTTGCCGGCAGTGGTCCGGGCCATGGTCGGCAGCGAGAGGGCATGGCAGGCGGTGGCCGACTTCAGCGAGAGAGTCATCTTGCAGAAGGAGGCTGCTGAACGAGTGAGGGAAGACGACCCCTCCTCGGCGCCGCTGCGCCGACGAAGGCTGGGTCGAAGGCAGCGGGCTTATGCTCGCGACCTGCCTCCCCAGTGAGGAAGCCTCCGGGCGTCGGTGGGGAACCGGCGTCCGGATAACATAGGCTAGAGGAAGAGCGGCGTGTTTGGCGTTCCCGGCACGCTGCTCTTGAGTCGGAGGGGTGGTGAGGTCAGCCACTGATACCCCTGCCGATGGCGGAGTCCCTTTCGGGACTCGTGCGTAGTGAGCGGAAGTATGGCTTGCCGTTCCCGCTCACTAGTCTACGCACAGCGCAGAGAACGTCGAGGTGGTTTAGTGGGTGGAAATCCCACATGCCCCTGTCGCGTTTCCCCCGCGGCAGGAAGTCTTTAAAAGATTCCCCTCGTAGAAAAAAAAAAAAAAAAAAAAAAAAAGGTAGCAGCCACCGACGCTTAAAAACCAACGTACACTTAAACGTTTATTTGTATATTTAATTAACTAATATTGTACTGTTTACTGAAATGTACAAGTTTTCTTGACGAAGTTTTCGTTTTAATTGTGACAAAAATATTTATAAATTTAGAAGTAACTCTCTTCTATTACTGAAAGATATGTTTTATTAATAATAATTAAGTGCATATAAAAGCTTATTAAATATTAATATTAATCAGCGGTCAGCCTTATTTTATCTTCTTCGTTAGTAACAAATACGTTCACACAACACAAACTACTCACTGTCCAAAATGTAGTTGTTAACGACACTTCTTCTAAGGTGAGTGAGTTCATATAATTTGTTTAAATACGATGAGCATTTTTAAGATATAAAAAAAATACATTCAAAATATACTTTTCTAAATAATTTGTCACAATATTCCATATACATATTTGATAATCGTTAGTTTTCTGTTAATCAATATTTATTGATGTACGAGTATAATCATCATTAAGTCAGTCTCGTACTAATTGCGTGTATCGTGTATACTAAAAATATTTTATTAATATATTATAAATATGTGGACTTGATTTGATTTAATGAAAGTAATGTCTGCTCTTCCATATCAATAATTCGTACACAGAACAAGTCGTGTACACAGTCCATGTACATATGTGAGTTAGGAAGTAACTCCCTAGAAACCTCAACGCTCTTCTTCATATAAACCGATATTCTCAATATTCACAACAAACCTTCATATCCTTAGATTCTTGTGGTTAAATTGAACACGTCATTTCTGTAATTCAATATGTAATTCCTGTAATCTTCAAATATTTTGATTTAGGGGGGTTAGATAGAACGGTAAGCACAAATACATATGTGGTTTATCGCCTTGGTCACTGCCACAAGTTTGGAAAAAATATCTATTGTATCACATTTGAGAGTTTGTGATAGTTTCTATGGTAAAATGGGAAAAGAGTTGAATTAAAATGTTTATAATGTAGGAGAATTAGTTATTAGAACATAGAATGTGATGCGATTTTGTTGTAAAATAACCAAAAAAAAACTATAAAGTTTGGGCTAGTGTAACAAAGATAGCTGTTTGAAGTCAGTACATCTAATGATATTTAAGGTTTTCGCATGAACACCTTTAAAATAAATGTTCTTTGGATACTGCGTATTTTATATTACATTTTCTATCTTGTTAATTACTTAACAGCAACTGTGATCTTTTGCAGACGGGATCAAAATTATAAAACTATAAATACACCTTTTGAAACATTTTTTTAATCTTTTCTTTTAACTATAGTGAGTCTGATAACCTGTATTCGTTTTTAATACAAAGCAGTTAAGATTCACAATCACTTCCGTTTTTAACGTCATGACTATTAATATCATGGGAATTAGTGATGACAAAATGTATAGACTATAGTTGGTATAGAAGAATGTCATTAGTGAGACGAGGAGTAATGGGAGGATGTGTTAACAGCGCACTGTTAGGTGCTGGATTCTGTAGAAGATTTCCACCCAGGTTTAAATTCGGTGCAGCCACAGCTGCTTACCAGAACGTCTGCGGTACGTTTATGTTCGTGTTTTTAATAATGAATTTATAAAATACTAATAATCATTTCATCGACAGACAAGTCTCCAAGTATCCGGGACACGTTCGTTCACACTAGACCAGAGATTATAGTCGATGGCTCCAACGGGGACTTCGCCTGTGACAGCTACAATACAACCAATGGATGAAAGACGTGGAAGTAGCTTCGGAGTTGGGATTAGATTTCTACAGGTGATACATTGACTCTGATGTTACAATACTTATTTATTGGTTGCTATGAAATTGAAATTGGTAGTTTTTATTTATTTCACTCATACAAATTAATGCCCTATCGCTTTTCTGACGAAGCAACTTGAAAAAAATGTACCAATAATCACGCGATCCCTCTCAGTCCGATTTAATATTAACTTTTCATATATAATAATAATTATAGTTGGTTAGTAAATAATTTATTACGGAATATTAGTCTTAATAAAATGTTATCTTATTTTTATATGTATTTTTTATAGATTTTCCCTTTCTTGGCCAAGAATTTTGCCTCATGGTTTTGCAAATAAGACGAGTGAAGACGGAGTAAAATTTTACTCCAACTTTATTGGAGAGAGGAATCGAGCCAGTCGTTACAATATATCACTGGGATTGCCACAAAATTTACAAGATCTTGGTGAGTTTCAGAGATTGCTAAAAGTATTTAATACAAATGCATTGCTTCTTCACTATATAAAATAGAATAAATAATTAAACAAAACACTAGTTTTCAAAATACTTCATTATAAATTTTTATAAATTTATAAATTTTAATTGTATAAGTTCAAAGAGTTCATCTTTCCTGATAAAACTGAAGAACCCATTTAAATTAATATTTTTCAGTAACAACATGTTCTTTGCAAATGATTTCTTTAAACGAAAACGAACGGCAAATCATATTGATGAATAAATTTTAATGAGTTCTAATCTTATAAATCAGGAACTTTAAATAAATCTGGTAAATTAAATGTTCATCAATAAGAATCCTCACCGTTCAGTGCATTCTACACAAGCTTGTAGCACTATATGAAATGTTTGTTAGCCCAAGTTATACTTCACCCGGCTGGAGCAATCCTTTAATATCAGATTGGTTTGCGGACTAGGCTCGTGTTGTGTTGACTCTATACGCTGACCGAGTCAAAACTTGGATCACTCTCAATGAACCGCTGACGTGACATTGCTTACACTTTTGGTCTTCACGCTCCAGGAATAGTTAGCACTGGAGTTGGAAATTACATCTGAAGCAAGAACACAATGCTGGCACACGCTAAAGCATGGCGGATTTATGACAAGGAGTTTAGACGAAAATATAAAGGTAAAAGAATTATACGAATTTATAAACAATACTTTAGGTACTTGATTTTTGTTAATTAATGTAATCTTTAGATTCTTCTGAATTAATTCTGCATATACTATTGTGTTATATTACATTTTAAAGGCGAAGTGTCTATCACCAATCAAGTCATGTGGTTTGAGGGAGAAGATGAAAATGAAGGGGACGCGGCTGAACTGGCTCTATAGTTAATGGTGAATAAAATTACAAAGAGAGTCTAAAAATAATAGTGTTGCTAAATACTTTTGAAGTTTAATTCAAATTATTGAAAATGTTCATTTATTATCGTACAATTTCAGGGAGGACTGTACTCACACCCAATCTACTCAAAGGAAGGCGGTTGGCCGAAGAAAATAGAAAAACTCATAGCAGAAAAGAGTAAACAACAGGGATTCAGGAAATCCAGATTACCAGAATTCACAAAAGAAGAAAGAAACTAATAAGAGGTGAGAAAAATAATAACAAAACTAGGAATTTCTATTAATAATTATAATTAAAGTTATAAGAAAGCCATATAAATAGTAATAGCAAGCTCATATCTTGGTTGAAGAAACAGTATGGAAACATGGAGATCTTCATAACAGAGAATGGTTTCGCAACCAGCGGCGAGGATTTAGATGATCAAGATCTTATAGATTACCATAAGAAGCATTTGGAACAGGTGATTAATATTAACAAAGTTACATTCCAGACGGACAAATAAAAAAAATATGTTATTATTTGAACTAATATCTTCCACCAGGTTTTCCTCGCGGTTGAAGAAGATAAGGCCAATGTCGTGGCGTACACTGCTTGGTCAATGTTGGACAACTTTGAATGGAGGCCAATATGTCTTTACCGATGGCTATCGGTAAAGACATATTGGCTTCAAAATGTTTTTAGATTTTCTTCTGTTCATAATCTGATAATAATAATAACCTTTTCAGTTCCAAATTCGGGTTATACGAAGTGGACTTCAACGACCCAGCCCGCACCCGCCGCCCGACTGCCTCCGCCGAGTATTATAAAGATATTGTGAAAGCTAAATAATATGATTTATAATAAACAGAACTTTGAACGGAAAGACGTTATTTGTTTGATAAATAATAAAATTAATTTTAGATGTCACTTGGACCTATATCTAACAATGATTCCTACTCCTCATGGACTAGTGACTTGACTTTTACTTTACTTTTACAATTTCATACAGAAATACATTACTATTTATTACAAGTTAGTGTTGAAAGACGAAAGGAACTGCTTTTAATTAAAAGTATTATGATAGTTATAATTAGCAGGTTATGTACACACGAATAAGTTATTTTGTTTTTCTGTTTGTTTTTTTTTTTCAAATAAGAATTTGTATTAGTTTGGATATTCCGATTTAAATAACTTTCATAAACCGCTGATGAACCGATCGTAATAGTTTCAAGGTACACAATATATTATAGATATTAGTTGTGTTCGGACCGCTGTAACTTAATGTGCTAATACATATAATCAATGTTTTAGAGTAGGAAATTATGATGAAAATAGTTTTTTTTTTTAAATATTAACTTTAATAAAAAATATAACTTAAACTGATTATTTGCATGTTTCGCTGACACCAAACATCATTTCTGATGATGAAGATACTTCTTTTATCTTCCATAAGCATAACTATTAACTAAAGGCTTTCGCCGCTTCTTAAAGTTGTGAGACGATATACTTAGTAGGACCTCCATGAAGTAGGTATCTTCCTTGAATGTGTGATATTGCTCATGACTAACGAGTATTGAGGAGCCCGCCTTTAGTGATCGGGGAGAGAGAGAGTGCTCTGCACTTGTTAAAGGGAAGAGATATTAGGTAAGTTGACTCGTATGATGTGAACAGACTGTATATCGAGCTTTTGTACAACACTGTAATGTAATGTATGTATGTAATGATTTCTGTAAACTGTTTTTCTAATTTAGGCTAAAGTAGCGTTTTAATAATAGAAATATTTGAATTCCTCTTTGTATTAAGTATTATTAATGTGATTTCTGTTTTAAAAGCTTGAGACTTCCTCGAGATAAAATCAAAAAAAATTCAGGACATTTCTATTAGTAATTCAATTTTTTGTCATTATTAACTGATTTGTTTCAACAAACAATGAAATATTTTATTTTGTTGTTTTTCTATTTATACATATATTACGACTGAACTCAATTTACAATATACATATATTTAAAAGTTTTGGCTGAGAGATAAAAAACGAGGACTATGAAAATTCCTTACAATATTCTATACTCCAAAGTTTAGAATGTACCGCCAATTATAATAGGTTGATCGTCAAATTAGCGTGGTTGTAACTACTTGCCAATAGATGGCGGTTTATAAAATAATTTCAATTTCTCATGGTATTCAACGTGCCAGTGAATTTTGAGAATCTTATAGAATATTTTACTTTACTGTGAGTTTGGTTGTTCATACGTTCCTTTATATTAACCATTTCTTAGTTTGCTTCAGATTTATTGGTTACCTGGCTTATTAATTGGATCCAAGACTAATCAATATAATTTTGCTAAACTAATCAATTTGCCGGAATAAATCTTAAATTATATATCATTTTGTTTTTAAGTTATAAGGTAAGGGTTTTATTGTTTACATTCTAATGAGTAATAGCGAATATACAGGGAAACAAGTGAAAGAGACGTAGCGAATTTTTAATAAAAATTATTAAATCCTACCTTTAGTATTATATTAATTAGTATAAATGTGAAGAATAAAAAAATATATTTTCATAACAAATCTCCATCCATATTATTAACAAAATGAAAATATGTATTTAGTTCAACGATTGTAGTAAAAAGGAAACACTAATTATGTAGGGCGGCAACCAGAGGTACTAGGAAAACTACGAAACTTATTTTTATGTATATTATAATGAAAATTACATATTAAAACTTACAACCTATTGCCCCGATGATAGGATAGCAATCCCATTCCATTGCTTGTGTGTTATCAGGAATCTTCTGGTTCACACGGCTTGGTGTTCGTTCTGCGGATTCAGCAGCGTCACTCGTAATATATTTAATCTATACAACCACTTTGCCCGGGCGACGTTCATTTATTTTATAATATGTTACACGTACACAACAAAGTCATCTTGTGTCTGTACAGATGTTACATAAAAGAATTGATTGACAATGTTAACTCAGAATAATGAAAAAACAGTAAAATACTAGTGTTGTGGTAGGTACAGTCTTTATTGTAGTAATGTGCTACAACATGGGTGGAGACAGTATTTAAAAGCTTTCAAATACAAGTTGATACCCAAACGTTGCCATCACAACTTTAACAAAGGTTCAATATTAAGTGGTTTATATAAATAATTACAAATATTGGTTGCAACTTAATTAATAGCTATTTTTACTATGTACAAAATTTAGTATCATGTTCCACAAATACATTAATTTATTATTTAATATAATCAGTCATATAAATAATTTTGAGGACTATAGTATATAATAATTTTTCGTAATATTTTTGTAATCTTAAAAGATAAGTATTATTATTAAGCAGCTAGACAGTAATCTTCAGCAGTGCTGTGTACTTACGTCTATAACTGGTACATATGTACATCAGATAAGTATCTGTTTTAAATGTTTAGTTTAAAGTGTTTAATGTATGTACTGTTGATGTGCCATTCAAATATGTAAATAAATAAAATAAATAACAATTAGTACGCCACAGATTGCGCCACTTGTAAGTTGTAACATTAAACGGCATAACTCCTCACACTTCGGAGTTGGTTCTATGACATACAAACAGCGGAATAACATATTTTACACACAAGTATTTAAAAGAAACTTATAAAAGGAAACTAGCGCCATCTATGTCATGATATAGTAACTCACCCTCACCTATCTGTTGTAACATTAATCATTATAAACTAAGTTGTGAGTACTGTACTAGGACATTCAGTTATTAGTTCCAGTACTAAGGATAAAACACACTAATGAATATAACTGTTATAAATAAAACAAACATATTATATTGTATTATGTTTATTACAAAGTAACAAGTCTCGTCTTCATATGTACATTAAACAATCCCCAGTTCATTTCTATCATATATTTCATCAAGTTCAAAGTATACAACAATGTCTCCGATACATTTATATCTGAATAGTTTGTGTCTTGTGTATTGCTCACCGGGCCGTGTGTCTCTGTGTGTGTAGTGTTCACAAGTCAGCTCCACGTAAAGCGACACGTCCTTAGGTTCGCTCTCCGTCACTCGTAGGAACTAGTTTCTTATACACTGATCTCGACCTCACCAACAGAATCCACAGCTCCGTGTCCAAGTATTACCTGTACAGAGACATCCGTTTAGTGAAGGACAGTATGTGTGTGTGTGTGTGTGTAGTGATAGTGTTACTAAATGTTCCACCAGCCGTGTGAGGTGATTGTAGTACAACCTGCTCACCTATACATACAGTGCTACATGTTTTCGACTCACAATTCCCAGTAAGTTCATTTGAACCACTAAGAAACCGCAGCGCCCCCTGGCGATGTCAAAGATCTGGTGATACTGTCCAAGTCTCTAAGCTCAGAGCCATAGTCAAGTGGATACATTATGTTTATATATATTATAGACACTGTGATGGCGCTTTACATATATGTATAATAAAATAATAATATGTAACAACAGTAAGTTAACAATCTAAAAGCTACTGAAACAATGATTCTTAACATGAAGCAAGTCCCACAGGAGCTACATACAAATGTATGGATAAAGCTTGTATTAAAAGACATTGACTGTTTGAGCCGCTGCAACACTACACCTTCAACACTACACTTGATACTTCAAGTCTTTTACATTCTAATATGTTTAAATCTCAGTCACTTCCCTCTCCATATAATGTGTAGCTCATTGTCTTTAATATATTGTGTCTAGTTTAATCACACACTCATGTTTCATTAATAGCTACCTGGTTCATTGTTAGTTTTCATCTAACACTTGATGATCAGCCGTCATCTCCTGATGGATGAATCTCAAGTAGAGTCCAATAACACCATCTGTAATACATAATACAATATATTAATACTGTTCACAAACAATATTGTTCATATATAAAGACATACGGAGACAGTTACATCAAGGATTGTTTGAAAATAAAAATATAATATTTTATATTATTCTTAAAATATCCACAAATAAATTACACTTCATATCACTAAGAAGGTTTATTATTCAAATAAAACAATTCTTTATATATCAGTCTTGTTAGTATCATCATTAAAGACATACTATATAATGTATGGAATTATTATTAATATTCTGTCTGAAATATTGGATTTCTGCAGAAATTATAAATGTTTATATTTAAACTAAACACATAAATTGATTTTACTTAAAAAGTATAACACTATTAAAACATTTTTATAATAATTGATTATTCTAGAAAGACGCCATATGGATTTCATCATATATAATATCAACAGCACATGATGAATTAGAAAATGAATGTGTCGATAACGGTTTACTCAATATAAAAGATACATTATGGAGAAATTAACAGTACATACCGTCACACTACTATCGTACATCAGCTACATACACTTCTCTTCATAGGTTTCCTCTCGTCCGCAGACCACGTCCTTACAGACGCTCCACCAACAGCTTCGACCCTCATCTTGAATTATATATTCTTACGAGTCCTGAAACGTAACGAATGATTCTAGTTTTTATTATGACAATAGATTTCTTACTTAAATATTCGTAATTCGACTTACAAGAAGTCGCATTTTAAAAAGTGAAAAACATAATCTTCTATATATATAAAAATGGATTGCTGTTCCTTAGTCTCGCTAAAACTCGAGAACAGCTGAACGGATTTATCTTAACTTAGTCTTGAAATGTTCGTGGAGGTTCAGGGAAGGTATAAAAGTTGAAAAAAATTGATTCATTACTGGGAAAACCATAAAAACAGCCCTTTTCTATTTCCCATACAAAAGCTTTTTTTGACATTAGATTTGACAACTAACTAATATGTCAATCATTCTGTCGCACTTCAAAACACGGAGATTTATGGCTTACAGGTAAACTCCAAAAATATAAATAAAAAAAACGTATTAGATATTTCTTGATTATAGGGCGATACGAAGTTCGCCAGGTCTTCTAGTAAATAATAATAAAGAAGGCCATTGAAACGATATAACGTTCAAAAACCCTGCGGGCAATATTACGCTTAGAGAATAATTCAAAATATACTATGAAAATAAACTAGTACTCTTATCACTACCGATAATAAACACTAATATTAACCAAAACTAAAAATGTTACTTAATAAACAATTGCATTTGAATGTTATGTCAATAATATAAAAAGTAACATTTATTAGTACCTATGTGCAAAAAAAACACTCACCATGAAGATAACCGACGTAAAACACATCCATCACAAGGAAAGCCGCGGCCGACTGTCACCAGAGGCACCAGAGGGAGCCAGATTGGAAGGACTGGAGAGACATGAGAAATGAATTTTGAAAACAATAGTAAAATCATAAGTAATGTAATTTACCAAAATATTTTCTATAATTTAAGAGATATGTTTTCAATATGTATAAGACTTTTTTTTGTAATATATACTAATATTTTAATACATTTTGTAACACGTGCATACCATAGATGCAAATAAGCATTGCATATCCTACCCATATAACAACTAAACCTATATTTTTAAATTCTTACTTACATATTTTTAATCATACATTACGAATTACAAATATTAACAGATATTTAAAACGATATTTGATTTATGATTTGTTAATAAGTGCCATCTATCAATGTTAAAACGAAACTTCGTTCGTTCGTTAATTGTCAAATGAAACGGGACGCTCTGATTGGTCGGTAAACTGTTTATATATTTTTTCGCCATTTTATTATTTTTGAATATAGTTATTTGTCTTTCTAAGCGCATGTGAATAAGTTTTAATTAGTAAACAGTGGATTAATTTATTAACGAATTGTGTAAAATTATAGCTGTGAGCTCTGTGCTGGTGATATGTGTTTATTGAAATTAGTTACGAGTAGATTTTCATTATTATCATTTGGTAATAAAATTAAAATAAGTTTAAAGTCAAGGTGTGTGACCAGTTGAGATTGAACTAGAAGAAAGGTAATGTTATTCGTTTAAAAAAAAGTATTATGATAGTACACACAAATAAGTTATTTTGTTTGCCTTGTTTTTTATTTTCAAAATGTAATAATAAGAATATTTGTTATTAATTTTGATATTACTATTTAAATAACTTTTATAAAGCTGTGGTGAACAGATCGTAATCGTTTTAAGGTACTTTCGCGGCTCAAAAATAGTTGAGAGATTCATAAAGTATAGATGTAATATAGATGTTCGTTCTGATCGCAGTGCTGTACCTAACATTTTAAGCGAAAATTATCAATGTTTAAATGAAATTATATTTTCTGATTACTTCTCGTATTTTATCATGCACGCCACTGTTACTTATATACTATAAAAGTCTAAGAAGCATTTGAATTTTTTCAGATTTCGACGAATGCACAAGTAGTCAGTTCAATGACTGTTCCGAACACTCACGCTGTTTCAACCTTCGTGGAACTTACACTTGTAGTTGTTTAGAAGGTTTTACAGACCTTAGCGTCAACACTCTATACCCTGGAAGGATATGTTCTTGTAAGTCGATTTCATTTGCTACTCTGTCGCACGAAATATATGGGGTATTTTAGACATCAAAACATAAACCTTATATATAATTTGACTTTGAAAGCGTTGTAAGATTTCCAACGATGATAAAACTTGTACAAATATGACATGATTATGTTTTAAATTGTTATTTTTAATAAAAACTTTCAGCTGACGCAATAGGCTGTGCGGGCTGCAACTATCATGGTACTTCGATCGTGAGAACGCGATGATATGCGAATGTTTCAAATGGTACGCGGGCCGAACTTGTCAAGTCAATTTGAGAGGTAAATAGAGACATATGAGACTTGAGTAATCTGGACAACCAAACTATAAAATGTACTACAGGCTTCCATATCTGAACTACTACTATTCACTATCTCTAAAAAATGTTGCTTAATTAAATAAAATATGACGAGATTAACATAAATTGTTCTTAATTTGAATTTAATATTACCTATCCATAAAGAAATAATTTGATCTACGCCAGCATTTAGATCTGAATGGTTTTTTATGTCAAATGTCATGTACAAGGGTCAAACGGAAAGTTCTTAGAAATATAATTGAAACCACTTGGTTTTTTTTAAATAGATTTAGGTTATTGTTTAAAATGTCAATACTATCAATCAATTAATAGATATATAACAAGCAACTATTTAATCTTTGTAAATTAAATGTGAGTTAAAAAATGTAACCGCTTTTCACTAATAGAATATAGATGTATGTAGTATTGGGTCATGCACTAAAATAATTATAATATCCATAGAAGTATAATGAAGGAATCATTACACAGGTTAGTGCCAGATGAGTCGAGCGACGGAGACGGTGGGGAGGTGATGCTGTACTGGAACAATAAACAGGTTCGTGTAGACATGGTATTATTATGAGCGAAGAGAATAAATGTTACCTTGTGTTATTAAAGATAGGACTTAAACGTTAACATCGTCAATTTTTGCCTTTATCATATTAGTTCATGCGGACATATCCAACCTAATACAAAAACAACTCTACACCAGCATACATAATATACTTTTTATGTTCTATCGTGACAATAAAGTACCTTTCAGTAAGAAAAGATTAAAAGTGTTTTATAGAAGTATATATAATTATATATTTTTGATTCTAACAATATAATTAAAAACTATAGTTGTTTTGTGAAGCCAGTACTTCTAAATCACATAACCTTAATTAGAAAAAAACTATTATCTTAAACCAAGACACCTTCAATAAGTTAAGTTCAATATATAAATACACAAGTTGCATAGACAAATATTTTCCCGCGTAAAATTGAACAAACCAAATGTCATTGCTTAAGGTCACTTTGGGTGCGTTCGGGAATTTAAAGCTTTGGTTCAAATTAATTGTTTGTTCCCTAATATATCATGTTTCAGGAGTGTCGGTCACTGAACTCATTGGCTGAACAAGCCTCAGATCCTCGTAGTGATTTTGGATTACTACCGACACCAACTCGACCTGTTCTCGAACATGTGTCTCAACAGACAGTACCTGGCATTGAACAGTCTATCACATTGATCTTATACTCGAGTAAGTTAAATCATTCCTTTAGAAATATGTATGTTCATATGGTTTAGAATTATTGATAGTAATTTTGAGTTTCCTTTGTCAGTACTTTAAAGTAACAATACATTTTATTAAATAATAACGACTTTTTAATCACTCGAAAAGTGTACTTTGATACGATATTTTATTGATTCACGATTCTGATAAAGAGCTGATTTACCCAAACAAAATAAAGTTTTTGTCATAAACGTCGTAAGCATAGCGAAAACTACGAAGTATCTCTAAAATGTAGAAATATCTTTCAAATCAATTATCGCATTATGTCCAAATGAAAAAAATAATAAAATTATTACCTATTCAGATTTCAGATAACAAAATGAAGAATAAAAAGTCACACCCGTTGTGATCCATGTGCTATAATAGTCCACGATGCTAACTAATATAACTAATATTTTCGGATTTCTAACGAAACGTCGAGATAGCATAAAATACGTTTAGTACATCCGAAAATATTAGTACCATTTAAATGAATACTCTCTAAAGCCTCAGATATCATGAACAACTATAACATGATCTCCAGATGCATGTCCAACCCGGTGTTATCCCACGAGGTCCGCGCGTCCTTCTGCCGCCTCATGCTGCACCTGCACGTGGACCGCGACCCTCAGGAGCCAGTCACACCCGTCAAGTACGCGAGGCTGTGGGCAGAGGTCGCCGCCACCATACGAGTGAACGAGTCGGTACACACACACACACACACACACACACACACACACACACACATCAACATTAACACACACATGCAAACACCCCGCGTGTTAAAAGACCAGTGATGTTGTGCTAATTTGTCTTTTACTGGAATGCATATATATAAAAGGGGGAGGAGGAGGATTTCTCTTAATTTCAGTCCGTGGCCAGGATCGGCCCCATATAAAGGAAAGGAAACGAAAATCCTTACGAAACCCATTATGTATGTACAAAAACCTGCAATTTTTTTTAATAAGTTAGCTAATTCAACCATCTGAATCGTCAGAATTTAACCATCTTTAATTCCGGAACGCGTTCCTGTCCAAAAAGGAAGTACCGGATTATGTTCTGGAGCGTTCCAGCTCAACAACACCACTGAGAAAGACACTCACACATACACACACACAATGACACTACGATAAAATATAAATACATGTATGATATCAATTATTTTCATTACATTAATCATTAATTAATTCTGCCACAGCTATCAATGCGTGAAAGGCGGTCAGGACGCGACCAGGAAAAAAGTGAAGAAGCAGTTCGAGTCCACCATAGACTTCGTTGAGGACTACTTGTGTAAAGACGTGACTAGGACGTGGTACTTGAGCGACCACGACCAGAACAAGTTGACCTTTGAGGTCGTTAAACTGGCTGGAGAATTAACTTACTTTGGGTTTTATAGGTAAGATATTGATTTGTAGTTAAACAAATTCATATAAATATTCTTTTTCAATAAACTGACTTCTACTTCATATATATGTTTTAGTCTCCGTGATGATAGTACTGACGCTAAAATATACTAGCGATGTGTTAAAATACGTATTGATATCGAAAAACTATTACTTTGCTTATATAGAGAAAGATAATGTTAGTGAAAACACAATTAAGAGAGGCTATAGTTTGTGAGCTGTTACTATTGTGCAGATGATTATATTAAAGAATTATAATACCATGATTTCTCTAGTTCACTTCATTTGTCTATAAATGTATATTTTTCAATAAATAATATAAATTTGTCCATAATTTTCTAATTTAACACAGCTTCAGCGATCTTCTTCGGCTGACAAAACCTTATTGTCTTCTTGACTGTGTGACTGCGATCGATCTACTGAACGAAACGAACGCCCTCGCCGGAGAAGTGGAATGTGAGTTACATTAAATATAAACTAAACAAGATATACAGGGTGACTGGTGAATTACTATCAATATTTAAGGAGAATACTCGGTACATGATTCTCATTCGAATTATGTAAAAAAAATAGGTACTTAATTTTTGACCAAATTTCCGTATAAATAAATAAAGTGTGGACACGTTCCAAGTGTGGACGCGTGCGGCGGCGTGCTGATACAACACCACGCCACCGCACGTGTGTTTGTGTGTGTGTATACCTAATCTGTAGGGTGTTCACACGATGCGTAATTAATTACATAACTTTTGGTTAACTTTACTAAGAAGTTAATTAATATTTATGTTATATTAATTTTTATTTTGTCATATATGATCGTCAAATATCACGTCCTCAAGTATCGATAGTAATTCACCAGTCCCCCTGCATATACATAGGTTATTTATAAACATGTACTTACATCCTAAAAAGATATATGTAAAACATTAAAAAAGTTGATTAATATATTTATTGTATAATATTCAATTTATGTTTATTTTAAAAACTTAATGTTACACGCAGCTGAGGAAAATGAAAAGAAAATATGTGAGTAGTATAGTGCAGAATAACTTTAGAAAATTATTACACATACTTGACCTGGCCAAAAATATTGTTATATTTTAAATTTGGAGTCTGTCATCTTTTTCCCACCAATTTATGTAAAATATTTTTTAATATTAAAATAAGGATATACAGAATACTGAATGACTGTTATTTTTATATAAAGTAGCCATGTAATCAAATACATTTTGTTAAAATCTAACTTCTAATAAGGAAGAACATATAAATGTATATATTTATGTCTGACCAAGATTTATATATTTCCCGGCGTCGGGACGTGACGACCCCATCGCCCACCGGTGTATTCCGGTGCAATTAGTCACGGGGGGGAAGGGCCTTGACTTCCTCGTGGGGTCTTGACCCGGGCTGGGGGTGCAGCCCATGGAGGTGGGTAGGACGAGGCTCGGCGGTGTACACCGCCGCTGCCAAGTTCGGCCCTACGTGTTGGCGGGTGGCCTCGGCCACTGTCGGCGCAGTCCGGCGTCGGGACGTGACGACCCCATCGCCCACTGGTGTATTCCGGTGCAATCAGTCACGGGGGGGAGGGCTGGGGGTACAGCCCTGGGAGTAAGACGGTCACGGATCTGGCAGGAGGCCGTCCGTGGCTGTCTTGGGGGGTAGGGGATACTCGGGTCTCTCCGGAGGCCTGAGTTCGCTTGTGGTCGGTCGGTTTCCTCTCTGTCTGCCGTCGGGCGCTTGCGCTCGTCGATGGGTGGTTGGAGACTGGCCGCGTGGGCTTGGGTGGGAGGGGTAAGGGGTTAACCCTCTCGCGATTAAGCAAGCCCGCCAGGCGGGGGGACACTCCTGGTCACTTGGAGTGAGCCCTCGGGGGGGGAGGTGGCCGTTCGCGGCCCGCCGCCGGATCGTCGCGGATGCATGCTTCGGCGTTTCCCGTGGCGATCCACTTGGCGGCAACGGAGAGTGACCGCTGGTGTTTTAGTGGGTAACATGGGCCCTTCTGGCCGTGAATCCCACATAACCGCCTCTGTCTCCCCTAGAAGGAGGGGTAGGTATAAAACCTTTCACCGCGATAACAAAAAAAAAAAAAAAAAAAAAAAAAAAAAAAAAAAAAAAAAAAAAAAAGATTTATATATTTGTTGCAGCGGAGGGGGAAGTTCTCCGGAGTATTGGCGATATGGGAGCAGTCATGACCTCCATCACACTCGGACCTGGAGCATTAAATGTAAATGTAACAGAAAACACAAAAACTATATTAAGGTCAGAACCAATTACTAATATATAACTCCAATAATATTCACTTAGTTTGAAACCACTGTAAGAACAGAAAATATCTGCATTTTTGACCACAATACTCCCTAAAAAACTTGTTTCTTACTGAGATTTACAATTATTTAGTCGATTTATATATAGGAATGTATGTTGTTATTTAGAAAAAATATGTTTTTAAGTGTTGATTATACTATAAAGGATAAATCAAGACTCAGTATTTGCAATCGAAATAACCAAAATGTATGTTCTATTAGCAGGTGGTGGGCGGAGGGGCCCGTCAGCCTTGGCCCTGGCCCGGAAACATCCACTAGTGATGGAGACCAAGCTGAAGATTATAGAAATACTGCAGGTACGATACTGATAACAGTTCTGGAAATGTTACAACAACCGACACACATACTCAAAGCAAACGCACTCTTAGCTATTTATTTATTTTCTTTGAAAAACAAAGTTAACTATGCAATTTACAGTAAACGTTGACGTCCACACTAGGCTAGGCCTGTGTCGTGGAAAGTTATACTCTAATTCTTAATTATATTTATATAGATACTGATCTAAATGTTTGAATGAAACTAACTTTTTTTATGATAAAATCAAGTGTAGTAAAACGAAAATATTGGTTTATTTAAATGAATATTCACGAAAGTCTTAGATCTCAGTATGATTAAAAGGTTCTTCAAAAATTTTTATTGTACTTCTTATTCTTATTATATACTTATATTCGTATACTTATTTGTATTCTAAACTAACAATTCTTGGAAAGTATGTACTGTTTTACAAGTTTAAGAAAAACGTTTCTTCAGCTTGATACTACTATTATACTGACCAAAATAATACATTACTATGAAAGTGACCCAATATATACAAGAAATATTCTCCACAGTTTATCCTGGACGTTCGTTTGGACTACCGCATCAGCTGTCTGCTGTCGATCTTCAAGAAGGCCTTCGAGACCTCCTCGCCGGACGCTCTCGGTCGAGTGGACGTGGAGGCCATAGGACTACATGCCGAGGGGATCTACAGCTGTCGGTATGACACACACACACATACATACATACATACATACATATCAACACCGACTAGGCGAGATAGAAATACAAAGATCATTGTATAAGAAAGTCATTCAACTTAAATTTTTACTCGAACATGTATAAATTTAATCACATACATGTGTGATTTTATTCAGTTCAGTATCATTATATTAAAATGTTTATAAAATTTATCTCGTTTTGTCGGCATTGTTCACACGTGGTGTTATATTGTATTGTATAATTTCATGTAGATGTCGGTTGTACTATTGTAACTAATCGGTGGCGGGTTGATAGTTACATGCGGTCTGTAGAATTTTTTTTCAACTATTTCTTATTAGTACTACTTTTATAAGTATTTATTACGAACACTTCTTGCTTCTATTAAACAATTACAAATTAATCAGTAAATTTCTTTCTATTAGATTCATTTCAAAACATCAAATTTTTACTATTTTTCTTTTTCACACTAGATAAATTACCATTAGCTCTAAATTATCTTTCATAGGTTTATCTATAATTGGGAATTAAAATCGTAGGAAGCACTTTGAGATAAGAAAAACCATTTAATTCTTATTTCGTCATACTGGCGATCGGTATTAATAAATTAACAATTATTTCAGAGCAATTCAGACTGTGCCTGACAACTGTCTTCCAAAAAATGTAGATTTGTTAGTTAGATTGAAATCTATTGCATGATGCATGATGAAAGTACCGCTATTAACCGCATGGATGATGCTATGATTGCTTTGCTTATATGTGGACATCTGATATTTCTGTATTTCCTTAACTTAATTATTCGAATAAAAAGGTATTGAATAATTTCCATGACAAGATTCTGAAATGGACTTCGTACAATGAAGGAAATCTTAGAATAAAATAGTTTGTATGTTACGCATGTTTTGTCCCAAGAAGCTTTAATATTTTTTTGCGAGAAATAAAATCCTCATTACTAGGACTAACTAGTGTTACCTCTCCAACCGCAGCAAGCGATATTATACTTTACAGCTATTACAATAAAATCGACATCCTATTATCGGAAAGATTTAAGTTATTGTGAAGTGTTTTCTGTATAATTCTAACCTTTGTTTATTTTGATTTAGAAAAACCCGTTACCCGAAAAGAGATTCTTTTTTAGGCATAACGCTTATACCCTATTGTGATTTGTGATTTTCTCATATGATATTATATTTTAAATCTTAATATTGATACAATAAGGTTTAAATTTCAGAGACGGTTTAGACCTGGATGCTTGCGGCGGTCGTATGGTGTTGAGAGTTCTGCTGCAGCTGTGTTCCCAGGGTGCTTCGGCCAGTCTCGTTTCAGGAGCCCTAGCGCTGCTATTCCGTCATTTCAGTCAGAGACAAGAAGTTTTGGAGGCTTTTAAGCAGGTCCGCTTTATAAATTAACTAGCTGCGCTCCGCGGTATTACCCGCAGATTTCCGGGATGTAAAGTAGCCTATGTGTTATTCCTGGACGTCAGTTTTCTGTATACAAAATTTTATCAAAATCGGTTCAGCTGTTTTAGCGTGAAGAAGTAACAAACATACACACACACACACTCACAAACTTTCGCAATTATAATATTAGTAGGATTAGTATTATATCAACATACCTTAGCATATTAAATATTTTACAAGATAACTCATAAATGCATGTAATGAAGTCAACAAAAAGAGATCCTACGTAGTTTCTCACATATGAATGTGTGAGATTTTAATGTAATCTTTGTAGACTATAATATATTTATCGTTATATTCCGTTCAGGTCCAACTGTTAGTGTCTGACGCGGACGTGGAGTCCTACAAACAGATCAAGGCCGACCTGGACATACTGAGACAGAGCGTTGAGAAATCGGAGCTGTGGGTGTTCAATAAGGGACGCGCCGGGATTATAGATGATCACAGCGGTGAGAATTTAATATAGTTATCAAATTAATAAATTCAAAATTTCAACTTTTTCGAACTGTCCTGCATATACCGGCAAAAATTATTCCATATACATATATGATCTGCAGTTCTAAGATATTTTATAAATTTTCTATACCTAAAACATAACATAAAAAACAAACATTCATTCATACATCATGAAATAGTGGTATCTACATACTTAGGACTGTATAACTTGTAGATAATTATTAGTATCACCTGTAGATGATGAAAGAATATTGTTCAAAAAATATATAAATATTATTAAACATATATAAATCAATACTTTTCTAGATATAAAAGGCGCCGTTGGTCCTGGCGGGGCGGTGTTGGAGCGAAACGCGTCCTTAGACAACGTGCGAGCACCGAGAGGAGATCGACAGGAATACGATAAGATTAAAGAGGTACAAAATAAATATTGCATTTATATCAATCTTCTACCCCGCAATTTCCCAGCTTTTAGCCAGGGTCTGCCTTACATGTTGTGAACAGTTTTGGCTAATTGTTTTTACGGCCTGCCGCCTGCCTGACATCAACTCTCTTTTGGGAATGCATTAATCAGTGATGTCTAAATACTCTTAGAAAGTATATATGACTCGGAAAAATCACATTGGTACTTGCCAGGATCGAACCCGCGCCCTCGTGCACGAGGGGCGGGCCTTTTAACCACTAGGCCACTTAAGTCAGTAGTTGACTTAAGTTGCATTTATATCAATGTTTCATCTAAATTGGCGCTTCAATCTCTCAGTCACTACAAATGATAAGTTGATGTAAAAATTTATTCGTCAACTTTAATAAATACTCAGTAGCACAGTCGACATAGTGACTTGGATACCGTATCGAACAAGTTATAAGTTCAAATTTGATGGATCCCAGTAATTTTATTATAACATAATATCGTTAATTCATAATTGGTAATACAGAACTTCCAAGTTGTTTTTGTTGATAATACATAAGATATTAAATAATTTTTTTTAAATTTTTATTTAATTATCACCTAAATTCAACAGGTAGACAATAAGATTAATTTTTTTTGCTTTGCGTGAATGTTGTGTACATCTGTAATTGTCACTCATATCAGGTCCTAGATTCTTTTTCTATTTTATCTTTGTTTATGTGTGCTGAATATGTGTGATGTTGATGTACCTTTTAAATAAATAAATTTAAACATTGTATAAAACAGATCCTGGAACGTATGAATCAAGTACTGTACCCAGGGCAACACGGCGAGGGAGGGGGGCGACTCGAGACACGAACAGAGGCTACTGAGGAATATAGGAGTACATAATGTAGTGCTGGACCTGTTGCAGGTGGGTGGAGGAGCAGTTAAAACAATATATCGATACGAGCAGGATTTAAACCCTATATATGTGTATGTATGTATTTATATCACAAATGTAAAACAGTATTCTCAAGGGTGGCAGGTTTCATTACTAGTCACGTCAATAATTAATAGTTCTTTCTATTTGGACTTCAATACACGTCTTAGCTCCTTGCTGTAATAATAAAACCAATAGTACTAAATACTAAAATGCTGAAGTGCAGGAAAAGTAAATGTTACTGCTTTTTTTTAAGTTTTTTCTTTATCTTCTCACTTAAAAGCCATTGTTGCTTTTACAAAACTGTTTCCGGAAATATGCTATACCTACACTCATGATATAGGTGTAAATCATTTAAGATCTACGTTTATTTTCTACAAAGCAAAAAAAGGAAAGAATAATTTTCTGCTGTATGTTATAAATGTATTCTGTAATCAATTATTTCCAGGTGCCACACGATGAGGACGACGCTGCTATGGACGAGCTGCTGGGCCTGGCGCACGAGTTCCTCCAGCACTTCCAGGCCATACTACACAAACACCTGGATCTGTTCCTCAACGCTGGAGTAAGAACAGGCTATTGAATATAAACAATTGTACTGTTATTTTATTTAATATCGTATTTTATTATAATTATTATTACAATTAGTTGATATTTTTTACATATATGTCTAAGTTTTCACAGTGTCTCATAAACCAATATTAGTTTTGACGTACACTGGAATTCATCGTCGTTAACTCACAGTTACTTTGACATCTCAAGACATTTATATTTTACTAGAAGACCCAGCGAACTTCGTATCGCTCTATAATAATCCAGAAATATCTGTTACGTTTTTTAATTTATATTTTTGGAGTTTATCTTTAAGCCATAAATCTCCGTGTTTTGAAGTGCGACAGAATGATTGACATATTACATAGTTAGTTGTAAAATCTAATGTCAAAAAACCGTTTGTATGGGAAATAAAAAAGCACAGTTTTTAGGGTTTTCCCGGAAATTAATAAAAAGTGCACAATCTAACAAATAAGTAACATATGCAAGGTAAATGTAACCTGATTATTATTATTATATATATACCATAGCGCTAAATTATTGTTTTACAATTATAGTATAGCCAGCGATCAAAGCATCAAAACGATAGTTTTATTCAGATAACTTTTTACATCAGATCCGCGAAGCCCAGACGGTGTGCTCGATATTCGAAGAGAACGCAGTTCTGTGCGCTCACGAAGGGAACGAGAAGGTCGCCGCGCACTTCGTACACTGCATCGAATCCCGCGGACGGAGGCCCGCCTGCCTCAAGATTCTGAGAACTATAGTACGAGCGGGACCCCACCATATACGGAGGAGCCAGGACCTGGTCATGCAAGAAGTAAGTTCCTCTCCCTTCAACCATCATAGCATGCATGGTTTTAAGAGACGAAACCTCTTAAAATTCCATGATTTCCCGTGGTAGCGAGTCTATCGTTGTAGTGAGAGGAGCTTCAATAGCTCTTAGGACTTGTGACCCAGGTGTAGGTTTAAGAGGTCCCTATCTAACGCGCATTAAACGCTCACCTCCATTTTTAAAGCTCCTCTATCAAATATTACCTAACATAAAATTCTATTTTCAGTAATATAGTTATGTTATATCACATGCTTATGTCGTCAATGTATTATGTAAACACGATTTTTTCTCTGTTGTTCAATAATAAATCTATCTTCGTTGATAAATATCTATTCTATCATTTGAGTTCATGAATGGAAACTCGGAAACGCTCAATATTTAGTTAAACGACGCATACTTGTACTAAGGTACATATAATACATATATTTAATCGTGCTTCATGTTTCATTATAGATGCTGAATGCCGGCGAGGACGTGCTGGTGTTCTACAATGATAAAGTACTCTTCAACTACTTCATCAAAATGATGAGGGAGTACAAACAGACGGGAGAGATGCCTGAAGCTCTCACGTAATATATATGCCATTATATGATCATTTCAAAATTTATATTCTTGCTCTTCCATTTAATAAGGATTTAAAATAATTATGCATTAATTACGAAAAGTGTGAAAACAAAATTAACCAACCCAATTTTCATTACTTTAATGGTCGAATTTGTATACATTATTAAGGTACAACAGCGTAAGATATATATGCAAGAAAGGTTTATCGATAGCTTCTTTGACAATCTAATATAAATATGCACTTAATATTACATATCATTAATAATATTTATGTATATATTTCTTGCAGGTACCACATAGACCTCATAAAGCTGTTAACATGCTGTACCCTCGGGAAGAACGTGTACACGGAGATCAAGTGTCACAGTCTGCTGCCACTAGACGACATAGTGGCCATGATCACACACCCTGACTGTATACCAGAGGTCAATCACACTTATACATATGTAACATACATCCATGTAGCTGAAATCGTGGTAGTAATTAATACTATCGCAACTTAGTCACAAAAATATTAATCAAGACCGAATATTGGATAATTATTTATTGAAATATCAAATTGAATTAATTTTATTATTTAACTCAATTGGCTTGCACAAACTAAGCTTAATATTATAAAATGAATGAGAATGCTAAGAAGTTATTGTAAACAATATGTATATGATATCAATAGGGCCCGGATTAATATTTAAATACATATTTTTAATTTACGCGATTTTTGGTCTAGAATGTGTTTTTTACATGGATTGTCATATTTAGACTGAACAACCAACTTTTATTTTCCATATTTTACCATATTTCAAAGTTAAGTCCATATTTTACAAGAAAATGTCACAATCATCCATATATTCACAAAATACATAAAATTTACGTTCCCGTTCCACTAATGTTTTGGATAAAAGTAAAGGATTTTAGACGCTAAAAAATTAACAAAATTCTGTGCGAAAGTTCCGAATTTAATTATGAAAGTATTTAATTTTATACTGCATATTTTTTCCATATTTTTGATTTTTTTCGTCCATATTTTATGTACATATTTTAGATTTTTTAATACATACTTATCCGGGCCCTAGTTATGATACATATGTAATTGTATTATTCTTAAATTATTTCTGTATTTTTATGACAATTATAATTTATTCTTTTGCTATTTCTAAATAAAAAATATTAAATAAACATATCTTTCTTTATTTTTTTTACAGATTATAATAAGGGTTAAGTAAATGAAACAACCAATTAAATATGAGACATACAAGGAAACAATAGCAACTAAATAGATCTTAAAACTTAATACAGCGATGATTCATTTAAAATTATGTAATATTATAATCAAGCACACATATATCTTAATCAATTTTAACTATTTAATTTATCCTAGCGTTCTTCTTGGCTCTAACGCCAGCGAATGTTCAAGCTTGTTATTCTAACAATTCTAGGTCTTACGTGCTTCAGTCTCAAACCTTTTTTTATTACATTCCTCATGATACCATTCTTTATACATACATTTATATATATCTGAAAAACGATGTGAGCAAGCGTTGCCGTACATAGTATTTCGACGATCAAATCAACTTAATTTTATCTAAACATAAAACGTATATAAAATTATAATGTGTTAGTTTTTAATTAAGTTTCATTTAAAAATATTTTAAATGGATTGATTTTATACTGTCCGTCAGTGATACTGAACGTGAAAACCAATATATAATAATACATTTTGTACCTATCTATCTAATTTTATCAGAAGTTGTGCAAATATCGAAACCAATTTTTATTGACCCATAAAAAGACGAGCCAACATATTTCTTCATAGCGAGAATGTTAGTTTCATTAACCGATCATTATGCTTCTAATATAACAATATCAAAACTGTTAGTATCAGATACTTGTACTTAATTTAAATCTTAATATTATTTGATATTTCTACAGTGTTAACATCATGTAAGCGGTTATTTTCAAGACTATAAAGCTAAGCTATCTAGAGGTTAACGGGTCAAGTAATATGGACCGACGTCGAATATACGACGGTACAATTATAAGAAAATACATAGAAATTTTCCACCGGATAGCTTAATGTTAGATCCGGGAAAGAGAATTGTAAAATCCTTCATATGTACGAGTATTGTCTTTTCATTTTTATGGTTTACGTAAATATCCTGAATCGTCACATTTCAAGTATTGTATAGATTTTTCTTTAACATTTTGTAATAGCAAATAGTGTGCATTTGCTAAGCCTAAGCCGATAATAGTAAAAATGCATTATTATAAAGAGAATATGTATGCATCAGTCTTTATTTCTTCGTTTTGCTAGAACTTGACGTCGGTTTTGGAATCACAGAAAGAGATCTGAAAAGAAAAATTCTTTCAGAACTACATCAACACACTATTAAAATTATATGCATTTTCTAAGCGCACGGTAGTGCGCCGGCCAAGTTCCACAGGCCGCGCGCATGCCGTGCACTATATTTACACGAACCGTTTCGACCCACTTTTGACCCCCCTGTAGCTCAGTGCCTTTTGCAAGTACAGAAATAAAATTGTACCTACGTAATCATATACTAGTACTAAAGCAGTATGCCAAATTTCATAGATAAAGCTTCAGTAGATCCTGAAATATGACCCTGTGAAAATAGCTAATTTTGGCACTGACTCACTGACAGGTAATCAAAACCTTTATATAGGCGCTCAGCTCAGCACAATAAAATACATAATAATGAAATATTAATAATTAGTAATATGAGTACATCTATCCATCGGTGATAAATGAAACTAAAAAATAAATCTAGTTTAAAAAAAAACGAAAAAACACGCTACAATGATGAAAGAAACCGCGTGTTAACTAATTAAACTTTTACAACCTTGGAAATCAATTTAATTTAAATTGTTTAAAATAAACAATAAATGGTATTATTGAAAAAAAAGCGTGGGGCGCTTCTCAAGAACTGATATATGAAGCTCCCCACGCTTTTTTCACAAAAATACCATTTATTGTTTGTTAATTTATTTTTAAATTAATATTATTGTGAAAAAAATGTGGGGCGCTTCTTAAGAACTGATATATACAGGTGACTGGTGAATTACTATCGATACTTGAGGACGTGATATTTGACGATCATATATGACAAAATAAAAATTAATATAACATAAGTATTAAAAACTTCTAAGTAAAGTTAACCAAAAGTTATGTAATTAATTACGCATCGTGTGAACACCCTACAGATTAGGTATACACACACACACACACACACACACACACGTGCGGTGGCGTGGTGTTGTATCAGCACGCCGCCGCACGCGTCCACACTTGGAACGTGTCCACACTTTATTTATGTATACGGAAATTTGGTCAAAAATTAAGTACCTATTTTGTTTACATAATTCGAATGAGAATCATGTACCGAGTATTCTCCTTAAATATTTATAGTAATTCAACAGTCACCCTGTATATATATAAGGGATATAAAATATTGTCATGTATACATAATGCACACTGTATAACTTAATTAAATATTGCTAACCTAAAAAATCAGGTTTCTATTGTTTAGGTACGATTTCTTGAAAAAGAGTATTGAAATCTCACCAAAAACATGCCTGTTAAAAAGGGGGCCAAGTACCAATCGGCTAATTGTTTGCCTAAAAAAGGGTTGAAATCCAATCTAATGCCAAGTTAAGATGCACTTTGAAATCGATCATAATCATCTTAATCAACAGCATGATCCACTGGTAAACATTTGCCATTCCCAGGACTCGCCACCACACCCAGTCCTCTGCCTTCCACATCCAGCCACTACCCGCCACCTTATTCACGTCAACGGTCCATCTGGCCGAAATTCACTTTACCATACACCCAACTTAAAATATGGTATAGTTGTGAAAATACGTAGGTGCTTGGTTAAAAATATCTAAAATTATAATACTTCTAAATTTGAACTTGGCAGGTTAATTTAATTATTTAAATTATATAATTATTTAAATTATATAAATATAAATAATTATATAATATTTAATTAATTAATATGCAATAATTTTGTGACCATAGTTAATTATTTTTAGCTAATACAAAATTAAATTTCTACAAAATAAAGACAATGACACATTCTTTGTAGTAAACGTAAGATATTACTATTTTTTATTATACTAAAAATACAAAACCAGTTAGTATTTTAACTATTTTAACATAATATTTTAAATATGCTCAATTTTAGCCACATGCACGTACTCAGTAAGATTAGGACTAGGATCTAGAGACAACAAGGTGATCAAATTCCATAAGAATTTATCGGACAAAAGAATATGAGAGATTGTCATTGGCTACTCATGAAGGAATAAATAGAATGATAGAGTAAGAGCCCGGGGCCCCCAGACGTTACTTATTTTCTGAGTAACGAAAAGTATCGTACAGAGTAGTGTTAGGGTATACGTTGAAGGTATGCATACCTGCTAACTTGGGCCGACGGCCAATTCACAGGTACAAGGTGCTAGAGGTACATAAAAATATTGGTCACTTTTCTTAAATTCTGAGAGCTGATTTTTATATATATTTTAAAAAATTGAATTAAAAATTTAAAATTAATAGTGCCAGAACGTTTTCGTCGGCGGTAATTTACGCCAGACGCTTTAAAGTTTGGAAAAAAATAACGTAAGTTTACTCTAAGTCTGAGTCTTGATTTTTATATATGATAATTTAGAAACTATTTTAACACTATTTCTGTGCAGCCAGAAAAATTCTAGGCGCCAAATATCTCCCAGACATATTTAAAACTCGCCATGAGTATGCATAAGATCATTATTTACGAGGAATAAGAACCGTCTTTATCTCAAAGTTTACCAGGCTTTCATGCGATCACTGCCTGTTACAATCCTGCTTTTTTAAGAAAGGTAAACTAAGGCCATTCAGTATTCTTAGAAAAAACGAAGAGTACCAAAAAGCAATTTCCAGATTTAGCGAACTGGAGTTATTCAGTAGTAATAGTGAACCTGAGGAAGAAACCTTCAATACCATCCAAAACTTTATTTGCAATGTTCATAACGTGGCCGGAGTCATTGATGTAGATGCTGCAAGACTTTAATAGCTTATCAACACCTATAGTCTATTCTGCTTCTGATGTAAATTTATCCGGAAAAATATTAAAAACTTTGATGAGAGCAACTTACCACCGCGTGAGAGCAAATTACATTGCTAGTCTCTTGGAATAATGCTCATATGAAGGTGCTTGGTATTTTCAGACCAGAGAATAACGGATGGAAGCTAGAAGACAACCGATATCAATTTAATTGGTTCGATGGAGACCAATTACCGTCAGTGAATCGCTTGACAAAAACTTAGATTTTTTTTTTAATTTTTTTTATAAATGTGTAGCTATTTTACTCATAATTATGATATTTTATTTGATTTTACAGAGACAGAAACAAGTAATAATTAATGATGATGATGATGACTTAGAGACTGAATACAATAATTGGCTGGATGACGAGTTCTCAAATACCAATGACGATGATGACGAATATTAAAAACTAAAATTTAATTATTAATAAAGAAAGTAATTCATCTCAAATATTTTTTTTATAATATTTGCTCTACATATTTCTCTATGTTTTGTAGAAAAATACAGATAAATATTTTTTACAGGATAAAATGCTAGTAACAAAATTATTTTTTTTGTTACTTTTCGTACGAACCTTCCCACTCATAACTTAATAATTTTTATCATACTGAAATTTATAATTTGTAATTGGGCACTAAAATATGGTTTGATTATTATTATTTAAAAAAATTACAAGACTGAACTAAAACATAAATTCAACAGGCCTGTTATCACAGGCGAAAACATTATGTGCGCGTTAATACTCATGGCGAGTTTTAAATATGTCTGGGAGATATTTGTCCCCTAGAATTTTTCTGGCTGCATAAAAATAGTGTTAAAATTGTTTCTAAAATATCATATATAAATTCAAGACTCAGACTTTGAGTAAACTTAGGTTATTTTTTTTTCCAAACTTTAAAGCGTCTGGCGTAAATTACCGCCGACGAAAACGTTCTGGCACTATTAATTTTAAATTTTTAATTCAATTTTTTAAAATATATATAAAAATCAGCTCTCAGAATTTAAGAAAAGTGACCAATATTTTTATGTACCTCTAGCACCTTGTACCTGTGAATTGGCCGTCGGCCCAAGTTAGCAGGTATGCATACCTTCAACGTATACCCTAACACTACTCTGTACGATACTTTTCGTTACTCAGAAAATAAGTAACGTCTGGGGGCCCCGGGCTCTTGGACTATGATAATGCAATAAGATAAGACTTAATAAGACGGGATGTTTAATGTTTATCACGGAGTCCACATTACAGGATTCCATCCTAGTGAGATGAGAACAAAAGACGGTGCATATGAGGGAGTTATTAATGATTTCTACGTTCAGGTAAACATTCAGTGAAGACTTGAAATATGTTGTTTGCAGCTTAACTTAAATGAATTTTTCTTTAGCTTTCCGATAACGCTCATGAAATACGTTGTATGTAATTATAAACCTAGATTAAAAAATATATATTATTCTGATTTATGACTGAAGATTGACATCGTTTAATCAATTTACGCTTACTATTTCGATATATTAGTATGTATGACAGATAATATTCTACAGAACATAAGAGATATATAAATTTATTAACTATCATTATTACGTGCCTACTGAATCCCGTTCCCACCGTCTCAGCACCAGCATATATAACCAGACGGCGACCTCGTACTGCATTATCTACACTTACTTCTATTCTACTTTAGTGTTGTCGTTTCTTCATAGATACTATATTTCAATATTCCGTTTTCGCGATGTCCAACCTCCAGAAATGCTCGTCATTGGAGTAGAACATCCGATACTTTGTAACAAGATTTAAAACCATTGCGAAAACGGATGGAAATACAATACTAGTACGTAACAATATGTGTGTCAAAATATATTATTAAAATAAATGTGATAACAAATGAGTTTACTACAGCAGTATAAACACAAGCCTGATGTTTTATTGATATCCCCTTTAAACATTTCACAGGTTTTGTTAATATAAAATATACTTTACCGCAATTAAAATTTGGATTAAGTACCTATACATAATTGAATGAAAAGCATCAGTGTAAGCCGTAAGGTTTACAAATTGATATTGTAAACATATAATTTTTGTAAAAATTTCCAGATATCCAAAATCTTGAGCCTTTATGCTTGACGACCATATCTTTTCACAAATACAATCCGATCCTTAAATGTTTTCATCTTCATCTATATTAATAAAGAGGAAAGATTTATTGTTTGTTTATTTGTAATGAATAGGCTCCGAAACTACTGGACTGATTTCAAAAATTCTCTCACCTTTGGAAAGCTACATTATTCCCGAGTAATATATATATATATATGTCTAAAGTGATGTTGCAATAAGCGGTTTTTTATTCTAAAAAAATAATTTATATGCCGCCGCTTGAAAAGGCTCTTTATTTGTACCTTGGTATTAAACCTTATCAAAATAAATTACTTTATATTCAAGACGGCTTCAATACCTTTTTATAACTTTTTGAATTATTCAATTCGGACATTTCATTCGGAAGATATCACGAGTTTAAAAATGCAAGTATTAGAAAAAAGTCGCGTGGATGCCGCTCACCTAGTCAGCATGCGATGTAGGCTCCATGTAAGCATCACTGGGGTACGGGGGGGGGGGGGGGGGAGGCAATGCCAACTAATATTATAAATGCGAAAGTAACTCTGTCTGTCTGTTATGCTTTCCCTCTTAAACCTATTAAACGATATTGATGAAATTTGACACAGACAAACTTTAGACCCTGAGAAAAATATAGGCTACCTTTTATTGCGAAAAAGGGGATGAAGAGGTTGAAATAGGGGTTGAAAGTTTGTATGGGATTTTTAATTTTAAAAGATAAAATCATGAAACTTTATATTTAAGCACTTCACAGGATATATTTAAACAATTGTTCTAGCGTTTTTGAAATTTCGACCAGAGAGGGGATGAAATAAGGGTTGAAAGTTTGTATGGAATTTCTTAATTTTAGAAGATAAAATCATCAAACTTTATATTTAAGCACTTGATAGGATATATTTATACATTTGTTTTAGCGTTTTTCAAAATTTCGACCAGTGAGGGGATGAAATAAAGGTTGAAAGTTTGTATGGGATTTTGTCATTTTTGGGGATAAAAACATGAAACTTTATATTTAGGAACTTGATGAGAAAAACAATTTGTTCTAGCGTTTTCAAAATTTAAAATCGTTTGTTATTTTTACCACCGTGGGGGTGAATTTCTACACACGGAATTCTCGAAATTCGAACGGAACGGAACGGTAACTACGAAGCTAAACTTTTTGTATACATAATTTTAACCACTCAACCTAGGAACATCATATTTAGAAGTTTTGGGTGTATCAAGTTAAAAAAAAATTGGCTTTTGAAGTTAAAGTTCCTTTTAACGAATAAATATCTAAAATAAATAACGAAGAGTACCTACTCTGCATCGCCGCCGCTGCCGTCGGTCGTCGTCGCCGCACAGTGGGAAAGTCCCATACAAGGCCGTCTCAAAACCCCTTCACATGAAAGTCGTTGTTATGCAGTAAAACTAATTAATTAATATAGTCTTATAAACAAGCTTTCTTTTCTTTATTTCTTTTAATTATTTTTTGCAAACCATAATATATATTAAAAGGCATCAACATTACTACAATTCAACGTCACATTAGTTGAAAGTATTACTAATTTTATAAATGCGAAAGTAACTCTGTCTGTCTGTTACGCTTTCACGCCTAAACCACTGAACTGATTTTAATGAAATTTAGTACAGAGATAGAGTTGACCTTGAGAATGAACATAGGATAGTTTTTATCTCAGACTTTTGAAAAGTTCTCTTGGAAACGCTATATAAACCGAACTCCAAGCGGGCGAAGCCGCGGGCAGAAAGCTAGTTAGGAAAATGAAAACAATCAGTCATAAATACAAATTTTAATATCGATCATATTAATTTAACTAATGTGAAGAAAATTCTGTAGCGCTTACCACTTCATAAACGTATACCGCTCCATAATTTTGAAAATAATGTAAGGTAATGAAGACGTGACGAATTTTTTTTCGCGCATATAATTTAATAAACACAATATAATTATTAAGCTTCAATGAAAATAGTTCAACACTTAAATATTAAGTATTCTTTACGACACAAAACGAAACTAATATAGTTATTCCTTGTTTCCAGTTCGGTCAAAAAAATATTCGATTCGAAAGATTAATAATGGAATGAAACTCAATAACTTTATGGATCTTTATTGTATAGTAACACACATATTACCTACTATAGTTATTATAAACAAATCAATTACTGAATTTTAAAAATAATATTTAAGTTACCTTACCGTAGTAAATAAATAATATAAATAAAAAGTTAAAACATCGCACTTTGTTACAACTATTTAAAAGACATTTCAAGTTATATTTGACAAATAAAAAAAATAATAGTATTGAAGGACTGTTAATAAAACAAATATATCCTAGTTCCTACTAATATTATAATTGCGAAAGTTTGTGAGTGTGTGTGTGTATGTTTGTTACTTCTTCACGCTCAAACGGCTGAACCGATTTTGATAAAGTTTTGTATACAGGAAGCTGACGTCCAGGAAGAACACCATAGGCTACTTTACACCCCGGACATCCGCGGGTGCCACCGAGGGGCGCAGCTAGTATTCAATAAATTATAATCAGTAGTATGCCTCTTAATTAATAATACGTAGTGTGTGGCCACTAAACGTGCGAGTAGTCAGCGCGTCACGTGATGAGCTCGCTCGCCGACACGTCCGGGGACGAGTGACGAGCGGCGGAACACGCGCGACCACCACTCACTGTTCGCACATCTACCTGCAGGTGATATATAAATATATACATATAAACGTTGGAAACAGATTGTCAGAAGAAAGTTTAAGTTGAAATATTTTCTAATTAACGATGTTTTCACAATTAGTACCAAATAATAACGTGGATTAGCACTATCCCCGACGATATGTAATCCATTCAATACAGTTAAGTACTTACTTAAGACGTTCTGACAGCATACGTTTAATGATTAATAGATTCTATTTCATCCTATTGAGCTTTAACATGTAATTTTTCGGTGATTTTTTTTTGTGAAAACATTTTTTTTATTAGACAAATACTAATTTACTCGCCTTAACTTTTTAACACAAATATTCTCAATTAAATATTCATCTCAATGTTTCATGTATGGGTTACGAAGTTTAAGTAATAATTGATTCGTATAATAATGTGTGCTTATAATAGTTTACCATTCGTAAATGTAACCAATCGCGATGACAACGGATATCCAGTGATGACACAGCACTGCTCGTCTGGCCCCACGTACGAGATGTGTCACGGTTGTCCAATGGCAGAGTCTAAAATTAAACAATAATATGTATTACAATAGACAGAAAATTGACATTATTATAATATACATGTATACATTATGAGGCTTATATTGAACGCTTACAATACATGTACTTTCAAATTTTGCTCCAACAGTAAAGTGACGATGGTTTCTTTGCAATGAGCATAAATATAAAACAATTTCTTTTAAGCAGCTAGTTGTCGACGAATATATGTATACCTTTGAATTTATTAAATATCGATATGATGTTAATAGACAAAGACGCGAGAAGGCTTTCGATAATTTCATAAAATAACTACATAACTAATTATATAACTGTAATATTAATGATGTCGATATTTCAAATCCTCGCATTCTTTATACAGATTGGATAATGCTCGACTGAAATGATTGGGCCTCATATTATGTCCAACTAGATATTCTAGTCACTCCTAGTACGTATATCAAAGTCATGTTAATAAGTCTGTGTGTACGCACCTGGTCGACCAGTCCCTCAACTCAGAGAGAGTGGTCCCTCGGACACACGAGCTCGACAACAGTAGCGGACTCTGAGACCAATCCGTGCACTCTGACGATTAGAAATATACATACCTAATGTAATAATAATAATATACTTTATTAATATAACAATAAAAATAAAATATATACAAAATAAAAGTAGATGCACAATAAGGCGTTCTTATCGCTAGGTCTAACCATCTATTCTCTAATGAACCTACGTAACTAGAGTAGGGAGATAATCGAATACTTAAATACGATAAATCGATTTTGCATCGAATATTAAATTAGGAAAACGATCTTGCATCAAATTTTGTCCTCAAAAATTGTACAGAAGTAAGTGTACAGTGTACTAAGTGGTGCTCTAAATGCTACAAAAGTCTATCTTTAATTTTTATATATTAAAAAAATATTATCTCAAATATTTAAAAACAATAATTATGTTAAATAAAAATATATATAACAAATACATGATATATGTCAACATAAAATGAACATTCACCCAACATTTACAACAATTACATAAAATATTAAATAACAATTAATTATGTTTCTTGAATAGAATAAACGGCTTAATTTCATTCAACAAACTCTGTGTTTCCCACACCCCGTACTCAAGAATATGACTCATCCAACAAATAAAAATGATGACATTAGCAAAATATTCCACGATTCCAATGCAAGGGAAGCCATAGCATAACAAAAATATATAAAATACTTTAATAAATTCTAAAATCGATCTTGCATAAATATTGTAGTCGATAATTATACAGAACCTCAGTGTACTAATTGATGTTAAAATTACTCCAAAAAGCGTTAAATTTTATACATTTTAAAATAATTATCTCAAAGTTTTTAAAAACAAAACTCCTCCTAGTTTTCTTCACACAATACTCAAGATATATAATTCGTCCAACAATAAAATATTCATCGATTCCAGTGCATAAAAAATATATTTAAAATATTTATCTAGATAAAGAAAAAGTTCAATATAGTCATAGTAGAGGTCCAATAGTTATACCAAAGTCGTCGTAGTCCAACATTAGGTTCCATCATCATCAGCGGCCTCCAGCAGCTCCAGACAGTGGTTCAGCAACACGAAGGTCTCCCTGCCTCACCGCCCATCACCTCGCCACATAAGTATACGCTGCAATGGAAAACTATACATACATACAAACAATGGAATTATTATTATTAGTACTCTTCTAATAACTTTAAAGACATTTACATGAACATGTTATAGTCATTTCATACGAACATTGTGAGCAACTTTTGCATTATATTTACGGCATAAATAACATTAATTGAAGATCATTTCTTAGCACTTAGCAAATCTATCCTGCTATCATTTGTAAAAAACGTGACACCTGTCATGGCATTATATTATATTAAATCTTTCACGAAAATTACTAAGTTATAAGTAAACAAAATATGGTTTTTATATGCCTCCTCAGATAAAAGCTGCTAAAAGATTCGTGATAAAATTATAGAAACGGTCATGTAAACAAAAGATTTAATTAGACACAATAATTATTGTAATAAGAATAACTTCCAAAACAACTATTAGGTATGTCATAATTACTTATTTATGCTTGTCTGGACTGAAATAAAACTGATATTTTCAGATTTACGAAGCGTTTTTTAATATTTTGCCTATATACTCCCGACCTTTCTTTTACTTTGCAGCAACCGAAAATATTAGTTCTAAATCAATGAATACTGCCAAAGTCTTGAACTCATGCTTGTCTGGACCATTCTTGAGACTTTATTGATAAAAACAAAAGAAAATTAATACTTATAATATAGAACAGAATATTAATACTTGCCAACATCAGCAACAATGACGTCAGCGTATCGAGGCAGGGCTCGAGCTGCCTTGGACCCATCAGTAGTGTGATAGCCTAAACACATTAACATTCTATTTGAATTTACATACCTTTATATCCGTAACATCAGAATTTTTCTTTGTAAATAACAACTAAATGACATTACAATTAATATTATAATTGCGAAAGTTTGTGAGTGTGTGTGTATGCTTGTTACTTCTTCACGCTCAAACGGCTGAACCGATTTTGATAAAATTTTGTATACAGGAAGCTAACGTCCAGGAATAACATACAGGCTACTTTACATCCCGAAAATCCCGGAAATCCGCTGGTAACACCGCGGGGCGCAGCTAGTATTATATATTGTTTGAGTTTTCTTTTCAAATCTAATTTGTTCATTATATAAAAACCTGTATGCTCCTTTCATCGGCTCCAGCTATCACCATAATGGCGGCTGCTTCCTTCATGGCAGGAAGGGCTTTGGGGGCAGCGGATATCCTAACAAGGATCTCACTGCATACAGCCTTGGATAAAGCACTCTCACTAGTAGACACTATCACTACACCGGCGTCATCTGTCAGATATTGTCGAAGTACTTCCAGAACTTGGGAAAGAACTTCAGGTATGTCTTCGCTCATAATATCTACGCCTTCCATACGCTGGAATATTAGTAGTAAATAATATATATAATAATACATAAATTAGTTAGTAAACACATGCACCTATAATGTAATGGAAAAAGGTTTTTTATTATCTCGAATGGATAGCGCTTGACTGTCACTCCACGAGTTGGAATGTGGAAATTAAATCATTGATGGTAATGCACTATACTGTTTAAATGTGATAAAAAATTATAATACACTTTTAAGCTAGTTTAAATTTCAGTTTAATAAACAGTCGTTATAAGTATAAGTTAAAAGATAAATAAATTAATATTGGTATTAAAATTGTGAAACAAGACAGAAATTGCAATTTCAGCCAATCAAAACTATAATATTAAACAATACAATATGTTGTGTTCATATTATTAATAATGAGTTATGCTTACTGAATTTGTCTTGAACAGGTGAGCAGCGTATCGGAGCCGTAATGTGCTGCCTTGTCCCCGTCTCGTCTCACTCAGCGCTGCCACTGGCCAGCCTTCACTAACTTCTCCAGCGCTTCACTTTCTAAATCTGATTCTTTTGTTTCTTGTTGCATCTCTTCCCCCTCCTCTTCATAGTCAGCTCATGTACCTGGAATATTTAGAATAATATGTCACATCAACTAGCCTTCGTACAAACAACTTGATCCAAACTATACCAACTATCTTTGTATATACATCGTGTTAGTTACACTATTTATATGTTAAGAACGGCTATACGGTTTGGCTGAAAATTTGTGGAGAGATAACTTAGAACAAGGGAAATGACGTAGGATAGTTTTCATCTGATCGAAGAAGAAATAAATTGATAAAATACAAAATACTCTTATTTATTGTCTTTAAGGTTGAATAGTTTTAGTCCGGTCAGCTATACATTTCTAATTCTGACACTAACGCAAACGAAGTCGCCAACAGGAACTAGTATTTAAATAAACATATAGAGTGTTCTATATCTTACAATATATTACTTATACAAACTATCAACGAATCACCTTCAGCATTATCTTCATCCATTCCATCGACAAGTGCCGCCCGAAGCTGTTCACCCACATCGCTCTGACCGATGGAAGCAAAACTGTAACAAATACGTATACATAAGGTTTACAAATTAAATATTTAAAAGGATTTTAAAACTATTTGTTCAAAAGAAAATTATTGTATTTTAATAAAGAAAAAATAAGTGTCTATTTGCAAGTTATCAATACTTAAAAACCATTGTATTTAGGTTTTATCTATCTGTCTGTTTATCTGTCAGATTATGCTGAAAATTCCAAGAGGGTATACCTATTTTAATAACATTGAATTACCAGGCAACTTAGATACAAGGTACAATTATGATTTTTATGACTTTCATAAACCGTACAATAACACTACAACTGCATTTGTGTGTCATACTATTCAGTGAGCCAGCAGGTTTTCATTGTGAATCATGAATAAAACAACCAGTCATGTCAGGTAACATAATGTCAGTGTTCATCTCACGTGTCAGCCAGTCGCGCCGCCCTGAGTGCCGCTCGCTCCGCCAGCCCAGCAGCACCTGTACTGCCTCCCACCACTCACCCCTAAAAACAAACATTCCACTTGATATCCAGTCCATACTGATTCATATAAAGATACTAGCTGCGCCTCGCGGTGTTACCCACGGATTTCCGGGATTGGAAGATTTAAAGTAGCCTATGTGTTATTCCTGGATGTCAGCTTCCTGTATACAAAATTTTATCAAAATCGGTTCAGACGTTTGAGCGTGAAGAAGTAACAAACATACACTCCCAAACTTTCGCAATTATAATATTAGTAGGATGTATCTAAGATTATCGCGTGTATTCAGTTAACATCTCGCCTGCCCATGATCACGGTTGCTGTAATGTAACCGAAACGTAACGAAAATATTATATAATGCGTAATAGTCCGTAAATATTAGCTTCATTTAAATGAAAACTCGCGAGAATCTTAGATCTCATTATAATATATCTAATCATTTAGTTTTTAATTATTTTTTTAATTTTGCTCATATCCAGAATATTTGTCAATAATAATACTTAACTAATAGGATTCTTAGCCAGCATTCTATGAATTTGATATATATTATATACTATAAATAAAATTCATACCATTACACATAATTTAACATATTCCCGTAATTTTTGTGTATATTTTTATGGAATAAGAAATAATAATTTCAGATATGAATTAAATATACCTAGTAGCTTTTGTACACGTCTTCGTCCACATGTACTTACGAATTGTTTTAAAGTGAAACAAATGTGTACTTAATGTTAATGCAACCAACCACTAGCGACATCTATCGTGTGTGTCTGGGACTTCATATAAAAAATAACAGTAGGCGTGTTTCCGCGTAAAACACATGACTCAGGCGAATAGTCACTGCTCATTTTGACAAATTTTCCGTTTCCAACGGTTCCATAAAAATTTGTGCTCTAAACTTGTCGCCATTATTGGACACTTAATCTAATTAATACTGCCATCTGTTAGAATGTTGTGGAACCTACAAACGGTTATTATTGTTTAAATGATAGTGACAAAATAATAAACAAACTGGAAAAAAAAAATTAGAAATAAAATAACATTTCTATTACAAAATTAATTCAAAGAAACCTATTTTTCAAGTAGGACGAAAGCCACGCAGGTTAAAAATTGTAACTAATGATGGTTAAGTAGTTTAGGAGTTCATGGCACACAAACAATATATATGTATATATGACGGTTATCAATACCGGTGAGCGTGTGAGGCGGCACTAGCTTGTTAATATTCTTGTATGTTGGCCTGTGGCCTGGATTGGCTTTCCTACAGAATGTTTAAACTTTTAAATGTTCAAACTCTATTTTTTTAAATTTATTAAATAGTTTATGGTCATCTTCTATTATCCCAGAGGATTGGAAAACTCACTGTTTGGTACCAATATTAAAACCTGGCAAAGACTTTAATTTGGCTGATTCTTATCGTCCTATAACACTGAGTTCATGTGTTGGAAAATATTTTCGAACAATTATAGAGATCAATTTTTCACATAGAAAGTAATAATCTTTTACCTTACAATCAGTTTGGATTTCGTTGTGGCCGTTCTGCTTATGAGAAGTCTACATCATTTCTGTCTTGATATTTACTACTACTACAGTACTAATAAAGTACTAGTTGGTGTTTTTTTTGACATCATAGGGGCTTTCAATAATGTAGATCTGAACAAATTATCCTCAGTATTATTATTACTACAGGTACCTGGAAAAGTTGTAAATTTGATTTTTAATTTTTCGAATCACAGAAAGGTGTTTGTTAATGCTAACGATCCATATTTGGTCCAAGATATTCTTGTAGGGGTGTATCACAGGCTGGTGTATTGATCCCATTGCTTTTTATCCTATTCATTCATCAGCTAAATTTAACTCTGGGGTGTGAAGTTTCTAATCTGCAGTTTACAGATGATTTAGTTGTTTATTGCTCTGATACTAATTTTTTACGTGTACAATCAGTCCTCAATGTTGCTCTCCAAAGACTAAAGAACTATTTTGATAGCCTTGGGCTGGTGGTCAGCAATGAAAAAAGTAGTTGTTGTCTTTTCAAAATATGGAATTAGGAATACAAATGTAAATATTTTGTTCAATAATTATGTAATGTCTGTAGAGAGCTCTGTAAAGTTTTTAGGTGTTATTTTTACAAACGATTCTTGATGGAATAAGTATGCTGAAACTCTAGAATCTCAAGGTTTAAATGCTTGTAATGTTTTAAAATCTTTAACAAGCACATATTGGGGTGCTGATCCAAGGATTCTATTAACATTGTATAAATCATTAGTAAGGAGTCATTTTGAATATGCTTTTTTTTGTTTTGCAGGGGTAAGAACTATAGTAGATAAATTAGAAAAGATACAGAATAAATGGTTGCTTATAATAATGGGTGCCATGCGAATTACTCCCATAGTGTCAATGCAGGTGGAATGTAATATACCTCCATTAGCACTTAGGTTTAAATACTTACAATCGAAATTTTTTGCAAGGTTGCTCTCCTTCAGTAATCATCCACTTCTTGTTAAACTACAGGACACTATTAACAGGACTGCCAATATTAATTCATATTTGTTTCAAGGTTTTTCTGAAACAGAACAAATTTTTAATAAACATAATATATTTTCTAGCATGGTACGGCCTTGTTACTCTGGGTTATATGAATCAAAGTTTATTCAGATTAAAATTGTAGTCAAAAGGCTTCTAAAGTATAAGGAAGACATTTATAGGGAACTTGATAGGTTGCAGCGATATCTATAGCGATATAGGTCTAGGAACAATGAAGCAGTCTCTATATCTGTCTATGATAGTCAGATCAAAAGTGGATTCAGTCATAGGCTGAATCCACTCACAAGCTTTTCTCCGCTGAATCCATAGCTGTGTCTACAGCTATGGAGCACATTCAAACACAGACTCATCCAAAGTGGATTATAATAACAGATAGTTTAAGTTTATTAACAGCACTACAAAATCCACAATTGAATTCAAAAACTAACTATATTATACAGGGTGACTGGTGAATTACTATCAATATTTAAGGAGAATACTCGGTACATGATTCTCATTCGAATTATGTAAAAAAAATAGGTACTTAATTTTTGACCAAATTTCCGTATAAATAAATAAAGTGTTGACACATTCCAAGTGTGGACGCATGCGGCGGCGTGCTGATACAACACTAGGCCGCAGCACGCGTATGTGTGTGTATACCTAATCTGTAGGGTGTTCACACGATGCGTAATTAATTACATAACTTTTGGTTAATTTTACATAGAAGTTTATTAATATTTATGTTATATTAATTTTTATTTTGTCATATATGATCGTCAAATATCACGTCCTCAAGTATTGAAAGTAATTCACCAGTCACCCTGTATATAAAATAAGAGAGTTGTATCACCTGCTGTCGCAAAACAAGCAAATTGTCCTATTCTAGAGCAAGTAGACGATTTAGCTAAATTTATTACAAATCCAGCCCACAATCAATTAAGTCACAGCTTTTAAAATTTCCTAATTCCTTATTCAGATGCTCTATCCCTCTTCAAACTCAAGTTACAGAAAGAATTTTACAACTTATGGCATCAGGTGGTAAAGGTAAAAGGAAAATGGTTCGCTACAATAAAGACAAAGGTCTCTTCCCCCTGGTTTACCCGGGGTAGTGACTATAGCCATGGAAAGTTTTAGACCACAATCTGTCGTTTGCGTCTGGGACATTGTAGTTTTGGTGCTTACCTTTTTAGGATTGGTGTTTTTGACTCTTCACCTTGTAGATATTGCAATAGTGCTGATGAAAACCTCGAACATATATTTTTTGATTGTCCACAGTTTAGTATTCAAAGGATGGTAATTGTAGACCAACTTTTAAGTATTTTTAAAACTGCTGAAGATATCCCGCGCTCCCTTCAGCAAATATCAAGCATTCAAGAATGCTTCTTGCTAGTTTATGGCTTTATTGTTTCTACTATAAATGAAATCTAATTGTTATATGTACATATGTATAAATTAATAACTTTTTCGTTTTGTTTAAGATATTTGTTTTTCAGCTATTTCAGCTATTTTCAGAGTTTGACCGTTTTATAGATTTTACAAATGACTTGTACTAAAAATGACATTACAAGGACATGACATTGAAAAATGACGGAATGAAAAAGAGAACAAGAATTTGACAAAAAAATATATTTTAAATAAAGACATGGCTTCGGCCTTATAATTAAAAAATGATTCAAGAACAAAAATTAAAAGAAGACATGGCTTATGCCTTATATAAAAACTTGAATCAAGTATAAAAAAAGAAAATTAAGACTAGGGTTGCCACCCATACTATAATATATAGTATTGTACTATATTTCGGGTACTATATTCTGTCGATAATATATATAGTATTTAAAAATACTATTGTATATTATCAACACAGACAAATCTAACTACCAAATTCTTTATAAAAAAAAAATAAGAACGCGCCGTTAAAGTACCCGATAAGCGATAACGTCCGAACGCTTGCGTTACGAACTTGTCAATGTCAAATTGACAACATCAATTTTGACGTCGTCAAACGAGATTTTGGTCTGCTTTATTTATTTATCGGCAGAATTGTTTTCAATTAGATGTTGTTATATCATTTGAAAAGTAGAAATCCTAAATAAATTAGATATGGAGAGTGGTAGTGATAACGAATGTGCGTCAAATTCTAGTGCACCGCTAACGCCGACTAAAAAACGAAAAATAATAAAAAGACTCAATATAAACAGAAAGGATGTTTTCGGTTATGAATTCGAAGTGGCGAGAAGAAAGAAACAGAAGTAGTATATCATTAATAAAAATGAGCTTTTGATTTATATTAATTTAAAAATAGAATGTGACAAAGCATATGACACTTTTATTTTAAACAAAAAACTGTTACATGCTGCAAGAAGTGCAAAAAAAATATAGTTTTTATAAAAATAAATAATTAACAAATAAATATTTGTCTCTTTTTTGTTTTTCCCATAAAATACTATATTTCTTTTGAATGTACTATATTTTTTTTACAAATTATTTTGGAAAAAAATATATTTCGATGATGAAATGTTTGCAGCCCTAATTAAGACATTTAAAAATAATTAAAAATACAAAAGACATGGCTGTATGGCCTGTTCTGAACGGAACGAACATAAAAAAAAAATATTTACGTGCTCCTCTATGACAGGACCAATATTATCGAAGCGAATCAATATTCGAACCTTCCAATGAATGTAATGCATTTTTAGATGGTCTGCCGGCATTTTTAATGTTTCATTATTTTAAAAATGGGTTGTAATTGAGCAATTTTATCTTTTTTATCCAGGTCAGCATTATAACATAGATGAATATTTTCCTTTATAGAGTAGAAATTTGTTACTAGGTCAATTTCTTACAATTGATACATTTTTGTCTTCATCTTTTGACCAGTAGGTATAATTTCGTAGCAGGGAAAGAATGATATCAAGATAATAATAATAATATGTATACCAATAAATCTTTTGAGTTCTGCTACCGAGAGAATAATAAATGACGGCTATGATCACATGCATATTTTTCAGAAAAACCTACAATCTGTTCCTAAACTTCATCACTTAAAAATAGAGAAAATACTTCAAAAGGTTTTCTTCCACCTACAAGTAAGTCGGATGTTATTTTTTCCAGTATTGGCTTCTTCGAAGTTGAAGGACCGGGCTCTCCTTGCGTATGTTCAGGCTCTGGTAAATTGGTGTGGATTTCATACGTTCCAGCGATATCAGTGGGCACAATATTGTCGTAATCACCTAGCGCGTCATCATCTAGATATTAGACCTTCCTTGCCTGTAAGATTGTCAACCGTCGGGGGGATATACACGGCGTCGATTTGATTGGCATCTTCTAAAGCTCCTTCCTCTTCTAATATACTTAGAATTTCTTGAGAAGATAGTGCTGGCTACCCAGCCATAATGATTCAGTTTTTTACTTTTTATTCGCTGTTTTCTGTACATTCACTTATCGATTTTTAGGAATTAGGTAATATTCGACCGAAGCGGTTAGCTCGACGTTTTATAATCGATTAACTAATAAAATAAAGAGCTTCTACTCTTTAAATAACGAGAAACCATTGTTTACGATCAATTTCTAACATCAATGGCAAGCTCTGTACTAATAACAACTGACCACGATACTCCCAACGTTTCCTGGAGTTCTAAGATAAAAAACATGAGTAATTACTTTCGTCCAACGAAAGTGTTTATATCATAAATGAGATAAGTATAGCTTTATTTCAATTAGGTAATATTTTTTATGATTGGATGAATATATCGATCTTGAGATGACACAATTAGAAGTTTTTGATAGATAAAAATAATATTTATTTGTATTCAAAAACCTATAAAAAATAAGCAAAATTAAAAGCAGAACATATATTCAAATATTTATTTTCTTTTTGTGAGTATTATAATATGTAATCGCTTGGACTTTAATATTATCCTCATTATTCGGACAATTTGTAAACTTTCCTGCAAGCAGCCTGTTAACATTTGGTACACCAACTATGAATTATAAAATGTGTGATATAATTTAATAAAACTCCTTTAAGGTTTTTATGAGTTTCGTAAGAAAGAAAAGAAAAATCACAATATAAATCAGCTTTTTGAATATTTTTTTCTTTTATATTTTTTGTTTGTGGTTCTTCACCTAATTGTGTTTGTATGACTGCACAAACATCATCAACCTCCGATGGATACTTACAGGATTTTTTAATGTAATCTGTAAATAAAATATAGTTATCATTAGCAGGAGGCGTTGTGCTTAACAATTGCATTTTACATGTCTTACAATTTTTACATACATTTTTAATACATTTATGTACTAAACAGCCAGCAACATAGCATTTAGCTTCTATGCTGATTATGTTGCTGGGTTTTAAATTGACATTTTCTTGCAACAAATTAAGTAAAGATTCCATATTTATTTTTTTCATTTAATGTATCCCTTACTCTTAATTACCAATTAATAAGGCAACTTAAAGGTTTTAAAATTTTGTTATTGTCATGTTCGCAGTTTGCACCGATGGAATATGGCGAAGTTAAATTATTCACAAGTAAAGTTTTGTATGAAACAAAAAATTGAGAGCAAGTTGGAGATACATTACGGATCCCCCATGACTTCGAATATTACAAACAAAATTCTCTAAGGGATCCTGATTTAAGTTAATGTTAACAGACTGCTAACGCCATGATATTTATTTAACTCAAAAAATAACTCCCTAGTGGCATGAATGTCATATATCCAATTTTTAATGGATGGTACCACAATAAAAAAATTTATACCATTTTTATTTGCTTCAAATCTCATTGAGTTTAATACAGGTAATGTTTCATCCCACAGTTTGTAATGTGGAGAATTTGTTTTCAATGCACTTCTATATAATTTAGCATCTTCCTGATAACTATGATCATTAAATGAGTCAAAGAGTTTATCTACAAGAAGCAGCAGGTCAGCTGTGGCGACACACTCTTTTGGCAAAATATTATGATCTGGAAATAAAAAATATATTAAAATTATTTTTAGACATAGGCCTTATCATTAGATAGATAGATAGATAAACTTCTTTCTAAATCTGTGTTTAAATTGATATTGTATTTAAAATGCTTTATGCTGTTTTATAATTTAAAAGTAAATATAGCATTCATAGTTAATTTTAAGCTTGGTTATATGCCCATAACTTACATTTTGGAAATAATTGAGAGGAATTAGGAGAACTCCTTTGTAGCTGAACTTGATTCATATTTAAATCCAAGTTGTGACTACAAGATGCGTTATTGTGTTCTTTTTGTCTATCAACACTATTTCAGTTTCAACTGAATGTGATGAGTGTACAGTCTCAAATGTAGATGCTGCTAAATAAAATATATTTTTTAATACAAATAAATATATTAAAAGAAAAGTTAAATGAAAAATCTTAAAATTGAATGATAACATATTGTCTTCATTGTATCTTCCTTCCTCGTTTCTTTTAGAGTTTCTGATTGAATGTAAATAGACTTGTAAGTTTTACTGAATTAAACACTACTATTCTTATATTTAGTAAAAAAACTATAAACAACTTTTCTTGGTTTGTAGTTATCCAGTGGAATTTTAATCTCCGCATATTTAGAACACTTTGTTTTTGTTTTACTTATGTAAAGAAGTAACACAAGTACATAGTTATTTTGCAATACTGTTTGTAGGCACTTTCCTTTATTTAGATAAAAAAGGTACTAAAGACTGCACATTATATATTTATCAAACCACATGTAAGTATATAAAAATGTTAAGATGACTTGTATACCTATTTCATTATCGTCAATTAAATCATTTTTTTTTTGTTTTTAATTTTTTATTAATAGCACCAATTTCTAAAGTAAAATAATAATAATGTAAAATATTATCTATTGTTATAAAATATAATTGATTATTTATAGTTTTTTATATTAGTAGTATGTACTGTGTGGCTATAACTAACTTGGAAAGTTGCTTACATTAGATACTTACTTAAGTATAAAGTTGGTACAGCATTTTGAGTGAGTCCTTTACTTGAAGAACCGTAAAACTGTTCAAAACGACGATCACATATTCTTATATTGTTATAAATGTAAAAATCTTCCTTTTGTTTCATGTCTTCATTTAAAATATTTTTCCACTGAATGAATTTCTCCAGATTTGGGTATTCAGGTTTAGGAAATTGATGAAAAGGACCTGAAATGTTTTTATTAGAAGTCAATAAACTGTTGCGGTTGATATTGATGTAACAAGAGTAGTAATTTATTGTATATATATGACAAATAATAGTTTTAGAGATTTTACTAAATAATTGGTAAAAATTGGTATTATTTGGGATTATCGATAAATTGAAAAAATGGCATTTTTTAATTCTTGTAGTCGTTCTATTTTTAAAACTATTTTAAATAATCTAACTAATTAATAATCTTACTAATTAATAATCGATAACGCAAATTTCGAAGATTTTTGATGCCCCCTTCCCCCCTTGTAACGCACAGTAACGTTTTTCTGTAGCCCCCCCCCCCCCCTTATCAAATGTTACGTAACACTCAAGTGATCAATTTCATCCAAAGTCGTAAAACAATATGTAATAGTTTGGTATAGTTTTAATCTATTAAATGAAAAAATATCATTGTCACAAATCTCCCTCTTCTGAAGAAATTACAGTATGAACACTATGAACTCACGGATAAACACTAACGAATACTGACCACGGAGCAACATTAAAAGACTTACAATGCAATCTAGGTATTCCCAATAAAATATCAATTAAGAGGTTTGCAAACTTGGAATAACAAATAAAAATATGGAACAGACTAAAACAATCTGGTCAACATAATGTAACGTACTTATATGAAAGGAGTTGCCAGTTGGGGGTTTTTATTAATATATTTTTTTAGAAACAATGCTACGTAACGTTTTGTAAGAGACACCCCCTCCCGCCCCTGTAACGCATCGTAACGTTTTACGAGACCCCCCCCTCCCCCAAAATTGCGTTACGTAATACTTGAACGCTCCCCAACCTACTCAGAGCGTAGTAATAACTTTTGCGTCTGCTACGTCACTGCCGGACTATGTTCACATTAAGATGTGGCGCCTGCCTGTCTCCACATATGTCCCACCTATAAAACAGTGTTTTAAATGTTTACGCTTTGATCATCTGGCTAAGTTTTGTAAAAAATCACCGCGACGCTCCATATGCACAGAGGAGCATTCTTTCAAAGAATGCAAAGTTAACATTGAAAAAGCTAAGTGCATTAATTGTAATGGCAATCACATTGCCATCTCTAGCCAGTGTCCTATAAGGCAAAAGAAAATCGCAAACAGTAAACCCAAGTCATACGCTGACACGTTAAAAAATTCATTAAATTTTCCCTCCCTTAATAAAAAATTAAATACCCAAGAAGTAATCCAAGCAATACTATCAAATTCTGAAGCAATGACCCTATTAACAGAATCTATAGTAAAAGTTATTACTCTAAATAAAACTCAAAATATAAGTATTAGTTCACAATTTATTAGCTCAGCTATTAAAGAAACCATACAGGATAAAAATAGCAAATCGTCACATTCAACCACCAAATCTTAATTATTGTACAGTGGAACGCTCAAAGTCTGTTAAGTAACAGACTTGAGTTTAAACATTTTCTATACCAAAATAATATACATGTAGCTCTTATTTCAGAAACTTGGCTCAGGTCTAACATTCAATTTAATTTACGTGGTTATACCATTATTAGGAATGACTGCGGTAATGATGAGCATTACCGCAGTCATGGCGTAGCAATATTAATTAAAAATGGTATACATTTCTCTAAACTAGATACTTTTTATGATGATTCGTTACAAAATATAGTAATTGTTATTAAACTGAAATTTCATTGTTTAGTATTCCAAAACCGTTTATAATTGCAAGTGACTTTAACGACCACCACACTTTTTGGGGTTGTAGTCGCATAGATTCTCGGGGCAGAGCTATTATGGATTCCATGGATGACCTTGACTTAATACTTTTAAATAATGGTCAACCAACAACTATAGGCTCTCATATTTGGAAACCAAACAGTCTAGATTTAATTATGATGTCTTCTTCTTTATTTCTTTCTTGTGACTGACAAGTTCATCAGGACTCTTTAGGCAGTTATCATCTGCCAACTATCGCAAAATTTACTCTAGTAAAAGATCAACATGAGCCCTCTATTTCCTTGAACAACATTCCTTTTCACAGCAATCTGAAATTAGTAAATTGGGATAGGTATGAACAAATTGTTAATAAAATGTTAATGAACTTTAAAGTTGACAATAGTGATCTCCTTGACTCATACAGAAAGTTTTGTGCAATTATTCTATTGGCAATCAAATTCTCCGGGCCCAGTTTAAACCATAACACAACTGATAGTAATAATAACCGTCCTAGAAAAAGGTGTCAAGTTCTTTGGTGGAATGATAAATGTTCAAAAGTAGTAGAAGACTGCAAGAACGCCAACATTAATTTCAAAACTAGTCTTAATAGAAAAAATTACATTAATTTTAAACGCGCACAAGCCTTTAAAAGAAGAACGTTGTAAAAGTTGGTCTGAATTCTGCTCATCAATAAATCGTTTGACATCTATAAATCGCATTTGGACTAAAATAAGTAAATTCAAAAAAAGCTTTCCGAATTCTAACTTATTTTCTGACCTCAATTGGGTTCAAACATTTTTATATATATACACACCGGATACTTTTTCACAACAGATAAGTATAGATAATGTTCTTGGAGTAAATAGTGATAATTCATACATGATCGGTTGTTTTACTATGCAAGAGTGAAAATCTGCTTTAGACTCAAGAAAAGATTCTGCATGTGGCCTGGATTGGCTTTCCTACAGAATGTTTAAACTTTTAAAAGTTCAAACTCATCTATTTATTTAAGTCTATTAAATAGTTTATGATCGTCTTCTATTATCCCAGAGGATTGTAAAACTAACTGTTTGGTACCAATATTTAAACCTGGCAAAGACTTTAATTTGGCTGATTCTTATCGTCCTATTACACTGAGTTCATGTGTTGGAAAAATTTTTGAACAATTAATAAAACAAAGATTAATTTTTCACATAGAAAGTAATAATCTTTTACCTTACAATCAGTTTGGCTTTCATTGTGGCCGTTCTGCTTGTGAGTGTCTACGTCATTTCTGTCTGGATATCCACAATGCTCATTCCGAGAATAAAGTATTAGTTAGTGTTTTTCTTGACATTGTAGGGGCTTTCAATAATGTAGATCTGAACAAATTATCCTCAATATTATTATTACTACAGGTGCCTGGAAAAGTTGTAAATTGGATTTTTAATTTTTTGAACTACAGAAAGGTGTTTGTTAAGGTCAACAATCAGTTATTTGGTCCAAGATATTCTTGTTGGGGTGTATCACAGGGTGGTGTATTGTATTGAGCCTATTGCTTTTTATCCTATTCATACATCAGCTAAATTTAACTCTGGGGTGTGAAGTTTCTAATCTGCAGTTTGCAGATGATTTAGTTGTTTATTGCTCTGATACTAATTTTTTACGTGTACAATCAGTAAGAACTATAGTAGATAAATTAGAAAAGATACAGAATAAATGGTTGCTTATAATAATGGGTGCCATGCAAATTACTCCCATAGTGTCAATGCAGGTGGAATGTAATATACCTCCATTAGCACTTAGGTTTAAATACTTACAATCAAAATTTTTTGCAAGGTTGCTCTCCTTCAGTAATCATCCACTTCTTGTTAAACTACAGGACACTATTAACAGGACTGCCAATATTAATTCATATTTGTTTCAAGGTTTTTCTGAAACAGAACAAATTTTTAATAAACATAATATATTTTCTAGCATGGTACGGCCTTGTTACTCTGGGTTATATGAATCAAAATTTATTCAGATTAAAATTGTAGTCAAAAGTCTTCTAAAGTATAAGGAAGACATTTATAGGGAACTTGATAGGTTGCAGCGATATCATCAGATATATACAGATGGGTCTAGGAACAATGAAGCAGTCTCTATAGCTGTCTATGATAGTCAGATCAAAAGTGGATTCAGTCATAGGCTGAATCCACTCACAAGCATTTCTCCGCTGAATCCATAGCTGTATATACAGCTATGGAGCACATTCAAACACAGACTCATCCAAAGTGGATTATAATAACAGATAGTTTAAGTTTATTAACAGCACTACAAAATCCACAATTGAATTCAAAAACTAACTATATTATATATAAAATAAGAGAGTTGTATCACCTGCTGTCTCAAAACAAGCAAATAGTCTTATTCTGGAGATCAGCCCACATTGGTGTGCATGGTAATGAGCAAGCAGACTATTTAGCTAAATTTATTACAAATCCGGCCCACAATCAATTAAGTCATAACTTTTTAAATTTCCCAATTCCTTATTCAGACACTCTATCCCTCTTCAAACTCAAGTTACAGAAAGAATTTTACAAGTTGTGGCATCGGGTGGTAAAGGTAAAAGGAAAATGGTTCGCTACAATAAAGAAAAAGGTCTCTTCTCCCTTGTTTACCCGGGGTAGTGACTATAACCATAGAAAGTATTATACCAGAATCTGTCGTTTGCGTCTGGGACATTGTCGTTTTGGTGCTCACCTTTTTAGGAATGGTGTTTTTGACTCTTCAACTTGTAGATATTTTAATAGTGCTGCAGAAACCCTCGAACATATATTTTTTGATTGTCCAGAGTTTAGTATTCAAAAGATGGTCCTTGTAGAGTGTAGACCAACTTTTAAGTATTTTTAAAACTGCTGAAGATATCCCGCGCTCCCTTCAGCAAATACTAAGCATTCAAGAATGCTTCTTGCCAGTTTATGGCTTTATTGTTTCTACTATAAATGAAATCTAATTGTTATTTGTACATATGTATATAATACAAATTTATTCGTTTTGGTTTAGATATTTGCTTTCAGCTTTTTCAGCTATTTTCAGAATTTGACTGTTATATCGATTTTGACAACTTAATTATTGTACTAAAAATGACATTACAAGGACTTGACATTGATAAAGACGGAATGTAAAAAAAAACAAGAATTTGAAAAAAAATATATATTTTAAATAAAGACATGGTTTCGGCCTTATAATTAAAAAAGGATTCAAGACGAAAAATTAAAAGAAGACATGGCTTAGGCCCGATATAAAAACTTGAGTCTAGAATAAAAAGGAGATAAAGACATTTAAAAAGAATTAAAGATACAAAATACAAAAGACATGGCTGTATGGGCTTTGTTTTCTTTGTCTGTTCTAAACGGAATGAACATAACCAAAAAAAAAATGTTTATGGTTGTGTCAATCCATTCATCGCCGTTTTTTACTTTCACCGCCACCTGTCCGTAGCCTAACACACTTATTTGCACACTATTACCGACCGTAACTGTTTTATGTGAACAATTTGTAAGATGTTTAAATAACGATCGATCACAACACATATGTTCATCAACACCAGAATCCACGAGCCACTGCGACTCTTGATACTTGTCATACTTTGTAGTTGATACCACGAATAAGGCGGCCAACCGTCCCGCATTCTGCGGGACCGTCCGCAATTCTAGACGAAGTCCCGCTTTGAAATTATTCGTAAAATAGTCCCGCAAAACGTTGTATGCGTCCCGCATGTCCCGCATCCCTATTTTTCTACGACATTTCTACATAACACCCATACCACGGCCAACAGTGTAGGAACACAGATTACCTATTTACCTATAATAGGGACAAGCGTATCGCGCCCGTGATAATCTCGTTTTCTTTCTTTCTTCTGAACTCATGACGCGTAAGAGAGTACTTAAATTTAATATGGACAGTTGCGAAAATTTTTATGACATTCACCCCCCCCCCCCGCCATTCACGAAAGGTTACGTCCCGCATTTAGTTTTCGGAAAGTTGGCCGCCTTAACCACGAATGCATTCCTTTTTTAAATATTTTTATGCTTGTGAATGTTCTTATTTATTTTGAACCAACACTGTGATTGATAATGGCCGACTTTACCGCAACAGAAACACTTGTTATTGTCATTCTTTTCACTGTTATTTTTGACACTTGAATACTCTTTTTGGAAATGTTCTGCTTTTCCACATCTAAAACATTTTAGTGGCTTTTTACACTTCACTGCAAATGCATATGAAGTAGTTTCCTCATTTTTATCCTTAAATCTTTGCTCTTCATTTAATAGTCTCGCCACAAAATAATCCAGGGTTTGTTTGTCATCTGAAGCAGACTCCCACGCCGAAAAAAAATGTTTGTATTCTTCAGGGAGTGACATTAATATTTTTGTAATGATAAGTTTATTTGATATTTCTTCACCCATTTGCTTCAATTGACACTGCAATTCTTGGATTTTTGATAAGAAGTAAGAACACAGACATGTCAGCAGCTTTATCATATTTATACTGAAAGAACCTCTGTTGTACAATGTGGTTACTAGTTTCTGTTTTCTGTTCATGCACACTTAATAATTTTCTCCATATCTCCGCTGATGTAGAACAAGAAATTATATGTAGCATCACATCATCAGTCATCCGCGTTACTATTAGACTTTGCGCCTTGGCATCCTTATTTGCCCAAGCCGTTTGTTCTCCATGATTTTCGATTATCCAGCCATTATCCAGCCATTCTTGTCCACGCAACAATACTTTCATCTGGAGTTTCCACACGTTCCAGTTCTTGGAACCCTCCAATTTTAACACACCCACGTGTTGAATGTTCTCCAATTCTTTGTCTTCTTAGATTAAATTAAACTATGTAATTTCTTCGATATGCACGCCCTCGCCGTCTTGCTCAACGTGGTAACAACCTAACCTCAACTCGCCGGTTAGTCTAACTTTTTACTAACCTAACGATTAGTAGAGGTAGTTTACTAACGATTAGTAGAGTTAGGATACTTATGAATGAAAAAATAAATATAAAATAGGAGCTACATAACTTTCTACGTCCACGTCGTTAGCTCTTGGTCTCGCTAAAGGAAATATGGAAGATGGTAGGTGGAATATAGAATTCTTAATACACGTTCAGTGTTCACATAGGTTCAGAGAAAAAATTATATTCGATTTTGATTTCTTCAAGTGGGCGCCAAAATATTCTTGCCCAGGGTGTCAGTCCCTCTAACGCCGGCATTGGTTAAAGACTTTATCTTTTTAATTCTTTGTAAGTACCTACTCTCAAAATTACAAACCTAGACCACTCGGTATTAACAAATTAAACCAATAATAATTAAACATGTAAAATTAATACTACAAAGTTAATTTCATTTAATTTAGGTATATACTTATTTATTACAAAATATTTGGGTTTATAATAATTATTGTACCTGTGAAAAAAAAGTAACATTGCTCCCACCACTCACCATTCACCACTCACCACCCGCCACCCACCACCCACCACCCACCACCCACCATATACTCGTATTCTACTGATAATATTGATGTTCATGTTTTATATTATTGTTGGAGGTAATATGAGTTATTATAAGTAAATAACTTCATCACTTATTCTGTCAAGTATGATATTTGTAAATGCAATTGTTTGGTTTTGCATTTGCAATACTACTTGTCAAAACTTTTTATTTAATACCTATATTAATGGAATTGAAGAAAAATAGGTTACCTGCCACTCTTTTGCGGCGGCGATCTTGAATTTACAATAAATTTTAAGTTTATCTGACATCTACATCTAGACCTTGAGTATCTGAAACGATGTGAGCTCCCTCCGTGTGTTCTATCGTCTGTATCACAGTTTTATTAATGCTGACCGTAGGGTCGGGTTTTCATATCACCTGCGTCGTGGTTATGTTTTTCACGCTCGTATCGGATATGATCGATGCCCACCCGGGGTTTCCTTGTAGAGATACGACATGAGGTCTTTCAAAATCATATATCCAGGAGGAAGCACCTCCACTAACAAGGCGGACAGAGCATCCGCAACACCTCTTATGTTGTAGATGTCTTTGGACAGCGGTGGGTACTTACCGTTAGGTAGGCCGTATGCCCGTTTTCTACCTTTGGGACGTAAAAGGAAAAAGACACTTATATTTAAATTCATTTCATTTTCTTTTATTGATATTTATTATATTTATTTTATAAAATATTAATATTTTATGATTTTACTGTAGGGAGAGAATATTTTTTAAACGAAACATTATACTCATACTGTAATAAAATTTAAAATGATGTGGAGTTAAACATAGGTTAATTATTCCTTATGTTCCTCGTACTCAACCAAAGTTGTCATGTCATGTCATGTCATCAGCCTATCAAAAGCCCACTGCTGAGCAAGGCCTCTTTCTCTCATGGAGAAGGTTTGAGCATTAATCACCACGCTTGCTCAAGACGGGTTGGTGATTTCAAACTTATAATTGTGAAACTATAAGTCCAGGTTTCCTCACGATGTTTTCCTTCACCGTATGTCAGTGATGTCTAAATACTCTCAGAAAGTACATATGACTCCGAAAAATCACATTGGTACTTGCCAGGTTTGAACCCGCGACCTCGGCAACGAGAGGCGGGCCCCTTAACCACTGGGCCACCACTGACCAAAGTTGAACATGTTGTAAAATATTTCATTAAAAAAAGTTTTTGTTAAAGAATACAGGCAAGTTTGGAAAAAGTTTTAAAGAATAAATGTATCATTTTAAATAAAGTTATGAAAAAGAATACATAATAACTTTCACACTAAATTTTCTCCAAATAGACAAGGTCATTCTTTATTTTAATATCAAAATTTTCTTTATTTTTAATCAGATTTTTAATTAACACTGCGTCATAATTAAAGAAACGAAGATAATTTCATTTCTGGAACTTCAACATGTAAGTTAGATGTTTGTAGCGACATTAGAGACATAAACAATAAGTATTGAATATAAAACATGCATATTATCTCATATGTTATTGTTTTGGAGGTAAAAGTTCATCCGGTTAAGGTTAAAAAGACAATATTTAATAAAACACTGTTTCATTTTCTTAAGCGTTTTCACAAATAAATAATTTTTTGTTTGAAGTCTAGAGTGGCGTTTATAAATATATCACATAATAAATGAAATACTCGCGAAAGTCTTAGATCTCATTATATTACATAATATTTCGTCGAAGTCTTTCCCCGATTTTAGCAGAATGGCTTAGTTTACATAACAGTCGTCATATTTACCAGTCATTACAGAGAACCTTAAAATTAGAACAAACAGATATACTTGATATCTAAGAATCATTTGCCAACATCCAAACAAAAACGTTACGTTTAATAATAATTATAAAGGATACTTTGGTGTCAACATGTTTTAAGTTTCTGTTTTATTTATAAATCAAATTATAAATTTTCGGAAAACAAAAAGAGCTTTCAATCTCGTGGTCGATGTTTAATACATTACTTAACTTCATATCAAATAAACATGTCATTTCTAATAATTCTGTTTTATTTCGTTAAGGACTTAGAAGAACAAATGTCAGTTTCTGAATATGGTCATTATTTAAACAATAAAATTAAAAGATAGCCTAATAAATAATAATATTACTTTTGATATAATTAATTAATAAATTATTGCAATTGCTATGTACAATCAGTCTTAATTATTATAATATTGTTTTGTTTTTTGTGTATCATCTATTATCCTTGTTAGTAAGCTTTTAATAAATATAAATCAATAAAGAACAATCTTAAAAAAAAAAACAAAACAATCAAGTTATTGCAATAGCTAAACATATACATATATTGCGTTTAGAGAATATGTATCTAATTCGATGAAAAAGTATTGTGCGAGTAAAGGTAGCCGTGAAGGGCCAACGATGGTGATCGGAGCAGCGAGCGAGGAGCCCGAGCCGATCAATCCGGCGGCGGTGTGGCCAGCAGCGGTCGGGGCCGTGCTCCAGCCGCGCCTGCGCCCGCCTCCGCTCCCGGCCGCCCCTCTTCACCGTCGGCGGGCGCGCGCCGCGCTGCAGTGTGTCGCGGCGTTACGTCACGAACGCATCCATCGTCATCGGAGGCTGCCTCAACACCAAAAGTCTGACACCGTGCTCTGTTACACACTATGCAAATTAACAATATTTAAGCAAATTCTCATCGCGTGTTTCAGTGGAAAATATTAATTTTAGTGGTTTTAACGAAATATATTTTATGTATTATGGCTACTAAAAAATTAAACAAGAACTCTATATGCATCGGGTACGACTTTCTTTACGTCTGTAATTACGCTGTTCATAAATAATATGAGACTAGACATGCCAATCGAAGGTGCTTTTATAAAAAATGTGTAATATTTGGCCACGCAGGACGTTAAAAGTTTTCATGTGGAGTGGTGTTTAATGATCGCGAGCAGCATGTCAGGAGGAGGCAGGGCGTGGATGTGTCTGGTGCTGGCCCTGGCAGCTCTTTGGAGTCGCGCGGCCGCCGGCGGATGCGGCGTGGCGGAGTTCACGTGCCGTAGTGGAGCTTGCGTACGCCTCGACGCTTACTGCGACGGCGAAACGCAATGTCCTGATGGGAGTGATGAGCCGCCACACTGCTCGGTTTGCAATCGGACGTATTACGGACGGATCGGTGTAGCTTATGGACTGGGACTGCGTGGAGCGCCGAGATCTCCCTTTCTGTGTCATCTCACGTTCACCGCTGGCGGAGGATCCCACGGAGACCTCGTTCAACTCGCTTTCGACGAGTTCCGCGTGGGTCGTTACGAGTCGGGCGCCTTGGATGGCTGCCCGGATGGCTACATGCAGTTGTCAGAGCTGGGTCGTCCGTTCACTGGTGGCTCGTGGTGTGGGTCCGCAGAAGGCGTCGCTCTTTATTACAGTGAAACCGCGACTGTTACCGTATCAGTGAAGTTGTTTCGAGCTCGTCTTGGAGAACCTTTTGGTTTCAGACTGAGGTACAAGTTCCTTGCACAGCGTGATGCTATCGTGAGGTAAGATTTTTTTAATTCACAAAAATATAAAAATGTAAATGTAAAAATGCAAACATTAGTAACCAAGTAAGTTCAGTTTCTATAAATAAACTGTACCTCGTGGGAAGATTGGCTGAGTAATAAAAGTATGTCTTTGATTTACTACATATAAGTGTACACTAATATTTTAGGTGCATTTGGTTAGAATTTGAATGACTGAAATTGACAATAATCTAACTTCTACTCTTTTCCCATAATCTTTAAATGACTTCTCCTGTTGAACAACTTTAGATATTCTTAATTGACAGTAGGTATTTTACATCAAACTGAAAGTATTATATGTATATTAAAATTGGGTCATTTGGTCTTATTTCTTAATAAAGCAAAGTGAATGAATAAATATGAAAAACATGTATTTTGTGTAAGCCCATAATACCTTGGAAAATCAGAGGTTTTAATAGAGATTAAATCCAATCTCCTCTTGAGAAAGTCAACGACTGTTGTGCTAAGTGAGATAATGTACACAAATAACTTATAATAAGTTTGTAATTTAAACCTAACCTTTAATCGATTATGAATCAGAAACCAGCCTCATTGTAACAAACTCTTGACATACAAATTATACATACGAGATATTTAATAATATACAGATTACAGATGTATATTTTTTATTTCATATTTTTTCAAAAACAAAAATTTGATTAATAATTACAACAGGAAATTTGCAATTGTAATAATCATTAATTTAGAATTAAAATGGTCACTAAGCTATTAAAATTAAATCTCTGTATATAGTTTTTAAACATGGAGATCATATTAGTTGGAAGATTTAAAGCGTCGCCGTAACTAGTGGAATTATGATTTAAACTGCGTGTGTAGATTCGGAGCATTGGAAGCGCCTTTGGAGCGAGGGTCCGTGTCGCCCGGGACTTACTGTACCAGAACCTATGAGGAATGTCACCGAAAAGCCTGTCGCCTCCAGAGCCCCAACTACCCCGGAATGTATCCCAGGCTAGTACTCAAACAAGTTTGAGAATGCTGTACATGAATACGCAACTTCATAATTAATATTTTTTAGAAATGTAACTTGTTACTGGAGTCTGCGTCAGAAGGACATCCCGACATGCAAGCATGCTATGATTTCAGTGCGGCAGCTATATTCGCATAAAATGCAAATAAAACGTTCAATTTCGATGGCCAGGTTAGTTTTTAAATAATATGCATCCTTTAAACCTAACCTAACCTTGAGTTTCTGTCATTTAAGTAAAAAAACTTTTTATGTTAATTAACTACAAAAACAACAATTTCTCGACTTCGCTCTTATTTAACTATATGTAACATAACGGTTGCTAACGATGTTGTATCGAGTTAATCGATGTTGTATAAGTAGAAAATCCTTAGGTGCGGTTCAATTTCGAACATTTTTTCTACTTGCTATACCGTCAGCAGACAAAACTGAAACATTGTATTATGACGGCAGTTTAAACAAGACGGGTCGTGCGGTGCGCGCGTGGCGTGAGTGTACGGGAGAGCGTGATCGACTCATTTTCTACGACGGTGCGTCCACGGACGACCCCGTGCTGGTGGAGTATTGCGGCGGGGACTGGCTGCCTCCGGTCACTTCACGGGGACCAGAGATGCTGGTTGCTTTCCACTCTTCGCCCTTTAGCGCGCCTCCGCGGGCACCCACTCCGCACGCACCACTCAGAGGATTTGAACTCGATGTAGACGTCATTTTCGCAGATTCTGATTCTCTAGATTATTCAAGGTCTTAATTTTTAATTCAATGATATTTATAAAAGTAACTAGACATTCAATTCATTCTATTTTCCTTTCCTAGGGAAGCAAAACGTTGTGAATTTCATGTTAAGGCTTCTTCGTCGGAAGAAGAATTTAATGCGACTACCGTAAATGTGAGAGGTCGCCGGGGACGTCTGCATGCACCGACTCACACGCTTCCACCCAATACTACCTGCACTTGGACATTTCATGGCCGCCCTGGTAATGTTAAATATATATCTAATATAACTATATATAAAAATAAATGTGTACACAACGACATGACTTACTGACTCTTAAAAATATTTTTAAGGTGATCTGGTCTGGATCTATTTTTCGAGTTTTACACATTATTCTCTCGTGGAAGGACGACGAACGGAGAGTAACGAACGTGAAGATGACGCTGCAGTCACAGTCACTTCACGACATTTATCGGAGTATTCGCGTTCTGCTGGAGGGAGCGGCGTGTGCGCCGTGGAGCTTCGAATTTGGGACGGTGGTGGTGTAGACGAGGCTGCTGACCTTCTGGGTCACTACTGTGACTCCACGCCCTCTCTCTGTGCTCGAGCCGCCCTCGCCAACGCCACACGGTCTCCGCGACCATGTGCACCTCCAGATGGTTACGTATCTGCAGCTGCGCTAATGTCTCTCGCAGCTACATCACTTCCTGGTACCGCTACTCATCCCTTGGCATTCGTGATGCACTATGAATTTGTAGATGCTAGGTTAGAAGGTGTCCTGTTACCGATCTCGGAAACACGTGTCCCAGTCGAGCCAGCGGAGTGTGCGAGGAGACTTACAGTGCCTGGAGTATTTTCATCTCCTCGTAACGCATTGTGGTTTGGCCGTGGAGGTGCAAAGAGACTTCGCTGTGTATACAGATTACAAGTTGAACGAGCTAGCATTGAACTACGTCTTTTAGCAGCAGCTTTTGGACGAGAGCCTAAATGTTCTACGAGAATAGATCCGTTAACGGGACGTACGGCATGCATTCCTGATCCTATTGACCCTCTTGATCTAAGACCTAGTGATGCCCCCGTTGATTTCGATTACGATGAAAATCCATTACGCGTGCCACATTTACGGATATACGAGTCACCTTGGCCAGGATATAGAGTAAGAATATTTTATGAAACTATTTATTATTTCTTACAGAATGAATATTATTAATTATATAAAAAATAAAAAATGTTTCACTTATCTTATATAAAATAGTAAAGAATTTAGATAACATTATTAAAAAAAAAGTTGTCATAAAAAAAAAATGCCTTTGCTTCGTTTTTGTAAATTTACTAACCATTTTTTTATTTATTAAGATTAATTTGTACTAACACTATATGGATCTATGTAATATGGTCTGAAATAAATGATTATTATTAATCAGCGTTATTGCTCGAATAGGTACCTGTAGGATGTATATGTGATAATAGCAGTACACCTTTGGTTATATCGAGTGGTGGCCCTTCAATGGAATTGGAACTGGTGGCCAGTACCTTGGCAGCGAATGAGGATCACCGCCACGTACACTTCCGTGGAGAATGGGCCCGTGGCCCGGCCACCTCTGAGTGTGCCACGAGTCGCCGTTTACCACCACCTGGGGCATCGGTGCGCCTTTTGCACCCATACAAGTAAGGATTAATATGATCATTATATTCATATGAAAATTCCTTTACTTATTAAAAGGAATTGTTACATTTTTTTATTTTTCAGCGGGAATAAGATGTCAGAATGTGGAGAAACGCCATTTCTGTTAGTGGCTCGAGGTAATCGCTCAGTATTTCTTCGAATCTGGGGCGAAGAATTGCCTGCTTCAACTCCTACTTCCGAGGCACCATTATGTCACACAACAAATCGCGTTTTGGTTTACGAGTCTCATTCATCGAGGTATAAACGAGTACTAAAAATAGTTTGAAGTCGATGACGAGTGTTTCAAATATTATTTTGTTTAAACAGATTACTAAAAGCAGTCTGTCCCGGTGGCGATGACTCCCGAACAGTCCAAGTGTTCACCGAGGAATGGTGGGCCCGAAGCATCGGTCGTGAAGCCGCGCTCATGGTCGTGTGGTCCGCAAGAGAGGCAGGATCCGCGCGATTCACGTGGATGGAGGTCTGGCGGCCGGCAGGAGCCACCCCGGGCGCCCTCACTGGAAACATTTCTTCGTGTGCTCACGAATGCTCGTCTCTGAGCGCTTGTATGGCGGGCGCGCTGTGGTGCGACGGTTCAGTGGATTGCCCGGGCGGTAGTGATGAGGCAGGCGCGTGCGGAGCGGGAGCACGACTGTTGGCAGCCTTGGGCGCGCCAGCGGCGGCGGGAGCAGCGGGCGCCTGCGGCGTAGCTGCGGCGTTGGTGCTACTCGCCGCTTTGGCCCTGCGCCGGCGCCGATCTCGACGGGACAAACGTTTGCTCGGTGCTCTGGCGGCCGGCCGTCGGTTCACCGAGGAGCTCCTGTACGACGGGTCACGCACGTCCTCAGTGACGTCATCTTGACGTCGCGAGCGCTCCGTCGAGTACATCCACGTGGACCGCGAGACCACGGTGTGACGGAGCGCGGAGGGGGCAGGCGCGCGGTGCGGCCGACTGGCGATCATGGACGCTCGTGATATAGTCGAATTTATTAGTGCCCATATCTCAGAATACGGCCAATAAGAACAACATTTTTGTGTTCGTAAAACCTCATGGTGTTCGCGCTCGAGATTGCCAATTTGTAAAAGTCACTGCCGACGAAGTTACCTTAGAGTATTCGAATACTTAAAGCGCTGGCGATCCTTTTTCGTATTTTTGAGTTTTCTTCACAGATACGACGATAGTGGGACTGTTTAGGTAAATACGGTGTAAATAAGTGTACAGTTATATAACGTGGAGAGACCTGACGAGTCTGTAACGTTCTTCTTGTGTCGTCGAGGCAGCAGTTGTGGTGCTGGTACTTATTATTTTGTTGAGTGTTCTTTAAATTATTTTGATGTGTATATTTTATCATATTTTCGATAATCTGTCCCGTCCCTCATTTTTACTTAATTTGTGGATCGCTAATATTATATTAACAAATAGTAAAAGGTCTATACAATATCTGGCTTTTATTTCGTAACAACTACAATTAAAACTAAAAAAATACTTTATGAGTCTTAAAAATGACCCTCGGTAAATATTTCCTTTAAATAGGAATTTGAAGGGAGTTTTTTTTTTCATACTAGAGACATATGTTATTGTTATTAAATAATTATTTTGAAATAAAGAAGATGAAGTCTAGACCACTAAAAATTTATCCTATACTACGGTAGTTGCAACAACAAATGTTCAATTAGAAAATAAATAGTATTATTTTTAACTTATATGTGATTTTGTGAATTAAAATCATGTTTTATTTTTCTTCACTTAATTACTTACGTATAAAATGACTGAGATATAATGACAATAAAAATAGCAACGAATTATTATCAATAACATCCAGGAATACATTTTGACTTTTATATGTAAGTATAATAAACAAACACAGATGATAGATGCATGTTAAAAATTGGGTGCTATCAATTTCCACTTCTGTATGAAAAACACTGATACTGTTTATCATAAACACGACAGACGCAGTTGTAGGTCTGTGTAACTGTACTCTCATTGGACAGTTGCTACGTTTTAAGCTTTCTCCTGTGGAGCTCATGTCATTATCTAAATTTTAACTGTCCCAATCATTGTACCTTTTGATGTACTTAATCGTATGTCTAGAGAGGAGTAGAGTTTATAATTATTTTCCAGTCACTCTCAGTCAGTTACGTACCGTAAAGGGGTTATAATTAATATTTATCTGGAAAGTGTTGAATGTTGAAAGTTCAAGAGTTGTTGCCACAATTATAAGGTTTACTGTCGGCGAGGGAACCACCTCGCCTCGCCTTTCTCAGGTGCAGATCGGGGAGAATAGATTGTTAGTGGCGGACACTCGTACAGAAAGTAATTTCTAAAAAGTAAAAAAAAGCGATTAAACATTCAGAGGGAAAAAATGAGAAATAAAGGGAGCTTTGTATATATTAGCATAAGAGAGAGCATATCAAGACTGTTCTGGTTTAGTGACGGTTAGAAAAAAAATGGTTTAGTTTTTACTTGATAACTATTTAGGTAATGATGTTAAAAGGACAGTGTATTATTTATCAGTAAGCTATAATTCAACATCAACATCATACATACAACACAACAGTGTTACCTATCGAGTTCTGGTACACATTCTGTTTCAGGCACAAAGCCCGTCGGTCGCCTACTAATGAGCTGATTACTATTCCCTGTCATTCGACGCTCCGTCTCACACTGATTGTGATTCAAGAACCGCAAAGGGAATGCCAACTCACGCAAAATTTCACCGAAAGCCTGGAGCTCACTCACCTTGTTTGACACAAATAAATGTTGGATTACTGTCAAATAGGTTGAAATATAATATAACCAAAACACAACAGAGGTCACGGTAGAGTTACGTTTACACCAATGTTGGTATGAAGCAAACCACAGATAAATCTCTATTATGACATGTTCTGATTTCCACTTAAAAGCGGAACAACAATAAATTCAATTAACAGGGGCGATTCAGAATTTCCTGCCGAGCGCAAACAACTCGCCCTCATATATTCCGTTTATAAAGTCAGGGCTAATGTTCTCTATCGGAGACCGGGCTGGGATGTTTACGTGTGTACATACATTATAATATTATGTGCATGTTCATGAACACACTAACAGATAAATATTTTGTTTCTTTAAAGAGTGGATTGTTGAACACGATACGTATACATGGACTTGGCCACGACTCGAAAATGTAATTGAAGTTTCATTATAAAAAACCTGATTTCAATGTTGATTGAGCTTGTATTGTTTACAGTATTAATATTTTTCTTTATTAAAAAAACTTTTAAGGAAATAATAGAACTAAGTTAGATGTTCTAGAAGTCGTATGAAATGTTTATGGGTATTATCAATGTTTTCTTTACTATCTTTATCTAAATAAAAAAATTAGCGTGCGAAAAATACACCACAACAATATTGTAAGATATAACAATAAACCTATGCTCTATATTATCGAAGGTTCTCCCGAACACTACAATATGGATCCTTTGATAGTCGAGTGGTCGTCTCCCCTCACTGATACAAGACGACAGCATCACTCGCCGTTCCTCTCGAGTTGATGATGTCCACCGCTGACGACCATATCTCATCTTAAAGTGGGACGTACGTCGTACACCCTGTTACGAACTCTTTGACATAACAATGATGTTAATGAAAGGTTCAATATAAACATTACATTACATTCAAAGTTAACATTACATAATTTTCTTCTTATTATTCGCACTGTTGTTTTGAATCAATAATACAACATAGTCTCTAACTTCTTGTTATTATTCCCAAACCGAGTGAAAAATAATATTTATAATAAGAGGGATATTAAGTTAAAATGAGAAACATAAACATGTTTAAAACAGATTTCTCTCTATCATTTACAATATCGCTGAAGTTTTTATTTTAATATAATGTAATGATGACTAATGAAGCTTATAACGTAAGTGATATATATGTATATTGAAAATTAAATGAACGACGCCAGCAACACTGTTGTTTTAGTAAAATATCATAAACTAGTAACGTAGCTGAGTCCGCCTCAGCATCACCTTAATCTGTGAACCTGATCCAGCCTGCATCAGACAACACACGAGCTGTGTCATAGTATTGTTATCATAACACCGAGGACGACAGATTTTAATGATAACATGACTTAAGGTAACATTTCCTTTTGGTATACATAAATTGAGAAGATTCAGTGTTCTTAGTAATCTATATCTCAATGATGAATTACAAAAACCAATAATATTAAACGTTTGGAGAAAAATACATTTAAAATGTTAATCCTGTTGATGTTGATGTAACTTTTATATTAAATAAGTTCATTTTTACCTGAAAGTTCATTATCTTTTAATAATATTATCTGGAATACATGTATGTATACAGTTTAAGTCAGATTAAACATTATAATTTTAATAAAAATAGATTTCAAGGTTCTTTACATTATGAGTCTAAAAGAATAATTGTCAAAATATATCTTCAATATGTTAAGTCAACACATTGAAAGGATAGCTTTAAAAGAAGAAAGGAAATGAAATCTAATAAAATCCGTCCAAACAAGACATTAAGTATTCCCGTCGGTGTTTACTTGAGAGGACTCTTTGCAATAAATATCGCACTTCGGGACGCGTCCGCCGGCCGTCCCTCTCTTCCTTGAACATTCAGCTACCGCCACCCTCTCACACGTACACAACAACACACACACACACACACACACACACACACACACAAACACATCCCACAAACACACACGGCAGAGGTATATCGATACAGAAAAAAAAAATATATAGAAATAATAAATACTTTAAAATCAAACATTACTCAAGTAATGCTATGTAAGTACTTAAGAAAAGTACTTAAATAAGTTCGGGTTTCAAGTGACTCAAACGTTTGAATGACGTCATTTAAATGAAATAATAATACGAACAAAAAACAATACGAAAAGAATGTATCGTAGTCGTCTCGTGCACGTCACCTCATACAGATTATGACGCATGGAGCATAACACTTCACCTGTGAGGCTGTGTACAACAAACATTCACGATTGGTTTCATAGGACTGGTACAAATAATTATGAAATGTTACCTTAAACATTGTGATAAATGAATTTATTATTAATATTAGTATACCGGGTACGGTATGCCGGTGCTAGTGGAAGGAGGTGCGGGAGGTCGAGGGAGGCCGGGGGAGACCGGGGCATTGGGGCGAGACGCTTTAACGAGTGGACAGTGTTCGATGATTTCACGTTTATAAAGAGAGCGCGGAGAAAATACTGTAGCAGTTGAGAGTTTGTGTTGTGATTTAAGAATGGGTTTACTTCCTGACCTGCTCTTGAGTTACGTTATGTTCGGGAGGTCCAGTCAGTTATCACATCTTCGTCCCCTCGTCACCTCGAGCCGTGACACTCGATCAAGCGGACTGAATCGTTACATTATATATTACCCCTCCGTCGGGAACTGCTGTCATTACACTCGACCCACAAACCGATGTATTTTTTAAATCTCGTCTCTGTACAAACATTTTTGTAAATAGTTTTTGTGTTAAGAGTCATCGTGAGGCCGAGCTCGAGTCTTGATGGAATTAATAAACCTGAAGCGTGCATTTAATATTTGTTGCGAGAATTGATTTAGAATTATGATCGTGGCATGTCACTTGAAAGTGACTTAACTATAATATGTTTAATTGGAAGTAGAGAATTTTTATTATTGTAAGGAATAGTTGTAGTCGTTTTAATATCTATATTATATTATGTTTTGTCATAAAAATATTTTTATATGGGAGGAGTTTTATCTCGTTCTAGTTCTTCTCGTGTAGATATACACATTTATATATGTAAATATGTGTTTCAATTTGTCTCTATGTTTACTATTTACTTAAACGATATTACTTCAGACTTGAAATTCACGACTGTTTCTAACTGACTGGTCATTCAACGATTCTTTAATCCACCGAGTTTAATTTTTTATAAAATGTTCATTAAAACATAATCAAAGTCTTCTACATTATTATGTGAACGTTGAACGTTTCATTGTTTTACTTATAAAACTTTTCCTCTGGTTCATATATTAAATATGTTACTCGTATAATGATTAATTATTTTGTTTTTATCATTAAAACTATATATCATATGTAAGATGTAGTGAGTGTGTGACCGAGTTCGTCGCTACCAAATGAAAAGGATAACAATATAATGAGAGCGTCTCTCTGTTTTAAGGCCGCGGTAATCTCATTATGAATTACTCTGTTCTCCGCTGATTTAGGCAATTTGTTAAATATTTAGCAAAATAATTAGTCTTGTCCCTGTAGGTAAGCTCCGATAGCTTCTCGTTTCAGACGCTCCTCTCTCCCTCTCTTCTGATATTATCACGATGCAAGCCTTCCAGGAAAGTTTAATATTGTAGCTTTAATAATAAAAAACTCCACGACTGTGTGAAAATCATTATATATATATATACAGTTGAAATAAATGGAAGTATACTTTCTATTAAAATCGAAAATTTTCAAATTAACGTTCCTTTCTCATAAATAAAAAATAAGATTACGAGCCGACTAACGACGTTAAATCCATAACTAAATGTAAAAATAACTTTTCATGTAAACTTTAAAGTTAGTTTGTAATGTGTGTGTATTATGTGATACTATTTGAACCTCGATACGTTCAAAAATAGTTGAGCATGTCTGTAATGAATATTATAAAACTGCACATCACTTTAATATAATTTATTCTGCATATTTTTATTACAATAATTTATGACCCAAGTTGTAATATCAATTTATTCATGACAGGAGAGTGCAGGAGGTTCTGAGAAATGATAGGAACGGGGAAACCAGCGGCCGCGGTGCTGCGAGCTCGTTAATCACACGGAGGGAGAGAGACGAGCGGAGAGCGGAGAGTAGCGGGGAGCGGGGAGCGGGCGGGGGAGGGGTGTGTGTATAACACGTTACAATATGTATACAGAAACAGAGACTTCACTGTCATTCATATTTCTATACATATGATATACAAGTAACAAAAACTACATCCTTATATCACAGAAAGATAGAAAGGGGTTTTGTGTGATTGTTGCCTGAAAGTGTTTGATTATATTTGAAACAAATCGTTCTGTAAAACTTCTTCTCAAGTCTAAAATTAAAAAAAACAGTTGCCCATGACCGATACCGAAAGGGGAAAAACAGATAACCTCTAAATAAAATTTATCATTACATAATTATCTGAGTTTTATGTAGGTATATAAGATGGTCCATGACATAGGTTATCCATGACATTTTGCAATAGAACTATGTAAGTTGTAACTATTACTTAAAATGGAATGTTAACTGTTTATGTTATGTTACAAAGATCAGAGTACAACTCGTTCAGTCAAGTACTTAGACAACAATACACTGTGTAACGGACGTCTTTTACAACAATTTTCACTTCAGAATAATAATCCTTTTAATATCAGTTGTTATACTTCGGCTAGCTGGTAGTCTGCCCAACTTGTTATCTACTGACCTTATAATTAATTACGGAAAATCTTTGGGTTTAGATTGAAAGGCATCATTTTACGCGCGAAGCCTATCGGTTATCCGCGACTACCAGTGAAATAATGATGCCAACACTCAATACATTAGTAATAACAATAATAAATATAATGTCATGTCACTATAATATAAATATAATGACAGTGGTGGCCTAGCGGTTAAAGGGCCCGCCTCTCGTTGCCGAGGGCGCGGGTTCGATCCTGGCCCAGGCAAGAACCAATGTGACTTTTTCTGACTCATATGTACTTTCTAAGAGTATTTAGACACCACTGACAGACGGTGTAGGAAAACATAGTGAGGAAAACATCGTAACTTATAATTTCAAAAAATTATAAGTTTGAAATCACCAACCCGTCTTGAGCAAGCGTGGTGATTAACGCTCACACCTTCTCCATGAGAGAAAGAGGCCTTTGCTCAGCAGCGGGCTCCGATAGGCTAAAAAAAATATTACTTAAAAACAATGTTTAAAACTACCTATTCACAGTAATTTTTCCTCTTCTTGTTACACTACCACCTGATATACACTCTGGGTTTGGTTGTAGGGAAAAATAGTAAAATGACTTTAAATACTGTGAGAAAATAATTTAACATCATCTTAAACCCAAAGTACATAAACGAAATAATTTATTTGTAATATTAAGAGATATTAAGAGAGTGTATGTAATTCATAGACGAGTGTTAATTTGATGTTCCAACTTTGCAAGGTTGTAAATCGGATAAAAATAAGCGAATCTAAATGAAAAACATTAAATTCTAAATTACTAAGTTTACTGTGACACAGTCATTTTACAATTTAACTTTTATAGCATGGATGTTATGTTGGTGTCTTGTTTTCTGTTTTAATAAAGTCAGATAGTTGAGAAGCGTAGTCAGCACTTTACAAACTACATATATTGTTAAGTTACACCGCTACACTTACAGTACCTCATATGCAAAGTCATTAGCTTTATGGCTAAGGTTTATCTCCTAAACCACTAGACATCAAAGTATTGACTACGGCTTTTCTTCTAAAGAGGAAAAACTCCTCCTTGATAACATAACAACAGAAATAAAATGTACTTTGAACACGTTGGCTCTGTTTTAAATGTTTTTTATGTCATATTATTTAATTTGTGAACGTAATCATGTTTGTTTTGTGGCTTTTCTGTAAAGTGTTTCTTTTCAATAATATTGTATGTACATATAGCTTGCCTGGTCAATCACTTTAAAAATTCATCTTCTTTATATAACAAAACATTTTGAAGCCCTATTTCTATTATAATAAATTTTCTGCTCCATCACCTAATCATCGCTCGTTCATTTGTCACCTGTCCTATTAGAACCGACCTTGAAGTAGGAGTTAATAAAAGACGCCTTCCAGAGCAGCCCAGTACAAGCTGATGTCGCCAAAATCTCATTCAAGGCAAATTATTAGCAAAGTATTCCTCGCTACCTGTCTTCATTAGATATAAATTATAATGAAGTTTTCTTAAAGTACCCAATATAAAACAAGCTATTTTCTCATTATATAATTAATATTTAATACTTATTGTGTATTCCATTATGTAAAAAGGTTCTCATAATTATTTTCATTGATTCGTGAATTTTTTTTTCTTTTATATAATTCCGTAGACTCCAACATTTGTAAATTCTACATGATGAAATAATAATTGCATTGACCTACAAAACTTGCGGGGATTTGAATGTGAATTGCGGTTTATGCAATTAGGTCAATCTCAACTCAACTTGGTTTTAAATGCTAATTCAATTAACTGACTAGAGGGTAATTTTAACACACATTTGAAATATCTTTTGTAGTTACAAATGAAGATTTATATCAAATTATATAAATGATTAGAAATGACAAAAATACTAAAATAAATAATAAATGTTGTTGCTATTTGTATATATTTATTATAACTATCGGATGTTAGAACAATAACATGTGTTCCCAATTTATATTCTAAATAGTAATGTTGTAAATTTTGTAGAATTTTTCACTAAATACTTATAGTTAATGTTTGAATCACATTGAGTAATAGGTATCGGTGTTAATAAAAATTCCTTACTTGAATTTTTCACTACTTTAAAAAGTAAATATACATTGTAATTTTCACTAATTTGTCAGATAAAGTAGCTGAAGTTAGTTGTGAGTTTAATGTGTAAAGTTGACAATAAATGAGAGTCAGGAGATGAGCGCTGGAGGGAAAAGTTACCACAACTTAGGGTGGATGGATGAACGGGTTGCGGGGTTCAGTTTGAATTAATAAGTTTTGTAACGGCACTTAATAGTTTCATCAAGTAAAGAGCGAGGTTAGACAATATATATGAAAGAAAGTACCGTTCCGTCTGTAAAAATATGCATATAAATATTTTTAGTATTAATACTAACACACTTTACATGCGATAAACTAGGAGACACACAACAAAACACTCTCGTTGCATGTTGAGTAACGCGACCTCAGTGTTTCTGTACGGAATCGGGTTTTAGGACATTATCCTAAATTTGAAGATTAAAATTGGTGGTCCGATCTTTATTATTCTTCAATAAAAAATATCCCAGGTAATTGGGAAATCGAACAAAAAGAATTATCACTCATCGTACAGTCTCTGTGGATAAATGAACTTTTTCGTCAGTATAACTTTGCTTCACTCAATAATGTGAATACATTTAACACATTTTCTGTTTTATGAAACTCACAACAATCAAGTTTTATATGTAAAATTGTAAGTATGTTTTAAGTGTTTAATGTAAGATTTTTAAAGATGAGGGTGACATGTTCAGTCTAGGACTTAACAAAAGTTTGATACTTAAACATCGTTGTTTTTGAATACAAAGAAATTAAACAAGAATATGAAAAAATAATTAGAGAATATTTCAGGTCACCAAAGGAAAGTATCATCAGTTGCGGATAGGTCTGCGTTTTATAAAGGTTCTGTTCGTCTCGGACTGGTTTTAATAACTCAGATAACTAAACTTTGCACGACTAAGTATAACATTGTTACCAAAGACATTCAAAATTTTCTTTCTATTCTATAATTATTTATCACAATATATGTTTGAGGTAATTTAAATCAACTGTCAATTAAAGTTTATGCTAACCCCGTTCAGCATCGGTGTATATTTAAATTCATTCTTCTCCCTTCTATCCATCCAAGTATTCATATAACCTAACCTTGAAGTACGTCAATAACTAATGTTTAATGCGACAAACGTCTATTGGCCTTTATTTTAATTAATTACACAACATTACTCTTCCTCAATAATCTCTTCTGATTAATTAATTAATTGCCAATAAGTAGCTTCTCTGCGCATGTTTGTTCGTCAATAAATACAAAATATAGTTACTTCTTCTTCTACTTGGCAATTTCCCAGCTATAGCCAGGGGTCTGCCTTACATGTTATGAATAGTTTTTGGCTATTTGTTTTTACGACCGGCCGCCTGCCTGACATCAACCCTCTTTTGGGAATCAACATTAATCAGTGATGTCTAAATACTCTTAGAAAGTACATATGATTCGGAAAAATCACATTGGTACTTGCCCGGGCCAGGATCGAACCCGCGCCCTCGGCGACGAGAGGCGGGCCCTTTAACCACTGAGCCATCACTGACAAAATATAGTTATTAAATACAGGTAATTTGAAACATAATAGTAATTATTTATGTCGGCTTTGGAACCACTTCATATTTTTTTTAAAGGAGTTACGTCAGCATTACTGACGTCACCAACGCCTCAGTTCTTGATGACGTCAGGATCTCATACTCTTTAAAGTAACCTCGTTAAGTTCCGATCCATGCAACGGCTCCTGCAGGAACGTTTAGATTCTGTACCCTCGCCTCTATTTATACAAACCGACACACATTGTTGAGACTGCACTTGCACAGGTTATTGTGCTGGTGACACTTGATAATTGTTACAATACTTTTTATTTATTATTTAAATAAAACGTATATGTCGGCGCTATCAGCTTTAATAACGGATGCGATATGAAAATAATTTAAGCCTGTCATCAATTCAGATTTAAATTCATTAGTATTCATCATTATTGTTAAAAGTAAAACAAATCAAAGACAGTTTAAAAGGAGAATAGAATTCGTTTGAATTTTGGTACAAATATTTCGAGTACGTCTGGACGCAGGACGGCAGAGTTTAGTGAGTGTGGACCATAAAAGAATGTCATTATGAAGAACCTTCGAGAAATACAGGAACATTAAGAACAATTTAAGTTTCATTTTAAAATATCATGGAACGTACTGGGAGAAGTGACATACTGGCGTCACTCTCTTTAAAAACAAGGGATTTGTAATAAATCCGATATACATATATGTATAGACGCTCCGACGTATATTATAATATTACTGGAAGTCGTTTTAATTAACTACACTTACATAAAATGACCTCCTCTGTTCACGAGATATATATATATATATATATATATATATATATATATATATATATATATATATATATATATATATATATATATAATCATTGTTGAGTTTTTAGTGTTCTTGGTGGATGAGCGGGGCACCCAGTAATACGGGTTTGCACCTAGTACAGGGGCCCTTGCAACTTGATTGTTATGTAATTCTTGAGTCAATAAAGTTTATTTTTATTTTATTTATTTATTTATTTTATATATATGTCAAAGGATCATGTCATATTTGATTTTTGAGAAGTCATTTTATCTTTATTAAGGCTTATCCATTTTCATATAACTAATAAAACACTCACGAACACTTTCACTACATAGTTCAGACTTTAACTAGATAGTCTTCCTCTTTGATAACTCTCACACTACTGTATCCGCTGTACTCCACTACCAACGTCTAAGAAAATAAATGTTTTTTTTGAGTCATAACATTTAGTCATTTTATTTTAAATATGAAGTTACGATTGATAATAATCTTAGTAATTCAAATAATCAAAATCATTACATATGTACATCAGTTTTCGTAATCAATTATTTAAGCATCTAAACTTTATATTGTTAATTAATATTTTATTGAAGAACATTGATTACAAAATGGTTACTGTTTAAGTTTGTGTTTTACTAAAACTTACAGAATAACTTATCTCCACAGCTCACGATACGAATTAACTGTTCCTTAATACAAATCACACAACTATGTATAGAACTAATAATTTTGTTATTTAGATAAGAATGATTTACATAAGAACTTACTAAAACCATGGCATTGTTTATGTGACATCTACTCTCTAAAGTAAAATCCTTATGAAACAACTGTCCTTTATAACAGTTTTTAGTCATTAGCAGAAATAGTTATAAGCAGAAATACGTTAAAAATAAAAATGACCTTAATAGAAATAGAAAAAGTATTTTTTATATATATCGTGCTTTCATGAATTCTCAATTTCAAACTAATTGATATTCATAGTAAAACTTGCGTTCAATTCGCGGGAAATTATGTCTTAAAGATTGTTCAAGTTTAAAAACTGTATTTTTAAAAATAATTGTTGAAAGTTTCGTGCAACAGAAGAAAGTTAAATTGATTATTATATTGACAGAAGTTAGAAAAAGTTACAATATAGATACTGAAAAACATCTGAACAGTTTAGATCACACTAAATTAAAAGATTGACGTAAAATATTTTCTAAATAGTAATAATTGAAAGATTAATAATATTAATATGATTTATATATTTTTTAAATTCACTGTAGCCCACTGGTGCAAGTGAAAGATTTAGCAAAAATAAAAGTGATGAAAAACAGAGACGAGCTGTATATTTTATTGAACAAATTATGTGGAGTCATGTTATGTTAAGTCATGGAAACTTCGAAATCATATTTTGTAATGAAAAGACATGGAAAACTGTGATAACATGAGAAATATGGTGACACGGGTGACGGTTGACGGGTGACGGGTGACGGGTTACAAGGGTGATTAGTGATGAGTGGGGAGAGTCGAGTGATTTGTAACCGGGGCCGGGTGACGGGTTACTGGTTACGGGCAACTGGTTACGGTTACGGGTTACCAAAATATGTATATAAGTGTCAGCAATTTACTCTTTCTGGGGTGACGGCATATCGTATATACATCGTTTACAATACTTGAGAAACTAAAAAAGCTTCAAGTAAGAGTAAAAAAGTTATAAAATATAAATAATTTAGTACAGCCTAACCGACGAACGTACCTTTATTGACGTTAATGGTCGCTATTAATTTTCATTCGTATAAAAGTACAAAGAGGAGGTTAAATGGAAAATGACTTATCAGATAGGTAGATAATTTATGCATACATATTTATTTTAACGCCTAAATTAAGATTTTTGAGACGTGTCAGACCATTACTATTATATAAATAATAAAATAATACAAATATGTATTTCTGAATAAAAATAATAATAATAATATTATCACATTAAACCTCACCTTTCATCTATTTTAAGACTTCGAGAGACTTGGTCATAAATGTTTGTTTGTCACACAGACAGCAGAAAAAGCGTCAGTACATGACTATATACGACAAGTTATATTCCGAAGGAGAAGATTGATATCTAGGTGTGGATCGTATAAACTGTCATAGTCAGTGGACGTCGCTGCAGCCTCATACCGCACTCTCTCATACTCTTCATTTAGTCGTGTACCCTACGCCTTCTGTAGGAGTCACAAATATGGGAAAAGAAATATGTACCTTTGATAGCCAGTTTTATTATTCAGTTAGGTTAGCATTATTCAAAGTGAACCAGTCTCCGCTTGTTCTGATATGACTCAATTTCACGCTACATGTCTCGCGTTATTTTGACGCCAAATGCGCTCGTTTTGGCAGCCGCCGCGCCGGTTGAAATGTACTCTCAGCGATACAGCCGCGTCACAAAAAACAACTTTTGTTTACGACTATGCGATAAACATGACAAATGGAAAGTATACTTCGCAACCAGTTTAATATTTCTGTTCAATCCCCTCACGCCAGTATATTAGTAAAATGGTTTCATATATAAGTACACACAGTAATGTTAATTCAGTTAAATAATAATAAATTTTGAAAGTAATGGAAAGTACCAATCTATTTTACGTAGTAAGTAGATTGTCTATAAACATATATATTTTTTAGCCTCTTTTTGTGTGTATAAAGGTTTTTAATTTATAATTTTGTAGGAATATATATTTATTGTCAATTTGTCAAAATTACATAATAACAACCGTTACCACAATAAAAGACTAAATAGTTAAAATATAATGGGTTTTTCAATAAGGGCGAGTAGATTTTGGAGGCCCGTGACGGCCATTTTGTCTTGAAGACCTTTGTCAAATCTTTTGTTTATTATTCAGTTACTTATAACAAACCACCGTGACAGGATAGACAATTGAAGTGAGCATAAAAATGAGAAAACTTTATTATAAAAATGAGAGTTCGTTAGTGCAAACATTGTGAGCATTGCGTCCTTTTTAAGGTAGCCGCGGTGGCCCTTTACAGTCGAATCTCAACTTTTGGTGGCCACATGTGTAACGACTCGTCCGGTAATCGAGCTGCGGACACTGTACGTTCAAGAAACGCAGGATCAGCCAAGAACATCGCCGCAGTCCGTCAAAGTGTACTCACAGACAAAGAAGAACGTGCAGAAGAACTCGGTTCACCCTTACTGACCCAAGGGCTCAATGTTTAAGACCACAGACAACGCCGTTGGATCGCTCACCGGGTGTGAAATCGATTGGACAAGGATCCAGATTTTGGCCCAAAAATAATAACGCGAGACGAGGTGTTTTGTTAACAGAAAAAAATGTCACATATGCATCCTGAAAAAGTTAATGTTTGGTACCAATTTTGGTCCCGCGGCATCGTTGGTCCATATTTTTTCGAAATCGACGTTGTAGACGCGGTCACCGTTAATATCGAGCGCTGCAGAATGATGATAACGAATTTCTTATGGCCCAAATTAAACCATATAGATAGATTTTTTGTGGGTTTTTTGAAGTCGTTGACGAATGGAAATAAGCCACCGATGCTCTAAAGCCGACCATAAAACGGGCCGTTGTTCAAATTCAACCTGATCTATGTGGAAGAGTAATTGAAAATTGTGCCACTCGAATTCGTGCCACTGTGTGAAACCGAGGCACGCATTTGAATGATGTCATCTTCCATAAAGGCACATACATATAGGATCTTTTAAGTAAAAAGTACTTTTTTTAAATAAACAAACAAAGAGTTTAAACTAATTATTATCTGAAATCAAAACATCTTACATACATTTAATTTATAAAGACACTCACAAATTGCATCGACAAAAATTCTTTCCCGCAAAAAGGGAACAAACCAAGTGTTATCGCTTCAGTATTACTTCCATTCCAGTAACTTAATAACATTTTTAAGTCAAACAACGATTAAACGCCAGTGAAGCTTCTTGTGACTTGCAGGCAAAATTTCTTCATTAGTAAAAGTCTTATCAGTATATTGCCTTCAGCCCCTTATTGTATATTTCAACTGTAATAGTAGTATTACAAAAGTTTTCGTAGTACATAAGTGACACTTAAATACTTTAGAAATTGTCGAATGTAAAAAAGTAATGTATATGAAATAAATGTATTTTACCACAAAACTCCCAAGTTTCAAAATCGTGTCTGGTTTTGCAAAGAAGGTCAAAAGTCAGACCTCGTTCGTTAAAAAGTTATTGAAATTCATTTTCAATTCAGAAGTATCGCTCAAACGACTTCGTGGGTATGATTTCGTTTGACGAGAAAACACATGTCACCTTGAACTCTCAACATAATCTGCAAAAAAAATATTTATCCGATACGTCGCTGTTCTTTTTGAAATTTTAATTTGTAATTTATGCTTAATTTATGTCAGTGGTGGCCTAGTGGTTAAAAGGTCCGCCTCTCATGCATGAGGACGCGGGTTCGATCCTGGCCCAGGTAAGTACCGATGTGATTTTTCCGAGTCATATGTACTTTCTAAGAGTATTTAGACATCACTGATTAATGCATTCTCAAAGACGGTTGATGTCAGGCAGGCGGCCGGTCGTAAAAATAATTAGACAAAACTATTCAGAACATGTAAGGCTGATCCTGGCTAAAGCTGGGAAATTGCCAGGTAGAAGAAGATTATATCCTTAACTTACTCGGTGTATATAAATTTATTTCATTTACTTGCAATTGATATGCGGGGTGTCAATTCCAAGTTAATCTGTCAATGGTGAGTTATAAAATGCTAGTGAAGGTCGTAATGTATTCGGGATCGTCTGTCAGTGTGTGAGATGAGAGCGGGTGTCGCGTCAGACTCGAGCATCGATCACAGGAGACAAGAGACAGGAGACCGACGGCCGATAGGGACCACACACTTAAGATAAAGATTCGACAACAGATAACAACAGATATACTTTATACAGAAAGTCTATAGCAATTTAATATTTTTCTTATATTTGTTTGAGAGATAGTGAGGATAACAGATTCTGCTAGTGAAATTAATTGATTTAAAACTCTCTCTTGTTGTTTACTTTCTCCCTCTGTATCTGTATCTGTGTTAAAATTATGATTATATTTATAAGACTATATATATATTATAATGAATCACATTATCACATTTCATACAGATTGCACAAGTAAATCTTTTAACGAGTGTTTATATATCATAGAAAGTGTAGTGAAGTTGAGATAACAGTAAGAGATTAAAGAAAACTAAATTTATTTTCTTCGTGTCATTCATACAAAAACTTGTTTCTTAAAAATCTTTTTCAGTTTTAAAATTTGTTTTTTACTTTCAGTTATCTCAGGATACGTTTTTCAAGTTGTGAGTTTCCATTCGATGCGACGCGACGACCGAAAAATAAAGGTACATAAATATAATAAAGGGTTCAATGTGTTTTTGTCAGAGGAAAAGTATTGAAGAAAACGTAATACTGTACTACAACTATAAAATTATTAAAGAACTTTTAAAATACTCTTTAAGTGTTTATACACATTTAACTTTATTTCATTACAAAATAAAAAATTATAACAATAACTTCCAAATAAGTTATTGTTATAATTCCTCGCATCAGCGACGCCGGATCTGAATCAGATCTACTAACCACGAGTCCGAATATCACCTTTTATTTATAATTTTGTCATAAAGATTCAATTTATTATATATTAACTATTACATATATACGTTAGTGTCCAAGTCGTCAATAATTAAGCCGAATGAAAGGATACAAAAACATAAAAGTAACAAAGTTCGAGACTCGTATCTCACTCAATATAACGAGGTACATCGCTATACCATTTAATTAAAAGCCATTCGGTTAACTTTGTCTTTATTTACGGCCTATTTTCCAGACAGTTGAATGTTTTTTGTAACGAAAACAGTAGTTGTAGAGCTTTAAGAATGGAAAATGATGAGACAAAAACACGTCCCGCAAACGTCTGGAAGAGCTGAGTACGGAACACGGGCGGCCGGGGTCCGCCGCGTGGGGTTCATTAAGACGATGAATACGACCAGGAGTCACTGACTGACGCGCACTCGACCTTAGGTACCGTGGCCGGAGAGTTGAAGATCGCGGGTCGTATAAAAATAGGACACACAGATAACGAAGTTTAAAACAAGCTCTCAAGGCTTTTTTAAAAATCAAGTGAGGAATTTTCTTGTGAAAAACTTAAGAAAATATTGTAAGATATTTATTATTTGAAGAACTTTGGTTGGTGCGGTCCTACACGTGTCGGCTCTTAATCACTTTAATTTCAATGATGTGTTATGAAACGTATATTTCGTAATAAATTCCGAACGACCTCACTATTTATATATCAGTACATAAAGCCTTCAGCTGGTTATAGAGTTGTAAACAGGTTATTAGGCCGTGGCGAGCGAAGACCGAGTTGGCTAGCACTAGAAAGCATTGCTTTGTAATACTTTTACGATATTAAAATGTGTTTTATTTAAAAAAAATAAAGTTTAAAAAGCATAACAAATTGTGTTTTATTATTAAAATCCCAACAAAAGTATTTAGATCCGTTGTTCAAGCCACACAAATACATATCTTTTTTCACAAACCCAAAGGATCTGCTCGTTTCACACCAATAGTGTGACTGTAAATAGAACATCGAGTCATGTCGCTGTCTTCCCTTGACAGAAATCAGGAAGAATTTTAATAAAAATTATGGATTAGATAATATAATAGGAAGTCATCCGGAGCAATAGTCTTATTATGGCGGCTGTCTCGAAGCAACTTGACCCTACACGTGACCATAGAAAAGTTGAAATTAGAAATAATACTGTAGAAATCTTTATGATTTCTGCCTGCGTAGTCTGGTGACGTGTTTATTATGGTACGTGATTATCAAATACATCAAATTGTTAAGTATAATGATCGTATGATACGTTTGATATAATGAAAGCCATCGTTCTAATACAAGCTTTTAGTTATTGAGCCAGACATTCAAGTCTACAAACACCTCCCCCCCCTCTCCCTCCCCTGTGTCAAGTCTGTATGTACGCTTCGCTCATCAGTGGCTGCTGGTCCCTCGTCATGTATAATTCAGTTCGCGCCGATACTCGCTCGCGGGAGACTTGCTCACTATACTAACTCTCAGATGATATGACGCCTTCATAAACTTGACTTTTCAGTAGTTGATCGTATTTATATTATGAACGAATGCAATCCTTATTCTATATATTATAGCTACGAGTATCGTGTTATATGTCATTTAATGTTGCAGTAAAACTTAATTTTTCTTCATTCAATAAGATTGTAGAGATTGCTATTTGAATGAAATAATTACATATAACTTTGAGAAATCATAATCTAAATTTTAAAACATGAAATTGGTTTCTATATTATAATTTAGATCTACAATATTGAATGAATAAAGCTTTGTATTCGGATAGAAAATACATAATTACTTTTCTAATATTAAAACAGTTTCCTAGTATTTACAAAATATCTAAGTAAGAAGTTTATCTTTCGTCACATAAGCTGTTGAAACTGAAATACTCATTATAGGTATTTATGGTAATTTTAATAAAATAAGTAGAAAAATATTTAGTTTTGTACTTGACTAGTATTTAGTGTATATATCTTTAGTCTATACGGACTTACAAATATATTATTAAACAAGACAAGTGAAGGAAGTCTATGTTCTTAAATCTAAACGGAAGTTTTATATTTTCAAGAAAATTAAGTCAGTTTGAACAAGAACGAAGTTTGAAATAAAACCGTTTTATATTCAAATAAAGTAGTTTAGGTAACGGTTGGAGCAATTTAGATTACATGAACTATCTGTTACAATAAATATTGATTATATTAGATTAAAAATAATTGTTTTCATACTAAACAATTTTTTTATAAATGAACATATGATACCATGACATAAAAATAGAACTTAAAAATTTATTTAAGAAACATAAAATAGGAAAACATACCAGAAAGAAATGACCTAAAAATAGTCATAATAATTATAATAACAAAGACCCCAATATGTATTCATAGGTCGGAATCGACTATTATATTCACGTAGGGGGGCGAAGACGCGATAATATGTTACTGGATCGGCTAACATGGCTCTGAGAACCCAATCAAAATGAAGACCCTTTTGAAAAGAAAACGTATGGGACCGCTACGTGGGGGTGGGGGGGTCATCACCTGAGTGTCATAGCATGCGAAACGTCAGCTGTGATGAGTTATATGGTTAAAACCAGTTCAAAATTGAGAAAAAAAAAACATCTACCAAAAATAATAATAGTTATTATTCATATAACTATGTAATAATAGTATTCTAAAGCCCACGTAAAACTAAAAGTTAGTTTGAAACTTAATATGGAAGGTTAAATATAAATACAAATATAATTTAATTACAAACACTTCAAATTCATATATAAAATATGTATATTTCTATGAATAAAAAAAAATTGTAGTATTATTTCACTTTTGATATATTGTTGAAATTATTACTACAGGAGTGGTTGCAGAAAATGTATAAGACTCATAATTTTATATATTGAATTCTATTTGAAATCATCTTTGGCTGGGAATTAAGTAAAGTTAATGAGCTGTTAAGCTGAAAGCTATAACAACATCCGTTCCGGCCCAGGGACACAGCGACGGCGCCCGGCGAGAGGGAACCAGCGTTCAAACATACATAATGACTAAATTATATATCGTTCAATCAATATACATCTATACAGGGTGACTGGTGAATTACTATCAATATTTAAGGAGAGTACTCGGTACATAATTCTGATTCGAATTATGTAAAAAAAATAGGTACTTAATTTTTGACCAAATTTCCGTATAAATAAATAAAGTGTGGACACGTTCCAAGTGTTCCAAGTGTGGACGTGTGTGTGTGTATACCTAATCTGTAGGGTGTTCACACGATGCGTAATTAATTACATTACTTTTGGTTAACTTTACTTAGAAGTTTATTAATATTTATGTTATAATATTTATATTAATTTTTATTTTGTCATATATGATCGTCAAATATCACGTCCTCAAGTATCGATAGTAATTCACCAGTCACCCTGTATATTATGTATTGCACAATGACTTTAGTTCAGTAAATACTTCACGTTGTATAGAATCATCTGGAGCTACTGAACATTATGGATTTAATTTCGATAAAATTAATATTTAATGGCTTATAATAAACATATATTCTCATGTGGTAAAAAAAAAACATCAGAAGCTTTATAGTTTCAACATTAATGTTTTTTTGAAATAGGAAAATTGCTCGTAAGATAAAATCTTAAAATGTAATTAAATAAATTAACTTATATACTGAAATTTTTGTTTTTTCCTAAAATCAAATCTATGGTTGAATAAAATTTATTAAACAACCATACTCATCAACAAAAATATGAATAATATAAAGTTTTGTTCTGTTATTTCAGTATTCACTGTTGTAAGATATACCATTGACAAAAACGCATGAATGATAAATATATATATAATTAGTTTTCTATACTTGGACTTGGAGCCAATGGACTTACCGCCGAGGATGCCAAAGACCGTGCAAAGTGGAGAAGTTTAAGCAGGAAGACAGATCCTGGCTAAAACTAGGATGATTGCCAGGGAGAAGAAGAAGATTTATTTTTCTACACTGTTCTATACATATGTAGATATCTAAAAAGCTATAGAAGCTGAAAAAAGGGTGAGTAAACAAAAATAAAAAAATAATAAGAAGAACAGAATAAAAAAGTCAAAGACAATAATGAAATTACAAAAAGATGTTTTAGACAGCGTTTAAAGTAGGGAAGTTCTTATAATACCAAAAAGACTGTAACTATAGGTATGAGTATAATATAAGAAATACAAATCATTCAAGAGAAGTGAATACCTCAATGACTTTTATTCAACTATCCTTAGTAGCACTACAGAAGAACGTAGCGCATATAACTTGAGTGTTTTATAAAGAACAGTACACGAGGTCACGTGTCTGTAATATATAAAAGAGAGGAAACCTCTACTCGTATTATACGAAATATAAAAAAGACGTTACAATGTGAATGTATTGGATGCAGAATATATTGATTTTTAATGTTTATTGAATTGGAGATTCCTAATTAGTTAGTAGCGGTCTTTAGTGGTTTCAATATGAGGGAAAATGGTACAAATATGAAATAATCAAAAATACCTCGCCCTTATACAGTAAACTATCAAGGGTGTTACATTTACATAATAATGACTTCAGTGTTCTAAATTGGTTTTATGTTGACTTATATGTGACCGCTGAGAGGAGGTTTAGTTTATTCCATTCGTTCTGCAGACTAACACAAAAAATCATAACAGTTGTGTAGTACCACGACTTGGAATGGAAATAGGTCAGCGGAAAACCTTCGCAGACTTGTAAACAATATTTTAAGAGACTTGCGTTGTTACTTGTAGATGACGTGAAGTAGGTTTTTATTATTTAAATTTATAATTCTTAAGTTTTTTAAATTATCGGAAAGCAAGTAGTCCAACAATTATTAATTATTTAAGATTTCTTTGTGATCGATTTGGTTTCATACACGAAGGAGTGTTTCGGTCTTTTAATAAAATGTAAGTCTCGGTGAAAGTGGATATCTAAAAAAGTGCCGAGACTATTTTTATCGATTTTTTTACAATTCATATATCATATATTTGACGGATGACGTGTGATCAAAACTATTTACATGATTTGTATTAACTATTAATATTTGAAATAGAAGAATTATAATTATCTCTCACATAGATTAGTATAATGAGGAGTATCCGTATGCAGAAACGAAAACAACAACTCAAGGAGATATGCCCCAATAAATATGATGCCAAATGCCGAGAGACCAGTCGCATATGATAACTCAACATCAAATAAATAGTATTTTCGAGACGTGCTTCTGTTGCCGCTTTTTTTAGTCATATTTTTTAGGAAAGTGCATGTTTTGGAAATATTTTTGTAATATGAAAATTGATACTGCGCTTAAGCATTTAACCAGATTCATAGTTTTTAGTATAATTAAATTTATTTATATTTCTAAATTTTATGTCACCATAAATTTATATATCTCTTATTGAAAGAAACACCAACTATAGTTAAGGAGAATTGCTACTACTGTAGATCACACTAATGTAGAGTGGCAGGGCAGGAGGTGTGTGAATATACTATTTTAGTCTGTTAGTGAGTGGTACATACAAATAATTATTTCTTATATAATACGTTCATATACTCGTATGTGTTTATAAATATCTTATTCATATGTGATTTCTACAAATAGCAAAATAATATTAAAGCTGTACGATTTACGATATAGTTTTATGTTCAGGTAATGTGTTTTCAACTCGTTCCGAACTCTTTTATAGCGGAAGAAACATATTCCTTGATAGTTATCTTAAGAGTTTCCTAAGTTTTATGATTTACCTCAGATCGCATGTTCTGAACGTACCAGATGTGGATAAACTACTGAAAAACTGAATCAAGGTACATGTATCAACTTCAATGATTTGTATTAAAATATATAAGTCCAAAATTTCATGTTGTTAATTTCACTTTTGGAAAAATCTTCAAGCTTTTGTTGGGATAGAAGTGGACGTAGTGTTTTAGTAACAACCTGATGTCCTTCAGCGAATAAAATTATTGTTTTAAATTAATATTTTTATCCCTTATACTCGGTGAATAATTTTGTATACTACTTGAGAGTTTCATACATTTATCAGTTCCAAGGTTATAACGAGGGTTCGATGGATCTCAAGCTGCTGTCTTCTAACAAATGATACGTCCTATGAGTAGAGAGAGTGAAAGATTATGATTATATATAGTATTACTTTAAGATATTAATATTATTCCTAGTAATTGTAGGAACGATCCGGTGATAATGAATACACTGATTCTGGATGTTGTATTAAAATAATTATACAAAATTCTATCAGCAACAACTAATTTTCAGTGAATAATTGACGACTGAACATTATTACCTCTTTTCTAGCGCAACTACCTTCACAGTGGTGACAATTTGTTTATAATGCTTTGGTGATCACTACAAAATGTAGTAATGAAAACATAACTAACAAGGAACAGTGATAGGGCTATCTACAAATCACATGACCTGTTGTTCTGACGTTTGTCGAACTATATAGGGGTTACCTAAATAAAAAAAAAGAACTATGATTGTCAACAATTGCACCATAAAAAGCAGAATAGACATTAACCTGTAATGATAGAGAATATAATGTTAGTAGACCACCAACTTGTGGATATTTCAAAATCTTAAAGTGTGCCCAACAATTAAATTGTTATTCCCTTTAGATGAAATATTAAAACACTAGCCACAGGGACATAGAAAACAATAGTTGACAGAAAGTGCAGCAATGAGTTGTGTATGTGAACTTTTTTAAAGTCATTCGCAGCTATAAATAGGTTATAGGAAAGGGTAATGTCGTGTAGTTAACGAATCACTTCATTTAAAGACGCGTCATGTAGCACACTCTGTTAGTTCATAAGCCGTATTTTATAATTATTATATGACAATGATCCGATATGTAATGACAGTTAAAGTATTTATAAACAAGACAAGATCGATATTATTTTATATAAGAGATAAAACAACTCACTTTTACTTTTGTTCCATATATGCTATGTAATTAAATGATTTATCGATATAAAACAAAAGATGAGTGCTTATTTATACATGTAAATTTATTTTTATTTACACTTCAATCGTACCTATCTATGTGATAAGCCTAAATAAGGCTAAAATTAAAATCTTTTGTTAACAAAAACAGTATGTGAGCGTCACTTGCACTGAGATTAGTGTCAAATGTCGTAAGTATTGGTGTCAATAAGAACGTTAAGTTAAAGCCAGACAAGTGTATGAGAAAAGATGACATGTAAGGTCAAGGAATAACAAAGACAAGAAGTCAAAAATTATGACAAAAATTTCCAAATGATTTCGTAATTATCTGGTTGACCGTTTGAACAAATAATAACAGGCATTAACAACTTGAACTTCTGTATCGCTAGTGAAGTGAAATGAATAGAGTTTTTTTCCTTAAATTAAGAAAACTTTGGAGATTCACGAAGAATGACATTACTTTATCAACTTATTTTTCCTTGACATTAATATAAACAAAATGTCAATTTATTAAATACAGGCAAATCTGCTAACGGTCATGTTACCTTTATTGTTTAAAATTTCTTCTAATATGAAATATTGTAGTAAATAATACAATTGAAATGACAGAAAACATATGTTTATTGTAAGTAAAAAGTAACCGACATTAAAAACATTGTATAAATAATAATGTGTAGAGGTCAAACAGTAACATTACAAGATAAAAAAAGAGCCCCAGAAACTTCATAAGTAAATAAAATTATAGACAATAAGACTCGGGTTTTTGTAAGTATGTATGTAAGCTATGAAAATGATGTATATATTAGTATGTTGTAGTGTACGGTCGTACGGCTGTACGGGTCGCAAGTCAAACGTTCCAGTTGGTCCCACGCTTGGAATGCTCAAAGCAGTTTGTTTACAATTTTTCTCAAAGTTAAAAGTGCTCTCTTTGAGAATATATGGCGATTTTTAACTTTCAAAGATATATGTATTTTTAAGTTCAGAAGGAACTTAATGTCATTTTAAATGTTTATCATGTCTACTCTATTTTCTAGTAAGGTAAATACTCAACTGCTCCTATTAAATACTAAACATAGTCCATATTTGTTGTCCAATACAACGTACTGGCTATGAGGTTGGACCTCAGCTAAGGTGTCGTCAAGGAAGGGTGTCTTACAGCATGCCTTCCTCTCATGACTGAACGCCAGCGTGTGAAACCGAAATTCACCAGTGAAGTTAGTATGTATGTGTGCTTCCTTGCGTAGGTCTATGTGTGCGTATGCGCCACCATAACTTTATTGCCAGTCCTTATTTTGACGTCAAAGTCTACAGCACGTTGTTAAGACTTCTTTCTCCCATTTGTGTTGGAGGATATTTGACGATTTTGATAAGGAGAATGTTTTCTCATCTCGGCTGCCCGTGATTACGGTGACATGTGCATTTGACGACATTTTATACCTTTGTAGTACCATAGAATATAGATAGTTGCCGATAGAATGGTTGTAACATTCAAATTCAAGCACCCTACGCTTTTTGCTCTGGATTAAATTAATTATTTAACCCTTATTCAAATATTGGGAAATTATTTCCCACTTGACAGTACCGTAATATTTCTTTATTATTTCTTTACTGGAAACTCTAATCAGTACCAATCCAGGAACAAAATAATTTTACACACTTTTTAAATATTTTACTTGGCAACATTTTGGACAAAATTGCGTAATGTCATCGTATGTCAATGTCAAAGTCACAATTTGAATTTTTTGGTGCACAAAACCGGTTCTCGCGGGACTTTCGAAAATTTTTGTAGAAAAAAAATCTGGTAAGTACATAAACAATATATTGATGTAAACTAGACTTATTTTCTGAATGCTTTTTACGGTTTCTGTGCTTTTTGCACTGATATTTCTTGGATTTTATTAAGTTTAATTAGGTGGGAAATAATTTCCCAATGTTCGTTCCTGCTTTGATAAACATCAGTGTCTTTATATATATATAAAATTGTTTGTCAGCTGTAATAATAACGGTATAGGAACTTGTAATACGATAGTATTTGAAAAGTTCTTAATAAAATATTATTTGTAACATTCTAGTTTCATTTTATTTTTATAATTTTATTCAATCACTCAATCATGTTATATTGAATTTTTTATATATAAAAAAAAATAAACAAGTAAAGTAGGAGTAAGTAATATGTATAGAATTTGTAGTAAAAATGTCCCAAAAAATGTAACCATTCCGGATGATGGGAAATAATTTCCCACTTACTTATATTTTGCTTTTCCATACTGGATAATGGGAAATAATTTCCCACCGTAAAACCCCCATTTCCCCTCTTTTTATGTATAAAAAAATGATGTTTTTTTCGAAATCTACAAAGCCCTTTTACCTAGTAACCATGTTTAATTCATAATTTTATTTAAAAAAAAAATCCATTTGATTAAGGGTTAATAACTTAAATTTTATTACAATTTAGTTTGAAGTGATTAATGGTTATTTGACTTTCTACTACTATAATATAATTTCTTTGTAAGTGAAAATTATTTTCTATTCTTTAGCTTGGTTTGCTATAAAAGCGTGTTTTTTAGTTTATAGAACTATTATTTATTTCCACAAGTCCTATGAAATAAAATAAAGAAGACCCTTTTGAATATACGAAGTATTGAGAAGGAATACTGTGACGTAACTGCATTATATTTGATTAAAATAATTATTCTGTATTAACAATAATAATTAATAAATTTTATCTTTAGTCGAGTACAATGTTGATGACAGTCGGCTAAAATTTCAAGCGAATAATTTAGTCAAAATTCAAATTGTTGCGATCCGAAATGTTGTCTTGTATTTGTATTTAAATTACATTTATGTGATGTGGATCTTCAATATAAGTTATGTTATTGAAATTAACACCATTTGTACTTTATTAGAAAGGAATGTGTTCTATATTGACAAACCAAAAAAAAATTTGATGCACCAAATTATTTATGACGTAATTTAAAATAATCATATTTTATTTCGGTATAAATATAGAATATACATATGTATATGATATAAGTCTTTAAGCTAATTTGTAAACATGTTTATACCTAAAAATTATAAATTTATGATGTCACTAATTGAAGGAAAACATAACCAGAACCTTAACAGCGATCTTTGATAGTGAAGGGCATGTACCCCTGAATGTTCAGGCAATCAAAAATAGTGAACAGCTCTTTTGACAGTCGGCGAGGAGGGGAGGTGGTCGTCGTGTGGGGGGGGGGGGGCGAGGGTTGAACAGTGCGGTTAGTATTTACAAAGGTAATTGCGATGTGCTCGGTGAATGGAACAGTTGGAGCGAGATGTTTACCCTCGAGTCTTCACAAACGAGAAACCACCGTAACAGCTGACCGTACACAAAGCAACTCAACATAGGAATTGAGATTTGAATATAAAAATATGATGGGACCTCTTATATATAGTGGTGTGACGTCATAATATATCGTGTGATTCAGGTGACAGAGCTCCAAATAACAAACTTAAAATATGTAAAACTATAAAAGTCTAAACGTTAAAGATTAATAGATTCACATGGGTTTGATTATTATCTTTCTTCAAATTAAAATCTTCTTATTTGATTGCAATAATTTTAAGATTTAACCCACACCTCAGTGTGCCACTTTGTCAGATATGATGTTTCCAAAAAAAAATATTTTTTTTTCCTTTAAAATACATTAATGTATGAATTTTAAAATGAAAGAAAAGTCGAGGGGAATGCGTGTAATTTTAATTCAAGATCTTAGTTTTATAATACGAGCAGCATAAAGTATAGATTATATAAAGTGATAACAATGGATCACACGTTTTTATATTGATTATTAAGTTTTAAAATAATAGGAGTCGAAAATATTGTTTTGAAGATAATACTCGTAATGTCAAAATTGTATCTGTACCACATTTGAAACCAAATGAATGGCTCTTGACTGTTTTAAATATTATTTTTAAGAATGTGTAATTTTTATTTACTTTCTATAATCAGTTATATGTATATTTCCAAGGTTTTGGCTCTATTAATCATTAAGTTTACATAAGGAATAATTCTCAGCTTCATAAAGTAAGTTTTAAATAGAAAAGCAATTATGTAACTCTGTTTAAAGCTCTTCTCCAATTCTAATGCTACCAAAGTTTATTAAGATCCATTGAGAACTGCTGCAATCAAATGGCTCCTCCCTCGCTCGCTTGAATATTAAACGCTGTATTCTATTAATATTAAGGCCACATTGAGGCTTCTTTCATATCATTTTGTTCGTTAAACACCAAAGAATTGATATTTTTATGTTAACAAAAAGAAAGGAGAGGTTTTTCTTTCTTTTTATTATTGAGTCCTTCCAGTTGTCACAAGCAGTGGCGTGCACACCTTAGATGCAAATAAGAACTGCATACCCTACGCATATAACAACAAAACCTATATTGTTTAATTCTTACTTACATACTTTTAATCATACATTACGAAATACTAATGTTCACAGACATTTAAAATATATTTGATTTATGATTAGTTAATATATGCCATCTATCAATGTAAAAACGAAACATTTTCGATCGGCCGCTGCATACTGCTAGCGTCGCTATGCACAACCACTCTCTGCTTATTTTCCATACAAAAATTCTCAAGGACGTTCTACAAATCTCGGGTATGTATGCAGGAAATGTTTGTATGTGTGTGTGTAAAACTAACACATGCATAATGTTCGAGAAGCACTGATTATTTTGTATTGTTTATAATCTCGTAGAAAGTACGTTAATTGTCTAATGAAACTCTCTGATTGGTCGGTAAACTGTTCATACATTTTTTTCGCCATTTTATTATTATTGAATAATATTCTCATTTGTCTTTCTAAGCGCAAGTGAGTAAGTTTTAATCAGTAAACAGTGGATTAATTTATTAACGAATAAAGGAAAATTATAGATGTGAGCTCTGTGCTTGTGATATGTGTTTATTGAAATAGTTACAAGTAGATTTTTAATATTGTCGTTTGAGAATAAAATTAAAATAAGTTTAAAGTCAAGGCGTGTAACCAGTTGAGATTGAACTAAAGAAAGGTAATGTTATTCGTTTTAATAAAAAGTTTTAATTATTTAGTAGGTTGTATACACACAAATAAGTTATTTTGTTTGCCTTGTTTGTTGCTTTCAAATGAAAACAATGTTTGAATCTCCACTGGATATTCCTATTTAAATAAATAACTTTTATAAAGCTGTAATGAACAGATCGTAATTATAATATAATCGTTTTAAGGTACTAACGTGGCTTAGAGGTAGTTGAAAGATCCGTAAAGTATACAGAATATGTTCGTTCTGATCGGACTGCTGAGATGATGATATTTTGTATTTTATTTTTCAAACATATTCTGCTTACCCTACCTGAAATCTTTGTGCACGCCACTGCTCACAAGCTGTGGTCACACTTATTCTTCACACTTGTTCGTTCTTTCTAACTTCATTTCTTAGTCTGTACGTCGTTGAGATGTCGATGCTACCCCTCTTATCTGGCCTACCTTTGTTTATAAGTGTCTAAGTTTATATTTGTATAAGGTTAAAATAAATTGCTTTCTTTTGTTTTTATGTAGCAATTACTGCTTTTACAGGTTTTGTTCTATTTTGGTTTCCCGTATTACCCTGGTTCCCCTATAATTATTCATTTAGTCCACAGACCCCACGTATAGCTTCTAGATCAATGCTGTGACTGCTTTTGTTTTTTATATAAGGAGCAGCTATACAGTTTCGACTACGTTGTAGATTGGTTAGTATTATTGTAGTATTTTCTCCATTGATTTCACAGTGGTTTTGAAACTTGAAGAGTGCAGAAGTAAATAAAATATTTTTCTTTAATCAGTTGTTACTATATTGTATATCTAATGTTTGTTTGACAAATCTATCTTCTATCTGGACATTTCCCAGCGATAGCCAGGGTCTGCCTTACATGTTTTTACGACCGGCCGCCTGCCTGACATCAACCCTCTTTTGGGAATCAGCATTAATCAGTGATGGTTAAGGTGTTATAACTATGGAGGAAAAACTTCAACAACTTCGTTTTGTCTTAACATTTTGTACTTCTATTATCTTCACCAAAGCTTCTTCGCATTCACAGTAACAAGCGCCATACGTTAACTGTTATTCAACACTTGTATACAGTTCAAATCATAAAAAATATGAAAACTGTATTCCATATCATTAATCGATCATACAATGGAAAGTGTTAAAATAAAAACATAATAAATACGCCTAAACAATTCGATCACTCGTTTGTATTGTTCGGGGTGAATGTTTTAAAAGGAGATATTATTTATTTAAATAGAACTTGTTTTAGTTTAATTTCTGAAATAAACAGACTAGAGACAAGTTTTCTATTCACACAGAATACATCCTCATCACGTCAAATGGAAAGTAAGAAAAAAAAAATATCTTAAACTTATTTTTATTTCGTATATTTTTTTTATTATGGTCGTGACTGCGGTATGTAACTATTATTTAGTGAATTTCATCATCGTATCTACATCTTACACAATGATTTAGTTCTCATATTATTTGTTGTTATAACGCACTGTATCCAGCGCGCTCACATTAAGGTCGGCCGCTAGGCTGTAACACATCGAGTGGAAGCTATTGTAGAACAGTTGTATGGGACATGCGATTCTTCCATTACAATACTTGGACGCGCTCTACTTTGTGTTTAACATGGAGCTGCATTGTTCCCGTTCGTTGTGCTTTTTAATATAATTATATCGTGGGAAGTGCGGCTTAGCATGTTGTTATACAAGTTCTGCTTACTGTGCTTTTGTTCATACATGATGAACATAAAAGCAGGCCAATCTATTTTTAAATAAAGAAAGATAGTTGACGATTTAACGGATAAGAAAGTAATGGACAAAATAACTCGTTTGTTCAGTTCTGATTATAAGCCTAGATAAATAAATAATAAACATAAAAACTGCAACTTAATTCTGTTAATATGTAATTATTTAAATTTAATATATTCCCATGTATTAAACAGATTCATAGGTTTCGTTTACATTTTGTGTTACAGTAATAGTGTACATCTGAACACTTTATGTTTTAATGTTATTTTTTTTCGTCCGGAGTGATTACATCTCTGAACATCCCGGTCCTTTAAATAGAATGAGTTGTTAATTAATCAATAAGGCTAAGGCTAAGCTTCATTTTCTGGATCTAAGGGAATTTCTTTTTAAACTTATCTCGTCAACAAAAAAGAAAAGTGAGTATGCTTCATTATACGTATTATCTTGTTCCCTTATAAAGTGCATACTTTTATAAAGTTGTTTATAAAATGATTCCAAATAGTCCATATTTTAAAGGAGACCACAGTATGCCGCTCGTTATTATTTCTCCGCCGTCTCTCTCTGTGTCTCACAAGGATCTATTGTTATGTTATTCTGTGCGGCGGTCATTGTGTGTCACCTCGTCAGTCGAGGGTTCCCTCAAACTGAACGATCGATGCCACACAATCTGTTAATACAAAATCCCACCACCTTCGTGGTTATTTCCTGCATTTAATGATGTTTCCGAGCTCTTGCGGTTGCTGTCACCAGATATATGGAAGTGTGAATTAGAAATACTGAATATTTTCTTCGAATGAATTCATGAAAAGGCTTAAAAATTACTACAATATTAATATCTTCCTTTAAGTACATACATAGTTATATTGACTTTTTTTTAATTATATTTGACAGTTACTATGTATTTGTAGATGGCGTGTCTCACCTATATGTTTTCTACTTTTATGTCTGTTCATAATATTTACAGAAACAATATAAATAATTTAATATTTATACAACTTATTCTATCAATTCGTCCTTCTTATGTATTTACAGCTTTAGATAAATATCTGAATGCTAGTATTTTTTTTATGGTTTATTTATCAAATATTTGTTGATTAATAAAGCTCTATTGAACCATAATTTTATTTGTTACTATACTGCACACATATATATTTGTTTAGTGGTAACGTGGTAAATCAGTTGTTCACTTTCTTCCCCCCTCCAACCCACCAATCCTCTCTCTCAAGTATAATTTCGCCAAACTGACTACATATAGGATGCTGGCGGTGTGAGGATACGTTTAAAAAGTGATTTAACATGTTCTGTAAATTGTACAATATAAAGTTCTACTTCAATTAATAATAAAGTTAACTGAACTTAACTAAAACTTCGATCTACAAGATTTACTTCTTTTGTATAAAGTACTATACTATTTACTGAAAATATACAGTAGTAAATTCCAGTGTATAATTCAATTTCCCTGCCTATTTCTGTATTCATAAATTACCAATTAGTGTTCCATTTCAATCTGTCTGCTGCAGTCTAACCAGCTTTATACATGACGAGAGATAGTTCTGGGAACGGGATTAGACTCCGCTTTGACAACTTACGATGAATAAGATTTGTTCACTTATAAATATTGTGGGAAAATAAAAGTTACAGTTACAACATTTGATTTAAAAATACTTAATATGATTCCCTTTAATTAAAAAGTATTATTAATTAAATTTTGTTTTTAACGATAAGTTAAAATATTTCATACAGTTTTCATATAATATGATTTGATCGTTTAATTTAAGGACAGTAATGTGTGGTTCTCTAACAATTGTTCAGAAGAGTTTTATAAATTTATTACCTTGTATGTTTTTATTTAAGACCGTACTTTAATTAAATTTACCTTTTTCTCTAAATTGAAATAATAAATACATGAAACATAATATGACTGTATTATACATAATGATTATTTATTATGAACGGCGCTTCAGAAATGCTTTCTATCAACATGAGCATTTTATAAGATAAATACGAGCTATTTTATACAAGTGTCTCGTTCTCAAACAAACATCCTTCACTGCCAACACACAGATAGAGAACTCGCCGGCTGTGAGATCACAGTCTATTGTGCAATGAACTTGAGTCTTGATTAAAACGACTGAAAATAATGTTTCAGATCTAATACTATCAGAACATCTACTTCAGCACACTTCAAAAGGAAAGTACTCGAATCCTTTTGTTGTCTGTGCAGGTTCGCTGTCTTATTATATTTTATTTATAGGAATTCTTCTCGTCGATAAAGTAAAAAATAATCAAAATCGTCCTAACCGGTTGATTGCCACGTAAACAATCGGTAACACGTTGCCAGCTTATAGTGAAGGGTAATCATTCTGATCAAAAGTAATATTTGTAAGACCAAAACAAGTAGGTCACAACGTCGAGCCAGCTGTACCGACTGTCTCCTCTTCATGCTGAACGTCACGGACTGAGATCTGTTAAATTTTTCATCGTAGATATAATTATTTATTTATATATGATGTAACATGTCGAGTGTTCCATTCTTAATGTTATTATCATTTCATACGAGCGAGCAGCGAGGAGTGAGCGGCGAGAACTACTACGATCAATAGATGTATGAATGAAATATTTATAGTGGAGGCTGTGAGAGGCATCGGACCTGGTGCTGGAGCGGGAGACGGAGGTGTGTCGTGATAAGATGATACTTATAGTAGTTATTTGTGTATAAGCACCTGCATGAATAGTTTGATACATCGCTATTTTCATCAAACAACTTCAAAAGAACCAAAATAATACAATATATATATCACAGTTCGATAAAAGATTTTATTATTTTATTTAGTAATGATTTACAGTTTTAATCAAAGTCCACTATTATGAATTTCATTGTCGCGGAGATGATAACTATTCAACAACTGCAAGTCTGATATGTAATTACATATTATATAATTTTAATAAACAATGGATTAACCACCGAGGATGCCAAAGACCGTGCAAAGTGGAGGCGTTTGTGTGGGAAGGCAGACCCTAGCTAAAGCTGGGAAATTGCCAGGAAGAAGAAGAAGGAGATTATATAATTTTAATAAAATTTAAATACATCTCATGTTGCAGTAATCAACTCAATCTCTTCTTTATTTACTTGTATCTAGTGTATCTATTGTATATTTTTTATTTGCTGCGATCCGTTCGCCACATTGAATGTAAAATGACGTCACTTAACTACGTGCCAGTATTGGCAATAGCAATAAAGTTGTGTCCAACGTTTCGTCTCAATCCATGAGAATAGTTTATTTTAAACAGATAAAAGTTGTGAGGATTTAAAAATTTGTGTATATATTATAAACAAACATTGCAAAGTATGTAAACTTCATTATAGTAATACAGTTCTTTAATTATTTCAAACACATCTATTTATAATAAACGTGAACACTTTACAAAAATAGTTTGACGTTGAAAGAAAGTACACTGGGAATTATTTTCTCTCATTTCTTTTAAGCACTGTGGGGATATTGATGGTGTTCATGAATATTCCTCAATAAAGTTTAAATGGAACCGTCGTATACAGGCTAGCATGTAACTGAATTCCTCTCTGTCGTGAAGGATGGTGGTTCGAAAATGGTACGAGCCGGGACGCTGACCGAACCCTGACCCCGGCACCACACATACTCCTGGAACGAAACAAAAGATACACGTTTAATCACAGGAATACACTTCGGGTTAAGTTGACTAGGATACAAATGATAATTGTTTCAAATAACACAACCATCGACTCACCTGTCTCTTCTAATAGTCGTAAACAGTAAAATTCATCGGGAACCAAACCCGGCCTCCTGTTTTGCTTTTGCCGGTATTTCAACTCGTGGAAATGCAAACATTGCACCCTAAAAAGAGATTATATATTTTAATATATGAATATATGTAATAGTGTATACTTGAGTTTGAATAAAACAAAAGATGTTACTTCGATAGGGTTACAGAAGTAACCCGGTATGGAGTTGAAAGCTGCGTGAGCCGCAAGCGCTCGTTCAGTGAGGGTGCGCCTCAGACGATCACGTTCAGAAGAGAAGAGAGGAAACGACGGAGAAGATGGGGCCGGAGGACGGACCTGGAGAATATACAAGATTAATAAGACACAGGCTTTAAAATATTAACACTAACGAACATTTTTATATTAAAAAAAAAACGTTCCAAACTGTGTGATACGTAATTAATTATTACACGAGTGAAAAGATTTTTATTTATGAGATCTAAGACTTTCGCGAATATTTAAATTGAAATAAAATACTCGTAGTAAATCGTAGTAAAAATATTAGTTTCATTTGAACATTTTGAATTCTAATATTAATATGCATGTCTTGTATGTATTGACTGACCACACAATCCACGACACACTGTCCCAGCACACTGGCACACTGCTGAGTGGACCGCGCCGCCTCCAGGGCTGTCAACACTCGAGGCTGGAGAGACACGAGCTCACACACGCCGGCTCGGAGACCACACTCAGCGGACCAGCCCTTGGAACACGTGAGGAACGACGACAACTGGAGCTGCTTGTATGGGTCGCCCATCTCATGCATCACCTACGAGAATATTATAAGTAGATTCAATGCGTTTGACGAAGCACCCAAGGAACTCAAATAGAACTTCTCATCCTTTACCTTTTTAAACGAGTGAAAGGGCTTTGATATTATATTTTCTTGATACACCTCATCTGCCAGGATGAAGAGGTTGTGTTTGTATGCAAACCTTATGATATCTTCGATGTTATCTCTCGACAAAACCTATTTGTGGGAAAGAATATATCATATAATAATTTCTAATATAAATAAAATAAAAATGTAAAGTGTTAACTGTAATAACTAATCGTTTTTAACCTGTCCCGTTGGGTTCCCAGGATTAATGACGACTAGTGCTCGCACGCTACAGTGCTCGCTCGCTGCTCGCCAGCTCCGTTCCAACTCTTCGTACTTCAGAGCCCAGCCCTCATCTTCGTCTAAATAATAGTCCACCTGCTGTAGTCCCAACTCCGAGAGAGTTCCAGAAAATAACGGATACTGGGGAATGGGTATCATAACACCTGGAGGAAGTTGATGTAAGATTACACGCACAGAGTTTTACATATTATTTTTTATGTTTTATAAGTAAATATATTTTAATCTATAGGCATACCTGGTGGTTTTCCATCGACTTTTTCCACAAAAAGGGTGAGGACACTCTTGATGAGATCAGAAGCTCCCGAGCCGAGATATATGTTATTAAAGTTAGCGGACACTCCGTCACGGGCGGTCAGATACTGAGCAACGTGCTTACGGATTAACAACAGGCCTGGAGCTGGTGAATACGATCCTACTGAGCCACTCCTGTAAGAAGAACTACAGAGTTAATATATACAGGTTTGTTATAAAGAACTGTCTAAATTTATTAAAAACTTTTTTGTATGTTTTTTTCATGGTAATGGATAAATATTTCTGATACATTTAGGAATGCTTTTATTATTATTTCCTCTGATTTGAATCTGAGTAAATTTATAATCCTACTGTAATAATCAAAACTATATCATATATGTATAACGTACACGCACTCTCCCAGGATTTCTCTGACTCGTTCCTTTACATCCTCGGGTATGTCCTGTAACATGTGGAGACTAGGACAGGTCGCTAAGGCCAACACTTGTCTTATAAAAGTGATCGGTCTCTGACCCAGAGCGTGACAGTCGCCGATGTTTGCTCGGATTACACGCTTGAATGGCTTCCGTACACCCTGGAGAGATGTTCGGGATATCGTAAAACATAAATCAACATTAAATAACAAAATTTAAAACGAAAATTAACTAAATAACCTTCTTTTTGTTTGTTCATCCGAAATGGATGGTCATATAAACCAACTATATTAAAGTAACCTCTCTTTCGAACTATTTTGCTTTAATAATCTGATGTCAAAAAGTTGGTATTATAAATTTTTATTTGGATATAATAATGTTTCAACATTAATTGACTTAATTATCTTATGTTATTAAATAAGCTAAGATAACACAAACTGGTCCAAATGTTAGAGTCTGAAATAGGAATGTGATGTGAATAATGAAGGCACCTTCTCAAGGTCCGCCTGTATGGCCAGGGCTCGCTCCAGGATGGGTCCACGTACAGCGTAACGTATCCTCAGGAGCCGCTGGTTCATGTTGTGTTCGTTGAGACATTCCTCTATCTTCATGATGGCTGATGACACTCACAGTGTCGGACGCTCGACACACGACACTAGTCTCGATACAACTGACATTCGTATGCACTTCACAAGCACTTATACTTTATTTTGGAGAAGGCGGTGATTCCCGTCTTCGGAGACGTGTTGTTTCAACATTTTCCTGTTTAATAATATAATATTACACAAAATACGTTGAAAATAATAACTAAGAACAATTTTTTAACTTTAAAGAAACAAATTGTCTTTAATCAGAAATTTTTGAAGTGAAACTTGTTTAGGCGCATGAGGGTAAAATGTTGACAGATGTAACGTCACGCCCATCGACATATACTAATGGACATGCCTTAGAGATGAGAATTGAAGCACTCTGAAAGAAAGAAGAAACGAAGTTTCGGTCTATCTTTATCTCTCTCAAATTTATATATCGTGCTTGTCATGAAAACTGAGCGCCAATCATCTATGAGGAAAGAGATAGTGCTAGACCGAAAGCATAGGCCATCTCTCGTGAGTGATGTTTTCAAAGCAAAAAATTACTGCAGATTATACGCGTACGGCATGTCCATTAGTTATGTATGATGATCACGCCGGTAAGCAACGGAAGTGTTGAAAAAGAGAGAGAGAGCGATCGAGTCCGATTGAGAAGAGAGTGAGACAGGGCGAACGTAGCATGAAGTAACTAGCCGTGGAGTAAGAGTAGGGAGCGAGAAAGTGTGAAAGATTGAGAGAAAAAGTGCGACAGAGCGGACGTCGTATAACGTTTTAGATTTGTATAGATATAAACAAGATTTATAAAGTAGTTCGAAAAAGAAGTTTCACTTCTGACATTGTGTACTTTGTACGCGCGCATTTTTTTTATAGAGAATTAATATAATATTAGAAAAAAAAATATTCATGAGCATTTTATTATTCTTCTAGAAAAAAAAACTTTATTAAAGAAATCAATCAAATCAAAAAAATATATTGTAATTGTTTATTAACGATAATGTTTTTACAAGGCGGAGCTCATGCGTGTATATTTTATAATTTTCCTCAAACACTTAAACTGTAACAATAGAGAAGTCATGACGTGCTAAGATTCCGTAATGTTTATCAGAATATATTATACATATTGATAACGATTGACAACTTATTTAAAATATATAAGAGAATACACCGGCGCGTTGAAGAGGCGGTGAATTACATGTCGATAAATATGATACAACAACACATCATCATCATCATCATCAGCCAAAAGACGTCCACTGCAGGACATAGGCCTCCCCCAAGGATCTCCACGACGACCGGTCTTGTGTCACCCGCATCCAACACATGAATAATAATAATTAATGATTGTGACACACATATTATTTTGTGTGAGTTTGGGAAACTTATGAAATGAAAAATGAATACGAATAGACAATGACGGTCTGACTTCAGAGATCACTCGATGTGGATACCTTCTAATAATAGTGTTTATTTATATGTGATAAAAGCTTATTCAAATTTAATATTTACTTTAACAACATGATATGAAACAGATAATTAGGTTAAACTATTTAGTTGAGGCTAATTAATAAGTTATTATTATTAGCAGAGCCATAAGAAACCTCAATATTGGACTTTTCTTTTCGGTTATATTTTAATGGTACATGTCTAATCTTAGAGTAATTTAGTCATCAAACATTTGTTTGAAGATAATTTAGTACAGTTCTATATGAGTCGGGAGTCCCCGCGTCCGGCGCGTGCGGTACTTTCTGTACTCTCCTGCATAATGAACTATGACCGTGTGTATTTTAATCTTATTTACAAGTCATGAAGGTGAATTATGCTAAAATATAATTAATACATGTTCTTTATAATAATATATTCTGGATATTTAATATTCGTTGATAATATCACATTATATGAATACGATATACTTGTTTATGTGTGAAACAATAAATAGTTAACAAATAAAAAAGTATAAAAATAAAACCATAAAACAGTTGTTAAAATCAAGTCAATGGTTGGACACGTCAGAAAATATAATATGGTATAATAATTAACATAATAATAATAATGAGGTGGAAAGTAAAATTATATTTTTGTGAGTTGTGACTACACTGTTAGTTGATTGTCTGTTTTAAAGCAGACTAATAATTTTTTTTTTCTATTTCCTAAGGGGATGTAAAAAAAGTTACATTTAAAACTTCATAAAGATATACAACTGAACACATTTAGTCTTTGGTAAGGCAAGTCAAACACCAAACTAATACCATATCTTTTCAAACTGTTTTATTTATTATAATAATTAATCATCCGTCCTTCATCAGTGTGTGGACACAGATTTATTAAATTCATTGATACAATTCTTCTTCAAGCGGTTACTATCACTTTATTCTTTTAACATCTTCGTGGTACCTAAGTGCTGTATCCTGGCAATTACTTTTTACATCCTATTCGTTTTATTTTAGTACCTATTTTCATTATTTCTTTTTACTCACCAATTACCATGAAAAATATTACTTCCACAACTTATTTGTGAAAACTTGCTCACAAATCTTACAATCGTTAAAGATGTGAGTATACACAGCTTAATAATGTTAGAGTAAGTGCTCGAGGTGTTTATAAACATTTTAACATTTTGACGTAACAAAGAAGAAACTTACCGCATCGCGTTTAAACTACTTTGATGGATTCTTGTGTAATACTGTGAACATGAAGAGTTATTATTAGTAATATTCATATTTAAGAAATAATATTTCTTTTCTAATCTTAATAAAATATCTTTATAGCTACAGTCTTATTAATCTTCTCTACTTGTTTTTTATATTTTCATAAAATATCATATCAAAGGGTTACTGTGCTTTTTGTGTAATGATAGTATTTATGTAAAAAATCAGACCTTTATGAACTTACAATATTCTTCATAATTTTTTAAATTAATATTGATTAAGATTTAAAAAATTTAAGAAAAACTTCCTTACCAGACTGCTTTACTAGATGAGATGTCTACCTGGATCGACATATCAGTTGCTTATTGTGGATGTTATTAATTTAGGTGAAGGTGGGTCAAACTGAACTAGTTTCACGTTTACTGAATTACATATTTTGTTTCAAAGAAAGAACTCGTCAGGCTAACATGAAGATTTCAATCTCTATAAATTGTAAAAAAATATACATTGTCTTCTGCGTTGATTTTTAATATTTATTGTTATTAAAATGTTACTTATAAGATATTTATTGTTAGTAGTTATTGTCCCTCCTTAAAGTTCTAAGTAGATGATTATACATTTGATGGAAATAGATGAGTGAAAATATTTTTTATATAACATAAATCAGCTAAATTTTTTATCTATTGAGAACTTCTCAATATTTACTAGTTTGCTGTTAAAACAACTTGGAACTTATTTCAATACTTTTATTAATTTTCTCTAGTAATTTTTATGACTACGAAGTTTTCTTTAATATTTATAAAACAATCGTGATCTCGTTCCCGTTATTAAAGCGACACATCACTACATTACTATACAACAGAGACATTACGTTTTTAATACACACGGTTTATGAACTGAACAGAATTGCTTTCAGAAAATACTGCGAGCAATTTCACGACGCGAGGAAAATTATTAACTATGTTTGTTTTCATCATTATAATAAATTCACAACATACGGGATACAAAAAATATACATTTCTTATTAATTAAGTAACATTAATTTATAATTCGTTGGGACAAGTCCATGACTGCTACCTTGTATTAATATCCAACATTTAATATAGATTTTAATACTTAGTTTTTCACTAAGGTCGTGTTAGTGATTGTGGTGCAAGGGAATGACTGTAAAAAAGTTCTGACTCGGACCTGTAGGATGTCTAAGAATAAAATTTAAGAATTGAAATCTAACTAACCGTCAGCGTTCACGATAGAAACTAGTAGTAATTAGTGTGCTTTACTTTAATGTTTGAGAGTTTATAATATCACAAGCCTATATAGATCATTAACTGCTCCCAGGACAGACATTGTACACTCGTTACGTTTATTGCGGAGTACTGCCAACTGTTTTACGAAGTAAGTACTTTTTACTGCTTTTAAAATAACTATTATTCTTAATAAGCCTTTTACCGGTCTTGTCTCAGATACTACATACATATAATTACCACTCTCATTAATGTAACCAGAATTTTACGTTAGTCTTAATCTTAATTAATAATTTAATGGAGGTTTATGTATTGAATGTCTATATTAAAATTACCTTCTTCTTTAATGGGAACAAAAAAAAAAGTAAAACAAACCTTATTTTACATAAAAATTTCGATTACATATTATTGTCTAATTGTAATGTCTGTAAACTGACATCTATTTTAGTTAAGATTTTAAACTTTATTTAATGCATTATCATTATAAAAACAGCTAGAGTACATTAGGGTCAAGTCAGTCATCAGCCAATCAGAGCCCACTGCTGAGCAAAGGCCTCTGTCTCGCATGGAGAAGGTTTGAACATTAATCACCACGCTTGCTCAAGACGGGTTTGTGATTTCAAACTTATAATTGTGAAACTGTAAGTCCAGGTTTCCTCACGATGTTTTTCTTCACCGTATGTCAGTGGTATCTAAATACTCTTAGAAAGTACATATGACTCCGAAAAATCACATTGGTACTTGCCAGGTTTGAACCCGCGCCCTCGGCAACGAGAGGCGGGCCCTTTAACCACTAGGCTATCACTGACTTTATTAGGGTCAAGATTAGTTTAGAAATTATTTATATTATTGGTAAATAAAAGATTCAAATTAAGGCGTTTTTCGTTATAACATAGTAATTCAGTAAGATACGATACCGGTTATGTGGATCGTCTGTGTTATTGATACCAGATAGTAAGTTATAATATACTCAACTCCACGTTACATATATTTGAACTACAAGCGGTGTCTTACGTAATTTGTTGTTTAATGATATCCCCCACAAATTGTTACGTTTATTTAATTTGCTTGTTCTAATGTTATTAATATTTGTAAAATGACCTATGATACTCATAATTAAAAGATGTATTTTAAGTGATATATGAAAATACCAGTAACATTACGATATGTTTGATATTAAATAAATAATCTATATGGAACTAACCGTGGCAGTAATATATTATAACAGAGAAGCTCTAATAATTCACGTCAAGTGTTCTTCGTTTCAGGTACACCAGTTAATATGTAGGATGACGTCGTCTCTCTGTCTGATAACATTGTTAATAGAGACACCTTTTAAACGATTTATGCTCAGGTTACTAAAGTATATTGAACTATAAAATAAACTCCGCTCTCAGCTTTCTATAGAAGTTAGATCCTACTCGAAACATTTATCCTAGATCAACATACGTTAAGATTAAAGGGGAATTGATTCAAATGTTTTTTTTTTATACTTCATACTTTTTTCTTCTCTATTCTAAATTATATGATACTGACTCATTAAAAGTTTATGTGAACGGAACAAAGAGGAGTTCAGTGATGATATTCACATGAAAATTTCATTAATGAATGACATAAAAATGTTAATTAAAAACATTAGTTTTATTTTCACTGTTTGATATTAATGAATGAGCATATTCAATTGTTACAAAGTCCGAAAGCATTGTACGGTAAAATAAATAAAATAAAAAGAAATTTAAAATTACAAAATGTTAAGAATATCTAGTTTTTAAATCCGAAGGCGATTGGGGCCTGGTTTAATCGGGAGTTGTGTGTAGGATTAGTACTGAGCTAACAGTTTTATGTGTATAGATGATTACACTCGTATATACCAATAAATATCAGCTCTTCTACTTATTTAATAAAATAAGTAAAATGTCCTATTAATTATTATTTAATTAATGAACACTTTAACTAATTATGTAGAAACTATTCTTCCCACTATAAGACATAAAAATAAAGGTATTTTATTTAACACTTAGTTCTTATAAGATGTTCTTTTATATAATTATCATCCTTTTTAATATCCTTCTAATCTCTCCTTCATCCTTTCTCCTAATCTTTCATCAGCCTCCCTAAGTTCATGTTCTTTTTGTACCGTTTCAGTTTGATGACGATCTTCTTTTTCCGTTAGAAAATATTAACCGGCTAAAAATCAGCCTTAGGATCTTGAATTTTCTTGAACAGAAATTCTTTTAAATTCTCGTAGAAACAGTTCAGAACTCGTAATTTTTGACTAAAGAAATGTGCATGTCACAGTTACACACATATTAATGAAACGATCTGTTTGTAATCTAATAATCAAGTCCTCCTTTAAAGCCGGGGATATCATTCAATCAAATTAAACCCATTCAGTAAGGTTCATCTCTAAAGTAAACATGCTGCTGAGTTTCATCACACTCTGAGTATTTCGGTAAATTTTCTTGATTTATCTTCCCGTTCGTTAAACGACCACATCTGTGGAAGGGTCGTCGTATATTTTTAAAGCTAGTTAGTTCAAGCTTTGGATTTAATTTCGTACAATCGTATTAGCAAAACATAAACCCAATTTTAGAAATTATAATCACAAAGAAAAATGCTCAAATGATGAGTATAATTAAATAAATAATATGAGAATATAATACTTCAAACAGTAAAGCTCTTTAATCTTAGAAGGTGTAGAAATTCAAGAATATCTATAGATCAATAGAAATTTTTATTTCAAGAATAAAGAAAAGGAAAGAGACTTTATACAAGGAATTATTTATTTGAAAGTTCGTGGCTATCAAAGCTGAGTAATATTTGATGATGATATTTTGAAATTAATAATAAACAAACTATTTTTTAACCTACGAATTTACTCTTTATAATTTGAATTTTTTCGAAATTATTTCTAATTGTTTATAAATTATCGATTCCAATTTAGAAACTCTCTCTTTTTAAATTCAAAAAGAACTTACGAATACAATTATAAATCTCATCTGATGTGTTTGATGATTTCTCTGACTCTTAGATGTAAATCAATTATTGTAAATATTTTTTTATCATTTGAAAAGATTTGCAAAAAAATTAAAATCATTTGTGTTAAACTAAGGTTTTGAAATCATTTTCTTATGCTTCTGTTTCCTTCGCGAGAAAAGTTAAACGGAACCGATCAATAGAATATCTAAATGTAATATCTGTTCCCTGAATTCCTGATCGACTCTGGCTTTCAAATGGAAATTTTTCCTTTAAAACTTCTAGCGCAATTGACGTCCTGGTTTAATTATTTATTTTATATATAAATGTAAAATAATTTATTTTTTTGAAGATATATTAAAACCCATGAATATGTGAAACCAACAAATTGAAAATCAAAATAATATAAGGTTGTGATAAGAAAATCAGTGGTGGCGTAGTGGTTAAAGGGCCCGCCTCTCATGCACGAGGGTGCGGGTTTGATCCTGGCAAGTACCAATGTGATTTTTCTGAGTCATATGTACTTTACAAGAGTATTTAGACACCACTGACACATGGTGAAGGAAAACATCTTAAGGAAAATTGCACTTATAAATTAACAATTATAGGTATGAATTTACAAACCCGTCTTGAGTTAGCGTGGTGATTAATGCTCATACCTTCTCAATGTGACAAAGAGGCCTTTGCTCAGCAGTGGGTTTTGATAGGCTGATGACGATAAGAAAATATATGAATGTTTGTTACATATACAGATATAAGATATAAACATATATATATATAAGAATGTTTGTTTCTCTTTAGTTATAGCTCTTCCACTTTTCATTATGTCTATAATTCATCTGGAAGTTCTATGTACTAGCCGAGGATCAATTATATCATGTGCGTGAAGTCAGATCCACAAACTATACATGTAATTATCTTATCATATCTATTGTTTAAACATTATAAAAACTTTCTTTGGCCTTATTCCCGCATTACAGACAGACGAAGTGGCTGATGCAAATAGTAATAATATGTTTAAGGGTGACTGACTTATATAAGGTAATACGTATAACCTTATTTTATACATACATTTATTAATATTATACACAAAATTTAGTACAGGTTGAGTGTAATAAAGTAGTTACGTCCGTGGGCGGGTGATTCCAAGTTTTCTTTTCCGAGTAATTACCAATACCAGTAACGGGTGTCTTTGACGGCTTGTGTTATATAAGAAATGAGAACCGTCTTAAAGCTTACAGGTTACAAAGAAAAGTTATTATAAATATAAAATATTTTTATGGAACTTCTCTAATGATATTGATAACAATATTTTGTACCAAAAATATAATTGTGAAAACTAACATTCACACCGTACGTCACGTAATCCGGAACGGAATGGCGCAGAACTTGACAAAAGATATGTCAGATTTTTGTCAATCGGTATCCCTATATAGTGTATTACACTTATGTATGTTCTTATAAAATGGTCCTAAATTAGCCCGTTGGTCAAGAGAAGCTTTCTGCGTTATTATCTAAAGATTTCAAATACTCAAAATGATTTTTATCAAAATTTACTTCATGAATCTAAACCAAAGAAAAATTTCTCAAAATATATTTATAAGTATGTATATAAATACTCTTATTTTCGGGAGTCACAATATAATATGACTGACTATGTAGTATGACTGTGAAAGTGAATGTATTTTTAAATTATTAGTACTTTACGGCATTTTCCTCTGACGCCGGCGATGTTGACAGAGGTCTGTATAATAAAGACACAGTGAGGGAGGTGCACCACTAGTCACTACCTTACATTCATTCACGTAGCTAATGATCTGCCGTCGTACATTCATTCCGATCTGTAGTGTTAGTAAGTGTTTTTTTGTCTACAATTTTTTAAATCAATAACGTCCCAGAATATCATAATACGATTATTTTCTTCAACCACAAAAATTGTTCTTTTATTTCTCAAATAAATACATTTTGAAATATTCAATACAATATTTATTGTATTCACAGAGAAGATTGTTAAGATTATATCTTTTAAACTTATAACCATGTATTATCCGCAACATATTATCCGTCGGAAGAACAGCTCGGTTCTAGATCATAAAACTCACCAAACTCTTCAGATACTTTCCGGGAAATACTTTACTCTGAACATAAAACGTATACATTGAAGCGTCTAAAGAGGTTTACTAAATCATTAAAATACACAGAAATTGTAAAATACATGTATAAAGTCAGAAATAAAACTTACTTTTCTTATAGAATAATTACCGATATTAGGATGAAGTTTTCTAATGTATCGTACCATTTGAAACAGGAGCAGGTAACACATGACTCCATAACTATTATACATATATAGCTCCGTAAATATAAAAAGGTAACTCCGAGGTTGACAACTAGTGTACCTTACGGCCATCAAAATAATTCCTACCGTGAACTGTATTTCTGTTTTCAGCTCTTCAGCCTTTGGGGATCTGAGTGTCAGTCACTCGGATGACACACTCTAACAGCACACGACACAAACATGTTAAACCGACACTTTTCCAGATTTCAACTTAAATAATTCTACACCTGATGATTATTTTTTGGTAAAGGAGGCAAACGAGCAGACATACTAACTGATGGGAAGTAGTACCGTCCCTTAAGTACATCTGCAACATGGTGTGGCAAATGTGTTGACAGCCTTAAGGTAATGATGGAAGGATGCTGGTTATTTTGTGTGTTACTACTACTACACGAGGTACGGAAGATCTCCAGATCAAAGACCAACTCACGCCGACCTTCTGTGAGAGGGTGGGAAGTTTGAAAAGAGAGACAGCGTTGTATATTTCAGCCGACTGTGAAATTAGGAAATTCATAAAACAATATCCCGATGACAAATGGGTACGTAACACTGAATGAGTGTGTGCTCTTCAGAGCTATGAGTATGAGAGAACAAATTTGACTTTTATCACCTACCTCACTCCAGTTATCTTTGGATAAATAGTATAACACACTTCTTCATTTGCATTTATGTGTAATTTTACTTAAAATAAATATAAAAAAGATTATTTTGAACAATATATCTTATTTATCTTTAAATATTGTCAAATATTTAAAAAATAATCTATGAATCTAAAGTCATTATTTGTATTAAAACAAAATGATGAATTTTATTGATGCATAGCTATTATTTATAGCTGCAACTTTTTGTAATTGTTTCGCTTGTATCTAGTTTACAGTAAGATGGATCAATTTCAACTTAGTGTTTTGTGAAACACTAACCTCAATATTGAAGGTAAAAATATAAAACTCTTTTCGATGGTCATGATTATTCGCTGGAGAACAAAACTGTGCTTTAAATAAAAGTTGTTTAATTTTGATCAATACTCCAATATTTGAAATTTTTAGACCCAATTTAATATATAATTCAGTATATGAATATTATATATGTACATGTTTTTTTTAAGTAAAGAACATTATAACATTAAATTATTATTTAATGCTGAGATGTTTTCAGTCTTTGTCCGTGTCTTATTTCCTTTCAGCAAGTTCCCAGTAACCAATCATTTTCCGTATGTTACATTTTTTGTCATATATTTTCCTTTCGAGTTTCATTGCCATAAACTGTTACATCGCCTTAAGGTTTTTATGTTAATATTTTCGTTGATAGCAAACTTTCATTGTCTACTTTTGTATTTTAATTCCAAAATTTATTGACACAAAACGTCGTCACTCTGAGAAATTGGGCCTCAATTAGTTATCTTATATTTATTTTTTATGTATTTTATAGTTTCTTAAAGTTTAGAAACACCTTTAAAGTATTTTTATTAAAGTATATACATGCGAACGTTACAAACTTAATTTATTGATACCCGTACCTAAAAGAAGAAGAAGTGCAGACCATGCTAATACAAATGAGGACTTGGACTAATTACCGTCAGGAGGATCTTGAACTTTACGGTTTTTATTATGACGTAGGCGTGTCTAGTAGCGGTGGCTTAAACGTTTATATTCCATTTATTAGCTCAGAAAGAGATTGAACAGTTTGACACCACATGAGCCTTCTCCACTTATAATTTGGCTATCTTTAAAGAAAGATACTGAATAGACTATTACCAGAATTCAAATCTGAGTTGTGAAATAATGAATAAAAGCACGTTTTAAAAATATTTTATGTCATATTTACTATCTTTTTTGTATTTCTTTACAGTTTGCTGAAAGTAGTCGTCTTTATATAATAGTTTTCATGAAGATATTTATGTATAGCTTCATCATTACGTCTTTTGTTTAAATCTTGAGTTTATCTTATTTTTAGAGACAAGTATTGTTGTTATATCACATCGAAAAATTACCTAAGAAACGAAGTAAGCACTGTAAATACTCTGAAACAAAGTATACTTCGCTACTATTGTTATGTCACGCGATTCTAGCTTTATGTCGTGACGAGTGTTTCTATTTCCTTCCAGATACAACATGAATCGTCTCAAGGACGCCTTCATATAAAGAAATTTCGCTTATTTTTGTAACATTGTGTTAATTATAAATGAACTTTATAGTTGTCTAATTTTCATGAAAGAACATTTCTTCTCTTCTTTTTTTCATCAATTCCAGACAAAGTTATGATTTTTTTAAATTAAAATAACAGAAACTGTGAATATGGTGATTTATATCAGGTAGGTCCATGTTCCACCAAGAGGAGCAATGAGAAGAATATTAAAATATTGAACGTGAAGACAGTTCGAGGTCTGCTCTTAAGAAGTGTGAGTCAGTGATGTCATTAATATCACTCTATGTTCGTGACAACATCGATTGTTATAACAATTATTTCATAAACAGTTTTTCATTTTACAGAGAATTCCGTAACTTCTTATTTTAATGTTAAAACACGGTAAAGTACCTTTTCAAGTTTAAAATCGGTTCAGTTACTGGCGGCGCGCGGCGGCTGGTGAATTATTCCGTGTCGCGCCGGTTGAGTCCAGCAATCGGTGACGATGTTAAACGTAAAAAACTTTCATCCATTACAAATTGTTACTCATAATGAAAATGTTCTTTTCTGTAAAGTTTGTTCCCAAAGTTACAATGCATTCAGCAGTAGCAGTAGCGACGCATCGATGAAAACAGAACTCACTGTCTGATACTATTCATGGTTACTGATAACATGTTTTAAACATCATCTGGTTAACTTATCGAAAGAACAAAAAAAAGAGTGTGAAAAGTATCTAACTAAAGGGTGTGTTTTATATATTACACATATTATCGATTTATATATTAGACAATATTTTTCTTATATATAATTTTCACATTAAGTGACTAAACAGTATATTTTATTTCAAACATCTGAAATAGTATAAACTTCGATTCATTCATTGTGTTGAGTGTCTAATTTTTAAATACTTAAGAACTGAATTAATGACAATGTGTAGAAACACTTTAGTTTTATTGATTGTCTCTTCATCTTGTCACATGTTGTCACATTCTGGTGACACCCTGCTCCTACCGAGAGGTGACGTGATTTATGGATGATCTCTTGCATCTATAAAATTAAATTTCTTAAATATCTGGGAATATTACTCGCAGCCTTTTCGTAATACATAAGTTAACATAACTCTCGACGTTAACTGATTCATGACGAGATTTTTTTTTATTGTATGTTATAACATAATTGAGTTCATAATAAGAATAACACAATCATTAGAAGATTTTTTTGCATAAATGTAATATTTAGACGTTGTTTCTATTAATCCCGATTGTTTAACATAAATACATTCCGTATTTAGAATGTCCATCGGGGCGACAAATTTTTATTTACGTAATTAATAATTATGAATAATAAAAATTATCCAATCAGTTGTAACAATGAGTGTTGAATCGTTTCAGGGATTGGACTTCTTCACTTTTCAAATTCATCATAACCTTTTTGTTACCTTCACCTAAGAGCCTGACGATAATCAAAAACCAAGATTTGTGGCGTCAGTCATGCTGGCGTCGCTGTTATTAAAAACAATGAAGCGGTGTTAGATCCGACGTATAAAACTGTTGTATTATTAAAATTTATAAATAAACCTTGAAATTCAACTTTATAGCAAAAAATATTTTCGTCAACTTATCGCATTAAAGCCGCCCACAAACTCAGAGTAAAGTCAAAGGCACTGACAAGCGCTTTGAGGTGTTTATGCTTTGAATATGCTAAATTAAATCATTTCCCCAAATATATTTTACATAACGTCTTCTAAAAGAAAAAAATGTGTCTTTTAAAACGACGTCTCTTAAAATCATACTAGACTTTTACAACAAAATACAAACGTTAAAAATATAAGTTGAACAGAAGCAATAAAAAACAAAATCAACTTAACAAGAGAAAGTGTTCGTTTTAAAATTTGAATTCAGGATTTTTGAAAATATAGAACAGGGACAGAATTTTATTTTGAAGGCCTTTTGTGATCAAAATATCGTGCAAATGAAAAGAAAATAAAACTGAGGAACTCTACAAAACGAAAATATTATTAAAAAGAGATAAGAAGAACAATGTTTGTTTTAAATATATAAAGTATGTTATGTAATACAATATTTGTGTATCCTTCATATCTACTAATTACAGTGTCATGTAAAAGTAATGTGAGTCCACAACTGGCTCACTCACGTCGGGACGTTATTTCGTCCTTTTAATGAACACTTATTATTCACGAGCGACCTTTCATTAATATCTAACTTCCCGCCACTCATGTATTTTTGTTTATCGCCACATACATTATTACAGACATTCAGAGAACTTTGTAACAAATATAATAGATGAAGGATCCCTACCATCTCTCACAGTTTGTTCATTAGAACATTCTGTCACAAGCTCTGTTTTAGTATTATGTCCCTAAACATTAAAATCCACAATATGTGTAATTAATAAGAACAGACTTGTTTACCTTGTATTAAATTACTAATACAGAAATAGATTTTTTTAATAATCATTTAATAATAATACAATTCATGAAAATGCCAAACAGAAAAATATATATATTTTTTAATACTCTGTAGATGGTATACAACAAATATTTAGTCAAACTTCATAGCTTTAAATATTGCCAAACAACATAAGTTGAGTAATTAATAAAACCATTTAAAGAAGAAGTGTTATTTCGGGAGCGTTATAAATTGAAACTATTCTAAACTAATATATGAACCTTCTATAAGTAAAGCACTTAATGCAAATAGTTGTCATCGATATTTTGTTAGTACCTACTATACTCCTATTGTTTTTTAAAATTCCAAACTTATCATATTCATGTTCAACCATCTTCTCAACACACTCCACTCTGTAAACGCGATAGTAATGAACCATCTCTATATAGAACGCACGCTTTTTTCACAATAAAGAGCGCTCCCAACTGTTGTAATAGATCGTGTGGAGATAGTATCGAGTAGAGAATAATAACTAGAACATCGATTGTTACACTACAAACATACATCATACTGTTTGGTTAGAATTAATGGTAACACTATTAATTGATGAATTAAATTTTATGATTTACAACTATTCTCACATAAAACCATTTCTGGTACTACAATAATAATTAATTAGACTGAAAAAAATGCACAATTTTTATGTATAGATTTTTATTGCTTAATTTTAAATACATAAAGTCTCTATTTGAATAATGTATATCAGAAAAATCAACGAAATAATGAATATTATATGAATCTCTAAGTCACCGATATATAATTAATAATTATGAATGGTAAGTGATAAATGAACAAGAGTTATAATGATTTAGATTGTCGTAAACTTAACTGTTGAAAATCATAATAGACGTTTAGAGATTGCTATTTGTGTCATAATAATGCAGGATAACTATCCACGCACACACACACACGTACGCACGCACACACACACGTACGCACGCACACACACACACGGGCGCACGCATGCACGCACGCACGCACGCACGCACGCATAATGGAAGCCAAATGACTGGAGCCATGTGAGTTATCAAACGTTCTGTTCTTTTAACGTGCTCCGGTGAATTGTGACCTCATTATACATTTCAATGTTTACTGCATTGCAGCATTTTATACAACGTGTATTGGAAACCGAATCAAAGTCCTCTGATGTTTCGTTCACTATTTACTTAACATTTTAATCTATAAAATTGCTCCATTTAATTTTTCGCCGAGTTTGTATGGAATTGGCTGTTAAAATTGTGCACTAACAAATATACTCTCAGTTATATTATTATTCATCAACAATTCTTTAAAGTGATAACTTTTCTGAGTTTATTAATTTTGCACGACCTTAACCTGCATTCGTTTCAAAATCTAAGGCCTTTTAATTCTATCTGAATATTTTTTTAAACGTATTTTCAGCAAATTTAGTTGTCTATAAAAATAAAAATAAGAATATGAAATGACAGGTGATCGTTGATTTTTATTATAAAAATTTTAAAACTTACATGTGTAGTACAAACATGTACTTAAACCTCGTGATAATCTTTTACATCACATAAATTACATAATGAAATATATATAGTTTGTAGTTAACATAATATTAATTCAAAATACATATCACTCGGTGTATCATGACTCTGTGAAATTGCAGTAAATCGAATGGAAAATGTGTCTCCCGGGGTTTATCAGTTCAGTCGACGGAGGACATTGCCTCCTCATCCCCCCCGCCTCTCCGCCTCCCTCCTTCTTGACGTACACACACACACACACACACACACACACACACACACACACACACACACACACACACACACACACACACACACACACACACACACACACACACACACACACATACACACCAGGGATCAGTGAAAAGCAAACGTTATAGGAATTTCAGTAATTATTATTTGTCGGGCAGCAATTGTATTTATATAAACATACGTATTAAAGCTTATCGTGTCTTTATTTTATAAATTCCTACTTTAAAAAACAAAATCTTAACTAATATTATTAATATGTTATAAATGACAACCAGATGATATTAATTATCTTATAAGTAATAATAAACAATCTCACTGTTTCATAAAACAATAATAAATTTTGTTCCGTTAAACATTTGCAGTCTTTTTATTTGAAGTAAAATTCAGGTTAAACCAATATTCGGGAATGTTATAATAAAATCGTAGACTCGCTAAGCCTCCGCTTTTGGTTTACGTTTTATAGTCAAAAGGAATTGAACGGATGAAATGTTTGTAGCCGTATCGTTTTGTTTTATTGTGAGAGAGTTCTCACAGAGACGGAGCTCGGCAGGCGGCGAGGACGGGCCCCGGTACGAACGCTTGTTACGAGTATGTACATGTTTTAATAAATGGATTTTAACAACTGTAAATGTTACGTGCGTTATTTAAAAAAAATATTAACTAGTTTTTGACTTTTTAAATTGGATTAAGCTATTACAGACATGCACAACTAACCTTTGCTGTTTTACACAAAAATCAATAAGACAAGTCGTTCAATAGTTTGATGTTACATGTAGATTATACAGTCACTTGTTGAAATTCCTCTTTCGACAGAGAAGAAGAATATCTCTTTTCTTTTTTAAAATATAATATTTGTCATTTTCCTACAGTGGTCTACTAAGACAGGATTGTATTCTTTAAATGTGGTATATTACAGACTCTGTACGGTTTAAATAAAAGACGTTATCGTAACTGAATAGGGAGGAGTAGTTAGGTCAGAATGTTAATATACTTTTCTGTTAGTAAAAAGACCGAAAGTAAAGAGATGGCGAGAGAAGCGTTATATTTACAGAACTAATTGCAGAGAGCCCTCAGGAGCAGCCGCCGCTCGATCAAAATGTTTGCTCTCGAGTCCGTGGAGAGACTCGCTCGGAATTATTCTTAGGATACTATTGGAACGGAATAAACGGCCACCAGGTCACGGTAACATTATATATATGTGTATTATATACATATATAGAAGTATGAATTTCAAAAAAGATATAACCTTACACATTCAGTATAAAAAAACGCCTTTCAAAACAATAAAGTCAAGTTACAGTCATGAGTGCGTACATTTAAAAGGTAAATGTTTATTATCCAACAACCAGCTCTCATATTTATGTTGAACAGCTCTCTATCAAAGCTCATTATTGTCTCGCCTGTGACGCGCCGCGACGTGTCGACCCGATCACGTTATTCACACACATTCACATATTAATGTATATTGTCCTATAAACTCCTCTGAACATTTCACTTTGTGTACGGTTCTTCCATTTAGTTTTTTTCTAAATCCATATTTACAAAAGATCAGTTATTAATATACATATATTTTTAAGATTATTTCATCAACTGCCTTAAATCCAAGTGACCATTTGTCCCCAGAAACAAAATTTAAAGTAATATATATCAGTTATTGTGAATAAAAGCAAGTCTATTTAACTTTTGTATATATTTTTAAATAAGAGGTAACGATTGAACCTATATAAACTATGAAAAAAAAACTTAATAAAAAGAAACACAGACGTTTTGAAAGTGTCCTTCTTATATACATATATAAGAATATTAAAACTTATAATGACCTCATGGTATGTAAGTTTTAAGTAACCTTTAAAACAAATGTTGGTACTCATTTTAACCTCCAATAATGATTATTATACGACGTAAGTCGAAACTGTCAGATATAAATTAGTATATTTATGGAGCATTTAAATATAAGTAAAATTATTTTCAGTTAATTAATGACCTCCATAAGCGAATGAATGATATATAAATAAAGAAAAAACAGAGTAGTTTTTGCGAACATAGTAAATAAGAGACAACTCGCGGCCACCGGAGTAGACACCCTCGGGTGTTGAGTCACATCGATGTGAACATAAAACACATAAAGTAAACTAAACAACAAACAAACAAACTACACATTATACGAACACTAAATTAACAGAACTATGAAGTTATGTGCTGGCTGTAGTCGTAGTCACGGACCGCTTAATATACATATTATACTGAATTATTATTAAACACATGCATACATGGAGTTCACGTTAACAATGACCTCTTATGACCTCCGCCTGAAACAGTTTTATAAAGTACGTTAGTATCATAGAGCATTTTGAGGAAAATAAAGAGTTTATCGAATTGATTTGATTGTATTGAGTGATGTGTGAGGAAGGTTTGATATGTATGATGAGATCAGTCGTAACGTTTTATCGTAACGGATGTTTCCTACTGAAATACGATACATACAAAATAACTGGTTGTTTACGTTACGTTACGTAGGTAATGTGACTTTGTCCTCTCATTTCATTGTCTTTTGATTTGATTTTATGTAGATATATAAATACATTTGTCGTTACATGCTCAACTGTGGCGGAATTCTTGCCATATTAAACATCTATTATACCTGACCACTCTTCTACTCCACAACTAACCAGTTCCATGGTAAAGAGTACAGTATTGATTACATTACTCCTAAGAAGCGATCATAGCAATAAGATAAACGTCGCTGTTACTAATCATTTCGTGCTAATTTATGAATAACTCCAGTAACTTTTACATGTTCAATAATTTGATATTTTAAACTCACTATTGAAGTACATCTGTTCTAACCATCCACATCATTTAGTCTTTATATTTCTGCTAATATTTTAATTATAAATTTAGATATAAGGAATAAAATAATAGACCCTATTTTTTTAATATATAAGGTACGTGTAACATGTATGTGGCCTACTATATACTATGCTATAGATTTCCATCTGACATACTAAGATCTAATCGACAAATATATATTCGAAATAACAGCAAGAGGAAGCAATTTCTTAGTAATGTATCAATCTCAGTATAACCGTGTCACGGTCGTCGATACTGTGTTAAGTTATTGATTACATAGAAAATGTTTGTTCTGCAACTTCATCAGCAGTTAAAATAAAACTCTTTATAATAGCTTTTACATCAAATTATAGTATTATTTTAGACGAATTCAAACGTCAAATACTAAAATTTTATGCACGAACGCGCACGAACCCCCGGAAAAATAAATGATAGAAAAAACTATCGCAGGAACTTTACCGAGGACGTGACGCTCGTGAAGCAGGTGATACAGCGGCTTTGAAAATTATACAATAGAACACTATCGCTATTTGGACTTATAATACAGAAAAGAATAGTACATAATCTTAACACACTTTTTTTATATATTGGAAGTGTATAAGTGCTACTTATATATAGTATAGTATATGTATAGTATAGTGCTACTATCTTTTAACGTTTAGGTTCAATAAGTGTAAACAGTAAAATATATATATATATATATATATATATATATATATATAAAATAAAAATGCACATTATTATAATCGTTATTTTATTAAATATTACAAATACCTATTAGTATGTAATTAAAACATGCTTTAATAGGATCCTATCACTTCGCTTATAGAAGTTCAGTTTAATGTAAGCTTACGTCTGTGAGACAGAAATAAGGTCAAAGTATATAAACACTTTACTGAATGTAAACAGAATAGTTATAAAATATTTTTATCAGCTTCCTTACTTTTGTTTTTCCTCTAAGATTTCCGCGAGTATTCATTGAAATAAATATTTTTGGAGTTACTGCTAGTTTATAATTATTTTTAACAACATACAACTAGTCTACATATGTACTTTAAGTTCTTTAGATATTTTTTTGTATATGTCGACGCAACAACATTTAAAACACTTATAAAGGGTAGTTGTTTCATAAGTATCTTACTTTAGAGGGTAGATTTGACATAAACAAATCACTAACGTCATTGCGTTTGCATCACTAATTTGTAAAAGTTAATTCGTACCGTGTTTTGTAATATGTGACGATTAATCATTCTGTAAGTTTTAGTGAAAAGGAAACTTAATTAGTAACCAATTATATTTTCTATAAACTGTTAAGTTGCAATATCAAGATTGGATGTTTTAATAATTTATTACTGAAACTAATGTAATGTGTTGTGTTTATATGAATAACTATCTTTATTATTCGTCATAGTTTAATATTTAAAATTAAAATAATAAACGTAATGATTTCAGAAAAACCATTTATATTCGCAAACGATGGCGGAAGGGAAACAGTAGTCTGAGAGCCATTCCGGAGGAAGATTATCTAATGACAAGTGCTAGTTAAAGTCTGAAATAAAGTAGTGATAGTGTTTGTGAGTATATTAATAGTTAAATGAAAATGGAACATGGATAAGCTGACTGTTGAAAACAGTGATTGTGACGGCGGCATTGTGACGTCACACATCTTAAAAATCAAATATTCCAAGGTTCTTCAACAAGTACAATACATTTATTTATTTATTTATCTCTAACATAAACTTATCCAGTTTAACAAACTATTGAAATTAAAATGATTCCGTACAGTATAGAGTACAGAGGACATATTGAATCATATTATTGTCTTGAAACATTTTGCTTAAAGCATTTGATATGTAAAACGACATACTCGTAAACGACATTTGAAAAATTTTACAGGAGGTCAATTAACATAAACATATCATGTGTTAAAAAGATTTTTACAATACTATATATTATGTCATTATTATATATTATAGGAAGTATAAAACTAACGCTTGTATTTATATGTCCACATGCTCGTGTAGATGTCGGTTTTGCAAAATATGTTTATTTGATGTAATATTTCTGTCTTACAGATCAATTTTCAATGATTTTGTAATAGTTAAAGACAGACTCTGAAGTTGAAATTCGTAATTAAAGATGAACCAAAATGTCGTCTGTTCAAACTTTGAAATTCAATATGTCTAATTAACAGTATTCCTCTAAACTGAACTGGTGGTACCGGCGCGAGCGTGTTGTTCGATGCATCGCAGTTTAATGTTATTTAAAATATATGTTTAAACTTTAATTGTTTGATCATGTTTTAAATTTTAATAATAAGGTAATTAAGAGACAAAAACTGTGATGATATCCTAATGACTAGTAACTGTAACTGAAGCGAAGAAAAAGTAACTTTAACAGATACATACATTTATTCAGTTATAATTACAAATAAGCTCCACTGAGGTTTAAGTTTAGGATGACACTAAGTAATCTTGTTCTTTTTGATATTACAGGGAGCAACCGAGCAGACGTCCTACCTGATGGAAGCAGAACCGTCGCCCATCGACATTAGCAACATAAGAGTATTTGCGGATGCGTCTCTACCTTTGATTTGGGAAAAGAGAAAGGGTAATAAAGGATGGCAAGCGCTTAAGAGCAACCAGCTCTATCACTCATCGAACAAAACGCAGCCATTAAAGGCAAAAGTTTCATTAAAGGTAAAGGTAGCAAAGTGGTAAGTTCTGTCAACAACCTTAGGGTTGAATCAAAATTTTATTGTTATAGTAGATAACTGAAAGTAATTAAACATTCATATTTCAACAAACTGCGATCACGTGCACACTGTGTGTTATATTTTAATAAATGCGAAATTGCGGATTTAATCACATGTACCTTCTATGTGAATAGTAATTTATGAGTTTTATCCGTTGTTCAGTCATCAGTTTGGAGTTAAAGAGAACTCGCAGATACCATATAGAAAAAAATACTGGAATTATGGGCTTCTTTATTTGATTCTTTGAGCGTTTAACGCGCGTTAGATAGGGTCCCCTTAAATCTATACCTGAGTCGCAAGTTCCAGGCACTGTAGAAGCTTTCCTACGTGCAAAGATTGGCCCCGCAACCATACGGTGTATTCATAGAATGATGAGAGGTTTCATATAACAAAAAATTAGTCAAACTTATTTTAAACCCTTGAAATCCAGTTTCCATGCGGTGGTTCTTAGTAATATACATATGTTCAGAAGTGTAAGAGTATCATCTGTTTTGCTAAAAGACATTTTCAGATTATGATAATTCAACTTTTTTGCAACATTATCTATATTGCATTAAATAAAGAAATAATCAGAAAATGATCATGACAAGAAAAAAAATTTCACAACTACTTTTTTAACACTACGTATTCTTAATTCCTCTCATTTAGCTTCAAAAAACAGTGCTTCATTAAGTATTAATCAGTTAAAATGACATTTTTAGTAAATTATAAGTAATTTATAAAAGTTGTTGTAACTTTGACTTAATTATAATAAGTGATCCTTTTCAGATGTATTAATAGTTCAATATATTATATTTATGTTCAATAACCGTCTCCACAGACTCTGAAAGCCAATTAGATGTAAACAATGTGGCTCCTAAACAAGCAGAGGGCTGTCAGCTGTTATGATTGTCGATTGTTATTCCTCGAAGTTTGAGGGACGGAGAAGTTATAACAAGTAAGTCTCCGATATAAATTATATTGCTTCATGAGGTGGCCAGCGTAACCTTCACCTACATATATAAGAATAGTAAAAGTTATGGATATTATTAACTGAAAGTTTTTGGAAAATTGAGAAGCATTGGAATATATCGATTTATTTATATTATTAAAACTTGCAGAAAATAAGAAAAATTTGATTAATTAATGGATTGAGTGGAAATGTTTAATTTAAAACATTATTATTAATGATAGAAATATATATATTTATTAATTTTTATTTATTTATTCAAGATCCACCAGTGATAATTACATTAATACAATATTGGGTAAAAAGAAATACAGTGTAGCTTAATTCTAAATGCATTATCTTTTAAGGCCGATACAGCATGCAAATATAAGAAGTTTATAAATCATTTATTACATTATATTAAAAACATATTAACTTATTGGTAAAAATTATCAAAATCTCTATATATAAAAATTAGGTTACAGGTGGTTCATCACATTAAAAATTAGATCATTACCTATATTTTGTTTATGTAAAAATTATTCATTTAATTTATCGCTGAATAAAAACTTATAACGAAATGTTTTGAGTGAGTCCCTAAAAGGATCCAAATGTTGATATAAAATATTATATAAAAGAATGATTTGATTTTCAGAAAATTTTGATGAGAGACGATTCATCAATTTATTTTTGCTCCTGGGATAGAACACAGCAACCGTTGTAAAGTATAAAGGAGTTGGTAAGATTCAAGAATTCTTTATTTGTTAGATTCAAAATATTATCTATTAATGTATTATCATTAATAATAAAGTGAAAAATTTACAAACTATCTAATAAAATCAATTTTTGAAACGAAGATCATTTTTCTAAACTGAATCATATATAGAAGTAGTTGATATTTATTATAATGATCATAATATTTATTATAATCATTTATATAACTCTTTATTATTATAATATTCGAGTCCCCACACTGAATACAGAGAGTACCTACAGAGCGAACTCGTTCCATGATCGGAGTCATTTAATATTCTGTGTTAATTAAACCGACGAATTATATTCAGTCGTATTATTCATGAGATCTTTTACAAAGCGTCTGTCTGTCTGTCACACGGCTCTGCTCTGTAATTCATTTTGCTTCACTTCCATGAGGTCTCTTAATTGAAACTTGCTGCATACCTACAGGTGACTACGACAGAGTTTTAATAAAGAAACTGCGGCTCTTATTACAAAGGTACATACGACGTTTATGTTAGTAAAGTCGTTATTACGAAACTAAAACAAGAGTGGTGAGATCACATTTAATCAGAATATAACTTTTAATAACTAATTTAACATTGAAACTATGAATAATTCAGTAAACTCTTATTGTTTATATTGTTTTCTACTTGTTAATAATTTATAGCCGATGGGATATTTGGGATATAAATATTAATTTAATTTCTTACTATCATACTTAGATATAGTATAAATGCCATAATTATTGTTTTATTTCATCAAGATATTTTTTAAGTTCCTCTGCTTATTTTTAAAAAAACAGATCTGATTTTAACTATAATTGAACAAAATTAATACTGTTAAACATTTGGTTAAGCGTTGAGAAATGAATATTAATGTTGTCATTTTACAAAAGCGTACAGTTTACGTACTTAACGCATCTCCCATAAAGAGTCAAATCTGTTAACGTATCAACGTTTCTTTCAAAATTTTGTTTGTAAGAATCAAAGTTGAACTCAAAAAGTTAGAATATGATAGAATCCTTTTCTTAATAAAGAAGAACTAAATCAACAACAAAGTTTATGAACACGGTTCCCATTAAAATAACTAGACTAATGACTTTATATATATTTATTACACAACGAAACATATTTTCTGAAAATCATTTCAGTACGTCATTTGAGAATTTAATTCAGTTTGTAAACAAAAAACTTTGTGTGTTATAAAAAATATTGAATAATTAGGCCTAAAACATTGAGTCCACTTGATCCCAAACATACATTAATGTGTACGAAAATACAATTTGTTTTTGAGAACCAGTTATCATGCATAAACATGCAGTCGTTAAATGATTCCGTACTTCATTAAATATCTTTCGTGATATAATATGTTTTTATTTATAAACAAGAACTTCAAGGTCTCTGTGTAAGAAATATTTTTCATTTATACCTACGAAATATATAAATACTTCTTCTTCTACCTGGCAATTTCCCAGCTTTAGCCAGGGTTTGCCTTACATACTGTGAATAGTTTTGGCTAATTGGTTTTACGACCGGCCGCCTGCCTGACATCAACCCTCTTTTAGGAATCAGAATTAATTAGTGATGTTTAAATACTCTCAGAAAGTACATATGACTCGGAAAAATCACGTTGGTATGCCCGGGCCAGGATCGAACCCTCATGCATGAGAGGCAGGCCTTTTTAACAACTAGGCCACCACTGACTAAATATATAAATACTATGATAACAAAACAATAGACTTAACATATATTAATTATTCATCACGGGCTTCGGTTCGGTTCTATGAATTTAATACATATTTTTTAACACTAAAAAAAATTTAATATTTTTTAACTTGATACTTTATATTTTCCTCGTTCAAACAATAGTAATGTGTTATTTTGCTTTTTAAAATAAAATTGTTTTTAACTTTAAAGTTATACAAATGTGTTTGTTAACAGAATTGACAGCACCGACAGTGAAGTAGTCTAACTTAACGGATTAATATATGTATATTTGATTAATACATAGTGCAATATACATAGTTCATGGAGGCAAATAAGATTCAATTCTATAACCACTGCAACGTAGCTCTCAAATTATAAATAATCTAAGACTTTCGCGATATTCATGTTAAAACATAGTAAAAAGATTACTCTAAAACACATAAATAGTTAGATGTTTTCTAAATGTATAAATAAAACATTTCACTTTAAATCCAATAAACAGTATGTCGGATCTGACAAACACGTCCATTATCCTGGATATTCTGCAGGGAGCTTATAGTAGATAGCAGTTTTTATGAAACTTAATCAGTAGATATCGACGGGAACTAAATACGATTACAGTGAATTTAGAATCGAGTTTATCCAACTAGAGGAAATACAATGAACGAAAGAAAAACTGAAATTCATCAAATATATTATGTTACAATCTCTCTCGTGCCTGAATGTTTTAATAAATAATATTCGTTGTAACGTACAATACAAATTATTATCTTAAAGTTTGTCATGACATTCATTTTTCTCAGTTGTTATCGTCCTCGGTCCATTTTCATTGCACAAAATGTTTTGATCCTGTCTGAGCTCAATCTCTCGTGTCAAAACAAAGTAACTTACGTATTTTTGTTTTACTCGCGAATAAAAACAATATCAACATTACAATGATAAAAGACTGAGATAAGATTCTATTCTCAGAAGTTACGATGCTCCGCTATTGGGGCGTATTATTAATTGAGTTTAAATTAAAATTATACAGCTACCGAAATTTCAGCTTTTGTTTAGAAAGAAATCAAAGTAAGTATATATTTTTTTGACAGTTGTTTATAAAGTAGTCGAGAGAACATTAACGAGACAAAGACACGCGAACTGGTGACCGGACTAAGTTATTCGATATTAACGTAAAGTAATTTTCTTTAAGATCTTCTTGTTATGAACTCGTTTAAAACAAGTTTTTATTCCCAATGACGGTTGTGGGATGCATGTGTGGTTGTTACCATTCTAGTATCCTGCCATCAATATTAATTCTATGTCGCGTCATTTCGTTGCTTCTTGGTCGTCTGTTTAAATAGTTTATAATCAATATGATTACTATTATATTTATAAATAATTAATCATTTTATTCCATATGCCCAAGGAGGGTTGATGTCAGGCAGGCGGTCGGTCATAAAAACAAATAGCCAAAACTATTCTTAACATGTAAGGCAGACCCTGGCTGTAGCTGGGAAATTATCAGGTAGAAGAAGAAGAATCATTTTATTTAATTTTTTTTGCTGTAAAACTTCATATTTTAATAGAATATCATAACAACATATATTACAATACACAAACAATATTTAAATTTGACGACAGAAGGCACTGGTGTTAAACACGAATAAAACTCGGGTTCAATATTAAATACGAAAGATGATGTTGATAAATTGAAGCAAAATATATATTCCTTATTTCATTTTATAATCGTTTCTCTAACATTGAGGATCAGATGTAAAAAATAAAACGATAAGCAATAGGCCGCTGAGAAAATAACCTTTGCAGCATTTCCATGTTTTGTTTTTCTATTTTTGGTGTAGGACTTAGGTATTTGAAGCAAGAATGTTGTTCTATTATAAGGGTAAATAAAATATATATTTCTGAGACAATTATTCTTACTATTTTAATGCTAAGAATATTCATTTTATTGTTCTTTTCACTGCAGATAATAAAAAAATCTACTAAAATGATAACCCACACATGATGTGTTGTAGCTTCTATTCATAAATTAATAAATCAATTGAGTTTTGCGCCGGGTTGTCTCCTCAAACAAATTCCTACACAAAGAGCATTTGGCGGATAAGCCAAGCCACTTTTGTATTATTTTTTGTCACAACTCCCAGATATTTTGTATTCACACTGAAACTTCTTACGATGTATATTTCATCACCCCTATATATATAAACATCAAACTATAGCTCTAAAATTCCAGTAATTTATATTGCAAGTCAATGTAGTTTCTCTGGTATGTAATTTCTTGTGTGAAAGTTTTTGACTTTTTTCCCGAACCTTATTTTTCGTCGTTCGATGAGATTACGATGCATTTTACATGTTTCTTCGTGACGGTGACGAGGGTAAAAGATTTTTGGACATTTTATAACCATTCCTGATACGGTCACCAACATCTTGATATGGTTTATTTATTGTTAAAGGAGGAACGAGCACCTTTATCTTCATCTCCTTATATGTATTTAATATTAATGTACCCATATTATTGATATTACAAATCTTTGCTTACTGAATTAGTGAGTTATTTTTGATTTCAATCTATATGAAAAGATAACAAAACGATTACTCTCTTTTAAGTTCTAATCCTCGTTTTAGCTTCATTTTGGATAATTCCTAACCCTGCTACAGATGTTAATCCTGCTTAAACAATTTATTAAACTTAGTAGACTTTTTTCTGATTCTGAAGTTGAAAATCTAAATTTAGAATTACGTGTTCCTTATTAATTACAAAAATTTTAGAAGTGGTGATTAGGAAGCGAAAGTCAACATTGAAATTTTTTATACGTCTAAAATAGCTTATACATAAAACACAAACGATTAATTTGAAGTGTTAGGAGAGATCTTACTTGCGCATGTGTGTAGGATGGGATTAGTTCTGTTAGATTTGATACCTACAGCCACTTTTTATCACCTCAACGCTCGCCACTGAAGGGGGCCCATAGTCACACATTGGCATTAATGGCATAGTGTGCTATTTCAGAGGAATTTTCTTCCGTTAATGCTTACATTATCAATAAACTTTTCAGGTTTTTCCAAGGGACTACTATATGAAGTTCTCCAAGAAAAAAGTATATGAGTATTTAAATAATCTTCAACGATACTGCTGGTATGGCGAGCTGTACGTTTTTTTATAATCTGTTTTCTGATTTGACTAAAACATTTACTCAGTACTAGTACTAGTAGTATGGCCCTAGGGCCATTCTCTTATTTGTAAAGTAAAATGATTTCATTAATGTGAAAAAAGATATGATACCAATTTAATAATATGTATAAAGAAATAAGCTTTAAGATTATTTATTACTTTCTATCATCAATAAACTAAACTGCTCTGCGATACGAAACATTTTTAACATTTTAATCTATTTTTAGGAAGATGCTGAATTGGAAATTGTAGCCTCCAGAATTATTTTTTAATAACATAACCTACTGAACCGTAAGTTTCTTACAAAAGCCTTCTTTAATAATTTGAATAGGATCGAATAAATTAGGCAGATATTATGGTATGATGTCGTATTCCTTTAATTTTAAAAGTTATATAATATACTATTCTGGTACTTTATTTAAAAAATTAAAACAAATCTTAAATTAGGTATTTGTAAAAGATCTTTTATGTACAATAATATTTGATGTCTTTAATAAAAATTGCACTTCTACCATTTAATATGTTTATGTTAAACTATTGACAAAAAATATTATAACTGTATATATGTATGTGTATAAATGACTAATTACCAATATAATACAATTAATTCTCTCAGTAATACTTGACGTTATATTTTTGAATAAAAAAACTCTATTAAGTTTTGAACTGGAAAAAGTCATAGTCAGTTTTAGAAAACAAGAAAGCATTTTTGTTTAACCATATAAGTTAATGGTAATGGAACAGTTAAAGGGGATTGGAAAAGCAATTTATATGTACAGAAGCGAGACGGGAATAATAGAATGCAGCGAGAGCCGGTGACGACTAGTAAGTAATGGGTTTTACTAACTTTGAAGTTTAAACCGCTTTCTGAGGGAGTGTAACGCTTTTTGCTGATTTTCATTTGTTTAAAGGGATGATCATTGAAACTAGTCGACACATTTCTACAATTATGTTTTTTTTTACAATGTATTGATTCTTTTCTTATGATATTTTTTATTGAGTTGTAAATAATAACATTTCCTTTCGTGAATAGATATACTACACATTACACAGAAATAAATCGACTATTGGTAAAATAGTAAAATAGATAACAGTTATTATAATTAATATTTATTGTAATTTAACGAGATAAATAATTTTGGTCAGGGATAACAATTTTGGTATTTTCTGCGACGCTACATTAATTTTGTTTACAACAGTGTCACTGATAAAATGATAGGTCAGCCAAGAAGATTTTGATTAAAGATTCATCGTCAGTTTCCTTTACTACACAGTTACAATCACAAGTCCGGCAACCATGGCTTCGATGACATTGAAAAATATAAACACGAACATACTCAAGGTGGAGTACGCTGTGCAAGGTCCGCTAGTGGCTCGAGCTGGTGAAATAGAAGAAGAATTAAAAATGGTGAGGTCTTAAAAAACTTTTACTAAAGAAAAATTAAATAATAGAATTATCGTGTAAATTACCAAACGTATAAGATAACAATAGTTCTCTGTAATGATATGAAACAGAAAAACCATTACAGAGAATTTTCAATATTTTTTTTGTAAAATATTTTAAACAACCGTTATAATTATAAAACTTGATTTTAAACTGTTAATGAAATATATTCAGTGTATACCTTTCATCAAAAATTTTAATATTTTACCGCAACGAGCTCTGCAAAAATATTAAAGGTTATTTAAGGATCTCAATTGTTTGGGTGTGTTCAAAGTAATATAACATAATTTGTATACAAAAAATGTAGAAGAAATAGTAGAGATACTAAAATACATATTTGTTAAAACCAAAATAATTGAATTCAGGATAAGTTATTTGAATTTGAGGATGCACACCAAAATATAAAGATATGACTATACAGTGTTTTTAAATTGTTTTTTTTTTAAAGCAATATTTAAAAAGCCTATTTGTGACCGAAAGGAATAAATTAACATTTAACCAATACTACCAATACCAATACTGTGAATATGAATTTGTTATTCAATAAAAAAAAACAAACGGTGATGTTGTGATGTTTATGTCTTCAAATCAAACTTTAAAAGGATTTGACTGTGAATGTATACCCCTTAACCGTTTCATCACCTTTAACAATTTGATGATATGATGGGGAATGGTTTGTGTGATAAATACTATTTAATATAATAAAAGTTGTTTTACGCTTTATCAGGGAGTTGAAAAACCATTCAAGAATGTGATAAGAGCGAACATTGGAGACGCACATGCCATGGGACAAGTTCCGATCACATTTATAAGACAGGTAACAAATATATATACATTAAAATCAGAACTAATGTTAAGATATCGGAAAAGACACAAATAACTGTAAAGACAGTAACTTCATAATAAAGTTTAACCAAATATAAAATATTATATAGGTATTATATATAACGAACAACTTGTTTTTTTAGGTATTAGCTTGTATTTCGTATCCGGAACTCATTGAAGAAGGAAATTTCCCTGAAGATGTCAAAAAAAGAGCACGAGAAATCTTAAACAGTTGCAGGTAATTTGTTATATTAAGTCACAAAAAAGGGTACTATATGACCCTTTTATGAAATCATATTTCATAAACTGAAGAATTATGACTTAAAGTTTTCTTATTTTTTTCCGAGCACAAAAGTTGAAAATCATTTCTGTTCCTGTGAACATATTAAATCCTCCTTTTTAGGGCCTACCAAAAACTCTTTACATACACCAATTAACTAATGACATTCTTACGCCTCCTTCCTAAAAGTGGCGGCTCGATAGGATCTTATTCAGCTCCGTACGGTATCGATCACATCCGACGCCACGTGGCCGAGTACATCGAGAGACGAGACGGTCTGCCGGCTAACTGGCAGAATGTGTTTCTCTCCGCCGGCGCGTCCACAGCGATCAAGTATTGTTTGCAACTGTTTAGCAACGATACGAATGGACAAAAGAACGGTAGGTGTAGTAAGCTACGATACGAGTTAACATTTATAATTACACATCTTATATTTGGTAAAAAAGGTCTTATAAGTAAAACATACAACAAAACGAATAAAACTTTAAAAACAAAAACATGGCCCATTACACGAGCGTATACTCATATGTATATAGTTGTTATTTAATTACAAAAATAGCGTACTCATTAAGATTTTTGTAAGCCAAAAATTTAGTAAACTTTGTTGTCCTGAGAGTTAGGCCAGACTGGAAACGAATTGTCGAGAAAAACTACGTTAAACAAACTTTTCTTATAGGTGTTTTGACTCCCATTCCTCAATACCCATTATATTCCGCTTGCTACGCAAAATACGGCCTCACTCAAGTGGGTTATTATTTAGACGAGGCCACTAACTGGAGTCTTAGTATAGAAGAGTTAGAGCAACGATTAAACGAGGCTAAGAAGAAGTGCAATGTGAGGGTTCTCGTGGTTATTAACCCCGGAAATCCAACGGGACAAGTATGTATATTTATTATTTTTCATATGCATTTCTGAGACGATTTCTTAAACTCAACAATTTTTGATCTTTTATAGTACTCAAATCAAACATTTTTTTTTCAGGTTCTAAGTCGTAAAAATATGGAAGATATTATCAAATTCGTCTACAAGCATAATTTATTTCTTTTAGCCGATGAGGTCTACCAACACAATATATATGCTGAAGGTATCCAATTCTTCTCTTTCAAAAAGGTATGATCTTTTTTTTAGGACTAGTTTACATTTAATAACATAGGAAATATACGTTAGATCCTTAATGAACAGATTAATTTGGATATCTGACAGGTTATGATGGAACTAGGCGCACCGTACTCATCTATCGAGCTGGCTTCTATTATGTCAGTGAGTAAGGGCTACATGGGCGAGTGCGGTCTGCGAGGAGGCTGGGTGGAGCTCACCAACTTCCATCCCGATGTTCAAGCACAACTGTATAAGTTCATGTCGGCCATGGTCTCGCCGAATATATTGGGGCAGGCGGCCATTGACTGCGTGGTAAGAACTTTAAAGTAACGCAGATCAAATAATGTCAGTTCCAGATTCATTAATTCACATTGTAGAAGGATTTTGTACTAGTTTGATAGTTTCGTTTACTATCTCAGGCTAAGCCACCTTCACCCGGAGAGCCTTCATATGATTTATGGCTGCACGAGAAGACTTCAGTGCTTGCATCTCTTAGAGAACGTGCAAAGATGATAACTGATGGACTTAACACAGGCCAGGGATTTAGATGTAACGTAGTGCAGGTGAACAGGATTTAATCCTACTTTATTATTATAACATTGTTTGCAACTTTTAACTCAGAGTTATAATTCATAGGATGTAAATTAAATGAATGTATAACTTTAATTTTACTTATTATTAAAAAATGGGTTCTTTTCAGGGAGCAATGTACGCCTTCCCTACTATTATTCTGCCTCCTAAAGCCGTCGCAGCAGCTGAAGAAGCCAAACAACCACTTGACGTTTTCTATGCTTACAGACTCTTAGAAGAAACTGGTAAAACTTATTTACAATTATATTTTAATCAAATCATAGACATTCGTTACGCTTCAGTTTTTTATTTAATGAGAATCTGTAGGCATATCCGCCGCCCCGTCCTTGGAACATCAGTAAATTTTAAACCCACTTTATTTCAATGTATTAAATTATCTCCCACGATTATCGGATTATATTTCCCCTATTTTTCTTTAATCAGCCTGTTTCGGCATAATTATTTTTGCTACCCCAAATGATTTTTTTTTATCAATTTTAAACTAAGAATACTGAAGGGTCTATAACTTCAACGTGATGTTACTTTGTAATTTTTAGTTCGACTGACCGCCTGTGGTTATAACACTGGTCGCAGTACTTTTAATTACTGTCGCTACAAATACGCTCTATGTAGACTTCATAGAAACTCTTCACCATCCCAATTATAAAACCGAAAGCTTCACATCGCTTATTATTTTGGAGGCAGACTAACTTTTGACTTCGATACTTAAAAATAAGTCTCGTACATTGATGTACCAATTGATAATAGTGGACCATAGTTCCTGCCTTGCATTTTTAATTCAAACTTTAATGTGATTTTAAAAAATTGGTCTTGGTAAAAGTAATTACAAAAAAACAAATAATAAATCTATCTTACAAAATTATATAACTACCTAACTTCCTGTTTCACCGGAGTATCTTACAATAGGATATGAAAATTAATTCTTCTAAACTTAAATTACTTTTAGGTATTTGCGTGGTTCCCGGCACCGGGTTCGGCCAGGCTCCGGGAACTCATCACATACGAATGACCATCCTGCCGAAGATGGAAGATCTTCGCACTATGATACATATTATTAAAACCTTTCACCAGAGCTTTATCGAACGATATACCTAATAATGAAGTCAGCAAGTATATAAAAACATATACCGTTGTGAGCAAACTGAAAACATAAAAAAATGTAACCATAATAATATTATAAATTAGGTTTCAAACAGGAGTCGTGTGCGAGATACACAATGAACGAATAACTTCTGTTGCCTCATTAAATGTTTCATTTTATTGTTCATGTTTTGTTTTATAAAACATTAATAAATCGTGAAAACATTCATTGCGTAAAGTTTGTTCCTCAACCTTGCACATTTCAACTGTTTTATCAACAGACTGTAATATACATATTATGTTAATATAGTTAAACTTATATAATTAGGTTAATTGCATCACCTCGCGATTAACAACATCGATACCAATATTATGGAACGATAAGTTTTATAAGGATGCAGTTTTTTTTTGTGTTAATCAGTGACTAAAGTCCAAAGAAGGTTATCACTGACTGTAACAATAGTCTTTATGAAGTTTTGGTACAGTATTGTCGTGACAAGGGATAAAGATATATAAGTTTTAACGTGCTATTTAATATTTTATCATTGATATGTAGTAAAGGATAATGAACAAGACGTATATAAAATAATTTTCAAGTATTTTAAAGAGGTTAAAACAATGGTTTCAACTATTGCAAAAGTTCATTAATCTTTAAAATAAAATTAGATGAACTGTAATACAATATATAACAACAATACTACTAACTTCAGCTGCCAGTAGAGGAAGAGGAAAATAGACAAATTTTAAATATAATTTTATTTTGTGCTTTAAATCCCAAACAGGTCGTTTAAAATGTCGATTTTCAACTGTAACTTTGTATTATTTTACACAAACAGTATTCTGTGATGCGATGAATGATAAAGTGTCCGGCAATTTATTACTGAAATATCACAAACATATTTTAAACAATGTTAAAAAATATATTGTTTATTAGCGTTTACGTTACAGTACGATATAAAACAAATATGTTGGTTTGAAGTCTCATTCAGACACATATTCTTGCCACCTTAATTTCTTTTATTTAATGCATAAAATATTTAATTGATAATATTAAGACATTGATAACGTATATGCGATTAGTGTTGTCTGTTCGATTCTTGATAAGATGAATTTTTTATTTTTGAGAGCGGTAACGAGAGTTTTCATATATTATTATTATAAAGAAAGTCATATACATTTTTTTAGGAATGTAAATCTGCAGGAGTGGTAATAAAAGTTGAAAAGGATTAATCTAATGTAGGGTCAATATATAAATATTTACACCACACTCCGTCATGTCATATATTCACCTCTATACCTCAGTTACAATTATCTAGTCTATAAAATCCTCCGCCAACATACAAAAGAAGCAAAATTTTAACCATAAGCTGTTTAAATTAAGAAAAGAAAAATATTTCCATTATATATAAAGTGTAACATAAACAATAACCAACGGAAAATGAAATAATAATAAAAACCAGTAGACCAGACTGATAATTCATTTAATCTTTATCGAATAACAATTTAATCAAACACTTATTGGTGAGAGTTGATTTATTTAATAGCAATGGAGTATAATTCATTTCCGAACGTGTCATTGACAGTTGACCCCAACTATTATTTATTATTACTCGTACAATTTAAAATCATATTCCATTATTTAATGAAATAAAGATACAATCGATTATTACCGCATTTATTGTTCAGAGTTGTACTGCATTTATTGTTAGCAATCATTTTTGATGTTAAGATAAGAACTGAGGATGGTGAGTCGCTACACTCGGTCTCGTGTTAATCTATCTTCGCTTGTTGTCCTCGGCTTGTATTTTATTTGTTGGTTGGAGTGTTTGGATGTAATCACTGGAGGATGGAATCCAATTGCAGTTGACTGATTAAAATTTACAGGAGACGAGAAGATCGCTGGGGAAGATTGTTGAGAGCAAGTTTATTTCATGATCGATCGCAGTAATATAATTATAAATAAATATAATTTGTTGAAATTAAAAACTCCCATGAGGCTAGATTAATTTTGACAGATTTTAAAAAGGAGTAGGTTTACAACTTGATAAATCCTTGTTCATGTCCGCACCTAAACTTTTACACTACAACCTATGGTCCAATTTACGCGATTTTTTTAGTATGATATTGAATAATCGCTGTCTTGCCTCATAAGCACTATTACATAGTTTAGATCGGTAGTCAGTAGTTGTCGTTATATGAACATTCAGTTATAAAGATTTTGTTTCTGATGACAATTTGATTGTCTTTGACAAGACCGTTCTGAATGTGAGCGAGTCTAACAACACTCATACTGTGGAAATGTTTCTTGGTGTGAGCGTCACTCTGATAATTTTTCATGGTTAACAAACATTTCTCTCAATCTTTCACTGTCTCGCGAGAACATGAATTATAGTTTTGAACAGCATTTTTTCGAAGTTCGTTTCTTTTTCCATTCCCGTTTCTTTAGATCAAATTTTTAAAGCGAATAGCACCTTTCGAAAGTTTACCAAACGCTGATCCATCTGGCGTACTCTGGAATAGCCCTACTATATTTGACAAAAATTATATTTCATAAGCCAAAAAGTAAGACATTAAAAACCGATAACAAAAACTAAAAGGCAGGCACAGGAATAATGTTAGTGATATTCTATGAGAATCTCGGTTAGGGAAAGTCAGCTACATCAATAAACTTTAAGAATAGTGATTCGTTTATTATTTTCACAGCACCAAGTAAGCCTGTCGTGATAGTATCAAGTATTATTTTGTTTTTAGGCTGGAAACCGACTTATAAACCCATGTGTCTCGTCTCTTAACACAAACGTCTTTAGTTGCTTATGTAACTCATGACTATTATTTTATTGTAATGCTAGGAAAACACACGACAGCGACTTGAGTACAAGAGACCTTCAGGAACACATCCTGACTTTATTACTGTAGGAACCTTGTATATTGTTGGAACTTACAGTGTTGTTGTTTTTTTACACATCAGTTTGTTGTCGAAGAACATTAAACTCTCAATTTACCACCAGCATCAACATTAACAACACCATTATATAAGGAGCTGCTCTGCTGGTTGCATGGTCCGGAGACTAATGCTTAGATTTAAATAAAAATGACATATAATATTTATTTATTTAACATTTTATTTCACATTGACACCACAGTCTCAAGTAGTTGTAATACGTATAATGTGTTCACTACTATCTTATTTTAATATAAAAGTAACAGTATCTTATTTAATTCAAAACCAATAGAAAGTTAGATACTCGTGTTTTTACATATGTTTGTATGTGTGAATGAATATATGCATGCGCATACATGGGCGTGTATGTACGTGCGTGATTGGGAGTCTTATTACCGATAGTATGATAGTAGCGGTAGCAGCATGAGTAAGTAGAAGGAACAAATGAAGATAATAACTTTTTTATAATTGCCTGGATATAAGATATATATTTATAGGTATAAGATAGTGAATCCAACATTGTGTCAGATTTGTGCCAGTCGATAAATTGCTTCGACTTGTTTCGTAACGAACGGAGACGTCAAAATACAAAACTTTAGATCGCTCTGTTCAAAGATTAATGAAGAAGATTAGCTCCAATTAAACTTGAGAAACTATCAAACAGACCGAACGAATTGACTTCACCAGCTCGATCATTCGTTTAGCATTAATAATGATTTTATATGTCTTCGTCCCATTAAACATTTAACATATAATTTAGATATAAAAATTGCTTTCGCTCAAACCTTACACGGATAAAGAAACATTATAAAAAAAAATATATAAACTATGTACTAATAATTCCTTTTCTTTATTGTAGTTTATGATTGCCGGTCTGTGTGTGATTTTAAATTCTTGTTAGAAAACTCTTCATTGCTGAATTGTTTTTAAACAAAGTATCAATAAAGAAGTAATATTGTCTTCTACATCGGTGATATCATAATTTTAGTTATATATACAGTTTATTTTTTAATTCAATACTGATGTTAACCAGTCAACATCCAACGTTTTAAAGCTGAGCGTGAAGAATTCTATAAGAGACAAGCCGAGTAATGTTGAAGAGAATAACTAAATATATATAAGAGACAAATGTTTTGTTAACAAATACAATAACAACAAAAAACTTTGATTATTTTTATGTATGTTTATTATTAAACGCTCCCTGATTGTATGGAGCAGGTTTCCTCGAATGAAAAAAAACTAAAGTGAATATATTTCTGTTATCATAATAATCACTGATATTACTAAGATCATGTTTATTAATATTTTTTAACTTAAGTTTTTTAACCGAAGTTTAACTTCAATAGATATCATCTCTATATCACCTTACAGTGTTAATGACTCCTACGTCCTCTATTCCTCTTACGTTGAGACGTTGACCCACACTCCATAAAGTGAATCGTCTTTTCGTTTGCCGATTAAAATGACAAACATAAAAATAATATAAAACCGAAATCGTGATACGTTTTTTCTATATTGCAAAATATATATTATAATATATATCAATTTCATAAACCTGATATGGAAAGGAGGATGTTTCCATACGTTTTTGACAAAAGAAATTATGTCACATGAAATGTAATTTTTTTATGGTATCAGTGAGAGGAACAAAAATTTTCTGTAAAACTGGAGAAGTAGAAATTATATAAATAAGTAACGCGATATTAATAGCAGGAATTGATTGTAATTTCTTAAAATATTGTGAAATTATTACAATATTCACAATGTTTATGTAATAAGTGGTAATAAAACATTTTACTCAGTACGGTATGTATGAAACACTCATATGTACATATTAATAAACATATTTTTTTCAGACCTTTTGTGAGTGTTGAGGGGAGGACAATAATTGAGAGTGTGGTTTAAAGCTGCTCGCACGTTCCTCGAAGGTTCACAGTAACGTGTTGTTAGGTGAGGTGAGTCTTTAATATTTAAATTACTTTCGGTTACAAAATCTCGAAGGAACTTTAATTATTTTCCGAAGTGAGAACAAAGCGCTTTCTCTCAAGTAGAAATTAATAACATAAAAGGCGAGGCGAGACATTGTTCAATTATATTTATAGCTCGGATATTAAATACACCGTGGAGAGATTTTATAATCTTCACCTCTTTGTAGACCGAAATAAAGGCAGCGTTAATTAGAATTCAGTCAATGGTACCTTCAAACGTTCCGAAGACTCTTTGAATCTTCAACTTTGACTGCTGATTTGTGCTATGTTCATTGTTTATACGCTGCTTGGGAATCAAAATATGTGTCAAATAATTCATTGTAAAAATATGTAAAGGGCATGTGTTGCTAAGCATTATTTCATAATATTTAACAATGAGTCGGATTTAATAATATTTGACATAGCAACATATGTCGACGTATGATTACTGACCGCCACGATCCGGTTGTCGTCAAAAAAATTGATCCTCGTGTAAGAGCAATGTTCAATGTTTGTTTTGTAATACATTATTATTATTAAATATAAAGAGAGTCACATGTTTAGTAATTTTTTTATATTTGTATAAATGGTTTTAATTACATACATTAATTATTTAATGTTTACTTTATATGATATTATTGTAGATAACATTTATTACAACATTTTTGATGAATCACTGTACAAACTAATAAAATATAAATATTTAATCTTGAAAATTAAACGTATCTTCGTATTAGAAACTAAAGTTTTAATCAGATTTATGGTTCTTTGGGAGTTAAATTTTCCAGGGCTGTTGTCTGCTGTTAATAAATGAGTTTGAAAAATTGAGGGGAATATTAAAATTAGTTATTACACAAAAGTTTTCAAGCTACGACTTTGTAACCAGAAAGTAATGAAAAGTTGTAACCTTACGAGTTACGACGCACCCAGGTAGGTAACAACTCGAACTTAGTTATCGTTGGAGGATCACTTATGTGTAAACAAATAAGGAACATTAATTATTACATTATTCGCTTACAAATGAGGTTGATTGTTAATATTGACACGTTGTGATTAATTAATAACTTTATTTTGAACTTTGTACTGTCAACAAATGAACAGCACGTTCTACAGTACAGAGTTATACCACAATTCATGGTTTGGAATTATAACCACATTGATAAATTATAATTTTACATTTCAATAGTTACCGGGTTTATGACGTGATTATTCTGATCCCATGCACTTTAAGCTGAAGGAAGCTATAGGTGTGGTCTTATTTTTTAGATTGTGAATTATTTGTTTTACCCATCAACAACAATATCGTTATGATATTCAAACAAAAATCATACAATCAAAAACTCATCTATAATGACCAGATTTATAAACTCCAAGTCCAGAAGTATCTAGATCTAGTTGATTATTATAGGTTTTATTTTAATATTAGTTTATAGTTAAGATAATATTTTCAATGATAGATATAATTTATTTAATATTTCTGAACATTCCAGATATTGATTGAGAAGCGAAAGACAAACAACAAGAACGCAAACGGACTTCAAGAGAACATATTACGTAATATTGTAAATAACAGTGTGAGGGTGGGTGATCGAGAAAGAGAACTATTGATTTAAAATCATTTATCCTTTAAAACTTTTTATATAAAACATTTAATACATATCTTTCCATTGTTCCCAAAAATAAGTGAAACTCTTTTAAAATCTAATAATAGAATAGTAGGAGGCAAATGAGCACTCACATTACACATGACCGAGCAGATTGTAGGAAATAGAACGGGGCACGTTCCCTCGAGTAAGTAATGGAGGAAAATAAAGCAACAACGAGTAAGCGACTATGAATACAGAGCTCAGCTCCGGGCCGGTCGCGGTCGACGCGGCTCCCGAATGTTACAATGTTCTACTTAAAATTCAAACAGCGTGTTTAAAACCTCCTCTACTGGAAAATCTGAGTCGGTCCTGAAAAAGTGGCTCGTTATGTAAACTGTTGGAGGCGAGCTGAACTTGTACGGTCCACGTGAATAACATACATCTACGACCACACACTGTAATGTAATGAAACGATTACTCTTATATAGATTATTGATAGTTAACATTAAAATTATATTACATTATATTTTTCGTGCATATTATTAAATTTGTAAAAAATATATAAAATGATTGAAGTCAACTAGTTAGTGACGTTTGAATATTTAAGTCTCACACTTTTTATTCCCACATTATATAAAAATAATTGAATATAATACATATTGAGTGTCGTTTTAGTTTACCACAACGTGATTTTACCTCAGAGTAAATATCTCTGTTCCTTATGTTTTCATTGATTCATTTACAAAAAAAAAAGATCTCAGTAATGTTTTTGTTACAAAACTTATAAAGATGTATTTTTATAACTCATGATACATGAACAAAGGAAAAACAACAAAGAGACAAATAATACTTTTTGGGATTATTTATATATATCTCAATACTATTCATATTCAAAAACATCTAATGTAGAGGTCATATGTGTGACAATAATCTGTGACATTTGTATGTTACGCTATCAGTTTATTATTTATATATGATACAGTAATAGATCGTTTTGTAGGGCAGACGATTCTTCTATTACAGTGCTCCGACGTGCCCTACTTACTGCTCGATACCCGACACACAGTTCATATGATAAATACAATAAATTATAACTTGATAATGTACATACTAATATAATAATGCTTAGATTACTTTGATAAGTAGACAAAGATCTTTAGCACTAAAGAATAGTGAGAAGGAAAAGGGCATAGTCAAACAATCAAGTCTAGCTTAAAGTTAGATCGTTTGGAACCTCGTCTCGGTGTTTAGGATCTACTGAGCAGAAACTATATAGACATACAGTCTTTATATAGTAATATTCACAAAGAAAACTTAATTCGTTTTTTATAATATTTCGATGTTCGTTGTATGAGAAACTAAATATAAGTTTTAGTTATAAGCGACGACGTTAGCTTCTGGCAAAGAGCTTTGAGGCTTAAATTAATTTAGAAAGTTCCTCGTGAAAAGAGGAATAGAACTAAAGACTTCCTTAAACCCTCGCAGCCTCGAGGTATGAGGAGGAGGAGGAAATGTTTTGACAATATTAATCTTATTTTGATTTCATTCTAAATTATACTGTTGAATTTTTACCTTACCTTACCAATTTAAATAGAGTGAGGAAAGTCGATTTCATAAAGGATATTAAACTATTATTTTTGTTACATTGAAAATAATAAGATTAGCAACAAATTTTTATGACAATTATTTCTTCAAAAGGAGATTTATCAGATTTTTCATATTAATGTATGTATCGTACAGTTTTAACTAACAGAAGTACATACAGAAGTCGAGTAGTTTTCTGTATACATTTTTTTAATGAAATGATAATTATTTATGAATAGACGTAATCACTAAAAGAATTAAATGAAACAATTTTTTCAGCCGGTCAGACGAGATATGTCCGTGATCACGGTTGCTGAAAAGTAACCGAAACGTCGGAAGTATGTAGTTTATTACAAAATATATAAACCGCGTAGTATATACAAAAAATATTAGTTTCATTTTAATATTCATTTCACTTGAATGAATACTCGCGAAAGTCTTAGAACTCATCACTGAAATATTTTCTACATAAACTCTATGGCTTTGATAATAAAATAAAATGTTCACATTATTTTCACACACAAACAGCTTTTGGATGTAGATATTCCAAATAAACTGGAAGATAAAAACTTTCTTATTAAATGATTAATTATAATTTGGTCGTTAAATAAACAAACAAATTCACAGTTGTTATGTACGCGCAACATATTAAAAATTATACGAACATCTCCGGGGCAACATCGTTGTATGTATAAAATATCATATAACGAGTGAAGCTCCTGACTCCGCAGAACGAACACCAATCCGTGTGAACCAGATGATTTCTGATACCACACAAGCTATGGAATGGTATTGCTATCCTAACATAGGGGCAATCATGTAGTATTAGGTGTAGATTATAAGTTTTAATATGTATTTCTTATTATAATATGCATATCAGTAAGTTTCGTTGTGTTCCTGGAACCTCTGGTTGCCTCCCTACATAAGTTCGTTCAGTATTATTATATTTTTGTAACCCTGTATGTACATATGTAAATCTCAGATACACATTGGTTCGGATTACCGATTTGTTGTTTTTGTTTTCTCGAGATTATTTTTAAATCTTTCCAGAAATAATGATTTCTAACTAACGTTATTAACTTCCAATACAAATATACATTTAAACAAGTGATAATAAGCAATGGTCGTTTCATTGTTTTAAATCTGTTATGAAATAAAAAGATAACCAAAAACAGAAATTAATATTAGGTCACATTGAAGGACAAACAATACTTTGACGTAAAAAACATATCTTAATACGTCGATAAAGGTCTCGGTCAGTTTTACAATCATAAGTACGTTTGTTATAGTAAAAAGATAATTGTTTAATCACGTTACTACATATTGTGTAACTGTTGTCTTGACCTACTGCTACATGAACTCTCACACGTTCCTCAGAATATGCACAGTAAACAATCAGAAATATTTTATTTCATCTCACTATGATAAAGTATATTTGCACAAAACGAGAGATATAAAAAAACTTCTTTTTTTGGAGTCCAAGTAAAGAATTATATAAAGAAAGTATAAAGTGTGAAAAAAATTACATTTACAAATTAAACCTAATAAACTTTAAGATGGATTTAGTTTAACATGATTTTATATTTCTTATATAATTTAAACTACTTGCATAGTTAAATAACATAACATGTTACTAATTAAGAAAATATTATTTTGCAATTAAATCGAAATAACTTTTCACATTTAAATAGAGATAAAACAATAACAGATGTAAAGATATGCTTATTTTGTCAGATCGAGTAATTAATTTAAAAAAAAAATTATTCAACATGTCCAGAACAAAGAGAAGCATAAATCAGTTAGATTTATTTAAAATAAAAGTTTTTCAATTTTATATAAAAAGAAGAGATATCGTTGATGTATTTGGTCGCCCTTGTTCGTAACACGTCTGTAGGTAGTCGTACAATGAACTTAAAACAACATTCACTGTCTGGGATCAGCTCAACAAATAAGATTAAACCTATCTCTTAGACTGGGGTGATATTATAGTTTCACAGAAAAAAAAGCCTTACGTCATTATTATATGTTATTTTTCACTTTAAATTTTCTATCAAAAGAAAACTTATAAATAAAATCTTATACAAAAGCTCTAAAAGTTAGAACTCTCTAGAAGTAATTTTTTTTTTATAATTTCAATTGATTCAGATATCACATAACTTCGCGTTGTTAATATTGCTTTAGTACATTCAATGAAGTTTATAGTTTACATTTTAACCACTTTCATTACATTTGTTTATCTATCAAACAAAAAAAACAAGTGGAACAAAAGCGATCATATTAGTCATAATAGATTTCTGCTAGACGAGTCTGGTGTTAAAGATATTATGTTTCATAAAGATAACTATGTAAAACGAATGATGTGGTAGAATCACTAATAACAAATAAACATATAAATAATTACATAATACACGTATTATTTTCTACGATACATACTAAATAATAAAATTAACCAAATAAAGTTAAGTAACAGTTGTTCAAGGCGATAAGGCTCAATTTTCAATGTGAAATATTTGTAATGAAGAGACATGTGACCGTTGTAATGGTTTTTTGGTAACTAACTAATATTTAAAATTTACAGAGCTGTGGACTGTATTTCATTTACCCACAAAATTATGAATACAAATATGTAATATTAATTTCTAACAAAGGGCGAGCCAATCAGCTGTGTCTTATCTTAGACACAGTACTCTCTACACCTCACGTATATTCTACAAGGCATCCTCACCCCCGCCCGCCACTCACCCCTCCCGTTTTTAGCTGTTTGAGATTATTTGGCTACGGTAACTACTTTGTTAAGAAACATAAACAAGTATCTATATTTCGACGGTGCTCCATAAACAGACATAACCACTACATACTCTACAAACGAAATAGGAAGTATTGATAGGAAACATAGAATCATTTTATATTTTTACGAATTACAAATATAATACACACAAGTGTAATTAAAATACGATGTTGCTGAAATAAAAACATAATAAAAGTGGAACTTTAAATTGAAACTTTAAATAGTGCGATATCAAACATAAGTCTCCGATGACGTCACTCAGTTCTGTCACTCGTTGTATCTATAGGTTGCTGGTTTTCATATTTATACATACATTTTGATGGTACGAGATATTTCCTTATAAAAATTTAAAATGGACCATCCGTTAACATCACCCGACCATTATGACAACATTAATATTACAAAAAATTTCACTGTGACTCATATTTTATGCCAATATTGGACACATTTTTAACTTCAAACATACCAAAGAAAATTTTTTCGCCTAGACTGAGAAGAAAATTGGTTAATATACTCTTGTTAAACTGAAATAAATTATACGTGTAGAAGCAGCTGTATAGAATACAAAGTACAATATTTAAAAGAAGGAATTATTATTTCTATAAAAAATCACATATAACGTCAAACAAGTCGAATAATTCTATAGTTAACAATCATTGTTTAAAAACAACGTAAAATGAAAAATATGTTATTTTAAACATAATACTTTCATAAACATTATATAATCACTCTCCCTACTGTAATGCATTTTTGTAAATATGAACAGCTCTATACATTCTAATATCCCAAGGGGCCTCGCTGCCGCTTTATCTTGGTCTTGATATTAATATAAGAGCCAGGTACCTGGTACAGATTAAACTAAATATACTCGACAAATTGAATGACGACCAACTGTTTAGTGACCGAGCCCGTATTATATTAAGTTCTTAGAAAAAGATTACGCTCATATTAAAGTGAATCTCTTAACGACATCACGAGACGAGGTCTTTACAGTTTTCTTTCATTATTCATTTATATTTACTACACAACTTTATTAATTAAAACAAGACTGAAATTTTTTTGAACCATTATTCTGATTTAAAATTTCAAAAGTCTTCCATTAATGGGAGATTTTGAGTTCTTACTTTTTAAAAATTAAAAAAATATTATTTTTATACTGTCACACTGTCACTTGGTGACCCCATCCGTTTATGCATAGGTATTATTTATAAGCGCAGCGCATTAACATGAAACTGTTCTCATCTCTGTTAAACTAGTTTTTGTTTTAACCTTCATTCTACCTCATCATAGCGTGTCTGTGTGTGTCGTACAGACCAGGGTCCGGGTTGTTACTATCATGTTATACACTTGACACTACTTATTAATTTTAATCATATTGTGTGATAATGTTAGAACCGACCCCTCATTAGTTACTGTTATTAAATCCAAATCCCCTACAAAGATACGTTATATTCCAAATATATCTGTACTTTTTGCCTTTCTTAATTTACGAAGTATCTTTTATAATTATATCTTTTCGGTACGAAGAGAATTCCTTTGTTTTATAACCAAAACGCTCTGCAACAGGTACAAGTGTTATGAGGATCCCCAATGATGTAATGATTGTAACATCTGTTGTTGGAATTTAAAGCAACATTAGGGCAGTTGCTAAGCTGATACACCTTGAAAGTGTGAAGAAGTGAGTATAGTTATTGCATCAAAAATTTCATATCATAGGAATCCGACGGTATCAGTTCAAGGGTTGATGAATGGAAAAAATTACACACTACAAACATCGTGCCTCATTACATAATTTTATTGCCATAGAAAACAGTCTCATGGCTTAAAACATAGTAAAGCGAAGAAAATGTATGGGTAATTAAAAAAATCTAAACAACAAACAATCATTAAAAAAAACAGGAAGCACCAGAACACACGAAGATAAACAGATTAAGTGAAGCATCACACATCGGCACCCAGTCTCAACACGTAGTGGTCGTTTTTTTGTAATTTTAATGAAGAAATAATTAAAGACATTAGTTTTTGTACTTGAAATATAACTGGATACTTATTTTGTGGTTACTACGATGTTTAAGATAGTAATCGTTACTCAAGTTTTACACACGTTATGTTTGTAGGACAGAATGTATGTATATTATATGGTTAAAGAATCACATTGATAATTAATAAATGTTATTAATTTAATGGAATATTTTTTGTTATTGTGATTAAGAGTTAATTGTAGACGGATTCTACACTTCAGCGATTAATTTAAGCAAAATATACTAACATTTGTCCTGACGAAACAGAAACACAAAATATTACGATACCCATGAAATAAAAAGTGACCTCAATCCTAAATACTTTAAATACAGTCATAAAAAAAACAATATAACAGTATTCACCGTCGAAGTTGAACTGGAACTTGGTTGGAAAGGTTGTTGTTTAATTTTCAGGTTAACTGAAATTTATGTACTTGTAAGCCCACAAGGTAATTTTTTAAATCAATAATGTATAATTTTTTATCTAAATACATAATGATATCTGTACATATTATCCTTAAAACTGTGTTATAACAGAATTAATTAATGATAATATCTAAAAATCACATAAGATAAAAGATAATAACTGCTTTTTATATATTGTATATTTTATATATATCATTTGTCGTACATTAAAGAAGTAAAACGGTTTCAAGTCTTCGCCGCTCAAATATTTAATGCAATTAAAAGTGTATAAATAATTTAATAGCTTTGTATATTTAGTTCACAAGTCCATTCATTCTTCAAATAAATCTAATTACTCTTCTAATTGTAAGCTGTCTACAGTTACAATCAAATTATTGAATGAAGCGTGTTTGAGTTTCAGCTGCGAGGGGTTCCTACTACTACCTCCTCGGGGCCGGGTCTTGTTCCAGACGTCGATTTGTTCAACAAGAGCTTATTCTAATATAAATTATCTTATGAAATGTCAATATTTTTTCACCAACAGTTTACTTTCAGATCCTTTACAATTTTTTTTGATATCCAACACAATATATAACAGGCTAAGGTGTATTTTCAATATTTTGTAATAGAAACTTTTATTTAGTTATTGGTAGTTTGTAATAAATCGTTTTAATTTAAATAGCTGAATCACAACTGTTCTTAATTTAAGAAAACAATTAACATAAACCGAGATCAGTCACGATGACATAAACTACTCTTCATTTTAAGAGTTGTAAATTTGATTACATTTATAAAAGAAATGTCATCAACACAGTGTGTGTTTTTGTTTTTCAAAAATGTCATTCTATTATTATATCTATTTCGGTACATCATTACACAGTCCAGTAGTTAGTTTATCAATCTTTTCAACAAAATCTATTATCAAGAATGATTATAAACTGATTATTTCAAGTGAAATATGCTCACTGGAAAAACTTTTTAAATCGTATGATATTCAAATAAATAATTAATCTTAGTATCAATATCTCGGGACCGTCCTCATTTCATTAGAATGTGGGCAGTGGGCAGTTTTTAGAATTAAACGCTTAATAAAGTAAATCCAAACGTTTCTCTAAGCAAGCTGCCGCAGATTGTTCAATGATTCCCATCATAATAAAATTGTAATCATCAAAAAAATTCAAACCTGACCACATCCATGACTTATGTGAATGCAAATTACGGCCATCCAGAGATTTCAGAAAATCTACGAGACTATCTTAAAACAAAATGATATTAAATGTATGTTAAATACTTTCTAATTTTACTTGATTTATAACTTTAATAAAACTCTTATAATGTAATGTCATACATTAATAGTCGTGAGCATTGTTGGTTCCCACGATGAGGCAGTTAATTGAGCTGATGTAGTTCAAAATTAAGATGAGAAATTCAAAATTTTATTTAATATCAATTAGTAGAATATGAAACAGTCTCACATCAGATTCATAACTTCCTTCAATCTCACACATAGTCCAACAGAATCTTTTTCGATGCTTGATCCGACCGAAACTAAATGGAAATCATAATAAGGAAACATAAATAAAACCTTGACAGCCGGGAGATGGAGTCGAGTCCGAGAGGATGTATAGTTGTTAGAGTAACACTGGGACATAAATAAAGAATATAAGACATAACGTGCAAAAATATCAGAGCTGGTTCTCTTATGTAAACTGAATATTCAATTGAAACCATTGGTTTCAATTGAAAATAGTGGCAAATTATCTTTTTAACTTCTCTAATCATTTATGTAGAGGGGAACGTAGAGATGGGAATTTGGTTACTGGAACTAGCAGATGCTTTTGTTTGCTGTTCAACGATAAACAAGAGAAATCTTTGAGATGGTCTTAAAAAGAATGTTTCTTTCTAGAAAAGAATGTCTCTTTTTTTCAAGAGTTCGAAGTTAAAGATACCAGTTGGAATTCGCATTTTCATAAACAAAAAAAAAGTAGTCAGTGATGTGTATGTTTTTAACAATAAAAGTAAATCGTCGAGAGTATTAAATATTGTCATTATTTAATTATATTGTCATTGTCATTTCATTTATGTATTTTTTTATAACCTTACTGTATCTCCTCATGTCACTAATAGAATGTGTTCTTATTTTTCCCAATAATGGAATGAAATTTACATTTCTTTCTTCTCCAAACTTTATGACGGTAAATGTACAATCTTTATAAAGCTATTTATTGGTAAACATGTTTATGAGAATTAAGAAAACAGTTCAAGTGAAGTATCAAATTTTGTTGTCGACTGTTTAATATTAATATTGTAAACATTAACGAAATTGTACAAAAACTTTTGTTAAACATGTTTCTTGCTATTGACATCTCCTTTCAGAGACTACGAAATTGATTTTGTAATAATAATCCCTTTAAACAAATTTTATGAAGAGTTTTAACATAAGTTTAAAATCAATCATAAAAGGAAAATACATATAAATTAATATATTTCAACATAAATGTCTTTGTTACATAAATATCTAATGGACAAAATCTATTTTTAACACAATATTTCGATTACATTGCACTTTATAGGTATAACAATATATATAAGTATCTCGTTTTAATAAGTTATGAACATGAATCAATATAATATACAGATAAAGGAGTACAATATTTTATATATTCTCCGTGTCTTCATACATACATCTTTATAATATGCAGATGTTAAATTATTATTTATAGCAAAAATTTTAAAGTTTTAAGAACAATATGTATAAAAGTGACGTAAATTTCCACAGAATGTTATAATTTGCATTTTTATCTTCAACATATTGTAGCAAAATTTCAATCCAATTAATTTTCAATTTCATACCATAATGAAGCTGGGGTAGCTTCTCAACTTTTCATGAGAAAACCTGTTATCTTTCCGCTGAGCACTTCTCAAAGTGCAGGAAAAACGTTTAAAAGATCTCTTGATATAACAATCCAAAAAGAAGAATAGCACTTGGAATATTTATTACTATGAAGACTCGTATAATAAAAAGATGATAACATTGTTTGATTCATTACAGACGCCTGTAACAGAAGCTGATGGTCGTACTAAACAAAATACAGTTCAGTGTTTTATATTTAGATAGTTAAAAATGGCTGGTTATTTACCCTTTGTATAACAATAATACAATTAATAAGAGAAAACATTTAATTAAAGTGTTTCCAAACACAGGGTAAACTAAATTATCGTGTATGTCTTAATACACATATATGAAGATATAAAGCTACATTATAGTTAAGCACAGAACAAGATTATTCCTGTGTAAGGTTCTAAAGTTTCCCTCGTACTGACAACATCACGACGTACAGCAGACAGCTCCGTAATATTCTTAGACAAATATTAAGATCTACACGGACTACGACAAGAGAGCTGACCAGAGAGAAAACATTTATAATGTGTAACAATTACAGCAGCGGGAGAGAAATGTTATACTGCTACATACTAGCATGAGGCCGACATTAATAAAAATGGAATTTAAGAATAGGTGTCGTGAAAATTTAGGGTATTTTGAACTTTTATTTGGCATTTCAAGATTCTCAGAAGGGCTCGATTCAAAGTACTACAGACTTCATAAATTCATTTCAATTAACAGATTTGTTATAGATAATATTTAATATTATATTTTTTTCTAAATATAACTATTATCTTTATTTTTGAGACGTACTTATTAGAATTGATCTATCGGAATTCCATTGGCTTAAAATACATTTTAGCAAAAACCTGCATCATAAAAAGGGGACCAACTTGCATTTAATTGTAAAATAAATTCAGTTTAAGTGACAGGTTCACAGAGATCTTTAGTTATTTGTTCACTAACATAACAACTATATTATTTTTTGTAACTTAATTTCGTCTCGTTTATAATATTGTATTAGAGACACGCCTCATGTGTGATCACGTAGTTGCTAACTCAACCAACTCCGCGAATGAACTTATTATATTATCGTCTGAGGCCAAGCTCTGGCTTTATTAAAGTGTTTACTGACACCGGCGGCAAACTCCGCTGACCTAGTTCAAACGATGACACGGACGTCACTTACTTACTACAGATTACATAAGAAATAATAAAGTTTACACTTGGAGCGAGATCTAACACTTAGAAATACACGGGTAGCAGTCAAATAATAAGGATCTTTACGGCCAATGTATAGCAATTAATATGTTTAAATAAATAATTAACGCGCACGTTAACAATATTTTCAATAACTAGCTCCTATAGTTCTAATATAAAACAATATTGATGTTTTGTGAAGTGTGTCGATGAGTGATGTGGGAGTGTGTTCCTCGTTATACGACACTACATTGATGTATCATTAACAATACAATACAATAACTATTTGTCTTTCTGAGTGTCCATTAAACATAATATATGTTTCATTCTAACCTACGAGTATATAGAATAAAAATTAACGTTTACATGTTAATTTAAATTTATGGATATGTATTTATAACTTCAAATAGTAGGTATAAGTTGAATACCCGATGAAGATTTGTCTGTGATAGGTTAGTACCTACAAGCCATTGTGGTTTTGTTTTTCAACTCGTCTGTCCGTGATCTATAAAACAATATAATAAATACGGTTCATACATACACAAATCATAATTTAATTCAACTACGTCCTCTAGTAAATGTTAGGTATCATTAGAGCGGTGAATTATTACCCTCCATCCCGCTGACCGCCAGCTTGTCTGTTGTCCTGTTCTAAGAAGAATATTAAGTATTCTCCCACGTGTTTTATTAAATAAAATGTTTCCTAAACTTCTTATTCTCGCTCCACATTGTTAGCAAGTGTAATAAAAATAACATAAACCCCATTCCGCACTCAGATTACTAAAGAGGCGTAAATAAGATTAAATAGCATTACCAGTTGGATTCACAACGTCTCCCTCCTTTGTGTAACCCTCTTTATGACTCCAACTTCTAATTTAATTTAATATTCTTTTTAAATTTTATAACGTAGACGTGTTTCAACTCATACACCTCTTAGTTCCTCTTTTAAAACAATTTTTATTTCAAGATTGTAGTGCTCAATATACTATAGTGGCTGAAAATTAAATCCTCTCCATTTTGCTTCCATTACAGTAGAGCGAAAAAAAAGAGTTACAATTTTGCAGAAATTTCATAAAAATTGTTTTTCTTACATCAAATAAGTTTCTTTTGTTATTAATTATTTCGGAGCTATGGCTGAAAGTAATAAATACTAGTATAACAATATATGAAACAACATTCTTAACACCAAAAAAAATTACAAAATTTAAAGAAATCTATCGCACACAATATTCAGAATATTGTTACTCGTTTAAAATGTATAATACATTAGTACAACGTTTAAATTATGATAAACACTCAACTCATTCAGTCTTATTTAGTCCACAAATAGTTTACAAAACGAACCTTCACTGAGCTCCTAAACGAGCCAGTGGAAGCCAGGTCTCAGTGGCTAGGATTAGCAGAGCGAGTATTTATAGCTTGTTTTAAGAGGATAAACCAGTCCAGCACTCAACTAGGAACAAACGGAGCCAAAACAAACGACAGTCGGCGGGTGCTCATTCAATTATAACTGTTACCGTACTCGCTTGTTCACTACGGCTTGGACAATACTTATTATAAATACATTAAATACGGTCCAGAGCTCAAACTATATGGTGGAAAATGTTAATTATAAGTTAAAATGGGACACAGGATATTATAGAACATCGGACACATGTTCTGTTGTTTTAGTTTAATGAATTCTGTAATAAAAGAAAGGGAATAAAATTATCGATGATAGGTGATAGGGTCTTTATAAAGTTTTAAAACTTCAGAATAATAAATACAACACTGATAAGAATTTCGTAACAAAACATTGTAGTCCCCATGAGACACATAGATACATATGTACATATACAGTATATTTAATAACACGATGTTATATGCAGACCGCAATCCTGTTCGTGACGAATTTTTTTTAATCAATTTTTTCTTTTTGAATAAATTTAAAATACTTCAAAAAATTATTTGAAACACAGATATGATTTGCAACCAATATGCAGACATTATGCGAACTATTTTTATAAAGTTAAACTTTCATAAAATATCATATAAGTGAATTTATGGGAATTCGCTGACAAAGAGACCAAAAACATGTGATTCCGGCCAGGATCGAACTGGCGGCCTTCTGCGTGTAAAGCAGATGTGATAACCACTACACCACGGAACCTGATATACATTGTGGAAAAAATACATGTGAATGTATTTAATCGATATAAGTGAAAGTTGTTTCTCTGTCATTAGTTTTATAAAACTTGTCCCTCAATGAAAAAACCATTAACTTCACGTGCTTTATGTTTATTATATAAAGTATAAGCAGTGATATTTATATAAGATTCATCTTTAACTTATATCAAACCATAGAAGTAATTATTAAACTTATGTTTGTAATATTCGTCATCGTGTTTGTGTAAATATTTTTAACTGTACTTCCTAAACTGTAATTTATTATACAGTCCATAAAGCCCTAATAAATATCATGGATATAGAAAATTTTAATTTAATTAAGAAATTATCATAAAGAACACACGTCAAAACTAATTTAAATAAGTCAGATACCAAGCTTCCAACAACCTCACTAAAATAAGATACTTTTCCGTGCGTTAAACGACGGAAAATAAAGATTAAAAATGTTGGGGGACAAATATTATGCTTCTTTCTTTTTAATAAATTAAGGAGTGAAGTAATGTGTTAATATTATCCCATCTGATTACTGAAATAAAACGTACTCGTATATAAGATGTAACTGGATTTATAAGTCACCCTGTCAAATTTAAAGTATTTAAAAACAACATAGGTGAGTAACAATCGCGGATACTTTTAATGAGTCTCAATTAAACATTAATTTACATGTAATGTATAATAAAATTAAGTACTTACAACTGAAACACACTCGTACATTTAATTTCATTCACCTCAAATAACTTTCACAACAGAAATATAATTATCACCAAATAACAATAAGTGTTAACAATGTATTTTATAACCGAAATACAAATGTCTGGTACAGAACATCATGACACAAGGTATATTATTATAATATTAAAGGCACTTAATTTAATGAGATGATTAATTTAATAAAACTAAATATTTCTCATTTACCTCACGTATTTTTATGATTCTACACTATACCAGACATTTCCATAACTTTACAGTAAAATGTGTCCCGGGAGTGTCTGACATAACGTGACAACAATGTTCCTAAAATGATAGTATATCATACTAAAATAAATGTAAGTATTAAAAACTTCTCTATTACAACATATAACTCAAGTTGTAAGGAACTAATTACAGTTTCAGTGTCAGTCGCTAGTCGCTAGGAACCCTAATCCTAACCCATACTAGTGACTCTCTGCGAGCACAAACCCTTGATAATTCGTCTCGTGACATCGCCCTCGCTGTAAATAATAGTGGTTAAAGTTAGTTTACAGTTTTAACAAACTAGTTTAAAGTTACAAAGTCAACTCACACACAAGTTTCTTGTGAAGCTTTATATGTATATACAAATTACTTGTGGTAATGAACATATCTAGTAATCTCCAAGTATAAGAAAATAACTTATATTCACCCTATGTATGTACTTTACAATATAAGTACATTCTAATGAAGTTCTAAGTAATTAAAACAAATGTTTTGGCAGTAAAGAGAGCTCGGCAGTAACACGAATGAAACTATTACAAACTTTTGTCATTTGGTAAATGAGTTATTAAGTTGGATGAGTGAATGTTCTGTTGAAAAAGTTTGAGATTTAAGAAAAACATCTATTCATTTACAAACTACTCAGACTTATATCTATGTATGCTTAAAAATATAAGTTTCATATTTTAATAATAATAAGTTTTGCAGTCTGCTGAGACGTGCTGAAAGGTTTACTGGTGACCACATTTTGTGTAAAACCAATCTAGTCATTCACGAAGAGAGTATTGTAGAGCGTGCGGAGGAAGTGCCTGATATATGTAACTCCACAATAACCTAATTAATTATTACGACTTAAACCACGGCGAGTGTCCATTCTCTCTGATACGGACAAGGCATTACTCCTTTTTTAATAAACTGTAGATGGATCATCAGTAACAATATCTTTGTATCAAACTTCATACTTACTTTAATAGTATTATAATTTTCTATTGGTGTTAATATTCTTTACAGAATACTAGTATTATTAGTATAGTTTAATATACATATGAACGTGACATAATTATATTAGTCTGATGCAACATACGATTAAAGTTAAAACTCGTTCATAATATATTTAATACGTAATACTACGCTATTATTTATTATTCTTATTTATAATAATATGTAATGGTTTTGTCTGATTTTGATTCATTTCTAAATTTGGTATTCATTGCTGGTAATTATATGCTAGTAAAAATTCTATTGGTGAACGTGTTTATTATAGAATAAAAGTGGACTATTAAGTTTATATTATTTCTCGTAAATATAGTCCATTAATCTTACTTTGCGAGTGGATACAAAAATAACAACAAGTCTCAGCTAGGTCGGGCTACAGTCTACTAGACGAGGCCGGCCGTCAACAATTTCCTGCACTAACGGCGATGGAAGCTTTTATAATATGATCAGACTCGAGCGACTGAAATAATAACATATCCGGCATTTATATCATTGTGACACGTAATACATATATTGAATATTGTTACTGGTCTCTATACACTATCTTGATCATTTCGATAAATTTTATTCGTTATATTTATTACGAAGCTGCAAGATGAAGAATTCAAAGATTACTTTTGACATACTTATTTAAAACTAAATAAAGAAATTGAACGCAAAGTATAATTAAAAACAATTAGCAATATTTTTTAACTTTCTTTAATTTTGTCCTCACTACTCACAACAGTAGCAACGGCCAATGAAATATTCATATTTCTGTCCTCCTATAGATATTTTAGATGACGCGAGAGCTGTAATCAATAATGTTACATACTACTAGAAACATTCCTGAGAAATCGTAACATAAACTCTTTGTTACAAAATGTTAATAATAATTAAAAGTTACAGAAGATATTGGTTTGTCTGTTATAGCAACGAAAAATAAAGGAACCGTAACAGGAGAACCTTAAGTTGTTTTAAAATATTGAATGCATTATTATCTTCTTATGAAGTAGTGTCACAAAATATCTCTTCTTATTTCATATCCAATGTTAGCTTTTCGAACTCAAAAAATACTTATGCTTTTGTATAATACAACAATAGAAAATGCTGGGAAGCAAATGAGCACTTACATAACACATGACCGGTCTTAATATTGTATTAAGTAGAACAGTGAACAGTGCTCCCTCGAGTGAGTAATTGAGGAAAAATAGAAATAGTGAAAGAAGAGGTAATAGTAGACTGTATACTGTAGACTGTAGAGGTCGCTCATTGTGTGGCTCGGAGTTGTATGAACACAGAAATTTGAACATTCAAATGCTTTACTTAAAGTTATTATTATGGTTTTGTTTGAGAACTCATTGTTACAGGTTACTGTATTTATGTACTGTGCTCTCTTACATACATTTATACGTTCTATATATATTACGTGTCATGCAAAAGTTCTAATAAGCATATTTTTATATTTTCTTATTTAAATAAATTTCTAGTAGGTAGTATAGTATTTATGTAAGGATAATGTTATATACCATGCAATAAAACGAATGTTTTTTTCTTCAAAAGAATAATAATTTACTGGTGAATTGAAATTCAAAACAATGATTATTTCTAATATTAAGCAGACATGTTGTCATGTAGTTTTTTCAATCATTGTAATGCATATTGATTTCCAAGCAACAAGAATTCTAAAACACTAGAAGCTTCTCATTTCAATGTGTATGGAAATGAACTGCTCTTTCTTTTTTACATTGTTTTGAAATATTTGCAGTTATATTCTAAATTAATTGGTATTTTCAAAAAAGACTTAAAATATTTTATTTGTCTGAGTTATTTTGAGCAATGCTAAGTTTTTTTGCTTAAATAACTTTTATTGAAAAGCGATTGTTTCACAGAGATTATATAAAAAGACTGTAGGTTAAAAATTCACAAATAGTTTTTTATACACGAATCAGGGCAAATCTTGTGTTAAGATATCTATTTTATTATTAATTTAACTAACGATAATAATTATATTATATTGGCTTCACTTCACCTTCATTTATATAAATTATATTAATTACTTTGAAGTTCAAATAACAATTTGATTTAAATGAAACTAATATTTTTCGGTGTACTACACGATTTTTTTAAAATCAAAAACAACATACTCCCGCCGTTTCAGTTACTTTACAGCAACCGTGATCACGGACAGACGAGATGTGAGTGTTTGATTTTCATTATTCCTCAGTTACAGAAACACATTTGATGTAAATTCTAAAATTTACATAAAAATAATGTTATTTACGTGAGAAGCCAGCTGGAGGATTCACTAGAATAAAACAAAATTACAGAAACTTATTAAAAATTACATAATAAACATACAGGCAATACTTTGTTTAAGGATTATATGAGTGGTCGAATGTTAGAATATCGATGGTTATACTATTTCAGACAGTATTCAGGCTCACACAGTAAGGTGACAGTAACTAGAAGTCAGTGATTCAGTCAATCAGTGAGTCCACGACGTCATTTGTTATATATGTAATAGTTTTTTCATACAACAATTTTGTGCCGGCAATGTTCGTTCCGTTCTTCTTCAAACGTTTCACGAACGTACCAGTTATATGAGGATAAAGTAACCCATAAAATGGTAACAGATATATACAAAAAAAACATCCTGACTCATTAAAAATATTAAACGGTGAGTGTTCACTGATTAATTATTAATGTGTTATAATTCGACCTAAAGAAATCATATTCTTATAGAAACCTACATTTTATTGTATTTTATCTTAATAGTCATATTCATAGTAGACAAGACACTCTTCGCCTCTCTAGAATTCATGGTCTAAATATGTATATGTGTACATTGACTGTTGTGTCTGAGAGGAGAGCTCCGTCGCCTGACGACACAGTAGCCAAAAATAACTTACAATAACAGAAAACTGAAAAGTCTGACAAAAATAAATATAGAACTAAAATGAATAAAAATATTTTATATCAATATCATCCACTTTTTAAATTGTTTGTCATTCAAATCATACGCCAGATACAAAATGAATAAATAAACCGCTTCTTTTCATTTATAACAATTTAAAAACTGCTGAAATGATTGTAGGACAATATTTATATAAAGACTCTGTTTGTAGAAGCCAAGTTTTTAAAATAACTACAAATATTGTATGATATTAATTTATCTATGTATTGTAATCTTCAATGAGCCACCAGTCGTCGCTCCTCACTACTCCTGGCGCTGCTAATCTACTCACAGACGTCTGGATCCTTTCACTGTTATAATAGCTTTTATTATTAATTCCATCGCCCACTTTAGATTCTAATAACACTACTGTTTTCACCCAACTTAATCATCACTGACATGGTATATTGTGATAAATACCTAATTCAACTACATATATATTATGTTTGCCTTATTTAATAATAAAAAGATTTTTCCAACAATTATTTAAAATAAGTGGAGTTAAAAATTATAAATATTTTAACAATGATGACATGTTTTAATAAATACATATTAATGTTAATAAGTTGTTTATATTGTATATACATATTATAGAACTCCGGGTGGAGAGCTCTTCATCATTACTTTTATATTTAGTTCACATGATCGTCAAGTTCACTATAAATGTATTGAGTTTTATTCATTTTTAAACCGACCTTATATATTCAAAGCGACCTACTGACCTTAAAGTCTAAAATTCAAATCACAACTCAAGCGTGCCGTTGTGTTTCATCATAACGTGTACCTTACACGAGTATTCATACTAACATTTATTTTTACATTTACTTACATTAATATACTTAAAATAGAGATTGAGTTGGAATATACAATTAATATAAATTAACATGTTCTAACATATTTGAAGTAAAATATTATAAAGAACATATTTTAAAATACAATCTTTTGTAATTTTAATTTATATCTACAGCCGTTTATGCCGTATATTTTATATCTTTTTTACGAATCGTAGTAGCAGAATATTTTCATAAATTAATATTTGTGGTGCCTCACACTTATGTTACAATTTTATTTTTCATTTAGAATTTCACGTCTGTGATAAAAATTGCACGTCATAGTTGTTATTCTTTTTAATACACTTTCGTTTTATCATTTAGGCGTGTTTTATGGATTTTTTATTTTTATCGAATTCTTTGATTGTAATCGATATATAATAAGTAAAAATATAAAGTTTATAAGGTCCTTATATATTCCTTATATAAGGACCATACCTTATATAAGGAATACCTATTCTCTTAAAGTGCGTTAAAATGAAATGTAAAGGAGCGGATACCAACCATAAATACTTACACAGGAAAATAATAAAAACATGTAAAGAAGTATTTGATGTGTTGTAATCACGCTATCATTTAAATGAAACAAATTTATTTTATGAAGAAACAACAGTTGCATATGCTGGTGTTCAAATTAGTAAGAAATTCGGAATGTTGAATAACAACTCATAATATATAAGAAGGTACAATAACTAACGAATAACGTGATGCCTTGTAATGCGAACAATAAAAATACATAGCATCTTAATTATTAATATTATGAATATACGAGGAAAGACAGCAGCACACCTTACTGTGTACCTTCCATTACTTGTTTTAAACGACATTTATCTGATGGGTTTTTGAATAGTGCCTGAAGAATACTGTTAGTTAATGATTCATTAGTCAATAAAGTAGTTACATACAACAATTAAAAGTAATTCATTTGACACTACTAGTACTATAATGATATAAATAGATATTCCTGAATAATGTAAACAGTATCAAAATAAAGATACATTTAGAAACACGTAATATTTCACTTAATATTTTGTAAAGACTAATTTCAAAAACTAAATTCCTTTACATAGAATGATATTTACAGAACATACAAAGAAGGTATTGGTTTTCAGTTCTTTACTATTTTCCTAATAATTTAATATAACACGATCAAATAGTTTCTTTCATAATACGAGACGTATCTAAATAGTATTACTCCCTTATATCATTAATTATCCTTAAGTATTAAATAATAAATTATTTATAAGTAACAATTCATTATTTTACGTTTCATTATTTTCATCAGGGTCAAGTGGTAGGTCGGGGATTGTTGACTTTGAACTTAATAAATGTAAGCGAATTAACGAAACTTTAACTTGTACGTTTATCGTGTACAGTAATATGTACTATCCGTGTGTGTCTGGTACTCGTAGTTAGGTTTCTGTCAGTAACTCGTTCAATCCGTCTCCAGCGTGTGTCTTGATAGTTAAAGCTCCGTTCTCCTAATAACATAAACCGTTCCTACTTGAATTGAATCACGCTCGGTGAAGAGAAGTGAGCCGTGAACTGAACTTGTACGGTTTGTTTTGCTCGGGAGAAGTTTTTAAAGTGTTTCATAGTGTTTCATCAATGTTATTTGTGTAAAATTTATTAAAGTTATATCATGGTTTATGGTTCAACGATGAGAGAAGAGCCTTCAAGAATAAAATTATTTAAGTTTTATTTAATAATTTTAAATATCTTCTTTAAATAGAACAAGTTTGCTTTGAGGATTCATGATGATATTTTTGTATTTAAGACATCAATTTAGGTACTTATAATATTCGAAATAAAATATATTGATATTTTTTTTAAGAATTTATAATCACTTCTACAAATTTTACATCTATTTTTGTTTATCAAAGCTTCTTCTAAATTGTTCTTATCTGTATCTTAATTATTTTATTTCATTTAAATCACATTTGCTCAGCTTATACACCACAAACAGAACCTTTCAGACTGACCCTCAACAAACACTATCTAATATAATGAACATATTATGTTTTCTCTAAACTCTTCATTAATGAAGTACATCTCTAAGACTGTTACGATCCACAACATGTAAAATATCGTCGAATCTGCAGAAAGCACTTTTAAAAATGCACAAAACATTTTTATGGAAGATAAAACTGCAATATCAGTTTGTTTGCGAGGAACCTTGACTTGGCAAACACACTCATACAACACCCCTCACTCCCCGACCTCCTCCCGACTGCCCCCTCCCCCCATTCACCCCCCACACCGCGTCACGGACGTCACGCTCATGTATAATTCAGTTGGTTTGATGAGACGCCTCCGTTGTTTGATTCAGTAATAAGGCTTACTTTTAGAAGAATAATATTTATTTGATGATCATAATAAAAAACATAATTTAGATAATAAACATATTAAAAATGTTTTAACTTATTACTTAGTATGTATAGTTGGTCTGAATAATTTTCGTAATATATCAAAAGCTTCTATATTGTTATAATATGTAAGGTAGTGTTTTAAACCTCTCCCCGTCTTGCTCGAGGTGTGTAACAACCAGCGACCTACATATACAAATTCAGACTGTTCTGCGAAATCCGGAACATTTGATGACGGCTCGTGACGTATTACACTATCAATATATGTACCTACATATACATATACAACAAGATAGAGGGCGTGTGTTGTTCATCTACAGAAACATTTGTGTTAGATTTCCGATCAGGTTTTATTGAAATACAACTTTCTTATTTTATATTATGCTTGGTTGTAATCTAATCACTTAGTCACCACTTCGTTTAATATGCATATCACAGATGATTATTTACTGGTCTTAATATTTTAGTTTTCTTATAATAAAACTGTTGAATAGTATGGTTATATATAAAAAATATATATTTTTAATGATTAATTTTTCGTAATAGCTTAACATGAAACATTGAAGATTTTTTTATATCTACATGTAAATAAAAACTCATCTAAGAAAATTCAATTTATTCTATAATATTGAACCAGTCGGCGCGGCATCCTAACAGTCGCTATGCTAATTCTCAACCTCTTAGCGTCCTCTCTCCTCGAACACCGAGTGTAATCTTTCCTTTTTAGCACTCGAGAGAAGTAAGAACAGCGATTAAAAGATCCGTTTAAGAGATAACAGACACGGAGCTTATAGGTTACCTCACACACCACCACTATTCCTATAACTACAGGCTTAAGTGGGAGTTAAATTTAACAAGTTTTAGCACGTTCAGCAATTACGATAAAATCTCAATTTTCATTGAACTGAAGGAAAACTGAAAAAGGAGGTTAGTAATTTTAACACGAATGAATGTGAGTGTTGTAAACATGTAGGTACTCTACACACAAATAACTATAGTTGTTTGTGCGAGTTACTTTATATTGTAACAGTCAGGATGACTTTTATTTTTTTATCTCGTGAGCCAAAACAACTTATCAGACTAAAGTAAACAATATAAATGACGATATTTTTGGTTTTCGGATATTTTTAAGAGAAGCTTTACAAAGATAGGACTCTTAAAAGTAGAAGTTTTATTTTAAATTAATTTCTTGTTAGAGAAGCATCTATCGAGCAAGCTATAGTTACTATCCTCTGGACAACACAAGTTGTGTCTCTCTGTTTCTATCAATCAGACAAGATTTTAATTTTTAATATAGAATATATATTATAATATTGTTTGTTTTATGTTATCATATTATAATTGTTAGTTGACAAGTAACTTTGTTCCAAACAAAATAAGGCATTATTTTGTGGCATTATATCAAATTATATATTTTTCTTTTATTCATAATAGTTATAATTCCTAGAATCCTATACTGATAAGGATTTTTTATAACTTTTAAAGTCAACAGTTAACAGTTAGCAACACATATAAAATAATAAAAGGTTCAGGTGCTCTTTCCAACATAAAAAGAAAAAATATTTATCGTGAATAAAATAAAATATTCACAAAATAAATGTTGAAGTTAAAAATCCAGTTGAACCACCATTAACTGTTAGTTCAAAGTAAACATGAAAAAGATATTGCACAGTAAATACTCGACTATAATTTGTGAGGCAACTCCGCAGGTCATTTAATTGAAGCTACGAGTACTTTCATTTACCTATCAAGTTTCAATATTTCATATAAAATATTATTTGAGGAACAATATTAACAATATTAATATTTAAAGATCTATTAATCCAATCCCTTATTACGAGGATATTGATTCATATTACGATGAAAATTAAAATATCTAACGGAAAAATATTTAATGTATCTCTTACTATATTTTTCCTAAAAAAAGCTATTAAATTTATTGATACATTACTGATACCTTATTTAGGTAAAACAACTTAGTTATTTTGAAATTTCCAACAAAATGAAATAAAAATATATATTTTTAGTTTGTTATTTATTATGAACGTCGACCAGAACTTGTTCACTGTCTGTCTTTATAAAAGATTTTATAATGATACAAACACAAATAAAGCAAAATTGTCCTTTGAGGATTTATTTATACAAATGTAAATTTTTTGTGAATATAGATTTTAGATTCACGTTCAATTCAATACTATGTAGTTAGCTAATTTTAGTCAGTCAAGTGTTGTCAATTCATACTGAACATACTAGTTCCGACTAATGCTTCTGGCATTATTGTATAAATTAATGTTGATAATAATCATTGAAACATTGGAGCAAACATACCGTCCGCTGCATCCATTTTACATTTAACACAAACACGTATCTGTAACAGTAGTATGGAAAATCGTAGAACACTACACACACAGTCACACTACGTTCGCTTTGGGAAAATTTTGACCAAACTTTTTGTCATTTTTCGGCACCTCGAAACGTTGGCCTCTTTAGATATTTCTAACAAAATGTTAATCAATGGAGTGCTAATTTTTTAAGTTTAAAAGTATAAATCGATTCTTTTATTATCAATAACTAAGTGCAGCTTCATACGTTGATAGGATTGATTTCTGTAGTCGAAGGATAACAAAAATGAATTCTTTACTATTACAGTTATAAAAAGTAAGTAAACAGCACTGAAAAAACAAATATTTATTTATATAGGTAATTGTTTTCCTTCTCCCGAAGCGTGGTTTCTAAGACGTAAAGACTGGTTTCATTTATCACTTTATTATAAACGCTAACGTTCGTCTTAATCTGAGTTTTTAAGTCGGACCTTTTATTTTCGGGTCGTCGTTATCGTGTGTAAGGGAAGCTTTCACTAAAAAGAAATAAACGAGGTCGGATCTGATTGTATTAAGAGGGATCAGGATCGTTCATCTGTGTACCGACTCCCGAAATATAGATGATATTAACGTGGACATGACTGTTTGTGTGTGTCGTTATTTACATATCAAGATGTTACATTTTTAGTCAATCAGTCTCTCATTCTGTTCATCTGGGATTATCTTTATATCTTAGAGGTTTTTAATAGATGTATCACTAGTCACAGAAAAGAAAAAGATTTCACTGTACCGCTTAGGATTATACATATTTTTTTCAAATACTGGTAATATTTTATGGAGATGATCGCTTATAATCTCTTACACTTACTCAGCATTATTAAAAAAAAGTAAAAATAAAAAGCAAATTTGAAGAAACAAAGCCGCTACAATAATGTAGTATGTAATAAAATTTGTTTTAGATAAAGGAATAAAGAAGTTCTCCATCTCATAATTTCCTGACAGATTTTTTATTATCTTTAATTGTTATCTCAGCAAAGTCTGACGTGGTTTTATAAGATCATGAGTTAAAAGACTCTTTTTTTAGAAAAATACACATTTTAGTTTACATTGTAACAATTATGTAGAATAATGTTAGATTTCAAAATGAGATTAAGAAGACGTATAAAAGATAGCTTTATCATTTTAATTTTAATCCCAGTTTGAAAAAAATTATTCATAGTCAATTAATTAATAGATATAATTCATCAACCACTTACACAAATGAGTAAGATTATACACGTGGCACATCATCATCATCAACATCATCAGCCTATCAGAGTTAAATTATTTTCATACAAAAAAAAAAACAAAAAGTACCACAAATCTATGTAACTAAAAAGAATGAATTGAAAACAGGTAAGTTTCATCTCGATTTGCTTTTAAAAGTGTACGAAAAGCAAACATGTAAGCCATGTAATATAATGTTGGAGAAGATAATTTAAAAATTAATAATAGAATAGTAGGAGGCAAATGAGCACTCACATTACACATGACCGAGCAGATTGTAGGAAATAGAACGGGGCACGTTCCCTCGGGTAAGTAATGGAGGAAAATAAAAGATAAGGAGAGGGGGAGGAGGGGGACAGAGGAGGAAGGGGGGGTACGAGGTCGGTTGTTGTTTGAGTCGCGGTTAGCCAAATTTAACAACGTCCTACTTAACATTCAGAGGTCGTGCTTCAGGTGCCTCGTATGCATCACAGTACTTGTACTAAAAACACAATATCTCTCACGAAGTACTCTCATACACATATTACTGCTCACTGTTGATTATAATACACATCTTATTATTACCACATGAATATAACATTCTCTATTATGTTTAATATCTTTGGATTCTACTCGTAAGAAATAACTAAAACTGTTAAAGACTTCTACTGTATACTGATCTACACCAACATATTAGACAAGTCACTTTTAAATTGAAAAAATATATTCACTCTGAACAAATAATAACATTGTTATGTTTGCTTTTCAAACTTTTCTAGTAACATAGAATGAAAAGAGGTGTCTACTTAATGGTTATTAATTAATATATAACTCTGTATAGTGTTGATAAATATACTTATAATCAAAGAACTAATATAACATTACCATAATTTACAAAACTCAGAGTGTAAGAAAGCTTCGTGAGTTCTTGAAGGGTGTGTTAAAAACTTATTACTTTAATGTTGAACTCCTAACATCAGGTTCATGACAACAAAAAGTTGTTTTTGACTTCTTTTCTTAAAAGATTGTCATAGTATTATATGTAGTAAGAGAAATATTTAAATTTTCGACGAAAGAAAGAAGTCAGTCAAGAAAACACGTTTGAACATATTGAAACTCAGTTTATGAAGTGTATTAATTAATGTTTTCATTACAAGTTACTTTGATATTTAATTATTTTAATAAAACTAAAGCTACGTAATAGTTCACTGTGAACATAATTTCAAACAATGACAACATCCCGCGGCAGCTTGCTTAGACGTTTCATTGTTTGCTGTTAATTTGCAGAGCTGTTGTAGTGTTGTCTCCGCAGAGATAATTATAAGTTACACTAACTCGGACCGAGTCGCTAATTAATATACAACCGTGAAAGAGAATCAAACTCACGCGGATAAAATATAAACTATAAGTATACAGATAGAAAGGTGACTTTAAAATGTTAAAAACGAAAGAAAGCAAGGTGGAACATTACAGTTAACATGTTGAAATTAGTATATTAGAATGGATATATATAATAACTTGTTATAAGGGAGTGTCTGTGTGTTGGTGGATTTCATTAATGAACAAGATGTATTTAATTTCTGATGTTTAGAGTTCAATACATTGAGCTCGTGATACAGTCTCTGACAGGTTCAGGTTGTTGTAAAGTTAGATTATTGTTTACATTGATTGTAATCTTGTAAGCTATTCGAGTATGTATTAAGAAAGTTAGGAATAGAAGAGATCCACAGAGTTTTTTCCAATTTTTAAATTGTAAAATTTTGACATTCATCATTTCAAAATATATATTTAATTAATAACGATGATTATTTGGAAATACCACGAAAAAATAAACGAAATAAAATATATGATTCCGGCCAGGATCGAACTGGCGGCCTTCTGCGTGTAAAGCAGATGTGATAACCACTACACCACGGAACCTTTTGAAAGACCGTTGTCAAAAACTAAATTAAAATTTAATACCAGTTTAGTGAAAGTTGTTTCTGTTACAATTATTATCTGACAATGAGTCGTAATAAGTATCATAGAGGGGAACATATTTTTGATTTTAATATAGACAAAGGAACGATACATACTATGTATGTGTAATGTGTATTATAAATATTAATATGAAAAGTGCATAAAAAATCTGTTTAATATCAATGCGTGTTATATAACAATGTTATGTTAATATTACAAACAGATTGCCATTTAAAAATTATAACTACTCTGGCCATAGCTTCCACGTGAACCACAATAATAATTGTACAATTGCTGAAATTTTAATAATTAGATCAAATATTAGAACCCAAATACCTTCATATACTTATTAAATTATCTGTAATCACTGTAATTGTTTTTATCTCCTTACTTCATTAACTCGTCGCAAGCCGCAATATATTTTTCATAAGACCACTAACCTCTCTTGAGCCGGCTCCGCACCAGCTACTAGCCACACTCTTTATATTGCAGCTTAATACGATTTAAGTTATTTACTTTAATATACTTTGGTTTAAATTTGAAAAAGCGATGTTTAAAAAATAATAATTACCTATAGAAAGATTTTTAATTATTAATTTATCTTAATTAAAACTAAAATAGTTCCACCGCCTGTTTCCACTATTGAAGTTGTACATCAAGTAAGACATATTTTTAAGATGGTAGAGCCTAGCTGTGTTCACATTACTACAGCTTGAACTGGCTCAATCGGTGAAGTAACCCCTCATAGAGACGAAATACGTGAAACAATCTTTAATAGCTCCGTTTCGTCCGATGATTGAGAGCCGGTTCCCTTTCCCTTTTCCCACACTTTCCTCTCATCTCCCATAATCAAGGTCGGTAACGTATCTGCTATATAAGGAATGTTGTAGATGTCCATGGGCAACGGTGACTACTTTCCATCAAGTAGACCGTCTGATCGTTTGACACCTTTGTTACAATAAATATACCTAATATTTGCTATACGTTTAAGTGCCGTTAAGATATTTTGTATCTCTCCTAATATAATATTCAAGTAATACTACATATTATGTATATTATTTTCTATATAATTCTCTCTAATTGTTTAAGAATTGGAGTGATGGAACACCCAACCCGACCGAAGTTGTTTGTGGTTCCAAACAACTGAGATTGTAAAGTTGAGCGGAAAATTAAACATTATTGGACCTGCAAGTTTTAAACAACTTCTATAGATAGAAAGATAGACAAAACATCTTTCTGAATTATAGATAAGTATGTATTATATTTTGTGTTGATAGAAAGCTTCCAAATTATAATTATAGCCAATTTGATATGAAATGTTCACCAAAATACACAATATGTATGCAATAAAGTTATTGATAATATTATTTTCCAATACATATTTAGTTCATTCCGAAAATATTGTATTTATTTAGAGTAATTGTCTCATTTTATTGAATAATAAACAAAAATGAACATTGCTTGCATGTTGTATGTACGAGTGTCAGTATCGGCGCCGGCGGGCAGGAGTTAATTAAAAAATGAAAAGTATAGCATAGTGTTGAATGATGCTCACTCCTGTTGATAGACACCATAATGGACTGTGAGAGAGAATAATGCACATTCCTCAAACAACAGAATGCGGGAGTGTCTCGCCGTGTCAGTGATCGTTCTGACCGGCGATGACGGTAGTGCTGGTAGGGATTCGGTCTTCAGAGTCTGAGAGTAGGTCTTTACGACGTCTCTTACTAACGAGAAATATAGCTTCGAGGAATGGTATGTCGCTGCTCTACCAAGGAAAATTTAGTACGATTTTTACCATTTAATACATCTTTGAGATGTTCTCGGAGTCTACATACTGAGAAGTTAAATATCGGAGATAATCGTTTAAGTAGAATCTGAAATTTATTGTGGTTTGAGAGGAACACATGGAGGAGGAATGATGCAGATCATCAGGTTTAGAGTTATTTCTTATCAAAACCTTAATTCCCCTAAAGATTCTAAATATTAAGCCACTAGGCGGTCTAGACTGTCTCTATGTCAAGTTGCCCATATATACTTTTACCAAACATGAGATATTATATCTTGCTCTTATTTGTCGTGGAATGGGATAGTCGTACAAATTAACTGAGTGGGCTGTAATGCCAACGAGGCTTTTTCTACTATCTTTGTGGTTTTACGTGTCCGGATTTGTAACTACATACTCTCTTTCGACAAAACTATTTGCCAAACTATTTTTCTTTACACAATTGACAATTGAATTTAACGATTTAACATATAACAAATATTCACAAATTAAAATGATTGTAAGCGTGTGCAATTATTAAAAAAAATATTTTATAATTTAAAATTTAATCCGATGAATATTAAAGCATCTGTTTTATACATAAATCCGTTTGAAATATTGTAATTAAAATAAATATTTCTATATATAATATAATAAGTGTACAGTACTGTGTTAATGAACATCGTACTTGAGAGTGAATTAATTCATTAGTGATACAGAATATTCTATAGAGTTCGTTATAAAAATTAAATTATTAACAAAAATGAATTTTAAGTAATAAAGAAAAATAATAAACAATGAATTTAAGAAAAATAATTATTACTGAGAAAGGTAGGAACTGTTTACATAACAGACTAAAATATAAAAAATATGAAATAAAACCAAATAATGCCATTAAAAACAAAAAACTCAAAATTTTGTTCAATGACATTTAAATATTAATAACAATCTCCTTACACTAAGATGATTTTTTTGTACAAATTCGTCATTTATTCTTAAAGAGAGAGACGCCAGCCTCGCTGACGTAACACATGTCACTTCTTCAAGAGCGTTCCAAGATAATTTAAAATGAAACTTCAATTATTCTTAATGCTCCTGTATTTCTCGAAGGTTCTTCATAATCACATATTTCAATGATACGCACTCACTGAACACTGAACTCTGCCATCGTGCGTCCAGACGTCATATTTATAGCAAGATTCAAACATAGTTCTATTCTCCTTTTAAACAGTCTTTGATTTCGTTTTACTTTTAACAATAATGATGAATACGAATGAGTTTTAATGAGAATTCATGACAGCCTCAAATTATTTTCAAGTAGCAACCGTTATTTAAGCTGTTAGCGCCGATATATATATATATATATATATATACATATATATATATATATATATATATATATATATATATATTTAATATTAAATAACATGACAGATACAGTTCAACACAGTTCCAGACTGTAAAACAGAAATACATTGATAATAATAATATTTGTAAGAAACATCGTTAATACCTTTACTCACTAACTGTCTTACTTACAACCACATATATTGAAAGTAAATTTATTTATGTACTTTTTTGTTCGTGGATTCTCTTTTTTTATGAAAAAAAATTTTTAATAAAACCGAAGTAAATGTTTTGACGAATTGTTTGACTTGTCTTAAAATTGCGAAACATGAAACTTTGTTCTGTTTCATCTGACTGTCTGATCTAATGCTTTGATGTCGTCTTTTATGACTGTCGTCTGTTAACCTCTGGATTTATTACATGTTTGGTATAAACTACAAAGTTTTTTATTTGGAATTAATAACATCTTTGTGACTTATTCTTAAATTTTGTAGAAATCTCGGTTAGGTTGGGAGAGAAGCTTGGACGGCGGGAGTGATCGTTTAACGCGCTTTAAGTAGGGGCCCCTTAAACCTACGCTTCGGTCGTAAGTCCGAGGCACTGTTGAAGCTCCTCTCCCTGCAACGCGATGGACCCGGCACCCGCACGGTGAATACATTGGATGCTGAGAGGTTTAGTATTCTGTCTAATTGGAACCATTGTACAACTGTTATTGTTTTATAAAGTTTTAGGAATTTACGACGTAAATCAATCAAATCTCCGTCACTTATTGTTTTTTTTTATTTCCTAAAGTCATACTAATTACATAGGGTGGCAAACCTAGTTTCCAGGAAAACTAAGAAATTTACTTATATGTTACAATAAAAATTACATATTAAAAATTATCCTATACCTAAGACTACATGATTGCCTCGATGCACTATGGGAAAGCCCCATACAAAGCCGTCTCAAAACCCTTTCACATGAAAGTCGTTGTTACGGAGTAAAACTAATTAATTAATTTAGTCTTATAAATATATAATCTTTCTTTTCTATATTTTTCAAATTATTTTTTGCTAACCATAATGTATATTCATTCAAGGCATTCAAGCCAACTCATGTTCAATGATGTGATTTTTTCAAAATACATTACTACAACTCAACGCCACATTAATCGAAAGTTTTTTATATAAATGTACATAAGCATTATATATGTATTTTTGAAATGGTTATAATCACCTTATAACGTTTCTTTAATAATATTATGTACAATAAATAAATAAATTACAATAAACCAATATAGTTTAAGATGGTATAATTTTCAGGTTACTTTTTTTTAAACAGACTTACCCGTTTACCGCTGTCGAGATATTTGTTGTATTACATACAATCTTTATACATTAGTTAACACAAGGAGAAAAAAAAGTTGCACATATTTGCGTCTTTTCTGATACGGTGCCAAAACATATTTAAATATATTTATATTTACTTTTTAAATTAATTGATAAACAAAATTTTCAAAATTCTTATTTTTTGTATTAAACCTTATACTTTCGAGTATAAGTGTGCAAAATAACAGATCATTCAGTTTTGAAATAACTGAGATACGGAGTTTTGAGATGAAACATACGCGATTTTCCCATAGTGCGATGTTAGGATAGCAATGCCATTCCATAGCTTGTGTGGTATCAGGAATCTTCTGGTTCACACGTCTTGGTGTTCGTTCCACGGAGTCAGCAGTGTCACTCTTTATCTGATAATTTATCTATACAACGATGCCCCTCGTTGTTCATTTATTGTAGCACGTACGTAACATATTTGATCATATTTACATACATATGAGTTACAAACAGAAACATATTTTAAATGTTATGATAATATTATTCAGAGGAAACATTTCCGTCCAGCTACTTTTTGTATTAAATTATAATACCCACACTTACTCGTATGTATGATGTTTTTCCTAACGTAATATTTACCATATTTTGTAGACCCGTATAGGCACGTCTGACCGACCCTTTCTCTAACTTTGTAGCTAAAAACTCAACTTATCCAGGTTTTACTGAAGTCAACTATAGATATACGGTCAACAATTTTATTTAAAGATCCAACATCCTTCCATCCTCGTATCTGCCAATATATTATTATCGATTTGCTTAGTTTAGTTGTTGAACGCATAAAAAACATTCTACTACATCACAGCTGAACTAGAACAAAAACATATGATTCCGGCCAGGATCGAACTGGCGGCCTTCTGCGTGTAAAGCAGATGTGATAACCACTACACCACGGAACCTGATATACATTGTGGAAAAAAAAACATATGAATGTATTTAAACGATATAAGTGAAAGGTGCCTTCATGATACTGACCTTATAACAATTTCTTAAAAAAGAACAATAAAACCTACAATAATATGAGGAGATACCATATCAGCTTACAATCTCGATATTTATCCACACAGACACATAAGTCACTCCAAAAAGTAATTAAATAGTTAATTAATTATTATTTGTGGTAGATGTCACATTTAAATGACAAGTGGAGTATAAGTAGCTTTGTGAGATTTCGTCTGACATTCAGTTTTTTATAAAATTACGTTGGTTTTCTAAATTAAAAATCGAGTATATGTCAGTAAAAACTTTATTTCTAATTCTTTGTTACTACAATGGTCTCGATACATTTCTCAGTAATTGAACGGTTTACTAATAAAACTCTGTTAACAATATTTAAAAATGATTTGATGTTAATATACATTTTCAGTTAGTATTATATTAAATCATAATTACAGCACGTCGTATTCAAAAATGCAAACACTCAAGTTAAAGTAAGTTACTGAACCGAGTTGCCGAAGTTGTTTGTTCTTATAAACAAATGAGCTTATGAAGTTCACTGGAATTATCCATTAACTTTCAGGAGCCAAATAAAACATACATTTAATAGAGAAACACATTATGTGTATGTCATTAATGAGGACCAGGTTATTTTATATTCAAAGTGAATATAACTTTAAGCAACGACGGTGAACATAATATAGCTTATGTATTTGTATAGGTACATAAGAAATTGCCAGCCAGAGGTTAAAAGAATACAACAAAAATTTACTAAGTATAAGTTATATTATATTTTGAATACTATTTAAAAAAATATACCTTAAGACATAAGGTGATTATTTTTTATTTAACTTTTATGAACTATCTAAATGGCCTTAATTTTTATTTTCATAAGTCTATTGCATTTTGCATTACAGCAGGTCAATTGGTACAGGTAAATTGTAAGGTACAGGTCAATTGGTACAGGTAATTGTAAGGTACGAGCTACCAAGACAAATAAAGCGATACTAGCAGATCACGGTAGCTGACTGGCTAACATTTATAGTCTGAACTATTCCTTCTAGTTCTCCGAGGAATTTGTTTCAAGTTTTAATCAGTATTTTAAATAAACATAATAATTATCGTCGTATTTCACTATGTAGGTACCTACTCAGCATACTGTTACTCATATTGAAATTAATCAGTTATTAAACAAATATTAAAACAGGATTTTAATAGCCCACATAAATTAAAATTATATTTCTTCTTCGGATTACATTGTTGAAAAAGTTGACTTTGCCATTACCCGTACTAATCTTTAAAATTACTTTTATAACTAAATGCCAACCACTATCTGGCATCAGAGTGACAAACGCACATTTATTTCATTACTTATCTTTTACATTTATAACTTTAAATTAACAACACCTATTCCGGTCGTCAGATGAGAAATTAAAACATAATTATAAAATATAAATTAATAACTTAAATAGTAAAAAATATTTTACAATTATTTCTAAAAGCCGACAATAGTCATCTGAATTTTCTTTCAGCGAGGTGTGGTGAGTAGGGGGATATACTTTGTTCATACAACGATGTTACCCCGGAGATGTTCTTATTAAATTTATAAGACTTTAAATAAATATCCCCATACATATAAAACAACGGTACAGTTAATGAGGGCCGTACTTGAGAATGAATTAATTCATTAGCCGTACTCAATATTCTATAGAGTTCGTTATAAAAATCATCTTTATATAATGAAAAAGAAATGTATTTATAATTTAATATAATATTTTATGAAACTAATTGAAAGTATTGAATCTGTTTTGTTAACCTTAAATACACACATCTTGGACGTCGTATTATAATTAATTAAAGTAGCTACCTACATGTTCAAGTAGAGCAAAGGTATTACAGGAACCGGTCCGATTTATTAATCCAATTAATTAGTGGTCTCAGTGATGCACGTTGCAACTATTAAGCGAACGACCTCTTATATAAATTAGGGAAGCCGGTTTAATGCCACACAAGACCTTTGAATATATTACACTTGAGACGTACGAGTAGCTGGACTGTTTAACAAAACACAAGTTGCATCTCCTTATTGTGAGATGTAAGGTGTATGTTAACGTGGGCACAAATAATCTTTCATTCAATTGTTAATAAGTTAAATGTATCATTATCATTTCATATAACCGTAGGAGTCGTCTCCAGTAACAGTTTACAAACTCATACTTTTACTGAACATAAATTATTTGAAGTATATTATCATTGAATACATTCTTTACTCTTATTATCGTTAAGCAATATTCTATTATCATTTAAATCATTACTAGACAAATAAATGTAGTATCATAAATGGTTAGTGAAGTATTTTTTTTTATCATTTATTCCTATTTTTATTATTCTTTAACTTATACATGGTACCTGTGAATGTTTATTTTATATTAATCAAAATTATTATGTAATCTTATATAGTGAAAGGTTATTAAAATTTAAGACGTATTGCAACATACGGATGTCAAGCTAATAGTAAAAGTAGGGTCAGTGACACGACGCCCTCACGTACATACCGTCGACCGAGATGTTTAATGTGATAAAAAGAGCAGCAAAATTATTGTTTATTATAACGTTTCTCTCAATACCGTATGTTAGATATTATATATCTCCCAAGTCCCAAGATCCTCTTTCTATCTTTCATTTCCTTATTCCAATATTCACCAGGTCACTACGTGGAGCAGACGGCTCTGTTAACTTTAGGTATATCGTTAACACTTTTGTTTTTGTTTGAAAAAATATTTAAACATTAAGTATATAGAAACATGGGTGTGTTAAAAATCAAAATTAGTTACACAGAGATAAACATGACTCAAGATATACAATGGTTTAACTAACGTTAATAAAACATTTTAAGAAAAATGTATATTGATTTTTAAGCATTTGTTCTTAAAAATGATAAGTTATTAAGCTCAAAAACAGTTAACAGTTGAATTCCGGCCATAAATATACTGACCTACATATATATACATATGTATATATAAACAGATACAGTAGGAATATCCGAATATCCGTTCTTAATATTATAAAAAAACCGGTTTCGCTAGACGCATGTCGATCGACACAGATATTTTTTTAACAATTCTGTCTGTTGTCCTGATTTGACTCGTCCAAAGTTAAATGATGTAATAAATGGTAAATTTTGCTAATTTTATTTTAGTTAATTTCATTTATTTTCATACAATATTGGAAAATTGACTATAGATAAGATATCAAATTATATACAACTTATTTTCAATCTGCATATAAAACTCCTAAACTCCTAACATTACACTAGTTCATCTTTCTGCCAATAGATGGCGTTACTTGTATTCTAAATCACGCTAACGTTATAACTTTATATAGTGAATAAATAATCCAGAAAATAATTGCTTAGTATCGAGTCTCAGAGACTTCGATAATGGCATAAATACTTCTTCTATTGGGTTGGAACATTGTTTTAAAATCTTGTCGTCTAATATCACTCTTCAAAGTTCGATTTCTGTTGGCTACTTCCACCCCGTTGGGATATGTTCGCTGGTGTCGAGGTTAGAGGCTTAGCCGTCTTGTTGTAAATTAACCTTCACGTCAAAGGCTCTGTATTACAATATTAATTAATAAATACTCCGTCCGCGTGAACATTAGATTTGTGCTCAGCGAGAAATGTATAAAATGTGTTAAAACAATATACATATTATAGTGAACCTACATTGGAAACTTCTCACCTTAAATAATCTATTTATCGACTGCAGCGCCAGGGTTGTTATGTGAATCTATTTAATCTGAGACACTACCCAAATACATATGTACAAACAAAAACTCATTCAAATTGGTTCAGCCACTTACGAGGAGTTCATTAACATGTGTAGTAACACATGTACAGAATCATATCTATAAAAATATTAAAAGGATGATAATATTATCAAAACATATCAGGTAGTAAATATAATGTTTTTGGATCACTACGCGTGATTTTATTGTTTTTAAGTTAAACATCTTACAATATAAAAAAAAACTTATTTCTATTGACTACAAGCGGGAAAAACTTTAAATACAGCCATAAAACACAAGTAGAATTATTATATTTTAAATTATTAATAAGGAAAACATCTTATTAACAAGTTATTTATTACAAGAGTGTTGGGGCACCTGTATGACCATACAATATTAAAATACACCCATTTCAATTCAAACCAGACTCAAGTACCTGGTATAACTGTTTCGGAGTGATTATCTCAAACTTAACGTCATTATCATTATTCGAGATTCGAAACCTGGCAAGTACCAATGTGATATTTCCGAGTCATATGTACTTTCTGAGAGTATTTAGACACCATTGATAGACGTGAAGAAAAACATCGTGAGGAAACCTGGACTTATAAATTGTAATAAGCGGAAATAACATAATATTAAAAAGAATATTATAATATTTGATAAAATTCTTAACAACAGTAAGTAACATTTAAACAAGAATTATAGTAGGACTCGTGAAGCTCGTGAATTTTGTAAAAGAGATGATACTCTTATATTAATGCATATATCAATATATTCATTATATCATGTCTTTTCTAAAAACTTCACTTCACTCTCAATCAGGCTTACAAATGGAAAAAAGAACCTTCGGAATACATAGATCGATGCGTTTGCGAGCTACGATGTAAGAGAGAGAAACAAATACAACACACATGCACGTCAACCTTGTAAATTGGGGTCACCTTATTATTAAAAAGTGAAATCAAACAATTTATCGTCTCTGGCCCGTAGAATATTTTCATCATATAAAAGCATGTGTAAATTATTATGGGTTTGATGACCATTGACAATGAGACACTTCATTTATTAAAACAAATTGACATGACTTCAAGATATATTTTTTAAGTTTCTACAAAATTAGAACAAAAAAATGGGAAAAAAATCAGTTCAATATGATTATAACGAATTAAAGTTTATATGTATAATGAAACATCGTGACATGTTTTATAAAATATAATTCACACTAATGTTAATACTATGAACATAGTTAAGACTTTCTAATATAGCGAACAAAAGTTATAATAACGAATTTATTATCCGTGTGTCTTTTTAATAATATATAACACTTCTATATTTTCTTCACATGTAAAGGAAACTATTAAATGTGACCTGAAGTATATGAATGATTGAGTACAGATTTAAAATAGATCATTTAACATGTAGCTTGTAACGTTCAATGAAAAGAAACAATAGACTGACAGCGACAGTGAGGAGTAGAGCCTGTTGTAAAAAACTTATCAATACTAACAACGTGGGACACGGGCTTCATAGTGCTCATTTTATATTATTTATAATGTACGTGTTTCCAGGAATAATAAATTTGTTAAATATTATTAACAAAGGTTTCGAATTAGTAAATAATTCTTTTCGCTACACACAGTACAATCGTTATGACATACATAACTATCACCGCGTTCCATACAGACACATTCACATATCTATACTGTGATGTGATCTGAACGTGAATGTATTGCACAATAATATTTTTTAATTCACTCGTGTTATAACCAACTAGTAAATGGGCACGTGTGGCGTCATGCCACTACATGGAGTCAGGGTCACTGCCCCCTCCCCCTCCTCCCGTCTCCGGTCCCCTCACCCCCCCCCCCCCTCCCCCTCCTCCCGTCTCCGGTCCCCTCACCCCCCCCCCTCCCCCTTCCCCCGGTACACGTCGTTTCCTCTCGTCCAGTCATCGTCTCTCAGTCGCGCGTCATTGTCTGCGCGCGCGCACCGGGTCGCGTCTCACGTGTTCTGCCTTTATAGAAATCATGCCCAAAGTGCGCTACAAGTACTGTATAGTACCTACATGTAAGAACACTACGTCTAAAACACCTCACAAGGTGTTCTTCACCGTGCCTATCGGTGAGGAGGTACGGAGAGCGTGGTGTCTAGCGGCTGGCCGCGTGCCCGGAGTACACAAAACATTATCTAGTAAATGTTGCCGTTTCATTTGTGAGGATCATTTTGATGTAAGTTCGGTTTGTTTTTTGATCCGCTCTCACCGAGCTCCTTCCATACGTACATTGATGATTCTTCGTCTTTTTCTTTGTTTGTAACAGTTCCAGTTATGACTAATACTTTCAAGGTTTAACTCCTCGTCGTCAATAAACATGGTTTCCTTTTTTTATTCTTCAAAAATTCATAGAAACTCATAAGCTACCTCAATCAATGTTCCCTCCATTCATCTTTCTGTTGATATTAAACAAAAATACTTATACAATACACTATACTTGCTGCATAAAATTTTGTATAACATTAATGTAACTTTCTCTTGTACTCCTTAGTAGTATTTTTTTATATATAATAATTAAACGGGTATATTTTAAATTTCAGCTGGAAAATGATATGGAAAACTATGTTAAGTGGAAATTGTTCGGAGTTGGAAAGTTAATCTTAAAGAGAGGCGTATTACCGCATAAGTTCATCTGTCAAAATGAAGGGAAAGAAGCGGAAAAAAATGTTAGTCCACCGAGATTAAAAAAAGATAACACTGAGTATAGTAAGAAAGACAAAAAACATTTAAAAAATGAACAGAAAAAAGGAAAAAAAAGAAAAGAAAAACAGAGAGAACACGGTCGTGAAGAGACTGATATTGAGATAAAAGAGGAATTTGATGAAAACATATTCGATCACAACCCGAAGATATTAGATAAGGAAGAAGACAAACAAATACATAATGATATATATATAATAAAATATGATGCGGAGACAGGAGGAGAGTACCTGGTGAAGGTGTTTGATACATAGAATGTAGTACGACGAAATGACGGTGTTTTTATTATTTTACATGTACATATATTTAAATTACGATAAATTATGGGTAGAGGGATAATAAATTATTATTTTTTTAATTTAAAAAATATGTATAACATAATTTGCTTAAACTTATAGTAACTTAATAAAGAGGTGAAAACTCTCCTATTTGCTGAAGTGTCAGTAACACGCATCTTTTATGTAGTAATTTTAGTCAACAACACATTCTCGTCTATTTAAGGTTGTCTCTACGTCAGGAATATAATGTTGTTCATTCACTTATTCAAGGAGCGGCGCAGTGAACGGTCTCATGAAACGATTTAAAACAAAAACATAATATTCTATGAAGTAACGAAGATAAATTTCATTGAGAACAATAACATCTGTCCAATATCCGAATCGTTCACAGAGACCTCTCCCTAACAATAAAAAATTGGCTTGTATATGCAAGGGAACAAAGGAGTCTCGCCGCCCCTTGTATCTTTTTATAACATTACCCTTAAACTATTGTCTGCTCTGTTTCTATCCTTCTTATTTTGGTCGATAAAGTTCGTTGCTTTGACTGTTTCTGCGAAGGTCTCATCAAATAGACTACTTTAAATAAATCTTATACATATAGTTTTTATTGGTAGTCAACCTATATATGCACTTAGAGTTGTATTATACTAAAATAGCTTCACACACAGCTTATACTTTAAAGTTGAATATTGTTCACTCGGTTTGAAATATTGTGAACACTTTTTGGGAGATCTGAGTTCATCTGCGGAATCCATGCGGCTTTGATTGACAATATATTCTGTCATAAACTTAAAAGGACAAGCCTGTATTAGAAATAATATGAAAACAAAATATGTATGTCTTTTATGATATGTGATGCAATCAGGTTTGGTTGTGAATAATATACTATTTTTTTCTTTTGTTATCCGATTTATGGTTAAAATATAAATAATATTGAGTAAAAGTTTCAAATAAATCCCATGTACCGCCGCGGTAAGGATTCACTTTAATGCGGGAAGAAAACTTAGATAATATGAATACATGAAATACTGCAATGCACCAGACACAGTGTAGTACATACAGTATGTCATTTGAGTGGAAACGTTCTCCAACACAGATCAAACTTGAATTATTCGGTTGTCCCATAGCTAATAAGTATGCATCTAGCAATAAAAGTACTAATCGAATATTATTTAAGGGAAACATATCATTTAATTGATAATTTTTAATTATATTACTTCTGTTACAACATGTTCGGCGTTATAAACGTCTGTTAATCAGTACATATGTACATACTATGGGAAACATTGTTCATTGATGTTATATGTATATGAAAATGATTAACACCAATGTTTTCTTGACTAGCGTTCTAAAACATTCGATCTGATAATTTTGTACATTATCTTTACAAATATTATTTGAATCGTAGTTAAAAAAGACACTTATTTCGTAAATATTTTCCAAACGAAATTTCTTACTTTATATTGTAATGCTTAGTATAAACTTATAAACGAAAAGAATACGTAACAATCATTAAAAAGTAAGAAATTTATAAAATATTTCATTCTTTCTAATAAATAAAGACAGCGCTTTAAATGAATTCTTAACAAAAACTTGAGAAAGGAGGTTTATATTTTATATAGGACACAAAGAAGACAATAACTCTACATAATATTACCACTGTATATGTACGTATGAACCACAGTATGTGAGTAGTAATAATAATAATTTTCTTGACTGTCCGCCCTCAAGTAAACAACTATAAGAATTATAGTCTATACAAATGTACAATCTTGGCAACCTTATCACTAAATAACTTACAGACAACCAATATAAACGAGTAAAATAAATAGATATTAGGTATTTGATGGATTTTAATATAAAACTTACGAATAACACAAATTAAAGTATTGTGTTACGTACGTGCTACATATTAAAAAATAAAAGAACATCGCCGGGGCGACATTGTTGTATGGATAACATATTATTATATAACGAGTGACTCTTCTGACTCCGCCGAACGAACACCAAGCCGTGTGAACCAGAAGATTCCTTATACCACACAAGCTATGGAATGGTATTGCTATCCTAACACCGAGGCAATCATGTAGTCTCAGGTGTAGATTATAAGTTTTAATACATATGTAGTTCTTATTATAATATACATATAAGTAAGTTTTGTAGTTTTCCTAGAACCTCCGGCTGCCTCCCTATATAATTAGAGGGTATATAATGTCTTCAAAGTGTGTTATAACTGATAATTAAAAATAATATAAGCATAAACATATAAGAAATAAAAACTTAAAGCATTTAATAACGAAATAAATATCGTAACGTGTGAATGTGAGGAGCGATGTCCGTTATCGATTGAAGATCGTCATGAATATTCAATTAGGATCGGTCAGTGGCGAAAAAAATTTGAGCCGCGGAGATCGAGACCTTACACATGCCTGCAACATAACTTTAGAACAAGCAATAAATCATATTATAGTTGGCTCGGCCTTGTCCGCCCATCTACTGGTATAGAGCAATCAGCTATATACATATATGTTATAGTTACAATATATTTTTTAATCGACGAGTGTAAAGCACATATACATATAAATACCAAATCTGTATAATGTTACACTTTCATCTCATCTACTTATATGACTTATAGAATTAAAATAATAAAAAACACCGAGGATTTAAAAAAAACTTGCTTTCATTTATATACCGAATGGATTACAATTAGAAAGGATTCTCGTATAATACATTTATAACGACATCCTTATGTAGTAATTACATATTTTTTTTATGATCAGTCGGACGTGTTGTAACGGAAAATATTGTGTTCGTTTTTATCTAATCCATTTTTATTAAAATTATTCAAGCTTTATTTTTAAACTTAACATGTAAAGTTTGAGATATTTTGTGTAACTTCGTTTTTCCCTAATATCTCAAACATGTCGGCTAGTAAATAAATAGCCAGTATCAAGTTGGGTGAATAATGAAGATATATTGTAGCTTCTCTTTATATAAACCGTAACATTTTAAACCTAACTAACCTGACTTAACCCGTACAGTAAGGTTTTCTAATAATACTAAATCGTACCTTTAAGTTTAAACGGAAGAAAAAGTAAAATCGATTTCAAGACAGTGAGGTTCACCAAAAACTTAATAAATATAATGTGAAAAAATTATTTTAATACTTATATGTAAATAACTAATCCAAAGTAAGTTTCATAGATCTGATTTCAAACTGCAGTATCTATACCGGTGTTGAATATTCATTAGTAAGATTAACCCTCGGCAGTCGGCTGGTGAAGGAGCATTCTCTGTTAATATAAAAGTTCTTCAATAAACTTTATCATCGTTCCATTACAGACATTACACCAACTAACAGATAAACGCCGATAACTAGACAGCGGAGGAGAGCACTCTCAAGTAATATTGAAGTGCTACTTAGCGAAATCACTCGACTACTTAACTATTTAATTTGAATAAGAAAGTACTTCTATTGTATGTTTACTTTATGTAAATGCAGAGAAATATAAAAACAAAAACAAATTAGGAAGTCCGTTCAGAACACGAATAGATAGAGATGACAAGATTAAAATTATTAACTTGAAGAATATTGAATGTTTGTGAGTGATGACAGATTGAGCACGGAACTCATCAGAGGATAGGAGGAGGGAGTTGGAAATGATGGAAGGTTTCAATACTACTCTATCTACAAATACAAGGTAGTAACGACAACACAAATTAAGAAACATATTATATTGAGTCTTAGGTACCATATCATACCTAGTGACATTACGATTTACGAGCGCTCAGCGAGATGCAATACATTATTAAATGAGTTTTAACACAAAATCGCTCCACTAAAGTTCTCTTGAACTTGACCCTTTTAAATAAAACATTCATTACTTATCTGTCCTCAAACAAGCGCCGGTATCTGTGTCGTCACGCTAGCCTTTTTTATATAGGTAGCGCTGAATCCGTAATCTCGAACTCCCTTTGAATTGCCGCCACCTCACCTTTGTTAATAAAAGTATGTATTTAGTGAACTGTAAAAATCGTGGTGGCCTATAGCTTAAAAGTCCGCCTCTCATGCATGAGGGTGCGTATTCAATACCTGGCCGCTACCAATGAGATATTTCCGAATTATATGTACTTTTACGAGTATTTAGACACCACTGACAGACGGTGAAGGTAAACAGCGTCATTAATGCTCAAACCTTCTCCATGTGAGAGGCCTTTGCTCAGTAGTGGGCTCCGATAGGCTAATGATGACGATGAACTGAAACAATACGGCCTCATCATATCTCATTATCCATTACAGTATGCGTCACAGTCAGCTAGCTTCAGCCGTTTTCTTGTGGGGCTTTACAGTTGATGCGATTTAAATAACGTTGAAGATATGAATAACTATAGAAATATTACGATTACACTTGAGACTTGAGTCAAGGGCCGGCCGTCTCTAAATGGTCAGTGACCGCTCTTATCGTAGGGCAGTGTCTTGTAGTTGGTTTTACAGATAAGAATTCGTGTCATATATTCAAAACAACTTGTATATTAAAGTTGAACATATTTTTTGTCACGGTCGATAAAGCACAGTATTCTCTGTCCATTCGTTTATTTTCTTTTTGGCAGTTCACGTCTATGAATAACAGTTTTTAGTTACATAAAAATGATATCGTACTTTATAATCGGGTAACGCCTCCTTACTGAAGTGCCCTGTACCTAACAAATAACGACAGATATTTAAAGAGGTCTTTAAAATTCTAAATCTATACACATGAAATAAGTAGGTAAAGTTATTAATATTATTCATTAGTGTGACTCGTCGCATTCTTTTTCATAATTTACGTGACACTCGTCAGCTGAGTCCTCTGTTACATGAATAATAATAATCAATCTTTTTCAATTATATTGTCAATTGCAACGTCCCGATACCAATTAAAGAATATATATTTTTAAATATTGTAACTTTATACTTTATGTATTTCATATATAATTTAATAAAAGATGTTCTTAAATTAAATTTTAATTAATTCAAATCGAGTTTTAATTCAAATTTTCTCAATGTGTCAAAAACACCTGGCTAATTGTCTAACAAGAATACCAGACTTTGTGAACTATAGATTAGCGTCGTTGGAGCTTCTGCTGTTACGGCCGGCTGTTACATATCAGTGGACACACCACTTGGTTCATCTGACCTCTGGCTCGTCTGGCCTCAAGTACGGACTGTGTGAGAATTTCTCATGCTCACAGATAATATAAAACCCTTACGTTTCGGGAGGAGTTCTGACTCTCTGTTGATGTATTCTATCACCTGTATAATGGGATGCATTTCGGGAAATTGTTTGAGCTTTTGTCGGCTACTACATGTTACCTCCGTACCGTTTATCATCGACATTCCACGAGTTCGTCTTCTCACATTAGCTCCTCAGTAATTGTGAACTATTTGTTTCGGGGGATTTCCTCACAAAAAACGCTCCTGCTAGAAAACAAGTCGTTGCTTGAGATATCCCAAAGCGTAAGGTGAGAACTTTAATAAGTGAAAAAAAAACAGGTGTTTGAAGAGTCAACAACTAGCTTCTGGTTCTTCTGGTTAGCTTTTAGTTAAACATCAGGCGTCCGGTACGTGTTTAACATATAAAAGAAACATTTATATGACGCACTTCCCAACTAACCTGATCATATAACATTAATCGCCTTACAATATTATTGTCAACCGTACCGTAAGAAATCAAAAATAACCTTTTTAAATTATGTTAATAGTCCGAGATCACACACCCTGGCTGCGAAGAGTTGCGGCTAGGTGCGCAATGGCAACCGTGATTTTTTAGAATCTTCATATAAATGACTATCATCTATAGGGTTTTTTATTAAAAAAAAAAAAAAACGGATTTTTTCCCAAAAATTAATTAAAAATAATGACGACCAAATTTGGATATATAAACTATTAAATATGCATATGTATGTTCTCCTAACTATACATAAAAAATTGATTTTAAACAAATAACCGATGAATCCATGCTCCAATCCTGCAGTGGGATCTGCACTTCGACTACAATCCTTAGACTAAGTATTCTAACAAATGTTGATGTACCGAAGTGATGAAGTAGATACCTGTGTGTGTGTGTCTGCTCCTTGATGTGGTTGTAATTTTTAATAGTTAATGTAAACTTGAGTGATCGTTAAACTATGGCTTTTATTGGTGTCATAATATTATCATAATATTTTATATGGAATTTATTTTAGTTATAGGACATGTTATTTTAATACATGTATGTCTCCACTGTATGTATGTATGTATATTAAAGATCCCTGTTTAACTTCCTCATTGACGAACCGACTTTGATTTAATATTTTTTATTGGATCAAGTCAAAATAGGTTTTTGATTAAAATGTCTAAATGATTACATATATGTAGTAATAAAATTTGTCAATAGATGGCGTTAGCCGTCCTTGAGATCACGCTATCGAAGTGTCGTTTAATGTTCCTTAAGTAAGCGTGTTTGAGTTGCAATCGAGTTTAAGTTTAAATCGAGATTAATAAACGAATAATAATAATAATAAATAGTTTATTCAAGTTAAAACACCATTACAAATAAAAAACACATAAAAAGTAACAGTGAACAGAAACAAAACAAACATTAAAAATAATAATAAGATAAAAAACCACCACCATTTTTAAAATTAAATTATTTTAATCTTATCGAGACAGAATTGAGGAGGTGTTTTAACCCAAAATGGCTGCAACTCAGCGTACTGCTGCAATAAATTTGAATTTATTGCAGCGCTGGTTTTCAGTTGCCACCTGTTAATGTTTTGGACCAGTAGCGGTACAGCATCTATTGAAGGTTTTTACCTAAGGGAAAATAAAATAAACAAATAAAAAAGTAGTTGGTTTAGATTATAGAATGAAGTCTTTGATAAAAGTGATATTTGAAAGTCAAACTAGACATACATACGATCGTTTTCGCCTCTAGATAACGCTTTTTTGTCTTTCTAATAAATATGCTCTAATCTTCACTTTAAAATTAAATAATGATTGCGAATTTTTTAATGGGGGAGGTATGATATTCCAAATTTTGCTAGAGGCGTAGCTGAAACTGCCGCGGAATGCAGCTGTCTTATGTCTCGGTACGGAGATCCGATAGGCTGAACCTCTTATTCCATATTTCTTTCCTTCTCGTGCCCATTTGATTTTTTGGAGAAGGTAATCAGGCTTTTTAGAGGTTGCAATACTAAAGAGCATTGTGCTTAATGTAAGTCTCGTCGAGCTGACATGTTAAGCATACTTGCATTATTAAGATATGTACTGACATGTGCTCGGGGAGGAATCGGAAAACAAAACCGTGCGCAAGCATTTTGTATTCGCTGTATTAGCTTTTTTGTTCTTTCCAATAAACATGAACCGTATGCGGTGTCACCATAGTTTAACCTCGATAGTATAAGTGATTCACATAGTCGAATTCTTACCTCAGTGCTTATGTAAGGTCGTATCCTATACAGGAGTTTCAATGTGTAAAAACAGCTTTTAATTGCATTTGAGATGTGCTTTTCAAAATGCAAATTGGAATCAAAAATAAAACCCAAGTTCCTGACCTCCGATTCTCTTTTTACTACGTCACCATTAATCGTAATAAGGGGCTGTAAGCTTTCAATTGTTTTACACATTTTTTTGTTGATCCTAGTATAATATATTTAGATTTTTTTGGATTTAGTATTAGTGAATTATTTGCAGCCCAGTTGGTGATACGTTGCAGATCCTCATTAATATTACATATAGCGTCATCTGTGTCTCGTGGCCGAAAAGAGAAATATAATTGTACATCATCTGCGTATAGATGATATTTGCAATGAGTAAAACAGCGAATTATATCAGCACTATACATTGCATAGAGCAAGGGACTAAGCACAGAACCTTGAGGAATTCCTCTTTTCACTGGTGATATTGAAGAGACCAACTGAGAGCCATCGCTTAAATTTATCTCTACGAATTGAGCCCGATCCTCAAGATAACTGTTGAACCATTTTATGGTGGGAACATCAAAACCGTAGTAAGATAGCTTAGACAGCAATAGTGAGGTGTCAATTGAGTCAAAAGCACGAGAGAAATCAAGAAGGATCAAGATTGTTCCCATTCCTTGATCTCTAGCTGTAAGAACGTTATCAATGACATCCATTAAGGCAGTTGTTGTGCTATGATTTTTACGAAAACCAGATTGTAGAACAGGGAGAATGTTATTCTCTTCCACGAACGAGGTCATTTGAGCACACAATTTTTTCCAGGATTTTAGACAGACATGGGAGGATACTAATGGGTCTAAGATCTTTTACACTAGCAGGATTTTTAACCTTACGCAAGGGTTTTATTATTGCTGTTTTCCACAATTTAGGAAAAGTAGAAGTAGTAATGGATTTGTTAATTATAGCTGTCAATGTACTCAAACTTTGCGGCAGGGTCAAAAGTAACATTTGAAGAGTGATTTTATCTGTACCTTGAGCATTCGTTTTAAGACTTTTTATGATTTTAAATACTTCTGCTTCATTGGTTGTTCTTAAGTCGAAAGTCTTTTCCCCATATCTATTAAATTCATAGTAAGTTAAGTTAGACATTGTAGGTTTTTTACCGCGTGGTATATCTAAGAAGTGTTGATTTATTATATCCGGGTTACGTAAATTGTGTGGTATCTCATATTCTTGTTTTTTATTAATCACACTAGTTTTTTTTAAGTTCTTCCACAATAATACTGGATTTTTAAGACATTGGTTTATGTTAGTATTATAGAAAGCACTTTTTTCGGCTTCAATTGCATTCCATACCAGTTTTTTGAAATTTTTATAATAAATTTTGTGTGTTTCTGCCTTAGTTAACTTATAACGAGAGTGGCTTTGGTTCCTTAACGTCATCATTATTTTAATCGTACGTGTTATCCACGGACACAACTGATCTTTTAATGTATTTTTTTTGTCGGTGCGTAAATATCAAACAAAGTAATAATATAAGTGTTTAGAATGAACATCATTTCGTCTACATTGTTTAAATAACTAATATTATTCTAGGGAATTTTATTGAGATCCTCATCGAAATTTTTGATGTCAATATCTTTTAAAGGTCTTGTAGTAATCCAACGAGGACCCACCTTTTCTTTTTTAAAGTTTAGTGTGACAGAAATTAAAGCATGACTTCCTAACTCGGGAATATATTTTACTTGAACTTCTCGCACATCGGTGTCCGTACATACTATATCTATCAATATTTCACTAGATTCAGTAAAGTGTGTTGGTTTTGTAACTACTTGATTTAAGTTAAAATAATAAAGAAAATCGTTTAACTGTTTTGTTTTATTATCGTGCTGGTTAAATTGGTTTATGTTGAAGTCGCGAATGATTAACATACGTGTGAAGTCAACGCATGTTACATTTCAGACAGTTTTGTTTTTCATTTTCATGTAGTTTTTTCAATCTATAAGTATATCAAACATGTCAAACTTGCTAACAGAAAATATATTTACCATAAATTAAAAAAGAATACATTTTGATTTTCTAATATGTACTGCTGAAACCTAGCTTGGAATATTTTTAATGCTCTTTGTTTAAATATAAAATGAGAATAGTTGATTATTAATACCTCATCGAAAATATTGCAGTAGAATTTGAAATGTTGATATAAAACCAAGCATTAGAAATTTATTACGTCGATATTAATTAAGTATGTGTTTCTATTATTTTAAATAAAGAGTAGAACCTTGAAGGAGACTCTAATAACGGCCGTCGATCTCCGGTCAAGGTCCTCGTCGATTGACTCATGACTTGATTTTTATCCAAATTACTCTGGAGTCCTACTTTCCAGCATCCATGAGAAGACTTGCGAGGTTTCAGACATAATGATTATATCATCTGAAATCTAAAAATTTTAAAGGCGAGTCTCGGTTACGATGATCCTTAAAAACAATTTACTTACATGATTCAAAAGTTATAGCTATCAGACTTTTACAAGGATTTGTTGATGCCCTCATTAAAAAATAAAATTATCATATCCTTTGAAGTTTTCACTTTGAAAATTATCGTAAAACTCCTTGAGACTAGTACTCAGAAGCTCAGTCGTGATTCAGACTCAGCCCCGATTTTAAAATATCGACTTTGTAAAATAAATACCGCTCCCTGCTACCTCACAATCTGCGTTATTATAAAGTAAACTGTTATACACATAATCGCCACCGCAGATGGTAGCTGACACCCTAACGTAACCACAATATAATGTTATTTATTTCTTAAAAACATACATATGTTGAAGTCCACTGGTCGTTACTGTTCTCTCAGTAATGTGTGAGTCCTTACTCCTTCCGTCAAGCTGACTGGTCGTCAATATCACGTGACAACATCGTATCCCCCAAACAAACTTTAACTAGTTTAGTTAGTCGATCAGAAACCACTTAGAATGTACCTCCATTTAATATCCGGCTCAGATTCAAAAATTGTTTACTAAAGATGAAGTGTCGTAGCTAAAATTGTTTTGACTGTGAGTTAAAATTTCTTCAAAGTTTATTAATTGATGTTTCGTCATTTTTTTATGTGGTGACAATACTAATATCATGAACGGTCTTGTTATAGACACAAACTAAATTCAACATTGCATACAATACCTACAATATATTGAGTGTGAAATCTCTGTCTAGAAGATTCTTCCTTATTTCGACAGTTGTGTAAGCGTATTCTATTCCCTTGTTATTACTCCAGTAGCTTCTCGTGAGCGAGCAGCTTTATATTTATCATCCATATAAGTCGTTATAATGACAGGCTTTTAATTTGTAACGCGAACGAATTTTTATGTTAACTTAAAATAATGTCTGTTTTATTCGAAGCGTTAATGTTTGAGAGTGAGCAGCGAGCAGCGAGCACACACTCGGAGCCATCGTCGTGATGCATTAAAATATTCTATAACGTTTTACACTTTAAAAGCTGTATTAAGTATTATGTTACATTAAATAAAATACTATATTTAGGTCGACTTTATAATATTAAAAGGTTTTTGAGACACACACATTTCTGTAACGATCTTATCATGAGAGTAATTTATAATAATCATTGAAAGATATTTGTTTGATTCTCGTTTTAATTCCTAAGATGTTATACTAGTCAAAGTTAAAAACAAACTATATACATATATTTTACAAGGATTGAAAGATAGTTGTAGTGTGGTATCATTATGATAAAAATTGTTATTCTATTTTGAAACATATTTATGTTTAAAGCTTGCCAATAGAAAGTTCATGTAACAATTTAGCGTTCGCCTTTTGGACGTAATTATTTCATATGAGCGATGTAGTTAATGAATAGTATACGTTATAATAATATAATGATAGTCTCTTTAGAAATTCAAAATGAAGAACAAATTTGACAAAGGGAACGACTATATTAGAATGTACCTACTAAGCACATTCTAGTAGGTAATTTATATTAATAAAAACATGTGTTTGGTATATCGACTGCATTGAGTTATAACAAACAATAAATTAAATAAAATCTTTTCTAGTTTACACTACTCATTAAAAGAAAATAAATTGAGATTAATGTATAGCGTCGTTCCCATTGGTTATTAACAATGAAACATGTAACTGTTGGATCTACTGACAGCTGCGGGTCTTGAAGGGAAGCCGACGTTGGACAAATGTATAGCGTTGAAACAAGCCAAGCTAGGCAAGAGAGAACAAGAGATCCTGGCTAGGAAAGAGGCACGCGCCAAACATAAAGATGAAGACGAGGTGGAGAGTGAGTCTTCAGCTCGTGGCATGACGCGAGGCGCGAGGGGCGTCAAGCCTAGGCAGCGTATAGTGATATTTTCAGACGAGGAGGACGGAACCCCGGCCGCGTCTGTTCAGTGTGACAGTCAAACGGATATGTCATTAAAGCGTGGTCCAGGTCGGCCGAAAGGCTCCAAGAACGCGTCACCCCGGACTCTCGGGAGCGGGAGTGGTCGCCGGGGCAGGCCGCCGGTCCCGCCGGAACTACGCCTGCCTGGCATAACTGAAATGAAGAAGTTCTGCAAAGCGGCCGGCATTAGATTCGACTATAAGAAACTCGTTGAAGGATGCACAAATAACAAGGAGCGTGTGGCTAAGATGTTGGATCTACTGACAGCTGCGGGTCTTGAAGGGAAGCCGACGTTGGACAAATGTATATAGCGTTGAAACAAGCCAAGCTAGGCAAGAGAGAACAAGAGATCCTGGCTAGGAAAGAGGCACGCGCCAAACATAAAGATGAAGACGAGGTGGAGAGTGAGTCTTCAGCTCGTGGCATGACGCGAGGCGCGAGGGGCGTCAAGCCTAGGCAGCGTATAGTGATATTTTCAGACGAGGAGGACGGAACCCCGGCCGCGTCTGTTCAGTGTGACAGTCAAACGGATATGTCATTAAAGCGTGGTCCAGGTCGGCCGAAAGGCTCCAAGAACGCGTCACCCCGGACTCTCGGGAGCGGGAGTGGTCGCCGGGGCAGGCCGCCGGTCCCGCCGGAACTACGCCTGCCTGGCATAACTGAAATGAAGAAGTTCTGCAAAGCGGCCGGCATTAGATTCGACTATAAGAAACTCGTTGAAGGATGCACAAATAACAAGGAGCGTGTGGCTAAGATGTTGGATCTACTGACAGCTGCGGGTCTTGAAGGGAAGCCGACGTTGGACAAATGTATAGCGTTGAAACAAGCCAAGCTAGTCAAGAGAGAACAAGAGATCCTGGCTAGGAAAGAGGCACGCGCCAAACATAAAGATGAAGACGAGGTGGAGAGTGAGTCTTCAGCTCGTGGCATGACGCGAGGCGCGAGGGGCGTCAAGCCTAGGCAGCGTATAGTGATATTTTCAGACGAGGAGGACGGAACCCCGGCCGCGTCTGTTCAGTGTGACAGTCAAACGGATATGTCATTAAAGCGTGGTCCAGGTCGGCCGAAAGGCTCCAAGAAAGCGTCACCCCGGACTCTCGGGAGCGGGAGTGGTCGCCGGGGCAGGCCGCCGGTCCCGCCGGAACTACGCCTGCCTGGCATAACTGAAATGAAGAAGTTCTGCAAAGCGGCCGGCATTAGATTCGACTATAAGAAACTCGTTGAAGGATGCACAAATAACAAGGAGCGTGTGGCTAAGATGTTGGATCTACTGACAGCTGCGGGTCTTGAAGGGAAGCCGACGTTGGACAAATGAAAAGCGTTGTTAGCTAGCGATCGTTTCATTTGTCCGTATCTAAATCAGATTTATTTTTGATATCCTTAAAATTATTTATTTTTTTTTTATATTTAATAGTAATAAAAGATATGCAATGCTGTGTATCACTGGAGGTCATAAAATTGTAATGAAATGGCTACGTAACGTTGATGATGTTTTAAAAATTAAAACGAACACCTTGAGCTCGAAATAAAAGTTTTTGTACGAAAATGTTAATAAGAGCTTAGTTCGGTTCATATGAGTAATGAGATGGACGTCCACTGCTTGTAGAACAGTACAGCAGAATGATTCTCCTGAATACATTTACATGTTTCAACGCTATACATTTGTCCAACGTCGGCTTCCCTTCAAGACCCGCAGCTGTCAGTAGATCCAACATCTTAGCCACACGCTCCTTGTTATTTGTGCATCCTTCAACGAGTTTCTTATAGTCGAATCTAATGCCGGCCGCTTTGCAGAACTTCTTCATTTCAGTTATGCCAGGCAGGCGTAGTTCCGGCGGGACCGGCGGCCTGCCCCGGCGACCACTCCCGCTCCCGAGAGTCCGGGGTGACGCGTTCTTGGAGCCTTTCGGCCGACCTGGACCACGCTTTAATGACATATCCGTTTGACTGTCACACTGAACAGACGCGGCCGGGGTTCCGTCCTCCTCGTCTGAAAATATCACTATACGCTGCCTAGGCTTGACGCCCCTCGCGCCTCGCGTCATGCCACGAGCTGAAGACTCACTCTCCACCTCGTCTTCATCTTTATGTTTGGCGCGTGCCTCTTTCCTAGCCAGGATCTCTTGTTCTCTCTTGCCTAGCTTGGCTTGTTTCAACGCTATACATTTGTCCAACGTCGGCTTCCCTTCAAGACCCGCAGCTGTCAGTAGATCCAACAGTTACATGTTTCATTGTTAATAACCAATGGGAACGACGCTATACATTAATCTCAATTTATTTTCTTTTAATGAGTAGTGTAAACTAGAAAAGATTTTATTTAATTTATTGTTTGTTATAACTCAATGCAGTCGATATACCAAACACATGTTTTTATTAATATAAATTACCTACTAGAATGTGCTTAGTAGGTACATTCTAATATAGTCGTTCCCTTTGTCAAATTTGTTCTTCATTTTGAATTTCTAAAGAGACTATCATTATATTATTATAACGTATACTATTCATTAACTACATCGCTCATATGAAATAATTACGTCCAAAAGGCGAACGCTAAATTGTTACATGAACTTTCTATTGGCAAGCTTTAAACATAAATATGTTTCAAAATAGAATAACAATTTTTATCATAATGATACCACACTACAACTATCTTTCAATCCTTGTAAAATATATGTATATAGTTTGTTTTTAACTTTGACTAGTATAACATCTTAGGAATTAAAACGAGAATCAAACAAATATCTTTCAATGATTATTATAAATTACTCTCATGATAAGATCGTTACAGAAATGTGTGTGTCTCAAAAACCTTTTAATATTATAAAGTCGACCTAAATATAGTATTTTATTTAATGTAACATAATACTTAATACAGCTTTTAAAGTGTAAAACGTTATAGAATATTTTAATGCATCACGACGATGGCTCCGAGTGTGTGCTCGCTGCTCGCTGCTCACTCTCAAACATTAACGCTTCGAATAAAACAGACATTATTTTAAGTTAACATAAAAATTCGTTCGCGTTACAAATTAAAAGCCTGTCATTATAACGACTTATATGGATGATAAATATAAAGCTGCTCGCTCACGAGAAGCTACTGGAGTAATAACAAGGGAATAGAATACGCTTACACAACTGTCGAAATAAGGAAGAATCTTCTAGACAGAGATTTCACACTCAATATATTGTAGGTATTGTATGCAATGTTGAATTTAGTTTGTGTCTATAACAAGACCGTTCATGATATTAGTATTGTCACCACATAAAAAAATGACGAAACATCAATTAATAAACTTTGAAGAAATTTTAACTCACAGTCAAAACAATTTTAGCTACGACACTTCATCTTTAGTAAACAATTTTTGAATCTGAGCCGGATATTAAATGGAGGTACATTCTAAGTGGTTTCTGATCGACTAACTAAACTAGTTAAAGTTTGTTTGGGGGATACGATGTTGTCACGTGATATTGACGACCAGTCAGCTTGACGGAAGGAGTAAGGACTCACACATTACTGAGAGAACAGTAACGACCAGTGGACTTCAACATATGTATGTTTTTAAGAAATAAATAACATTATATTGTGGTTACGTTAGGGTGTCAGCTACCATCTGCGGTGGCGATTATGTGTATAACAGTTTACTTTATAATAACGCAGATTGTGAGGTAGCAGGGAGCGGTATTTATTTTACAAAGTCGATATTTTAAAATCGGGGCTGAGTCTGAATCACGACTGAGCTTCTGAGTACTAGTCTCAAGGAGTTTTACGATAATTTTCAAAGTGAAAACTTCAAAGGATATGATAATTTTATTTTTTAATGAGGGCATCAACAAATCCTTGTAAAAGTCTGATAGCTATAACTTTTGAATCATGTAAGTAAATTGTTTTTAAGGATCATCGTAACCGAGACTCGCCTTTAAAATTTTTAGATTTCAGATGATATAATCATTATGTCTGAAACCTCGCAAGTCTTCTCATGGATGCTGGAAAGTAGGACTCCAGAGTAATTTGGATAAAAATCAAGTCATGAGTCATTATCGACGAGGACCTTGACCGGAGATCGACGGCCGTTATTAGAGTCTCCTTCAAGGTTCTACTCTTTATTTAAAATAATAGAAACACATACTTAATTAATATCGACGTAATAAATTTCTAATGCTTGGTTTTATATCAACATTTCAAATTCTACTGCAATATTTTCGATGAGGTATTAATAAATAATCAACTATTCTCATTTTATATTTAAACAAAGAGCATTAAAAATATTCCAAGCTAGGTTTCAGCAGTACCTACATATTAGGAAAATCAAAATGTATTCTTTTTTAATTTATGGTAAATATATTTTCTGTTAGCAAGTTTGACATGTTTGATATACTTATAGATTGAAAAAACTACATGAAAATGAAAAACAAAACTGTCTGAAATGTAACATGCGTTGACTTCACACGTATGTTAATCATTCGTTTATTAATCTCGATTTAAACTAAAACTCGATTGTAACTCAAACACGCTTACTTAAGGAACATCAAACGACACTTCGATAGCGTGATCTCAAGGACTGCTAACGCCATCTATTGACAAAATTTGTTACTACATATATGTAATCATTTAAACATTTTAATCAAAAACCTATTTTGACTTGATCCAATAAAAAAAATATTAAATCAAAGTCGGTTCGTCAATGAGGAAGTTAAACAGGGATCTTTAATATACATACAGTGGAGACATACATGTAATGAAATAACATGTGCTATAACTAAAAGAAATTCCATATAAAATATTATGACACCATTTGTTAGAATACTTAGTCTAAGGATTGCAGTCGAAGTGCAGATCCCACTGCAGGATTGGTGCATTCATTCATCGGCTATTTGTTTAAAACCAATTTTTTATGTTTATGTATAGTTAGGAGAACATACATATACATATTTAATTGTTTATTTATCAAAATTTGGTCGTCATTATTTTTAATTAAATTATTTTTAATTAATTTTTGGGGAAAAATCCGTTTATTTATTTTTTTAATAAAAAACCCTTGACATGATAATAATTTAGTAGTAGTATTCTATGTTTGATTGGGTGATTAGCTGACATTAGCGTATGCCGTAACGAGAGCCGCACTGATTATTATTCGTTATTCTTTCGCTGTTTTCACTGTTTTGTTGTGTTTTTTGAGGGGAGTTTTTTAACATGGGAGATAGGGAGTATGCTGGGGGGGGGGGGGGTTGCTCGGGAGGGAAATTCGGGCAAGTTACAAATTAAAAACATGTCATTATAACAACTTATATGGATGATAAATATAAAGCTGCTCGCTCACGAGAAGCTACTGGAGTAATAACAAGGGAATAGAATACGCTTACACAACTGTCGAAATAAGAAAGAATCTTCTAGACAGAGATTTCACACTCAATATACAATGTAAATGTTACAGTGTGTGTGTGTGTGTGTGTGTACGTCTGTATGTTCCGTGATAGCGAGGGAATCAATCCCGCTCCTAGTTTTCTATCGAAGCACATCGGGCTGACGCTGACAGTAGCTGTCCAACTGTGTTTTTGTTCATTGATTTATTTTCACTCTCTTTTGTGTTGAATTGTTTGTTTTTACGAACGATAAATTCTGTTCATAATTTATTAGTTTCCGGAATATCTTTTATATTAATATATATTTTATTTGAAAATACGTTTTAATATTTTTATACTCATTTCATAGTTTTGTTTGAAATATGAAATTATTATTTCAATATTCAGAGGATTCAGTATGGTGAGGAAGAGTAAGAGAGGTCTTCTCTTGTCTGAAATTGAATCGTTTTAGGAACGCTTCTTAGTGAAGTTTTAAAGTCTGAATATAGTTAATAGTACAACTAATGTTCAATTAAACCATATCAACATTATTACTTATTAGTTATTACATATCATTACTTTAAATTATGGTACAAGATTATCTATCACCAAGAAATGGGAAAATCCTGTATTGGACTTTCGTAGAATATCCTAATTCAAAGTACAAGGAAAAGTAATTCAGAGAAATATAAATAAAAGAATTGATGATCTTTATTAAAAATCTTTTTCTTTCAGAATCATTAGGAATTTTTAGATCATACTTATTTTCACTTGTCTTATAATAATAATATCAACTATGTACTTCAACACTTAGTGTCAATAACACAATGTAGACACAGCACACAGCACTACACATTACAAATAAGTTTAAAGCAAAATTTTATTTTAGAATTATGTCGAACATCTTTATATTATCGAAGAGATTTTTATTTAATTTATTTGTAATGGATACTCCGTTAAGGATATTTTTAGAATTGAGGGTTTTAAAGGAAATAATAAATATATATGATGGCCGTTCCTAGAAGCCACGGGTTTACGGTTAGAACCATTACCTAAAGAAAGTGAACCTTTCCACCACACTGACTGTCCCTAGAACTACCATTGTGTTATTATTATCCACGTCTTATTATGACTTATTGTAAAGGTCAAAGGTTCTTAGTATACACATTTCAAATTTAATATAATGTAACAACAGTGTGGGAGGCAGATATTCTAATCTAAGATATAAAGTTGAGTCGATCCGATATTCTTATTGGTTATTGTACCATAATAATAATTTTCCTTTTAGTCAATGAATAATGTTTTAAGAATAGGAAACTAATTTTGAAAATGTGGGCACATCTTGAGATTCTAAATATAGATACAATTTCGAAGGCGGAGACGTTCATCAAAATGTTAATCTGTCTGCTGTAAACCTCGTGAGTACTTCTCGTCGATACGACACAAAAAATGTTTATGTATTATGTAAGGAACTGGTATCTGTTCCTTGCTAACACATTTACAGAGTTGAATATATATTTCCAAGTTGAGTATATAACTTGGAAAAAAATAACTTATCTAAGAGTTTAGCAGTGGTTATTGTAGAATAATTCAGTACAAAATTAATAGCTTACTGTCACTGCATTTTTGCCCATTTTATTACCGATTGCATGAAAAAGTATATTTTATAAAAATTAGTATTAAAATTACACAAAAATATGATTCCGGCCAGGATCGAACTGGCGGCCTTCTGCGTGTAAAGCAGATGTGATAACCACTACACCACGGAACCTGATATACATGAGTCATAATTGACTTTAAAAATGTTTTCTTGGTCGGTGAAAGTGACTTCACCTTGTAGCTTACTTGTCACTTGTGACACTTTAAAAAAAACCAGATCACTTTCATTATAGTCAGCTTGTAAATAATACTACCACTATATCATGATTTTGCGATCTGCTTTCATAGAAATATCTTATTTTCTTGGCAACTTTGTGAGCTGACAGCGATCAAGATTTGACAAAATTAAAAAATCTACATAACTTCACGATACTTGAAACATTTCCGAGTAGTTAGAATAAAACCTAACTTTAAGAAGAAAGAAATATTATAAAAATAATACATAAGTACAATAACTTACATTAACAATTGTTTTTCTATCTTTTCATGACTATTTTCGTTTTTTTTTTTTAATGAAATTTATTCTCTTTCTACTTCTATCAACATGAATTATGTTTTACGTTACGATCGTACCATCTTTATCTTTGCTAATTATATTTAATTTTTTACAAATTATATACACGTGAAGGTTGAAAATGAAATGAAAAAAATCTTTTATATCGTAAATAATATCTGAATCCTTCATGGACACGAAATAAATGTCCTTGGATAGATTTAAACACGTCTCGAGTCTCGCTAACAGATACAACCTTGAGTATTATCTCAGCTGTAGTGTTTTGACTAAAAGTCTTAAAGTAGATCGCTCTGTGTAGTTTCCTTTACTTTACAGTCTGGATTCATTAGCTCGCACAGCTGAAAGACCAAAGACGCCTTTGCCGTACTGTTCATTTCATCTTTTATTTCTCGTCCCTTAGCCATTTCAGTTGTGAGTAACATTTTGACGTACTAAGAGACCTATTCGTCTCTTGTCCTTATAACAAATAAGAATGATCGTTGTAATGAATCGATCGTACACAAACAGCGAGCGATCCTCTATAAAATATAAAAACATTGTTATCCTGATACGTGATCGTCTTATAGAACCTTCCTCGAGCATTACACTGACGAGGGACGGCTGTCGTTCACGAGCAGGGGACGGGGATTGATGTCCGACATTACTACACTACACATATGTATGTTGTGACTCAACAGACATACACAAACAACACACACGACAATAATACAACGATAGAAATTAACAAAAATACACATTTAATAAAAAAATTACTCCGAAAAGTTTTTTGAGAGCGAATTCGATTGTATTCGATGAGCCTTTTAAATAAACATGGTAAAGATACTTTTTATAGATATTTATTGTGACATGAATATTTGTAACTTTTTGAGTACTTTAACTTTTAAACTATTTGTTTGTTGCTACAGGTTTAACCGTATAATATAAACGGAATCTGATTTATAAACAAAACATAAAAAGATGACTGATATTCAGAACTACAAATATTTTGATTTTTATTATTTATTGATGAATATGAATATAGAGCTTCAAGGAAGTTCAAAAGAAAAATATTATTTGGACGTTGTAAAATATAAGGTTTTTGTTTTGTAAAATAGAAGAACTAATTACTTTTGGTGGTAGCGAAGGATGCAAGAAAAACCTGTTTTACTTATAAAACTATATTCAATGAACAATTAGGTCTTATATTTAACTACTTGCTAAAGAGTTGTCTTTAAGCCAATGATTGACTCCAGACTGAATATGTGTTATATCCCATTTCCCATTCCCACCGATGGCTCAGAGTCAGCATCTGGTACTTAACACCATTGTTACATACTATAAACTTATTTCCCGGTTGCGCTTGCGTAATAAACTAATACGTTATTAGTTTTCAAATAGTATAGAGATGCAGTACATGTGATTAAGTGTTCACACGGTGTTTTAAACTGAGTCTCTTTGATATCATTATTTGTGTATTGATATATTAAAACGTTTATCGTCATTACCACAGATTGTATTATAGGTAATAGCATTATGTTATAACCTCGTACTTTATATATATTCGTATTATTCATGGCGATCATAATTAATATTGTGTTAGAGGATCAATATAATCTGGGTTTAACGCCAGCCTCGACCGCGGCTCGCTCGTCAATACAATATTACATTTGATCCAATTATTATTATTATGATTTTGTTATAACAATATTTAGTTGAATGGAAATTTGTTAAATATTAATAATATTATATTAACATTTATTATGTAATCTGTATTAGCGTTTTGGCGGTTTATTTATAATATTTTACACTGTATATAAATTATTTTAACAGCTTTAACAAAATACAAATAAAAATTGACTAAAGAAATTGTTGTTGTTGGAATAATATATTAATATTAATGAAATAAGTAACGTGTAAAGACATTCTTAGACGAAACCTTAGAGAAATGACAAAAATATTTATATGTGGTTATAAATAAATTATTTACCTACAATATGTACTAGTTTTCACTGTTTTATATCACAGTAAAAACATTCGATCCATTTCTTTTTTATTGTTAGTATCGTCAGTGATCCGTAAGCTGACAATATAAGACGACGGGTTCTGCATTATTAAGGGAAACGAAATATTTAGCTTTTATACATACAAATGAATGTGAATATATATAATATGGATTTATAATACTCGTAAATATTAACACACATGTACGTAGAGTATTTTAATATTGTAATATTATTCATGTTTCTATTAAACGCGACTTAGATGTTAATTTTCATATTCTTATCGTATAACTTGTATTTACAGAATATGTTTTTGTACAATTTCCAACAAGAAGTAAATAACGAGTAATTTAGTGAGTTATCTCCTCTTCATTCTCGTTTATATTTGATGGAAACGAAAACTCTAAAGAAATAGCGCGAAAGAGAGCTTGTACTGAATACATGAGACAGAGTCATTCATCAGACGGGTTCACGGTCTTAAAGAATTTGTAACAACACAATGTTTCAGTACAATACCTACAATAATGTATGTTGAAGTTATAAGTTATACATAAAACAGGTTTTCCCTTAAAAGTGTGTTTGAGAGAACATATCCGTGTCCAAACTTTATAACACGTCAGGTGACTATAATAATCGTACTACTGGTATTCTACAAGTTTCTATAAAAACCACTAATATTATTGTACTCAAAAAGAAATAAACGTATAAAAGGTGTGTATTGATTATGTTAAATTCAATATGCGGCCGGCTGAGGACCGACTGACCGGAAAATACTTTATCCCGCGACGAGCATGTTCTGTGTGACGGACAAATATGAATATTTAATATATGAATATCGATAAAGTGTTTTAATATAGTTGGAATTCAACATTTATATACCTGCCTTCATATAAAGACTATTTAATTCATACAAAGCCAAGTAAATATAAACGCTGCCAGAAAATGTATTTTATATTTTTTTCGAATCTAAAAGTAATAAAAATAAAATGACTCTCACGCGTTATGCCATCGTAAACTCAATAGTTATTTGTATCATAAAATAAAAAACAATTTTATTTGTTCGTTCGGTTTATTTTTAGTTAAAGGTTTGAACGAGTCACTGAGCATTTCTTTAATAATATACATTTTGTATAAATTGTTTACTGTTGGAAGAATTTAAACAGAATGTTATTTATTTATAAAATAAACATGAGCCTTGTTAATAGATCGGTTGATTCAGATAATGAGAATCTTTAAATATCTAAGTCTTAATGTATTCACAATGAGCTGTTGTCGCTCCCTCAACACCGCTACTAACTTGACATCTCATCTAATGAATGTACAACGTGTTGAATCTCTGTACATATGTACCTACAACTAACTCTGTTAACTCTTATTGTAAGCTGATTTCAATTTGTTTCAAGTGATACAACCAAACTATCACATACTCGTAGAATGGAGAACATAACACTGATTAAAAATTTAAATATATCTATGCATTTTTTCTTCAATTTACAAAAATAGGATTTTTTATTTATTTTAAATATATTTAATTATGTAATATACAATTTTATCGAGTCTGATTTACATAAAGGATTATATACTTGCGAAATTATATTATTTTAATATAATGAATAGTAATAATTATTGTCATTTTATACGGAATTATAAAATGATGTATATAAATAAAAAGCTATCTTTTCATATAATAATTTCGAGTTGATCGTGATATTATGCAATATTTTTTGCTCCATCGCATGGAATTACAACGGATATTAAATATATGAGCAAAGAGAAAATATTAATATTGAAATTATTCCTATATAGACTTTAAATACTGAGAATTTATATTAATTATGTAGTGTTATTGTTTCATTGAAGACATCACAACACATCCGCTAGGTAATATATATCGCATTGATAACTATATACAACTGCAATTATAATTTTTTACATTATTTCTTTTTATTACATAATTTTTTGTGAGAAAAATGCTTCAAGCTATTTGGTTATTATAATGATGTATAATAAGGAAATAATAGATAAAGGTATCTGAACAGCCTGATGACACACCTATCACCAGTTGGTTTCCATTTCCAGTTGGATATATTAAAGATATTATTGCTAACCACACCTACAGCAAGTGAATGCTGGAGGAGGTCCATCATCAGCTGCACTTTATCTCAACTCATCACGGTCCGCAGAGAGTGACTTGAAATTGTTCTTTCTTGTATTAGGTATATAAATGTTTAGATATGGTTATTAATATTATTTGTCATTAATTTATTATTAAAATGTATATATTTTGTTATATGTTACGTTGTTTTATTCTATATGTATGTAGATTTTATTACATATAACATTTAACAATTAACAATTTTGTAGAAAAGTTTAAGATAAAAAAATATATAAAAATTTTATTCAATTTATTTTATAACGAAGGGAGAAATATTTTACAAAAATTATTATTAATTCAATATTATAATATAAATTATACCATACAACGATTAGATTGGAATTGTATTTGTCAATAATAACTCTATACTAAACTCTAAAATTCTTTGATTATAATATTTTTTTTAGTTTATGTTCTCCCTTGATGACCAAAGTCGAGATGTGCTACCATATACTACATGTTCCAATTCGAACTTCGAGTAATAAAGAGGCAAGTAGCGGCTAAAACTGTTCGCCGAACAAAATAAATCGATTCAAGTTAAGAAAGTATTCCTACGATATAAAAAGCACTAGGAATAACCTGGATTTGGTCATTAGGGTTAACAAAGAGCAGTTGTTTCTAGCCACTTTTAAAACACAAAGTAATTAGTGATATAAAATCTAAAGCCAATTTAAATAAAGAAAAATCGCAAAATAGAGATATTAAAGGGTTTAAGTCTGGCGAATGAATTTTTAGGGAGCCAGCCTCAAAAATGTTATAATTAAAGGCGCTCTCAAGCAAATAAGCACTCACGTCACACGTGACCGAACAGATTTAATTGGAAGTGGAAAATGTGCACTATTTGAAATATATAGGTTACGGGAAATATTAAAATATATAAATATTACTATAGATTGAGAGATCATTGTCATCTTAGTAGAGATACTAAACTTATGGCTTCAAATATTGTTATAGTCTGAAATTCTTTGTCCACAGACTGTAATAAATAATATATTTATTAAATTAATTATTCATTAAAGTTGAATCTTTTCTTCTCGAAAATATATATAATACACATATATTTTAACCAGTCATTGTAATACTAAATATATAATACAAACAATAATATAATGTGAGAAGAAACTTTTGACTTTAACCGTTTCGTGAATATTCCCCATTATAACAAATCTTTTTTTAAGAGGTATCTTTTTTTGTATATTTGTGATTTATTATTCTTCTATATTATGTTTTTAAAATTCACTCTGAATAACATTTTTTTCCTTAAAAATTAACGTATTATGTATAATTTAACTTTGAAACAATATGTATTATTTACTTTCATCCCACTATTAAATAAAATATAAAAAAGAATTATGGAATAAATTATGTTCAATAAATTTCTTAGAAGCAATAAATATATTGAGGAATTAATAAATTCAAGCTCTGTGAGACGACATCATTGGATTAATTGAATTAATCACTATTCATTTAGACTCAATAGAAAATAAATCAAGAGTAACTAACAAAAATATTATTTAAATTAAACTTCATCAAATATTATACGGTACTTACGGTACAATGCTTATGATTGTACCCATAATACTTTACGTAGGGATGAATAAAAATGTAATCCATCAAGAGAATAGTAGTAGTATTTGTGGTAGTTTAACGAAAATATACAAATATATTTTGTCTCTAATTGCTGTGATAGCTGAAAATCTCTCTGGACCTTCTATTTAACTTTTTCATATGTGTACTTTTTCTATGCCATTATAAAATTTGCTTCTATTATTTTTTGTGTTTGTAAGTGACTATGCAGTCAATTGCTAAATTTATCTTTATATCAACGCACACGTATTTATGTATATTAAGGTTTTTGTTTTCCGACCTAAGCCAACAAACATTTCTTTTATTCTATTCTAATCTAGGTCTATACATGTTATAAATGCATATAAAGTTTATAGCTGTTATAACTCACACAACACACATCCATACAATGGGTGTGCTAACTGCAGCCGCGGTATAATCCGCTTGTTTGAGAAGTTCCAGTGTACAGTAACAGTAATAGTTGCATGTTAGTTGAAGCGACGCAGCCTCGAGCCAAATACGATCGTTTGGCAAACTCTATGTGACGATCTTTATGATCTTCACAACAACTTACTCATCACACTAATGTACACACACTGAACAGTGGGATTTGAGGCAAAATTAATTTAATTTTTACTTTTGTAATTTTAAAATATATGTAATGATGATTATTATTATCATATTATGTAGGAAAACCCACATCTCTTCCATATTATTATAAAATAAACAATTATATACACATACATGTTTTTCTTAATACAGCCCTTCCAGAGATTTGATACAAAAATAATAAAAAATTTCACAACGCATGGTTTTGCTTATATATGTATAATGAATGTATTATAATGTAGATTAAAACATTTTTAAAAATTAATATATAACAAATACTTTAAAACTGTCAGATACGAAATAGTCTCTGTTGTATGATGATTATTTTCATTTGGAGTTTATTAAAAATCTAATGGAATTTAATTATTATTGTCACGTTTCAATAATAAATTAAACATAATAATGTAAGTTCACTCTTTGTATAACTTTGGTAACTGGTAAGTGTAAAATGTATTTTTATATTTATAAACAGTCTCGGGGCTAGAACTTTAAACGATGAACTAAATAACCCGATTTTAAATTATTACAAGTAAGAGGACTATTAAGTTAAAGTTAAATTGAAGGACTGAAGCAAAATATAGAGAGAAAATATATTAGAACTTAATGAAACGCAAAGAACAGTATTAATACGAGCTCTCTATTAATATTTGATGAAGTAAACTGTTCGTTTTAATTAAAATAAAACCAGTCATAGTTTGAACTTAACAAACATTTAAACAGCTTCGAATGAGTACAAATTTAGCTACTTCTGTTCTCAGGTCTTAAAGCGAAGTGTTTGAATAAAATTGTAACTAGTACTTTGACAAATATACATCATTTAAATAAATCAGTTGTGAATTATTCGCTCTCATTATAGTAATACTTCTATGTAATGAGTTATTCTCTTACAACAAGTTAATAATAATGCTATAAATATTCATAAACTACATGTCCGAGGTCGCATCAACCAGACACATCGTCCTCGAGTTGTTTGTTTAGGTCCTCATTACTTATTGTGAGACAGAGGTCATTATAACTTAGCGAATCTGACCAGCCTTGTATATACATATTTGTCCAAATTTATCAAATTCTAGTACATGTCTGTGAAGTTAAAATTAATAATTTAGTAAATAACGTCACTTAAACTACAGTAATTTCTCCATTATATATTGAACATTGTGTCGAACATCGAACGCTCCTCGCCGTTCAGAAAGCTTTTAGAAGTTTCATCCTTAACAGTTATATAGTAGTAGATGAGTTGAATGCAGTTCGCATTTTATTTTCAGTGAACTTGTGTCCCGGGAGCGTTCCGCTCGATAGTTATACGATAATGGCGGAACAGAACTGAATCTTAATAGCGTCTAACGAGCTCGCGATCCTAATGTCTCCCGCGTCGATGAAAATTTCCAATATCGAATTAGAAAAGGTATTTGTGAGATTTGTACGAGTCACTTGTGTATACTTTGTTATTGTAAAACAATTAAATGAGTTCATTTATATATTAACATGTATCTGATATAAAAATTTTAAATTACTATTCAACTGCGTTAAAATGAAAATTGTGGTGTTAAAACCAAAAGTTTATAAAGCTATTTAAGCATTAATGTTGGTTTTCCAATATCCAATTCTCTTTATAATCTCAAGAGGTTCGTATATTATTCACAATTCAATTTATAATAATTTGACCTCATATTTAAAAATTTACATTGAGGAGTGCCAAAGCATCGTGCATTCAAATTATTTTATGGAAATATTATTGAAAATTAACCTGTTCCATTCTTCGCATCATATATCCCATTACAGTCTTCAGGTGACTGGTCAAAATTTATTTTAGGATCGTAATGTAGGTTCGAGGTTTGAGTTTTTTCATGCGACGAATACAATTTGTGTGATAAAACCAAGTACAATGATGTTATAATGAAAGACAGGCACATGTATTATGATCCTCCTGGCAAGCGACTAGCTATCTGACGATGGGGGAAATATACCTGCTAAATGAAATAGTGTGACTGAATTCAAGTGACCTTTTGTACTATCAAGACCCAGGCTTAAACCTTTCTTTGTAAATGTACTAATGACGTATAAGTAATGGTATATAAAAGATTTTCTAAAGATAACATCCAAGAAGTAGCTGAGTAATGAATGACGTCAAGATAAGGATGACTCGGAAGATCATAAGTATACAGAACACGGTCCAATAGAGAGATGTGATCCCAGACGAGTTGTAATACTCGTATGTATGTACGATAACCCGCAGAATGAGTCTTAACTTTAATATTGAAAGTATTTATTTAGGGATTGCTATATGAGATACGTTATGATAACAAAGTAAAAGTTGTGGTAAAATCTCATTAACAGTAACAATCACTTTCATAGAAGATTTGATTTTTGATTGATGAAATACGATGAAAGTTAGTGACGTCAGTACGAGGAGGTTGTTCGTTAACTCTTTTCAAAGTTTTATGTTAGAATTGTGACCTTAAAGACCTCTTAGTAATTAAAACTACTTTTAAATTAAAAGCAAACATAAAGTTGTTATCTTTTAGGCATTTTAATGTTATATATTAAGTAGAACTTTTAGAAGAACCAATAATATGTTCTAGTCCGTTGGTTCCGATAGGTCTCACTGATTGTAACAGTAATATATAATGATGAATGTCATTGTCTATTCATTTTTTAGTGTTAGTTAAACAGTATCAAACTATTAGAATGTTATTTACATATTATATATCATCGTCAAAGTTATTCTTGAAATAAAACTAAAATATCGATTCACTTATATGAATATTTTAAAAAGCATATTTTATTTACATTAATCATTCTGAATCTAATTAAAGGCGTTTGTGTTGTGTTGTGCGGGATTTTCGGAATGGTCGAGTTCCCGCAGAATTTTCATGATAAAACCTATGTTTTTTTTCGAGTTCCAAACTATATCTGTACAATTTTTACAGTAAATTTAATTTTTTTAAAGAACTTCTGCATATACTAAAAAAAAGTGTTATTATTGTGAAACTAAATACTATCGTAAAACAAATAAAGTACCTACTATATAGAAAACAACTACAAAATGAAACTGTGTTTAAAAAGTAATATTACGATGAAAATTATATCGCATGAATAAATTAGCGCTGCATTCAACCGTTCAGTAGGGAGCCGACCGCGCGAGTGGGCCGCGCGGCATGGTATCGGGTTGAGCTACACCCCCATCCCGGCTTGCCCTCAAGCACGGCCTCTCTCCCGCCGCGCCGGCCAGCGCAGAGAGCGAGTTGGTTTTGTTTCGGAGTTATTTATCATTGTAATCTTTAAAGTTTTTTGTTGAAATTAAGTTATGTCAAAGACAATTTTATTCACAATTAATGGTGCTTATGTATGTATAATAGTGTTCGACGTGATTCTTTAATTTGACATAACTTTTTTATTTATGAACCGATTGACATGAAACAAACACTAAAGCATAACTGAAGCATACCACAATATATTCGTTAAAACCGAATCCAACTCGGATCAGCCGTTTCTGAGATTAGCGTGAACAGACAAACAGACAAAAAAAAAGTTAATTACATTTTTGGGTTTGACATCGACATAACAATATTATAACCCCTGCTATTTTTTTTATTTTTATTTTCAATGTACAGACAGCACTTTTCTACAATTTTAGTATATGTATAGATATGTATATGTTACAAGTTGTTTATCGTATATAATAATAAGAAAGGTATTTCTTATATTGAACGGAAATTTATAGATAAAGGGTGGAACATTTTATTTTTTATATTTTGTCATTGTTTAATTAAATTATTTAAATAAACTTCACTTTGACGGCGAGCACCATATTTAAATATTTCAAGAAATTAAATAAACACTTAAGTGATTCAACATGAAAATGTTTGTACATGTTTTGAGAACTTCTTAGAATATAATTACTTTATCGAATAATATAATAATGAGAATCATATCATCAAAAGTCGCCTTGTCGTAAAAAGTCCTAATGGACTATTTCTAATGTAACCCGCGATAGGTTGAGGAGCGCTCCTTGATCATAATAAAAATAATAATAGCTAACGAAATAAGAAATAAGGAACTACTAAAATTTGAGAAGACTGTGCTATATGATACTGGTCACAGAAGATTCACAATAGTTCTTTATAGTTGAACTGTTTTCAATTCACTTCCATTTTATTTGCAGCTCATTAAAAGTTTAAACTTTAAAGTAATTGACATCACTTATTATACAGTTATAAGGTAGGGCGTTCTAGCCACAGTTTATTTAAGTTTGAGGAACTGTTGACTCACCGTTAGTTTTCTCAGGTTCTTTTAGATTTTCTAACAAGAAAACACATTCAGACAGAGGATGAACGATGTTTTGTTACCTTCAATGTATCTAAGATATCGAAATAAACACCAAAAATAGAGCTTCACTATGTAGTTCTAAGAGATAACAGAGTTGTAATCATTTAGGTTTGAATTCAGATTGTAAGTTTTCAATAAAAATAAATACGTATATTAACTAAACGAGAACTTTCAATCTAGGAAGAAAAATATCAGATCTGAATTAGAGTTTGTGTTGTTGTTAAGCATCAGTGTAGACACGTGTAGGAAGGCAAGTGCAGACTACCTCATCGTCAATCACAAGCCTCGTCAAATACATCACTACGAACATGTCTGTGAGTCTCACCTGAGCTTTCTGTGTTATTGTATAAAACCAACACATCTCTTAAATGTATAACTTCACTTATTATAGGTAGTTTTAGTTCCTTTGTCTACTTTTAATTTACTCTTTTTGGGGCTCGTGTACTCTCAGCGTGGTTTACTAATGTAATGTAATATAATGTAATCTTAAAATATTCTAAAAATTAATTTGCCGAGTTCTCCTACACAGACCTCCGACCTCCGTGTTGTTGTAAGGGAACGAGATTAATTATTCAACAAAACATCTGAGTACTTCATTAAAATTCAACTCAATGAGAAACCCTCATTGTAAAAACATATAAAAATTAATTTATCTGAATTACTTTATATAATATTCCAGAGTATATTTGGGATGTTATACATAATCAAATTCTGATGAATATTCTGATAGTCCGAACTAGTTAATTATTGTTAAAGAGATTTTTATAAGATCTTCTCTGATTATTTTAGTTTACAATAGCCAGAAGTTAGCAAAGTTTTGTCTGAGACTTGATTTTTGGCGAAAACCTTGGGTATTCGAAAGACCTTTATCAAATAAAAATAATATAAAAACATGATTCCGGCCAGGATCGAACTGGCGGCCTTCTGCGTGTAAAGCAGATGTGATAACCACTACACCACGAAACCGATGACATTTGAGCAAAAAAATTATAAATCAATAAAATTGTCGGTGAAAGTTGTTTTAACCTGTTAAGGAAGGTATCGTCAGGGGAATATTTACGAAGGTTTTGATAAAATAAGAATAAACAGCTTTAGAAATGATTTCATCGTAGAGCAATATGAGAATTTATTTAATTCAATACTACCTACTTTTAAAATATAAAAAGTCTGTTCTCATTTTAATTATCTTACGAGTACATGGACCATCGGTCTATTTACGAGTGTATGGTTATATTCTGTCGTTCACACGTACTCAACATTAATTTCTCATAAATAAATATTGAATTTATTGCCAGCTCCATGTCCGAGAGATTTTTAAGGCGTTATATTTTAAAACGATCTGAAAAAATGACTGACACAAACATTGTGCCTATTAAACTATCTCATTTGATAACACTCATCTTTAAGAATACTATCACAATACAACTACGTGAGTGTTCTCTTTATTTTTGGCTCATCCAACGAATACAAATATAGTCTGTCACGGAGACCCAGTTATTATAGAACTTGGCTTATACCTACAGTTTAAATTGAGCTGTCATTGTTTACTGTTCAATGTTACAGAAGACCTACATATATTATAACGTCTTATTGGAACGGAATCTTTTAAGTTGTAATTTAAACCCAAGATTAGAAAAAAAACGACGAGGTTTTATATAATTAATCTGTGGTTTGTTTTATATCACCGATAAGTGTTTAGGAGACACTTGAGAAACTGAGATATATTACTATGTTAATTTATGTACTTTTTTAAAGATGTCATTTTATTTGTATCAAAAAAACAAATAAAGTATAAAATCTAAAACTGTGTCCTCTCACATTCGCAGCTCTTATTTATATCTCCCAACGATACAAAAGTAAGTTAATCTTAACTCAAATATAAGCAGTTTCTTTAATTAAAAGAAATATTTTTTAACTAAGCTTGTATAAACAATTTTCTTCTTGTAAGAAACCTACCAATTCTTATATTTCTTAATCCTGTTGTTTAACTACTTTATCATTGACAACGTATTTTTTCATTAATTAATAGAGGTATATCTTTTATTATAAAAACAACATGTAGTAGGGTTGGATGGGAACTAAATGTATTGGATATATTAAAGACTTTTCTTTTTTGTTCCGAATCTTTATTTATTTATTAAACATCAATTATCTCGCCACCACCACAGCTGTTAGGTTCTAATAAAAACGTATTTACCGTTCTAATCTTAGATCCGAAGTTACCAAGAATCCGTTTTGTTTCTAAAGTAAATCAGAGTTAGTAAATGTAAACTAGTTTGATCGTTCGTTAATCAAAGTCGTATTAGTCTCAGCTTAGAGAGTAATTATTCAATAGGACGTTTCAAACTTCTCGATTTTGACGACTGATTTGATTTTGAAGATTAATCAATCAATTCAGATAATATTAATGGTACTTTAATCGATTTATAATTAATACAAATACACTTCATTATTACGTTACATTCATCATGATATAATTCGCTGAAAGGTCGTGTTATACTGTCGAGGGCCTCTATTATATATGATTAAATACTAGCACTGTGTACTGAAGAGTAAAACAAGATTTATGTTCTTATCTAAATGCAATTTATTTACATTCTCCAGAAAGAAATGTTATTTTGTACACACGATTGTGTTAGAGATAGTATCACAGCGATACGAGAGGAGCTCTCTGACAGACGGAGATGCAGAATTAAACTGTCGGGATTTACATATAGGAACAGTTACAAGGATATCCTGATTCTTATATCGAGATGTAACTTTATAGACAATCAATTATCAACCGAAAATAGATAGTTCAGTTTGGATGACATAAATATATGTGTTGTTATATCGTTGGAGTTGTTTTTTCTTACATATTTCTATGTACATATTAGTCGTTGTAAAAACTTCCCTGTTACATCTTGAGGAAGAACATCGAGATGAAAAATGAAATCATTTAGCGATAGACGATTACAGAGATTTATTTGGTTGTTTGTTTGAGAACAATGAACGAGGCTCACAATCAACGTGATGTATATTGTTCTGTTTATGTATTTTGTTATTACATAATAACACATAAAGTATGGTTAAGTAACGATTTAGATAATTAGATTAATGCTGATTCTTATCAAAGCATAATACAAAGGAAAAGTCTTAGAATGACATGTAAGACTTTCGTGAGTAATCATTTAAATTAAACTAATATTATTCGGATTACTACGCGATTTTTATTATTATAAAAAACTACATACTCCCGACGTTTTGGTTACTTTCCAGCAGCCGTGATCACGGACAGAGGAGATGTGATGTAATTATTATAATACATTTTTATTTAAGATTTAAGGAACAAAGCAAAAATATCTTTTATTAGTTGTGCGGGATGAGGACAGTTCATATTATTACTGTGAAGCTTCATGATTGAATATCTGTTAACTCATCACCTGATGACCGTGATGAGAAGCTTTGGAATAAAACTGTTCTAATATCTTTGAATGTGTCCTTGAAAGAAAAACACCAAGATTTAAAAGATAATCGAAGTATATGGTTTAAGATATTTATTCCCGTTAAGACATTATTATTACATGGGAATTACACTTATAACAAAACATTTATGAATAGACAGTTCGACATCTCACTTGTAACAAAAATGAATAATAGAATTATAGAATCGAAGTATAGAAGTGATTAACAATGTCTCGTCATAGACATGTGACTTAGAAAAAAAATATGGATAACATGTTTTTTTTCCAATTTAGGGATTTTGTTCTAATTTAATAAATTAATACGTTAGACTATGTAAAAGGATAACACTATTTCCCTGTTACCTAACATATATTAACCATTTTATTTAAAGCAGGTACTCAAAAGAAAGTAAATAAGAACTGACAAATCATTTAAAAGCAAACAAAAAATATATCAATCGCTTTTCCTGTCACCGGCAGCGGCAGCGTCAGGCTTCCGTCGAGTTAAAATAAAGTTATACCGACTAGGATATTCATTGACATTAAAAATTAACACATTTATTACTTTATAGTGTTTGTTATAGAATAATTTTATATTTCTTCTTTTTTCACACCCATTTTAAGAGCGAGTAATAGAATAAAATTATTGTATTTTGTGATTTAGATAATCATCAAAATTTGAGTCACATTTCACAGACAAGTGAAAAAAGGTTTTATATCGATAGTCTTTCGATATGTCTTAAAGTGACGTCACTATATGTGGACGATAAAAATAAAACGAAAATCAGTAATAGTTCCGTCTAGGATACAAGAAGGAAAGGATTTCTTTTTCTCGTAACAAATACATTTGGGTGGAAGTTCACCCATAAAGTAAAGACACGGCGCCGGAGTAGACTGTGGCTCAAACACAAACTCCGTCGGTGGGAAGCTGCGAGCGAGAATATTTTAATATTTAATATAACAATCTGATCGTTAATGAGGGCCGCACTCCAGAATTATTGAATTAATTAGCTCCGCTACGCTCTGTACAACCTTCGTTAACATTCATAAATCAAATTTACTTTTCAAATAATGAGAAAGTAAGAAGCTCCATTTATTGCTTTTTATATTTTATGTTCTTGTGATGAGCTTGATGGACAGTCGTAGATGTTATAATGGACACACTTAAAGAATTAGGCAAATAAAACAATATTACACATTTTATATTAATTTTCTGAATCCATTTATTTATTCACAACAATTTAATTCTTTACTTCTTTTAAACACATAACAAACATCATAGTTGTGTATTTTTACTCGACCTCAATTTAGGTATATAGACTCATCAATTCCTAAAACTCAATATCGTTTAGTAACGTGTAGTAATACGTTCTTTTATAAAGAATACAATCGGATTCCACCGTAAACTCCGCTCCTACACTACATATTACATGAACCGACCTACATCGCGTGTGAATAATCAATTATCAATACTGATGTATAGATAAAGTAGCAAAGTTAGTACATGTGAGATATTACACTATTTTTCTTTTACACTACTGTCAGCGGGTGAATGTTTTCGGTTGTGACTTAGAATTACTACAATGTCTTACACAACTGCAGTTTTATTTCTTTAATGAAATTAATAAGATCTGTGAAAATGTATATAATGAATCAAAAAGATTATTTTTGTCTCTATAGTAAGATGAGGTGTCAATGAGCCCAGAAGACTTTACTTCTCTGTTTCTGATAATGAACTGACTCACTCATCAAGGACATATCATTAACATCACGACTTCTTCTCTGAGAAATTTAACTTCGTGGGAGGATCAATTCTAAAATTAATTTTTGCTCCCATTTGAGAAACTTCACATTTCCTTTATAATGGTTTTTCATTTGTTTTTCATATTGATACCATTGATATTCGTAGCACTTTTTTACTATGATACTTTTATTTTGCAATATTCTTATAAATGTTTTAAACCAAATTTCGCAATTGAAGATTATTATTAAAATAATACTTGTTAACTAGTGTGCCTCACGAGTTGTGTGTTTTATGAATCGATATATTGTTAAAAGTAGGATATCTTAGAAGTTCATTTAATCCACAAGTGTTCAATGTATTAATCTGTGTTTATTTTTCAAAACATCCAGTCAACTGTAATTCATTACTCTTAAATCTCGTATTAAACATTGTTATTAGTCCAATTAACTATTTTGTATGTATATTCCTGTGCGAGTTGTTAACGAATTCCCCCACGTAACAACTTAATAAAGTTTCACAATGTACAAACAACCATACAGCAGTTAGTGAACACATTTAATGAGAGACTGAGTAACAACTCCGCGTGTATAAGTCGCTACCTTCATTGTCTGTTGTAATTAATGAACCCGGATTACAAGCTACCAACTTTCTTTAACAGATACGGTTTGACAACTTTGGTTTTGACAGTTCTGTGGGATTTTAAACAGAGTTCGCTGTACTATAATGTGTTTTTTATTAGTGGGGCGTACTTCCATTACATTATTATTACATCAAAAAATTAATTCAAGCAAATGAGCTCATTTATAACACACGAGTGAGCGTGTCGGAGATAACAGAGCCGGCTCGCTCCAGTAAGTAATTGGATAAAATAAAAAGAGTACAGGTAGGAACAACTAGAAGAACAGAGAGGAGGGGCAAGGCATGTAATGTGTGTTATGATGGTGACTGGACCTTAAACGTTGCCTTACATGAGACTTTTTTTAGATATCCTTGATATTCTATTTATAAAAGAGAATTTTACTGAAATAGTTTAAACAATCGGTGGATCTTCACTACATATGTTACTTAAAATAATATAAAAAATAACAACTACTTACAACGCGGGCCTTTGGGTGTTTATATATTAACAAGAATTAAAAATTTTAGACACGAAAACATATATCACTGAACGACGTTTTTAGTGCTCCAAGCCTAATATCGTGTGACCCGGGTCTTCTAGACAAAGCTCATGAAATGGTAGCTCAAAGCCAAGCACAATCACCGACAATCACGACAAAGAGACGTCACTTTGAGAAATGACAGACATAGTTCGCGCATTAAAACCTAAAAAAGTATCGGATCCTGATCTCATCACGAACAAGGCCTCAAAACTCACGGACAAAGCCTCGGACCATCCACCCTTTTCGGTGCAACTGTCAAAGCCGCAAGGTTAACAGCTACAGACAAGCCGTAACTAAAAAAAAGCGTTGAGAAAATATTCCTACTGCCGCCTCAATGACTATACTTATTGAATGCTGCATAAACTTTGATCTAACAAATATATCTTATAGTTTTTAAATAATAAGCATTTAAAAAGTAAAGCTATAAAAATGTTATTGTAATTTATACATGATTTTATTTACATTTTCTTCATAAACGAATGAAAGTTTAATATAAAAATTTCTTAATAAGAAATAATTAACACAAGATAAAGTAACGATGACTAACATTGAATATAACTCGTCCTTCTAGTACATTAATAACACCTATTCGACAACACCGTTCATATCGTCTTTAGTTAAAGGTACGAGCCTCATACACGCTCGGGGATTCCGGTACAACAGCTGCGAAAATTATGTCTGACTTACATTTACATATATACGAGATTTACGAAAGATATTGTTTACATATACATATATATTGATAAAAGTGTCTGTGGAAAAAACAGAGAGAGCAGTATTCTATTATAAGATTAACAATTGTGTTAATATTCAATAAATATTATATTTTGTGTTAGTTCCTCGTATTATAGTTAAAATAACAAGGACTTTTGTTAAAAATATTTTTAATAAGCACGTTCTTGTCTTCAATAATGAAACGTAATGAGCACGGATACGACAGCTAGTAAAGAAATATGAAAATAATAATAATTTATATATTATTAATTAATATCCACCATCATAACGAAGGTTTAAGAGATTAGAGAGGATAAACGGATGAGCTGACGGATAAAAATATAGCGGAGAAGGAAGACAGTGAATGTTTATATTGTAACCTATGGAGAGTTTTTTAATAAATTCCTTCAATATACAGATCCCAGGCTCCCTACAGTTTGATAACTCGTATATTACACGATCAGTATCCTCAGTAACTGACGTGTGTATCTAGAATTAATATAAAAGTTAATTTAATTATACTTAATAATTTATAATATTTTTATCTCCCTTCATAATACGAGTATAAGAACGACAAAAGAATCTCAGACATTAATGAAATCCGGTGATGTTATACTAATTAGTAAAGTTTTCAGCTCGAACACCGAAAGGGGTGAGTGTTGTTGAATATTTTTACTTTATATTTAATATCTGAGCAAAAGAATTATCAAAAGAATGTCCCCTCTTCATGTTATTAATTCTCGCCACAAAAACCTTTTGTAATCCCTTGAGATATTTGAACGTTAGCATGGTTAACAAAAACATTCTAATGACCGGATATTTTTCAGTTTTATTAAAAAAATAGTTACCTTTTTATACGACAGCATGAGTTTAAATTGTCATGTTATGTTTTTACACTTAACTTTATTTTATCACACAATATTTTTAATATAAAAGCATTTAATAATTAATTAAAATCAGATACAGAAACAATCAATAGTATTATATTATAATAGTGCGAGAGGCTATCAAAAAAGATTTATGTTTATATAAATATGAAATTATACATATAACGTAACAGATATATCTCATCCATACTCTTCTACGTAACATTTGACGTTCTTTTATTTTAATTAAATATTTACACCTCTAAGGTCAAATAAGGGCTTTATTATCAATATATAAATCACGATTTTTATTATCTAAGTTTCCGTAAGTTTTTTGTTTAGCAGAATAGACTCTGCTGGGAAGTCGCTGAGCTATATTGCTCTGCCCTTGTCGCCTGTTACCATCGCCATGGTATATGTGAGGAGCAGTATTCAGAAACTGTTCAATTTACGCTTAAGCACTGGACGGTACCCAAAACCTTTGAATGAAAGCTGATTTTTACTGTTACCGAAGGTGGGTTTAACGACCTTCCTTTAACTTACAGATAAATGAATGAGATGGACAAACTCAATGAAAGAATACTTTCGGTCTCGTATCACCCCTATATGGCGACCTTAATAACATTAATGAGATATATGGAGTAGTGAGCATGCTTAAGCATATGTCATAAGTAATATTAATATTTTTCCTATACATTTTGTACTTTTAATCGGCAATCTATTTTATGGAGAACATATGTTGTCTATATGGCCTTTTGATGTCTGACTGTGAACTCGATTTTATTTATAGCCTCAGCTCTGATCCTCACATAAAAAAATTTAATAAAGATGTTTTCAGTACAATATTTAATTACGATACCTATCCCACGTTGCTCATGAATGTAGTCCATTCCGTACATTTTCTTGTCTAACAAAGTAAAAACCTTTATTTATATTAATGTAACGGAACAACACTCGTACACTCGCAATAAAATAAGCTGCAGTGGACTCGTCCTCGTCCTCACTGTGACTTGCTCTTTCTTAATTTAATTACTTACAAACAACTATTCTCCGGAGCAGGGAGCTCGCTCTAAATTCAATTAACAACTTCTAATATACGACTATATAACGTCTACATTTTTACTTGGTACAGAATTGCACATATTATATTAACAGGAATGTTGCATCGAGGGAGAAATGTCGGGCTTTGAACAAAAGTATTGTTTTTATACATATGTTACAGTACTGGAACATTTGTTGTGTTCTTTTTATTTATAACTGAATGTGTGAAATGCAACACTCGTTGACTTCATACGTATTTTAATCATTCGTTTATTAATCTCGATTTTAACTAAAACTCGATTGTGACTCAAGCACGCTTACTTAAGGAACACAAAACGACACTTCGATAGCGTGATCTCAAGGACGGCTAACGCCATCTATTGACAAACTTTGTTACTACATATATGTAATCATATTTTAGACATTTTAATTACTGAACATACTATCTTTGAATAGATAATGATGAGAAGTAAAACAAATTAAGGAAATTCAAATGAAAATTCACAGACATATTATGAAAACGAAAGATTCTGGGAATCTTTCTAATTTATTCACAGCTGAATTTAAATTTAAAAAAAAAACTTAACAAATAACATCACAATATATACTCTATATCTGTGTATAAAATTACCAAACAGATGCTTTTATAAAATGCTGTTTCTTAAAATTAAAATAAAGATAAAAAATAAAAGATGTCTTTAACTAGAAAAAATTCTCGAACTTTAAAGAGAATAATCCAAATTCTCATAATTCTGTTTGGTCGGAAAAGTTGCTGGTAGTAATTTTGTTGTTCAGACTAAAAATCTATTTTTTTTGACAAATAGCTTAGAAGATTGAAAATTCTGAAAACGTTAAAAAATATGTGTATGTATTCGTGTGTATGGGTCAGTATGTTTGTTTATTACAAAACCCCAATCAACAACAATCTACTTCAATGTTCTACTAACTTATATTGTCTGGAACAGATTGTCATTTACCAAAGACCGTATCTCGTATAAGTCTTTTTTAATAGTTTGTATTAAACTATTTCTTAATCATGTGATGTGCGATAAAGTTCTAAACTAGTTAGATTATTTATATAAATGTATGTTTAATTTATATTTTCAGTCTCCTTGAATACCTGGTTTTACCTGACCTTCTTCAAAATCGTCTAAAGGGTTATAGAGTGTTTCACTGTTCACTGTATATGTACTTGTAAGCTGTAAGGAGTTGTTAGGAGAGAATAACTTCTTAAGCCGTTGTCCCTGATGAGAATCGTCTAGAATCGACAATTGTCGCCGTAAACTTATCCTAAACTTCCTTTTCGTGATGATTCAACTGAACTGAACTGGCAGGTAATCAGGAATACGTGATCATTTCAAATATTTGTAACGATTTCATATTCACTTAATAATGACAGTTTAACGTATGGATTGATTTATATCTTAAGTATTAATTGAAAATGTTTCAGTTCCCGTGTTCAGTGAAACCCGATTCATGTTTTATCTATGTTTCATAATAGTTCAGAAAACAGTTTACTTAAGCAGTGGACGGTTGTCTTGAAGAAAAATAAACTGTAAGTAACAGAAAGCAAACTATGAAGTTATTAAACGTAACAACAGTCATTGGAAGACAATATGAAAATATATAATTTTAACCAGTTCTTTAATATAATTAATTATTGCACAGATTTCACACGATCTGTCAACTATTAAAAGATATGAAAAGTTTTAATTCAAAAACTCTTAAGACAATTTATTGTTTTTAAATACTTATACATATGTAATAAAACAGGGGAATATCCCCTTAAAGTTTCTTCTATTTGAACTAAACAATATTTTTATTGTTGAAACCGTAGTGACGCTTATAAAAACATTATATTTTTTTTATTTCAATGTAAGAAATGCAGAGATAGAATAATACCTAACAAGTAAATATTTTTACAAAAAACCCGAGTCTGTAATTAAAATGTCGTTGCATTTATTTCATGGTACAGAAAAGGTAAGTGTTAATTTCAGGTTAAGCGTAAAGGTTTAAACAAAAGAAGCGCCGCGGCCGGGGCCGGGGGCGAGTATATTGTTAGGGAGATATTACTTACCCTGTTGGAGTTATTTGTGTACATAACGAAAAATTTATTATAAGGAAGAAAAATAAAGAGAAAAATTAATAATATCAAACTCTTGTTACATATGTAATGAAGATCAATAATACAGAATAAGGTATATAATACTTAAAAATAAAATAAAAATACTGGAGTATTGTTGAGGTCTGCTATTTCTTCTAAATAAGAAGCTTCTCTTTAGGTAATGAACTGGTTCTAGTTGAAGAAAGTTGTGACATTTACATTTTATCATAAAGTTTTCTATAATAATATTTTGAAGTAAAAATCTCTGTATATCGTGTTGTAGTCAAATGTTTCTATTGTATGAACAATAATAATATAATATATTCGTAATTCCCCCTAGTTGTGTGACCTCAGGCATGTGATAACAGTCAGGAGAATTTCAATGAGCTCAGAGAACGGGATCTTGGAATTCTGTCACAGCTCCTTATACAACAAAATATTTACATACATGCTGTCTTCAAAATATATGTTCCTTTTACATTTATTATTCGTTTTTCTTTAGTTAATCATATCATGTGTAGTGTACTTGTTTCCGATGTATGACATATACAAAATGTTCTAAGATATTTCAGAACAATCTCTATTGAGTTCCTATATTTTCTTTATTTTTAGAACGTATTGTTTTTATTAGTATATGAATCTAAACCTCACGGGTGATATAAACTATGTAAGCCGCTTAGTTGAAGGAGACCTGAAACGAACGTGTTTGTCACACATTACATGAATTCCTGAACATTTGTTTTACCAAATGAAATACTAACACGTCTACTTGAGTAATATACAATTATAATTTAATATAACTATTAACATTTAACATGGACATGAAAATATCTTCGTCTCTAATCAAAAACCTGTCCATTCAAAATGTCATTAACTAGATAACATCTGTATTCTTGTAATAACAGAGAGATTATTCTTGTCTTGCTTCTGAATAAAGTTATAAACAGCGCCAGTGGAAAATAGTATTAAGATGAAACTCTACTCTACTGAGTGGAAAGTGAACGGAACGAAATTGAAGGATTTTAACTGATTCCTCTTCCGTAACAATGAACAGTAAGAAATACAATGTAAGAATTTTTTCAATACGAATATTATATTAAATTATACAAACAAAGATTCATTATTTATACGATGATGATAATGAAAACATATTTTTTTTGAAACATATATTTTAAACAAGTCGAGTTATTGTGTTTGTTATTTTGATCAAATTTGAAAACACAAAGATGACATAAAAATCAATTTACCATTTATTTATTCTTACTTACTTCGTACCTAATATCTAGCTGCTTTAGTACCAGAACGAGAATTATATTGAAAATATATGAACCATGTAAATAGAGCATTTATCTTCGAAAAGAATATAAACCTTTCCCTAGTTACGGATACTTAATTATTCACTTGTTCAGAGTATTCCAAAAGTACCTACTCCGGAAGGCTTCTTCAGAGTTTGAGATAAAAACCCGGATCAGAATATTAGATACGATTAATTAAAACAAAATAAAAAACAGCTCGGTGCAGAGGAATGAACGTAAGGTAAACGATAAACAAATAAGTCACTCACGTCAGGATCTTCACCGAAATATTTAATAAAGAATTTAGTAAATTTCAAGTAAACTAGGAAATAAATAAGAAGAACACAGTCTCTCACCACAATCACAACTGTTCTAGTTTTTACTTGCTTCGTTATCTATAAGTTGTCTATGTTTTTATCTCCTCCGTATGGGTGGTCACCTCTCTAATCGATAAATAATCTTCCGTAAATTTCAATTCAGTTATGAACTGTATGTATTACTGCTTTTAAAGTTCATCAAAATTTTTGATGTACTTTAAAGATATATGTATTATTATAAAAAAAATATTAAAAGTTATTTAGAAGAAACTGGTTATTTTATGTGAAGTGTCATTTATATTTAAAGAAACGTCCAATCACGTCGGGAAAGAAAATCTAAATTAAACCTAGAAATTTCTTGGATGTTACAGACCAAAGTTTACGACAAATTGGTTTCTTATTTAACTTTCAAGTTCAGATTATTAAAAAAATACTTGCCAACTCAACAAGTGAGTCATCAGGGAGGCTCTCCGCTTGATCCTTAATGAAGGTATCAGTCAGACACCAGACCAAGGCCTGAGGAGCAAGTTCATACTCGTACATGTGTACCAACTGATCCAAAATGAATACTTTCAACTTTGGATTGATAACCTAATATTTAAATGGCAGTTTAGAAAGAACTATTTCTTTAAGAAAAAAACTACTTATCATTATAGTTACTTTCTAATAAATAATAATATGTACCTTTTAATTACTACACTCATGTTTATCGTACTTTTCTACACAAGTATGATATCCCTATATTAAAAAAAATATTTACTGAATATTCTTACCTTCGTTTATTATCCCTAAAATATATATTAATTTAACACAGAGCACAGTTGTGCTGACCTCTGTACTAAACTAATTAGCTACCAGTGTAAATAAAAACTTAGGTCTTAGAGTAACAACTGAAGCCTTCAATGGACTTTGAACTTTTAGTTCATCAAACGTCTCAGGCAAAGAATCCCAGCTCAGAAAGATTGTTCCTAAGAAACTGAGTGACTCGAAAACTCTCATGAAATTCCTTGGAGACCGGGGGGAAAGGGGGGGAGGATTCCTTTTAACATTAGACAGTAATAATCTTCTCACTACTTCTCTTATCCGTAACTTCTGGTTAAAGAGTACTAGTAGAAACATTAGTGAAATATTGCTTCCGGTTTGACCTATTATAATCTTTCATATACATATGTAAAATGATAACCTGTTACCTTGCAACAAAAACATTTCATCATGAACCAATCTAAATGTAAGAAGTTTTCGTTTACGAGTGAATTCAGGTTTATGTTTATGCTCGTACATTGGTATCAATTGTTACGAGACATCATTCCGTAGACATTATATTTACGAGGTCATAATATTTGACGTCTCCCGTTTATTGCGTCTCGAATAAGGTTTTATTAGTGATAGTGAACATAATTCGCTATAAAAATATCTCAAAGGAATACGTGGAAGTGTTTTAATAAAAACTCTTTGAGCGGAATATTTCTTTATTTTCAATGTCTGTTATTTTCATCGTGAAAAACAATATAATACATTTTGAAGTCGTTTTTCCGCAACATGGGGCGTTCATATATTATAAATATAAAATAATTTTATAGAGATATATAAAATAATAAATATATTTGCATGATATTTTTGCTCTGGAATTAAATCGTTACAGAAGTCGACAGCGCGGGGCTTGGCGTCGACAGGTCGCGGTTAACATTTCAAACGTACAATTACTGTTGAGTTGCGGTAAAAGTTATTTCAGGCCGAAATAATTATAGTAAAAATAGGAAAATTTTATGCTAGAATGAACTTTGTACTTCATATAGTAGTTGCCATACTGAAACAAGTCTTTACATATCTATCAATAAAGATATTTTTAAATAAATATCTGGATTGAAAGTAAGATTTTGTCACACCTGCATTAATTAAACTCGGTGCCCCAAGAAGATAACATACAATTAATTTGATGCAGCTAATGACTTCATCTCAATATACTAGCCAGTGGAATTTGAAGAGACAGTCAAGCAAGCACTAACCAAACGAAATTTAAAAGAAAAACTACAAACGCAAGCTGGACTGTCCGGTCAGTTCATCTCATTGAATTCATATATAGAAAATATTGGGTAAAACTAAAGTCAAGATTAACTTGATCAAGTCAAGTTAACCGAGTATACACTGATTATTGTTGTTACTGAGTTGAGGATTTATATAGTACCAAGACTAATGAAATATTACTTAAAACAAAAATGTAATAAATAAGTATATGACATTATTATATGGCTAGGTTTCTGTGGCATCAAATATTTTAGAGAATATCATAATTTCAACTACATTTATGCCGGATTGCTGTTTTTCCTGTTCAAACAATTTTCGTCAGGAACTCATGGATGAGGTATCATTATATTATAATAATTATTAAAACTCACTTTCGCCGCTCTACAGATCCCTTATAAATTTAAACTTCTAAGTAGAAAGCAATCTAAAGATAAGATCCTTTATGCTCCATTTATTTCTTATATTTTGTCGCTCCCGACTCCCGAGGGAATCGAAATTCATAGGACTTCCTGTCGATCTGGAGTCATGAAATTTAAAAAGAAGTTATGTCAACAAGTCCGCGAGGAAAATGTAAAAAAAGACAACTTATTATAAATTCAACTAATATTTATAATTTTACTAGGAGTTAGCTTAACTTATAGGTAGTAGACACAACTGCTTTTATCATTATTTACTAAATGTAGATAAATCCTGACTGCATTTCAATGAATCAAACTTTTTTTGGACCCTCCTGTGTCCAAACTTTTTGTTTACTCGTCGCTCAGTCAATATTCACCTTATGAATGTTTTTATTGTATCTGTCAATTTATTGTTATGCTGCATACATTTTATTTTACATGAGACAGTTGTGCGCCGTTGCTCGTAGGATATATTACATATACTTACATAGAATAATGTCACCTACCTCACATTACAGAGACTGTTACACTTAATATTCGTTTATACCACTTGTACATTCAAAATAATTACTTTCAAAATCAGTTTCATAATTCAGCATTAGAATAATCAAAATTTACTTATTACATAGAATTTCTTAGTAATTTTATTATGGATTGTAACTATACAAATCATTTTATAACCGTTTACTATGAATTTAAACTATATTATAAACTTGAATTTCAGTAATACTCGACATTCGTGTTTCTATCACTAGTGGCGTTGGAAACATTAAAGTATTTTATTGAAATCTATAAATAAATATTAATAAGGAAAAACAACTTTCACAAACTACACCTTTTTTATTTAAATATATCGTTACTTTTGCTATCTCACTCAACAGGTTCCGTGGTGTAGTGGTTATCACATCTGCTTTACACGCAGAAGGCCGCCAGTTCGATCCTGGCCGGAATCATATGTTTTTGATAAATCATTATACGGATTATATTTTACACACCGTCTTATTAACATGAGGCTTTTACCCACACACATATCGTAAACAATGTTTGAGTTTTTCTTTTTAATCTTTTGTATCTTTTTTATTTCTAATTAAAATAGCTGTCATATTGATGGGCCATTTGAAATTGTTATTTTCGATAAATAATTATGTATGTATAACACGGACTGTTTGATGTTCACACGTCAAAAACTTCAAAAATAGTTAACAGTGAAACCTAAACGGTATTTATCATAGATCTAATTCTCTTTAATATATGTATTATTATACTCAAACTAACTTACAATGTTATATTCTAATCATTCGCAACATAACAATATGAATTCAACTTCAACTCTATCGTTATCACACGAACTATTTTCTTAATATTATGTTCAGCGTGTGGGCGTCACACGCCCGGTGTACGGTGAGCTCTCAACACAAACACGTACAATACAACACCTTTTCTCACACATTGGTTTATTTTCAAGTTTTTTCATATACAAATATAATTTTTTTTTTATTACAGGAATGGCTTGTTATCATTTTATTTCCAATAAAACTTCTCTATATGGAATAACATCAAAATTCGGTCAATGGCCTCACTTCATTTGACGTATCTGTTTCTACAAACTTTTTAAATGTTTCTGTAGTAGCCTAATTGTTTGTTGTTGTTTTTGTATAAAAAGAGCACTTTATTTCAGTAATATTTGTTTGGAATAAAATAGCGTTCGCTTTAAATAAATTTCGATTTATATTCAAATAAAATGTAAAGTAATTTTATTGAGTGAGCTGTTTGAAAGCCATTTCCGATGCACAGTTTTTGGATTGTTCAAATTGCACTGTGTTTTTACGATAGTTTTGTCAAATTTGCCTAAGATTTATATAACTTATATTGTTTTTATCATATAAATAACACAATTGTTTGTTATATTTTTATATTGTGACAAAATTAATATTACGTATATTTTAAAATGATTCTGAGATCCCTACATTAAAGTCGATCTGGTATATATATTCCAAGTGTCTTCTTAGTTCAGTTCTCGTCGTAATATCTGTATATAATGTATGTCTGTGTTGTAACTGTCGTCTCTACATTGTTGTGTTCGAGTCACTCGTACGTTCAGATCGAGGGCGAGCTTTCTTTCGACGTACAAATACTGAACGATGAGGACGGTAGAGGTCCGAACGTCGTCAACAACACACGGTCTAAGGATCCAGTGGAGGCGGCCTTGAGGGAGGGTGGTGGTGCTGGGGAGGGGAGAGTGACGGCCGGCGCCATCCTGGAGTGTGAGTACCAGTACCCTGAGAGACAACAGCTGCAGGCGCTCCTCAGCGACATGATGAACCAGCTCGCACAGGTCATTAACCTGCCCCTCATACACGATATCATCTCTAATACACGTTGTGCACCTCGATGTTCATATATTTATGCATAACTTTTGACCATTAAGCATTGCCTAGTTCATATTTTGATATAATGTATGCATTGCCAGCCTAACACCTGTCATAAGCATTTTTGATTTAATTTATTAAGATAAAAGTGATGGCTCGCATACGTTGGCAGTTTCCATTTATTGAAAGTGTGTCATTCAATGAACTTTATAATATTAATCCACATATTTTTTTACATTGTTTTTATCAGATATTTGTTCGAACACAAGAGTTCGATCAAAAGGGAAACAATCGCTGGGTGAAGCGATACCGAGTGATCCGGAAACAGGAGTCGGGAGAATTCGAAGGCGTCTTTAAGAATATGACGCGAGAATACAAGTGAGTGATCCAACGACTGGGACACCTCTTACACGTGACTCTAATAAGATACACCCGTCGTTTATTTATATACACTAGGTCGTTTGGATATTATTTAGGACTTGCTTGTATGTCTTGATAACCTCGGACTAATAACGCCTAATAACCGACCAGTGGCTAAAAACACTTCTACTGATATCTGTTCTATGATTTCAGAGAGTTCTACGAGGCGACTCTCAACAAACTGAACCGGACGGGCGACCCGTGTCTGCGGCAGGATGAGATCAAACAGACCTGGCAGAGTCTGCTGGCGGAGTCACAGAACATGTTGCAGCGAGCGGCGGCGGCCAGCGTGCAGCGAGTACAGAGAGCGATAGACTCCCAGGCACAGAGGAGGCTGGAGGAGACGGTCGCCAGGCTGGTGGACACCGCGCGCTCACAACACCTCGACCAACTGTGTGATCGGTTCCAACTATGTTATGACGAACTGTTACAATAATGACACACACACATACATACACGAGAACTGATTCACATACAGCATGCCTCACACGGAACACAGAAGTATTGAAAGTTATACTTTAAATATTATCGATCAGGTCATGTAATACAAAACCGCGATGTTTGTTTTATTATTTCATTAGTGTGTTTTCTTTGGGTCCGTTAATCCCAGGGTGGTGTCGGAGGTCGGTGGTCGGCGGGCTCCGGGCTCCGGGTCACAATAAACCGAAACCATCAAACATTTCCTCGTAAATATGTTATAATCACGACTGTTATGAACCATAAACACGACCCCCACAATTCACGCCTTACTGACGCGCCTTTTATTGTATCTGAAGCGTACGGAATAAAATTATACGACATAATGAAGTTGGATTAGGTTTGATTTATAGATAATTCTAACTGTGGCTCGCATAATAATACATTAAAATATTCATAAATCTCCTCTTGTCGATCTGAATAGGATAAAAATTAAAATGTTGAAATTGAATTATACAAATTTACTTACATTTTTAATTTTAGATTAAAAAATAACGTATTTTTAATAGGAAGTTTAGCTGTAACTAATTCTGTTAATCTTTTTACAAATCCCTAGTGATTTTTTATAAACTTTGAGATTGACCTTTAACCTGAAATGTAATAACTAAATAAACACGATTACTTTGAGACTTTATTTACCTATAGGAGATTTGAAGAAGAATTTATACAGACATGCTTTATATTTATCAATTGCAACTCAGAAAAGTTTTGGCAAAATATACATATGTATTTTTATTCTCCAGGACGAAATACAAATATTTGAATCGTGAATTACCTCAAACGTACTTTTAACCGGAAAATGCCTTCAGGTGTTTTATTAACGCTAAGAAAACTTATAAATAAAAGGAATTTTCAAAGAGACAAGTGAAAAGATCGTTTATTTGTATTTTTCTTCGAAATAACTATTTATAATAACTGTTATATAAGTTTTGTAATTAAAAAGCACTCGCTCGGGTTAACACACGAACACTTCAACTTTCGTAATAAGACTCTTACAAGTTTGACAATAAACGAGAATGGATTGTGATTGAAGGTGACACGTACTAAAGATTATCACACACACGAGTTGTGTTTGTTTAATATATCTTACTATAATGACTACGACTATAAGAAAACTTAAAACAGACAGACGAAACCTCTTAGCATTCGATGGATTCACCGTGCGGGTGCCGGGTCCATCGCGTTGCAGGGAGAGGAGCTTCAACAGTGCCTGGGACTTGCGACCCAGGTGTAGGTTTAAGGGGCCCCTTAACTAACGCGCGTTATACGCTCACCTCCACTGTCCAAGTTCCTCTCCCTACCTAACCAAATTTGAAAAGAACCTACTAGGGCTGCCTTCGACGTACGTTCTAAGAATGAATTAATGTTACTTCTGGACAGGCCCAAGTCTTTTAGTAGGTTATAGAGAGATTTAGCTGTTATACCTCTCGCTCCCACCTCTACCGCGTACAAATCAACGACGAACCTATTTCGAGTTAGTTCGTTAGTGAGCTCGTAATACTTATTGACCTTGATGGCATGGTCTTTGGGGATGTTGGTTTCCCAAGGCACCGTAAGCTCTATCATCACAACGCGCTTTAAAATACGCGAATATAGAAATATGTCTGGTCTGGAGACCGACGCACAAATATCCTCGGGGATATTGTATTGTTTCTCATACGTATCCATCATGATAGTCCAATCCGAAGCCGCTTTAAGGATAGAGTAAGGCTTGACGTTTGATTTTATAGCCCTGGTGCCCTCTCTCACAAAACCTATTGATCGCTCGTTTGTGGTTATTTCCCTTTGCGCTCTGGCTACCGAAAGACTAACCGCTTCACGTATGATCTCTAAAACCCTATCGTGACGACGCGAGTATTGACCGCTGTCCAGGAGAACCTTACATCCCACCAGCAAATGCTTGGCAGTTCCAACTGCCTTTCCGCAGATATAGCAAGTTTTTTCGGTACCTTTACCCCATCTTACTAAATTACTCTGATCTGGGAGAGTCATCTGGAACGCATTGAGATAAAATTTTAGCAAGGCTGGCGACCAGTCATGAATTAGGGTGCGCCATTTTAGTGCTAGTGGAATGCAAAAATCTCCTATGTCTAACCACTCGTTCTGCATTTCTAAACTCATTGCATGGATCTTGTATTTATCGTTCTCGTCTTGCCGAATAAAAGACTTCAATATATCCGTATCTTGGACTTTCCTACTTGATCCTAACCCTACTCTGTTATTTTGCGCTCCGATCATAAATTGTTTATGGAATTGAAGTCGTGACTCTAGCTCTGGGGCATCATTGTCTTTTGGGAGTGATGTAACGACGTCATCATGGGATTTTCCCAGGATATGTCTCTTGGAAACTCTTAGGTGTTTGTAGAGCTCCGATGGTCTTTTTAGATTCATCCCAAAACTATTACGATCCCTGAATAAAGCCGATGAATCAGCCGTTAGCGCGAGCCCGAGCCACAACTTCAACATCTTTATGACGCCTGCATCTAATTTAGATAAAAGGGTTTTACTAAAATCATAGACGAGGAAAGGCCAATTCAAACGTGAAGTTAAGTAATTATCGTAGATCCATGCTTTTTTTACGTTACTGATCTGCTGGCTATCTACCTTGTTGAGATCATTTAAAAAGCTATCTACTATTCCTTCTAAAGATGGAGTACGACCTATATTATCAATCTTACGACCGAGAAACTTGAATGGTGCATTTTCCGTAACCGTAGAAACGCATTGACCGCCTATCGATAGTCCCGGATCGTATGAGGTGTATCTTGTATTCCGCCTACCAAGACACAGACAGTGACATTTACTTGGTTTTGTCCTCAATCCATCCGTCCACTCACAGAATTTATCCACTTCATCCAATAGTACTTGACAGTGTTTGGGGTGACGTGTCAGTATTGCGAGATCGTCAGCGAAGGCTAAAATGGATTCCGTGTATTTGTTATTGAACTTAAACCGATACCCCCATTTTTTCTCATTGCTGATAAGTTTATCTACTAGGATATTGATTACAATATTAAATACTATTGGAGATAAACAGCACCCTTGGAATAGTCCTACATTGTAACTCAAACTTTTTGAAGGGCCTTCTTTAGTTATAATAGAAAACTTTAATTTTGAGTAATACGACGCAATCATATCGCTAACTAAGGGTGGAAAGTTATACCATCTAAGCGCGAATAGCATCAACTCGTGTTGTATCGACCCGAACGCGTTCTCTAAGTCTATCCAACAAACTGTAATTTGCCGCTCGCTTTTCCTAGCATCTTTCAAACTCTCCGACAGCAAGGTGTTGTGTTCTAGGCATCCAGAAATCCCGGGTAGAAACCCTTTCTGGTGATTTGGCCTAAAATACTTATTGCTGAGCATGAATCGCGTCATTCTCGTTTGTAGGACCAAGAAAAAGATTTTAGATATTGTATTTGTTAAGGCTATCGGTCTAGTATCTTTCGGATCGGTAACTCGATCTTTTTTGGGAATGAGGACAAACATTGCTTTCCCGAAACACTCCGGGATTTGCTTCCTTGACCAGATTTTGCCGTATATATTTATGAGGTGTTTACGAACCGATGGACATTTTTTAAAGACTATATATGGGATACCATCGGGGCCCGGTGCAGATTTAGTAGATTTCCTCTTTATGTGACTACTTATTTCGTCTAACGTTGGTGGTATGCCGTGAAAATCGATATGAGGAATTTCCGGTTTTTGTTCGTTTGGATCCGTATAGAGCCTTACACTTTTAGGCACTTCGTATGTGCTCTTGAAATGGTCGTAAATTTGATCGTTGGTCAAGAGAAGCTGTCCGCGTTCTTTCTTAAAAATGGTTTTCGAATACTCAAAAGGGTTTTTATCAAAATCTACTTCCTGTTTGGCCCGGTCAAAATTACCGCGATATTCTGCAGTTTGTGCCGATATTCCTTGAATTAATTTAAGGATTGACCTTAACGCCCTAGCTAGCTGATGACTAAGGTGGTTGTCGCCTAGAGCTTTGGCTATACGTAGATTTTTTACTAACTCCCGTTTTTTCTTCTTCATTTTTATCTTGAAGGAATTTTCTTTATTTTTGCGAGCGTAATGATTACGTGGTGGATATTGCTCGTTGAAGTAGTCATAAACGGTATTCTGGAAAGTTTCTACCTGCGAGTTGAATTCCTGCTTCGAGCCCGGATGCTCTAACAGGACCGCTAAATTGTCGTCGTGAACTTTCCAAGTCGATTGTTTCATGTTTGGAATGCTAAGACGTGTCCGGATGTTAATGGACTCCTGGTGGTTTCCAGTTAATGGTTCACCATGGGATACGTGAGGGTCAACTCTATCCGAAGTGATAATTGAAGAACTTACCAACGATTGTCGTGCTTCAACACCATTATGTGTTTTTAGGTGTTTAATGTACCAGGCTCGTCTCTTGTAATTTTTCCCGCACGTAGGGCATTTCAAGTCCGTATTCGCGCCGTTTTCGCCGTTTAAATCGACCGGTGGACAGATCTTCCGCCCCCCCTCTCGGACTGTCCCAGGGGTATTTTTCTTTATAGGACTTTTAGCTTAATAAATCCCGGGCTGGGCTTGCTAGGCCGTTGCCCTCGGCTGTCTTTCCAGCAGTCATCCGTCTTTCCGGCAGTCATCCGTCTTTCCGGCAGTCATCTGTCTTTCCAGAGTCAGCCCGACTCTCCGGGCAGTCGTTTTATATGAGACGAAACCTCTTAGCATTCGATGGATTCACCGTGCGGGTGCCGGGTCCATCGCGTTGCAGGGAGAGGAGCTTCAACAGTGCCTGGGACTTGCGACCCAGGTGTAGGTTTAAGGGGCCCCTTAACTAACGCGCGTTATACGCTCACCTCCACTGTCCAAGTTCCTCTCCCTACCTAACCAAATTTGAAAAGAACCTACTAGGGCTGCCTTCGACGTACGTTCTAAGAATGAATTAATGTTACTTCTGGACAGGCCCAAGTCTTTTAGTAGGTTATAGAGAGATTTAGCTGTTATACCTCTCGCTCCCACCTCTACCGCGTACAAATCAACGACGAACCTATTTCGAGTTAGTTCGTTAGTGAGCTCGTAATACTTATTGACCTTGATGGCATGGTCTTTGGGGATGTTGGTTTCCCAAGGCACCGTAAGCTCTATCATCACAACGCGCTTTAAAATACGCGAATATAGAAATATGTCTGGTCTGGAGACCGACGCACAAATATCCTCGGGGATATTGTATTGTTTCTCATACGTATCCATCATGATAGTCCAATCCGAAGCCGCTTTAAGGATAGAGTAAGGCTTGACGTTTGATTTTATAGCCCTGGTGCCCTCTCTCACAAAACCTATTGATCGCTCGTTTGTGGTTATTTCCCTTTGCGCTCTGGCTACCGAAAGACTAACCGCTTCACGTATGATCTCTAAAACCCTATCGTGACGACGCGAGTATTGACCGCTGTCCAGGAGAACCTTACATCCCACCAGCAAATGCTTGGCAGTTCCAACTGCCTTTCCGCAGATATAGCAAGTTTTTTCGGTACCTTTACCCCATCTTACTAAATTACTCTGATCTGGGAGAGTCATCTGGAACGCATTGAGATAAAATTTTAGCAAGGCTGGCGACCAGTCATGAATTAGGGTGCGCCATTTTAGTGCTAGTGGAATGCAAAAATCTCCTATGTCTAACCACTCGTTCTGCATTTCTAAACTCATTGCATGGATCTTGTATTTATCGTTCTCGTCTTGCCGAATAAAAGACTTCAATATATCCGTATCTTGGACTTTCCTACTTGATCCTAACCCTACTCTGTTATTTTGCGCTCCGATCATAAATTGTTTATGGAATTGAAGTCGTGACTCTAGCTCTGGGGCATCATTGTCTTTTGGGAGTGATGTAACGACGTCATCATGGGATTTTCCCAGGATATGTCTCTTGGAAACTCTTAGGTGTTTGTAGAGCTCCGATGGTCTTTTTAGATTCATCCCAAAACTATTACGATCCCTGAATAAAGCCGATGAATCAGCCGTTAGCGCGAGCCCGAGCCACAACTTCAACATCTTTATGACGCCTGCATCTAATTTAGATAAAAGGGTTTTACTAAAATCATAGACGAGGAAAGGCCAATTCAAACGTGAAGTTAAGTAATTATCGTAGATCCATGCTTTTTTTACGTTACTGATCTGCTGGCTATCTACCTTGTTGAGATCATTTAAAAAGCTATCTACTATTCCTTCTAAAGATGGAGTACGACCTATATTATCAATCTTACGACCGAGAAACTTGAATGGTGCATTTTCCGTAACCGTAGAAACGCATTGACCGCCTATCGATAGTCCCGGATCGTATGAGGTGTATCTTGTATTCCGCCTACCAAGACACAGACAGTGACATTTACTTGGTTTTGTCCTCAATCCATCCGTCCACTCACAGAATTTATCCACTTCATCCAATAGTACTTGACAGTGTTTGGGGTGACGTGTCAGTATTGCGAGATCGTCAGCGAAGGCTAAAATGGATTCCGTGTATTTGTTATTGAACTTAAACCGATACCCCCATTTTTTCTCATTGCTGATAAGTTTATCTACTAGGATATTGATTACAATATTAAATACTATTGGAGATAAACAGCACCCTTGGAATAGTCCTACATTGTAACTCAAACTTTTTGAAGGGCCTTCTTTAGTTATAATAGAAAACTTTAATTTTGAGTAATACGACGCAATCATATCGCTAACTAAGGGTGTAAAGTTATACCATCTAAGCGCGAATAGCATCAACTCGTGTTGTATCGACCCGAACGCGTTCTCTAAGTCTATCCAACAAACTGTAATTTGCCGCTCGCTTTTCCTAGCATCTTTCAAACTCTTCGACAGCAAGGTGTTGTGTTCTAGGCATCCAGAAATCCCGGGTAGAAACCCTTTCTGGTGATTTGGCCTAAAATACTTATTGCTGAGCATGAATCGCGTCATTCTCGTTTGTAGGACCGAGAAAAAGATTTTAGATATTGTATTTGTTAAGGCTATCGGTCTAGTATCTTTCGGATCGGTAACTCGATCTTTTTTGGGAATGAGGACAAACATTGCTTTCCCGAAACACTCCGGGATTTGCTTCCTTGACCAGATTTTGCCGTATATATTTATGAGGTGTTTACGAACCGATGGACATTTTTTAAAGACTATATATGGGATACCATCGGGGCCCGGTGCAGATTTAGTAGATTTCCTCTTTATGTGACTACTTATTTCGTCTAACGTTGGTGGTATGCCGTGAAAATCGATATGAGGAATTTCCGGTTTTTGTTCGTTTGGATCCGTATAGAGCCTTACACTTTTAGGCACTTCGTATGTGCTCTTGAAATGGTCGTAAATTTGATCGTTGGTCAAGAGAAGCTGTCCGCGTTCTTTCTTAAAAATGGTTTTCGAATACTCAAAAGGGTTTTTTATCAAAATCTACTTCCTGTTTGGCCCGGTCAAAATTACCGCGATATTCTGCAGTTTGTGCCGATATTCCTTGAATTAATTTAAGGATTGACCTTAACGCCCTAGCTAGCTGATGACTAAGGTGGTTGTCGCCTAGAGCTTTGGCTATACGTAGATTTTTTACTAACTCCCGTTTTTTCTTCCTCATTTTTATCTTGAAGGAATTTTCTTTATTTTTGCGAGCGTAATGATTACGTGGTGGATATTGCTCGTTGAAGTAGTCATAAACGGTATTCTGGAAAGTTTCTACCTGCGAGTTGAATTCCTGCTTCGAGCCCGGATGCTCTAACAGGACCGCTAAATTGTCGTCGTGAACTTTCCAAGTCGATTGTTTCATGTTTGGAATGCTAAGACGTGTCCGGATGTTAATGGACTCCTGGTGGTTTCCAGTTAATGGTTCACCATGGGATACGTGAGGGTCAACTCTATCCGAAGTGATAATTGAAGAACTTACCAACGATTGTCGTGCTTCAACACCATTATGTGTTTTTAGGTGTTTAATGTACCAGGCTCGTCTCTTGTAATTTTTCCCGCACGTAGGGCATTTCAAGTCCGTATTCGCGCCGTTTTCGCCGTTTAAATCGACCGGTGGACAGATCTTCCGCCCCCCCTCTCGGACTGTCCCAGGGGTATTTTTCTTTATAGGACTTTTAGCTTAATAAATCCCGGGCTGGGCTTGCTAGGCCGTTGCCCTCGGCTGTCTTTCCAGCAGTCATCCGTCTTTCCGGCAGTCATCCGTCTTTCCGGCAGTCATCTGTCTTTCCAGAGTCAGCCCGACTCTCCGGGCAGTCGTTTTATATGAGACGAAACCTCTTAGCATTCGATGGATTCACCGTGCGGGTGCCGGGTCCATCGCGTTGCAGGGAGAGGAGCTTCAACAGTGCCTGGGACTTGCGACCCAGGTGTAGGTTTAAGGGGCCCCTTAACTAACGCGCGTTATACGCTCACCTCCACTGTCCAAGTTCCTCTCCCTACCTAACCAAATTTGAAAAGAACCTACTAGGGCTGCCTTCGACGTACGTTCTAAGAATGAATTAATGTTACTTCTGGACAGGCCCAAGTCTTTTAGTAGGTTATAGAGAGATTTAGCTGTTATACCTCTCGCTCCCACCTCTACCGCGTACAAATCAACGACGAACCTATTTCGAGTTAGTTCGTTAGTGAGCTCGTAATACTTATTGACCTTGATGGCATGGTCTTTGGGGATGTTGGTTTCCCAAGGCACCGTAAGCTCTATCATCACAACGCGCTTTAAAATACGCGAATATAGAAATATGTCTGGTCTGGAGACCGACGCACAAATATCCTCGGGGATATTGTATTGTTTCTCATACGTATCCATCATGATAGTCCAATCCGAAGCCGCTTTAAGGATAGAGTAAGGCTTGACGTTTGATTTTATAGCCCTGGTGCCCTCTCTCACAAAACCTATTGATCGCTCGTTTGTGGTTATTTCCCTTTGCGCTCTGGCTACCGAAAGACTAACCGCTTCACGTATGATCTCTAAAACCCTATCGTGACGACGCGAGTATTGACCGCTGTCCAGGAGAACCTTACATCCCACCAGCAAATGCTTGGCAGTTCCAACTGCCTTTCCGCAGATATAGCAAGTTTTTTCGGTACCTTTACCCCATCTTACTAAATTACTCTGATCTGGGAGAGTCATCTGGAACGCATTGAGATAAAATTTTAGCAAGGCTGGCGACCAGTCATGAATTAGGGTGCGCCATTTTAGTGCTAGTGGAATGCAAAAATCTCCTATGTCTAACCACTCGTTCTGCATTTCTAAACTCATTGCATGGATCTTGTATTTATCGTTCTCGTCTTGCCGAATAAAAGACTTCAATATATCCGTATCTTGGACTTTCCTACTTGATCCTAACCCTACTCTGTTATTTTGCGCTCCGATCATAAATTGTTTATGGAATTGAAGTCGTGACTCTAGCTCTGGGGCATCATTGTCTTTTGGGAGTGATGTAACGACGTCATCATGGGATTTTCCCAGGATATGTCTCTTGGAAACTCTTAGGTGTTTGTAGAGCTCCGATGGTCTTTTTAGATTCATCCCAAAACTATTACGATCCCTGAATAAAGCCGATGAATCAGCCGTTAGCGCGAGCCCGAGCCACAACTTCAACATCTTTATGACGCCTGCATCTAATTTAGATAAAAGGGTTTTACTAAAATCATAGACGAGGAAAGGCCAATTCAAACGTGAAGTTAAGTAATTATCGTAGATCCATGCTTTTTTTACGTTACTGATCTGCTGGCTATCTACCTTGTTGAGATCATTTAAAAAGCTATCTACTATTCCTTCTAAAGATGGAGTACGACCTATATTATCAATCTTACGACCGAGAAACTTGAATGGTGCATTTTCCGTAACCGTAGAAACGCATTGACCGCCTATCGATAGTCCCGGATCGTATGAGGTGTATCTTGTATTCCGCCTACCAAGACACAGACAGTGACATTTACTTGGTTTTGTCCTCAATCCATCCGTCCACTCACAGAATTTATCCACTTCATCCAATAGTACTTGACAGTGTTTGGGGTGACGTGTCAGTATTGCGAGATCGTCAGCGAAGGCTAAAATGGATTCCGTGTATTTGTTATTGAACTTAAACCGATACCCCCATTTTTTCTCATTGCTGATAAGTTTATCTACTAGGATATTGATTACAATATTAAATACTATTGGAGATAAACAGCACCCTTGGAATAGTCCTACATTGTAACTCAAACTTTTTGAAGGGCCTTCTTTAGTTATAATAGAAAACTTTAATTTTGAGTAATACGACGCAATCATATCGCTAACTAAGGGTGGAAAGTTATACCATCTAAGCGCGAATAGCATCAACTCGTGTTGTATCGACCCGAACGCGTTCTCTAAGTCTATCCAACAAACTGTAATTTGCCGCTCGCTTTTCCTAGCATCTTTCAAACTCTCCGACAGCAAGGTGTTGTGTTCTAGGCATCCAGAAATCCCGGGTAGAAACCCTTTCTGGTGATTTGGCCTAAAATACTGAATTTTAAACTTCATAATGTAATGATATAGGTATTTGAAAACTGGTTCTTAGTTCGGACTGACGATCCATTTGAAATAGGTAATATTAAAGTAATTGTAGAATTCATATGTATGGATTTATATAAAATAAATGTGTTGTCCATAAAAAATAATAAATTTACGAATCGTTAATTCCAATAAACAGAGAAAAGCTGAAATAATAGCGGTACACTGAAACTTGTCTTAAGTCACCAGAAACACATTACTTATAGTTGCAAGCTGTCACAGCGCCGGGTCCCCGGTCCGATGTATTCAATTACTCGCGATTTTCTTCCGTTGATATAAATTGCTTTTCGAATACCAAAAGTTTACTATTAAATTCTAAGGTTTCGATAATATGTGGATTACAAGTCACTTACAGAAAATATATAGGTAGGTATATATCAAGCATTAATTCTATAAAGTTAGAAACTAAAGTCATTAGCGCAAGCTATCGGAGTCTATTCTAGTTTAATCTCGTTCGTATCTTTTATTCTTATTTTCGAATAAGTTATTCAGATGGTATTCATAATAAAGTTTTTTAGTATTACGTTACACCTTGGATCCCGTCTGCTACAAGCAGTGACATCTATACATAGAAGAACAAATTAAATACACACGAAGAAAGAGGATGATATTCAGTTGAAAACTATCGAGATAAATGTAGTTATCTTCAGTATTGTAGATTTATTTGTTTTAGTTGTTGAGAATGCACGGAAACTAGCTACATTACCATGGTTGATAACTACAGTGCATACTCAATAGATGGCGCCACTAGTATCTCTAAGGAAATTATTTTTAAGGTCCTCTGAATAGAAAAAAGTTATTTATATTGTTTTAATAAAATATTATTTATGTTGAGAATATTTGGGAATGCAATAATGTTACCTTTGGAGGAAAAATGAGAGGTAAATGTTATTTACCTTCTTTAATATTTGAGAGCAAATTACATGTAAATACTATATGTGCGATCACTCATCAATGAAAAAAAAATAAAATGATAATTCGTCAACGCTCTGTATCTAAAGAGGATGCAGATTTTGAGCAGGTGAAGTGAGCATAATACATATTTATTGTGCCGAGAAGAGGAAAATTCTGGGCAACAAATTGTGTATGTTTATAGGTATTATTAGGTAAATTATATTTGTCAATTAAATTTGTTATCAAAACGGAACGTAGTAACAATACCAAAAAAACTCAACTTCCATGTTTTTGATGGTTTATTGTAACTTCATTAATATAAACGTGCAATAAAACACATGAACTTTGGTGTTGATACAGTTCACAAGCATTAAGTTCAATACTTTCATATTAAATGAAAGCTAGAAAAAAAAACTTATATGTAAATGAAACACAAGTCCAGGGTCGACACACGAATAAAATAAAACTCGTATATAATACATAACAATAATTTAATAAAACAACAAGCGGTCCGCTCGTCCTGCGACGCGACTGGTGTATAACGGGAATGTTACAAACATACATACATCTGTACACGAGCGATGAAACAAACAGTCACCTCACGCCTCGCGATGATTTATGGCACGGAGAGTAGTGAGGTGACATCGAAAACAAGAAAAAAACTCAAAATATCACGAAAAATATAATAAAAATACAATATATACAGCCTTACAACAATAATTTAATTTCAGTAACAGATATTTATACAAACAAATATTATACAGGGTGGATATAAACTGAATAACTGATAGAAATAATACTAAGGTCCCGTCGAATTGATACTAGGGACATTTGTACAGAATAAACAACTTAACAGTGTCCAGAATATGTTTGAACTTTTTAAAAATATATAATCTCTAGTCGGTGAACACTTGCCAAGACTGACCAGATGCGGTCGATACCTGACTCTAATAGTAGGAACAGTTAGTGAGTCACCACACGAGCCTCTCTACTGTTGTCACACGAGCTGGTTCCGTACCTCACCCCACACTACATTCAGTGTCACTGTTCCTACTGTGAGCGACGGTTCATGTATGACAACTGTAGTCAGCGGTCGTGTAGTGTGTGTGTGTTTGTGTGTTCGTGTCCTAGGCGTACTCCTGAGTGAACTTCTGGTGGAAGTTCCTGAAGTTCTGTAGCATGGTGTTGAGGAGGTCGGGCTGCGGCAGGATGGTGGTGCGGAAGTGATACGTGCCTGGCTTCTGACCGAACCCGCTCCCGGGGACTATACACACGCCTGGAACAGAGAGAACATATTATATGGATCATTAACTAGAACGTCAATCGGGCTTTGATCAAAACGGAGTCAGAATCCAAACCACGAGTCAGGATAGAACACTAAATGCAGACGGTTAGTAGTTCTTTATAAAGACCACGACTTCGAGACGAATTGTCAGACCGTGTATGAACGACTCAACTGGGAACTGTTTTGTTTTTATTATTCTGCCTCGTGTTAAGGAGGTGTCTCACCTGTCTCCTCCAGCAGTCTGAAGGCGTAGAACACGTCGGGCGCCATGTTCTTGTCCTTGGCCGCCTGGATCGCCTTCGGAGGCAGCGTGATCCTGGGGAAGGCGTACATCGCTCCCTGGACACACGAGGAGTTTATTTATTTATTTATTTTATTTTATTTGGGAAACAAACAATTTAGAAACACTGTAAAATAAAAATAACAAAAAACATAAATCAATAGTTACCACTTAAAGCCAATACACAAAAAAATTAAAAAAAAATAACAAATTGAACTAAATTAAATCAAAATTGAAAGTAAACAAAAACAAAAGTGACAGTTCCAAACATATAATATATATAGACGTCACATGTTCACACGACACTGTCTACCCTCTCACCTGCACCAAGTTACACTTGAAGCCCTCGAAGGTGTTGAATGTGTCTGCGATGAGCTTCGCGCGGTCCTTGAGCGAGGTGAGTATGTCGGTCTTCTCCTTGATCCAGAGCTCGTAGGAGGGCTCGCCGGGCGCGGGCGGCTTGGCCACGCAGTCGACGACCGCCTGCCCCAGCACGGAGGGACACAACATGGCCGACATACACTTGTACAGCTGGGCCTGCACCTCGGGCAACATGTGCACCAGCTCCACCCAGCCGCCGCGCAGACCGCACTCACCCATGTAGCCCTTACTGATGGTCATGAACGACGCCAGCTCCTGAGAACTGTACTCCGCGCCCAGCTCCATCAACACCTATATACACACGAGAATGAATGAATCACTGCTTCATTAGCTTTAGGTTTAAAGAAGTTTATTTCCAAAAAGAACAAAGTTCGCTTACAAAGGACATTTTAAAAATTATAACTACAATTAAGATTACAAATAATAAACAGTAGTGATATTAAACAAGATCAGTGAAATCATCTAATATATCTGTTCTTAATCGTTTATAAATATATTTAGAGATTTTGAATTGACAACACTTAGAGGCAAAAAGTTATTCATTATAACATCGACCCTACTAATTCTCTTTGTAGCACAGAACATTCATTTCAAAATCACTCTACAATGTGTTCAATCAAGATGTGAATCAAAAAAACCTAAAATTATGAATGGTCACTAGTTGTCATCGATATAAATCGACGGATCCACGCAATAGCTTTATTTTATTTATTATCACGGACGAGTGCCACAGTTTTAAAAGTATAATACAATTTCTTTTTTTTATTCTGTGTTCCGTAATGGCCGGCGGAGTTTCCCGCCGAAAGAGCCGTGAAAAAGGAAGGGAAATGTACATTTAAATTATTAAAGACAGCTGCCTGCGGCCGCGGCGCGGTTAGATGTATAAAATGCGGGTTCGAATTTCAAAACTGTATTTGGCGTTACTTTCTTTCTATTATTATTAAATACACTAAGACTTTACAGACTCGTATTTCGTATTTATTAAAATAATAATTAATTTTGTTTTTAAATACTCAGTTATAGATTCAGTTTGAATTATATTACTTTTAAATATGTGTTGTCATGTGTGCTAGCTTCACTACTCAGTCTTATATTGTTTTATGAAATGTGACATACATTTGTTTTAGACTCTTTTCTACTAAACGTCCCTTTTCTTATTAAGTGCTTGTAACATTAAAACAGTTTAAGTTTGAGTTAGGAACCATAAATGTAAAGTTAAAAAATTACTTTGTCGGCCAAAGAAGTTTTTTTTAACGTTTTTACTTTGAGGAACTTTATTTCAAATAGAATATTTAATAAGCTTTTATGTGTTCCTAGTCTATTTGTTCTTTTTATCTTTCTTCTCTATTCTTATAGTGGTGTCAGACACTGCTTTTTATTAAAAAAATCATGCGATTTTTAGGGTGTTTTACAATAAATATATTGTATGAACAGATTGGGTCAAGGTTCTACGGTGTTATATTACCACTGGTTAGTTGAACTATATTATACCTATTCCCTCGATCAGTATACTTTTATTTCTGTATAACCCTATCAATACACAGTACATTCGGGAGCGAATAGTCTGCGTGAGCTAGACCACGAGATTGAACTCTATGAAGTTTAATATAAGTTCTACTTTCGTTTGTTACTTTACCTTCTTGAAGGAGTGGAAGGCGCTGCCCTCGGCGTACACGTTGTCCTGGTACACCTCGTCCGCGAAGATGAACAGACTGTGTTTGTGAGCGAACTTGATCACCTGCTCGATGTTCTCTCGAGTCAACACCTGGAACAGTCACGGATGGATCACATTATTTTATATTACTAAGAAGGGGAGAATTTTTTATGCTTTTTGACATTATTATTTGAGCGGATTTTTTTGTTTTGTCTTATAATTCCGTATGACTTGCTCTTAATAGTTGTACACAGTTCCGTGACACAGACGATAGATGTCGCTGAATGCATTTTTCCGCGTGTTTATTATATTACGTGGACGGAAGTAGGGAAATCACAAGACTACTCTCCGAACACAACACAACAACGCGGAAAATAACTAATGTTATAGTGCGTTTGATTTAAGCTGAGCTTTGCATTTGTGTGAGTGCACACGGATAGTGTGTGATGTCAAATTTTTGAATACCACGTTCTTTTCTAGTTTTTAACCGGTTTATTTTGCTTTTACTCCGCCCCGCACCTTCCTCACTGCACTTTTTGTACCGGTAGCAAAATGAAATGTTGAAAACGTAATGTTGTGAATAAGAATTTGTATATTTTTTTCAAAATTTTTATTAATCAATATTTTTTTATAATATTTCCATCCGGCCTTTTACATGTTTTGCTTATTTTATAGCACTTATGTTATGTATCTATTTAAAATATAATAAAATTTAATTCTACAAGTTTTTTGGGTAACTCTACATTTACTTTCACTCACACCAATGCTCAAGCTCAGCTTTAGTCTAACGGACCATAACATGATCCTTCGTTAGTATACAAGGTGTATATAGTGTAAGAGTCCCCCACCTGCCCCGTGGGGTTCCCGGGGTTGATGACGACCAGCGCCCGCACGTTACAGTTACAGTTCTTCTGCGCGTCTGTGAGGCTCCTCTCGAGCTCGTCGATGCTGAGTCCCCAGCCACAGTCCTCGTCCAGGTAGTAGCCGACCTGCGCCAGCCCGTACTCCGCCAGCGACGCAGAGTACAGAGGGTACTGCGGGATGGGGATCATCACGCCTGGAAACGACGCATTGGATTACTGATTAATAATACATCATAAATCATGGACAAATATATCAAGATACATTTCAATGGTTTTCAATATCTGTCTTTATGTGTGTGTTTGTGTGTGTGTGTGTGTGTGTGTGTGTGTGTGTGTGTGTGTGTGTACTGACCGCTCTTCTTGCCGTCGATGTCGTTGCAGAGCAGCTGCAGACAGTTCTTGATGGCGGTGGAGGCGCCGGCCGAGAGGCAGATGTCCTGCCAGCGGGCCGGGTGGCCGTCTCTCTTTTCGATGTACTCCGCCACGTGTCGTCTGATGTGCTCGATACCCTGCGACGCTGAGTACGCCCCCACGGAGCCGCCTCTGTTGAACACAGGGGGAGATGACTTGTATACAGCTAAGTCCACCCTAGCAGCATGCTGCATCTCACTCACCCGCAGCCACAGAGGATCTCTCTCGCTCTTTCCTTCACGTCCTCGGGGAAGTCGCCTTTTTCCAATAGCTCCGTATTCGCTATACATGACAACACCTGGCCGATAAAGATATGCGTCAGTTGAATATAACAAACATCATATACGAGAACAAGTTATTCGTCACAATAATAAATGACTTAATAATTTTTATTTTTCTTACACAGAAAATCAGTGAAGTAAACGATGCAAAACCATTTCCGTTCAGTATCTATGTCTATGTGTCATGTCATCTGTGTGTGTGTGTGTGTGCATGTATACAGGGTGACTGGTGAATTACTATCAATATTTAAGGAGCATACTCGATACATGATTCTCATTAGAATTATGTAAAAAAAAATAGGCACTTAATTTTTGACAAAACTTCCGTATAAATAAATAAAGTGTTGACACGTTCCAAGTGTTCCAAGTGTGGACGCGCGCGGCCGCGTGCTGATACAACAACACGCCGCCGCGCGCGAGTGTGTGTGTGTGTGTATACCTAATCTGTAGGGTGTTCATACGATGCGTAATTACCTAATTACATAACTTTTGGTTAACTTTACTTAGAAGTTTATTAATATTTACGTTATATTAATTTTTATTTTGTCATATATGATCGTCAAATATCACGTCCTCAAATATCGATAGTAATTCACCAGTCACCCTGTATATGTATTGTGTATGTATGTGTTGTTCTCCGTAGTGTTCACCTGTCTGATGAAGGTGATGGGTCGCTGGCCCATGGCGTGAGCATCGCCGATGTTGGCCCTGATGACCTTCTGGAAGGGTTTGGACGCTCCCTGGAAACAGATACACTCTTATTATATTCAAATTGTACATTTATCACTTTATACATTTATATAGTTACATTTTGTACTGATCACTGTCGTCACCGGTCCAGTACAAAACCTGTTTCTTTTTCTATGTCTGTGTTATATTGAACTAAGCTGTTAACTAACTTCAATGATGTTAGTGTATATTTTATCTCACGATTCCATTGTGTCGAACGATCAGTAAGTTAAAGGAAACAAACGATCACGTGAGACGTGTCTGTTTATGTGTATAGTTCATTTCAATAGAATTCAGCTATGTTGTAAACAAACGTGATCAGCTGATGTTGACAGACACTTGTGTATGCCTCTAGTGGTGTGAGTACTCGTTAAGCAAGGTACTCCTCGATAGCGGTCACAACTCGCGTAGTCAAGATAGGGTATTAGAAATTATACGTAAAGTGGTTAATCTTGCGGTAGTCAGAGAGCAAAAAGAAATTACAACAAACGACCGATCAATAGGTTTTGAGAGAAGGCACAAATTCAAAAGTCAGTCTAAGGATTTAAAGCGCGTTGTGTTAATAGAGCTTACGGTTCCTTAGGAAACCAATATCCCCAAAGTCAATAAGTGTTACGAGCGTACTAATGATAAAAAAACAATTTTGTACTTTTCAGGGCTACCTGTATTTTGATTCACGAGTTAATTACTAAAAAAATGCAATTTTACTACTTTGTTTCAGCTTATTTTCATAACAGCCTCACTCACTTTTCAATGACAAATAAACTTTGATCAGTAAAAACTGTTCGTGTCAATTTGACAAATGCAATAAATTTTCGTATTCAAATTAATGTTATGAAATAAAAATATGTACACAGTCGTTATTGACGAAAGCATTATTTAAAACACAGTGGTGGGTTCATTGATAAGTAATAATTATCAGGACTGATATTCATTTTTTACGTACGGAGTAATCTTGGTCAATTGCTATGTTTACAAGATTGTCGAATTGTATTGAAATGAACTGTAGTGATAACAATTAACGCGTCATTACATACAAACGACCTCACTTACACACACACACACGTGAGACTGACAACACAACAGCTGCTACTATAAAAATATCAAATTTTATCTTAACAATTCTCGTGTTAAAAAGAAATAAAGAATAAAAACTAAACACATAAAGTAGGTTTCATTTAAACTGTAATTACATTTACATTACAACCTAATAACGTGACTCATACTGTGGTTATTGTACAAGGCTGTTCTAAAAATTACTAACGAAGACCGTACGAACGGAAACTAACGAAACAGTGTCGCTACCTGGCGGCAGTCGCGGATGAATTGATATATTTATACACTGTTCAATTAAAACACCTAACCCGGTTATTGTCATTTAAATATTATACTGGAACTAGGGAGGCCATAAACATACACCAAAAATATATAAATCATTCCGAAAAGAGCCGGTTTTCTTGCCCTGCTGGACAGATTTCAACCAAATATAACTAGGAACTTAAAAAAAACCGTATCGGTATCAATGCAGGCAGAGATACAAAAACCTACGACAAATATTTAACATCTCTCTATATTCGACTGGGGTTAAAAACAAAAGCTATTAGAAAGTCATACCTCGTACTCGTTTTGTGTATCGTATATATTGTGCTCGTTTTGTATGGAACGAACGATCTATCGCTGCCAGAGCAACACTGCTGTTTTGGTAAAATATCATATAGCGAGTGACGTAGCTGAGTCCGCCTCAGCATCACCTCGAATGTGTGAACCTGACCCAGCCTGAATCAGACCATACGAGCTGTGTGATAGTATTGTTGTCATAACATCGAGGACGAACGTATATACTCAGATATACGTCGTTAGTCTTCATTATAATATACTTTGTGTCTCCTAATTTTCCGTGAACTTCTGTCCGTGATCTGCATATGTATTACTTCTAACGAAAAAAAATAATATATAGATGGTCAAGTTAAAATGTTTCTGGGTGAGTGAGGTGACGTTTTACACATATGTGGTACACGATAAACACAGGCCCGGGCCCGCAGTGCGGTCACAGATACATTACATTGACGACAGTTACCTACTATATACGTTATATATAAGATTATTGTTACTAAAGAAAATATATCAAATTAAATTTTTCATGGACCAAATATTATTTTCACGTTCGCCATATATAGTTATTAATCATTATATAATACAACGAGATGTTACATATTTTAGTCAACCTGTAATTTATATTTACAATAAAGTTAGAACGACCGTCTAACTATAATAATAGTCTGATATATTTTGTACTAGTTTTTGCCAGCGACTTCGTCCGCCTTAGTTTCGTCATTAGTAATATATGTATAGCTGATCGGGCGATCTCTATTCCGTCTTAGAGGCCATAAATAATCAGGTTTTTCCTGTTTCAATCAAACAGAATGATTGACATATTAGTTAGTTGTCAAATCTAATGTCAAAAAAAGCGTTTGTATGGGAAATAGAAAAGGGCTGTTTTTAGGGTTTTCCCGGCAATTATTCCAATTTTTCTCACCTTTTATACCTTCCCTGAACCTCCACGAACATTTCAAGACTAAGATAAGACAAATCCGTTCAGCTGTTCTCGAGTTTTAGCGAGACTAAGGAACAGCAATCCATTTTTATATATATAGAAGAAGAAGATTATCCAAATATACTACATATGCTATCTATAACAAATTATGGCTAATGACTAATGTGTTCGTGTTAATTTTACACATCAAACAAAATGACCGTCCTGAAACATAACTCTTAAAAACGTTGCAATGTTTCGATCGATGAAAACAATGAAACTTAGTGATGGAAACAGTTCCCATAACATACATTATTCACACATACAGATGACAACTGTAAACAATACAAAATATAATAATACAATAACTGAGTGGGAGAATTTGGCGAGTAATATAACAGGTATATGTAGATCACATTGAATTATCTATACTAATATTATAAAGCTGAAGAGTTTGTTTGTTTGTTTGTTTGTGTGTTTGTTTGTTTGAAAGCGCTTATCTCCGAAACTACTGGTTCGAATTGAATAATTCTTTTTGTGTTGGATAGTCCAGTTATCGAGGAAGGCTGCAGGCTAGATAACATCACGCTACGACCAATAAGAGCAAAGATATAGTGGTAAATGTGTAAAAAACGGGAGAAATTATTTCATCTTTGAAGCCTTCCGTTGCGTGTGCCGTGAAAACGGTTCAAGATACACAAAAAATATGTATTAAAGAATAATAGCTCTTTTAATGATCTAAAAAACAGTCCGCGACAGTATATGTCTATCTTTTAAGATTAACTCACAAAAACCGTTTTTATGGTATCTAATTTGGTCGAAATAATTTATTTAAGCTGATCAACATAATAATATTAATCTTTATTCAAATAAATATGTTGTTGGTTAAGAGTACTTCTACGGGAAAATTCTACGGGAACTCGACCATTCCGAAAACCCCGCAAGAACGGGAACTATGTGGGAAGAACCAAACATCTGCCGGAAATCACTATTCCACGCAGACGAAGTCGCGGCAAAAGCTAGTATATGTATATGTGCGTCTCAGTAAGCCGTGTATTAGACATATAATTTCGTAAACGACCAGCTTGTCCGTGCGGACGTGAGCAATCGATAAGCAAGTTTTGAGACGTCACAGTGCATAAAAGTTTTACACATATATAAATCACTGCAGTAATAACGTGGGTTATAAAACGAGGAACGTGTAGTATAAAATACGATGAAAATTTGTACTAATAATACAATACACTCTAAAATCGTCACGAACCTAGTATTTCCTTCATACATGTCTTCATAGAAGTCTTAAGTCTACCTCCTAGTTAAAGTCCAATCATTATTCACATTGTCATAGTAAACGCATATTTATGCCTTTGATAGAAATGTTTATCGTTTTCAATTAGCTCATTCACAGGCGTATAAGAAAAATAATATCTTGTTGCATGTACATACAGACTGGCGACTGTGTGTTATAGTAAAATGATCCTTGTTGTTAATAGCATAATGCTTATATTTAATCGTGAAACATTAAATGTTGTTGTTCTGATAATCATAACACATCCTGCGTACACAAACCTCATATGTATAATTTTCTCTTCAGATTCATATCTTTCATACAATTTGTCTTCATTCTGATAATTTTAAATGAACCAACTATGTATCTGTACAGTATAAATGTAACGAATGAACGCAATTTAATTCTTTCATATTATCGTACTATTATTATAATCGCGAAAGTTTGTGTGTGTGTATGTTTGTTACTTCTTCACGCTCAAACGGCTGAACCGATTTTGATAAAATTTTGTATACAGGAAGCTGTCGTCCAGGAATAACACATAGGCTACTTCACATCCTGTAAATCCGCGGGTAACACCGCGGGGCGCAGCTAGTATAATTAATAAAAAATCGATTGACGTGTTGATGTTACTTTTCAAGGACGTATCAAATAATGGGTTGAATTTAAAATTTACAATTATATAACCTGAACAGACATCAGAATATTATTCATCCCAGTATTTCTCCTAGGTCCCGCGGGATCAAAGCGTAACAGTTGTATCATTTATAAAGTCACGTGGCAGACACACTGTTCATATCACTGGTGGGATGTCACGTCAAATGTTTTAACACACATTTCATTCTGAACCCACTTCCAACGATCAGGAAGACGAAGCCGCGAGCAAAAACTAGTGTATTAGATTGACACATTACAATATAAATATTCGTTATACGTTTCTATAAACTTCCTATCTTCAGATTTCCTCGTTATAATTTGTCCGTGTAATAAATTCAACTAAACAGGTATATTATAATATTCTTGCGTAATATATTTAAGGACAATTCGTTCCTAGCATACATAACATGGGTAAGTATATATATATATGTAGTATGTAATAATTAGAGCCCGGATAAATATGTATTAAAAAATCTAAAATATGTACACAAAGTATGGGCGAAAAAAAAAAATATGGAAAAAATATGGAGTATAAAATCAAATACTTTCATAATTAAACATTGTTTTACTATAAGAAAAGGGTCACTCGTGACGTACATCGTTAAGTTACATTTAAAAAACGATGAAAAAAGTAGCGAAATATTTATTTCAACAAAAAATAACAGTTTTATTCAACTTCCATTACACTAGCCTTATCAAATTGGTTGCAATACATAATGACGTGCTTCTTTAAATTATCAAAACTGACCATTTGGTTGAAATATAGCCTTATATGCTGAATGATCTCTCCACGTCACATGACGTGATGGGTGCATTCCTAAACATGCTTAATTCAGTAATTGGGTAAGCCATGTCTACAGCCCTAAAAACTTTCACATTTTGTTAATTTTTTTTAGCGTATTAAATCCTTTATTTTTATCCAAAACATTAGTGGCGGGAACGAAAATTTTATGTATTTTTGTGAATATATGGATGATTGTGACATTTTCTTAATAAAATATGGACTTAACTTTGAAATATGGTAAAATATGGAAAATAAAAGTTGGTTTTTAACAGTCTAACTATGACAATCCAAGTAAAAAACACATTCTAGACCGAAAATCGGGTAAATTAAAAATATGTGTTTACATATTAATCCGGGCCCTAGTAATAATTATTCATTTCTTTGAGCCTTTTCCTCCTGAAGTTCGGATTTTTTTATACATAAAGTCCTATACATAAAATTTAATATAAATAAATCATGACCAGGAATAAGGTTAAACTATTTTCGCGAAAAAACAATCATTATCTCCAAGTTATATCTCAATTGATCTCCGTTGAACGAAAGGAACTATGTACTTAATTTTCTGTAGTGTGAGTCAAATCTTATCAGTTTCCAAGTGTAATAGAATGTCAACTGAAGAGTTTTGAAGTGAACATTAATCATTAGTGCTGAGTGTGTCAGCTGTGGCCAGGGAGATTTGGTTATCTATAGTGGACATTCTTACATACAGCTTCTATAAAAATTTATACATATCATTTTAATTATATTTTCCACGCCACAAAAACCTTTAATATATATATTAACTTTTATGTAAATATTAGTATTATGTAGTATATAACTGGTTATGTTAGTATAACAATGACGCGACAAATTAGAACTCAATGTCAGATATATATTTTATCAACTTGTATTGTGAGATCAAATAAGACATGTAGTCATAATAAACTACAAGGTAGATAAAAAATTCATATTTCATAATATATGATAAACCAAGCTTGAAAATCATAAAATTGTATGTAATTAAATATATCAAACAAAATAATATTTCATTATGAAGGAAACAAAAATTTCACCGAACATTACACAAGTGACCACGGCCTTCTACAATAAGTCTTCGTTCAGTCAATTCTAACAGAACCAAAGAGTTTGTCAACTTTGAAATATTAAACCAAACTATTTACCAAAAATCTATAAGCATTACATAGTGTTGTGAAATAACAACTTTATAATAATATTTTTCTATTGTATCTCCAAAATCTATTATAAATATTTTATTAATATGTATTTTAAAAACAAACCGGTTCAAGATTAATTTCAAATTCAATACACCTATTATAATAATGTTTAAAAATAAATATGTGACAGCAAAAACATGTTTCTGAAAAATTTAAGAATCACTTCATGAATGCCGAACATCATACAATACAAACTGTTCATCATTTGCTCAAACTATTATAAAATAAGTGGAACAGTACAAGAAATTAAAAACCAAAATGGTTTATTATAGATGCAGCAAAGATTATATCATATTGGGCAAGCTTGATGGATAGTTCCGGAGTTTTATTTGGGAAAATTACCAACAGCCTTGAGAGAAATTCATTAATAACATGGCACTAACAGATGACACCATCCATCATTGTAAATATTTTTAACATGAACATTATATAAAATATCACTTCAATAGTAAACTATGCTAATTACCAAATAGATGTCGGCATTACCAATGTATTTACCAAAGAAAACTGACATGACTATTTGTTTTTGAAGAAAACATTGTCAGTAATAGATAAAATTGAGATGAAATAAGCAAAAAAAGGTTTGTTATATTGGTTTAAGCACCTGTATGTTTTATAAGGAGACATTTTGCTATGTCAACACATGTTGCAATAGTTGCTATTATTAGAAGCAATATGTAGTCAGCATCCAGCACATACGCTTGTTATATAAAAGCATTTTCCTAACATATCACTGGACAACCAAAACACTAACACTATTATTATTTTTTTACCTTACAGGTATCCTGTGGCAATAAAGTTTTTTTATCTTGACTGACCATCTATTTCAAAACATATAGTATGTTTTTTTTCTAATTTAATATAAAAGCGAAGGTTTTCAGTTTCGCGCCAATCAACCAGATTGTTATAATTCGTAATTTTTATTAATAAGAATTTATGTAATTCTTTATAGAAATTACATTCTAGATAATAAATCTAAAATCTTAACTTATCAAAAAGCAATCCACAAACAAAAAATATTATTTCAGAAATGTACTGGTATCTATTATCTACACCTCATTACTGTCACTTAAAAGTGGTTTCTCATATCTTTACAATAACAATAAAGTTACGATAAAAGATAAATTGAATTAGTTTAACTTTAAAGCAAGCATTATTTTTTTATTCGTGTTTAATACACATAATATGTTTTAGTAACACAACATATGGTAGCTATTTTGGGTGTAAATTGATGATAATTGCTCAATATTTGTTAGTAACTGTCATCACATAGACCACGATCGCGGCATTCGTACTCACGTTTTGTTGTTGTATCAGTGAATAAAGGAGAGAGCAGCACTTACCGACTACGAAAATAATTTGAAAATAAGTACGTGAATTTAGAATTATAAACTTTATATTTGCGATCAAATTCACATAACAAAATTATTAAACCTCTTACCTTTTCTAACTCCTTTTCGATTTCTCCAGCTCGTATTACCAAAGGTCCTCTCACGGCATATTCTAATTTGATAATATTTGGGTTCAAGTTCTCGAGAGTCACAGCCTTAGACGCCATCGTTCTTGTGTTAGTTGTCGTGTCCTTCAATAAAGTTTCCCCCGGCAGTCTTTTCACCACGCCGGATAACACCCGACTGGCAGCGGCGCGGTTTATCACCATCTTCATCGACATATCCTGTAATCAATTACATTGCTCTAAACACGTCACCGCTTATAACCACATCACTGCACTCATCAATTTTTCCACTAGTTTCGTATCAAAATATATACATATGTATACGAATATTTTTAGGAGAATGCCATTACGTGATTTATGTAAGAGCAGGATAACAAGACATCGATTGTTACCAGTACAATGGCGTTAAGAAAACCGATCAATAAACGATGTTAAAGAATTAGATGATGATGTTGATGTTACTTAAATAATGACTGAGTATTGTAATATGATGATAAGATTACGTTTTTCGTTGACCTCCTCGGGGGTTATCTATTATTAGTAGTGGGAAGAGGGAGCTCCGACAGAACAGCTTGACATTAGATTTAATTTACTACAGGTATTAATGAGAGCGGATTCTAAGTCACATGAGTGTATTGTATTAAGAATACATCTCACGTCCCTGAATATTACGTAAGGTGGTTTAAAAATTCAGATTTGAATATTGAATTTTGTTGTGACATATGACAGAGACAGTAGGGTGCATATTCGGTAGTGGCAACATTATAGGCAAAAATAAAATCTCTCGATGGTAATGAGTGATGTCCGATGGTGTATAATAGTTAATTAAAATGAACTCCAATTCTTTCTACTTAAAATATTTTTAATAACGGCTTTAAATTTATCTTGTTCATCTCTTTTCCAACGCCCTCTTTAACATCATAGAAGATTCTTAACATAAAAAATGCCCAGAAACCTAGAAAATTAACTTAAGATTTAAAATAATTGTCAATTATTCATAGTATAGTATTTAACAGTTGTGCAAAGAGATCAAAGGTTGTTATAGTTTACAAATTTCTGCTTTCGGTGTACAAGGTTCCCAAATCGGTTGAAATAAAGGACTTTATTGTAAAAATCCACGACCGAAATCCTTTCCTAGCTTCATAGTCGGCATGCTATCTTTGACATGATAAACATGTGTTGACTGTTGTCACTAACTAATAAAACATCTTAGTTGATAATTATTCTTAAACAATTATCTATAAAGGTATCTACTTATCCATTATTCTTATATATATTTCAATATACTACAAGTCGTACGAACGGAATATTTTTGTAGTTATTTATAATTACTCAGTAACATAATATTATAATAAGTAATAAATATAAGAGATAAAGTCTTAAACTTAAAGGTAAATATAAAAAAAATGTTTAATGTTCCTTAAGTTTTAAAACCTAATAACTCCAGAGCCATCTGTATTCTTATAGGCCTATTATATAATAAAGGAGATTAATGATGGTGTTCGGCAGATTACACCAAGAGATGTCTCTGTTGTGAAAAAAGAATGACACTTGTATGACAATATTTCTCGTTCAGAAAACTAGCTTTCGTCATCATCTTCACTAAACCAAAGTCGAAGTTTTAATTACTTTACCGTCACTTTCTAGAAATATGTACATAAATTGTATATAATGTATATTTTTATATACTTTAAAATATAAGGAATTATAAAAAATCTAACATATTGAATTTTTGAAACAATAAACTTAAGCACTTTTAATGTGATAATTACTGACTATTTATAAAACTACACAAATAAATAAAATACGAGTGTCCGTGTCTAACATTAAAACAATAGCTTTTAACAAAATGCATGAATATGGATAGGTATATACACCGTTAGAGTGCCAAAATAAGTCTTTTTTTAAATTTCTTCAGTTTGCTTGTTTATTCCTAATTGGAATTTTTCAAAAAAAATTGTCGAAAACTTCTAGATAGATTTTGAAAGGCCTTTAACTGGCAGACAGCTAATATAATACGAAGGAACTTAGGACACTTTTAATATTTAAATTAAGTTTATAATATAATGGTTCCGCGGGCGCGTCACGCTTTAAGCTTGTTTATATAAAATATCACGTCACCTTAATGTTAATTCATTTTATTAGTTTTAATATGGATCGTTGGTTATGAAACCAATATATTATTTCGAACGAACTGAGATAGGTACCTTTATTAAATGAGAAAACAGGAATTATAGGGACGCTTATTGTGTTCAAGCAAACCATAAATAAAAACTATTTTATAGAATATATCACATACACACACCATAGAATACATATAACATTGAAACTAGAGTTGGCACAGTATTACAGAATACACACTATAAAAATATAGTGTGCTTATGAACTCATACTTGTAAATTACAGTGTAGATTAAAAGTTGTAATCTACACTACATGATGTTATAAAGCAGTGATTCCCAAAGTGGTCCAGGTCCCGTGGACCCCCAGGGGTCTACGTAGGCGTGAACAAAAAATGGGGGTCCACGAAAATTTATCTGCTTTTGATAGTAAAGAGCAAAAATGTAAGCATAGATTTTATAAGGGCCTACCTACATTGTTTTAAGTACCTAACTAAGCAGATAATATTTTAATAAGGCAAGCGACTGTTACTTGTCCAAACTTGCGTATTCGATATTACGTACAATTTCGTGTACAGACTTGCAAAGCGCTATCCGCCCGACAATGCTTAATGCTTGTTCAGACATGAACTTGATCACTACTATAAATACTTAATGCCAAAGGCAAACACTCATTCATTTGTTTCCAAAATTTCTAAAATTTTATTTTACCTATCGGAATGTAGAGACAGAACTCAGAAGTGACACAATTTTTATTTTTTGGCGACTTTAAGAATGTGGTAGAAATGTAGCAGCAGGGGGTCCACCGAAACCAGTAAAATTTTGAAAGTGGTCCACGAGAAAAATAAGTTTGGGGACTACTGTTATAAAGCGTCAAGTTCGACTGTATGAATAAAGAAAAATATTTTAATAAATTATATATCTTTTATTAAATGATCTTTTCTCAAGTAAAGTTATAGAACATCACAGGCGATGGACATACTGAAAGACGAGCGGAGCCACGAAATAAAATGAAGCAAAAACGGGAAAAAATATACACTGTAAGAGCTTCCATTAAACCTTGCAAGGGACATTACCTAATGTGTTTTTTTTTATAGAAGGTTTATATTACGACGAAAGACAAATTTATATCTAACTAGAAGACCTGGCGAACTTCGTATCGCCCTAAAATCAAGAAATATCTTTATTTATATTTTTGGAGTTTACCTGTAAGCCATAAATCTCCGTGTTTTGAAGTGCGACAGAAATGACATATTAGTTAATGGTAAAATCTAATGTCAAAAAAAACGTTTGTATGGGAAATAGAAAAGGGCTGTTTTTATAGTTTTCCCAGTAATGAATTAATTTTTTTCAGCTTTTCTACTTTCCCTGAACCTCCACGAATATTTCAAGACTAAGATAAGGTAAATCCGTTCAGCTGTTCTCGAGTTTTAGCGAGACTAAGGAACAGCAATCCATTTTTATATATATAGAAGATAAAAACATTATAATGTTGGAAGGAATCACTGAATAACAGAACACACAGAGGCCACAGCACACAGTTAATTGCTTAAATTACAAACTCTAACGGATTTCTGGGAACTAAAATAATGATGTGCAGTGGAATAGTATGTTTAAGAGAATAGAAAGGTCTACAGAAAAGTTCGCGATGGTATTCTACCTGTATTTTACTAATAACATGACACCTATATGAAGTTTCGTACTTAAAGAAATGGGCGATCATAATGAAAAAACTATTTACAAAAAATATGAACTTGTAATGTATGGTGCAAAGTAAAATATGTTGTTAAGTGTTGCAACTTGCATACCAAGACTCGTGATACTTGCGAGGGTTCCGATGACTTGTGGTACACTATGTTAATAGATATGGAACTATTATACAGCCGATTCTAAAGCTGCTGTTATATGGATATCATATATCTCAGGAGTCGCTAGATATAATATCTTGTAATATTTTTAATTGACAATGTAGGAATGGTACTTGATCTGTTCCTTCACAAATGTCGTCATCCCATTTAAAAGATCTCTTAAACATGCAAATTATTTGTTCTGTTCAAATACATTTAAAAACTATTTCCATCGAAAACATTTTGCATAATAAAGTTGTTATGGAAAATAGTTCTTGTTATCGGAAAAAATTATACTATAAATTTTAATTATTCCATACGTCCATTGAGTGACAGGCTGCGTGTCACAAACGTCACATAGGTACACAACGACCAAACATTTTTTACCGTCCTCCTTAAAACGATGAATTAAATAAATTTTACGCAGCTACTTAAGTATATATCAAAAAATATTATTAAACTTACCAAAACATATGTTATTATAAAAAATAAGTGGATTTATGTGTGTGTGTTTCAATTCATAGCTTGACTAATCTATACGTCTTAATAACCACAGAGATTGTGACAATCAAATAAGAAAATTATATTCTTTGATAACACAATCTACAGGAATAAGCAAGTGGCGAAGATAAGATAACGATAAACACAGGTTGTTACTACTCGCTGGTCAATGTATACATTGTGTATAAACTGATGTCTATCTCACTTTCACTCTGGTAATGTAAATATAAACAAATAATAAAGATTATAAACTCTATATGCACGGGAACAAGGCGCACGTAGAAGGTATATACGAGGAGAATCAAACACATGTTATATTTCATAGTAATTTTATTTTTTTACACAGTATTCTCGACTTCCGTCAATCATTTAATAATAATATAATCCCGATACAAAAATATTTCATCTCCTTACTTATAATATTGATAGATTCTCTTTTTACAATTCTATATATAATTCTCATTCTAATGTGGTTGTGGTCGTATCAGTAACAGTATATTATATTGTGATGTTTCTCTTAACTTTACTGTACATTGGCTCGAGCTCTCACACACGCCGTCTGACAACCACACAAGGGCTTGAGCTGCCATGTTGGACACGAACGACGCGTCATAACTTAGAGACGACGTATTTAGTTTCAGTAAAAGAACATTTTATATTTATTAAAACCTTCTATTTAAATTGTACATCACATACTCGAACGCACATATTTACATCGATAGACTTCAATAACAAAATAAAAATATGTCGATAATTATTTTAACATTAAACAACAGAAACATCTAACATGTCTTATGGCGTATCGTCAGTGTTGCCATAATCAAATATAATTTTAGCATATTTTATTAGACAATTATAAAACACAACATAGCTATATTTTACATAGTCTTATAACGAAATAAATAAATTAATATCTAAATAGTTACGTCTCTTATTGTCAAATAAATCTAAGACCCTATAGAACGCGGCCGACGCGGTCGAATGCGGAATGTCGCGTTACTCTTTTCATACTTACAAACTAAATTTAATAAAATTTTTACACTCATGGAATGTCAGATCGTTAAGGCTCTCTAAAGGACAGTTTGCCCGAAGACTAAAGTTTCATCAAAATATACACAATAACTAACGACATGATATCACTCGATGATATGATTCCGGTTTCAGAAAATAACAAAACAATAGATACTGACGCTTAAGTACGGCCGGGAGACGATCACTAACAGGAGAAGGATAAAATATAAAACAAATAACATAGGTATAGAAAATACACGCGGCAATGTGACGTGACGAACGGTCACCGCTCACCGGCCACCGGCGAGAACAGGGAGGGGGGGGGGGGACATACAGAGAGAGAGAAGGAGAATAAGACACGTCACGATAAGGACAGACACATATAACAAGGAAATATATACTAACTATAACAAAAAGTTAACAAGAAAATAGTTCACAAATTAGTGAGGATCCCCTCTCTGGTACAATAACATAGAAAACCCTTCTACCTCCAATTATTTTAAAGAGTTTGAGAAAAAAGTGACACTAGTTATATGTCGAATACGAGGAGCTGTGTGAGGCGAGGTCGCTAGTGTCGGTCCTCCCTCACGAGCTGCGCCGTGTCCTGGCCGGTGTCGGCGGCCGGGTCGAGCGCGCGGGGCCGGCGCGTGCTGCGGGTCTCCGTGGACGACGGGGAGATCACCGCCGACACCACCTTGTCTTTGATCTCTTCTGGAACTTCGTAGATACCCGCTGGAACAAACATCCTTAGTGATTAGTAGGGGCCGGATTAATAGGTAAATACGTATTTTTAATTTACGTGATTTTCGGTCTAGAATGTGTTTTTTACATGGACTGTCATATTTAGACTGGGAAAAACCAACTTTTATTTTCCCTATTTTTCAAAATTATGTATTTCAAAGTTAAGTTCATATTTTACAAGAAAATGTCACAATCATCCATATATTCACAAAAATACATAAAATTTACGTTCCCGCCACTAATGCTTTGGATAAAAATAAAGGACCAAATACGCTAAAAAAATTAACAAAACTCTGTGCGAAAGTTTCGAGGGCTGTAGACATGGCTTACAAAATTACTGAATTAAGCATGTTTAAGTATGCACCCAACACGTCATGTGACTTGAGATGAGACCAATAAGCAGATATCAGCAGATATTATATTTCGACCAAATTCTCAGTTTTTTAATTTTAATAATTTAAAGAAGCACGTCATTGTGTATTGCATTGCAACCAATTTGATAAGGCTAGTGTAATGGAAGTTGATTAAAACTCTTAGTTTTTGTTGAAATAAATATTTCGCTACTTTTTTTCATCGGTTTTTAAAAGTAACATAACGATGTACGTCACGAGTGACCCTTTTCTTATAGTAAAACAATGTTTAATTATGAAAGTATTTAATTTTATACTTCATATTTTTTCCATATTTTTGATTTTTTCGTCCATATTTTATGTACATATTTTAGATTTTTTAATACATATTTATCCGGGCCTTACTGATTAGACTGCTCATGGGCACGACCGTTTGAAATAAGATGAGCACACTCACGTAACGGTGGTTCAGGCTCGCCGGCGGCCGCGACGCGGGTGACCGCTTCGTACATGGGGTTGCTGAAGTCTCTCCCCTTCCTCGCGGGCTCGTCTAGAGCGTACGCGTCCCCCGCGCCGCCCGCCGTCACTGGCGTCCCCACTCCGCCGAACTCCACGTTGGAGCCAGCGCGGAACGACACGCTCTGAGACGACGCCAGGCTGCCCAGACCGCCCTTACCGCTGAAAACATCATCAAATGGTATAAATTTACCATAAGGGACTTTGGAAGGACACGTTCTATATCGAAATTTTTAAGGAACATGAGTGGATAAGAGAACAATAATTACAGGACAATGAACATTCTCCAAGACATCGGCTAGGCTGAACTAAGTGTTGAATTTTATGTGATTTAAGACTAGTCAAGATCCTCAATTAAATATTGGACCAGTTTCTTAACACTGTCTGTGAAGAGTCAAGTCTATTTCAAGTTGTAATGTATAGGACTCATTTAGGTAAAAACTGACCAATACCCAGAATGACGACATTATATAATAAATAACATTTCTAAAGAAATAAATGATTTAAACATATGCCACGACAATTTGGTACACTTTAAGAAAAATTTGGCCTTTTTAAAATAATAAACATAATGCATTTTTTTAAATAACTATAATATATATATATATATATCTGTGACATTTTAAAACTTTGAATTATATTGAAATGTTAAATTTTATTTTCTGTAATAATGTTATTAGTTATGTCAATTTTAGTGATTATTATGTAAAGTTTTATTAATTTATTATTATTGTTTTTTAATTAAAATTTTGATTTACTACAATAATTATTATATCTTGATCTAGCCTATAATTAAAAGGACATTCAAGTTATTGTTAATAGTTTGATAATGAAATGAATGTAACAATGTTTTCTTTTGTTGGTTATCCAAATAAAATAAATAAATGAGAATCCTTTTAATAGCAACACTCGGAGGTGTGGTAGTTTCTGAAGCCGAAGGGTTTAAAGTATCAAAGAAAGTGCTCACAAGGGTCTCTTCCGTATGACGAACCAAGCGGCGGCCACGGCCACCAGCAGCACCAGCACCAGCAGCGCCGGCACCAACACGGCGGCGGGCGCGGCGCGGGTCACGGCCGCCGCTGACAGGCACAACGGAGGCTGCAGGGGCGCGCGGCACGAACACTGCAGGCCGTCCGGACCCTCGGTACATGTGCCGCCGTTCTCACACGGACACACGCGCGGCAGGGGACGGCTTGGCTCCACCGCTGGGGCGAGACAAGGTACGCGGGTGTTATTAGAAATGTAAAAACAAAAAACTACAACATGCAAGTTCATCTTTTTAAGTAACGATCATATTTAAGACGTTATCAAAACTTTAATTTCTCACCGGCATCACAGACGAGCTCCAGCGCGGCTCGTTTGGGTGGTGTGAGTGTGTCGGGACAGGCGCAGCGCCGGCCGCGGGGGACGCCCAGACACAGGTGGGAGCACGGGGAGCGAGCACACGCGCCCGTGGAGTTGTAGCGGCGAGGGTGATACACTGACACACACACACACACAGGACATTACACAACGAGATAACTCATATCACACCCGTCCAGGCGACAGGTACACATACAGAATTGTTATATGTTATATTGATAATCGTGATAAAAGATGAGTAGATATAATATTCCACATTGAAAAACAAAGAAGTAAACTTGCAGGGAGACATTATTATATTATTAGCTCCAGATTATACAATACAATTAACAAACTTATGAATATATATCATCTTAATAGAACAAAATGTAAAAAATTATTAAAAGAAACTGAAAAGCTACTTAAAGTCTTAGGTTCCTAGTAAGCACACACACACACATACACACACGCTCACATACACACACAGACAAACATCTCAAATATACTCATGCTCATTACTATACTAGATATATTCTAAGTTAAAGCTAACGATAATATGCTTAGCATACACTATATTGTGTTGACTTTTTTTGGCTATTCCACTTTAGTAAAATTGGTAAAATGAATCCTTTGCAACAGGAGAGTACTGTCGCCTGAAATACAGGTTTATACCTAGCTCAGGGACTGTAGATTTTAATTACATATAATACCTTTTACCTTTATGCATAGTGATCAGATTATGTTAATGTCTATACAATTGTAATGTGTTTGAGATAAATAAACATTATTATTATTATTATTATTATTATTATTGTTACAATAAGAACTCTAAGTTACCTTTCACGGCGGACGGGTTGACTAGATCTTTCGATATGACTAATGGCACTCCTCGTCCGAACTTGTCCTGTCTCACGAGCTCGCCTGTGTCTCTCGTCACCCAGTACAGCGAGGACTCGAACACGTCGAGGGACAAAGGATGCTTCAAGAAGTCTCCTTTCAGTATAACTTTGCGATTGGTGCCATCGTGCTTCATCATCTCTATGGTGTTAAGTTTGGCGTCCGCCCAGTATATAGCGTGGTCCATGGCTTGGTCGATCGCTAAGCCCGTCGGGTGACGAATGTTTTCAGTTATGATGGGTCGTCTCTGTGAGCCGTCCATCCAAGCGATCTCGATCTTGGGCGCCGACCCGGCGTCTGTCCAATACATTTTCCCTAACTGTGGAGCTAAAGCCAAAGATGTAGGACTTTCGATGCCTGCCGATACTAAGGCCCGCCTATATCTGCCGTCTGTTCTCGCCACCATAACTCGACCTCTCGGTTTCGCTCCAGTTCTATCCGTCTCGGTCCAGTATAAGTTCTCTCCGATGTAATCCACGGCTAGGGCCGTCGGTTTTGAGTTGCCTTTCATGTTGAGGTCCTGAGCGAAACCGCTTTTAACTTGTCCGTTGAGAGCGTTGACCATGTATGATCTCTTGATAGTCTTGTCGTAGCTGTCGGCCCAGAACACCATTTCTTGTTTGGGGTCGTAGTCGATCGCTTCTATCCTCTTTTCGGAAGTAATGACATCGAATTCCTCATTTTTATCTTGGACGAAAGCTCGAATTTCCGGTCCGTTGGCGAACATCAATACAACTTCATCTTCCATAACTTTGCATATTCCTGATAAGCTATCTGCCAACCTGCAACATGGAAAACAAATGTTGGTTTAAGTAAATTCAAATGTCTGAAGTTAAGAAATACTTTTGGGGGATTCTACGGGAAAGTAAACCTTGATGTAATTTTTTAAAGTTTTTCTTTTATTAAATTATTATATATATCGATACAAAATACTTAAAATTGCACGATACTTTAAAAAATATTAGTATATTAATACTTTTTAATTTTTTATTAAGTTGCAAACTTGATTAATGAATCTAATGCTGATTTGGATCTGAAAAGATGCAAAGCTGTCACACTGAGTGTTTAAAATGTATACCTCGATGCATACCCAAGCTACCCATGATGAAACTAGCATCCATATCAAGAAATAAAAACTTATAAGTGACTTCTTGTACCAAGTAAATCGTACGTGTCCCACCCGTGACATTGAAAGTCCCACCCGTGACACACTTTATTTATTTTTTGTAAAAATATGTTTAAATAATATAAAATTATTTTCTATTCAAATGTGAAGTTTAGTTTATTGTCTCAAAGAAATATCGTAGTCTGCATTAAAAAGTTTTATCAACTAGCAGAATTTTATTAATTATGATGCATGTGTAACAAGAATGTCACAACTTTGTCCCACCCGTGACAAACATCTACTGTCTTCTTTATTAAATTTTACATGGTGTTATTCCCGTCTTTATTGTACTTATAAAAGTACATGGATAAATTTATTATATTCTATACAAACCAATTAGATTTCATTGATACAATTAGCGTAAATAAGCCACACAAGCTGAAAATCGAGGTACAAGTGTCCCACCCGTGACGCTAGAATCCTCCTTTTTGTTATTGTCAAAACTGTACTTGTACATGGTATGTGTATTTTGAATAATAAGGAGTTCCACATACCTGAAGCCATCTTTGCAACTGCAGCTATAGCTGCCGTTAAGGTTGGTGCAGATGTGTGAACAGTGATGGGCGCCCGTAGCGCACTCGTCGACGTCGGTACAGCGTTTACTGTCCGCCTTCGATATGATCCAGCCTTGGAAGCACGTGCAGATGTACCCGCCGGTGCCAGGAACAGTGCTGTCCGGTAGTGTAAGATTGGTGCAGAAATGCTCACAACCTCCTAAATATAAAAATGTATGAGAAAATGTGTTAGGTTTAAAGAAGTTTATTTCCAAAAAGAACAAAGTTCGTTTACAAAGGACATTTTAAAAAACTATACTACAATTAAAATTGCAAATAATAAACAGTAGTGATATTAAACAAGATCAGTGAAATCTTCTAATGCATGGGTTCTTAATCGTTTTTTAAATATATTTAGAGATTTTGAATTGACAAAACTTAGAGGCAAAGAGTTATACAGCTGCGCTCCTTCAAATGAAATAGTTTTAATTCGAGTTTTAGGTGTTGCTAGTTTATATCTGTTCCTTGTGTGGTAAGTATGGGTTTTGGTTTTAAATGTAATTTGAGAATGAGTAAGGTTAGTTAATATTTTTCGAATAAGTATACATAATTTATATTTATACATTTGTTTAATAGATAAAATTTTAGTTGTTTTATATAAATCTTAGTAGGTGTATAATAATCCATATGAAATAAGACCTTGATAAGTTTATTTTGAGAGATCTGCAAATTTTATTTGTTACGGAATAGTATCATAAAAATGCGCAGTCTTTATAGTCACCTTTATCTTGCAGTGAGCAGGAGTGCGCGTGATGACAACCCAATTCATCAGAGCCGTCCCCGCAGTCGTCAGCCAGGTCGCAAAGTTTTTCTCGATTCACACACTGTCGGTTGGCGCACTGGAACTGTGTCAACGGGTCGCACGGCTTACTACGAGCCGCGCATAACGTCATGTTGTTCTCATCAGAGCCATCGCCGCAGTTGTCCACGCCGTCACACACTTGATACCTAAGTTTATATATATTATAATTAATATTAAATTAATAGTTTAATGTAAATTGTTAGGATATATTTGGTATCGATTATTGTACCTTGGTACACAACGATGATTATCGCAATGGAAGCGTCGGAGAGTGTCACAATTGAAGTTTGTACAGATGGAAGGTGTCTCGTCCGAACCGTCGCCACAATCGTCTGTTCCATCACATAAATCAGACTGAGCCACGCAGAGATTATTGCTGCACTGGAATCTGAAACCAATATACAACGGTAACATTATGTATGAGGTAGAAAAATATGAAATATAATAAAATAACAAGACATACCTGCTCTCAGGACAGTATCTTCCACCGGGGAACCTTGGAGGACAACCGATTTCGTCAGACAAGTCCCTACAATCCCGGTCGCCATCGCATCTAAAGTAAGCTGCAATACAATGTCCCGATTTGCACTGGAATGTTCCGTTTTTACATTTAAATCCACCACATTCCATTTCATCAGTATTATCGCCACAATCATCTTCATGGTCGCAGCGCCATCTAGATGAAATACATTTTCCGTTTCCACATTTGAACTCCGATTCAGAACATTCTCTATAATTATGTTGGCACACGGATTCGACTTCGTCGCTTCCATCTCCACAGTCATCAGTAAAGTCACACAGCCATTGTTTTGGTATGCATCGGTTGTTTTGACAAGTGAAATCGGTTTCACTATTACATGTGGGACAATTCTGCGGAAGTTCATCTGAACCGTCTCGGCAATCGTCTTTGCCGTCACAGAACAACCATTTTGGTATACATCTATAGTTACTCTGTCCCGGACAGCGCCTCCAGCCGTTGGTACAATTTTTCTGTCTGCACATATAAGCCGGTTCATCAGAATCATCTCCACAATCATTGTCGAAATCACACATCCACAGCTTTGGTATACAACGACCATTTTTGCAAGCGAATTCAGTGTCAGGGTTACAAGGTCGATTGTGACACATCGCTGGGTCTTCATCACTGTTATCTTTACAATCTGTGTCACCGTCACATTTCCAACTGTCTAAAATACACCGGCCGCTTGATTTGCACTTGAATTCTAGAAGAGGACATTCGTGAGCGCATTGTGCTTCATCACTTCCGTCGCCACAATCGTCTGTGCCATCACATATTGTTGCCGCTGGAGTACAGTTAGTATTTTTACATTGGAAGGAGCCGGCTCGGCAATGTCTTACTGGACAAGTGTCAGGTTCGTCAGAACCGTCTGCACAATCTTTTTCGCCATCACATTTCCAGAACCAAGGAATACATTTTTCATCCCGACCGTTACATCTGTGTTGTCCATTAGTGCAGTTAGCGATGCAAGTTTTTTGGTCCCGTGCTAAATAAAACTGATTAGGACATGCGCATTTAAATGTAGTAGCACCCTCTTCACCGTATCCCTCGATATTGAGGTAGCTAGATATGTACGGTGGAGCTATGAGACATAGATGGGAGCAACCTCCGTTATTAGTGCCGCAAGGATTATTATAAGGAAGTTGTCTTAGAGGGTGAACAATATGAATATCGTAGGGTCGATGTGTAGTGTTTCTTAGTATTGTTAAATTTTCACCTGAATGTTTATTTGCTTTACTAATAGCTTTCAAATTCCAGTCCGTCCAATAAATTTCATCGTCAAATAGACTTAGGGCAAAAACGTGAGGGACTTTGGTTCCTGAAAGGACTATATGCCTATGTTTTCCTTCTAAGTCAGCAGAACCGATGTAATCAAGATGAGCGTCAGCCCAATAAATTCTATCTGTAAAATAGTCAATGGTAAGCGCGTTTGGCCAGGCAATATCGTCTTCCCAATTCAATATTACAGTGTAGTTCGAACCGTCCATTCCCATCTTTCCAATGTATGCTTGTAAGTGCCAGGATGTATAGTACAAATATCCAGTACCCGGATGAACAACTATTGCTCGAGGGTCAGCTATACCGGTCTTTAGCGTTTTCCTTCTAGTGCCGTCCAATTCTGATACATCTAAATTCTTTGAGTGTCGATCCAGCCAGTAAAGTTTCCGTCCTATCCAATCAACGGCGATACCTTCCAAACCATGTGAGTCATGTCTTATTACAATTTCTTTTGTCGGGTTAGGATCAGTATAATCAGACCTATATATGGTTTTTGCAGATACATCGGCAAAGTACATCTTATGTTCTTTAACATCAAAATCAATAGCAACTACATTCATTAAATCTTGATGCATAAGGTTGTAAAGACTTGCATCTGTGGACATATTTCTTACATAATATTTATTTGTGAATATAATCCAAGCCGTAGTGTTGTCTTTCCTTTTGCAGGTATGTTCATCGGCTTCTCTCTCATAATATTGTTCATTACATTTACAATAATATGAGCCAGGAGTATTAGAGCAATATTGAGAACAAACTCCGGGTGTTTCAAGGCACTCGTCAATGTCAGCACACGCTTTGCCATCAGACAATAATTTATAACCTTGATTACACTCACAATAGTAACCGGTAAGTGTGTCAATACACTTATGGCCGCATTGGTGTATTTCTAATTTTGCACATTCGTCCACGTTACAGTGAGCTGGTTCATCGGAGTCGTCGGTACAATCCGAAACTTTATTACAAACAAGTCTGTTGTCTATGCATTGGTTGTTGTTACATTTAAATTGTCCCGTGGGACAGGTCTTATTTTCCTTCATACAGTCAACTTCATCAGAGTGATCTCCACAATCGTCTTCACCGTCGCACCTAAAGTGTGTTCTTATGCATTTGAAGTTTTGACATCTGAATTCTTGTGCTGAACATTGTTTGTACTGAGTGTTACATTGTTTTCCTTCATCCGAGCCATCACCACAATCATTATCGTGGTCACAAACCCAGCCTTCATTTATACAACGTCCATTGTTACATTGGAATTGATCTTCAGAACAGGGAGTCGGTGTGGAGCAATGATGTATGGTTGAGTTTTCATCTGCACCATCTATGCAATCAGGATCTCCATCACATAACCATTTTTTAGGAATACACTGAGCTCTGCCCCAGAATTTGTTTTCTTCGCACGTGTATTCCGTTTCCGCATCACATTTTCTATCGTTACATTGGTGTCTGCTATCTTCATCACTATTGTCGAGACAATCATTTTCACCATCACAGATATAAATTCTAGGAATACAATTACCGTTATCACACGTAAATAGATCACCGAAGCATGTTCGTCCTTCAGATCGACAATATTCTGGAGGTTCATCGGCACCATCGCCACAGTCGTCATCTCCGTCACAATACCAAGTCGCCGGTATGCATCTGTGATTAGGACAACGGAAACTGTTTTGTGGGCAGGTTCGTTGCGCACAGTGTAGAGGATCTTCATCTGAATTGTCGCCACAATCGTTGTCACCATCACACAGCCAGTAAGGTTCGACACAGATATTTGTTTTTTCACATTTCAGATGATTAGCCGGACATGTCGTATTCCTGGGACACATTTCATGAGTTTCGTCCGATGTAACATTGTCTTTACAGTCGTTGATACCGTTACACACTTGCGTCTTTGGTATGCAACGTGAATTAAGACATGTAAACTCGCCATCTGCGCATGGGGGATATACACAGCCTTCTTCGTCTGAGCCATCTTTACAATCGTTTTCATGGTCGCATTTCCATGTTTTAAATATGCAGCGTCCGTTATTGCAACGGAATTCGTTAGGAGAGCAGGAGTGATAAGCGCAGTAGTTCTTATCCTCATCCGAATTATCACCACAATCGTCATCACCATCGCAAGACCACATTCGGCTTATACACTTTCCGTTAGCACAGAAGAATTTGCTAGCATCACATGTTAAATTTTTAGCAACACACATTCTACCTTCGTTGACTAACTTTGTGTTGTCATCGCATTTACATTCTACTGTGTTGTTTGGTGCAGGATGGCAACTATGCGCACAACCTCCATTGCTTATTTTACATGGATTCTTTTGACACTTTTGTCTGCTTGTACTGTAAATATGTATATCTCGGGGCGAATCTTCCAACCGCTTCACAATTTCGACCATGTTGGCTCCGGTATGTTTCTCAGCTCTATAGACGCCTCGTAATTGTAAATCGGTCCAGTAAATGTAATCGCCAAATACTGTGATGGCAAAAGGATAAATAGTTGCTGAAATAAGAACTTCCCGATCTGAGCCGTCTAATTTAGAACGTTCGATCTTTTCCCTTACGGCATCAGTCCAATATAACATATTGTCATCAAAATCGATGGTCAATCCGCTCGGTTGTGACAGGTCTTTATCTATGATTGCTTTTTTAAGAGAACCTGCCATTGTGGTTCTGTATATTTTTCCCGATGTTCCAAATCGTCCCCAATCAGTATAATATAAAGTTCCATTGCACGGATCAACAACTATTGCTCTAGGTCGTTCTACTCTCGCAATCATAACTAGTTCCGAGCCATCCAAATTCATAGCGTAAATAGAATTATTAGAACTATCAGTCCAGTAAACTTTCTTTTGCGTCCAGTCGTATGATATTCCTTCTGGATTAATGTTCTTAGATATAATATTTTGAATAGCCGAGGGATTCGGATCATTTGCTGGCATCCAGGCTATTCTAGCCCAGGGTCTTATTTGAGTAAAGAATAACTTGTTATCCGCATAATCGAATTCAACTCCCACAACATTTGTGAGATTTCCAATAGGTTTAAACGGCACACCAGTAGATTTCGGATCTAAATTAACAGAGCGTATCTCAGTCCTGGTCGTGAATACTAAATACTCATCAACAACATCACACTTTTTAGGATTAGTTGCAGATATCTGTCCGATTGCACAGTCACATCTGTGAGTATAGCCTTTGTTAGCTTCAGGCGGGTAACTGAAACAGAGTTGATCACATCCTCCGTTGCCAAGCTTTCGGCATGGATTACTTTCATCGTTGGGTTGGTTATTAATGTCAAATATGACAATATCACGCAACTTCGGCAAGTTTGTTCGTAGTTTTTCGGGCATTGACATATTACCAGGGAGTTTCGAAGCTTTGTAAACAGTTTGCAGATTTCTATCGACCCAGTATACACTAGAAGTGTGTATAGCGATACCCATTACGTTCGGTAAGTTTGATCTAATAAGTTGTCTATTGCCTCCATTGTAAGATATTTTTTGTATTTGATCTAGTTTAGAATCCACCCAATACACGTCGTGAGTGAGCATGTCTATGGTTAGATCTCTGGGGTTAGATATTCCTGAACTAACGACTGTCTGCCAATTGCTACCGTCGAGGTAAGCTTTTCCAATGCGAGGATATTGACCATAATCTATCCAATACAGAAGCCTTTTTAATGGATTTACAGCCAATTCTCTTGGAGCATCCATGGTTGTCTTAACAATAACCTTTCTATTTGTGCCATCAAGCCAAGACATTTCAACATAATTTTCATGCGGGAACACGTTGGTGAAGTACAGGTTTCCAGCTACCCAATCTATGGCCAAGCCTCGAATTCCATTACTGCCTATACCATCTTTTATAACATGTTGAAGTTCCGAGCCGTTAGGTCTAATACGGAAAATACCGTTCCACTGACCTCTATTAAATTCTATCCAATAAATGTAATTCTCAGCAAAATGAACATCAACGTGCAGTATGTAGTGTCCTTGACCAGTAACAGGGATCATGGCCTCCGCACTGCCCTCGAGACTGTAGCCTCGTATGAGATCCAGTTGTGATACGACCGCGAACGTTTTATACGGAACACAGTTGACTTCGTTCTCTTTTCTGTATCCGATCGAGCAGCCACACACTCGCGACCTGCCCTCACTGGGAATACAGATTTGTTCACATCCACCATTGTTCTGCGTACACGGATGATGTATCATCTTTCTCTTTTGGAATATAGTCAGGGATTTCAAGTCACTTTCGTTGTCCAATATAACCTTGATGTTATCGCCGTTAGGAAGGTCGGCTTTGAATATCTTTTCATATTGTGTGTCCAGTACATACAGACGGGAATCGAGGACCGCTATGACCTTCGGGTAGGCTATAGCGTTAGCTTCACTGAGGATAGTTTTTCTGTCATTGCCTTCTGTATTAACGCTATTTATGCTAGCAGGGTACTGAGTACTGAAGTAGACAATTTTCTTATCGACGTCAATGGTCACCGCTTCAGGTCTCTCGATACTGTTAACGAGAATGACGGGATTCGTTCCGTCCATGTTGACTTTACCAATCTTTGCAGGCACACCGTAGCCACCTTCGTCCGACCAATATATTTTTCTGAAATTCACACAAGAACACAATTTTAGAAATGTAAATTTATATTTAAACAATTTCCTGATATTTGTTTGATATTTATTTAAGTGCTTACCCTTCTGTCGGGTCTAGACATAACCCTTTAGGTTTAGCGATTGATGTTTTGCTACCGTCATTTGCAAATACAATAGTCCTGTATTTAACTTTTCCATCGACTCGAATTAATTCAATGTTGCTGGCAGCTTTATTGGCAATGAATAGATTTCTTCCGAGCCAGTCAAAGGCTATAGCTGATGGAGATCCGACGATTCCAGTGTCTTGTCCAGTAAATTCAACCTTATTACCACCGCCGTAAGGCATGCTGTATATAGTGTAATTTCCATCGTCTTCATTTTCGGCGTTAATAGCTTGAAGCCAGTACAGCATGTGTCCTTGACGGTCGTAGTCCAGTTGTATCCCTCCTGAAAAAAAAGATGTCAAAATTTATTTTAATTTATTTATTTATTCATGTACCAAAAAACAAGTAACAAAGAAAAAAAGAATAACAAAGAAATAAAGTGATACATAGGAAAGCTTATCTCTATGAGAGATCTCTTCCAGCCACCCTGGAGTATGAGTAATATTATGTTAAATTACAGGTAAGATAGGTACATCTTTAATTTTGGTGACAATGAGAATAGTTAAAATGCGTATTATTTATTACTTTACATAAACATACTTAAATTTACATAAAACTATTATAAACTACATATTAATTTACATAAATAGAAATAATATATACAAACATACATATACAAAATAAAATACACACACATATATATATATATATATATATATATATATATATATATATATATATAATTCTAATGTTGTGATGAAACTGTAAGATAATATTTTTTTAATCTGAATTTAAATGTATGTACTGAATAACAATTTTTTTATAATATAGCCTGGAAGAGTTCCAAAAGTTGAGCAGCAACCACCGTAAAGGATTTTTTGTAGAAAATACCATTATAAGGGGGTATCCCTCTTTATTCAAGACACAAGATCGAAGGGGTCTTTCACGCGGTGCAGAAAACTTGAATCGTTCAAATTTATATTTACATAGTACTGTAAAATGATATATAAAATCTCACGTTTCGAGTACTTTTTATACACTTTCATCCCGGACGGACGAGGCGAAGGTGTGTTCAATCAAACAGAAAAAATACATTAAGTTACTTTTTTACATGAAATTTTATTATTTAAATAATATTGTATAAAGAACTTTTACCTTGTATACCAACAACAGGTGGTAGCTGTCCAGCTCGTCCTGAACCGTCTGGACTCAGGTCTATTATTTGCGATCCCTTCAGAACCATCAAATACGCCGATTCCTCTGTAAATAATGATAACTAACATAAGTAACAATTTATTTATTTCATATTTCCGAATGGAATATGTAAATATGTTACCTTCGATACATTTGCCATCAGGCAGCAATTTATATCCAGGTTTGCACATGCAGGTGTAAGGGATCGATTGATTTGGACTCAACAAGCACAGATGTTGACACGAGTCCTTGGTGCAGGGCGATGGATACTGAGGCTGCAGCGACGGATGATGTACGTGGATGGAGAGCGGCTGAGAGATCAGATGTGACACCACGGTTTGGTTCGTGCCCTTAAACTTATGAGCCGACAACACCCTGTTCAGTTGGCGATCAGTCCAATACAACGTGTCCTCGAACAGAGTCAACGAGTGTGGATGTAGTAAGTAGTGACTTCCAGCCAAGACTTGCTGTCTACCGGTACCGTTGTAATAGCAGAAATCGATAAAATCTAATTTAGAATCGGCAAAGTAAACTCTTTGCGTAGCTGTATCTAGTGTCAAACCATTCGGCCAGTAAATTTTGGTGTTAATGATAGCCATACGCTGCGTCCCATCCATTCCGACTCTTTCGATGCGCGGGTTCTCGCCCCAGTCCGTCCAGAACAGCCACCTCGCGGTGGGCGCGGGGTCGAGACACATGCCTCTCGGCTGAGTGATGTTTCCGCTCAGTAAGGCTGTTCTCGCGCTGCCGTCTTCTTTCGCGACTTCGATAGTGTTGAGTTTGCTGTCCAACCAATAAATGTTTCCTCCCACCCAGTCGTACGCTAGTCCCTCCACTAGGTCTAGTCCAGTGGATATTATCACTTGCGGTTCACTGCCGCGATCTAATCGTGATATCTTCTTGAGTTTCATGTCGGACCAGAATATGGTTCCCGTGTGCATATTGGAGGCGGTGGCGACCACGTTTTCGACATTTATCGGTACCCTTTCGAGTCCTTGTTCGTCCAGATCTGCGACTAGGATCGAATGTCTGTTTGAAATAATGAGGAAGGCACTGGAATGATTGTTGGCTTTGCAGCTGTGTTTGTCTGGAGCCAGCTGGTACCCGTCGACACAGCTACAGAAGTAGGAGCGCTTGGTGTTGGTGCACACCTGCGAGCACAGCCCGGGCGGGTTACACTCATCGATGTCTTTACACGTGTACCCGTTGCTCTCTAACTCCTCTCCGCTGGGACACAGACAGAGAGGGCCTTCGGGCGTTTGAATACATTCGTTACAGAGAGTGGCGCCTCGTTGACAGTTATCAAAATCACAGGCTGGTCCTGAAGAAGGTTAAAATATTGTTAATATGTTATATAAATTGTGAATCTCACGACATGGTGATAGTATGTGAATTACCTTCATCGGCTCCGTTCGGGCAGTCAAAGTTACGGTCACAAACTTGTGTAATATTGACGCACCGATTCGATACACCCGGACACTGCCATTGACCAGAAGGACACCTGAAATAATTTTATCGTTTAATATTAATGATATACTAATTTAAGTACAAATGAATGATTTTCAATCACTTCAACATATTTAAGGAGATCAATATCTGGTTAAAACCAGATTTAGAGATTATTAGTATTTATTTTGTGTTTTTTTTTATTTCGTTTAGGCATTTTTAAGTGAACATGTTAAGAAGACATAAAACAATATAAGGGTGAATATACGCTGTTTGGTTTTTTCGTGTCCCAGAAGGAAATATTATAGGTTCCATTCAGTATTTATTTATTTCAAACTATTTAAAAGTAGTAATCACAGGGGCCAGACGATTATCAATTTTATTTCAGTTTTATAAGCACCAGAGGGAAAAATTAAACGTGTTACCAGAAGAGCGACACTGTTGCCAGAGTAGTAACAAATCAAAGCAGAGTATTGTCATACCATTGATTATTATTAGCTAAGAAAGTTGACTAATATTAAATAAAACGTCTATTTACGTATGTATAAAAAAAATTGTCACTTCTCTGGCTATCATGTATGTAATATGCCAGGGAAGTGACAGAATCACACATAATGTATTAAAATTAACGTAATTCGTTTTTCTTTCTCCTGTTTAAGTTGATATATGACATCTACGGACAATAAACATTGATTATAGAAATTAACAATTTAGTAACGATGAAATACATATATTTATAAACCAATGGAAATACTCTAACGACTGGCACAAAATTACTTTCCGAAAGTTTATCGAAAACTGATCCAATTTTTTTTTTAATTTTGCTCAAATTATTTACCTTGCCTCTTTTTTAATAAATTTTTAAGTCTTTGAATTAAGCGAGATGAAGTAACAGTATTGTAACATGACTCGAAAATAAGTTATATTATTTTATATTAATGAATATTTTTACTCTTAATTTTGTTTAAAATATGTTTCGATATTTATTTAATTAAAAACGTATGACCACGTTAAATAAAAAAAACATAATTGTGTACTCTTTGAAAGTATTGAGCCATAAGTTCATTTTATTTCATAAATGGGAAGGCCAGAGGAGTATACATTTTTAACTATTTTACATTATATAATTATCGTGAATAGTCTTTGTGGGCCAGGCCAAAATACCCTAACCTTTTTTGTTTAAGCATAAAGAGAGAATGATATAATAAGTTTTACATAAAATTTGTCTATAGACCAATGGAATTCAAATAGCGTATATTCACCCATAAATCGACAATTAATTTCTTTCAAAACAAACAATCATTGATTTCCTGTTACTTAGCAACGCCACCTTTTGTTGTTTCATTAAAGCAATAGAAAAAAACAATTAGCAAAAAGTATTAATATAGATGTCAGGAAGAGTGATATTTTAAACGACTCCTTTTTGTATTTTTTTAAAATAAAATAACATTTTCTAAAAATAATTCCTAGCTAGATCGATTTATCGCCCCCGAAATCCCCTACTCCTCTACTAAATTTCATGAAAATCGTTGGAGCGGATTCCGAGATTCCAATAAATATGTATGTACATATATTTATATATATGTATATATAGACAAGAATTGCTCGTTTAAATATATAAGATATTAACCGGAAGGGTGGTGGCTTGCAGGCGTGCTGCAGTCCCTCGTCGGAGCCGTCCCCGCAGTCGTCCCGTCCGTCACATACGGCGGCGCGGAACACGCACCGTCCGTTGTCACAGCGGAAGTGTCCGGCGCCGCACGCGCTGGCCCCGCAGCCGGCCGGCTCGTCTGACAGGTCCTCGCAGTCGGGCGTGCCGTCGCAGTACCAGGTGCGAGGTACGCACAGCCCGGACGCCACGCACTGGAACTGTCTCTCGGGCGCGCACTGGTGCGGTGCCAGGGCGGGGCAGCCCGCCTCGTCCGAGCCGTCGTTGCAGTCCGGGATGCCGTCGCACTTGTACGCCTCCTGCACGCACTGCTTCAGGTCCGCACACTTGAACTGCGAGGCGAGGCACGCCACGGGAGGACAGTCCGCCTCGTCCTGCTTGTCGAAGCAGTCGTCGTCTCCGTCGCACACCCACGACGCCGGGATACAGTGGCCCGTGCGCGGACATGTGAACTGAAACACGTAGAGTGAGTTATGAATATAACAGCTAAGTATGTGACGTATATGATACTACTGTAGTGTATAATGTACACACATGTATGTAACTTATAAATTAGAACAACGAATACACAGTCAGTCAGTATCATTTGAGCATCCGACATGTTTTATTTCGATCTCCAATTCCAACCTTATATGGCGACCCTGCGGGTTCAGCCTCGCGGATCATATTCTTAGAGAGTGTGGAATATTACAGAACGAAATTCGTTCTTTTTAAATATATATATCAAATTAATAATGTGTCAGTCTAAAGTGGAAAAAGAAGATATTTTCATAAATCAAAACGGAGCACAAAACACAGCTTCTGTTGAAGAAATTAAGTGGCATATATCTACTATCAGCATCGTACTTTTATTTATATGCAGCATCGTTTTTCTTGGTGTGCTCTATATTTTATATAAATTGTACAAGAAATGCCATGAAACGTGGAAACGTGAAGAAATAAACAGACATATTTTCCGGCGCGGGCGTTCCATGAACGAATCCAGAGCTCGACGTGGTGCTCTACGAATACTTGTGAGGAGTGCATCTATCGGAAAAACCAAATAGAAAACCAACAATCCAAGGGAGCGAAGTAACTTATTTTATTTTCACATAGACATTTTTTTTCTCATGCATGTACAAGTGACTATGCCTGACTGTGATCAACTAGTTATCAAAAAGTGAAAGAGACTGTTTGTTCCGGCGATTATTTCGTATAGAAGTTATTTTAATTATACTCTATAGCATTATTATTATACTAATCAATTATGTACTTTGAATGTATAACTGGGTAGGTACATATGTATGTGTAATGTAGTTTTTTATAGGTAAAAATTAATAGTAATGTATGAGGATTTACAAAAATTATATGATTAACTTTTTAATATAAAAACATATTTAGTAAAAATTGGACCAAGTAGAAGAAAAGGTGAATTAATTATAAGAAAGATTAAAGAGGCCGATAATATAGTTGCTAGATTTAATTTGATTTTAGAACATTTAAATAAATTTTCTGATAAATTTAAAGTTGACGAAAGTTTACGTATAGAAAGAACAAGTTCTGATTTTTTCGAATTGTATGAAAAACTTATAAAATTGTGTAGTTCGTCTTCAGTAGAAACAAACTAAACAATTGCTTAATTCGATCTTAAGATTGCTATGAATTTATTACCAGTCGCATCTGATGATAAGGTCAGTGTTAAACAGCTTATTGACAGTATAGAATATTACACGCTAGAACTCGATTCCGACTCCCAGAAAAAATTAATACATTTTGTAATTAAAAACCGTCTTTCACAAAATGCTAAATTAAAATTAGAAAGTAATTATGATAGTATCGATAGTTTAATTAGGGCTATAAGGTCTAATTTATTACCTAAAAAGTCAGCGCCAGCTATCCAGGCGAAGCTTAACAATTTTAAGCAAAATATACTCTCAATTGACGAGTATGGTCGGCAAATAACGAATATGTTTGTGAATTTAACGATTTCTCAGTCCGACGGAAATGAATCTGATTATAAAGTTTTAAAACCCAGAAATTAGAAACAAGTTATTAAAGTTTTTGCCGATGGTCTTAGAAATCGTCGTATTGGAACTATTGTTACAGCTAGAAACTACTCGTCCTTGAATGATGCGGTACAGGCCGCCCTGGACGAGGACTCCACATCTGCTTGTACCGGAGATATTTTAACTATGCGCCATAATCACTATAAAAATTACAATCAATATTATAATTACAGAGATCGAAAGAATTTTAATGTCGGACAATCTGGAAATTGGCGTGGTCGAGGTATGTATTTTCATTACCAGGCCCAAAATTCTCCCAGAGAACGAAACGCGGGACAAGCGTTCCGATGAGGCACTTTCCAGAGGACTTCGAGACCACATAGCAACAGGGGTAAGTCTTTTAATAATTATTATTATTTTAACAAGAACCTAACGTCTAGTAAACCGCAAACCATGCATTTTGACAAAATTCGACAATAAAAACCCTAATTTTGATAACCCTGATGAATTTTTTCGTGACTAAAAATTTAATATTATCATGCAATAATACTTGTCATATAAAGATAACTTCATTTAACAATTATTCATATAACTTGTTACTCGACACTGGCGCCTCAATATCCGCCATAAAGTATAAACAAATAATTAATTGATCAAAACATTCCACTTCATAAAGAGAATCTCGTAGCCAGCGGTCTTGGAGGCAAAATCAACTCTATTGCATATGTTTATCTAGATCTTAAGATAGGGAATCAAATGCTCAGTCATCGATTCTATGTATTTGATACATTGCCTTGTAAGGCTAGTGGCATACTGGGACATGATTTCTTTATTAAATATGACGCGATATTGAACTTTAATACTTATACTTTAACTTTATGGAACCTAGGTGTTAGGATGGATATACCAATAAAGATGGATGATAACATGTTAAAAAGACCAGCACGATCAGAGTACATACATTTTATTCACACTAATATGACTGAAGAATGTGTTGTCAATGCAACTGAAATACAAAAAGGAATTTTTATTGCTAGTACTCTTGTTGAGCCTAAAGATGGACAAATACCTATACGTATCTTGAATACTACTGAACAAGATTTACAAATAAAATATGATGACTTTAAACCTGTTATTTTTTCGGCCACTGATTTTTATGTTTGTTCTTTTGAAAAACCTACTAAAACTTCAAGCAGTTCAGAAAGAGTGAACTCGTTATTGTCTATTTTGCAATTAGATCATTTAAATAAAGAGGAAAAAGTAGGATCTTATCCATATGTGCTAAATGTTTTCTATATCCAAGGGGATCAATTAACTACAACTTCATTGTATAAGCATTCTATTACATTAAAACCTAATACAGTTCCAGTGTAGTCCAAGCCTTATCGACTTCCACATTCATGAAAGGGAGAAATTAATAAACAAATTAGTAATTTACTTGAAGAAGGTATTATAGAGCCATGCAATAGTGAATGGAGTAGTCCGGTCCTTTTGGTACCCAAACGCTCAGACGGAACAAAGAAATGGAGATTAGTTATAGATTACCGTAAACTCAATAACTGTATTGTAGATGATAAGTTCCCTCTTCCTAATATAACTGAAATTCTAGACTCATTATCAGGGTGCATTTATTTTTCTCATCTGAATTTAAATCAAGGATTTTATAAGGTTTGGGCCCTCCCAATCAAAAATTGGGAGGGCCCTCGCTTGTGTATTTTAAAAGATGTTGAGCGTATAGAAAATATTGACGATAGAAAAGTAATACTAAACGATTTTCATCTATTGCCCACGAGTAGCCACGCGGGCATTAGAAGAATGATAAATAATATTAAAAAATATTATTTTTGGCCAGGCATTGAAAAAGACGTGACCAAGTTTGTGAATAAATGTCCTAAGTGCCAAAAACAAAAGTATACGATTATATTGAAAGAACCAATGACAATCACCTCTACTGCAAACTCTGCATTTGAGAAAGTATTTTTAGATTTAGTAGGTCCACTCGATAGGGATAATGATAATAGCACTTATATTCTCACGTTACAATGCGAATTGTCAAAATATGTATGCGCGATGCCTCTGACGTCAGTCTTCAAACAAAGTAGCCCAAGCTTTTGTAACGGATTTTATTTTAAGGTATGGAATTCCGAAAGAGATAGCAACAGACAGAGGTACGGAATTCATGTCCGACACTTTTAAAGAGGTATGTAAACTTTTAAATATTTCTAAATTAAATTGCACAGCGTATCATCATCAAAGTATTGGCTAATTGGAAAATTCACATAAAAATTTGAATTCGTTTTTAAGAATTAACGTAGAGCAAAAACCCGAAACGTGGAGTTATTGGCTTCCGTTTTGGTGTTTTGCATACAATACAACTGTTCACACCTCTACCCAGTTTACACCGTACGAACTAGTTTTTGGAAAGAAATGTTGTTTACCAAGTAACCTTACAAAATCTGTAGAACCATTATATAATCATGACAATTATCCTCTTGAACTAAAATACAGGTTGCAAGCATCGCAAACAGAGGCGCGAAAGAATTTAATTAATAGTAAGCTTAGGAGAAAAGTTAGGTAGGATACTTATACAAATACTTTTCACTACAAGCCTAATGACAAAATCCTCATTAAAAATGAAACTGGTAATTAATTATCGAACCTTTATTCTCTGGACCTTACATTGTAATTAGAGATATTTCACCGAATGTAGAGATCGATGTTAATGGAAAATTAGACGTTATTCATAAGAATAGAACTAAGCCTTATTACGAATAACATAAAGATAGAACTCTTGTGTAAGTTTATATACACTTAGGATTAGTGACTCATCTTATATTGCACGATGAATGTATTTTAAAGGGATATGCACCTAATCATTTTATAGCTTATAAAATTGTATTGTAAAAAATAATATAATAATTATATGTATACATAAAATACGTAATTGTAATGTGAACAAATTAATACTTACATACATAATGTTAGAAATTTATATATGTAAAAAAAAAATTACTATTAATACTATTTTTTATCCCCTTCGATGGGGGGTGTAGTGTACTCGTATAATGTACACACATGTATGTAACTTATAAATTAGAACAACGAATACACAGTCAGTCAGTATTATTTGAGCATCCGACATGTTTTATTTCGATCTCCAATCCCAATCTTATAAGTTGTTAACAAAAGTAAGTTTAAATGTTAGGAAGAAAATTACAGGATCGTTTAATGTTAACTCACTTGGAAGTAAGCGCACGTCTTATCAGCACAGTGTGAGCCCTCGTCGCTTCCATCTCCGCAGTCGTTCTCCGAGTCACACTTCCAAGTGTTGGGGACGCAGCGTCCGTTTCCACACTGGAACTGCGAAGCCGAGCAGGTTACGTTGACACACCCGACCTCGTCCGAAAAGTCGCCGCAGTCATTCTCGGAGTCACACTTGAATGTGGCCGGTATACATCGACCAGACTTGCACATGAACTCCGACGCGCTGCACGTCGTTTCTAGAAAAATAAATATTTTTTAATAAATAATAATCAATATCCGCATCCTAAAACGTATAATCCGTAAGAGTACTTTTATTCTAAGATCTTGTAATTAGTCATAATAGAAAATACAACCATATTGATCGGTTTAAAAATAGTTTAGGTAAATCTTATAATGTTGTGAAAAGTACTTATTATTAGTAATTAACCATAACCACATTAAGTTAAAATAATACTTTGTCATAAATACATAGTTGTATTTTATGTAACACCAAAATTAGTCCACTTCCCCGTAAAAACAGTAGTGGAAACTTAACTGGCATAAGTGTTAAAATATGATTATTATATTAAGTTGTAATATACAATATGCTGTATGTTTCCCTAATAATAAATAAATAAATAAGAGTAGGATCCGTAACTCACTGGTACAGTTCTGCATCTCGTCGCTGTTGTCGAGGCAGTCGTCGTCTCCGTCACACAGCCAGGAGCGCGGCACACAGCGCTGGTTGTCGCAGGTGAAGTCCCAGGCATTGGGGCAGGCGGGCTGAGGAGGCTCGGCGTGCGGGTCGGGCTCGCAGCGCCCGTCCGCCGTGGGCCGCTCGCCGTACGGACAGCCGCAGCGCACCGTCAGCAGCTCGGTGTTGTTGCGAGGCACCGCGAAGCAAAACTTCTGGCAGTTGCCGTTGTTGTGGGCGCACGGCTGCATCGGGTCTATCTTCTGGATCTCCTCGCTGTACACCTTCACTCCGTAGAGTCTGTTCGTCTGAGGCTCGCGCACCATGATGTCCTCTTTCTCGCCGGTCAGCTTGTGGAGCCGCACGATGGCGTCGAGTCTCCAATCCGTTATGTACAGGAACTCTTTGTGGATCACTATCGAGAAGGGATGCCTTATCAGTCTGGAGTTCACCGTTTTCACGTCCGTCCCGTCCAATTTTGCGTGTTGGACATGATCTAGGAGCGCGTCGCACCAGTAAACTCTGTCAGCTTCGAAATCGATGGATAGACCGTTCGGCCAGCCTAACGTCACGTTCTCGAATACCAAGAGCCCGGTACCGTCGGTATTCGCCCGGCTGATGTTCGCCGGTCGGTCCCATTCAGAAAAGAATATATAGCCTCTATTAGGATGCACTACAATTGCACGAGGTCTTTTAAGATCTTTCAGTAACGTCCGTTTATACGAAAAATTCCTTGTAGATAAAACATTTAGGGTTCCTTTCCTGGAATCAATGTAATACAAGTTCTTCGAAGCCCAATCCACAGCCAATCCTTCAACGCCCTCGTTCTGCGACGCTAACACGATTTCTCTCGTGGTTCCGTTCCGGTGGACTCTGTATATAACATCTTGTAAAACGTCGGAGTAATAAATATGTTCATCGCGAGCATCGAAATCGAGACCGACGAAGCGAGCCCTCCTCGACACGACGGGCAGTATCGCATCGCTGAAACCCTCAATGACAGGGTTCAATACTTTTCCTTTAATGAATCTCTGCTGGGAATACATAAGGAACTCCTTCACAATATCACAATTCCTCAGGTCCGCTTCCAGCCTGTAGCCCACGTTACAGGCGCACCTGTACCCCAGGCCGGCCATGAACAGCGCGGTCACTATACACATCTGTGAACAGCCTCCGTTGTTGTTGCCGCACGGGTTGTTGACCGAGGTCTGCTTCAGCGAGTGCACGACCGTCAGAGCTTTGGGTTCCCTTATGTCCTTCGTCTTGTATATCGACTGGATGCTCGACGACCCCTCGTACTTGTTGACGGAACTGACGCCCTGCTTGGTGCTGTCGGACCAGTACACTCTGTCCTCGAAGAGAGCCAATCTGTTGGGACTGGGCACCTGCTGTCCGCGGAGCACCAGGAAGCGGTAGTTGCCGTCGTAGTCCACGGTTTCGATGTAGTCCAAGAGAGAGTCGCACCAGAATATTCGCCGAGCGATCGTGTCCACGGCTATGCCGGACGCTTTGTAAGTCGCTTCGGACACTATGGCTTTGACGTTGGTGCCGTCCATGTTGGCGCGAACGATCTGTAATTTTTTATTTTTATTTTATTTATTTGGTAATCCAACAGTTTTTATACATAAGTTTCTATATTAACTACTATATAACATAAAATTAAAACCAAAATAGGATTACACAGGTAACTTAAACATATTAATAACTAGAAGACGGTAGCATAAAAGTAAAACTTATAGTTTAACATGTTGCGGCACGTATTAAGAAGTTCACGTAGATGTTCAAGTCACTGAGACATATTGCAACTAATAATATTGTTAATGACTCCTCAAACAATCTCTTAAATAAAATTTTATAGCTTTGGTGCAATCCATAATAACATACTGCTTACCTATTTGGGGAGGTGCACGTAAAACACGTTTCATGGAAATTGAACGAGCTCAAAGAGCATTGATTAAAGTAATGTTCTTTAAAAAACAACGGTTTAGTACAGAAAGACTCTATGAAGAAAGTGGTTTGTTAACTGTACGGGCATTGTATATTGTGCATACTGTTCTAAATAAACACAAGTCTTTAACCTACGATATATCGTTACTCAATAAACGTATAGCATATAATGTTATATCAGCTATCCCTGCTACTAAAACAGTCGTCGCTAGGATTCAGTATGATAATAGATCTGCTTATTTATATAATAAATTAAATAAATACGTTGATATATATTCAAAACCTGGTAAAGAGTGTAAAATTAAAATAATAAAATGGATAAAATTTTTAAGTTTTCAAGAAACGGTTTTTTTTTTTTTGAATATAGGAACTAGCATTCATATCCTACACACACCAACATATACACAACACACTCACACAACACACACACACACACTCATAGACATACAAATGGCACGCACACGCATGCATACACTTACATGCGTTTTAATCCCACATTTGCTTCCTTTTTGGTAATTACTTCTCTTATTATTACTTTTATATAGTGTCTTTATTATTGTTGTACCTAATTCGTGATATGAAAGAGCGGAATTTCCTGGCACAGGCTTTTCATATGCTTAAAAGGAGTCTCCAATAACTTTATATTTAAGTACAAACTTGTTAAAGAAAATAAAGAATTTTTATTTTTATTTATTATAAAAGTAATATAAAGGTAATAGTCCGGTCAATTTAGACATTCGAAGTTACATAAAGTCCCAACAAGCTGAATTTCTGTGAAATTGTCCGAACATAATTATAAACGATTTCTATAAGTTCCCCATCATTCCCCTGTATGGTAAAATTATTATTCAAGGTCAAAGGTCAAAAAAATGAGTTTTTCGCGATTTTCAACAAAATGGTAAGTTTTATCATAAAAGTGCTTATGACAAAAATTGTAGATCATAAAATTATCTATAGCAAATGTATCAATACTTTTTTACTTACCGCCACCGCTTCTGATATATAACGATTCAAAAAGTTATAAAAGTGGTTATCGTCATAATATGCACGAGTAAAGGGTGACTGGTGAATTACTATCAATATTTAAGGAGAATACTCGGTACATGATTCTCATTCGAATTATGTAAAAAAAATAGGTACTTAATTTTTGACCAAGTTTCCGTATAAATAAATAGTGTGGATACGTTCCAAGTGTTCCGTGTGTGTGTGTGAGTGTATACCTATTCTGTAGGGTGTTCACACGATGCATAATTAATTACATAACTTTTGGTTAACTTTACTGAGAAGTTTATTAATATTTATGTTATACTAGCTTTCCGCCCGCAGCTTCGCCGCGTGGAGTTCGGTTATATCGCGTTTCCAAGAGAACCTTTCAAAAGTCTGGGATAAAAACTATCCTATGTTCTTTCTCAAGGTCAACTCTATCTCTGTACCGAATTTCATTAAAATCAGTTCAGTGGTTTAGGCGTGAAAGCGTAGCAGACAGACAGACAGACAGACAGACAGACAGAGTTACTTTCGCATTTATAATATTATTAGTAGGGATTAATTTTTATTTTGTCATATAATATGTTCGTCAAATATCACGTCCTCAAATATTGATAGTAATTCACCAGTCACCCTGTATACATCTATAGTTGTTATATTTTATATATATATATATATATATATATATATATATATATATATATATATATATATATATACAGGGTGACTGGTGAATTACTATCAATATTTGAGGACGTGATATTTGACGATCATATATGACAAAATAAAAATTAATATAACATAAATATTAATAAACTTCTAAGTAAAGTTAACCAAAAGTTGTGTAATTAATTACGCATCGTATGAACACCCTACAGATTAGGTATTAGGTACACACACACGTACGCGCGCGGCGGCGTGTTGTTGTATCAGCACGCCTCCGCACGCGTTCACACTTGGAACACTTGGAACGTGTACACACTTTATTTATTTATACGGAAATTTGGTCAAAAATTAAGTACCTATTTTTTTTACATAATTCGAATGAGAATCATGTACCGAGTATGCTCCTTAAATATTGATAGTAATTCACCAGTCACCCTGTATATAAGTCAGTGGTGGCCTAGTGGTTAAAAGGCCCGCCTCTCATGCACGAGGGTGCGGGTTCGATCCTGGCCCGGGCAAGTACCGATGTGATTTTTCCGAGTCATATATTTAGATTAATTCTGATTCCCAAAGAGGGTTGATGTCAGGCAGGAGGTCGGTCGTAAAAACAAATAGCCAAAACTATTCACAACATGTAATTGCCAGGTAGAAGAAGAAGATTTATGTATATAAATATTGTTTTATTTGTGCAAAACTTTTAACTGAAAGTGAAGTTGTTACTGTTGAACGTGGTATTAATTAATCAAGTATCGAAAGAGGTGATGATTTTTCAGAATATCTCAAAAATCAGAAATCAATGCATGAAAATATATGAAAATTGCCGTAAAAATTATACTCGAAAGTATTCTATTGCTGCAGCTAATAAAAGAGAACGTGAAGAACAAGAAGCCAGTACATCCACAGTAAGTCCTCCTCGTACTACATCACGTATCAGTGAATCAGTTTTTTGTTTCAAAGAACTATGCTTATTTTGTAGCGAGAAATTAAATGAGGAGAGCGAAAGAAGAAAATGCTCAGATTTTCGGCGTCGAATCAGCTGACTGTTATATATATTATATAAAATATAACGACTCTAGATGTATATACGTGGCGTACTCATGTATATTATGACGATAACCACTTTTATAACTTTTTGAACTGCTATATCTCAGAAACGGTGGCTCGTAAAAAAAAAGTATTGATACATTTGTTATGGATAATTTTATGATCTATAATTTTTGTCTGAAGTACTTTTATCATAAAACTTACCACTTTGCTGAAAATCGAGAAAAACTCAATTTTTTGACTTTTGACCTTGAATAATTTTTTTTTCTTTACAGGGGAATGATGGGGAACTTCTATACGTTTATAATTAGGTTTTGATCAATTTCACAGAAATTCTGCTTGTTGGGACTTTATGTAACTTCACTCTCATTTTTTGTTCTAAATTGACCGGACTATAAAACTGTTTACGGGTGGGAATCCAATAGGTACGTGTTTGCATGATTGTGTGTGTGTGTGTGTGAGTGTGTGTGTGTGTGTGTGAGTGTGTGTGTGTGTGTGTGAGTGTGTGTGTGTGTGTGTGTGTGTGTGTGTGTGTGTGTGTGTGTGTGTGTGTGTGTGTGTTATTATGAATTTTTATCTTTTTTTAATTATAGCTTTTTTAAAAGCTACTTTTGACATGCTGAACAGATCAATTTCTGAGTATTGTGAATTATATCTGTTGACCACGCAATTAAGGACAGAGTTATGTGCATAGTTAGTATTTAGATCAGGCGTGTGGAATAGTAATAATATTATATTTATGTTGTCGCACTTCAACTACACAGCGCGTGGTATGTGTCGGTGGTAAGTGTACCTGACTGCTGTCGGCCACGAACATGAGGCCGAGCGTGGGGTCGAGCGCCAGGTCGGCGGGGCTGGTGAGGTTGGAGCCCAGCACCACGGCGTGCCAGCGTCCGTCCAGCTCGAACACGTCAATCTTCTGTCCGAGCGCGTCCGCTACGTACAGCTTGTCCCCGACCCAGTCCACGGCCAGCGCCACGGGCGCCCACGACCCCGCCACGGAGATGTCGCTGCCCACGTAGTTGGAACCCACCGGCGCGTTCAGTTGCATCGAGTGGATCTACAGATTACAATTATTATTTATTCACGTTCCATACATTTATTCATTTATTGATTTTTGTACCAACTAAGTATACAGTAAATTATTTAATAACAGATGTGTACAAAGGGATAACTTATCTCTAACAAGAGATCTCTTCCAGAAACCCTGATTATGGTGGAGACCATTTGCAATACAAATTTATAGTGTAATGTAGATACAATATCAACAAACTACATACTTATTATCATAAAATTGAAGTAGACTTTTTTTAAAATGAATACATTACACACTAAATACAAATAAATATACTAACACATATCTTTATCCATAACATACAAACATTCAATTAACATACAAACAAAAATACATAAATATATATATATACTTAAGTGGAAAGAATGTGTTGCTTAACTCTGATTTTAAACGATCTTACTGTAACACCATTATGGAAAATACCATCAGGCAGAGAGTTCCTTAAGTGAGCGGCGACAACGGAAAACGAGTTAAGTACCATAGGAAGTAGTTTTAAATTATGGTACCTCAAGAGTTTTCGATGCCACACATGCGCGTACTGGTCTTTCACGAGCAGGACAAAACAGAAAACGCTCATGTAGGTAATCAGGGCTTCCATGTTGTAATATATTAAAAAGAAGGGATAATATGTGCAAGTTCCGGCGGAATCGCATAGGGAGCCACTTTAACTGACGCCGAAATTGAGAAATATGATCAAATTTGCGCAGACCGTAAATGAACCGAATGCACCAATTTTGAAGTCTATCTAGTTTGTCAAGTAGCACTTCATTCGCATCAAGATAGCAAACATCGGCGTAGTCCAGGATAGGAAGAAGAAGGGATTGTTCAAGTAAAAATTTTGTTTGGTAAGGAAGAAAATTCTGCAAACGTTTTAGAGAGTGCAAAGAGAAATGGACACGCTTACTGACTTCGTTAACCTGAGCCCTCCATGATAAATTGCAATCCATGACTAACCCCAGATTAGTTGCTTGGTCACTATATGCAATTTGAGTTCCATCATAGACAATTGATGGTACAATGTCCCAATTAATTTTGGTACGTAACTATGTGCTACCTATTATCATTTATCTAATCTTTAATTATTAAAAGTTGCCGACCTTTCTAGTTTTGACATCGGACCAGAAAAGCAGGTTCCTCCTGTAGTGGTAGTCGATGCCGGTCGCGGTGGCGTTGGCGAGTGTGGAGGGAGGGCGGAGCGGGGCGGCGGGCGACGGGGAGGGCGCGGGCAGCTCCAGGCGCAGGACGCCTCGCTCGTGAGCCAGGGCCAGCCAGGCTCCACCAGCACTCAGACAGTCGCCGCGTGTACCCAGCGTGTACCCCGGAGCACACGCACAGTTGTAAGCTGAAGTAGAGAAGACGGTATAAGTTACTCAGATCTTGAATGTTGCGGTGTATAAGGAATGTGACGTAAATTATAATGTGTGAGATGAAGCCCACGGACTGTTTGATATTTTAAACTTCCGTCCCTTGAAAATAAATTTAACCCTAAATAGTTTATTACATAATTGGACAGGAGGACAATTCCTAGTGTGAGTATGTTCTACATATATAACAAGTTTGTATGAGGGTAGTGTATAATGGAGCAGCGTCGTATCAGTGTATGTGTGTATGTGTACTCACAGCCGGGCGTGTTGACACACAGCTGGTGGCAGGGCCCCCACTCCCGACACTCGTCCCGGTCCACGCACGTCTTGTTGTCCGCGCCCAGCATCAGTCCGCTGCCGCACGCACACGCTCCTCCCGCCGGCGACGCGACACACTTGTACTCACACTCCAACGCCGGACAAGACAACGTCGCTGAAACATAGATAGACAATAAACAGATTAATAGTGTTAAACAATCAAACATATTATCGTGTCACTAGTCTTAAGTAATGTTAGTAATTATATATGTATATATAGCGTTTTACAATATTGGAAATGAGAAAAACAATTGTACCGAAATGTTTGATTTTAAGCCCATTAAAAACATTGTGTTTGTTTTTAATTGTAAGAATTTACTAAAACAATCCATATGTAATCTTTAATGAGTTGAATGCAAATTTCCTATAACTCTTAAACTCCTATAATCCTATAATCGTCATACTAACAGCAGGCAGCCTCCTCATCAGCTCCGTCCTCACAGTCCCGCTTGTTGTCACACAGCTGGGACCTCGCGATACACTTGTGCTCGCCGCCCGGCGCGCCTCGCGGACACAGGTACTTGTTGTCGGGACAGGCGATGGCGCTGCAGTTCCTCTCATCGGTACCGTCGGAGCAGTCCCTGTAGCCGTCACAGCGGTAGCTGGCCGGGATACAGAGAGCCGTGCCGCAACGGAACTGACCGATGTGACACGGGGGGAAGCCTGGCGAGGAACAGAATAAGAACATATTAAACTGTTGCAGTAAGTAACACAACACATGACTTGGCTCCTAATAATCACATTATCAAAGATAACATGTTTCAAATGTCCGCAGTTTGAAATATTATACGTAATGGATCCAACTTGAATCAATACTCTTTATTAACACGAATTGAACATTTTTAAAAGTAAAACCAATACGTATCTGAACTCTGAAAGCTTCTCTAAGTGTTGTTTAATTGAGACAACTCTCATTAATATCTCAGAAATGTATGGTTGATTTAATTAACGGTTCGAAATATCTGATAAGATGATAATGAACTTCTAAAATACATTAAGTAACGGTATATGATGTACAGTATGTATGAAAAATTGTATCAACCCCCTTAACTGCGTTATCAGTATCGAAAATGGAACACAATCAAACAACTTGCATTTACAAACTCTTCAATAAAAATAATAAAATTAAATATTAAATGATCATTATATGTAGAGTAACCAAATGTTTGTACCCACTGGTATAACACGATAGGACTCCATGGCGCCATCACACCTGCTGCGCTACTAGTGACGAACTCGAACGTACATTCACATTATTTTGATTGTTTAATCACTTTAACGATGCACTGATACCACTTTTTTTAAAATATCACTATGTTACAAATCAATTTAAAAGTAACACTTAGTTAGTAAAAAGTATACGGCTCGAGAGTTCACTGTCTTCATCGTTTTCGTTTAAAATCCATCTGCAGAATGCCATTCTAGGCTCGAAGTCGGTAGGAATTAATAACTGTACTCGACGATAATGGTACGGGTGCCGGCCATTTTCTTTTAAAACTTTCCATCCACGAGTATGGTTGACACCGAGTTGATGTCCCACCGAGCGCGTGCTTTGCGTAGGGTCCTGTCGAAAAATATCTAACATGTGTTCCTCTAGATCGTCATTATTAACCCTCGGCCTTCCCGCATCAGCACGTTGTTGTTCACGGCCATCGACATTTCCGAAATTGTACATGCGTATATGAAGACGCTTAAAGACCTTAAGTGTCGGTAATGGTATGTTTCTTGAAGAAGCAAACAGTTCGTCATAAAGTCTACGCGATTCCGCATAATTACAACCACATTTCGCTAGACACATTAAAATATTGAAATATTCCTGGTCGGAGTACATTTTATAAAACAACACAATTTTATAAAACTGTAACCGAAAAGTAATCCACTCGGAAGAAAGTTCCACGAGCAACTAACTAATAATTTTTTTTATTAAAGGGGCGGCTTGGGCTCGATAAAAAATATCGATATTTAAAAAAATCATAACAATAAATATATATTTCATAGTCATATTATTTCGGTACTTATTTTAATATATCAAAGATTAAAATTATATTTGATTGTAAAACACCATTTTTAACAGAAGTAGATTAACGATTTATCCTTATAATACAACATAGTTAATTTACCTGAAGAAGTTCCAAATTATAATATTTATTATTAATAAAATTTATTTTAGATGAAACAATTTTAATATGAAAAGCATAACTATTTATAGCATTATTGAAAATATCGATAGAATATTTATCGATACACCTAATTTTTAAACTTGCAAATCTGTATTCGAAAAACGAACGAAATAATAATAATAACGCCGGCGGCCCGGCGCCTGCGATGGCTGGCCGCGCGTGCGCCCGCGCGACTATACGGCGCCTTAACCGTTTATGGCTCAGATGTTTGAAACGTTTTTTCAAATAATGTCGATTTAAAGTTTATTTAGCCTATGCACTGTAACTGACCTCTGCTTGATATTTTTTAAGTTATATTATTATTAATAATAAGCTTATACTTATATGTATAAATGCCTTCAAGGGTTGACACAGTTTTAAGAACACGCTGAATATACAGTAGTATAAGATATTGTTACTCACTGCAGTGTGCTTCATCCGAGTTATCTCCACAGTCGTCCTTGTGGTCACACTTAGCGGACGCGTCCACACACTTGTCTCCGGACGCACATTTGAACTGATCCAACCGACACGCGATGCTCTGTCCCGGACAATCCTGCTCGTCCTTACCCGTCCTACAGTCTAAATACCTGAAACATATATAACACGATTTAATAGTAAATATATACTCAATACAAATTAGAAGCTAAAATGAAAATTCCTTCAATAATCTCTGATTATATGCAACTGATATCAAAGTTTTATACTGATATCAAATTATGAATTCGAGTCAGTAACTCTTTCGGAATAGGTTTCAAATTTATTTCGTCGTGATTCCAACAACAAATGTTAATCGTTCTATATAAAGCTCATTCATATTAGAAATAACAAAGAGTGTGTCCCAACTGACCCGTCACATTTCTTTTCTTTTGGTATACAGGGTCCCTGTGAGGAGATCTTGCCAGCCGCCGCCCCTTCCATACCACACTGGAAGTCTTCAGTCTGACACTTGCGGTACGCTGGAATCATATATTACATTCATTTTAGTTACATCCAAATATTTATATTTAGGAACCACTTTTCCCTGCATGTCTAGTGTATATGATGTTGATGAAATTAGTAAAAGATAATGAACAAACTACAAAAGGTCTCGTTTGTACTTAAAAGTGATTGTAAAACGCGCCATCGTGTTTCAGCTATAATGTGATTTTAATATAAAGTTATGTAAAAACCCGATAAAGGCAGGCTTTGAACGGGAAGTGCTCGGTTCGAGCGCTGTTTGTAGAGGAGAGCTTCATGAGTTTAAAGAAATTGTAAGAAAAATCTCTAAAGAGGTTTCACTTTGTTAGCTCTACCACAAATATTTCAAAAGTTCGTGGGCTCTTTGAGGGCTTAGTGTGCTCTGGGATTAGACGATAAATACATTACGACCTTATAAGTGTATATAATGTTAGCTATTTTAAGATTGAGTTAAGGAAATAATACGAGTTATCTGTCGGTAATATAAAAGCAAGATAAATATTCAGTTCGTATCCATCAGTGAAGTCCATAAAATGGTACATTTACTGTGTGAAGCTATGCAGCCAAGACACAGCATAAAACTGTTGAACCGTGAAGACTTCGTGACCCGCTGGTGACGTTAACACTCATAACACGTGGCACGGAGGATCACTGACGAAGAACATGGAAACGATCCTCCACACACTTAAAACACCTCCATGCGGGGTTATAGGAAAAAATAAATACAGAAATCGGCGGTTTACCTTATCATTAATATGGCTTTCTATTAGAAGGGGGATTCATTTCGCTAAACGACGCCAAAATACAATAATGTCGAATAATATCTCTCTCCAGAAGTTAAGTTACTGAATTTTAATATTATGTTATTCTAAACTATCCATTTATTAATTTATTAATATCGATGTACTGATAATTATTAGATTATAATCTATAATATTAACATCATTTGTAATGCTACTCCGATTAGTTTATTTTTTATTGAAAGAGAACTTGGAAGAAACCTAGAATGTACATATTAATGGTTTCAAATCAATCACATTTTAAACCCTAGTAATTATTTGACATCGTATCTAAGGCCAGAGTGTAACATTTAATAAACAATGATTAAACAATGGCTTCATAGAATATAATCTGCAGGAGCTCAGCGGCGGCGAGTCCGTTTCATTAGACATTCTGTGTTCACGCCGAGTGTTCCTTTGTGCGCGAGATTAAATGCAAATCTTCACTAAAATACTTAGATGCACGCTGTACGTTCTAATTAAGATGTAGCTGCACCAGCCGGAGATACGAATTAACACACTGTAATCTACTTGTATTAAAAAGAACATCTCCCTCAGACCTGGCTCTAGATACATGTGTGATGTGTTCGACTTAACCACTCCTAGGTAACGAGAATTGTATTATGTTTTTAATTTAAATGTACGGCTCAATACAACTTTAAGATATACAGGGTGACTGGTGAATTACTATCGATATTTGAGGACGTGATATTTGACGATCATATATGACAAAATAAAAATTAATATAACATAAATATTAATAAACTTCTAAGTAAAGTTAACCAAAAGTTATGTAATTAATTACACATCGTATGAACACCCTACAGATTAGGTATACAAACACACACTCGCGGGCGGCGGCGCGTTGTTGTATCAGCACGCCGCCGCACGCGTCTACACATGGAACACTCGGAACGTGTACACACTTTATTTATTTATACGGAAATTTGATCAAAAATTAAGTACCTATTTTTATTACATAATTCGAATGAGAATCATATACCGAGTATGCTCCTTAAATATTGATAGTAATTCACCAGTCACCCTGTATAACATTGAACTCAAAACACTCTAAAGCCAACAAATGTTTTTTTTTAAATACATCAAACGTAATTTATTTTATAAATAAGAATTTGACACAATTCAGATTTTTATTGTCTAATTTTCATATGTTTTACGAAATAAAAAGTATATTTATGTGCACCTTTCATAATGTTTGTAACCAAAACAAATAAATTCGGATTTCACGTTTCAAGATTTTCATAGCCTATAAAACAACGTCGGATATAAAATATAAGGAATGATGTTCCTCGCTGACAAAAATGTATGAGAAGCGAGTAATAACATGTAAGGAAACTAGCGGAATATACAATGACTATACTGTGCTAGGAAAGAGACGGTTATACTAGACGTTACGAGGAACGGAACGTTCATGAGACATTTAACAACTAACTTATCAATGATGAGTGGCTGTTGGGGAAATTTTACATAATTTAATATGATATAAGGAGACGGATCGATCACTCCCACCGTGTAAAGTTTTTATTGCGACTCATAAATGAATAGCGCAACATTGCAACGGCAATTCTCTCAGTTATTACATCAAAGTGTGAAGTCGCCGCCTCAAAGAAATAATACAATAATTGCTCCATTAAAACTTTCTCCGCAACTCCCAACGAGAACCGAATGACGTTCACTTGACGTGTAATAAAGAGGAAAAATTATAAGATATACTTGGTCGATAGCAACGGACGATTGGCTGGAGAAATATGTGGCAATTAAATACGTCTTAAGATAGTTTGAAATATTTTGTAACGGTGTAAATATTTTCACCTACATATTAACAGGTCTTCTATCTCTAAAGATGAAATGAAAGCATTACCAACATTTTCTTTTCGCCCAATACAACAATACAATTCCAAACTCCTTAAAAATTCTCTATCAAAAATAATCGTTAAGTAGTACATATTTGAATTATTTGATAAATATTATATGTACCTCCTGTACATATACATTGTGTCGCATACTTAACGTTTTCTTCAGCTTTCTCTCAACACTTCAATTTTATTGCAAAATATTAGCGTTTATTACGAAAAGTTACTGTTTTCTACATATATGTATTAGTGTACATGAATTTTGTTGCCACATTCAGTATGGAATAACATTTGTGTCATTTTGTTGTGGATACATATGTTTCTTTACCAGTTATTTTCAGTAAAATCGTGTGCTTTTAAGAGTGTTATAATAATTAAACAAGAAGTAATATTTGGTCTTAGTTTATATCTTAAAATCATTTTATACTCACTCTCATTATTGCTAACTAAAACACTACGACCCCAAAATTATAATTTAAACAGAATAACAAACCATATTAAAGAACACGAATCTCCTTTTTCGAGTTCGGTAAAAGGTCAACCAAAATCTCGTAAGATAGTATAAAAACTTGAATACATTTAGCGAGAGTTACCAGCGGTCCGAGATTGGATCACAGCGAGTGTTGAAGTACTCCTGGCTCACCACATATTAGTTTCGTTAACTACATCAAACTTTTAATACGTTATGTGACGTGTCGTGTCGTCCCCGTATCGTGTCGTGCCGTGTGTCGTTCGATTCCAAGTTTCATGACTTCTCCAATATCGCACCTACTTAATTCGGTCCCAAGGCTCTTAGGACGTTAAACGGATTCGTCGGATAACTTTAGACCCTAAGTTTATTTCTCTGTTCACGGTTTATCGGATATCGGCGAAATTACATTCCGGTTAAATTTATATTTATATATGACTATAATAAAGAGATGTTCCGCACATGAGATGATTCTTCATTTATTTATTTATACAGACTCTTGGATTTGTCTTGTATATAATGATTGAAAAAATATATATATTTTAGGGTTGGTGACATAATTGTTTAAAATCTAATTCGAAGTTTAAAAGTAGTAGTGACTTTATTACACTATTAGACGCGATAGAGTTTTCATGTTAAAGATGAATTTCGAAAAGAATTTTGGAAAGGATTGTTGTACGTTATGAATGCCGATCGCCGATTGATATAACGAAAAGTCCGAGATTCTGATTCAGACAACAAGCGCTTAGATATCAAGATGAACTTTGTAAAGTAAAACGATGTGTGACCTCGGTGGATAATGGACAAAAAATTTAAAGTTATCCAAAAATTGCTTAGTAAAGAGTATACTGCTGTGCGTTATATGGAAAAAAGAGTAATAAATTTAGTTGGTAATATTTTCGTCAATTAGATAAGATTCTATACAGTTTTCTGATTTATTTATGTAAGAGTTTTCTACAAAGTAGTAGAAGTTGTTAAAAAAAATGAAAGAAACCGCTAAGGTCGTTCTTAATTAACCGGGAGAAGGAAGGGTGTAGTTCTATATAAACTAAATGTTACATACATATATTTGATTTGTGTGTTATTTTATTGCGATGTGGTGATGATTACTGGGGTCGTGTTATGTATTGTGTGGTGGTGTAGCTCGTGCTGGTACTCACTGCAGTCAGCCTCGTCGGTTCCGTCGACACAGTCCACGTGCATGTCACACCGGTAGTGAGGCGGGATGCAGTACGTCTTGTTCCACACGTACTGGCCGCACGTCAGCTGACCAGCCTCGCACTCCGGAGGAGCTGCAACAACACATTATATATAACAGATAGGTTAACGAACACAATGTACACAGCCACTTTGGATGTGGACTCGATAAATATTCAAAGCACACAGAAGGGATCTATCGCAACCGTCATTAGTACGGAGGTCGAGCCGACCTGTAATCAGTGTCGGTCATCAATCAACAACCCTCGAACCTCCTCCTCCTCCCGGCTCCTCGTGACTCCTCCCGACTCCTCCTGTACGTGCGGGAGTGTGAAGGCTCCTTATCGAGTTGCGGGCACAATCGAATGAATGGTAATGATTCGGCGCGGTTTATTGTTCGTTCGGCCATTGTTATAAATTACATGCCCTATTATTCTAAACTAAATAAATTTCCACCAACAATGTGTGTACACGTTTAGAGACTGCTGATAACGAATGAAAACATTCAAATTTGATTATAAAAGCACTAAACGTACAGCGTATTGAATCATCGACTGAATTTTATATTCACTAGTGATTTACGACTGTATAAAGTTTCCGAAATTGCCTCATACAATATGTATGCACACAAACAGCGTAAAATAAAAGCAGTATAACAGTATAAATCTTACAAAGCTGCACTCGCCATTAGCATCCATTTGACACATGACACCACCTAAGCCTATTTTTCTCGGCTTAGCGGCCATTTCGGTGTCGAGGAATGCGCGCAAAATATTACAGCGACATTGCAACAAAGGCGGGATAAAGCGGGCCATTCACGAGCGGCCAGCCATGGACCGCCGGATGTGTCTTTGTTTTACAGCTCTCTCTTCAATCTCACGTTATAGCTGCTCCTACTTTATTTTTGTTTTAATCTATTAAATGAAAGTTTTTTAAAACATTTCATTTATTTTATACCGACAGAGTCGTTTTCTTCCATTCTTTACGTTAATGAAATATCCGATGACATGTTTCGAAATAATGATGGATCTCGTGAAAATATAAGTTACGATAATGAACCGTAGAATATCGGTGGATGTTTGATGCGAGACGAAGATTGACGAAAAAAGGTAAATAAAGAAAGATAGCGAACAGTCGGAAACGTTACTGATGTTTCACTTAAATGAAAAGTCGACTTTATTATAAAAGACAAAAGAAAAATATTTAATATAATTTCTCTCTTACAATTGCCGACAAGAATATAAAACATGGTCAAGATATTATACAGTAAAGCGGAGTAAGTAAGTAAGAATAGATTTGTAAAATTTTAAGTAGAACACAATTCTAATCCATTGATTTTTTGTAGATGACTTAAATATTATCCGGACATAACACATGTGGAGAGATGAGATATAACGAGATGGCAAGACGGAGCTGGAAAGGTGAAGAAAATTGAAATTTTACCGAAGATACTAATATGATTAAACTAAGTTATTTTTATATTTAAATGAAGAAGGCTCACAAAATTTTTAGTTTAGATATCATTGGTTCTCTATTATTATTAACAATAAGTTAATAATAATGTTTTCAACAACAACAACACAATGAACAAAACAAAGTACAGTTAAATAAATTTAATATCGGTAACAAATAACGATTCCGTTAATCTAATTGTTATATTTAGTTGAACAAAGTGCTCAGTCAGGAGTGAGGGAATGTGTTCGTACGTGAAATACTGAGTTTCACATTGACTATTGACGACTCCGCTCGATACGATATTAATTAATGTACTATATATTGTATGAATATAATCAATATATACCCACTAATAGAAATAGTCTTAAAACCTCATAATTATCTTTAACTTAAACCACCCTTCAGGTAAATACATATAAATACACACATACCTACAGTTCATCATTAATAATGTGTTGTTAAAATGATCCCCCCGTGTATGTTGTTGGTAGAATTTTAAACACAACGATTCCATTTAATTGTGATTTGTATAACGGTGAGAGGGACTATGTATTTAAAACATTGACCATTCATTCATTTGTTAATATTGAACATTACATTTGTACATTTTAACTGTTTCTTTCTCTCTTTATCTTTATAACATTAAATTAATTATTAACATTGTTGGTTATCCTTGCATATTTATCACATCGTCCCGTTCGATGTCTCCATATAGGTGATACCATTATCACAAGTTTCTTAGCACACGATAGTATCTACGTAAGTTCTTAAATCGTCCCGTACGTAGTGTGTCGAGGCAGACTTGTTGTAAGGATAGCGAACTTCGTATCTGAGTCACGTCTTGCAGTGGATTTGACGAAATTACACACATTGTTCGTGTGTCCAGTGTCCAGTGATACAGAAGAACAATGAATGTTGAATACGTTTAGACTTTAAATAATATTATTGTTGTATGTGGACTGAAAACGGATGACTGGATACTACTAAATAATATGAAGCGGACTGTACCGGCGACGGTGTGTTTGTTTGTTTGTTAGGACTAATCTGCTGTACTCACGACACGACTGGAACTCGTCCTCTCCCTTCTCGCAGTCCCTCTGATAGTTGCACACCCAGAGAGCCGGAATACACTTGCCCTCGGGACAACGGAACATGCCGCTCGGACATATTGTGTCGCCTGCGGACAGACAAACAGACATATATAAATAAACCACAAATAACATATGGAATTGTATTAAGTACAGTTAAGAACACCCAATATACTATTGAACACAAACAACTCACTCTAAACAATAAAATTAAATGTTCAAACCTTATTACGCAGCGTGAGAGACATTCTAATACAATATTTACTTTTGTCAAATCCATTTGTTACTGTCAATGTTTTATAAATTATTCAAAGAAAACGTAATTGGTCCTTTATCCGTTTCAAAGGACACTCGACACTCGATTCGGAACAATATCAATATAATCAAACTTAATGAAACAGTTAACAAACAAGCCTGTGTCGGCTGTTCTTTACGTGGAGCGATCCTTCTCTTGTTACAATTAATACATTGATTGCTCTTCAATATGATACGGCCGATTAAGTTTATATTAATTACTACAACATTGTACATTTTACGCTACTTATAATATAATAGACTATTTTCAACAGGTCTTTGCTACTGACAAGGCCTGTTAGTTTTCATCGTGAATTATTATTAAATCTCAGCCACAATATACCGTATTAAGAGTTTGTAAGAGTATTATTTTTTCTTTCTTATATGTAATCGAATAGATTGATATGTAATTATAGAAATAAATTACAAAAAGTTTCATGATAAACATTTAATGTGTCCAGGAAATTAGAAAAACTGGGAAACCAAAAGGAGTTCCTGATCGTTAAAAGTAGTTCTTACACGAAGGTGAACATTTACATTTTTCTGTAAAACCCTCAAACTACAGTATTTTGTATTAAAGTAACATATTTTTCATAAATCATTGTCACCGAGACATTTATCAGCACATCCTTAACACAAAAGACATAAGAATACTTTCTAGAATTTTCTCTTTGTCATTCAAAAGAAGTCTTTAACATGTAAATTGTAACAATTTAATCAAAATAACGAAAATTACTTCAAAGGAGTGCGACTCTTATAACTGGCGGTTTTTCAACTGGACAATATTCTTACAATGAGGGGAGATTCTTTGAAATGGAATATTTCTTTCACAATGTTTATAACCAATTTAATAAAGTCAGAAAAAAACTGACAAACAATATTAATCATTATAAAATTGTACTGGCATTGATGAGTTTTATTTTTCATTGGAATAAGCGATAAATTTATTAATTTCCGTCTCGTAGGGGATTTCATTCTGTTCCACGTGTCTCCGGGCCGTGGTTACAACATATCATATTGTTATTTAATCAGCAGATGTCTTTGAACGCTCAAAAGACGTCGTCTTCAACTGATAGCCGTTTTTATTAAAGCTCGTTGCTGCTTGACTTAATCTTTCCATATCTTAATTGAATCTTAACCGGACAACTTTAAGATATATTTCTCAAACAAGCATCAGGCGAGCATCTAACAAGCGAGATAAGAGAAAAAGATTACACACACATTGTACATACATATGTTTGTTGTACGATTGTGACATGTAACTGTACACACTGCACTAATCATACTTTTTCTCTTTAATAAACAACTATGGAATGAAATCCCAAGTCACAAGCGATAGTAGCAGTGCGTTTCAAGACATACATACCTACAAGAAGTACATATATATGTATATAAGAAATGTAATATATTATATAGTCTCGTATAAAGTTGGTGGTACTCTGTGATGTGATGAATAAAACATGTAATAGACTTTTGTGAGCGACGGAGATGATGAGGAATTGTGGAAAATACACACTAAGAAACTAATATAACACATATATATGTATAAAGAAACGTTGATGACGCCTAATTGTGACGTTAAATTACTCTATGTGACTCAACCAGGAAATTGATTTGGACGTGTACTAATAATTAATTATAATACATTCCAAAGTTCTACATAAAGTTACTTAAACTAAAAGAAACCTAAAGTCACTGTTATCGGAAACACTTCTATCTAGTGAATTCGATTTTGAGTCTTTTAAACATTCATGAAGTTAAAAACTGTCGCTGAAACTAAAAAGTTATGTGGAAAGAAAAGTCTGAGCTGAGGTTAGATACGAGAAATATTAAATTAGGAAACTATAAACGACATTACATCCGCTGAGGTAGGGGGGAGGAGGCTGCATTTAGAATATAAGAAGTTCTAGCTTTTATAAATCAAACAAACTACTACACCTTTATATGAAAGACACTCAAAGTGTGTGTTTAGACTCATGTAATGATATGTCGTCTGTAATGAAACAATGAAAAAAGAAATGAAATAAAATAAAAAGGGTCGCCTCATAACTGTAAAAGCGACTATAAAACATTCAATCACTTTAGAAGCGTTCTCCAAAAAAACGTATTTTTAATGTTTAGGTAATTTGGTTGTATAAAACATTTTTACGAGCTCCCTCAACTGGTGTATTACATGTTGTTTTCCGTTTGTTGTTATGGCTCCCGGAATCAAAACGCCTGTAGCTGTACAAAGAACTCAATAAAATAAATTACGATATTACTATGTCAAATTAAATTGAATATTGATTATTTTTAATTTCCGAAAAACATAACAGTAGAAAAAATTAATCTATTTCCCTGTAGTTGACAATAAACTCAACCAATAAAGAAACATCCATTTGTTTGTGATACTTTAAGTGTATATAACTTGAGAGTAATGTGTCCGTACGTAATGGTCTACAACTGTGTCATTTAAAAATACAAATGTAAGGGAATCTTTAAACTTTTCCACTTGTAATATTGCTATGATGATGGTAATGTAAATGTGTGTGTATGAGGAGTGTACGGTTGTCGTGTTAGTGTAATGAGGCGGAACCAACAGCTGTCGATATCTCCGTAACTAATTCCGCGCGATGTTTGTATGTTGTGAATGTAAATACCGATGGATCCCGATGTAGTATTTGAAGCGATGTCCCGGCCCGGACATTCATGGCGTGGGCACGTCTCACGTCTGTATGTGTGTGGAGTACTCATTCAGCCTGAGCCCGAACCAAACAGTACGATCCTATAAAACCTCTGTTACTATTTATAATGTTACCCACACATGTATTTATTTTTATTATATCGATAATCTTCACTCGATATAACTCCAATATTAAAAAGCTTGATATTTTATTTTAGTATCAAAAGTTTTATACTTCAGAAATAAATTGTACATCATCATCATCATCATCAGCCTATCAGACGCCCACTGCTGAGCAAAGGCAACTTCAACTTCATATAATTACAGTTTCCCAAAGTCCCTTTCCTACATCCAGTATATTATAGATGAACGTAATATAAATTGCAGCATCCGTTAAGCGGAGTGCTCTTAAGAGATGAGAGCGGCATCTCCCGGGCCCCAGGATGACGTGTCGCCTTTTTGCTTCAACTTGATAATTTGATCCGCTTCACCATACCGTCCCATACAGGACAAGCTAATCAGATAAAAAGAATTATATAAATTAGATTTTAGAGAAGGAATTGATTCCGAAAACAAAGATGAGATGTTAAGTGTCTCGTTTTGATGGGAATAAAGCTCGGTTGAAATATAGTCCTATTTCAAATTACAAGATATATATTATAGTACATATATGTATGTATGTTATTGTTCTAACCGGAATCAAGTCGAGCAACTCTATTCTTGAGGACTGAACACGGCCACTGGGGGGTGACGAGTCTAGGGAGGGAGAACAGGGTTAACTGAGTTTGACACTTTGATTATTTCTGCTCTAATTTCAATAAGGCTAACTTATATATCATGCTATCGTATTTATATGGGCAAATTAGTTAACAATAAAATTCTGTTGACACAATATAAAATGTATAATGATATTATGTTTGTGAATATCGTTTAAATTTTTGTGTGTGCGAGCTGAAGGTAATTGATCTTTGCATAACGCTTTAGTTAAATAAAAATGTTTGCCTTTTTATTTAAGCGTTATATATTTGTTATACGGCTTTACCTTTTTACCTTTCCGCGGGAATTATATGCAAATCTAATATTTGTTTTGCAAGCGTTTCATGATATACGCGCGAACGTGTGTACCACTGTTGAAATACTGAACGGTACACCTGATGTAGTTACCGTCCTCTTTGAATGCTTAAATGGGTGGCGACGAACAAATGACGAGCATCTTTTATCTTTAATGAATATCCGTAGACGTATCTGTTTAATTATTTTATAAATTCCCATCATGAGAGCGTCTGTCTCGTTTTTACATAAATATGAATAATTTATTTCGTCAATCTGAAAATGGAGAGTGTAAAGTTGAAGAATTTCGTTAACTTATTATATAATATTCAGCTCTCCTAACTTAACTTATTGTTATTTAAACATTATACTTTATATTATATATGTTTGTATCAAAATTTAGTTATGTTACTTGTTCTAATTATCGAGTACTAGTAATGTTCGTGTCCGTGTAAGCATGTATTAATAACATCAACTCTATGTTCCCACTAAGAAAAATTACGATTGTAGAATAAAAATATATGAGTGGTAAAATAGGAACCGCGCGCTGCTCGGGGGAGTGTACAATATGAATATAAAGTGGTTTTAGTGGACAGATTAAAACGAATCACTTTTTAATGTATTTTTTAGCCATTTTAATGTAATCGTGTGTGATAACGTTCAACGTTTTTGATCCGATATCCTAATTTTATTATTTTTCGATTTGCTACGTTAAACATTAAATGAAATGATATTCATTGGTAAATATGTCACCCTGAATAAAAGAATTTCATTGATAAGGTCGTCTATCATGTTTATTGATATCAATTTAAATCTCATGATTAAGAAACATCATAACCTGCAGGTCTACAGTATAACCCAAACTCGTAAAACTTTAGTTGGATCCGATCAAAACTCGGGAGAAGTTTATCAGCTGTCTCTCTCTATCTTATTCTTATTTCGTATATCCGTCTCAGTCTGGTGCCAGCCTCATAAGACCCGTAACGAAATTTAAAAACAATCCCCACGAGTCAGAGGAACAATTTATATTGTTGTGTCGAGATTGTCTCGCAATTGTCGAAGCCCGCGGACACATCGAGTACAGACAGACAGAACAATCAGCACACAGACAGCTCCTGACATCGGAAGTGTTATGATTTACAAGAATATTCACTGCACCAGATACTTGTTTACTGTATGGCCTTTAAAACAAACAAATAGTTTTTTGTGTGATGGGGAAACTTGCTCTTGGGGACAAACTATAGATAGAAATAATTATTTTGTACAGATAAGACCACAAAAATTGAAATAAAATATAATTTTTAGTTAGAAACTATGGAAAAATATATCATAAAACCTAAACTTCTTAAAATAGATAATAGTTCAAAATATACATTTAATTTCTTTTGAACTCTTACTTCTCGTATTGTATGTTATATACATTTTGAGTATAAGGCAAATCAGAACACAATACATGTGAATGGATAAATATAAATAAAATATAATAAAGACATACGCTGCTGACTGATGGTAATATAATAAAAGCCTTCAGTGTTATGGCCATGTAAAACTGATAATGGCCCATCATTTAGAAAGAAAATCCATCTATTCACGAGTTATCGGGGAGTAAGCCCGATTCCTTTCCCCGTTCGACGTTAGGGCTCCCTCAAACGCAAAAAAATCCCATAAAAAGTATTTAAATTACGGCCCATACATCTTAACTATACTTTTTTAGGCTGAGTACACACACACGTGTCGGGGATATTTGTGATTTATAATAATATGTCTTTTCCTTGAATTCAACGAAACATTCGTAACATATATTTCTTTATTTGAATTGTTACATATTTTTCAAAGTATTTTCAAAAAATCCTTTCTTGTTATTAAAAACAAAATAATACGAAAGTACAAAATATAATTTTGACTGGTATTACTTTTTTATCCTTTAGAATTTGAAAATTATTCAGATAAAATTACAATTTGTTAAGTCGATGTTTTCAAATATGTACAGAGCCTTAGCCAGCCTGTGAATGGCAGGTCGTAAAATATAAGCAGATCTTTCTCTCCGCCATGCAGCCAGCCAGTTAAGTTTTTTTTACAATATTTCTACTCCAATATAGAATTTTCATGTCATTTTTTGAAGATGGCGAGCCCCAAGGGTGCACTCGGCTAACATTATTTGCCAGTGATGTTACAAATTTGCCTCGTGTTCAAATTAAATTCCATATGAGAACAAATTTATTTATAAAAGCATTTTTGGCTGACGACGAGTTACAACCGGAGGGATTGAAATATCATTTGTGTAGACGTCGACCGCTGTTTATGAAGAATGTGTTTTAAAACACATTTTTACGAGAATTACAACCACTGATGGATTGAAGGAAACAGAGCGGAGATGACAACAACTTCGTCGCCTATGAAAGTGTTCGTAATTTTTTGCTAGTTGAGAACGTTCACAAATATCCCTGGACTCTTGTTGGAATACTCAGCGTGCATATAAAATTCTGAGATTCCTCCCGACGATCCCTGTAGGATCAATATATTTATAATGCCGTATTTTGTCCACAAATTCTTCTCTAGCTGTTGACTCTACAAATCATAAATTGTTTTTGCTCTCCAACATCAGCAAACAGAGATATCGAATAATTATAAAAATTAATATATCAATTATAAAACAAACTGAAAAGTTTGTCAGTAACCTTCGTGAGTGTAATTTTTCAGATTACATAAAAAGAAAATTTTGTAAAGTAATTTTAAATTTACTAAAAAAAATTATCTCCCACATTACTTACGTTTAAAAGCCTATTATTATAACAATATTTTGTTAAGATTCAATCATCAGAATGACAGCAATATAAATGACAAGCGGAGCGAATAATGAGAGTGAAATGTATTAGAACTTGTTGATGTGGATGTATTTTTAAAAAGATGACCTTCAATAAACATATGATACCCGCCTTGCTGAGACGAGCCTTGGTTTGTATATGTAGTCATAAGAAATTAAAATCAAACGTGTACTTTTATAACAGTTACATTGTCAGTTATATTCAAATGAATTCCATTCGCGGGTGGTCGTTATTGTTGTGTATAATAAACATGTTAAGTGTAACATAATTATTATCAGCAGTCACACTCGCGACGGGCCGCTAATATTTGAGGAGCCGTCGGAGCCGCTTCTAGAATTTATTGATATCAGTAAATTAATTATAAGTCACTTCATTTAATGTTTTAATCGAATTCATAAAGTAGGATCGATACTTATTACGTCTCGTGTTTTATATAATGTTTAGAACCCACGCTTTTAAAACACATTTTGAAATGAAAGATATTGCAAACACTTAAATCCCTCGGCAAAGAAATTACAGCACTTTAAGTAGGGAATAGAATAGCATATGTAATAAGTTAAAACGTCGAGAAAAGACAAAATAAACCAAAGATATAACACGGCTACAGTAGTGTATCTACGAAGTTATTATGTTATAAAGAAATATATTAAAATATTACAGAAATAAAAAGAAAATTTAAAAGTGCACATTTAAATAAATATAATGAGAGGATAAAAACGATATAACGAGCTGATTTAACAAGATACTTTACTATAATAACTATAAAACTACATCTGATAGAAGAGAGTACAACTGATATTAATAAGGCACACAAACACACAACAAGTAGCGCCCTCTACGACGTACCTTTGTAACGGAACTTTTTTAAAAATTGTTTTGCGATCCGAGGCTTCATACGCCCCGAGCGTCCTGAAAGACACAAACACATCTCAGACACTCGCTTCAACAACAACCACAATATTATACTAATATAATTTATATATTACAACTCTCTGTTCTTGTGTTAGTTTCAGGAGAATAAAAACACGTTTCCCGGTCGCAATTGTACATTAATGTATGTATAGTGTATACAATCATGATCTCAAGTTCTGTTTCATATTCAATGATAACAATTTGAACGGAATATTGTTAACGGATCGTTGTCATCGTGCTCTCCCGTCCCGACAGTTACTTTAGACACAGTTGTTTCATTTTAATATACCTGAGTACAGATATTTACTATGCATTATTAATTGCAAGAGATTTATTATAGAGATATTTTTTGGTTAATATTGTAGTTCATTAAACATTTTAATATATTTTATTTGTTTATATCAACCTTAGTTTTATCCCGATGCAGTCAATCCTATTAAGTCTCTCGTCTAAGCTGAGCTGTACCGTTTTTCTGTTGCATATTTAATTAAACTGGAGGCGTTCAGTATAGTGGGGTCAGCGTTACACAATATACGGACTATATACAATGTTTTAAATTACCAGTTAAATTGGAAAGTTAATTTTAGTAAAAGGAATCGCTGATACGGAACCGCAAATTTAATCATCAGCCAAAATGTTCCGCTTTAAACATTTGTTAGCAGAGTATAATGTTCGTAATGTACAACCGTGGATCATTAGAGCAGTAATTAGTAGTCGGGCTGGAGATTATCAAACCTTAGATGTTGCTGTGATTGTTTGTGACCGTCCGCAACCTCGTGGTTCTATTGTTCAACTATACTATGATAATGAATTAATGAATCTTTATAATGTTATTTCATTTAGGAACTACAATATAATTATCTGAAGACTTTTCAGTTCTTTCGCGTTGATCTGCGTCGTAAATACCGTTGCATTACCTGAAACAAGATGAAAAATATGTTAGTTTAATTTTGAAATACTTTTGAGACACATTTATGACAAATAACTATTATTTATATATATGGTAATCAGTATAAGTAATATTTGTGTTGTATTATACGTAGGTAATGTAAATATAACGTGTTTCATACTCCTGTGTACGTATTGTTTGATGTGTTCTCCGCTTGTGATGTAGTTTTCTACACTTCATTACTGTATCGGGGCGTGATGAATTCAAGTTGAACCGTTACCTTATTAATGTGTTCATAAACACCGTTTATAATGAACGAAGCGTATGTATTTCATTAAATAAAACATACATATTTATTGATTTTGTAATTTTTTATTATAAAAACACGAACTATATCAAAACACGCTGGAACTGTTCAATATAACCATCTTAATATGAATAATTTATCAAAAACTAAAAGTAAATATTATTTTACTCTATCTGAGCTTTATAAAACGTATCTTTTCAATTCCATGTAAGTTATAAAACTATAGAAAATGGAAGATAAAATATTTTGAATGTAAAATATGTGCAAGTCCTCCAGCTTCCGCTACACAATACACACTCTATTGAGAAAATCCAAGGTAAGCCTGAAACAGTGTGTTCGTTCGGTCTCTATTCTTATTTTTGTTGAAACAATCACGTGAAAGGTGAGAGCCGTGGATAAGGTTCGAGATTGTTCTATATATGTACATTATAAATGTATAAGCAATACTCTCCCATAAAGGCTCTTTATAAACGGCGACATAATTATGTATATAAGCAATTAATATGTATTGTAAATGCAGTGAACAGTGTCCATCCGTACGTTGACTAATTGGCACGGCATAATTTACGCAAGCGCGGCATAATGAAGAGAATTATATTACGGAAGATAAAAGCACTAGACTTCTCTCCACCACGCTTCATACACTCTGTGAAGTTTATTTTAGAAATATAACTGAACGCAGTTTATACTGAGAACTCGATTTGTCCTCACTAATTGTTATGTTTAATTTACTATATGGAGTTGAGTTTGAGTTGTGTGACGCGGCTTATAACAAGTTTACGAGTGGTCGGTATGAGCTCGAATTAATTAGCGTTTGAGGTCGGTCGGTCGGTCGGCTCGTCTGCATTTTTATGAACACGTTTCCATCACCATTATAAAGTTAGCGATACATTTGAAACAGCTATTGTGTTATATGTAGCTAGCTATGTTCAGTCCAGATCCTATGAATGGTCATCACAGACTGTTAGTTTCACGTAATGTTCATAACTCTATGAACTCTCTCCATCTAACGTAGTGTAAGCGGCCCTCTCTGTCCCGGGACACAAGCGGTGACGTCATTATCGGAAATCGGATTAACACTAATTGCTAGTCCTCATCGAGCACTAAGAATTATGAACTAGTTTTTCTTACTGCGTCCCGTATTTTTAATACCTACTTCCAAGGCGTACCTACAATCTACTGTCACTCCGGGATAATCTCGCGATGTACACTTCATATCCATATAATGTAACATGTGTCTTAGTTACTTTGTATGACACAGAATACATTACGAATTATACTAATTAATGTCAACGGTCAAACTCGCGGGACGAGACATGTATCATACAAATGTAATTATGACCATTTAATTTATAAATTATTTTATATAGTAAGAGTTTATAGATTCTTATATTAATAAATGTCACATGCTGCTAATAAAGGCAGGAATTCATTATATTGTTCTAATATAATAAATAGTTTAGTAAATTATTATCCAAACTTAGTTTATTACTTTGTCGACATATAAATATATCTGCATTTGTATAACAGACTTGTACGATATTAAGTTGGAACTTTTATATGTCGAAGATCAATGAAATAAATAGTTCCATTTTTGCAATAAAATTAATTAGTAACCCCTTATATAAGTACTATTATTAAAGGTTTGAAGTAATTATAAAGTTAAAAATTATATAAAAATTTTACAACTTAATTGTTCTCAACTTGAAATAAAATAATGTCGATTTTTCAACATCTCAGAAACGGTTGAACAAAAAAATATATTAACAAGCCCCAAGGGGATCGTAAATACGAAATTCGCGTTTAAATCTTAAAAGAGAAAGATTAAGGTAAAAACAATAGAAGAAAGTGACTTATTTATTGCCACTAAGTCCTGGCGGTTTAAGGGAAGTGTGGCTGATGAGTTGGGGCCAAGGAACAATATATATACATATGTATATATGTGTATATGTTACTATTTGAGAGAATAGGGCAAGATTAGAAACTGTGACTTCTGAAACATTTCGACTGATTCGTTTTACAAATCAATCAATTGTGCCCTAGACAATATTTTAACCGTCTTTATCATATCAATACAGTTGAATAAAGAAATATGAGCCTTAAAATTTTGCATTATATTTTTTTATCGGCAAAACACAATGACCGAGATGAATCTCGCTCGTTTCTTGGCCATACGGAATCCGTTTAAAACATTATCAAGAAAAGGGTAAGCTATGCACACTGGAGTATCTACCAGAGTAACTTAAGAAGAAATGGAATTTAATAAACTACAACAATTGATCAATATTTAAATTAAATATATTCGAATTACATCAAAATTTTGTTTAAGAGAGATTTAAGACTCTGGACACAGATTTTGTTTTAAAAGATAGCATTAGAAGTTTTACAAATTATGTCAATGATGAAACATAGAAAGTATTTAGTAGTACGTGTTTGATAGTACCGGCTCTGTTATACATAACACTACTGATCTTACTTCCATACAAAGTTTTACTTAATTCGACTCTGTTATTTGATGGTTGAGTTATGAACTCACATACATACACACATACTCACACACTCATACGCAGTATTATATGTATATAGCACGATTATATTTAATCTATGTACTGAAATATAAAATATGTGTTTATTATCAATTGTCCCTAGCACCCTTGATATACGAAGGTGATGTCGGTAAGTTGCCGTGCTTATTTAGGTATACGTGTAGTGTGTGGGGTGTTTCAATTATCTGGTGTTGTTCCACAGTATTTACGTGCTCCGCAGACAATTAAACTAGTTCCAGCACACCGGCCCGCCTCCATACTCCGATAACTTTATTAAACTACGCTCGCCCTCACGCCGCTGCTGTATTAAACTCACACTACTCCATTCAGCAATTTAACTACATTAGCATGTTACGAGTTCTGTTAACTTGGAGTCAAATATCAATATGTAATAATAATGTGTGTCTGTCTGTGTCATGAGTGTAACAGAATGAATCGATAAATACATTTGAAATGAATGCCAACTTGTCATATTGTCGTGTAGTGTTGTGTCCTCGGTCACAGTAACTATGGGTGTACATACATACATACATACAGGTATACACACCGGGATTACCACACTTTGATATTTAATCAATAGCACTTTGGAATTTACTAACGATTATAGAGTACGGTGTTCATATTGGATTTGTTTGTTTTACTTGTACATTGTTCACCTGTCCTTTTTATAACATTTTTCTGTTAATAAACTAACAGTTCATTATCTCGTTATGACAAAAAAAAATTTGCTATAGGACCTATTGACGTATAATGTCTCTTTTAATACTATTGAATTCTATATAGTTGAATGTTGAAATCCCTTCCCAGTAATAATATCAAATAAAACTCAGTAAGTTTAAATTCCTGTAACTGCTGACTGTTGATTGGAAGTCTAAGGATCTTTAACCGCTCGAACACAAATTACTCAAAGTGAGTTCAATCAGACTCCGCTTTTTGATATGCTTTGAACGATTCACTACTGTAATGTATTATTATAAAAAGTATTAGTTACCATTAAACAAGAATATTATATTACTATTAAATATCAAAGTTTTTAACATCATTTCTTCCTTTAAAGATAAAGTCGGTCGTAATGAAACACATAACATAACAAGTTTCATTAATATTGGAAAAGTTATAATTTCAGTGTTGTATGTGAGGTGGCGCGTGTCTATTATTTATTGAACACTGCTTCTTCCCCCGGGCTCGTACAGTCCCCGCGGGGTTATTCGGATAATTGGTTGGGTGGTGTTCATGATTGACGGAGTAACAAACAAACATACACACAAATAAATATACATACAGAAGATAGTATGAGATTTAGGATTAAATAAAAAAAATTGCAAGTTCGCAGAAACAAAAGTCATAGACTTGGCCGTAGGTATTTACTTAAAAAATCAATCAAATTCAGTTGAAAATTTTTAAAAGACTTCAAAAGTAAAGCTTTATGAATGTGTTATACTCTATTTATTTTCGCCTTTATATTATAACATACAAACTACAATAGTTATATTCAGGAGCACCTTCGCTACCAGTAATATATTGTTTGATACAATAATAACATCTATTTATCATCAACTTAATGATCTTAATTGACTAACCGATTAACGCCGTGCATGTAACACCGCCGCGCCGCGCCGTGTGTATCAAATGTCGATTATTACAATTAACTTGATGCCACTAATGAAACAATAACATGATTCAGATTGATATATTAAGACAGGGACAGGAACAAAAACACGTACAGCGTACAGTCGGGAGTAGGAGTGTACTGGAGTAATGTTTATTAAGTTAAATGAACTCGACCACAGAGCAGCACCAACAGACAGTCACGGATAACTTTACTCAACTACTTAGATAAATAAATTTAGGATTCCACTAAAGCTACACAAACACACAGACCTACAGTGTGTTTGTTTTAATTTGACAAATTAGGATTCAAACCCAGGGAATGTTCAATATAAATGACTATATTTGTTAAGTTCATTTTTAAAGGAAAGAGTTAAAAATAATATCTTCGATTTCAAAAGCGCGACTTCCTTGAAATAGAAAGAGTTTTTGAAATAATGTGCAGTTGTGTTTACTACATATTGTAAGGAACAAAATTAATCTAATTCTGTCATATTTAAAGTCAATTTTCTTATATTGATATTTCAGTAACAATGTTATATTATTATCTGCATCACATCGCGCGGCGAGTCCAGCGACGTCAACTTGTCGCAACTTCATAACAACTTTACTAGTTTTTTAATAACGTCAACTATTCTACAGTTTAACCCGCACTATTAAATGAGGTGAAAAGTTATAATAATAAAATTATAAGTATGAATATTTTAATATTAATATTTTTATTATAAATCATCCCTATTTTAAGTTATTACGACGATAAGAATAGTGTAGACCAATTATATGTATTATTGAGACTAACTTCAATTCATCCTGCCGTTAGTTCCAGAGACTCGTTGTTTTGAAGCTTCCTAAACCTGACCACATCTCGGAACAGTATTTCAGTTAAAATCTGTTGCACTAATCTTGTTACCGATTTATTATAAACACATAAATTTTAAGGTATTTATTCTTACTAGACTAATTTAAATTCATTTTCATTCCACTTTCTAAACAAGAAAATTGTTAATACTTTTTGATAAAATGTATGGAAATTATAATTTTATAATTGTCCTTAAATATACATTTTATTAATTGTTCCATCAATATAATGCGTGTTAAACATAAATCTACATCTAACAGCCAATTAATATAATGACGCACATTACTTATGATGTCCATTTAACACTCGTGATAGACAGACAGACGGCCCTCATCTCATACATCACTAATATATATACGTAAGGTCCCTGGATAATTGTAATTTAGTTGTTACTAATGAAAATATAATAGGATTCAGAGACACACTGACTCTCTATGGCACTGGATTTATTGATGATAAGACTTAACCTTCTATATGAAGGATACAATTAAATAATCTTGTATAAACATATTATTTTTAAGACTCACTGTTTATAAAGTTATTAAAATTTTAAGAAACAACGATGTTTATAAGCACTACTTGTGTAATGATGAAAGTTATTTGCATACGAAAACTTTGTTAATACTTATATCAAGTAACGCGGACGAAGACACGGGTGTATGCTAGTACATATAAAGTAGTCTCATAATTCTAATACAAAAAACCGAAAACATGAATCTCTTAAATAAATTATTAAAAAAAAATGTTTTTTTCAGATAAGTTACTTTTTATGTTATAATTCTTTAATATTTTCTTTTATTTTAAAATGATTTTAATGTTATATTATTGTAATTTATTCGAAGTGCTTAAAAATACATGGAAAAGTGCTTAAAAACTAGAATTTTATTCGTTTTTCTATTGTATTTTTCCTCGATTATCGACACTGGCGTCACCCAAAAAAACACAAGGAGATAAAATTATCATATTCGGTTAGCCAGTTTGTCATTTAGGAGACAACATTTAAATCCTAAAATACAATCAACTCAAAAACTTTCCTTCCCCTTTTTCTTGTTTAAAGTCTAGTTTCAGTAAATTGGCTCCAGGATTGCAAATATGGATTACGTAGCCCCGTTAAAGTGAACTGAGTCATCGGCGATTGGTTTCCCGAAGATGCGGTAAATGTAGGAGGGAAATGAGAATTACATTCAAGGAATTAAAGACAGTTTAAATTTTATTTTAAACGACGTCTTTGAAGCGAAGCCAAACCTGAAAGCGTGCATTTGAATTGCTCGTTGCCTGGTTCGAATCTCATCTATGATAAGTACGACCACCTCCCGCTGATAGCTTTTATATCCTACACGATAACATAAAGAAACGTTCGCGTGTTCTTTACCAAAAAGATGGATTAATAAAAGAATTTCAGATCTCTCAAAAATTGCTAAAGAATTTTCTAGATTCAATTCTAATAGACAGTCGTAAATATAAATTAAAGTGTTCATCCGGCGACGTATTTTGGCAGAGCTTCAATCTATCGATGAAACTGAGGAATTAAATGCAAATGCAGGCTGCGACGTGAAATTGCCATCGCTCCGGGAACCTGGGGAGCGTCTCCATTGACACATGACGACTGTACCACGGAAAAACAGGTTTGTTAAAGGAATGGCCGGTGATGTTACTTGATATAGGTAACGAAGTTGATATTAATATGGTAATATGACGTGGAAATTATTAAAATATATGAAATGTAATGTTTATTGGAATAAATCATACAATATTAAATACTACAGATAAATTCTAGCATATCCGCAAGCAAGAATGACTTAAATAATAGTGCATAACAGTCCGTCAGAACAATGGAAACAGTTCTCTAAGAATAGTTCGTTGCAATTTTACAAACAGACAAACTTACATGTTAGATTGTTCTTGTTTTAAACTCATAAGAATTAAAGGAATTACAGAGAATAGAGAAGATAATTACGATTACAGGTGAAATATATGTATGTAAAAAAAAGATAAAAAGAAATGAAATAAGAAGATACTTAAGATGTGGTCTGAATTTAATACCATCATATTCATCGTCTGATAAAAATATCTTTAAATAGATTACAATACTAAGACCATAATACAATAGAAGTAATAGTTTTGTATTTATATAATATTTAATAGAAAATCGTTGAAATTAACCCAACAAGTCGTCTAGACTATGTACATTATATATTATAAGTGAACCCTGGGACAGTAACCTTATGTACAGTTAAAACTCTGTGTACATAGTGAGTACATAGTATAAGGAAGGTTGTTGATATAAACATGTTATTGTAAGACAACACCACACCTACACTACTCGACCGTCACCGGCACCAGACAGACAAGAAATGAATACAGGTTCAGAAAACAACCTAATATAAAGGTTACAGAAGAAACGACGTTAAGACAAAACAATAATATGATATACAATATATATATTGTTTCATTAATTACTTATTTTTCTTAGGTACTAAATGATTTATGCTAGAAGACCAAGGATTAAACTTTCCATTTCTTAGCCTCATCATAAAGATATACTAAGATATACATCAATTATTTTCATTTAATATTAATTGAGAGCACCATGATACTATTTATCAATATATGACATGACATTTAAAACGAGTAAACCAGAATTATAAGTGCGTAAAGTTAAAATATATATTTCAAACATATAACGTCATGTACCCACACGTTACTTTATCAAGACGGCTGCCTTCTGTGACATTGAGGTCAATGTCTGCATTTTTGAACTCAATCAGTTTAACCTCATACACACTGTCAACCAGAGGACTCTTTTTCTATATAAGAAATTCTAATTAAGTGATTGGATTGAAAATAATTCATAAGTATATATGTAGTATTGACTTCCTATACTGTTTGATGTAACTACACCGACTTCATGTAACAAACTTTAAACATAATATTTATCTAACTGATTACGTTTTCGTTACATGTAATACATCGGTGACTTATTGATCCAGCTTATTGATCCAGGAACCCAGCGATTTATTTCGAATTTATTAAACTTTTAAGAACATTATAACGTATTATTTTTAATGTCTCATAGTTATTTTTAATGAACCTCCCATCATTAATGTAATATGCCACAATAATTAAGAGATTAAGACATATTCGAAAAGTATACGCTCAGCAAAATACACAGAGAGACAGACAGGCCCTTGTTTAGAATATTAGTCATATAAAGAGTGACAAAACATGATAAAAGAATGTTATGTTTGTGAATTAAATAACGCAAGATTAGTAATTTAGATGGTGATTAATGAAAGGTAAGAGTCAACCTTTAAGGGTTGTTTCATTTTATAATCCAATAATCGCTGGTCCCGAGGTCCGCGCGGTGTGTTACGGTCACTCGTCGCCGGAGTGATCCCTTCATCCTATAATTAAATCATTAACATTTATATATGGAGCTGTGACAGACGCCGCGACAACACTCTCATACAACAATAACAGGATGTACACGCGACCAGATATTAGGAACGAAAAGAGGTCAAGAAGAAAACATTATATGAAATATTTGTACTGATTGTTAGTTAAAGTGAGGTGGATTTAAAATGTATAAAGTAGGCCTCGTCATTATCAATACGTGATTATTAAATATTTGTCAAACAGGTTTACTTTATGTAGGTTAAAATATAAATGTAAATGGTCCTGACCGTCGCATTTTAACCAGCATATTTATATTAATACAGAATTAAATATATTTGTTATGAAATAAGTTATGCCGTTTATGATACGAAATACTAAAATTATGTAAATAACCAAATTCATTATAATTAAATTCAGGTTAATTTTTTTATTTCTTATATGTCAAAGAATAATCATTTAAAAGCACCTTAAAATTATATTAGGTATTCACAATGTCTAATGAAACCTCTCTAGTTAAATGCATCTATTTTCATGAGTGTATATAAAGTGGCTTTATATATTATACATATATATGTTTTTCTCTTAATATAAAGTTAAAGTATAAGTGTATTAAGGTAGGATCTACGTTCGGTCAATCCGGTCCCGTATTATGTATATATGGTTGTTGTAATTATATCAATTATCTTCAATCCTCGTGTGATCTCCAATCGTACTCATTTATTATGTTATATGACGTCCTTTTAATTTTATCCAAAGTTTTATTTGGGGAGCAGACTATTATTTTATTGTCAAAAATGACAATGTTTCCATAAGTGGTCAAACTTCTCATAACTTTAATTGAATTAATGATTTACGAAACCGAAATTAAGTTTAAAAAATTTGAAAAAGATCCAAAGCTGTATAAAGAAATATTAAATATTTTTATTTAAGATATTTTCTTTTAAATTGTCAATCTATATGTGTTTATAGTTAAAGTTAGATGTGTTTGTCAATATTTAATATGAAAGTTAAGCTGCGAGGCGCCCCCTATCGACGGGATGTCGTGAGTATTGATGGTGAGGTAGGTGCGGTGTTCTCACAGATCGTTACATTTAAGAGTGTCTTCGTCGTCACATTCAAGTATTATAACGGACTATTATATTTTAATATTATTGCAGTTTAAAGGCTTACTGTGTCACGGTAAATTTCAATTACATTAATATTTTCACGAATAAAGCATTAGTATCTGACAATATAACTATATTTAGGTGTTTTGTTTATTAAAAACAATTAAAACCAGTCGAGACTACGTTTAAGATTTAAAACTTGTATTGTAAATTAAATGTCTGAGCTATATTAAGAAAAATTTAAATTTACTTCATTGGAAAAAAGTCTGCTACCTCATAAAATAACAAACCTATTCCACGAGCGACTCTCCAGTAATAAACACGTTGTTTATTTTATTTCAATTTTTTTTGAGTCATTTGAATGTGAACGCGGTATTAGCTTGAATTCAGAGTAATACACGAACCTGTACCAACAAGACAAAGAGGGCTTTATAAGGATTATTATGATATTAAAAATTGGAGAAACGGCTTTCGTTTTCATAATATTGTATCTTTAGAGTGAGCTCACTGAGCTTAGTGAGGTTTATGGATATGATTTATGTATATTGATACGAAAATACCGCGGTAACTGAAAATATATGAAACTTCACGAGGTGAACTTGTAGGAGTGGAACTTATTATTACAATCGTTAGTAGAGAGCTAACAGGTTTCTAACGAATCCAAACAATAATTATCACGATCTAATTTAATTTAATAAAGCCAGATATATTTCCTAACAAACTTTTCTCTTTAATGATGCAGGAGCTACTCAGCTGCGGATATAGGATGCTACGTCAGTTCCGTTCCGGGATCACTTCCCGTTCCACACTCATTAGAAACCTGTCGTTTGCGATATCTAAAGCGTCGCAGCGCCATATGTAACCACGTTATACAACATCCTGCCTGTTTAAATACACCCACATACAATATTATAATGATCAAGTTGAAATACTACGGAAAATATAGAGAATATTTAAGTTAAAAAAATTCTGGACAAAAAACTGTTTAGATGTTTTTAGATTCACAATTTCTAAGTTAACGTTGGAACATCCTTCAACATTCAATATTCCCCGATAGATTATTGGCTTCTATACATCATGATAAATTTTACTTTCAATAAAATGAGATCGTACAAGATGTCAGCGAATTTTCTGAGGAACAACGAACGACATTTTTGGGGGAAAATAAAATCTGATATGAATTAATATGAATCTTTCATAAATCGTTCGAGAACAGATTTAAGGTTGATATTAATTCTTAAAATTTTGATAAATTCTGTGAGTAGTGTAATCGAGCGTCAATAGGTTTGGTGAAAGAATAAAATCAAACGCCTTACTCCATCCTTAAAGCGGCTTCGGATTGGACTATAATGATGGACACGTATGAAAAACAATACAAAATTCCAAAGAATATTTGTGTGTCGGCGTCCAGACCAGACATATGTATGTCTGTATTTTCGACTTTTAAGGCTCGTGGTGTTATTAGAGGTTTCGGTTCCTTGGGAAACCAACATCCCCAAAGACCATGCCATCGAGGTCAATAATTATTAAGAGGTCACTAAGAATAGGTTTGTTGTCAATGTGTACGCGGTAGAAGTAGAAGCGAGAAGTATAACATCTATATCTCTTAACAACGGTGGAGGTGAGCGTTTAACGCGCGTTAGACAGGAGCCCCTTAAACCTACACCTGGGTCGCAAGTTCCAGGCACTGTTGAAGCTCCTCTCCCTGCAACGATGGACCAGGCACCCGCACGATAAATAACATTGGATTCTGAGAGCTTTCGTCTCCTACTGAACAGTATAAAAATCAGTCAACATCCGGATATACTTTGCTAGAATGACAAACATAGATCTATAAAGTACATACAGATATAACTACATTTAGTACTGTCAGATGCATTCCGTTAAAAGCCATAATTTCAAACCGAATGATACGATCGAGGTGATCATCTGACTGTTCTGTTCACGGTCACGCCGGCCATTAGACAAATATGTATAACGACTGGCTATTTACATCGAACAACAACACTTCCTGTCACGAAATATAATTTTAATGGATTCCAAAGATCTCTACACGAGTTGTGTAAACTACATACTGAACTGGGAAATAACACAATTAAATGTGATCATTATGTTAAAAGTATTTAATTCTTATAAATGTAGTGTAAGCACATGTTAAATATCCAATAAATCCAAGTTCTGTATACTACTTCAAACACACGTCGTTCCACATTATCATTTGTGTCACGTATTTTACATTTTTAATTAACTCACATGGCTTTAAACTTTGTAACGAACGAACTGTACAAAAATAAAAACTGGATAAATACTATTGGACGTATATTTAAAAATGTTTTATTTTTCACTCTTTTTTCTTAAACTTAGTAATTTCACTTCAAATGTTCGTAATTTTAGCAAGTGTACATCATTCATTTATAATATCTAGTGAGAGCGGTATACTTGGTTGTATATAAACTTTTTTACAGCTGCCGTTAAAGAATGCAGCATCCTCGTGCCGATCTCTGGAAGACGTGAATATTATCACAAGTCTCGTGATGTAAGATGGAGCAATGTTGAACGACATCTCAAATTAGACTTCGACAGATAAGCTCTAGTTAGTGTCGAGACGGACCGACGTGAGAATAGTTGAAGGAAATAGTTGGATAGAATTGAGAACGTATTTGGCAGCAGAAAATATCAAAAAGTTTAATCCTTTAACTCAATAACAACGGATCTTAAAGAAACTGTAACTTATAATAGAACTACCTTGAATTTGTATCAAGAAGTGAGAGGTCACTAAGATAATGCTTCGACGGGATATTTCTCCTCCGAGGGTTGCTTTGATAGCGTCATTATTATTAATAGCAACCTTTTAATGATACATAAATGTATTAACTTAAACTAAATATGACACGTAAGATGTCCGCATGTAACGCAAGCGTAAGCTGGAAATAAGTTTATAGTGAAACATTGGTACCAAATATTACTGAAGTACCAAAAGCTGGAAAAGGTTTTGACATATATTGAGTTTGAAGTCAATAGCTGACTTACAGACATCTCTTTGAGTATAGTTGTATATCAATCTTAATTGTTATTTAAATAATATTTTTTCATAAGTAAACTTGATTTTTCTTGCATCTTCCGGAACTACAAAACGTAATTCACTTGTACATACTATCTTTTTCAGATAACTACGAAGTTCAACATTTTTATTTTCAAATTTTCCCATCTTTTTGATTATATAATAGCAACCGTGATCATACACAATGTGACTAAGAGTTAGCGTATTTCACAGGTATCCAGAATAGTATGCTAGTAAATGAAGAAATAGTTGGCCTTAGACAACAAATAACAAGACTAACTGACAGACACTCTCATCTAGTATAGTCGTGAACACAGGTGCTGTGAAGGAACGGAAACGTCGGGTGAAAATAATAAAATATAATCATAATATTAATAATTTTAAATTAAAAATATATATCGAATAACATAGCAATATTAAAAACCGATGTTTTAAAGTATATTATATGTTCAATACAGTAGTAGTAATGAATATATAAGTATTAAAGTATGATATTGATAGGATGAGTTTATAACTATTGTCGATCCTCTCCGCTCATAACTTTTTATTGTCAAAGTTTACAAGGATTATTAATCTACAGGCACTACACACATTGATACTGTCGGTAATACGTTGACTGTGAGAACTCACACTAAGAGTATTATGATCTTGAAAAAATAAATGGTTGTGAAGTAGTCATTTACTTGAAATTAGATTAAGAGGCTGTTTTAGATCATCACAGAATGCACCGTGGGATTAAATGCGAAGATGATAAGAGAGATGACAGGAGTTTTCGGAATATGTTCTATTAAAGAATGTACAAATAAATAACAATCAAATATCAGTCAGATGAACAGTCTTCGATAAACTCTCCCACTTGCCCTTTAATAGATTTTATTATGATAATTGTAAGGTTTTAATTGAAATGTCAATAAGTTTTTTTTAGCGCCGAATAAGTGAAAAATTAAATAATGCTATCATCGGAGTGTCTCAAAATTTTAAACGACCTTTGTGCAAAAATAAACTTAAGTTGACTCGGTACGAGACGATCTCAAAGACTCTCCAAAGAAATAAAGTTACAAAAATATAACAAGAGAATGTTTTACGAAGTTATTTTCGATCAAAATGATGTCTAACTGTGTAGTTTAATTGATGTGTGTATATAGAAAGGGATTTTATTTAGAGCTTTAAACATAAAATTATAAATGTTAAACCATGTTTAAATTATAATTTAATTACTAAATGAGGGAGTCTGCTTATAACGCAACTTTACAAATGGAAAAAGATTTTTCTGAATCTGTTTAAAGCGTAATAAAGAAAATACAGCAAATGTATTTACAGAAATGTATAACAATGAATTTATTAACTTGTTCTGAAAGAGAGAGACGTAACAACATCTATAAGAATTAAATGATTTAATAGTTTCTCGTTTATTTTATTTTTATTAATTGAACTATGTAAGACTTCTCCTCTAAAATAACTAATGAACTGCACACCAATTAAATACTTATATGTCAATCAATGTTATATTTACTGTAAACCAGTTAAGCTGATCCTAAGTGACCTAAAAGTTTTCATTGGCCGACAAACAACGTTATCTAATGAAATTGCTTTTTAACCGAGCATCGCCAGGACGTAAAAATGCGAATATGTTTTCACTAAATATATAACATTTAGTAGGTTATCAACGTGTCATGATATATGTAATAAATTAAAGAACAAATAAATAAACTAGAGAGTTATAAATGGTACAAAAAATAAAATGCCGGAGTTCAACATAAAGGGAGCAAGAAAAAATATGCCTCGGTCTGCTAATTCCATTTCATCTTGTTTGTATGTTTTGTAGTTCGCTTAGACCGCACTCCGCACTCGGAATATATTCTTTTAAATTTTACTTTAAACATATATATTATATAGTATAAATGTATATTATTTAAAGACTGACGTCATTAACTTGAATAATCACATATATTAACATTCACGTCTCTATTGAACAATTCATTTTAAAACATTATCATTAACCCCGTCGTGCGTCAACAGATGGCGCTGCTCGCCAACTACGCGGTCACTATGAACTAAAATTATTTCCGCTAAACCTATTGTCAAGTACAAGGACACGTAAGTCATTTATTGTCACATCATAATATACAATTGAATGTTCATGTGTATAATTCCAGTTGGTTCTGTCAACAGAAACTCTTATATGAGTTATTAAGCGTGAAATGGTTAATTTGTTTTTTTAAGCTGCGACTAATTTATCAATAATCATTCAAGTTGAAGATGCAACAAGAAAAGTTGCCGTACATACCGTTTAAAATGACCCTCGACCTTCGACCTTGACGGGAAGTGACGCGCGATACTTTAATGACATTTTTGTTTTGAAAGAAACATCGTAAAATCACAATAATTATAATTTATGATTATTCTCCAATCTCCAGCATCATTTACAACATGGACGTTTACAATAAAAGAAAGAAATATATAGAAATGGTTATTTTGATTTAAAATATATTTAATCTATTTGATTTATGATGTTCAGTGTGTGAAGAGTCAACATGTAGTGTATTAATTCACCGCACACGTCTCTAGAAGTGAGTTTAACAACTTTTATTATGAGAAAGAAAAGAATTTTCGTTATATATGTTGTTTGTAAAGTTCTCTTGTTCGTGTTATTGAAGACGAGAGGTCGTCCACGAAGTTACAAAGCTCGAGAGTAGTTCAAATAAAAAACAACAAGAATTTGGGAATTCTAACGTATACGTGGAAAAATATAGTATGTTTTATATCATATATAAAAAATATTAAATACAGAGACAAAGCGGTCCAAGTCAGGAGCTCCAGATCACATTCCTCGCTAATAGAAGCCGTTCATCCACCAGTACAGTGGACGGCACGTCAAGTATGACGTTTTTACCTTAACAGGAATCGCTTTGAGAGTTATGTAAATTGTTTAGTCGTAATGTATGAAGTATTCCTCGCCTTTAACACGAGTCGGAAACAATTCAATGGAACGGTTCACAACAAAAATACGTTCAACACGGGCTGACACGATCGTAATGTCGTATAATGACGAAGTTTCTAGAAGCTTATGGTTACTTAACAAATTAGGAATTTGTTCTCAATGGGATTTCAATTTATTTGATATTATATTTTCCTCGAAGTGTTAGGTAGGTATTCATGATCGGCCGACTAACCGCTTGACTTCACTTCCACTAACAAATTCTATTTAATTGATCATCAATTATAATTTATTATACAGAATGGAAAATTTATAAACACCAACAGATATCGAACTTGTGATGTGGAATATAGCATTACAAACTAAGCTATCGTGCACTCTCTGGAAAAGGAGCAGACTCGAAGACAGTCCGCTGGTCAAATAAACTACATCATGTTATTTAATATGGAAACTTATATTTTTGTCTCTCTTATAGCATGCCTGAAACTATGGCGTCTCTGTGCTTACTTTCTTTTTAAATGATCGAATACTTTTAGTACTCACTTATAAGGGCTTTGTTATCCAAAAACAATTTAATAGTCCGAGTATCAATTTTATATAAAAATACCTGCCTGTTTTAATGTCTCTAAATGGAACAAGATCACCGCATCCTAAGAGGTATTACTTCTAATATGGAACAATATATTCATATCTATTGACGTGAGAACAGTTTGTTCTTCAGCTCTGAGAGTGTGCAGTTTTAATTCATGAAACCCTCATAAAGCCTGTTGCCAGCCATCCATCGACCAAGTCCCGGAGGAGGGGGGGGGGTTAATAAATATAAATAGTGTGACGGGGCGAGGTCATACGGGGACCTTAATTTGGCCCATTCAATAAAGGGCGCTGGTTCATTGTAAGATAACTGTCGACCTCCACGTAATGAGACCTCCACGATATATATCCTTCAGAGGTGACGACATCCAGCCTATAACAATATAGTACGGAGAAGTTAATTGAGGTTCAACTGAAACATATTATAACATGAGTAAGCATACTCATACAAAAAGCAGTAATGACTGACACTAATGTCTTATATGACGACTAACAAAATGAGTGATAGAAGATGACAACTCGTACGTAAACAGTTCATTGTTGTAATTTTAATAATACAAATAAACATCGGTGGCGTAACGATGTCTGACATAAGATTCTACAACAAATATCGAGAACATTCTATCGATTCACGTTCCAGTGACCATATCATATTGTTATAACGAACAAATGAATCAACCGTCCACTAACAGTCGTACGTTCCTAGAACATTTAATTCGCTCGAATCGATTTTTGTTTACAAACATTATTAAGAACAACTGATAGTTCTCGTTAATACGGACAAGACGGCCGCCTGACGATCCTCTCCACACTACTGACTCCGCTTTACAGAAGGCCGAGTCGTTAGTGAGTGTAGTCAGTAGTGTGCGGTGTGCTCGACTCGGGCGCACCGAGCCTGGCACGGACTGGTACCGCCTGGTACGGCCGAACACGCACGCGCGAACACTGCTCGCACTAAATACTACCCTATTACACAAAACATAAGGCATATATTCGACCACATGCCCTGAACAAACGACTGGGCTTACGTCAAACCTTTACACGGACACAACGAGTTTAGACTTTAGATACTTGAAATAAAATTTAAAGTAAAACATCGGCGATTTGAAATGTTCGAGATGGCCTAAAAATGATTTATAGAAAAATGTAACGTATTACAATAATATAAGGTTCAATTTCATATACCGGGAATTTCTAACGAGTGACAGGTAGAATTAGCAAAGATGTGCGACTGTGAGCTAACGGGAAAGACTGAGGGACTTAGAGAAGAGGTTTGAACGAATTGAAATATATTAGAGAACAAAATAATAGTTAGAAATGAAGGTTATGACGAAAATAATGAACACTAGAATACAACGGGAGAGGTCTATCAGAGTAGAGGAATATTATTAGTAGATATAAGATAGAAATTAGTTTGTTAATAAGAAGTAGTTAATATACTTAATAATAAAGTATAAATAATAATGAACCAAAAGTCAAAAGCGATCTCAAGTAATCTAGAGTTAAGAGTTCGGTTTAAAAATTCTAAATCAAAGGCAATTCTAGAAGCTAAGTTGTAGAGTGAAGTGTCTCTGGCGGAGAACAAACAAAGTGGAAAGTGAAGTTAAATTGAAAAACTACGAGAATCAGCTCCAACAGACGCACGGACGAGATGCTCGTCTACCACATACAATATACACGACTAAACATACCGTTTGACGTTCACACACACAATACTTACAGTATGGAGTTTAGTAACATTACAATCTATCGCACTGTTTTCTTGTTAGCAATCTTTATCTGGTTTATTTTAAGCCACGTATTTTAGCAGCGCATCTAAATCATCTGTAAAGATTGCTCCATCTAAAACACATTAAGCCTGATTTAATATCATTGGTAATGACGGTGGATGTCTCGTGAATGCACAGAATCATTTCAAATGCAAACAAAAACTTCATTGGTTAGTTTTTACACAACACCCAAATTGTTTATTTATAGAGATGAGTTATGTCAAGTTATAGTTAGTCTTATTTGGAATTATTATATTCCATACATTCTTGTATACTAAAGTGGAGTTCAAAAATTGTTTTAGAAACAAGACTGCCTGCTGCAAGTTATACTACATACAATGATCTTTTACAATATTATGATTTGACATTACGATCTCCGATTCTGCCTGTGAAAATTGGTTTTCTCAGGAATAAATAATGCAGCGTCATGGATACAACGATAAAATACCGTCACAATTAGTAAAAAACAAAGATTAAATACGTACATATTAGAATATTTATATTATAAATGTACCTAAATGAAATTTTATTAAAATCAAATCGCGTTTTAAACTGCAGGAGACAGAACATGGTTGTATTACAGTGACAAAACACTAAAATAAAGATTTGAACAAATTGGATATCTTAGAGTTAATGTGAATCTTATTAACATAGAAACAAGGTTTGGAGTCGAATGATCATCACGGGGAGGTTCAACTGTAGACAGAACGTTGACCTCGAGCCGTGGGAAAGTGATCTTTGGGTGCGAACGCGGTTTGGGAAAGTTTACAAATAAAGTACTTGCCGACTATTATAATAAAAATGAAGCATCGTGACGAAAACGATGCGGCTCATGACACACTGACGGCGGGGAGAGAGATAAGAGTGTGGTGTGTGAACGAACGGGGACAGCCCTGGAGCTAAATGTGGCTCGGAGTGTAGTGCGAGGGTCAAGGACGACTGATAACAGGTCACGCACTCGTGATAACACACACGCAGTTCAAGGTGAAGATAGAAGGAACACTAATTATACTTCGTGTATTAATTATTTTAAACATGTCTTATGTATCTTTGGTAAAGATTGTATGACAGTTCACCTTTTTTTTATTTCCTGTTTACAAAGTTAAAATAATTCGTTTTCGTATATGAAATATTATATTTGTAAATATTATTGGAACAAGGAAAGTTGTGTAAAAATAAGGAACATATCTATAAAGTAAAACTGACGGGGAATTTCGTGTTATCAAAACTTATAAAGATATGTTGACTTCTTAGAGAATATTCTCCTTGAGATAAAGAAAAACATTAAAGTAATTACAATGTATGTAATGAATGTCTGACCACGGACATGCAGGAAAAGAGATGTTCATAAACTGTTTTATATTGGTTATTTTCTGTCTGTTTGAGAGTTTATTACGAAATAATCTAAATAAAGATTCTAAAGAGACCAACATTTGTCAATTAATCGGTCATATGCGAACTCTTTCTAAAAATATCTGTTAAAATTATATTAAATTTCACTTGAAACATTTACTTGAATAATTTGTATGTACTCTGCTCAGTGTTCTTTGTTAGCCTTCAAACAAATGTAGGTAGTTCCGAAAGTGATCATAAACTATTCAACTTATAAAATTTCGAGATAATCCCTACTAATCCCTACTAATATTATAAATGCGAAAGTAACTCTGTCTGTCTGTCTGCTACGCTTTCACGCCTAAACCACTGAACTGATTTTAATGAAATTCGGTACAGAGATAGAGTTGACCTTGAGAAAGAACATAGGATAGTTTTTATCCCAGACTTTTGAAAGGTTCTCTTGGAAACGCGATATAACCGAACTCCACGCGGCGAAGCTGCGGGCGGAAAGCTAGTTCTTAATAAGGAACAAATTATGAAATCTACAGAATATCAGAACGAAATTGACAAGGTACACTGATGAAATTACTTAGAAAAGACTTAACCAACTGTACTTGTACGATGTGTTATAGTGCTGGATGTACATATTACATCCTGAGAGTTAAACTATTCAATGTCCCGTCACTGGTAGACAGGGGCCAGGCGCTGCTAAGCTGGACGGAATGAAAGCTGTAATCTGTAGAGGCGAGGATACAGCACGCGCACATTACGATACTCACAAGCTATTGCTGTACCACGTTCATAACACAATCCCTACTAATATTATAAATGCCAAAGTAACTCTGTCTGTTACGCTTTCACACTAAACCACTGAACTGATTTTAATGAAATTTGGTATAGAGATAGAGTTGACCTTGAGAAAGAACATAGTTTTTATCTCAGACTTTTGAACGGCTCTCTTGGAAACGTGATATAACCAAACTATACGCGGCCGAAGCTGTATATAGTTTTAATTATTAGTTTGTGATAGCATGCGTGCTCTATACTATAATCGCTAATTGTCTTGTGTTTCCTTGTCAGTGTCAGTAATCGATGTACAGCGCGATGTGTTTTAAGGTCGTCAACTCGTTATTTTTATCGTAACCAGTCAACGAGGTACAGGGTCGGTGCTGTTATAAACGAGGAGCGGCATCTCATTTTCCAATACATTGGCTTCGTCTGGGTCCACATTAAACACAAGGAATGCTCTGAATATTAAATGTACCTTTTACGATTCGCTAATTAAAAATAACTTTACACTATCATCTGGTAGCATGTAATTAAACGAGATATTCTTACAGAGTAATGTAATTTTATCAAAAATTTTAATGTTATTTTATTAAGTTTATGATTAAAATATAATCCAAATGTTTAATTTGTCCCTATTAAGCATTAACGAACCGAATTAAATGTGCTAAAAGTTTTGCCTGTATCATTTGGTATCATCATATACTGCGGTTCATAATCCACTCACTACACTCCGCTGTTAAAAAAATATTTATTTGACGTTACGATCGACGCTCAACCAATTTTACAAACCATTATTTACATTTGAAACATTCGATAATCAATACATAAGAAGAAACGACTTTATATACTCATAAAATAAAATTAATATAAAAAACTAAATGACACCCCGTTGAAAGGTCGCGTCAGAATCAGAATATTCTGAAAATCTGTGAATCGGTTCAATAAATGTAAATGTGGAACGATTTACAATATAATTCTGTGAATTAATACAGTTATCATGACCGGGAGGCTGGGGACGTCATTCAGGATCCCAGGAGCGGTAAATAAAGATTTTATACAATTTATATTAAAATATATATTAAATATATCGCTCTGCCTGCTGCTGCTATATTCCGATGTGATAATTAAAACTGTATTTCATTATTATCGGCGTTATAAACATGTTTAACGGCCATTTTGAAATGTCTATGCAATTATTGCTTTCTTGTTAAGTTTTTAATTAACTCTCCGAGACGCGAGTCATTCATGTTTTCATATTTCATTCGTTTCCAAAGTATTCGTTTTGTTTTATTTCATTACATATAATGAACATTTCGTTTCGTATAACTCTTCATCTGTTGTAATATTCGCAACAAACAGAATTTTAAACGGTCCACTAAATATTAAAACAATAATGAAAGTCATTCAGTCTGTGTTTAAAATATATTGAAAGTACACTCCTTTAACAAGTTTTCATATTTTCGGAAAAACTTATTAGATACGAACTAAAATTATTGTTTATAAATTAAAACTACTTTGTTTTTTTTTAAACGATAGCAAACTTCTGTCAGATCATCATTGAAATGAAATTTGAAAACAGTTTTCAGCCATTATTCACATACGTAAAATATCTAAAACAACATTTAATAAAATCTCAAACATACTTTCATGTAAATATTTTTATAAACCAGCTGATCGTTTTCTAATAAACAGGTTTTCTAATCCAAAACCATATAATTTATCAAAGTATATATATTATATTAGTCATTGTGTGTGTTTGTACATTACATTGTTTAAGCATGAAACACATTTTTAATACAAATTCTTATCGTTACATTACAACGTGGCTGTCAAGTTCAAGGTGACTCCCACAAGGTTCTTTAATAACTGTTTACACTCGCGAAAATAAAGAACCGCGACGCATTATTGTGTTTATTATTACCCGACTACAGAGAAGGAGGTTCTGTTATTCTCCCATTGTATAAGAATGAAAGTCAGTTCTTACGAATGTTGGGCCCAAATTTAAAAGGAATTTTAATATTTTTGGTAATGGTTACTTAGTGAAATATATCAATTTTTTTTTTTGCTATAATTTTGTCTGACAATGACTCTAATTTTTTTTGTTTTCATATTTCTAAAGGTATTCTTCCTCAAATAGATACAATGTGCAGTATATGTATGTCTTCCTATAGTATATACAGTGACAAATGTCTCTCAATTGTTGTTCACGAATGTTCTTTATCCTATATCATTACACAGCAGTGAGTGTGAAGGAAACAAAGGCTAGAGGAGTGTTCGCAACAGGTGATGTGGTGGACCCTTCATCAACGTGTACACGACACACCCAAGAACAACAGACGGCGCGACACTTGAGGAAAATGTAGCGAGCACTTTAAGAGATTCAGAAATCAGAATAAATCACAACTGACTCTTAAAGTTCTATCAAACATTATTATTACTCAAAAAGTATTTGCCTTAAAGTGTCGTTAGCTTATAATTAAATATTGCAATAAAAGGGCATACATTGTAATTTATGATTACAATTATTAACAAATTAATCAACATATTAATAACAGTGTGACAAGAGAAAAGTTTCTTTTTTGGATACTTAAATTAATATGAAAATAAAAATTCATGAATAATTTTAGAAAACAGCATCTTATATTACGGAACAGCTACACTAGACGTTGTAATGAAGGTTTCTGTCAGCAAGGGTTATATGGCAGAACAACAAACATACCTTTTATATAGCGGTACTTATACTATTAATGTGACCTACCCGCGTCACACACTCACAGAGGTTTGAACACAGCTTACCTGGAACAAATATTGTTAAAATTAATAATCATATATCTCATATCTTCTTCTTCCTGGCAATCCCCCAGCTATAGCCAGGGTCTGCCTTTGATATGCCTATGATATATATCATATATTCATATTTATTAGACATTACCCCATGCTGCAGTTTAACTGAAAGAGATTTGTCAGCGATTCTTTCTAATAAGACATAACTTACTGATGTACGTATATACAGGGTGACTGGTGAATTACTATCGATATTTGAGGACGTGATATTTGACGATCATATATGACAAAATAAAAATTAATATAACATAAATATTAATAAACTTCTAAGTAAAGTTAACCAAAAGTTGTGTAATTAATTACGCATCGTGTGAACACCCTACAGATTAGGTATACACTGACACTCACACATACGCGTGTCGTGACGTAGTGTTGTATCAGCACGTCGCCGCACGCGTCCACACTTGAACACTTGGAACGTGTCAACACTTTATTTATTCATACGGAAATTTTGTCAAAAATTAAGTGCCTATTTTTTTTACATAATTCGAATGAGAATCATGTACCGAGTATTCTCCTTAAATATTGATAGTAATTCACCAGTCACCCTGTATATTTGATCTGAAGTTAATATAAGAGATGTTAGAATGTGTCTGAGATTTAAAGGTTGTGTCATAGTGTCAGGGTGTAACAATCAATAGTCTCAGACTAATCTCTTAAGGTAGATACAAATGTTATTAAGTATATTGAAGGAATTACTCGTGGTTGTGGTATTTGAATGAAATATTAAGTTTATTGAACTTATATTAATTTATTGCGAGACCAATTCAAAAGTAAGTACAAACAGTCATGTTTCAAGGGGTAGAGAATCACCGGTGTCAGGAATAACGAACTATAGAATGGTTTCGTTCCATCACATCAATTCTAACATGTATAATAATTAATAAGTAGGTATAAGAGGACTAACTCAAACAATAATAATACTATTAACTTAAACATACAAGAGAAATTAGATCCATTTAATATTGTCTATAAGTAAAGGTCAAATAAGACTTCATAATTTCCCAATACTGAATGTCACCACCATATTTGGTGGTAGTCTTTAAGTAATTCCGATACTATACTTGACGAAACAATGACATATTACTGTATATGTTAATCGAATATTTAAAATGTCCGTCTCACACAGACAGCTTGTGTTCGTCTAAAATTAGTATGAGATATACAAAAATTTGATGACATTAAATTGAATTGAGATGATACATTTTTATTCTTATTTTATTTTGTTTTACTTTTATTCAAATTAACCTAAATAATTCTATCTGTAATGTTTCATATATAACTGAATAATTCGAATGACAAAATTAACATACTTTGAAGATCTTCCTTTAAATATATTTTATATTCGCAAAATATAGAATTTTTATTTAATATTGCAATAAGTAAGAAATAATTACTGCGGCGTTGTAAACAATAATCGTGACAAGTGAATTAATTAATTTCCAAAACTTAAGGTCACGATTGTTTTCTCTAATCAATGAAAAGAATTGAAAACGTCCATTAATTTTTATTTTTATGTTACTTCAGAGAAATCTTAATCAAGTAAGGAGGCTAATACCTCTAAAGAATGACTTTCGCATATAACAATATAATTATTCCGTTTCCCCCCACTCTCCCCACACTAGTTCAGAGCCACAAGAGAATATATGTGTTTATTATATAGTCGGGAAAGGGCAGTAAGGTAAAACCTATTATGAAAAATATTCTAAACATCTCAGGCCAGACCTTTAAATCACAATATAAATGTGAACCTTACTGCTTTCGTTTAGAGAATATTTTGTCTTGTACGGTATGAGAACCGTTAGTGGTTTAAGGATCCATCTTAATTAACTGCAACACAACGAAATGCTATGCTGTGTTCTGTAGTTAGAGGAACGCCGCTCATTCCGACACCGGTTCACGTAAAATACACGTTTATTAAATACTTAGGGTTCATATATAACGTCGGTTTATTATATATTATGTATATTTCAGTGAGATATATAAGAATTATTTTATTTTATATGTAAGTATATGAGGAAAATAAATATCACGTAATGATAAAAACAGCGAATCAGTGTACTTCCTTAAGATCATATCTGTATTGAAATTAAAATTTGATCAAAAGTTATGAAGAAAACGAAGAGGATAAAAGAGATAGGTAAATATAATTGTAGGAGTAAGATTGGTGAGGAGATGTTAACACTAATGTTGAATTTAGCAGTAAATGAATATAATAGCAATGAATGAAGGTGGACGCAAGAGAAGATCGGATTTTTGCTGTTTATGATCCGTTGATAACTTTATAAAAGTTAATAGGTAGGTTTAAAATTCATATGTAGAGGATTAAGACGACCCAGAAGTCAAATATCTCTAGACTTCCCTTGATACCCCTCCTTTTATGAGTCGCGTGAAAGTGTTTTAAGTCGTTCTAACGTCAATACGATTCAATGTAACACACAACCCGTCCCGACCTGTGTGAGACCACCCCTCTACATGAGTTACATCTCTCAAACGATTATACCGTTCGCAATATCCGTCCTCTATCAATTACTTCAGACTCATGTAATTGGATGCAAAAATGTGAGTTCTGTGAGTCACCTGACAAATTACCGTCACGTTGAATGTAATCCGTGTGGAGCGCTTACACCAACATAAGATGATGTATTATACACTCATATACAAATCCGAGGGAAGATATTAAAGTGACGATGACGTCTCTTTAGTTACACTTGTAATATAAAATACATTGGAACAGCAGCGGTGTGACAAAGTTATAAATTGAATAAGATCTCGTCATCGTGGCGTTTATTATTCTAAAAAAATAAATTCCCAATAAGTCTATCCGCTGTGTATGAATAAGAGCCCTCTGGACGGATGTCTCGTCAAATTGATATCAATTGAAGTCCGTCCAGCCCTAGACTTCCTTTAGTTGATAGACGAGCTCCACGATCATTGTTTTGAGGGATATCATAACGTCAATACAACACAATTGTGATCCGCGACGGACCGGCCCGGACCGGCGATACGTGGACTAATACATTACTCCTTGATAGTTCTTTAGCAGTTTCTATTGCATAACATTATGATACGATGACGAAACATACTGTTAATATGATCATTATTAAAGAAAATGTTTCTTTATATCTATTTAATATGTGTAATAACAAAATACCATTTCATCTCTAACAATAAAAGTCGGTTTAAAATTTGAAACAATGTTATTTGACATTAAACCAGCATTACGGAATCATGAAATATATTTTCATACTGACTGTAGACTGTATTAAGTTAATATATATGTGTGTATTATAATAATTATAGTCATTTATTTTTTCATTAACACTATAATCTGATGATCCTAGAAGCTTGCATAAAGTAACTTTGAAAGTGAAACAAATAAAGTGAACGTGTAGACCAAGTTTTCTTTAGTCATGTAAAGTAAACACTTGTTAAAGTATGTTAATATAATCCAAGAAGCTCCTTTTAATTCTCAGCTCCACTCTGGGAGACTGTAATCGATCTGAGACTCAAGCACTTCACTTAAATATAAACGGTTCATTCAAAATGCAAACTAAATAAATATAAGAGAAAGCGCAAAAATAACAACAACAAGTACTTATAAGCTGGAGCTGAACTATTAAAATTGTAGACTTTAATTGCTCTTATAATTAGCAAGAGAACTACCAAGAAACTGAGGATTTTGTACAAAGTGAAGCTGCAATTAGATGAATAAAAACATATTTCATTTGCACTGGCTTCGGTCGACTAGAACACACTCAGAGAGACTTTGATGATACTGACAGACTCAGAGACAGTGGGATCCAAATTAAACGATATATTAAAATGTACATACAAAATGTTCTAAATATATTTATATACTTCTTAGACATGGAGTTTCATTAAGTCAAATTCCTCTATTAAGCATCTCTTCAAGCAAAAACTGACAAAACATAAGATTCTGCTTCGTTTTTCATATTTGTTACAAGTTGTTTATATTCTCGTTGTACATTATACAGAAACAGCACAGACATTTATTTCCTTTCTCAAGTTATGGAGTAAACAAAATTAAGTGAGGACATTCCACTGATACAATGGAGGGCTTATAAAATAAAGAGCATCTGTTTGTATCGTCCGCTCAATACATATTCTATTATCGCCGGTCGGTCTGTCCGAGATGTAGATAATGTATTTTAAATAAAGCCTTCTAAGGCTGCAGCGTGCGATCCAATAAAACTATCTCTCAGTTTTAACTCGATCCGGTAAAGTAGTTGGAGTTTCGACTAGACTCAAAAATGTAATGCATAATAATAAGAATGAAATGCAATAACGTTTATATAAGTGGGGTTATTAATTATTTATTTCAATTTTCAAGAATTGAAAATGTTGTACAAGAAACAGTTATCATTGAAATAGAATTCAATCAGCACTTTAAATTAAAATCAAGAGCATCTAAAATAATATTACTTCGCTTCTAGGACTCAAATGTTAATATCTCCTGTCGCTAAATTTAAATTAATATAATACAAAAACATATACACATATATTAATCTGTTCAATTATCCAGAGTGACCACAAATTTTAATTTTAGCAGAACCTATGTTTAAAATACGGGTCGGTACAGAAAGGCTACAGTCGCTTCAGTCAACTTGCACCGAGAGCTTTTTTCGAATAAGTAAGAAAACAATGAGAAGGTACATCTCCTAGTTAGTGAGTAAAATAATATAAAACAATTAAAATATTCTTAGAAAAAATATCAAGCTATTAGGACCAACCAATGCGAGTACAATTGAAAATGTTACAAGAAAATCTTGAACACCAAAGAGAGCTGTTTCCATGCACATTTAAATTATTAAAACCACAGCACATAAAAAAATCGTGATGCCCAAAAGCGCTCATAAACAAACACAGTCTCACACCTCACTATATATATTTGTATTTTTGAACGAAGCAATTACTGTACAGCAATATTTGAGTTGTAAACCGTAGCAGGGTCGACAAATATTTACGTGTTCCAAATGAGAGTGAACTTTAGGAAGGCATTGAAGTGTTCCGGAACAGTAGATGTGTGATGTGTAGCCTTCGGAGAGAGGGGGGAGGGGGGTCGCTGGTGACGAAGATGTGGGAACCAGAAATAAACTAATAGATACATAAACAATACATTACATCCACCATAGATCTCAAGATCTAGTAATTTAAAATGATAGATGTATAAGAAGCTGAAACCAAAGACAAATTAGAACAATAATACATTATACATATTGAAAAATAATAAATAAGTAATACGAATTCACAATACACAGGATGAATACAAAATGACGACATATGTTTTGATAGTGACTTACTCATCGGTTACAAAAAACAAATATTAGTTGAAGTGAAAAACTTCACTTATAATCGATTCTCATAAAGAAAACAAATGTGTCATTATACTAACACTGTGATATGACAGATTGAACAGATGAGAAAAAAAAGACGTGCCTAATAATTTTACGAATCAAATTATATGTTCTACTGAAAAAATATTCAAAGATTTGATCCATCAGCTATAAAGAAAATAACTTGGAATGCAGTGACCAATTTAGAACATCTTATAAAATTCAGTAGATGTTGGAAATGTATAAAGATTAAAGATGGACGCGTATCATGAAAGTAACGATGACAAAATGATGCTACCTTTGTTAGTCACCATCACCATGCACACATAACTCTGATAACACACAACACACACATATTTTTAAATATTTCACACACTTCATTGTCACGAAGATAATTGTGGAAATTTATGCAAATTCCCAAAAATACTTCGCTAATTCGTCACCGAAGTTGAGGTGGGAAATTTGCAAATTTCATTTTATAAAATTATCCAGCATAAAAGTTATAAAGAGAAAGATTCATGATTGTAATAATATTTATTTATTAAACGAGTCGAACATGTCCGTGCGGGCCCTTGTGTTTATATTAATGTAATAAAAGCAACAACGATTTGATTAAATTCAATGGACCATTAATAGCACATATATTATCGCGTAACGTGTTTCCAATATTGTAATTCCATATTCTTAGCGTCGCGAATTACGTCCTCGTCTTGACAGCCCGCTGGTTGTTCACATTGTTTAAAACTACTGATGTATTCATCGCTTGAAAAATTTAAATCACATTGACAATGACCATTAAATGTTCAATGTATAATGTATACAGAGGTCAGTGACACTCGACAAATTGGAGACATCAATGGCCGGAGGGTACGGGCTTTTATTTTGAATAAATAATATGTGGGGTCATGAGATAGAGATTACAATATGTTCAGATTAAAGAAAGAGAGAGCGGGAGATGTGTTAAATAAAGGAGATTATATCACGACCAAATAAATTAAGAATTAATATTGTAACATGTAATGATAATGTTTGATTAATAATTCAAACAACATAATATAATGTCTTTACAAAGACACGGAGTATTTGTATATCGATTAAGCCATCGCTGTATAGTATTTCATAGAGCACACATAATTACTAGTTTTCCCCGAAGTCTATTTATCGCCAATACCACATTAATTCTAGTTGAAATATACATTTTGTTTCCCAAAATTTCTTATTTAAAGTCCTTAGTAATAGTAACGAGCAGCGTTCGATTTCTGTTTATCAATTATTTAGTCCGAAATGAACACGTAGAATATATGGAGAAAACATGAATTATTCATGGTAATTTTGTAAATGAATGCTAAACAGGCGGATAGGACGTAGAAGCTAATTAACGCTAAAGCTATTTGCTCAAAGCTGTTTAATACAAGCAACAATATTCAGATTTGAAATGAATGGAGTATTATCAGATTCTGAGCGAGTCCCACGTTGGGTGCCAATATGCCTTTCACACAAAATTGGGTTCCGAAGCTTTGTAACGGACCTTTGTTAAGATGGGAAATGATAAAAATTGTAAGCATATGTATAACTTCAATATTTTTTCCATTGAAAAAGGTTCCTTTTTCCTATACAGTACTTAAAGTATCTTTAATTGAAAGAAAATTCGTACATAACTGCATACTTAAAAATACTCTGAAATATCGTGGTTTACGTAACTTTCAGTAAGTGGCACTTCTTTTAGCAATGTTTATATGTATATAAAGGTCTTCTAGGTTTACTAACTGCCGGGTGAAGTAACATTAAAATCAGTTACACCACTTGGGAGACTATCCGGGATGAATAAATCTCACGTTTGTTTTCTCAAGTGACAGAGTGTAAGGTCTAGGAGGAGGTAGTAAGGGCGGCCCTGAGAGGGCGGAGGCACACGAGACGTCTCGGGCCACCAAAAAACGTTTAGTTAATTTATATCACGAGATAAGATAAAGTTCGTGTCCATGTCTTGTAAAATTAAGTGCTCCCAAAACTTTGATTTACGACTGTCCAAAATTTTCTCTTCAAAGTTTAACCTCATTTTAGACTTTGGTTCTCTTACATTTTTTTTGATATTTTTATACAATATTTTTGTTCGGTTTAATATTAAAACAATATTTCATTAATCTCAGTCTAGAACCGTTTAAAATGTTTTTGAAATAAAGTAATCTAATTACGGCTTAAAGGCCCTGAAATAATTAGGACAAACAATTTACTTGATACTTCGTTGGCTTTATATTTAAAGATGATGAAGAAAGCAATTGAATAATATGTATAACAAGATTATGTAACTTAAATCACTGTAAAAGTTGGTTAATTATCAAATATAGATTAAATTAGAATATTTTAATAGAAATAATACAATGTCAATACAAATAAATTTATTATATAAACACAGAGCAGTCCCATCTAAAGTTCTCAGGTCATATTAACACACGTCACCTTTTCCAGATCATTGAACTGGTGGTCATTTGCTTGAAAGGACTTTAAACTAGCGATGTTAACTTAGAGGCTAAGATGTGACGATTTATTTGATATGGATTAAGATATTAAAACTTATCAAAATTTAAATTTTCAACAAACGTCATTCGAAAATACATACGACCATACTATGCTTACGTAAAACGGTGGTAAAAATACTTTGACAACAATTAAAAAGCTACTAGTTGTTTTATAACCTAATGATTTTAATCTAGAAAGTCTTTAGATATTATCATAAACAAAAATATTAACTGGCAATCGTTCACAGATCGTTAATAATATATAATGCTATGATTATTTTATAAAAAGCTAAGTTATGAAGGGAAACAGGCAGCAGACGCGTTCCCTTAGTGAAAGTGTTCCCACGACACTAGTTGCGACATTACCACGCAACAGATACTACGACAAAACAACAACATACACGAACAGACGTATTATTACTAACATATTAATATTAAATATATTTTAATAATATTCATTTAGTAATTGACACGACATTTACATCTCGTCTGTCCGTGGTCACGTTTCAAAAGTAATCGAAACGTCGGGAGTATGTAGTTTTTACAATAATAAAATACGCATAGTAGTATGTAATCCGAATAATATTAGTTTCATTCAAAAGAATACTCGCGAAAGCCTTAGATCTCATTATTAGACGACACAGTTTAGTAACATATTTTCTGGTTAAAATTGATTACACCATACAAAGATTACTTTGTACTTCGCTTACGTAATGTTTAATTAAAGGATTCAAATCTACAGAATATCTCATAGCAGAGTTTCATAAATTGATACTGAAGATCTTAATAGACTTGTTCCTCTCAAATTCTAAAACCTTTCATCCATTAAACTGATGTATTTAATGTAACAAGGAGGAGACGTCTTGGTAGTTCTGATGCTGTCACTTCAGCTCTCCCATCATCTCATCAGAAAAATTGCTGACGACGTTACAATAACGAAAATCGAAAGGAAACAGATTGAATAGGACTGGTAATATAGAGTACTGTAGAAAACTTAAAATTAATGCTAAAATACTCGGAATAATGTAAAGATTATGATAATAATATTAAAAATAATGCTACAGTTTATATAAGCGAAAATGCGACGTCTTCCACGTAAAATAATTTATTAGACGTATGTAAGTTACAATATCCCTTAGTCGAGGATAATCTTACACAAAACGTCTAAATCAGCCGGAGTTAGCGAATTGGGGTATTAAGGAGAAATCCTTTCATTTGTAGCGCACCCTTTCGGGGCATTAATTTATATATACCTAAAGATATCTTGCACGTTCAATGATAAATAATGGCAAAAAATGAGTTAGTAGAAAGGTGATAAATCAAAAACACAAAAAAGAGACGATTATATTCCTTAGAATAGAACATTTAGCTTGCTTAATGTTGTATATATGTATATGTATAAATATGTATTAGGTCGGTGTTGTAGACGTGTGTGAAGCCTGTCTCACCAGCATCATGATATATTCCCCTTATATATTGTAGTTCGTCTTAACAATATCTATGATAACACACACCTCTCACCGCCGAAACCATTACCCTAATACTACCCGTTATGATCGGGGAAATGAATTGGATATTTTAAATCTGAATAAGAAAACAATAAATAATAAACAGGAAAAAAAGACGTTTCCTGTTCCTCGCACGTTCAGCTTCGGAGATTGTCTTGTGACGAACATTATGTAATATTTATGTATTTGTTTCTGACAAAAACATTTAGTTACCTAACACTTTAATCAGTTTTTATTCATTTATTGTCAAAAAATCAATTGTGTAGTTTTAAAAAGGAAAAGGAACGCAAAACAGAATCACAAACTGCTCAGTGTTTCACAGAGGGAAATCAAACAAACAGAACTATTTCAACATTGAAACTATCAGCGGGGTTTAAGAGAGCAGTCGGTTATATCGGGAGGTAATATGGTAGATCATTTGTGCGTATTGTATCATTAATGAAGCCAGTCATAGATATAGTTGTGAACTACCAACGCTGCGGCTTTCATCACTGAACTAATGAGCGTCTCACAAACAAGCCGGCGTGTGTTGGCTTTAGTACGGCTTCAACAGAGCACCGCTCACCAACACTATAACAAGAATTAGGATGCCGATTGAGATTTGGACCGAATAACTACAACAGGAGAATAACATTCACTCATTATTATGACTAGCTTACAATAACAACACCTTCGATCAAGAGACTCTACCGTGTTGATGTATTTCGACCTCGTATTTATGAAGAGAAGTTAATTCTTATAACTTGCTCTACTTCCCAAATCAATAAGAAAATTAACTAACGTCGTTGTATGGACAACGTGTCCTATAATTTGCAACATTTCAGACTCTTATCTGACGTCGAAAAACTTGGTCAAAACAAAGCCCGAAAAACAATTTTTTGAATCTTATTGTACATTTATTAAACTATTAGGTAATTAAATTAATTATTTATGGAGATCGAGAGCTTGTTATAAAAATAATGTATTAATTACAGTCTCGACAATTATATATAGTGTTTTAGTTATTCTACAAAATTGTTATTATAGTTACTGAAATAATGGAATAGTTGTGTTGTTAAAATAATAGTAACGTTATGATTGAAGGCAGCTCAAATATCAACGAGGAGGGCGGAGCTGGCTGTCACGACGAATATGTACCATGAAACATGCTGACGATACAATAATATAATAATATATGTAATAATATACTTTATGAGAGTGTTTATTGTTTACAGACACGATATATACAGGAGTAGAACATTAGTATTACAATAACAGGCTGATTGTTTATGAATAAGGTTCGAGATAGTGAAGCCTGAAGAAGTCAGTTAATAATCTATTAATACATGAAATATATACATATAAATTAATATTATAAACAAACTGTAACTTGCAAATTAAAGCCAAAACTAATTAACCGATACATTTTTTGTAGGTGTTCATTTTAATTCCCTATCTACCTTCAACACGACTGTACCGGATGGAAAAACCGCAGCAGCTGTTTAGTTTTTTCACTTTGATTGCTTCTTTTTAAACCGATGAAATAACTCTCTACTGTACTCGTTATAAAAACCGCTCACAATAAAGGCAGCCAACGATTTATATTTGAGTGAAAATACTTGTCATACAAAGATATAAAATATGTTCGAATAACAAAGGTAAAATATTAACCCACATTCCAGAAATTAAGCGTCTCTTACGAAATTCTTATTCCCGCTTATTAAAATTCTTAAGAATTGTTAAGGAAGGAACGTTCGGATAATTTCCTTCTCTCGTCTCAAACGTGTGATGTTAAGGAATCGTGGAAACGGTTGGAAAGTACTCAGAGAATGTCGACGAATTAAATTAATTGTGCAGGAATAGACCTGTAGCTGTGGAACAATTCTTGACACTTCGGAAATAATAATGAACCGTGTGCTCGGACGATCGACTGGCAACGAACAGGTATCGAGGAAAAATTAAATCGTTTACACGCGGTTGATATCGATTCTGGGAAAATGTGAAAATATTGACATCACAGGGAAATACTTGGAAACTCTCTCGACCGTTTTTGATTACAGCATAAGAAGAATTACATAGTGTTCGATGAACGAATATGTAATTAAACAGATGTATTAAATTCCACGGAAACATATTGTACCTGTTTGAAAGATATTTAAATGAATGTACAGATGCAACATAAAAGTACTCAGAAGAGGAAAGAATCCTGAAACAAACAAAGACCTTTATACTACTCGTAAGATCCGATCCATACACATACTTATCACAAAAGCTTGGATTCAAGGAACGTTCTGTCAATATGAACCGGAGACGCTCCATCTGGGTCACCGGTTATATAACTTCAACATGATTTGGGTTACTTTAATTGGCGTCTTATGATGAGCTCGGGCTGCAATTAATATTCATATTTAGAAAGAAAGAAGTTAATTTAAGAAAGTTATTACAATTAAAGTCTGGAGAAGAGGAAGCTGGGGTAGATCGATATATTGTAAAGTAGTTAGAACTATTACTGGAACTGTTACAAATTGGTTATCAACAATATTGAAGTATAATTTGTTTAAATACCTGGAAATAAACGCCCCAACCTTTGAACATTTCCTTTAAATTACCAATTACATGCACAGCTAAGTTTAAATCAAATAATATAATTTATTTATAAACCATCTCTTCATATTATTTTACTAATTTACATTACTAGATATATCTATATAAAGAATCAACTGTCCGTGGTAGGTGTGAACCCTGTACTGTGTGATAACTGTAACTGTACAAGCGGTTCTCAAGCAGGCTTTTGTTAGTTTAAGAATTTCTTGAGTTATGATGTAAATTACGTCCTGTCCTTTTAACCTGAAGTGTGATCCCTGTACCAAGCTTTAACATTCCAAACAAGTTATCGTTTTATTGTCATTTACTCTTAACAGAATATATTAAGAAGAATGTTTGGTAAAATATGTTCTATACTACATAATAGTATAAATGATTAGAATTAAGAGAATCTCCTCTGGGTATTACCTTTGAAGGTCTAGTGTGATATAACAGTTACCATTTTACACAAATGAACTAATCACAGAATCAGTAACTGGTTGTTAATTTATTTAAACACACTGATATTTGTATAAACAATAAACAATTAGTGAACAGAAATAACCTTTGTTGGAGCAAACTGACAGAATTCAATTAAAGTTCATTAAGAGTGAGTTTAACAAGAACGTTCCTCAGTGTGGATGTGTTCGAGTTGATCATGAAAAACTGCTTCTTTAACAAAAATAATTTGTCTTCTGAAATAACGAATAATAAGGAATGATCGATATATATATTTATTATTATAAAATCGTTTATCTTTATAGATTTGCATTAAATTTCCCAACACTTCGATACAAGTACAAGTTAAACTTATTTCCGCACAATTTGATGGATCCCAAAACATTATCAACGTCGTAGAGAGGTCGGACAGATGGTGAACAAAAAGTCCACCGCAACCGACGACCTTGGAACTAAACAGTCATTCCCAAAACTAAATGTAATTTTAAGCTAAAGACGAGAAGGTATTGATATAAACAGTGTTGAAATGGTATATAAGGCAGTGTTTTATATAGTTTTATGTAAATTCATAACCCTTTTAGTTATCACTGACAGTCAAGTGTGTTCATAAAGTCTAAATAATCCATTGTTATAACAGTATTTGATTTTCTTCAATCGTATCTTGTGTCTTATGTTTCTAGGAGGGTGGAAGAGGTCGGCTCCAGTAGTTTTCAAACTTACAAACACCTGGTCACTTCGCTAATCTAATTTTGAACTTTCCATAATGATGGTCCGAGTGAGCCGGACTAAGGGCTGACACAAACTATACTTATAGTTCGTTAAATGTTTTGACTTTAGTATTCAAACTCTCTGACTTATCTCAACCCTTAATGGGGGGCTGTTTTGTTTATATAATCAATATATTTTCCTCAAAATCTTCGTTATTAGAAAATAATAAATATAACAATATGTGTATTTACTTGTTCAGTAAATTCTCACAAATTTTCGCATCTATAAAATGAGTACGGTTCGTGTAAAAATATGTTTTTCAAACTCGAAGCAGAATCCTAATTGTATTCCGAGGTCTATCAAAATCCATTCTCGATATACTTTTTTGGTTCATCTCCCGCGCTCCGCTGATGCGGCATAGAAACAATGAACAAAAGATATTGGAGTACAATCCAATAACGTTTCGTTTCTGTAATAATTAACTATAACAAATGGCCGCGGAAGTTATTTACGAGCTATATCACCGGGATTTAAAGCACTTTGTACTTGATTTTAAAATGATAACGATTTAAAATAACTTGCTCACCTGGGACTAGCTTATACTCGGGAATACTATCCGATTGGATTTATGTTCCAACGGAACAAATATATGCAATTCATATTATAATTCGAAAAGTATAGAAGAGGACTTGTAGTATGGATATTGTAAAACTTTTGTATGATAAAAGTAATGAAGAGAGTTTCGTGAATTTAAAATACATAATTAAAATATGATAAGTGTGATATGGAATAGGCACTATGCAATAAAAGAATGTACAGGAACAAACAGAAGTAAACCTAAGCTGAGTGTCAAAACCTAGGGGCTATAAAAACTTCTATCGAGTGAGACATTTAAAAATGTCAAAGAAAAGTCCTAAATAATATTGCTATTGTTTATTATTTAAACTTTTCACAAGGCATTAGCTTTAAGAAATTTGTTATCCGATGAGGGTCAAAGAAATACTTGATGTACAAGACCGTTGTTGTCTCCTCTCTTCCAAAGACATAGAACTTTTTGTAACTTGTGTAACAATACACTCGGAACTTTGTTGATTTTTCAACTTTAGCTTTGTTTTATTTCAGTAAATATATCCGTTCGATAGTAATCATAGTTTTATTACAAGTAACAAATACATTGCACTTACACTATACAGTGGCTGTGTGAGACAGACGTAGAAAATGATTAAACTTATTAAATAGAGCTTGCTAACTGTGTATCTTATCGGTAGGACTGGAACTAGTTTACATTACGATAACGTGATAGCACCAAACGTGAAAAATAATGTACACCGAAATGGTATTTAATACACAGGAAATAAAGACTCGAATCATATAACAAGAACAATGTTTAGTAAACAACTGGCTGGTCGTAAAACTCTTGTTTGATGCAGACTCGCGAGCGATTAGAAACGCTTTGTACTTCAGGAAAGAAATAATTATGATCGTACACACTTACACACATTATGATTGTATTTTAATAATACAGCTTTCTTTGATATATAGTGTATACACATGTATAGTTATTTTAGGTATATATTATAACATAACTTTTAACATGCTCATACTAATTTAACACATTATTGGGCGAAGGGGGATTTTTAATGGAGATATTTAAACACGATTGTCCTTTTTGAATGTACCTAATATATCTAAAAACACGATTAAAAATAAACAAGAAGTCTATTGAACTTTGTTTTATTATCAGTGATGTCGCGTGAAGCCTCAAAAAACCTCCGTCATAAATAATTAATTAATCATTGTAAATACATATTTAAATCCAGTGTCTTTATGTGATGTTGACGTGTCTGTGTGGTCTATAAAATTTAATCATTATGTCATGTCTTTCTTTGTTAAGTAAATGGAATTTATACGACCGATAAAATTATTTCAGATAATTCTGACATCCACATCTACGTTCAGTTAGCTTGAACCTTACATATAAAACGTCTCAATAACTCAAATATATTATTGCTTTGTATTTTTTACACAAAGCACGTCCTGCATCATATAAACAACGAGTCAACACAGCAGCTCTAAAACAATATTTGTCGTGTCTCCAATACGCTGTGTGTAGTGTGTTGTCACTACACTCTTTGCTGAGCGACCGACAGTTGTCCCGGTGTCAACTGGCGTCAATATCCTGGACTATTAATGATGTTAACAATGATTCTGTCAGATGTCACACACGTTTTAAACATGTATCGACCCCTGACGTCTCTCGATTACATACCTATATACTAATAGACATATTACACTAATTGTAATGATAATATAACCCATACAAGCCGACTTTAACTGTTTAAACTCCAATATATTTGGACCATTTAAAGTTCGTTAATATCTGAATAAGTTATCATTAACCATTACGGTGAAGTTGAAGTATAGTGTGGTACATTAATGACTGTTTCATTAGTTGCGTCCTAACTCCTATATCAGAAATTACAACTGTCACTGAATGTAACAACTACTTTATGTAACTGATACTAGACACTCATTCACCAACAAGAAGACACTCAAGGGGTTCTACTGACATCTCGTATTTAAGGCGAGTTACCGAAAATTTAACACAAAAGGAGAAGTTTCCACTCGCAGATTGACTTGGACCCGGGACAAACCGCTTTTGGTTATGGTATCAGTATCAGATAAAACTATGATGATGTACATATACATTGGTAGGTATTGCTCGATATATTTATTTAATCAAATTTTAATGGTTTTAATTGATATAAAACATCCTGATATAAAACAATGACTGAAACAATAAAATCTATTTGTATGATAATGAAAAAAACCAAAAAAAATACAATCGATTTAGGTACACCGTAATTCTTTTTAAAGAATAAATTTTACATTATCAACTAAAAATATACATTTTACAAAAAATTACTCGAATAAAATTTAATACTAGCTAGTAAGCTATGTGTTTGCATTATAGATAATAAACGGTTTTAAATTTGATTATGGTTTACAAATCCCAGCACAGTTAATCCAGATATAGTCAGGTGGACGAATTAGTGTTTACAAAATAAACTATTACAGGGATATGGAGAGAGAACGTGTGGCGGTCGGCGGCGATGTCAATATTATAGTTGAAATGATATACAATTATAATAATATATGTATTCACGTTTAAACTCTGTGGCCCTGTAGCCACTGATACGAAAATATATTAAATATTGATATGAAATAATTCATGTTCATGAAAAACCTAAAACTAGCGAAAAATTGACACTTATGTCGTATATCGTCGTAATGTAAAAATAATGAAATTCAAGTAATAACAACCAAACATAAATACTGCAAACGAAGAACAGCTCATACAAATATTATTGATTATATTACAGAGGCTTCGCTTTACATTCACAATAAAGTTATTATGTAATAAAGATATATAAGGCAACACATAAGGTATATCCCGATAGCACTATGACTATTATAAACTATAAGATCGTATCTAAAATACACTCAATAAGTAATATCCTCCACCCGGTCAGTGTTACGTTCATCACCTTAACTACTTCATCTCCCGACGTCTCTCGTATCTCTCGTAACTCAAGTTTGATAACTCACAGCATCTCGAGTCCCAGCAGACTCCGCGGGGGAGCGCCACACTATACTAGTTATAAACAATAATTGGCATCTTCGATGTGATGGAAACTTCAATAAATTAAGTCATACATCGTCCGTGACATTTTGAAAGAAAACTACACACAATTTTGCCAACGAAGTTCAAATACAAGACGTACAAGACGATCGTTACACAAAGATACGACACTCTTATTGTCAGAGCAATAAGGGATAATATTCTACGTTTATGTTTATTGCAATACCGACGTTATTGCGCCTCTGATAAGAAAATGCATCGTTTCAAATGCAACCCTTGAGCTTTAGATATATTCGACTAGAAATAATGCAACGTCAATTTATTTAACTGTTGTATTGAAGTCGGAAAGGAAAGGTATTTGAAATTCTATCAATAACAATAAAAAATTACTATTTCTTAAAAGTACCACAGTTTGTAATAAAGGGCAAGTGTATATTTAATTAAAGTACCCTCACAATACAAAACGTCGTTTCATGTAAAATTCCTCGGCGTTATTAAAATCCTTAATATCTTTTAACACGTTGCAAGTTAAAGTGAAAAATGTAAGTGCACATAAAGAATGGTTTTATGTTGGGGCGGCTACATGCTCCATATTACTACTTGGGACACCTCCAGGCTTCAACACGTGCTATTGAAATAAATTTCATATGTACTTAATATAATATGACTTACGTACAATTAAGATGAATCCTGTGACGATTATTAAGAAGTGAAAATTACCTGAAACCAAAAAACAAGATTAAAATATACGATAGGATGAAATAATAAGTAAATTCTAATGAATAGTAAAATAGTTCAGAACGTCGGTACAACTAAGCTCTCAATGACAAGTAATGCGGAATCGGATTCTACAATAATCAAAATCCTCGGCCGGTAATACGTTATTACTGTAACCGGTTAATCTCGTAATCCGATTACCCGGTAAGTGCGCGTCAATGGCCGTCGATTACCGGATATAGCCGATTACCGGCAGTTTACCATTCGTTCACACACATTAACATATCGTTACGTATATGTACACAGACAAACACACATTCAACTCTATATATATGTTATTTAGAGAAAAAATTTGGTTTTATTTTAATTTCCAGTCATCTGGGTTTTAATGAATTTAAACCTTAAATACAATATCAATTATTGAGAAATTTTAAATTTATGAAGCGACATTACGTATGTGTATTATGCACATGAAAAATGTATTGTTAGTTATTTTAACTTGTGAATATCGTCTGACTAAACTGTGAACTGTTTTTAAGACACAGCAATCATTCAGTACAGTCGGGGCAGGTTTCTAGCGACACGTACATACATAGTGTAGGTACATGTGTACTTGTGTTTGTACTGTCTCAGTTATTAGCTGTTCGATGTCACATTCAAAGAGTAAATATTACAGTGAAACGAACTGTCCCAGCTCAAACAACGATCCATACTGAATACAAAACAGCTCCAAGTGTTATACAATGAAATAGTTAACGTTGCATTAACATCGAGTTTAAATGATATTTTAAATACTCAGACACGAATATGTAATTAAACGATAAACATGCTTCATTGTTACACTTGTAACAGTTTTAATGTATATATATTCACTGAATTTTCTTTTGATATAACAATAAATAGTACAATATGATCGGGAGTCCAGACAGCAGTAATGTAAGAAATGATCACGTTTCTTGTACAATAACAGTCACGATGGAACAAAGATTTACCGAGCCGTATATTATAATTAGTCGGTTATGGAGGACGGACACCGAGAAAACTTTATTACAAATAAAAAATAATAGCCACCAGTTACTATCATAGACGCCTTTATACGACAGTCGACACTGTGTTGATGATATTGGAAAAGACGAAGAGTTTTCAATAGGAGAGTTACATACATGTTTTCAACTGGCGTACTTTACCATACATGGAATAAACAAAAATCAAATATCTATTCTTTCCCTCGTGTTTTCATAAAACAATATCGAGTAATATTAATATTGAATATCGTATTTATTGCGTGAGTATAAGAGCATGCATTGTTTGAGATGCAGCCCGCGATCATCGAGGTACGGGGAACATAAAACTGTATTAAATCCATATATTTTATAACTCGTATTGAAACCAAGCTGAATATGGAATACTAGTTGGATAATAAACATTTGGATTAAATTTACACACGAATTAATGTTTAATTTAAATACAGTTATATATTAAAATTATTGAGTATAACGCTTCAAATAAATACATAAGTGACACAATTTAGAATATCAGGTCTCTAGATAAATCGGTAATACTGTACATATAACCGAAACCGGTTAATTTGGTAATCAGATTACACGACAAGTGCTCGTCGTTGGGCACCGATTACCGACATTACCGTCCGGTCAGAACTACATCGGAATTTAATATTACAGTGTAAAATTAATTTGATATATTCATATTAAACTCATGTTGTTAAGGAACCGACGTATTGTCAGAGGAATTAAGAGCGGATAGTCAGTTATGGAGCGAGCGGGTCCGAAGTTAAATTGATCGGAAATAATGCTGCAATGAATTCAGATTACACAAGACGGGAGACAAAGAAACGAACAGCTTCACACACACACACTGGACCAGTCGAGTACTATTTATAACTATATATTACTATAAAATTATTTAGTCTCAGTAATTATGTTTTATAGTTTTTAACGCAATTCGTTCGTCGGTAATTCGCCTAGGAGCCAAACTTTATAAGGAAGATCAATAATAGAATGTTTCTTGGTTAAGATAAAAGAAGTCTCGATCGTTCTTAATGGTATTTTTTCTTTTAAATAGAAATATCACCAAGATTATTTCAGTCGACCTGTGTATTGTTACATGAATCTGGATACTAGATGCCAACTATAAAACAGATAAAGTATTCACAATATCCGTACATTATTTTAAACTCGCTTCCATTATTAATTATTTTATTTATAATATCTCCACCTCCCTCAATATAATATGAACGCACGGTCGCCGCAACATGTGCTCTACAATTTATTTGTTGTTGTACACTTGTGGTTTATTTGCTCACTGTACATTTTATTCAAAGGATTCTTTTTCGTAGTATTTTATGAAACATGAAGAGGATTCGACTTAATAAATGCTCTTTTATTTATTAGAGTTAAAACGCATATAATTTTAATTGAAGTATTTCACTTAGCGTTGCTTAAATGTTCAAAATATAGATATTTTTATAAATTTTTCATTTCATCCCACTTATTTTTTAAATGTGAATAATCTGTTTGGTTTAAATTAATTATAATGCTGTCACAACACATGGGCAGTGAAGAAGATCTTTTTTACTCCAAGAACTTATAAGAGTCGGAAACAAAAATGTGGCAAACAAAATTAATGCTATGTTAAATTTAAATGCCCTTAACGATTCGAAGCGTTTTTTTTTTCAGTTTTTAAATAAGATTTACGATCCATACTTACGTGTAATATATATTAAAGAAATAATCATCAATTCATTTAGAAAAGGGCAATAATTCAGTAGGTATTTTTTTACTATACTCTAATTGAAGCTAGTTCAAAAATTTAATTGGAGCTACCGTTAAAAAATATACAAACATAATAATATGTGTCAGTTTCTGGTCGTAGTTGATGATGGCAACACTTTTGCTCGTGATTTCTGTCAGCCGCCGTTATCACAACACACGCGCGGTTAGCGGCATTGTGCCGGTGGTAATGTCGCCGACAATAATTGCTTCCCTTTGTTATCATTACATTAGGAATAGTACACAAAGATATCACACGGGTAGAGATACTTACATAGAAAGAAAAAATATTGATATACCACCAGATATATGGTGATATTATTTCCGTCTTTATTCCATAAATTGATTTTATTATATAGTCCTAGCTTTCCGCCCACAGCTTCGCCCGCGTGTAGTTCGGTTATATCGAGTTTCCAAGAGAACCTTTCAAAAGTCTGGGATAAAAACTATCCTATGTTCTTTCTCAATGTCAACTCTATCTCTGTACCAAATTTCATTAAAATCAGTTCAGTGGTTTAGGCGTGAAAGAGTAACAGACAGACAGACAGAGTTCCTTTCGCATTTATAATATTAGTGGGGATATTGGTGATGGTACAGTGTCGTGAGTCGTGTGCTCGTGTCCTAACAGCCACCGTTCTCAGCTGTACCAAACGTTCTCATTGAGATAAAGTACGACGTATTTAGTATGATTTGTTGACAGCCCGCTATATTGCTGTTCTGGAAACTTTAATAATTTATCAGCGTTTGGTGAAAGTCTTAACATATTTGGTTATGTATAATTTCGAGTGTATTCCACTGTTGTCTAACAGATATAAATTAAAGTTGACCGTGAGGATCATTCCCCTTATTATATTTCAGGATACCCGAGGATCTGCTCTTTTAAACAGCCTTTATTACGCGCCCTATTTCATAAAAATGAAATAACCAAAGTAGTGACACGTCCATGACGTATATATTTTTTAAATCATAAACAAACACAGGTCCGTCGCTTGTGAACACGTCAATTAGCGCGGGAGATTCAAAGGATGACGCTGATTGCTCGCTTCGCTGTAATTGCCCGTGGAATACAACAAAAAACTACACAATGACATCTGAAATATTCCAACACTTAGTGAGGTATCGATTAACAATAAATTATACGACATAGTTTTAATGATATGATAGTACACATGACATGATCGTGTCGGTAAGGTCGCAGTATAAGTCACACATCTTTCTTTTGTTTGATCTGTATCGATGACTTCATATCTCTCTTCATTAAAATGGTAATTAGAGCTCGGCGGTGACAAAGCGTTAAACATACAATATAAATTACCTTCATTTATATTAATTATTATATTCAAAAATTACTTTTAATTTTGATGTTTTTTGTTCTTGTTTTCGTATAGTATGAAACATTACAGTCACAGAGATTTTGACAGATGTTATTAAAAATAAACTTAAAACTGATGACTTCATGATTTATTTTTGTGAAAATAAAAGTATTTCCTAAAATTTCTTACTATGGAGTATTATTACAATAATACAAATAATCTATCATATAAAATCGTGACCAAAACAAGGGAAGTAAAATATATTAGAATAAATAGTAAAATAAAATGCCATAGTTATTAGTTATTATGTTGTGTTAACATTAAAACAGTTATTTTATATAAAGCAGCAAAATAAGTCACGTACTGTGATATCGGAACGACATCTACGTGAGATTTGAGCAAACAGAACGTCTTTGTTGTGGACGAGACGACAAACAGATATAATCATTAATTAAATATTCATAGTTAAAATATGACGAATACAACTTTACTTTGTTTAACACAAATGAACTGTCTTAAAACGGAACGCAGATATACTAAAACATTGGTTTGATGATTTAAAGAATCAATAATTTCGATAAACTAATATAATAGTACCTACTTAATTTTTGTTTTATGTTCAAATTTATAAATTTTATTACCAAGTTATCAATAATTTGAACATCATTACGAATGGTTGTTATCTAAATGACTTTATGAGTTGGATAAACCCCGTAATTAACAAAACAATTTTTTCTATAAAAAAAAATATTAAGTAAATGTAATTAATTTATTTGTTGATATCCAAAGTTTATAATATTATTTTTCATAATAATATCTGTAACTAAATGTTTTTAATGGTCGTATACATGTACGTATGTTTTCATCTTGATGACCTATCACTCACTAATTGTTTTCGTCATATGTTGTACCGCTGATGAGTTTAGGAACCTCAAAGTTCATTAGCTGCTCTTACACTCACTCCTACCGAAATTAAGATGGTAACAAACACTGACAGACTGATTTAAGGCTCAAAAATTGATATTCATGTCAGGCTAGATACTTAATAAAAAAGTATTTAAGGAAATAAATATATAGATAATATTGAATAAAGAATATATTAAATTTCGTTAAAATTTAATTATTAATAAATTAAAATACATTGTGTTAATCGATAAATATGGGCCCGAACAATATATATTTTCTGTCATTTTATATTTTATTTTCAAGTATAAATTTTAATATTTCTGCCACATATTCATTACCCGCGATGACACACTTCAGACCGGTTCAAGCAGTGAGGTCCGGCATTAAATGGAGTTTGTCTAAAATTATAACAAACTAGCTTTCCGCCCGCAGCTTCGCCGCGTGGAGTTCGGTTATATCGCGTTTCCAAGAGAACCTTTCAAAAGTCTGGGATAAAAACTATCCTATGTTCTTTCTCAAGGTCAACTCTATCTCTGTACCGAATTTCATTAAAATCAGTTCAGTGGTTTAGGCGTGAAAGCGTAGCAGACAGACAGACAGACAGACAGACAGACAGACAGACAGAGTTACTTTCGCATTTATAATATTAGTAGGGATATGGAAATATATTAGAAAGTTTATTATTAATGATGTTGGAATATTAATATTTAAAACATAAAAAAATAAAAAAAAACAAAATGTCACCTAATAAAAAGTTAAGTGCTCTGACATATTATTTAAACTTTTTTTTATCGCCAGATATAATATGATAAACGTATTTGTTAGAGTTCTTTTGAATTAGTAAAAAAAGTTTAAAAGCGAATCGAGGTGTTCTATGATCGGTAACCCAGATACAGTAACAAACACACAGCGACCCACGAGCTAAGGAACAACCGCTAACGGTTACTTGACCTTTGGGACAAGTTACGAGAGACGGCGAGAACGAACATCAGGGACTTATACTGACACGAGGACTACACGCTTATGTACACTACCTACAACACCGCCCGGGGATGTAGATATAAACATTCTCATAATAAAAGTGAAGTAACAGTAGTTAGCTCAAAAAAACAATGTAAAACGAGAGAAACACTCTCTAAGATGGGACAAAGTTTGGACGTTAATGTTCCATTTTATTTGCCTTGAATGACTGTAAATGATTTCACTGAACGATAATAATTAATATTCACAGTGAGCCAGTTGTACCGTACAAGTATTGTTATATTCCGTGTTCACCATTGACTTGTGCGTCCCGTCTAAGGTAACGGTCCGCGGCGCACGCGCAGCCATGCAGAGAACGCTCACACCATCTCCTTCTTCGTGCTACAGAGTGACAGAGAACGAAGAACAATTGGCATCGGAGTCACAGATTATAGTGTGAGGAGGTGATTAAAGAAACGTTATGGGTTTTATATAGAAGCTGGCGCAGAAATCAAAACGCTCGCAGTCAGCGTATTGTTTGTAAGCCACACAGAGTAGAAGCGATTTAGTCCTTATCTCAACAAGGACACCGAATACGTCATTAGCGCCGCGTCACTGACTGTGGAACGACGCTTCTTATGAGGATCATCCTCGCATCTCTGAATAGACATATTTGTCACAAATCCCAGCAATATTGTACAGGTGAAAGTGTTTCCTTTCATACATTTTTCTTCACGCGAGAGCTTAAATAAATAGTTACGAGAAACGGAATAGAAATGAAATAATTAAATATGGTCGAGTTGCAATATTTCTGTTTGAAGCAACCTTTACACTGATTATAAGCGAAAACATTTTGACACAATAAGGAATATTAATCGCTATTTTTTGTGAGTTTAATGGAAATTACAAACACAATGTACATTGTGAATAGCACAGAACGGTTGTAATACATCAAGTTGTTTGTTCCGGGGACGTCACACACGCGGTCCTATCCCACCTGAGAAGGCTCCTCTCATCAATGTAACGTACGGCTGTCGCTGCCTGGCCGGCCGCCAGCACAGCCTTTATGACGTCACTTGTTATAATTGTTAACCAGTGACGCTGACATTTGTAACACATTTGATGACCGTAAAACGTTTTATTAGTGTCACAGCTCATAAAAATATTAAAAGGTGAAAATTTAATAAAAGCTACACATTTAACAAAAAATATTCAGATGAATCGAGCGTCCCTCTCGTGTTGGGACCGGCCTCCACATTTATGTGATTTTTGCTTTCAACTGTACATACAACCGAAAAACTTTAAAAATAGCTAGCGGTACTTCAACAATGTTTACAAAACTATTAGATTAACTTCCATTTTGTACATACATATACATATTATAATATTAAATGATAATCAAAAGTTTTACTTCTTGTAAGATTCATAAAGTTCAATACAATCCAACTCCCTAACAGTGTCCAGTGAGAGACCGTGAACAGGTTGTAAGTAGACCGACCATTCAGAACAGTTATATGTTGGTATTATTGTTTAACGAGCGCGGACACAGGCACCTTCATCTCTGGCCTCGGGTTTGTTGGAGACAGGCCCACGATAAGGAATAAGGATAACACTCAAATAGCATTTAACATTGAAATAATAACGAATGATACAATATAAAACCTTAGAGAAATTCTTACCAACAAGATAGTACTAGTCTGTAGATACTTTTCTTATTGTATTAATATTAATTTTATACCGAAAAATTCGCATGAACTGTATATTTTCCATTACTTTCTTAACTCTATACTTAATGATAATTTTATTTTTGAGAATAATTCCGATCGTCTGAACATAGCTCTTGCGGCAGTATCAATGTAATTAAATCGTGTGTCCGTGATTGGAATATCTAGAGGTAACCACGACCACTACGTACTATCTACTCTCAAAAGCGCCTAATCTGTTACTCGCTCAGAACAAACTGAAACCAGCCTTAATGGAGTACACATTGAGTGTATAACACAATAACAGTGGGTCCGTATTGTGTACTAGTACAAGATACGCCAGCATAACTATATATGTCAAACTGTGCGATACACTTATATTTATACCTAATTGACACCATTATGCAGCCTTTCGGCGATATTTTCATTATAACATTGATATTTGAGCGACGACAGCCCCTCGATTCCATTAGGCAGCTGTGTTTGATGCCGTGCCCAGCCTTAATACGACGATGATTGAAATGCTCTCAGACTCGTATCTCGATCACAACTCACAATCCGGATTACGTTTGAAGACTAATGTTTAGTATTCATTATTTAATGACATAAAACAGCTAACCTACCTAGATATGTGCGTGTGTATCGAAGACACAGTGATGTGAAACAGGAGTATCGCACTCAACATAAAAATATATTGAGGAAGGAAGGATTATATATTGAGAAGGCGAGAAAACATGTTATACTTAAACATCTGGACACTCATGTCAAACCTCCTAATGGACACTGAGGTTGAAATACAAAATATAATTAATAATACATTTTAAAATTTAAAGTAATAACATGATACAGGAAGAGCGACAGCTCATTATCATTTAACAAAATCTGTTCACAAAAAAGGGCTGATATTTTGTAAAGCCTGGCCGGAGACAATATGCGACAAAAGATTGTCCGGAACCCGAAAAATGTAGGGGTCGTAACGACCGGGGGAAGGGCAGCAGGGTCAGGAGGGAGGGGGGGGCAGTCCTGGGTCCGGCTGCGGTTTATGGCCGGGCCAGATAGCGGGGCAGACGGTAATACGATTAAAAGACAATCCCAAGGTCATTATTAATTCGGAACATCTTGCGGTTCATAGCCTATTGAGAACTAATCCCAGCGACCGACGTCTTAAAAGATTTGGAATGGTTTGATTGTTTGTTAGAGAGTCGCTCTGAACTATCATTAGTATGATGAAGGATACACAACATAAAGAATGAGAGATGTTAAATACGGGTATCATTTGAGAATCGGTAATGAGTTAGTTCTATTTAAATAAAAAGTGTCACTCAATAAATCGGTTTCTCTTTTTACAGCCGCATCAGATGAGGACTATCCGAGATCTCCATTTATCAGATACTTGAAGGGATTTAACACAAAATAACGGTGAGATCCAATCGGCTGCGCCATTTACGTTATCGGGACCGTAATCCTAAAATTTGAAATGTTAATTTATAATATGGGAAGCGTCATTAATAGCAGTCGTTGACTTCATTGATGGGGTAAATGAAATAGAGATTATGTGGATTGATAGTATAGGCTATGTCTTAGTAACAATAATACAAGAATATTATCTATACTAATATTATAAAGCTGAAGAGTTTGTTTGTTTGTTTGTTTGAAAGCGCTAATCTCCGAAACTACTGGTTCGAATTAAATAATTCTTTTTGTGTTGGATAGTCCAGTTATCGAGGAAGGCTGTAGGCTATATAACATCATGCTACGACCAATAGGAGCAAAGATATAGTGATAAATGTGTAAAAAACGGGAGAAATTATTTCATCTTTGAAGCCTTCCGTTGCGTGCGCCGTGAAAACGGTTCAAGATACACAAAAAATATGTATTAAAGAATAATAGCTCTTTTAATGATCTAAAAACAGTCCGCGACAGTATATGTCTATCTTTTAAGATTAACTCACAAAAACCGTTTTTATGGTACCTAATTTGGTCGGAATAATTTGTTTAAGTTGTATCAACATAATAATATTAATCTTTATTCAAATAAACAAATAAATATGTTGTTGGTTAAGAGTACTTCATTGTGAATAAAAAAAAACATAGGTTTTATCCTGAAAATTCTACGGGTACTCGACCATTCCGAAAACCCCGCAAGAACGGGAACTATGTGGGAAGAACCAAAAATATGCCGGAAGTCACTATTCCATGCGGACGAAGTCGCGGCAAAAGCTAGTACATATATATACGTATATATATGGGTTGAGAAGGTCCACTATGAATTAAGTTATATAGCAGTCATCAATCACCTAATACTAAATAAATTAATAGACATTAATATAGAGAATGTACGAGGAAGACGGAAACAGCTGGAACCTAAATCAATGGCCTGCAATAAGTTAGTCGACACGAGCACCTCCACAGAGCAGACGCCGGAGAATACGTACTGGGACGGGGTCATCATTAACACATGGAATTATATATGTATAATACACATTCAAGAACAAAGTATACTTTTATTCGATATGAACTAACTTAAAAAACAAATAATATTGAAAGTTAATTAACGAGTTGACCGCGTTTGGTTTAGTATCATGTCGTTTCGTAGAAATCTTACCCAAATATATTATATTGTGTGGAAAATTTTACATCTATCAGTTTATACATAGGTATATTAAAATAACATTACAAAAACAACGTCGAACGTTTAAATAAACGGATGTTGTTTTGGCAAGTTGTATAACACAAAGTAAGGAAGTTTTTTTTAGTGAAACAGATAAATTCCTCTTAGAATATATTATATACAAAACCCTGACGACCCGGGTGGAACTATTAAAGGTAAAAAGGTTAGAAAAAGGGGCATTACATCGTAAAGAATGTTTGAATCTTCAATAAATCGAACTAACAGCACGTGTAGACCCTGGACGAATGAAATATTGGAGAGGAATACAAGAGAGGTAGCAGTCATTATAAAACCTATTGTTACACAAATACTTATAGAACAAAAGATTATATTTAATGGCAGTGGAATGTCTATATATCAATTCAACTTTCACCTACATATGTACCGATACGAACCGTAAAATAATGAGCTATTTAAACATCTATACTAATATTATAAAGCTGAAGAGTTTGTTTGTTTGTTTGTTTGTTTGTTTGTTTGAAAGCGCTAATCTCCGAAACTACTGGTTCGATTTGAATAATTCTTTTTGTATTGGATAGTCCAGTTATCGAGGAAGGCTGTAGGCTATATAACATCACGGTACGACCAATAGGAGCAAAGATATAGTGGTAAATGTGTAAAAAACGGGAGAAATTATTTCATCTTTGAAGCCTTTCGTTGCGTGCGCCGTGACAACGGTTCAATATACACAAAAAATATGTATTAAAGAATAATAGCTCTTTTAATGATCTAAAAAACTGTCCGCGACAGTATATGTCTATCTTTTAAGATTAACTCACAAAAACCGTTTTTATGGTACCTAATTTGGTCGAAATAATTTGTTTCAGTTGTATCAACATAATAATAATAATCTTTATTCAAATAAACAATAAATATGTTGTTGGTTAAGAGTACTTTATTGTGAATAAAAAAACATAGGTTTTATCCTGAAAATTCTACGGGAACTCGACCATTCCTTAAACCCCGCAAGAACGGGAACTATGTGGGAAGAACCAAAGATCTGCCGGAAGTCACTATTCCACGCTGACGAAGTCGCGGTAAAAGCTAGTAATTAATAATTTCATGCCACGTAACTGGTAGTCGAATTTAAGTGATAAAACATTTAATATAATTTATTAAGAACATAATATTTCTTTAAACAGCATTTCCTTGTTATGTTATAATGACACTAAATCATTAAACAAACAAAACAAAATGGCCGTATATATGCGAGTGTATGTATAGCTATAGACACACATATGATTTCTCTGCTGTTTAAAGAGACTTCAGCAAGGCCAATATGACGTGAAGGTCAATGACCCCTGTGAAGTACTGTTTCTTGTCAATCACACACACACGCACACAGACGGACGCTAATTGTCTATATATATGTTTCGCTAATTCAATAGTCGGTTGACGAATATTAAACAACGGACGGTGACGATGACGGTGGTAGTTCTTCATCGTTTATAATAACTGTACCTTACAACACGTTAAATGTTTTATTCTAGAACCTTCTGTAATTATCGCGTTATTTCCAACATTTAACTATTTCCTACTAATGTATGTATATTTTATATCTACTTCGATAATAATCTATAATCGTGAGTCAGCAACGCGTAGAAGGATTGACAATATTTTTTATAATTTTTTATTATGTTTTTTAAAATTGACAAATAATAAATTATTCTATGTGGTTGTTATCTTAACATTATAAAGTATTTCTAAGAGTTTATATCCTAAGTATTTGAGTTATAAAGTGGGCAAAGCGGGAACAGTTCCAAGTAGTTAATGTAAGTTTGGTTTGGAAATGAAAAGCCGTCAGGCTTCCTAGTTAGCTGAAGGAGATTATTTATTCATTTTATTAACTTTAATTCAGTGTTTGATGTGTTCAGCTGCGATGAGACTAAACTTAAAGAATCACAATTAACTGAGCTGACTCCGCGTTGGCTTAATACGATACAGAGCTGACAGGGAACATTCAACATTAATGTTTTCTGTTATCTCCCTTCCTGGCGTTACTGAAACTTTGTAGCTCTTAATCGTCTAATAATTTAATTTGTACTTTGCCTACTCATTTAAAGCTCACTATTTATGAATATCTTTTAAGATCAGATCAGTCGTTTTGCGGTTTCAAAAATCACGTGGACCGTGACATATAGTGTGGGTCTTCAAATAATTTGAATACATTTAATATATGTGGCGTGTAACAAGCATAGCGAGATGTTATACTAATTTACACAATAATAGAAAAGATAGGTTCATGTCAGGAGATGGAGTCGTTAACACACATTGTATGGTAATATGTGTGGACCGACGCTCATACTCTTTATACTGAGAGCGTGACGTGCTTGGTTTTAACAGTTCAGTATGTAACAATGTCTTAAGTCATCTGGTTATCCGCTATGAATTGAAGAAAATAGTGACCCTTCAGGCTTCAGCATGATAGTAAACTTTCTGTGGAGCTCTTTCACTTGACACGCTAGAATCACTGCTAGCTGCTGGAATCCGAGCGAGAATTATACAAATTCATACAGAAAGTATAATTGACTCAAGTTGTTTTACCAATGATTTCTTAAGTCTTCACAGACATGTCCTCTGCCCGTAATCACGGTTCAAAAGTAACCGAAGCGTCGAGAGTATATAGTTTTTTAAAATAATACAAAATGCGTATGTTATAATCCGAACAATATTAGTTTCATTTAAATTAATACTCGCGAAAGTCTCAGATTATTAAGTGTTGACTAGTCATACATAGTTAATACTTTTTTTTCTGGTTAAATCGCGTTTAATAGTTTACATTTTGTGTTCCAACCGTCATACATATTATGTATACAAATAGCTCTCTGTTGCTATAATCGCCGTATTAAAGGGAATACACTACAGACGTGTACAAATATAAACTGAATGTCAATAATATAATATTACTAGAAATGAAATATTAATTAACTTTAAATAAACCCAAAAAGACTTCATTATTATCATTTCTTTGTAAGTATGAGGCACTTAATCGGGTAATAATACGCCATAATTGCTTCTACTATTTTGCTGCTGGACAGATAATCCTAACATTGTTAAGAATCCCTAAGAAAACTTTTTTCTATCGAAATCGGAGGATTTGTTTTAGAGCTACGTTACTACAAACAGATAGATACACACATACATACATGAACGTCAAACTTCTAACCTCCCTTTCTTAGTGTCGGGGTTAATAACGTGTAAATATTGAGGTCCAAGAACGTAATCAATTAATCTGTGAATTAATGATCATCGGCTAGTGTCTCGTTACTTCATACCTTCGCTCCAATAATCCTTAACCGTCTGTCCTTGTATTACACAACTAACTAACTGCGGGTTCTAGGAACTACAAACACCATAACCACAGTCAGGATATTTGTAAAGTACTGCGCTATCTGATACCTTTTAAGTGAAGGCTAGCAATTATATATTACATACAACATTAACTAATATGATATATGTTATGAGCGTGTTACATTAATATACATTTAAATTACTATTAATTTTAATAAGTATGTTTTATTCATTTATTGAACATTTCATTTTCTATCCACAATATATAAAATTAATTCATGTTTAATTATTTTTAAGGAAAATTCATGAAAAGTATGTTTGTTTTTATGACTGGATTTACTTAATTATATATAATATATAGTCTGAATGTTATCATGTCAGTTTGTTCGTGATGCCTTCCCACCTTTGATGTTTCTGTTCAATGTGTGTTTAAGATGTGTTCCTTTAATATAGAGATCTCATAAAGGGAACTCGGTAAATAAATGTCTTTATCTAACATCGAACGTTTCCAAACAGATTTATTATTGGAAACCAAATTATAGTTATTATTATTGTATGAATAGTTGTAATTAGTGAGGTATTTTACTACAAAATGTAGGTAAAACTTATCTCGATACTTCCCATAATTGATAGTTTCGTCATTGTTAAATTGTATCACTTGTGTGAGAGTCGTAGACGGTTTTGTGACGAACTTCTGTTTATCGGGCTGACGATAAACGAACAAAGCCTTCGCACGCCGACCTTCGACACTCAACTTTCAACAGGTTACCTCTCACTACCTACTAAATACTAATTTATATAAAAAATGTAAAATGTTTAACAATAGGTAACTGAGAAAATAGTACTAAATTAACTACGTATGAAAAAAAAAATACAAGTAAATTAGACAATTACAAGCTTATAATATTCTTTCTTAAGCTGTGTGACGTCACTAGCAACCGTTTTTTACTGTTAAAGGAAAATGTTCATACAACGTATGCCTACACATGTGTATACATATACAGTATAAGGTTTTCCTCCGACCACTTCCAATTGCTCCAGGAGTGCGGAAGCACGCGTTTCCGTGATACGTGTTCCGACGACAGACACATCTGGCGCCTTATAAACACACACACACACACACACACACACACACACACACACACACACACAGACAGAGACTCACTTTAAATATCAATTGATGTGTACGTGTTCATTATGAAGAAAACGAAAATAACTCGAAAGAATAAGATATAAGATACAAATAACTCGAAAGAATAAGATACAGAGATTTATAGACGCACTCAGTTACTGAGCAAAAAATATGAACTGCGATATTAGATGACTTCTTGACCAAGCTTGTTAACATGGTTGCAGCTTGATAGTTTATTATGATGTAATATTAAGAAATATCTATGTACTAGTTATGTTCCGCGGCTTCATGCTCATATCCAAATATTGTACGAGTATCTTTTTCACATAAGACGTTACTGTGGGACTTGATAAGAATAATCTCATTAACTTTAAGACAATAGAACAAAAATAAGAGTGTCCATTATACCCGGATAATTTTATATCAATATTTAGCCAAATGACATTCCAGTACGATACTTAACATTGAACACAGATCCTCTTATATATTTATTTTATATTACAGACAATTCTTATTTATTGTGCAATTGAATACATATATCATTAATGACATGCAAATTAATGATATCTATTTTAATAATGACTGAACGTGATGGGTTTCCCCGCGCGCTCGTGATCACCATATCGGTAGAACTGCGCTTTAGATTTTAATACACGTGCTTCAAACACATCGCGGCTACTTCATGGACCTCTCAGCATATTATTATGTGAAGCAATTTAATGTCATTTCCATAATATTTCAAACAGTACAAAAACATACGAACGTTCACTTTCGACATAGTTGTAGTGTATGAGAACTACCGGTAATGGCATTTGTATCAAAACAGCTTAGAATAAAATGTTCACTGCTAGAATTATGTATGTAAAATGTATGGTCGGTTAAAATCTCATCTATATTTGGAAGTCCCAAGTCTAGATGACTTAATGAGAGCTGAAATATTGTGCCATTATTTAACCTTTAACTATTCAAACCGCTGTACACAAGGAAGGCACTACAAAAGGACATAAGTACATATAGCAGTCGTTAAGATATAAAAGAATGAATAAATTCAAAAGGTATGAACTAAAGAGATCTAAAAACAGAAACGCGGTGGAAGGAGTAAAAATATAATATTATTAAAAGTTCTGCCATTAAAGAAAAATAACGAGCGCCTTTAAACAAAGCCATCCGATTCACAGACACGGGGAATATTGGAGAATTATTATAATTAGGAAAAACAAGTGCGATGTTAGGTACACAAGGAAAAGTATTGATACTCAAGTTTAGAAGACAGTACACATATTTGACGAGATCGTCACAAAACCAGTTAGAATCACGAGCACGAGAGATGAGCGGAGAAACTGAGATGCAACGTGGAGAACGAAACTCGTTTGAGGATAGAAATATTATAAACATGTAGACGAGTGTACAAAATATATTTAAGAGCAAAAAATCGTGTGTTCCCGGATCTCGTATAATAAGATTTTCATTAAGTGAACGATGTAGTTTCCTTGTTCATATCTCGGCTGACCATTAACTAGTGCCGACCCCAAATTCCCTCCAACTGTTACTCCACCACGCTCGTCCCATTATTATATGGTGTCATTACGACGGACTCGGCTACGATATTACTGTTACTCATATCATAAACATAATATACTCTATATTTATTTTGCTTAATATTTTACTACATAAAATAAATATGACAACAGTGGAATCATAGCTAAATGAACTTTTACTAGTTTTATATATTTTTATATTAAAAAATCTTTGTTAATTTAATTTAATAAACAACGTGTTAATGAAAGTTTAAATTCGTTAAATTTTCTCTCAGCGTCACCTCTGTTTCCTGGAACTTAAAGGTGGAGAGAATTTAAATTTAATTTGAAGAATAAACTTCATGTACTTGCTAATACTAAAATATATTATATATTGCAAGTATCAAATACAAATTTATTACATGTACTATTAAATAGTAGTGACGACTTGTAATTAGTGTATATGTTTATAATAACCAATGTTTACGGAGCCTCGTCTTTTTTACCTTTCACTGAACTCATTGTGTTCTGTTCCCACATAACGTAATGAGAGATTACTGAACGGACAATAGATGGCGACATTCTGACTAATGTCAGGTTAGACTTGAAACCGAATTAGAAAAATACTCGACATTCTTTATCTGCCAACTCTTATATTAAAGATAAAAGCTTAGTTTCCAAGTAATACACACTGTCCTAGGTCACGTCTAACTTCTAACTCTTCCGTATTCACTTCACGTTCAAACAAGACTCTGCGATTAGTTTTCAAGGTCCAATGAATTTTCATTAGACTTTCAAAACCAGCGCAAGATTCTAAACCGTTTGAGATGTCTCCGGATCCCTTGGCAGTCAACGTCACCCACACACGCGCACGGTCCGTGTACACACTTAGTCCCTGTGTGTGTGTGTGTGTGTGTGTGTGTGTGTGTGTCGGTGCCAGGCGGTACCGCTCGCGAGCAGGGCTACCAACAATTAAATAACACGTAATATTCGTTCCGCGTCTTGTTATGAATTAAGAAAACACTTGTGGAAAATAACGGAGGAAACTGGAAAGTATTGTATGCTTCATTGATCACTTTGACTGATTTAAACGAGGCTTCGTCACGAGGGCGAGTCGATCGTTATTGTACAAAGTTCTTAATCATTTAAATGAAACTATTATAATATTCTTCGGATATACTACGCGACTTTCTTTTTATTTCGGCCGAGAATAATTGAAAGACTTGAAGAGGGAAATACAAACAACTGTGAAGGCTTACAGTTCAGCATAATGGCAGGAGAACATGACATACTATACAACAAATTAAATAATAATTAATAACATATTATTTTCTATGTCTTTTTCGAAGTGACATGATCATTATGACCTCTCAACATCCATCCTAAAGCATCAGGTGTCTCCGGAGCTGGCCGGCCTCCTGGTCGAGGATCGAATACTAGTATTTAATAATACGTATGACTATCATAAACAAAGCCTCTTCTCAAACGAAACACGACCTATAACACATGATAGCTTCTATACATACATCAATATCGTTTCAATTCCACCACCAGTACTGTTATCAACATATATTCTTTTAGTTAATTTTAATTTTATATCAAAAATTTTAATCTAATTAAACTATCAAATCACTTCTGATGTACGTTCATGCAAAAAGGAACATAGTACTGTTATTTTATTACATAAAAAATATTTATAAAACCTACAAAAAGTCAACCGAAGCCGTAGTATATAATAATAATATAAGTAGTTGAAGTATTTGTTTTATAATGTATGTAGGTCGTGTAAGTATTGTGTTATAACTGTCTAATGTCTATCCACAGTCAGCGTGCCGGTGTGACAGACGTGAGCTCACTCCGGCCTAACTCTAAACAATCACTATTCAATTGACTGCATTTTTAAACAACGCACAAAAATTGCCTATTTTCAAATTAGTCCATATACATTTAAATGAAACTAATATTAATGAAATGTCTCGTCTGTCTGAAAGTAACTGAAACGTCGGGAGATGTAGTTTTTAAACATAATAAAATACGCGTAGTAATCCAAATAATATTAGTTTCATTTAAATGAATATTTACGAAAGTCTTAGATCTCATTAAACTATCTACATATATTTTATAGTATATTTATTCTAACCAAATATTTCGGTTACTTTCATCCACATCAAAATCTTTTCGTTACCTACAGCCCCGTACAAGGAGTTAAGCTAATAAATTTAATAATAGATTTTAGAACCCGATCATGTATTCAAGCTTGTATGTGAGGAGCCACCAGTCAGGCTGAGATGTCAGTTGAAGGTTGTGATGACTAACAGAGTGTTTAACAAAGGTTTATACAGCAGTCTTCCTGGTGATGACGACTGCTTTAGGAAATAAAGTAACAAAACGTTATAAAATAAAATATATTGCAAGAAGACACTCTTCCTATATAATAAATTGATTCAGGGTTAACCTTCATATACAAAACACAAAGGTGTGTCACTTTTACATATTTTAATGAGGACCACTAAAAAGTCACGTCTCAGTTGTAGTTAATAAGGTCTTTATAATCATCTTATTTCATATTCACAAAGATAATTAGCAGTGAGCGTTTCTTTGATGATTTTGTCAGCACTGAACCACTTCAGACGACGCTGGACGAGTCATAAGTTATACTCAGACTAATTAGATGTAAAAAAATGTACTGGGTCCATGATCGTGGTCATTCAAAGGAGCCAACAGAGCGGGTGTGTTACCTCATAGTCCACACAGCTCACTCCTCACTCCGCGTCACATAACTGTAGTCATTTTACAAACAGCGGGAGCACTCGTTAGCGTAATGACAACAAAACAATGAACGCCATTTTCTATGGCTCAATGGGGTTAAATTATCTTTGTGAATGTTTTGTCTCACTTTTATAATAAACACTAATTTGTTGATAAATGAAAGGAATCATGGAAAACTGGGACTTTCGGAAATCATCACAGTTTAGTTAACAGTGTGAAAGTTATGGTACCGGCCAATAGTGATAGCATACGTCCCCTGACATCGCAAAATTAACGCTTCATAACACATTTTATATATAAAACGGTGACCTAAACCAGTTCAACACAAACTTTATTTTATTTGACATTTAAATTTACGAAATAAATGTCGTTTATATTTTAAAACGGTATTTTTTCCGACTTAACAAAATCAAACCAGTCTTTCATTACTATAGGAAGAGGGAAATAGGAAAAAATATTTTCAATATAATCCTTATTCCGAAAACTAACAGCATTATAACAAAAGCTACCGTTGATGACACACTTCACTGGACAGACCAAAACAAACTCTAACATCCAGCTTTTAGGTTAATAATTACTTATCATAGGCCACGGCGAAAGTCATTCACCCTCACGGATCGGTCCGTTTTCATGAAAGCCGATTCAACGCTCGGTTAGTTCGACTCAAAGTTACGTAGGCAGTTCCAAAAGAGCAATGGACGCTGGGAGAGGGCGAGAGGTTGCCACTTTGGATTCACATCGCGCGTATTTTAAAATCGTAGTATTCCTGTCTGGATTTTATTAGTACATTGCTCAATGAATGCACAAGTGACTCGACTCTAAAAGGCCACCGTACGAAACACGAAAATAACAAAGGAAGAATTATAAATGAGTTATTTTAAGACGATTCCGTCACATTCCTTGAATGTACAATGGAAATGTTATTCAGTATTCACTAAATACATAAAGCCTTCATCGGCAACACTATTGTAAGGATACTTCTCAGACATATTATATTGTGCAACACATATCATAAGAGGAAGATTCTTTTCATATTTGGATCCGGGATCAGAGATGTATATGTCTTTTGTGTTGGGTCACAATAACTACAGTTGGCTGGTGATCTGAAACATGGTTGTCATGACAACGGACAATAAGATGACGCATACTATCTACAAATTAATACAATTAAATTCATCTTTAAAAAAATCTTGTCCCAAATATCTTTATATATATAATTCTTCTGTGAGTGTATATGTCACTGAACTTCTCTCAAACGATTGGACCGATTTTGATGAAATTTTTTGTATGTTCAAGGGTATCTGGGAATTGTTTAGATTCACAATTTTGTCCGCTGGACAATGTTTTTTTAATTAATTTTTAATTTATAAGTAGTTGTTGATACAAACGTTTTTTTTTAAATTAGATTTGACAACTAACTATGTCAATCATTCTGTCGCACTTCAAAGCACGGAGATTTATGGCTTTAATAGGTAAACTACAAAAATATAAATAAAAAAACGTAACAGATATTTCTTAATTATAAGGCGATACGAAGTTCGCCGGGGCTCCTAGTAAATAATTATAATTTTAAGACAAGTATTCGCTACTTAAAGAACCATCAAGATTTTCTGTAGTGACGTCAATACAGTACTCGTAACGTTTATTTCCACGTATTAAACTTATATTTCCATGTATCGGAGACATTAATCTGCAACTTTTCCTCTCCAACTGTCACAACATTACGATTGTGTTGAGTTTGTGGGGATCATCTCATATTATTATTTGATTCGTTTTGTAACATCATCAACAAAATATAGGAGAAAAAACATCAATATTATGCCATACGTATACATTCTATGTATAATCTCAGTGTTCAGCATCCTTAGTACGGGCTGGTATACACTACATACTACTCGTTTTACGTTCCTCATTCAAAGTATGTTTATTAATCTATAGACTATAACTCGTACAATGCAGTTGGATAATCCGAACTCGATTTTAGGCTCACACACACACACACTCACATGCAGCTAGCCGTCTCATAATGAGTAAATCAAAGTATTTTTATTAAATGATTTTATTTAGCTCACGCCGTTTGTTTTATTTATTATTTATTCTTTTTTCATTTAAATTTTCCTTCGGTCAAATTTAGTAACTCAAATTTCACCCTCTTCCTGTCAACCGATTAATCTGAAATTTTGTATACACTTTGGATTTTGGTGATAATACAATTATGTTTATTCATTATCATTAGAATTTCAAGATGGCCGCCGCTGCAAAATGGCGGATAATTTATGTTTTACCAATCCCATCAATTTGGGTATCAATGGAAATTGCTCAACAAGTAGAATACAATGTACTATAAATAAATGAAATCCAAGATGGCGGCCTCTACAAAATGGCGGATAACGTAGGTTTTATCAATCCCATCAACATGGGTATCAAATGAAAAGTCTCAACAAGTAGAATACAATTTACTATGCTAAATTGAAATGTAAGATGGCCGCCGCTACTAAATGGCTGATAACAATTTTAGGAGGAGTTGGACTGCAATAAACTAACGGGCAAGAAACCTTGCAATAATTAAGCACAAATGAATTTTACGCTTTTATTTTAGTCTAGTCTGCATATGTTTATAATTCCCACAACTATAGCTATTTTATTATTTTTGGTTTTTAGTACATTTGTCTTAAACATTGCAATGTACGTTTCACCTAAAACCGTTTAACTTAAAATGTTTTTTTACCTATTTTTTGCCTCAAAATGTTTTACGCAAGTAATGTAAGTGTTCTTCCTCGAGTTTCTCCGTTCGCGTGTCCAGTACACCGCTGTTACATACAGGCGTCACGGTATTAGTTGTACGAGGAGTGGATAAAAAACGTTTAACTAATTAATATTTGATCGATTATATTAAACGAAAATACTCATAATCAATTCTCATGTAATGTGTTGGATCTTATGTAAGAAGTTCTAGAAGATGGTAGAAGAATTATTCCAAAATAACTGTTGCATATTAAAGTTTAAAGTAAGTTAAAAATGAAGGAATTTAATTTATTACTAATGAAGGATTTATTTAGTGTGTAAATTAATCATGAACTATAAAGGTAATAGTGTAATAATAAAAGTAATATTCATGTAAACCAACAATTCTATTTCGAGTAGGAAGCCGAGACATTGGCTCTTATCAAACCTGTATAGAATCGCGAGGTGTAGAACCGGTTTGAAGGCGATAGAAATATAAAATAATATTTATATGATGATGAAGCTAAAATCCTCCACTATCATAATATTGTGAGTCTTGGATCCTGTCGTGGGTCAGAGGTCAAGGTTCACATCAGCCTGGAATCATCATGACGTCATGGCATCAAAGGAACTTTGTAAACAGTTCCAGAAAAATATATAGAAGTCTTCCGAACAACTGTAGCTGTATTTGTATCCATATCATGAGGACTAATTCAAAACTTTTAATTACTGCTGCAAAATACACACAAACGAAATTATAACTAACAACTTCCCAAAAACACCAGGTTGTGGTGACGAGCCGTGACGAGCGAGTGTCGGGGAAATGAATAAATATTAATAATATAAAGAATGAGACTGAAGTGAAGATGTCAGCAGAATACTGACCCACATCGGATACATTGGGGTCAGGCACGAACGGACTGAAATAAACCTTAACACTATACAAATATAGTTTAGAATCGTTTAAAGGTTGATGGTCACACGAATTCGAGTACGGTCTTATGATGATTCTTATTGTGGGGGATCAGAGTCCACATTCACGACGCTCGGATAAAGAGGAGGAAACTGTTTATTGATGATGGACGAACTGTCTTCCGGCGGTCAATGTCACACACGGACACTAGACACATGGACACACGGACACGTAGGAACGGACACTCGCCCGTACGGACAAACGTAGGTATGTATTGACAGTTGACACACAGACAAGATTTACAGAAAAACTGATGATTCTGACAGAATTATTGAATAGTACAGATTAAGTCTCAATATAAAATTGTTTCATATTAAAACTGATTGATGTAATATAAACTGGACAGGCACAAAATCAACACAAATAAAACTGGTTGCGAGGACATTGTACTGCGAGGTTTCAAATGAAAATTAGTGGCGTAAAACGAACACGCACGCGTTGAAGTCTTTTGAACGAAAACGAACGGCGACTGTGAGTTTAGTACGAGAGGTAGTCCCTGTACGTGAAGGAAACATTATCATATATAGTTTAGGTGAGCCGAGCCACGACACGGACTGACGAAGGTCAAGGAACCCTCGGGCGACGAGCTCGCATGAACCTCCACGTCACCCGCGGCCACTCATTACATTATTATTATTATTAATATACATCACTACACGACCAGCCACGAGTGACAGACTCTCGATAAACCACACGAAACACCGGAGAGTCCAATGAGAACTTTCTACCACATCGCCGGTGCGCCTACCCTACTTTTCACTTGTACCGCTGTTTTTACTTTTTAACGTTTCTTCGGCGTGTCCGAGACGGGCGAAGTTAGCGAAGAAAGAGCGGCGCGATTCCGTTCAAAGAAGTGTCGAGCGTCGCCGGTGCCCGGTTAGTTAAAACGTGTTACCTGATAGATGCCTCGTGTCGTCCGCGGCGACGGTGGCCGCCAGCAGGAGCCAGCAGGCCTGCCAGGCGCGCATCTTACCGCCACTTACCACATCAACACAACAACACTCAACACACGCGCACTCAGGGAAAGTTTCTCGAAAGTTGCTGGCGCGTCTCTCTCAAGTGACGTCCTCCCTCCTCGACCGCGCGGGAGACACTGGCGACACGCAGCCGGCTCACAACACACCGCACACTACACACGACACACGACGCTCAGGTGGGGTTGCTAGCGTACAGACAACTACTGCTTATACATTATGAAATAAAACAACCTACTTGTACTTTGATGTATTGCACAATTATTATGTTTCCCGATACGACTTTTACAGATGAACTATGATGAAAAAATTGCATACACCGAGCACGACTATATGATTCTTATAAGAATTTATTTTTCCGTTACTTTTAGACTGACTAAGTTATTATCATATATTAAAATGAATTTATATGAAATTGCTCATACATGATCCTATTTATCCTTGAAGGAGGGTAGTGTAGTATCCTGGCAACCTTCATATCATACAGGTGGTCGCTGCAGGTAGCGAGACGAGTTTGAATTCTCGCTTCTGGTTGATCGCCACTAACGCCATTTATAACATTTACTTAAACTAATATAAACGATATTAAAAAAATATAAGAAATCTTATTTTGCAACATGACATAAAAAAAAAACAAAATAAAATTCAAATTAAAGGGGGTAATATGAAAAAAATAGCAATGTATTATGGTGAAGAATTTTCTTTTTTTTTTATGCATATATATTGTATATGCCATGATTTTATTCTGTATAAGTACTCATTATAAAAATGAAGGATTGGATAAAAATACAATATTTATAATATCATTTTTAAAACTAGAACTAGGTCGTAATCAACAAGTTTATTCTTATAAGCGGCTGTTATTTTTATTTTCCTTCGATCATCACAAACAATTTTATTTGACCATAAACCATCTCACAGTGTGAGAGCAACAGGAAAACATTAGCCAGTACTAGCGAGTACCAGCCACTAGAGGAAAACTACGTCACTTTGTATAATTCACCTAAAAACCTCTACAAAAACAATAATACCTATAATTATCGTTGTGTTTTTTCTGCAATGGAAATTACTTATAATTGAATATTTTTATTTCTCTTATTAAAATCCAAGGTCGATTCGAAGACCACTTATTTATATAACTATAAATTTTATTCTTTTGTATTATAATATTGCGCACTTACTTAGAACTAAGAAATAGTAGGCTAATTGTTTCATTAGTACCGTGTAACTGTGAGTGTTTCTGTTAGAATTTATTTAGCATCAATTTACAAATTTCTAACAAAAAAACATGGACACTATAAAATAATAAACTTTCACACAATTGTTACAACTAACATCCTTTAATTATCGGAGGAAGATTATTAATATCTAATAGACCTTAAGATGGAAAAAAATAACAGTGTTTTATAGTTTTAGTCTAAAAATATGTATTTTTATAGTTTAATAAATTTATGATCTGTATTGAAGATTAGTAATATAAATTATAATTTATAATGAGCAATAACAGTCAATGTATGTAGAATGTTCGAATCATTTCCTCTGGTGAAGTAATAAAAGGTTATGATAAATAGTAGGTACTTATACTTGAATGTACGTATGTAAAATTATAAATATACATGAGATACAAGAAATATTTTGGTGATGAAACTTCCATCGAACGAGATATAGATTGCTATTTAATACATTTTTAAAATTTATATCTTCATAGTCATTTAAGTAAACAAAGAAACTGGTTTAATCGGTTCTAAAAATGCAAAAAAATATCATTAAGATATCCGGTATTCAGTATATATTTTGCAATATTAATGATCCTAAGGTGATGAATTTAAAAAGGAAAAAAAATCGTACGTAATAGAATTTTTAGTCTATATTCTGAATACGTCAATAGGCCTAGTCTTATTATAAATTTAAATTTAACTATTTTTAAAGAACGAAAAACCTTAACTTTTCATTTGCCTAAGATTTAATATTGTTTTATATAAAATCATGAATTTAGAGAAATCTTTGAGTTGTCACGGCTTATCTGTCAAAGTCAGTTAAAAATGACAAATAGTAAATGGCTAAATGTTTAATCTGATACCGAGTGGCTTGGGTCTGATTAGCAGTTATATCTGTTGTTGAAATATAATATAATCATGTTTTAATGTATATAATTTGTACATAGCTGAATGTATTAATTATAAAATTGTGTAAAGGAGATGTGATGGAGACCGCAATGTGTGGAGACAAGCCGGATCTATTATTCTTCGATACATTTTCACATGATACTAGTGAAGTAATTATATCTAACTATTGTAACATATACCTTCCATCATTATATTTTCATTAAAAATATTAACATACTTTTCTTTTGTTCTTTTAGGAGCTTAATTTAGACCTTGTTCAGTTTCCAAAGTCTGTATATGTGAGAGAAATACGTATAATTCCCCTCGGTGCTCGTGTGGAGGGAGACTTCCCTGGTGGAGTGAGGCTCGGTGCCACCAACCCCACTAAGTTCCACATTGACTTCTTTGTGAATGATTTGAGCAAACCTGGTGCTGCCACATTTGAGGCTCTCGGCAGTCTAGATTATTGTCAGAATGGACAGATTCATATGGAGTGCGGAGACAACGCTGAGCAGACAAGAATACCTACGGATGGTCTTGTTCTTAGAGGTTGGATTATATTTGTTACTTGAATTTAAAAGTTTTAACATACCTTTAGGATTAGATATGTTATGAAGTTCAAAAATTGGATTGTTGTAGAGATATACATCATCATATTATTTTTAGTTTTGGTCTCGGAAAATCAAATTTTGCCCCGTTAGCTGTTAATTCAGATTATTGCTTTTATTGATATTGGATTTTTAATTGTAGACACAAGTTACTAGGTTATGAAGCTACTTGGGGATTAAGAGGCTTTTTTCATATAACTGCTTTAATATTCTATAAAGTAAATAATATAATCACTAAACAGTATAGTGAAAACTATGTTCAATTTACTATATAAAAATCGATAATTGTGTTTCAGTTACGGACCTGATACATCTACTACAGGCATAGCTTTAATTTATATTAGTTACTATATTTATAATAATTGATACCTGCATATATAAATGTGTGTATCTGTCTGTGGCATTTTAGCTCACATATGGGTTTACCGATATTGAGGCAGTTTTATTCTTTTGCCAGCAAGAGTCCTTGTGGTCATTCTTAAGTATGTTTGGTTAGTGCATGCAGCAGTGTAAGAATATCAAGTCTTTTCCAAAATGATTCAACATTTTTCCCATATGATTACTTGATTAATTGCTTCTATACTACTTACTGCTATAAACACTGCTATAAATATTAAAAGACAATTAATGCACAACAGGTATTAAACAAGTAAGATATTTTTATTAGCAACCATCTAGAAAACTATTTATAATTTATATAATTCTGTCGTCTCATGTGTAGTCTATGTTGTAGTTCTTCTATATAGATTGTAATTCTTTTTACTAATAAAATTAAATTATCAAATTATCTAACATTCACCATATAACTGTGATGGATATGAATAGTTACAGTGTTCTAAATATTTTAAATCACTTTAAGCCTAGGACAATTAACAATATTTGTTTTATTCAGAATCTATTTCAGTGTCAGTGATCATTTAAAATTTTATGATTGGTCTGTTTGTTGTCTCTGTGAAACAAAATGAGAAAGTTCAAGTACAAAGTCAAGTATTTTTTAAACACATACCCCGATAATTATATTTTCTACTGAAAAGACATGTAGTTCAGAAGAGTAAAATAAACTATGTTAAAAGCTACATTTTATGAACAAAAACTTCAATAATATAATATATTTTACTTATTACTTAATTTGTATACTTTCTCTATTCCAGGTTGGTATACAACTATAACTCTGGCAGTATATGGTAACTTGACTCAAGTCTTACCTGACAATGTTGCCGCTGTGAACCCACAGCCCAACAGCCAGAGACCAGTCTCTAGAGAAGTCAGCGCGCTACCCGCTAACGTGCCACAGACAGCAGATTGGAATCCAGAAACATCTAACCCCATACCGGCCTACACCAGCAATGTCACCGCCACCAATCCTGAAGCTTATGGTGCGGGAAACTATCCGAACACAGACAACTATGATAATCAAATGTACAGAGGAGAATATTACGACAACGAGGCACCCAAGGACCCTCGGACGTATCACCACATAGACGAGAACGAGTGGGAGAAGGAGAGGAGAGATATCAGTTGTGAAAGAGACGGAGATAGGATGAGACGCAGTCCGCGATCTATGGAGATGAACAGAGAGCGACGGAGCAGGAGACGCTCGCTGGACCGGGGACTGAGTCGGGAGTCTTCACGGCACAGAGACAGAAGCAGAGATGTGGACCGACTTGACAGACTACACTCTAGGTCAAGGAGTCGCGACAGAGATTATGGGGGCAAAGGAGAGTACCGACCGCTGAGCCGGTCACGGTCACGCAGCTTAGACCGTGACTGGGACAGGGGCTCCTACAAGAAAGATGACTACCGACGACATCGTGATGTCTCCTATGACCGGTCACGTGGTGGGTCATACGAGCCGAGGTCACCGAGAGCGCCTTCTTATGAACGCAAACCTCCTTACGACAAAGGTGGTGCGTACGAGAAGAGGCTGTCGCCCTATGACAAGAGAAGTTCGTCCTACGAGCGGCGAGCTCCATCATACGACAAACAAACACCATACGATAGGAGACACTCGCCTTACAGCCGCATGAGAGGGTCTAGTTACGGCAGCAGGTCGCCCAGTCGAGATGATCCCAGGAAGAGACCTAGAACGCCACCCGTGGAGACCAGGCGGCCGTTGACACCCAGGGAAGGTGAAACGACGAGCCCGATTTACTCGGTTCGGTCTGAGGAGGGAGGCGAATATGACCGCGGTGACCGCAGCGGAAAACAAATCCCACGTATCGACTTTTACCATCAGAGCTACCGACACAAGAGCTCCATCAGGAGTCCCTCTCAGGAGGTCGATAACAACTACGTCGAACATTCGAGCCTAGTGACGGTTCCCATCGTTGATACAACGGCAGCTCCGAAACCCATAGAATCTCCTAATCGTAATCCCGATGAAGAAAAATCCATGGACGCCGAGCCGTTCGAACCCATTCTGTCGGATGAAGATATCTGCGATGACTTGGATGGCAACTCCTACATGGAAGTTGAGTATGACGTGAACGAGTACTGCGGAGTGGACGACATCATCAAGTATTACAATCCTTTCAAAGACGAATGGAAGAAATATGAACACGTCAACCAAATATGCAGAGTGGCGGATGTTAAACGTGGCGGCGGCAAAGACGTTATGTGCGCGAGCTTCGAGGAACTGTGTGACGCCAACAGTGATCTGTTAAAAATATCAGAGATCACTAACGCCGCTAAGAGAAGGGAGCAGAAGTTTTCGACGGACACGTTTTTGGAAATCGACAACACTGCGCGGGAGGATTGGGTACATCAATGCGAACAACTGTTCGTGGCCCTTATAAACTTATGCAAAAACACCGACATTGTACTGAGAATATTCCGTACGGACCGATCAGAACCAGATGAATTCACTGACATCTATAACCTTCTGATCACATTCTGCAGAATCGGTTTAAACTTCGATTTCGTGCTGTCTCAACAGCAGCCCACTTATAAGATCCGCCACATGAAGTGCGGGATCCGACTCACGGAGGCTTTGATGTGTCACGAGCACAGCGGCCGAGTCATGAAGATGTTGCTGAGTAACGGGATTGACGTCCCGTTACAACTGCTGGAGATGTACTCCAAGGAATATATGGCGCTGAGTATTCGTCTCATGATTTTAAAAGCTTTGAGCGCCTGCCTCTCCTCTAAGGAGGCCGTCGAACATTTCATGAAAGATGCCATGTACCCTAAGTTCGATAAGAACGATGAAAGTCCTAGAAAAGCCATGAACGGTTACCAAGCTCTGATAGCCATGATAAAGGCGAACCCACTCGGTAGGATTAAATTTGCTGTAAGTTCCCTCCTTAAGAAACTAAATATTTATGAAGTATTGATGAAATTGAACGACCTCGTGTTCAACTTCAACAAGGCGGCCGCTGATAACAATCACTCCGAAGACTCGGAACTGTCAGAGAGCGATGTGAGTTTCATTGTGGATTCCTTTGACGAAATTCTAAACATGTACAGAACTCAATGCTTCCATTTATCTCAACCGAAGAGGTTCCTGCCTGTGGCTGCACAGTTTGAAATAAGCAAGGAATGTTCAAATGAGATACTCCTGCAGTTTTTTGACATTCATAAAGTTCTGGAAGTCTGCTTATATCTGCTGACCTGTCCGTCTACATGCAACAACTTAGTCATCACGAGTCCGATCCATGATCTTATTTTCGAACTCGTAAATTCCCACAACGGGCTCCTATTCCTGTACAAGAATATGGAAATGAGTGAACTATTATTTAAGATTTTGGAACAACCGTTTGGTCAACAGACGACTGAAGAAACGGCCTACCCTCATGACAGCACACTGAGTAGCTACAGTGACCTACAAATTGTTGGACTCGAACTCGCGTACAGGCTGAAGGCGATGTACTACTTACAGTCTATTAGTGATGTGCAAGCCGGAAAAAATGATGAATACAAATTGATAGACAGATTACAGGCTTTATACTGCCTCAGCTTCGGAAGCATCGGGAAGACAGCCGTGCCGAGTGTTATAGTTATGGGAAATAACTCGGAGTGTCTCATGGAAGTGTTCGAGAATGATCTGAAAAGTAAAAACAAAACTGAGTCGCCATCAAAACAAAAATCTCCAGCAAAGGGCTACGCTATCGAGCTTATCGTATCGGCCGTGAGATTCGCTGCTAATGTTCCGTTCTTAAAGAAATACGGACAAAGATTAATAAACGTGTCAAAAGAACATGACAGATTCGAACCCAGCGTGTCTAGTGTACTTCAAGAAGTCATTCCGTACTTGAAACCCGTGGAGAAACCGAGTGTCCTTTCGGGAGAAGACCTCAGCGAGTGTGTCGAGATGTTGAAGGCGAGTTTAGAACACTCATCCGATCTACCCGGGGAGCTGATGACGTGCCTGAGAATATTACGACACTTTTGTATATCCGATTATGAAAAAAACGTTTCCATTGTCTGCGAAAACCCGGTCGAGGAATATGTGGAACTAAAATATAAGTATAATATATTACAACTGTTTTCATTAGACGGCGTCGCCCACATATCTGGTATCCTAGATCGTCTCGCTACTCATTTCGATCAACCGAGTATGCACACATCATTCTTCGCTTCAGTGAGAGGACTCCAGTTGGCCCAAATGATATTACCTTGTCTGAGTCTATTAGACGAGATGTTAGCGAGAGTAGTTCGCTGCCGTGGCCCTAGATTTAGAGATTTAACGGCTGCACCTATCATACTGAAGACTTACGGTATAGCCAAAACCTTTCCAGTCGGTTCTATCGGCTACCGAACTGCGGCTAAGGCTGCCGAAGCGGCGGTGAGAGCTCTCCTGGCGTACGCCCAGCCGATAGCCGACGACGCCAACGACGGAGATTCAATACGTCGTGGTCCATGGACGTCGCTGTGTTCCGAAGTTATTTCCTACACCATGACCGCTCCTTACACGTTCGTTCCCGGACTTCTCATATTTTCGGAACTTCTACCGCTGCCGTTGCCGATGCAAACCAAGATCGCTCCCACCGGCCGCGAGCTGGCCGACGCAGCCAACGAGAGGCGGCTGTGGTCTGCTCACTTACACGCGCTGTCTAACGATTTGACGGACATGATACAGGTCATATGTATGTCCACGTACCGCCCCGTCGTGCACATGCTGCGGAGAGTGTGCGTGCAAATCGCGGACCTGGCTCCCAACACGGCGGCCACCGTGGCGCGGGCGGCGGTCGGCGCTGTCATGAGAGAGATGAAGGAGGACGGCCCGCCCACCGCCAGCCTCGCTAGAGTGTTGGGGTTCTTGGCGTGTCTGGTGTCACACGCGCCCGTCAAGTGTGCCGTGCTACACGCGATGAGCGCCGGAGGGCCTAAGGCTAACGAAGTACAAGCGGCGCTCTGTAACGTTTTCAATCTGTCGAACTCGTCGAACGAACACGCCGCGGCTCAAGAATATGCGGCTCATGTGTTAGCCGCTTTCTGTGACATTGAAATAACTTTAACTCCTCTCACAGCTAATATTGATAATGTTCTCGCCAATTCATTACCCACTAAGGAGGCTCTTGCGGCGTTTTTAGACGCAACGGCAAATTGTCTAGAATCTACTACGAAAACCTGTTCAGTGGCCTCGTCGGTACTACGTGCGTACTACGTTTTAACGGATCACGAATACGGGTTCCTGCAGTTTAGAAAATTCGTAACAAAGAGAACGGAAGCTCTCGGTAAATATTTTAAGTGGACGACCGAGAGCGCGGGAGAAGATAGGACGGACTGTCTGAACCTGCTGCTCGACCTGATAAAGATACTGAGAGTGGAGCACGGCGAGGGTCCGGCCGGCAGGAGGAGTGTACTGACGGTCAGTGAGGTGGCGGACATGGTCGGGTACACGACCAGCGACAAGGAACACCCCGCCATGAACCTGGATAAACTTCTAAAGGTGGGTTGAAAGAAACGATTGTACTGTTTAATGATCTGTCGATATTATAATTAAAAGGAATTTTTCAGGAAAGGAACTCCGAGGAAGATGCGATATCAAACGCCAACTTCTTGATCACGAGTCTGAAGAACCTCGCGGAGGAGGAGCCCGGGACTTCCCCGGAGGTGTCGGAGGTGGTGACCCCGGCCCCTGAACCCTTGGTGGGTCAGTTCTCCGCGCGACACATATACTGTATCGGTGACTCGAGCGACGAGCGACTCACCACCGGCTACTGGCTGAACGTGCCCCCCGCCGCCGCGGACGACGACGTTAATGATAACGAACTGGTAACACACACACATATAAGGAATACTGAATAGAAACAGTCTTAATAGAGGATGAACAAGTAGTAGGGATTAAGAAACATCCTGGATGGAAACACTCCATAAAAGATGACATACTCCCAATGAACTTGTTTCATACTGTATATTTGTCTGTATGATTATGGATTTATTTTTAATAGCTGGTCGCTAATCAAGTTACGAAGTTTTCTATACTGATAGAGTTTTTCAAACATTACATTCTGAACTACTAGTATAGTTGAATGTATAATTCGTTAATAATAATAATAATAGTTTATTTGCTCGAATATGGGTTAACAAAGGTATTTCATACATTTACAGTGGTCCAACATATTCTGAGGATTTGGCGTACAAATATTTTTGAATAAACTAATAATACAACTAATGAATTTTCTATAATTACTAATAAAAAGTTATAGTTTACAATTTAAATAAATAATTTTTTATATCATCATTTTAAACAAATAGTTATTTGTCAGTTAATTCAAATAAAATCACAATATAAATATTTTAAAATTTGTCGTTAAGAAATTCATTTATACTATAATACAGTTTATCGATCAGTAATTTAAAACAAAAATTCTTAGATTAATTTAGAGACAATTCTTCACAATTTCTGGGTAGGTGGTTGTAAATGTGTATGGCCATGCAGTATACATTGTTATGATACAAAGATAATTGTTGAGCTGGAACATACAGTTTGTCTTTAAATCTGCTACGCGTATTTATTACATCACAGTTTCGTTTAGACAAATAAATATTTTTATGAACAAATATACTAATTTCATTTATGTATAGGCAAGGAACGGGTAGTATATTTAGACTTTTAAATATAGGTTTACAGCTCTCGGCGAAACGAATATTATAAATAGTTCTTATACATTTTTTTTTGTGTCTTAAATGCAATATGCAAGTCCACAGAATTACCCTATATTACAAAACCATATCTTAGTAAAGATGTATCCATGGTAAGCTGTAATTGCTGCTGAAACAGAAACTATTTGTCTTATACGCCTTAATGCATATATAAATTTATCAATCTTGGTACATTCTTCCAGTTACAATATTTATCTATTATTATACCCAAAAACTTTGTATTATTGGCTTCTAATAGGTCAGTGTTGTTAAAATTAATTTTAATAGACTGTAATATAAGTTTGAAATGTAATTTATATTACATTTCAAACTTATAATGTAACAAAATTTGTTTTGTTTAAATTAATTTTTAAATTATTTGCTTTAAGCCAATGAATTACATTTGCTAGAGCTGATTTTAATTTTTCTTTTAAATTCGTATGATTTTGACATTTAATTAGAATAGTAGTGTCATCAGCAAAGAGAATACATTTATGCTTTATATAATCAGGAAGATCATATAAAGCATGCAAGCATCATTATAATATAATACATATGACACTACGGAGGAAAAAAACTTCAAAAACATACATGCATGCTACAGACCAAGTATAACAGACACGTTATAAATATGTTCATCCTTTGAGATCCTTTTTAACATTTGATATTTCATTTAACATTAATATTGCGATACCAATTACTGACAAAGACTGACTGACTATGTGCATATAATACATGCATACAGTGTTTTATTCCGTGTAATTCATACAATCATATCCGTAGTAGTGTGTGTGTGTATTTCTATAATGTGTGTGTGTGTAGGTGTCGTGTGACCTGTTGTCGGTGGCGGGCAGCCTGCTGTCCGGTGGCAGTGAGTCCCTGGCGGCCGGTGTGAGGAGACTGGCCGGCTGTCCGGACACACGGACAGAGACGTTGCCAGCTGACGATAAGAGACCCGCCGGTAATATAAATTATATATAACAGATTGAGACCCTTAGCTGTATATCACGTCGTGTTTTTTGGTGAACTTATTTTGGAAAATAATTGTACTTTCTAGTGGTTATTTAATGTTGTATTATATTTATATTTAAAATGGATTTGAGTTCAAAATTATTAAATCAAAAAGTGTATGTGTATAAGGGGACTAAACGTATAAGTATCTCAGAATGATTCCTTATGTATCTGTTGTTCCTTCACTCATTATCTTTGCGTATTTTTTCACTCATTGTATTATTGTGTTCATTGTTCACGCGTGTAGTTGCTCTGAGTCGTGTCCGTGCCGAGGGCGGTGCGGACGCCTTCCGCTCCCGCCCGCCCAACACGTCCCGCCCGCCCTCGCTACACGTGGACGACTTCACCGCTCTTCATCAGCCATACGCGCCAGTACAAAGGTAACATACACAGAATACTATTATATTAAATGTATTCTATAACGTTGAAGAAGTTTCTTCCTACATATGTTCTCATATATTCCAGAGCTCCTCGCCGCTCGGTATCTGAGCGAGCTCGCTTCACGCCTCACGCTCAGTACAGACACCTGTGAGTATCGTGTGTTATATATACAGGGTGACTGGTGAATTACTATCGATATTTGAGGACGTGACATTTGACGATCATATATGACAAAATAAAAATTAATATAACATAAATATTAATAAACTTCTAAGTAAAGTTAACCAAAAGTTATGTAATTAATTACGCATCGTATGAACACCCTACAGATTAGGTATACACACACACACACACACGCGCGCGGCGGCGTGTTGTTGTATCAGCACGCCGCCGCACGAGTCCACACTTGGAACACTTGGAACGTGTACACACTTTATTTATTTATATAGAAATTTGGTCAAAAATTAAGTACCTATTTATTTTTACACTAGCTTTCCGCCCGCAGCTTCGCCGCGTGGAGTTCGGTTATATCGCGTTTCCAAGAGAACCTTTCAAAAGTCTGGGATAAAAACTATCCTATGTTCTTTCTCAAGGTCAACTCTATCTCTGTACCGAATTTCATTAAAATCAGTTCAGTGGTTTAGGCGTGAAAGCGTAGCAGACAGACAGACAGACAGACAGACAGACAGAGTTACTTTCGCATTTATAATATTAGTAGGGATAATTCGAATGAGAATCATGTACCGAGTATGCTCCTTAAATATTGATAGTAATTCACCAGTCACCCTGTATATATACATCATATTATATATTCTCTATAACTAATACTGTCCGTGTGTCAGGGGTCGCGGCGCGTGGGAGGGAGGACATCACTTCGGACACTTCGCAGCCTCACACTACGCCATGGGTGAGAACATACATATATATATTAACAACTCACACACACACACACAACGATGTATGTACGTGAAGTCACTTCAACTTCTTGTAATAACATTATTGTTTGTTCCGTATCATGTTGATACATCTGTTTCTTTCTGTTCTCTGTCCATCCTACTTCTGTCTCTCAATATTGATTCTGATTTAATCTCTAAGTACTCCATTAGTTTGTTATCTTGCCCCTTTTGTACAGTTTTATTATAAACTTCATTAAATCCATTAATTCGCATCTAATCTCTTCGGTACAGTATCTGTTTGTTCCAGCATCTCTTAATAAAATCTTGTTATATTCGATTTTCTATCTGATAACTAATTTTTTAATACCTCTTTCTCAAAAATAGTATACTATCGCAAATGAAGGTTATTTTGAGCGATTAATCTTATTGCTTTACTGAGTCAGCAAATTGTTCTTCCTTAGTCTAAAATCTTTTACCTGATTGCTTCCTGAACCGATACCTTATATGACCCCTGCGACTTTATTATTGATTACAAATAATAATAGGAACTGTTTCGGTAAATATAAAAAAATATATTTATAAACAATTTATTTCTCTCGCACAGACACAAAAACATAGCCAGGATATTCTGTATCAAATACAAATCATTATGAACTGCACAAACCTTCTTAGTGTTACTCTTGTATTGTTAGGTAACTTTAATGAGTTTTAAACAAACATGTCAAGAAGTCCTAATCATGTCTGAGGTGCAACAAGTATTGTAATCAGAGATGAACAACTACTCACAGCTGAACTGGTCCCTAGTCACTCGTGATTGTACTATATATGTATTATAATTGCGAAAGTTTGTGTGTGTGTATGTTTGTTACTTCTTCACGCTCAAACGGCTGAACCGATTTTGATAAAATTTTGTATACAGGTAGCTGACGTCCAAATAACACATAGGCTACTTTACACCTCGGAAATCCGCGGGTAAAACCGCGGGGCGCAGCTAGTTGTACTATATATTATTGGTATGACTTAATGGGCGAGTGTTCCTTCTTAGTATATTTTATACAATCTTCTAATCAGTATGTTCTATATCCTGTAAGGCGGTGCGGGCGCGGGCTGGTGCGGCGCGCGACCAGCTCGACCCAGACATCGCTCCTTCATGAGGTGAGTGACAAGTTGGCGATTAGGAGACGGAGAACCGATGTTAATGAATATAATATGATTTATCTGAATGTGTTGTTTTATTTCAACGCTACCTCTGTTTCAAAACTATAAAGGTTTATAATACACGTCACCTCCTGTGATATTTGAACGATAAGACGGGGACAATAAATAACAAGACATGTGGATAACAAGTAGTTGTAGCCGACAAAAGAAAAACGATAATTTTGTTTTTATTTATTTTTCAACATTAACTCCATACACTTCAGCCATCGATGCTACAATATCTATAACCTGTCTAAAACTTAGGTTCTCTCAAGGTATGCAAAGTAGGCTTCTGTGGCACAATTCTTCGTAGATTTCTGGAAATAAAAGGAAGTCGCACGGAGCCACGTCTGGAGAATAAGATGGATGGGGGTAGCCAATTAGGTGACCAATTGGGATATGGCGAGGGCAGAATGTGAATGCTTTTCCATCCTCCAGGTAGTCTTAGTGTTCAAGACACAGTTTTACTCTTGATTGTTAATGTTCAGCGTTACTTCCAGTAATTTCTTACAAAATACCTGGAACCAGTATTTATAGTTTTCAAACACAAGTTGGTACCAAAACTTGCCATTAATAAATTACAATGGGTTACTTTTATAATTAACTGGATGACCCGGCGGACTTCGTACCGCCCCATAATGAAGAAATATCTGTTATCTTTTTATCTCAATGAAGTTAGTTTTTTAATTATGTACAGCTGACTCAACAGACAATGGTCTGTCTTCTTATATATTATATGTTTAAATTAATACTATAATATAAATCTTTAGTATTTCGATAATCTGTCCAGATCTCAACTAATAATATTCAAAAGCAGTTTTAAAATGTAACATTTATATTTTTATGTATTTCAAAACAAGGCCTGCATTTAATAAACTGCTAGCGCCATCTGTTATATTTTTGTGTAAGTAAATTAAATGAAACTCCAATTTCTTTCGATAGATGTCACTAGAATATAATCTGTAATTTTAACAAAATAAATTGATAAACGCACGCGTTAATCATTTGTCAATATTTCTGAACTTATGGCAACCATTACCTATAGTATTTGACAGGATGGACAACAAATGTTTGACAAATGACGGAGAGCGCGGGAATTGAAACGTTGACGCGGGCTTTTTGAAAATTTTATTTATTTTAAATAGTTTTATACTATAATTTGCAAATTTTTGTTTAGTTTATTGTAAAGAAGTAAAATTTAGTCTGTATATGAGTGTTTATGTGAGTGTGTGTGCACAGAGGGGTATTCTTTCAAAGAATCCAAGGTTAACATTGAAAAAGCTAAGTGCATTAATTGTAATGGCAATCACATTGCCATCTCTAGTGCCCTATAAGGCAAAAGAAAATCGCAAGCAGTAAACCCAAGTCATACGCTGACACGTTAAAAGATTCATTAAATTTTCCTTCCCTTAATAAAAAAATAAATACCCAAGAAGTAATACAAGCAATACTATCAAATTCTGAAACTATGACTATTAACAGAATCTATAGTAAAAGATATAACTGTAAATACTAAATACTTTTATTTTCCGTGCCTGTGATAAATATAATGTTTTTCAAATATAGATTTAACAATGTGCACAAAAAATAATATAAGGAAAGAAATCAGTAAAGCCTGTAAATCGTAATTTATTTATTTTAAAATTATTATTATTATTTTATTAATTTATTTATCTCATGCTTTCTTTTTTTAATAATTTTCTCAACTCTCATCGATCATGTTATTATTTTGCTCCAAATGAAATTGTAATCGGTGGAAGCTTTTTGGTTTGTGTATTTTTGTATGTATTACTTTGATTGATTGTTTAATACTGTTTGTTTCCCAAAAAAATAAAATAAAACTCAAAATATAAGTATTAGTTCACAATTTATTAGCTCAGCTATTAAAGAAACCATCCAAGACAAAAATAGCAAATCGTCACATTCAACCACCAAATCTTAAATATTGTACAGTAGAACGCTAAAAGTCTGTTAAGTAACAGACTTGAGTTTCAAAATTTTTTATACCAAAATAATATACATGTAGCTCTTATTTCAGACCTAACATTCAATTTAATTTACGTGGTTATACCATTATTAGGAATGACTGCGGCAATGATCATAATGGCGTAGCAATATTAATTAAAAATGATATACATTTCTCTAAACTAGATACTTTTTACGATGATTCGTTACAAAATGTAGTAATTGTTATTAAACTGAAACATAAATACATTTCTTTGCTTAGTTTTTACAGTCCTGGTAATAGTTCTCCTGCTTTTGAAAAGGCGAAGTTCGATCGTTTATTGTACAGTATTCCAAAACCGTTGATAATTGCAGGCGTTTTTAACGCCCATCATACTTTTTGGGGTTGTAGTCGCATAGATTTTCGGGGCAGAGCTATTATGGATTCCATGGATGACCATGACTTAATACTTTTAAATAATGGTCAACCAATAACTATAGGCTATATAACAACAACTATCTCATATTTGAAAACTAAACAGTCTAGATTTAACTATGGTGTCTTCTTCTTTATTTCTTTCTTGTGACTGACAAGTTCATCAGGACTCTTTAGGCAGTTATCATCTGCCAACTATCACAAAATTTACTCTCGTAAAAGATCAACATGAGCCCTCTTTTTCCTTGAACAACATTCCTTTTCACAGCAATCTGAAATTAGTAAATTGGGATAGTTATGAACAAATTGTTAATAAAATGTTAATGAACTTTAAAGTTGACAATAGTGATCTCCTTGACTCATACAGAAAGTTTTGTGCAATTATTCTATTGGCAATCAAATTCTCCGGGGCCAGCTTAAACCATAACACAACTAATAGTAATAATAACCGTCCTAGAAAAAGGTGTCAAGTACCTTGGTGGAATGATAAATGTTCAAAAGTAGTAGAAGACTGCAAGAACGCCAACATTAATTTCAAAACTAGTCTTAATAGTAAAAATTACATTAATTTCAAACGCGCACAAGCCTTTAAAAAACGCACTTTAAAAGAAGAACGTTGTAAAAGTTGGTCTGAATTCTGCTCATCAATAAATCGTTTGACATCTATAAATCGCATTTGGACTAAAATAAGAAAATTCAAAAAAAGCTTTCCAAGTTCTAACTTATTTTCTGAGCTCAATTGGGTTCAAACATATTTAGATTTTTTTCAAACTTTTTTCAGATAAGTATAGATAATGTTCTTGGAGTAAATAGTGATAATTCATACATTATGTGATCAGTTGTTTTACTATGCAAGAGTTAAAATCTGCATAAGCCTCAAGAAAAGATTCTTCATGTGGCCTGGATTGGCTTTCCTACTGAATGTTTAAACTTTTAAATGTTCAAACTCTATTTTTTTAAGTCTATTAAATAGTTTATGGTCGTCTTCTAACCCAGGATAGATGGGATAACCCAGAGGATTGGAAAACTGACTGTTTGGTACCAATATTAAAACCTGGCAAAGACTTTAATTTGGCTGATTCTTATCGTCCTATTACACTGAGTTCATGAGTTGGAAAATTTTTCGAACAATTAATAAAACAGACAATATTTTTTCACATAGAAAGTAATAATCTTTTACCTTACAATCAGTTTGGCTTTCGTTGTGGCCGTTCTGCTTGTGAGTGTCTACGTCATTTCTGTCTGGATATCCACGATGCTCGTTCCGAGAATAAAGTACTAGTTGGTGTTTTTCTTGACATTGTAGGGGCTTTCAATAATGTAGATCTGAACAAATTATCCTCAATATTATTATTACTCCAGGTACCTGGAAAAGTTGTAAATTGGATTTTTAATTTTTTGAACTACAGAAAGGTGTTTGTTAAGGTCAACAATCAGTTATTTGGTCCAAGATATTCTTGTAGGGGTGTATTGAGCCAATTGCTTTTTATCCTATTCATACATCAGCTAAATTTAACTTTAGGGTGTGAAGTTTCTAATCTGAAGTTTGCAGATGATTTAGTTGTTTATTGCTCTGATACAATTTTTTTACATGTACAATCAGTCCTCAATGTTGCTCTCCAAAGACTAAAGAACTACATATTTTGATAGCCTTGGGCTGGAGGTCAGCAATGAAAAAAGTAAAGTTGTTGTCTTTTCAAAAAATGGAATTAGAAATGCGAATGTAAATATTTCGTTAAATAATAATGTAATGTCTGTAGAGAGCACTGTATAATTTTTAGGTGTTATTTATACAAACAATTTTAGATGGAATAAGTATGCTGAAACTCTGGAATCTCGAGCTTTAAAAGCTTGTACATAATGTTTTAAAATCTTTAACAGGCACATATTGGGGTGCTGATCCAAGGATTCTATTAAAATTATATAAATCATTAGTAAGGAGTCATTTTGAATATGCTTTTTTTTTGTTTTGCAGGGGTAGATAAATTAGAAAAGATACAAAATAAATGTATGCGTATTATAATGGTTGCCATGCGAACTACTCCCATAGTGTCAATGCAGGTGGAATGTAATATACCTCCATTAGCACTTAGGTTTAAATACTTACAATCAAAATTTTTTGCAAGGTTGCTCTCCGTCAGTATTCATCCACTTCTTGTTAAACTGCGGGACACTATTAACAGGACTGTCAATATTAATTCATATTTATTTCAAGGTTTTTCTGAAAGAGAACAAATTTTTAATAAACATAATATATTTTCTAGCATGGTATGGCCTTGTTATTTTGGGTTATATGAATTAAAATTTATTCAGATTAAAATTGTAGTCAAAAGTCTTCTAAAGTATAAGGAAGACATTTATAGGGAACTTGATAGGTGGCAGGGATATCATCAGATATATACAGATGGGTCTAGGAACAATGAAGCAGTCTCTATAGCTGTCTATGATAGTCAGATCAAAAGTGGATTCGGTCATAGGCTGAATCCACTCACAAGCATATACTCCGCTGAATCCATAGCTGTATATACAGCTATGGAGCACATTCAAGCACAGACTCATTCAAAGGGGATTATAATAACGGATAGTTTAAGTTTATTAACGGCACTACAAAATCCACAATTAAATTCAAAAACTCACTATATTATATATAAAACTAGATGACCCGGCGAACTTCGTATCGCCCTATAATCAAGGAATATCTGTTGCATTTTTATCTGAATGAAGGTAATATCCTTATTCCTCTGAACGGTGTTTTGCCTGGTTCAACCTGAAAAACATTAATCACTCAGTTTCTACTTTTACATACATATCAACTACATATTGGTGACAGAGACGCTAACATTTTAAGATGTGATTGACCTCAACTTCTCCAACCATAAGCCTGTATGAATAATAATTCATTGAACTTTATTGTTAGTTTCGGAACCTAAAAACATTTTTTGTGATAAAATTTTATAAATAACTTAAAGCTATGATAAACATTAAAAACTTCAAATTATTATTTACCTGTAACTGGATTTATCATCCTCATTAAAAATAATACCCATCTTCACCTTTCCAAGATAAGATAAAATATATTTATATATGTTTGATGTGTTTCGGACACATGCTGTAGTTGATTGTTACACCTGCGTAAAACAATATTGCGGTTATCTACATTTTCACCCACAATGACATAAGCGACTTCATTGATTGTTGGGGAATTAAAATGTCTTATGTGTTTTATAACAATTTGTCCTTGAATCTGTAAAGGTAAACATTCCTGTATTACATATACATATTGTAAAGTGAATTGTTCAAACCACCAAGTGACACTCAAAATACTTTGTAAGCACTACCATTTCCCCCATCAACTTTTTTAACACAATTCCTTCTGGCAACTAAAAGTAATTCACAGAGCTACAAATGTACTTTAAACCATTTCAAATGATACACCATAACAATTGAAAACTTTAAACAATAGTGGTAAATGTTTTTCAATACACTTACCTTAAAAGTTGGCATAAAATTTATTGTACTGTAGTCCATTTCTTTGTTATAATCAAATGCAGCTTTATAGGGGTTAAAAGCAACACTTCTATATTGTTGGTTCCGGTTCCATCGATTCCGTTCAACTTCATTCTGCGTTTCACGTTGCTAATCAGTTAGACTTGCTCTTCTATTTCTTTGACTTGAAGCATTACGGGTTCTGGGATTTAAGTTTGTACGTCTAATTGCCGGCATGTTTTGAAACAAAAATTCAACTGAAAATAAAAAATACTATTATTCTATTCCTATTCTTTTGTAATAGTATATGGTCTATCAAAACTTTCCAACACTATAATAATTTGACTTACCTTGTTGAACAAACACTTCAGAAAAAAACGCACAGTACAAATTATCCTGTAGAAATCAACGTGAAAATTACACTAAGAAATGGTAAATGAATTATGTAGGTATTTTTTTATTATAACTCCGGCCACAAATAGTAAAACTGAATATGTACTCGTACAAAACCACACAAAAAAAAACAATTTACTGTTTACAAGCACTTTGAAAGAATAACTGAACTTTTAAGGCAGAGACAATAGTTTATCATAGGACATAGACTAATAGTAGAGGATCCCGATATAAGCGACCTTTACCGAGATGTTTATTTGATGAAACACATTTTATATTCAATTTAATATGTCAATAACTATATTACATATGGGTTGCCTCATAAATTTTAGTCCAGGATATGATTAATTAACAATTAAAAATAGATTTTTTTTCAAATATTTCACCGGTTTGTTTATTAGATAAATTCCACACCAATCGAAAGTACGGAGCCCATAGAATATGAAAACGTTAGGTTGCCTATTCTTTTCCAGTCACAACTCTCGGGTTGCCAGGGAAAAACAGGTACATCGATAGTAGCATTTTGCATCGGTCTGATAATTTAATCAAATTTAAATGACAATAAAGATTATTTAATTATGAACACAGTGAAATAGGGTTGTCTGCGAAAAATCGGTCCTAAATTAGGGTTGTCAATTTTTAAAGTTTAATGTTTCTGCGATTAAAAATGTGCGACTGAGAGGTCCCAAGCAAAAATAATTAAAAAAAAACTCTGTTTATTGTTCAAAATTATAAAAACATATATATTTTTTTAAATTATTCAGCTTCTGAGTCATCGGACATAAAACTGGGATCTTCGACATCTGCATCTTCTTCGTCATCACTCTCTGTTTCGGTTCTTTCGACAATATCAACTATTCTTAAAGGTGTATGATCCCCCATCACTGTTGTGTGTTGTTGTTGTTGTGTTTGACAAAAAAAATGTTGTTTTTGATAAAAATAATATGCGCGTAGTACATCCGAAAAATATTAGTTTCATTCAAAGCCTTTGATTATTTTTAGAAACTGGTCACTGTCTTCTTTAGCAGAGTAATTTTTCATGAAAATACGATATCTTGCATCATTCACATTTGTTAATTCTTAATTCCATATATACAAGATGTATATTCTTGAACTATTTTCGTAAATTCGATGTGGCCGAATGCAAGAGATCCAATATGCATCAAACTTGAACCTGAGAGCTGCGGTTGGTACTTAGAAGCATATTTAAAACCACGAGGATTCATTGGGGATCATACACCTTTAAGAATAGTTGGTATTGTCGAAAGAACCGAAACAGAGAGTGATGAAGAAGAAGGCGCAGATGTCGCAGATCTCAGTTTCATGTCCGATGACTCAGAAGCTGAATAATTTAAAAATATTTATGTACATATTTATAATTTTTTATAATAAACAGATATTCATTTTTAATTGTTTTTCATTTTTTTTCGAATAAAAACTACCCCTATACTACCTTGTTCGTAATTAAATATTCTTTGTTTTCATTTAAATTTGATTAAATTATCAGACCGGTGCAAAATGCTACTATCGATGTACCTGTTTATCCCTGGCAACCCGAGAGTTGTGACTGGAAAAGAATAGGCAACCTAACGTTTTCATATTCTAATAAACAAACCGGTGAAATATTTGAAAAAAAATCTATTTTTAATTGTTAATTAATCATATCCTGGACTAAAATTTATGAGGCAACCCATATGTAATATAGTTATTGACATATTAAATTGAATATAAAATATGTTTCATCAAATAAACATCTCGGTGAAGGTCGCCTTATATCGGGATCTTAGACTATAATATAGTCACACAAACGTCAAGCTTAGCTTATGTATCGCGCATTTAAAAGTAAGTAATTTAGTCATTTAATTTGTAAATCATAATTATAAACAAAAAAAAACAGTTCTATTTTCATTGTAGTGCTTTGTGATAAACGATGTTTTTTGTTTGATTACCTGGCGCATAGACAAACAAATCTGATGATTGTTATTATATTTTGTGACTATTCCATTGGTCGGGTCCGCGATCACTTTTTTTTTAGTTTCTGAACGCGACATTAAATCCTCCGACGACGTATTCTGTGCTCCAACGCACACACGCACACTGTTTTGATAGATATGATTGAATTAGAACTTTGTGTCGCGGTGAGAAAGTTCAAATTTACTTTTTGACGTTAGGAACACACCTGCATTTCTTAGATAACAGTGAGTGCTTGTAATTGAATATGAACTTTACAAAACAGCAATAAAGCTCAAATTGATTCCACGTTTTAGTTAGAAAACGTTTGTATGTGAAAAGGAAAAGGGTTGTTTTTAGGGTTTTCCCGGCAATTATTCGATGTTTTCTCGCCGTAAGAACCATCCTTGGACTTCAACTAACATTTTGAAAAAAGAATTGGCCAAATTGGTCCAGGCGTTGTTGAGTTATGCGCTTACCAACACATTTTGCGATTCATTTTTATATTATAAGATCCGGAACACATTCTCAATTAAGTCATAGCTTTTAAAATTTCCCAATTCCTTATTCAGACGCTCTATCCCTCTTCAAACTCAAGTTACAGAAAGAATTTGACAACTTATGGCATCAGGTGGTAAAGGTAAAAGGAAAAAGGGTTCGCTACAATAAAGAAAAAGGTCTCTTCTCCCTGGTTTACCCGGGGTAGTGACTATAGTCATAGAAAGTATTAGACCACAATCTGTCGTTTGCGTGTGGGACATTGTCGTTTTGGTGCTTACCTTTTGAGGATTGGTGTTTTTGACTCTTCACCTTGTAGATATTGCAATAGTGCTGATGAAACCCTCGAACATATATTTTTTGATTGTCCACAGTTTAGTATTCAAAGGATGGTCCTTGTAGATCAACTTTTAAGTATTTTTAAAACTGCTGAAGATATCAAGCGCTCCCTTCAGCAAATACTAAGCATCCAAGAATGCTTCTTGCCAGTTTATGGCTTTATTGTTTCTACTATAGTCTATAAATGAAATCTATTTGTTATTTGTACATATGTATATACTATATATAGTCCGATCAAATTAGACCAAATAATAACAGTAAGGTTACATAAATTCCCACCAAGCTGAAAATCGGTAAGATTGTTTGAAATATCATTAAAAACAAAATTTGAAAGTTCCCAATCTTTCCTGTGTAAGGAAAAAATTTTATTCAAGGTCAAAGGTAAACAAAATAAGTTTTTCGCGATTTTCAGCAAAACGGGAAGTTTATCATAAAAATATCTCAGACAAAAATTGTAGATCATAAAATTATCTACAAAGAATTTAATAATACTTTTGTTCTACAGTTCTAATTTAATAATACTTTTGTTCTAAATAATACTTTTTAGGATTCAAAAAGTTGTCAAAGTTGTAATCGTCATAATATGCACACGTTTCCTCGCCACCTATGAGGTAGTGTACTTAGCTTTTTTTTTGTATCTTCCCCAGTAGGTCTATTCCACGGGTCAGTTTTGATCTTGTTTAATTTGAAACTATTGATAAATAATGGATATTAGCAGAGATTGAAAAGATAAAAGCAATTTGAGTTAAAAAAAAGTAGTGAAATTTAATCGTCCGATGTCGTAATTTTCAAAATCTTCTTATTGTTCTTCTTCATCTTCATCCTGAGTGGATGTAAACTGCGTTATATATTATATAATATATATAATAGCGACGCATGCATGCATGAAACTGCGTGTTGGCATTAAACGGCTCCTCTACTGTTTGTGTTGGTTGTGTTGGTGATTCAATGTTAGAGCACAACCGGTCATGACAATGTGTACCTACATGTCTGACTTTATTGCAACCACATTTAGCACTGCAGTTTTTGCAGTTGCAACAAATCGAGTTCAGTTTTTCAGGCGCAGGTGGAAGTAAAGTGTAAAAATATTTTAACATATATTACAACTATAGAGATGTACGAGTATACATCTAAGCGCACGGTAGTGCGCCGGCCAAGTTCCACAGGCCGCGCGCATGCCGTGCACTATTTACACGAACCGTTTCGACCCACTTTTGACCCCCCGTAGCTCAGTGCCTATTGCAAGTACAGAGATAAAATTGTACCTATGTAATCATATACTAGTACTAAAGCAGTATGCCAAATTTCATAGATAAAGCTTCAGTAGATCCTGAAATGTGACCCTGTGAAAATAGCTAATTTTGGCACTGACTCACTGACAGGTAATCAAAACCTTTATATAGGCGCTCAGTTCAGCACAATAAAATACATAATAATGAAATATTAATAATTAATAATATGAGTACATCTATCAATCGGTGATAAATGAAACTAAAAAATAAAAAATAAATATAGTTTAAAAAAAACTAAAAAACACGCTCCAATGATGAAAGAAACCGCGTGGAAACTAATTTAACCTTTACAACATTGGAAATCAATTTAATTTAAATTGTTTAAAATAAACAATAAATGGTATTATTTAAAAAAAAGCGTGGGGCGCTTCTCAAGAAGTGATATATGAAGCTCCCCACGTTTTTTTCACAAAAATACCATTTATTGTTTGTTAATTTATTTTTAAATTAATATTATTGTGAAAAAAGTATGAGGCGCTTCTTAAGAACTGATATACAGGATGACTGGTGAATTACTATCAATATTTAAGGAGAATACTCGGTACATGATTCTCATTCGAATTATGTAAAAAAATAGGCACTTAATTTTTGACCAAATTTCCGTATAAATAAATAAAGTGTGGACACGTTCCAAGTGTGGACGCGTGCGGCGGCGTGCTGATACAACACCGCGCCGCCGCAAGCGTGTGTGTGTGTGTGTGTGTATACCTAATCTGTAGGGTGTTCACACGATGCGTAATTAATTACGTAACTTTTGGTTAACTTTACTTAGAAGTTTATTAATATTTATGTTATATTAATTTTTATTTTGTCATATACCTATGATCGTCAAATATCACGTCCTCAAGTATCGATAGTAATTCACCAGTCATCCTGTATATAAGGGATATAAAGTATTGTCATGTATACATAATGCACAGTGTATAACTTAATTAAATATTGCTTACCTAAAAAATCAGGTTTCTATTGTTATAAATTACTTTCGATAGATGGCGCTAGCGGTATAATTGAATCGCGATATTGTTTTGTCTGCAGTATATATGAATGAAAGTCAATAAGGAATCGATGGTCATTTCTTTCTATTTCTTTCTACACTTATGTCTTGATATCTTATATATGGTTACGATTACGATTAAATGGATCACTGATTTGACTTGCTAAAGGATTAATTTTGATATTGCTTATTGATTGATTACTTGTGTGTGTTAAAAGCACAAATTCACTCTATATCTTTTCTACTATTCATTTACCAACTATGGAAATGTACACCTTTCAGGTTTTCGTGCTGTACGTAACACTTAATTAATTGTATCATTAATTTATTATTTATATAATTAAATTAACCTGAAAAGTTCAAATTTAGAAGTATTATAATCTTCTATATATATATATATATATATAAAAATGGATTGCTGTTCCTTAGTCTCGCTAAAACTCGAGAACGGCTGAACGGATTTATCTTATCTTAGTCTTGAAATGTTCGTAGAGGTTCAGGGAAGGTTTAAAAGGTGAGAAAAATTGATCCATTTCCGGGAAAACCCTAAAAACAGCCCTTTTCTATTTCCCATACAAATGTTTTCTTTGACATTAGATTTGACAACTAACTAATATGTCAATCATTCTGTTCGATTGAAACAGGAAAAACCTGATTATTTATGGCTTCTAGGACGGAATAGAGTTCGCCCGGTCAGCTATACATATATTACTAATAATGAAATTAAATTAATTAATTAACGCGGACGAAGTCGCGGGCAAAAACTAGTTTTAGTTATTTTTAACCAAGCACCTACGTATTTTCACAACTATACCATATTTTAAGTTGGGTGTATGGTAAAGTGAATTTCGGCCAGATGGACCGCTGACGTGAATAAGGTGGCGGGTAGTGGCTGGATGTGGAAGGCAGAGGACTGGGTGTGGTGGCGAGTCTTGGGAATGGCAAATGTTTACCAGTGGATCATGCTGTTGATGAAGATGATTATGATCGATTTCAAAGTGCATCTAAACTTGGCATTAGATTGGATTTCAACCCTTTTTTAGGCAAACAATTAGCCGATTGGAACTTGGCCCCCTTTTTAACAGACATGTTTTTGGTGATATACATATACGTGGCGTACTCATGCATTTTATGACGATTACAACTTTTTGAATGGTTATATCTCAAAAACGGTGGCTCGTAGAACAAAAAGTATTAATTAATTCTTTGTAGATAATTTTATGACCTACAATTTTTGTCTGAAATATTTTTATGATAAAACTTACCGTTTTGCTGAAAATCGCGAAAAACTCATTTTGTTTACCTTTGACCTTGAATAAAATTTTTTCCTTAAAGGGGAAAGATGGGGGAACTTTCAAATTTTGTTTTTAATGATATTTCAAACAATCTTACCGATTTTCAGCTTGGTGGGAATTTATGTAACCTCGAAAGTCTAATTTGACCGGACTAATAATACTTATTTGTTCGTTTTGTTTAAGATATTTGTTTTCAGCTATTTTCAGAATTTGACTGTTATATCGATTTTCACAAATTAATTATTGTATTAAAAATGACATTACAAGGACTTGACATTGAAAAAAGACGGAATGTAAAAAAAAACAAGAATTTGACAAAAAAAAATATTTTAAAGAAGATATGGCTTCGGCCTTAAAATTTAAAAAAATATTTAAGAAGAAAATTAAAAGAAGACATGGCTTAGACCTGACATAAAAACTTGAGTCTAGAATAAAAAGGAGATAAAGACATTTAAAAATAATTAAAGATACAAAATACAAAAGACATGGCTGTATGGGCTTTGTTCTCTTTGTCTGTTCTGAACGGAACGAACATAACCAAAACAAAAAAATTATTGACAAATAACAGGTACAACCCTGTTCGATCGATCCTGGGGACCCGGGTTCGATCCTTTGCATGTTTTCTTTGAGTTTTCATTAAGTTTTCGTTTTTAAGATTTATTCTGCTATTCGGGGCGGAGACAACCTTGAAAATTGGTCTAGCCGATCTCGAGTTATAAGTGTTGTAACAAACACGACTTTCTTTTATAAATTATGATCAGTAATTAAAATATTTTTAAGGATTATATTAAATTATAATTAGTACGGCACGGAGGACGCCACTTGTAGTAATAGTTCCCACATCTTTAAAAACCAGGAAGATCATCCTATGTATATTTATTTATTTATTTATTGTTTCATTTGGCAATCCAACAGTGTTACAGTATGTTATAAAATTTGATAATATAATGCAAAAATTATGACCAAAAGAGAATTTACACTATAACATAAATTCGAAAAGCAGTCTCAACGTGAAATACTTTGTACAATACAAAATAATTATATCCTAAAGTATTACATAAGTTATAAAAAATTAAATATGTATTAACAATTAGTATTTTTTTTTCTAAGATGCTAAGACGACAAAATCAATATATAAATATGAACATATAAGTAAATACATAATATTATATGTTGGAGTCATTAGCACTTAGTGACGTCAGCATTAGTGACGTCACCGATGTCTATGTTCTTGGTTGTCGTCAGGTTTGCAGGATGAAACTAATATTTTTCGAACTTACTACGCGTATTATTGTTTACATTGACATCTCGTCTGTCCGTGATCACGGTCGCTGAAAAGTAGCCGACACGTCGGGAGCATGTAGTTTTTAAAATATTAAAATACGCGTAGTAAATCCGAAAGATATTAGTTTAATTTAAATGAATACTCGTGACAGTCTTAGATCACACTATAGGCTTCCACGATATTGGAGGTAACCTCGGAGACAGTTTGACGAATCCTTTATATGAAGAGGTCCGATCACTGCAACTGCTCGAGCTTTTTTAAATGCAGTCGTTTGTATTTATACAAAACCACATTTATTGTTGTGATGACATTACACACGTGGCTACGCTGGTGAAACAAAGTGACAGATAGAAGACTCTTTCCTATTTCTATGACGTAGTAATTATCTTTGTAAGTTATTTCAATATATGTCATAAGGGAAAAAGTAAAATAAAACAATTATAGAAAATTTAGAAACAAATCAACTTTATTATCAAGATGAAAAAGATCAAATCATATTATACAAGCTAAGAAACAGATATGTATGTCGCTCGCCGGGCGGGGCGACGGGTTAGACTTCGCAACACAAACGGACGTCACTATACAAAATATACAATACGGTGTACACGCTCATTATAATATATTATACAAATCAACTAAACTCAACGAAGCCCGGGGAGCGCGCCGTCCCCTCGTGGCTCCATATTAATTTGATTCATTAACCGATAAAACATCTCACTATCATATGTTTATATGTACAAGGCCGAGGGCCGCAGTCTGTTCGTCTGTCAACTATCACTCGCGACACGCGCCACTAGTCGCCGGGGTGCTCCGGGCACGACCGGTTCACCTCGAACCATTGGTCTATACACCTGGAACAGGAACATTACGACTTTATACAAACACGATGACTGTCATACTTCAAAAATAAACAATACAAAAAGTGTGATGTACTTTTGTATAAAACATTCGTTCTTAGCTTACTTCTTTAATAAATTAGAAATGACTTCGATCGATAAAAGGTAAGTGATAGTTTTTCTCAGTCATAAGAAGTTAGTTGTTTGTTCAGGAAAAACCAATAGACTACAACAGAGTAGAATTAATGAAGTTACGGTATGTTTGTATTAGTAGCAGTCGTCTTTATGTCTGTGCGCGTGCCTTCGTGTGTGAATGTGTGTGTGAGTGTGTGTAAGTGAGAGTGTGTGTGTGTGTGTGTATGTATATGCTCGTAATCTCCTCACCCCTTGTGGTAGATACAGAGGCACGGCAGACGCGCGATGGTGTCTCCGGCGCTCAGCTCCTCCAGACAGATGACACACTCGCCCTTCGAGTCGCTCAGCACGTCCTCTGAAAACACACACACACGTATCATTATTATAATCTTAGTATCTATAGTGAGCTCTGTATGTATGTGTGTATGTGTGTATGTGTGTCATATCTCATACCGTTGTAGGAGAGCCTCGGTCGCGTCAGACACATGACGAGGTGACACTCGATGTCGTCCGGCAACACGAACTTGCTGCACACGGGACATTTGATGCCTGGAACATAAAGACAAACACTCACTACACTGGAAGGATCGGTTACACACAACACAACGAGAACTGAGTACCAGCTCATAGGTTTTCATTCAAAAAAGAACTTTTCCCATTTCCATTACAATTATTTGTATAACAAATATGAGTTCAATGTTCAGATTTTGTGGGAAAAATTGTATTAATTATTGTACAATATATTTAAAATTTACATATATGTATCTTTATCATCACCTCGCAGAGTGATAACAACGACTCAGTTTAAAGATGTTACAGTCCAGTAACTGTGTGAGGTCGAACAAAATTCTTCGAAGAATTTTTTTCTCCTAGCTTCAATGATTAATTAATGTTTCTGAGTCAAAGAAAAATCAACTCTTGTTGGTTGTCAAGTGTTCAAGTGTTTTTGATTAATAATGTATATTTAGCTATCCTTTTTGCGAGTCAGTATTTTCCTAACATTTCCCTCTACGTCCAAGCTGTATACAATATTGTATTCATAAGTCAGACGTCAAAGGAAACTCACTTCTTTGTAAAAATACCTAAAGTAATTCAAACGTTTCAGTAATGAATAGTCATTTTCCGTTCAACTTCAAAAGAGAGACATTTCCATTTCATTATTCTATTTTTGTCTGATTCAATGGTACAGTTAGCTTAGAAAAAGTTACAAAAGGCTAATGGAAAAGGAGCTTAGATGGTATATGGGTATATGGTGCCCCCACTAGGAGGTAGGGATTCTATGGGGTGGTAGGAGTTGTTGGAAAAAGGAAGGCAGAACAAATAGGTACAAGTATTGAATGTTGTCACTCTTACAAAATTTCTTCGAGTCTCACAATATGTCGTATATAAATCACCAAACCGTATACAGTATGTTTGTGTTTATTGTTCCATGTTAGCGAATAAACATTATACGACCCTCGGGCGCCGTCATCGTCAGGGTATTAATTAGTGTTGAATACAATGATCGTCGGTAACTGTTGGTGTGTGTCATAAAGTATGTAGTGACGGGTCGCATCAGGTCCGAGTATCGACCGATGGAGTGTCAGCTATTATGTAATCAATACCACCGACCCCACCATCTGCCGTCACCACCACCGACTGAGAATACAATACACAGGAGCTACGAACAAATGAGGATTGATCAAATGAATAAAGGTACTAAAGGTACTGAAGGTTTAGGTTTTATTGAAGGAATATAAGTTATTATTTGAATATAGTTTATGGCTTTATGCACCAACCACCGAGTTCTTGTGGAACAAAAAACAATCACCAGGATAACGTATCAGGACCGACTGTATAAACTTTGGGTCTACATTTCTATTACGCTGTATGTATGTCCGTCTCGTCTCACACATATCTCTCAATGCCTCCTCGATGAAGATTTTCTAAATTTATTAATCTATATGTCGACTTTCGTTTGGCGCGATCATCAAGATTTTGTGAGTTGTGACCTAATAATTATTGATATTAAATATAAATATATTATACAATATTTAATAGATAAGATAGTTTGATTAATTTTTAAACCTTTCAGAGGTAATAACATAACACTCCCATTAAATGTATATTAATAAAGTGCAGTTCACACATATGTCACGTTTAACATGAACGCCGGAACTCACAGTTTCGAATTCTCTTCGCATCCATAAAATTATAATGCTACATTCATTTCAATTTAAATAAATTAATTCAAAATATTTCAATGACATCTTTATCGCTCAAATCTATCAATATTTGTGGACTTGCAAATGTATGTTTTAAAAAGTTTAATTCTTTTGTATAACAATGAAAATATAAAATGCATAAATGTAAATTTAACGACATTCCATCAGAACGACTCCGAGCTGGTGTTCTCAAATATTCATCAAATTCAAATAACGCTCTGAAACAAATAGGATTAAGACACGAGGCGGAAATAAAACAGAATGTTGATCAAAACACATCTCACTCAGTGATTATATAAAGATATCTTCATTGTAGACAAAGAAAATATATTCCAGACTTTTACGAGGAACTATGAATTTAAAGAAACTTACTGCCATCGTTTAATATGACACTGGGGTGAGTGATACTCGATAGATCTTAATATAAGGACTTTATTTCATTTATAAATCTGTTTCCTAATCACTTAATCAATATTTCCACTTTATTCATATTGAAGTACCAATATAACGGGTCTATTAAATAAAGTTATAAAACTATATTTTGCAATCTAGCTTCAATGTATTGCAAATATAAAATTATTGCATAATATATTGAAGTGTAGTGTTGCAGAGGCACTGCATATTAGGTACAGTTTACGAGGATCGGTTTTAGTGGAAGGCTGATGGTAGTATTGAGTACAAAGAGTTAAGCTTCTTAGTCTACAGTCGCTGATACTGTACAAATTGGTCAGCAATAAGTCTCGCTAGAGTAATCCCTTTCTATTCCCTTCTCTCAGTAACAATGCTAGTAATGAACTGTCTCGACGTTGGATTCAGTGAACCAGGTCTGAACTTTAACCTTCAGCTGAATTGGCTATCCATCACAATCTATATAAAAAGTTCTTCACGATATTCTTTATATTATTTCGTTTTTTTAATCATATTTAAAATAATTTGATAACAATAGAATGATTTTGCTGGTGAGCCTCGACTTTATTCATAACTTAACTTTATTACAAGGCACGATAAAAAATGCAGTTTAATCTTTGAGATTGATTCCAAGAAAATAAACGTAAAATGTACTTTGATATTCAAAAAATTTTGTAGAGTATAATTGCGTCAAGCGTAACATTAAACAAATTAATATTGTTATGTATGTATATTATGACCGCACAGTGTAGTATCGTGTTAAATTAAGGGAAAGAAAGCATGAAAAAAACAATACCATTAGTATAACGAACAAAACGAGCCGACATAAACTGATTATGATCACAGGGACTGATAACAACACGATAGACGGATACATAAAACAGTTATAATAATTAAAAATGTTTACGATCATTTCTTTTTAACATCGAATCATTAACGACTACTCGGCGATATTAGGAGGCGAGTGAGAGGTCATCAAATAAGAGGACGTATAAAAAGTCGAAATGTACAAAAAAATATTACACGTTATAACAATTGAACTAATCATAATAATCTTCTTCATTGTATAAACTTAGAACTTGTAATGTATAGATACATTGAGAAAAACTATATGTACAGTTATAGATTGCTGGCTGTCGTGGGCGTGTATTGGTTGCTGCAGCTCAGTTCCTGTGACATAGACTGTCGGACCTCATGCCGGAGGTGCAGAGAGAACACGGAGGACCCTGAGCTGGTGGAGGTGTACTGCGCCATGTGTGAGGAGTGTAAGGAGCGGAGACGGGAGTGGGTCGAGGGAGGACCCACCATACAAATAAAGAAAGAGGGACAGGTTGAGAGCGACAACGAGCAGCAGGAACAACAGGAAACACGGACCACTCAAGGTAAGCTGTGCACTACTTGATGTTATATGTAGTAGCACCAGGAAAAGAAGCTACATGATAGATTAGTCTTGTATCGTATCTACAGTACATTGTCTGCCCAAATGTTAAAATATCGGAATCAATTCAAATTTGTTTTCGTCCCAAAATATAGGGTTGAATATTCAAACAGTGAGTGAAATAAATGTAAAGTAATGAGGGAACAGCGTTAGATCTCTCGACTTATCAGTTCATTCAACGCAAATGATATTAACTATAATAGATTCTAACTTTGAAAGTTCTTATCAATCAGAGAAGTATCACAGTAGACATAATCCGTTAAGTGCCTTCCTACGGACCTATTAATTACTTTGAAGACTCTTAAGTCAGCTGATTAATAGGATATTAATTGACACTATGACAGACAGTACGAGTGACGACTAAACAGATTCTTATTAAGAACTGATTGACGACTGGTTGAGGATCAATGACAATGTAGGAGCCTCTAACACTCGCTATTGCTTTAAATGTTACAACTAACAACATCAGATACATAAGAGAGCTTGCTAGTTTGTTTTCGAATGAATAACTTGAGCGAGACGACACTAAAACAATTTCATATACCTCAGGGTTCATACAAATAGTTTTCATTAATTGTTCAAAGAAATTTCCAGCGTTTCAATCAAATTAATGAGACTCAATTCGACCATAATCTAGATGACTGCCTCCCGTTGTGTGAGGACGAGTGTGAGACTACTCCCGTGAAGTTAACGGGCGAGCCGGAGACCACGACCACAACCACCACGACCACGACCACGACCCGCCGGCCCTGCGTCACGAGGCCCCGCTGCCCCAAGCCCTGCCTCATGCCCATGATACCCTTCATGCCCATGTGTTCAATGTGCAACATGAACCAAATGGCCGCCCCTCATCATCAGAACATCGACCAGCCGAGCACGGGCTCCGTGTACTTATATTTGGGTATACCAAAGAATCTTACTAATGAAATAAAGTTGGACCACAATTGATGTCCCTTTAATACATTTCCTCTGTTTTAATAAGTACGGTTTTCCTATTTAAAGCGTTATATATAATTAGCGCTGTGTCCACGCGATCGATCACGTCTGTACGAACGTGACTGTAGTAATTGCTATTTTTCAAACACTATTAACATTTTAAAATGTAAGCAAATTCAAGTAAAAAAACATTGACTCCATTAAAACAGGGGCGGATGTGACCTTCGGCTCACTATAAATGGGTTTTGTTATACATATATACGTCTACAGGGTTATAACTTTGTGAAGTACTGAGTTTAAAAATTATAATTTTTTATCTAAGGTGTTCTTAAGTCCTAATGAAGACCAATTAAAGCTAGATTATTATTTCTTATACATATCATACTATAATATAGTTAGTTAATAATAATCCGTTATGTTTTTCCTCATGACTCAATATCTAATGAGAAAAATATCGTGACTTCACCTTAATATGATTTATACCAATAATAACATATATAAGACACGTTCATGTATTAATAGTTCTGTTTGTTTGTCCGTGTTTGAGTTCAAATATAATATATGACGTACGTACTGCTGAGAGGTCAACGACACGACTCAATATTTTTGGCTTTTATTTGTCACTTTTAGTTTTTCAGACAAGTGATATTTCCGACTTACTAGAAAGTGGAAATAGGGAACAAGATTGTGTATAGTAATTTTTATTACCGAAATTATTAATTAGAGTGTTTTTTTGCATTTAAATAATACACGTACAATTATTATGAAATCATTTGGAGTAAAATGTTTAAATTAGTTTTATTTACGCGTCAACAGAAAAGGTACAGCTTAAACTATTATATTATTTAAACAACATATATAACAATTTGTAAACTTTTATGTATGTATGTTTATGTATCAATCAGAACCATACTCCACAAGTGTTCGCATGTTAGCGCCACACCGCACACTCTAATGAGGTTATGGGATGCCCTTTACCTATCAGGAGCTTATTGAATCTGGAAATCTGCGAATGTACGCGTGGTGGTGGATTGTAAGTCAGGCAGTCGTTACGTGATGGGAGAAGCAATGGCTAATTATAACACCGATATGGTGCCCTGGTACAATCGCCTTGGAAGCCTTTTTATGGAGTCAAGGTGAATACCTTCCATTAGCTGCATTCGACGTCTTTATAACATTTATAAAAAACAACCATTGCCAGATTTTATTAATACGAAATGAGTTCACATCTAACTTATAATACGAGAGTACTTTCTGCTTTAAATTAACTCTTTCATATTCAAATATTCCATTCAACTTCTTTGGCTCTGTGGTTGTTTAGAGAAAAATCCTACAAACTTGAGAACCGTTTTTATGAGAAAACTTTTAAATTTCCTCATTTTTATAATTGCAACGACCGAGGCGCAGTAATTAGTTTTGTTAGGAATCAATTATTTTGTGTTCAACAATCTTCTTATTTAGATTGCTTTACGTTAAACACTTGAAGACCTTGTCGTTCAATGGAGAAACTATTATAAATATCTATTATATGGTGACGAGGATGATGGTACATTGTAGTGATCATCTCTCCAGTTGTTTACCGTACAGTATCCTCCTGGGCGGCCGGTGATGCTGGGGTCCGTACGCTGAGTCGGGCTCGGCGTCCGGCACGCAGGTCCCTATGATGATGCCCATGGTCACCGTACATAACACTCGCTCCACGCACGCATCACTACACCGCCGTACGTCCGCTACCACAGCTCACCACCGACTGCCACCGGTGGCCGGCTCATGGCACTGTCACTGTCACTGTGGCCACACGTGACGTCACTCGCGGTCAGCCCTCCGTCTGACGAACTACACAACTAGGGTAATGACTAATGAGCTACACACGTACACGCGACACGGATCAAAATAATGTACGTGGAAGTCGCATCTCATTTGTTATGGACGCGAGTGGTGAGATCGTTCGTGTTTAATTTATTTGTTGCTGAAATCGAACGAGTGACCTGATTCCGAGTTTAGTTGAAGGTTTATAAATTGTAAATTTAATCCGAACGCATGAATAGCGCTGGAACTGTTCGCTCATTAAGAGGAGCGCTTTGAAATGTTGCCGTGAAGAACTAGCGCTCGGGAACAAACGCTCAACGTAATAGAAATGAATATTGTGAAAATAAATATACTTATTGAATACAGTTTGTGAGAAAAATATATTTTAATTGGATTCTATAGAAACATCACCCGTTTTGTTTTTTCTACTTCCTGACTGTCATCTAACAAAATAGACGCCTATCTCATCTATAATATCATACACCTCAATTGAAACAGAATTTAAATATCATCACCGCATTAACATTGAAACGAAAATAAGTAAAAAAAATATAGTAAATTAATTTGGTATGAGTGTTTGGTTGTGTGTTGTTGTGTCGTCATTCACGTGCAACAAATCTTTCCACTTCCACAACAATTACTGACCGGAGTCTGTCTGCCCTTGGCGGGTGACTGCTGCTCAACTCAAATGAAATAAATATTATTATAATGAACACTGAACATAGCACACAGACTACACTAGGTCACACAACATAGTTCCAATATATTACTATAATTGTATTACAATAAGTTGTAAACAGAAAGCTAACATTAGTATCAAATATCATAACAGTTTTATAATAAATCAATGTTACAAGGTCGTGTTTAATTGAACTTGGCATGCGAACGAATGAAAAAATATTATTAAGATAAAATATCAAAAGACGAAGAGTGGAGAGTGAGAAGAAAAACACGAACAATATGACAGACAGACGAGAATATTGAGACTATCAGTATAAAGTACGATGAGCAGCACATATTACACTAACATGACACGGGAAACTGATCTCTGACACTCACACAGAGAGCACAGAGTCCCGCGAAGGTTATTATATGACACGGATGCTGGGATGACTGTGTATCGAACAAAGAAGAATTAGGGAGCTGAATCAAACAGGAGCAGAACGACGCTTGGAAGTTGGATGAGATTACTATCTGTTTATTAGACTCGGGACGGTCGAATGACATCAGAAAATAGATTCTAAGATAACAAAAGTTCTCACAACACAAGGTATAAGTATATATATGTATATATACATACGTATGGATCGCGACAAAAAGTCCAACATTTAAAATGTTATAACACTCTGAATAGATAATTACAACATTATGTTAATTCAACAACAAAAAGAATCCGCGGAGCTTTAATGTTACGATGGAGGCGAAAATAATTTACATTTAGAGCGAGAACAAATACAAGAGCATTATGTTGTGTTCGTATAATGTCGGGGACAGGCTGGTGTCAGCTTCTTCTATATTAGATGAAGATTAGTTCTAGTACTCTCTATTATCCACTACACACGAGAAGCTGGCTGATATCCATCAGTGACGTCACATAATATTAACTTCTCTGAAGACAAGCCACTCATATCATACACTATAATTTGTTACATTGAATACTTCGTTATGTATACTTGTTTCAACATTTTTATTTCTAAGCAAGGTCTCCAGTAATCATAGGTATGTGTGTTGTTCATTATCCCTCATCACACCAATATATTGAAGATGATGACGTCACTATGACGAGTGACAGACGGAAAACAGTTTAGTAGATATATATGAAAAAATAAAAGTTAGTATTGAGGAAACGATTACAATATGACACGATACTCTAGTGTGACGAAGGGCATGCGGGAGGTAGAGGTTGGTGAAGAAGCGGCTCGTTAGAACACATGAATACTACCTTTGTGAGTTTCACTAACAGTTAATTATACAAGTTAAAACAACTCAGCCGTCAATAACAGACAGACAGACTGTTCCTGTAACATATAACGATACCTAATATGAGTTATGTGTATGTATGAACGGTATTGCAAGAACTGGGTCATAGATATTGTATTATTGTTTGAGGAAATGATGACTGGAAATAGCAATTAATATCGGGAAGTCAACGTAAAATTATAGACTATGACAAACTTATATTGAAAAATATATGATATAGAATTAACATATGATAATATAAACCGTTTCAGTTTAACGATCACTTTGAGAGCTGTCTTCTCGTTTCTGGAATGTTGTCAAACTTCATGAAGTAGGAGCGAGGCGAGCTAACAAAGAAAGATCACATAACGAGTCAGGAAGATACGGTTTAATAACACGTCCTGAGTAATTACTTTAATATTTAATTTCGTTTCATCAGATTATATACAATATATTTTTGATACTTTAGACACAAATGAAAGGCATGTTACATGCTTTTTAATATTATAACATGAATATAATCTTGAAAATGTTACGGCATATATATAAGACAAAAGAAAGAGAGATCAACATTAAAAAGGCTGTATTCATCTTGGAGTCCACTGGAACTAGCTGTATCAAGACAAAGTCATTGAATATAATGCGTAACCTTTATGAGCTGAAGCAATTTAATATGTGCGTGTGTGTATATAGATTGTGAGCAGCCGACTCCAGGCAACAGAACATGTATTGAATCCGTGTGGAGGCTGCTCCTTCACCGATGAACCTATTAACCCACTGTTTCTATAGATACACGTTGTAATACATTCATCACCACGGTACTGACTGACTCCTCACAAAGACAGACGACTCACGAACGGACAACCTCTGACGAGTTGGAATTAAGAAATTAATATAATATATATGAACGAAGGAAACGAACAGACAAAAGCACTCTTAAGTTCTTTAATAATTTATATATTTAATTACCTACTAGATATATAAAAAGTAACTTTATAAAACATAAAAGTAATTGTCAAATTAAATTGAGAATCCTCCCGGGTCCCGACGGATGACTGACGAAATTTTTAAATAACAAAGAACAGACTCATCCCGTGACGTACACTAACAGAGAATATATAGGAACGGGAACAAAACGTTTAGATAGTGAAACTACTGATAATGTAACACGCGGGTGACCGCGGACGGTGTGAGTGTGTGTGTGTGTGCGTGTGTAGGACAGGTCATGTTTGTAGTGGAATCGATTCATTATCATAGTCCCGCACGCGGCCCCGCTTCAATCCATTACCCTCATTCAATACGTACGAACACCTTCACAATCAATTCTATCACTGACTACTGACTACTGACACACTTGAAACTTTCAACATTCTATAGTTCCGTCACAGCTGAGGTCTTCTCCTATATATGATGTTAGTGCCTGCGGAACCCTAATAATATCCGTAGCACGGGTGCCGTAGCCGGTGGCCGTAGACCGTCTACGGCCTACGACCGTCCGCTCCCGGGACGCGTAGCAGACTGAGGCGGCCAGCTCGGTCTGACATCGGGGCTACGAGCACACGCACACACACACACAGACGGTGCAGCTGAGATACAACACACACACATAGACACAGAGTTCAAACCTACCAAATATATTAGTTGTTACTGTGTTAGAGTCGTTAACATTAAATACGGAGCGACGCGGAATGAACTGAAAATATTTAGAGTTTATGGATTCGCGAGGGAATTTACTAAGAGATAATGACGAAAGTCTTTCACTGAAGCCGTTGAATGCCCTAACGTAGTCATAGGAAGGCTTCGAGGGATGCCTCCACGGGCCGCAATGATATAAACAGATGGAACCTTTGAATACGTAACACATATATATACATTGTATTAATTATATTTACATATAATTCTATATTGCGTTTACAATTATTTGATAAACAAGCGAGAGTCTCTACAGTTAAACCTCCTATTGTATCATAAATCGTCAAACTTGATTCCGAAGGTCGAGTCAAATGTAATATAATATAAAGAAATTAACTTCATTGTATGTATAACTTCATTACATATAAATAATTCTATCATCAGTTAAAGTAAAAAAAAGGTTTATATGAATTACTAGAAGACCTGGCGAACTTCGTATTGCCCTATAATCAAGAAATATCTATTACGTTTTTTTATTTATATTTTTGTAGTTTACCTGTTAGCCATAAATCTCCGTGTTTTGAAGTGCGACAGACTGATTGACATATTAGTTAGTTGTCAAATCTAATGTCAAAAAAAAACTTTTGTATGGGAAATAGAAAAGGACTGTTTTTATGGTTTTCCCAGTAATTAATCAATTTTTGTCAGCTTTTATACCTTCCCTGAACCTCCACGAACATTTCAAGACTAAGATAAGATAAATCCGTTCAACTGTTCTCGAGTTTTAGCGAGACTAAGGAACAGCAATCCATTTTTATATATATAGATAGGAGAAGAAGATAGAAGATTAGTGTTAAATATATCAATAGTTTTATCGTTTGTGAAGTATATGAAAAATAGAATTAGTTTTAACAGTCACTGAACACAGCTCGTGCATTATATATTGTGCTGCTCACAATTATGTTTCAGAGAGGCTTTGATGGACATGTCATGATTAATGATGACATGATATAATGAAATCTAAGACTTTCGCGAGTATTCATTTAAATGAAACTAATATTAATCGAATTACTACGCGTATTTATGAAATTATTTAAATATACATATTTTTGTGAAATAATAAATATTAACGACAAGATGTATTATGTGAAATAACCATTATTTAAATTAAATATGTATGTATTAAAAGCACTCTTTAATAGACTTTTTGTAAACAAAATCTGTCACAGTAACACTAATGATAGTTTTTTGTTAATTCCTGTATTGATTTTTTTTTCCACTCTTCGTATCTATGTATAAACAGATCGTGTTATAATGATGGATGGTATAGCAGATGAAGAAGGTTTTTCTTGAAGAAGATGATATAAGGACGAATAATTGGGTACAACTACTCATATGGATATGTTGTATTAATTGAAATTGATTGTTTGATATAGGATTTTGAACCCGCGCCACGCTCCTGTATCCAAACAATGATTACAGCCACTCAGTCAATACATACGTCCCGTGAGGAGCGTGGGCGTCTGTTAATTATATTTAACGCGGTACAGATTACAATTTAATACTATAATGATTGATATCCGATATTTTATTGTATCCGAGGTCGATGTTGTTAAATCAAAGTGGGTGACGTCACACACGCGATCACCACCAGCTAAAACAATAGGTATTGAAAATCCCTACTAATATTATAAATGCGAAAGTAACTCTGTCTGTCTGTTACGCTTTCACGCCTAAACCACTGAAATGATTTTAATGAAATTTGGTACAGAGATAGAGTTAACCTTGAGAAAGAACATAGGATAGTTTTTATCCCAGACTTTTGAAAGGTTCTCTTGGGAACGCGATATAACCGAATTCTACGCGGGCGAAGCTGCGGGCGGAAAGCTAGTTTGATATAAATATCGATCTGGAAGTATTATATTTCAAATATTTACAGCGCTAATGACGGTTGTCTTCGAATCTTGAGCTGTAATCTATCCCTAACCGATGTCAAAGCATTGTTAGATAACTACATATGTATGTGACAACGTGCGTGAAGAGACTGTATAGTTAATGTTAGGGATTGTTTCTCTAACAAGACAAAACAAACTGGGACCTAAACCACTAACATATTGAATGCTGGGTTCATTTAACATGTTCCTGTTATACTCACGTTTTTCAAATTTATCACTCTTACTAATAATGCTGAATGTAGTCAATTACATACCAACAGTGACCGGGGAAGTATGGATTGACGAACAAAACTACACACTACTGGCTCTTCAGATATCTTTCAATAATACTTTCAGCGAATTTCAATCACATATATTATGAACTGCTTTTATTTAATATTAAGTAATTCTTGTAAAATAGAAAGTAAAAATTTATATATTACGTGAAAAAGTACCATAAATTACAAAGCATATACACGAGACAAGATTTTTAGAATGTCTAATATCTTGTAGTTTAATAAACAGTTCCTTTATTGTAACAGGCATGTATGAAGTGCAATATAATTTAATTTATTTATCGTTTAAAGTATGTACCTATACAACATCATCTGCCTCTGAGAGTGAAGCGTTATATCGTTGAGAAATCACTTACTGATAATAAGATCAAGCGAGCCTTATAGATTATAATTACCTGAAAAGAAAAATAAACATTAGTATTACATGAAGATATACAATAAACTTAAGTTATATGTATATATGTATTACTATATCTTGTATCCTTGATATAAATGAAGTTGCCTCAGTAATCAGTTTCATTATTTCTACGATCTTAATTAAACTTCAAATTAAACGCCTCTTTTGTTAATCCTTTGTCACGGTCAACGGAAAAAAAGTCGATTCGTCATTTGAACCGCGTCATTTATTTTAAATGATAAAAACAAACAAAAGATTTATGGATTATCGTTCGAATATTCCCAAATATATTATAAAATATATATGTTTATACCACAGAATATAATGTAAATATTTAAAATACGTATTGTGGTAACTAATGAGATTTGGTTTTAATTATAATATTTTATTTTATACAAGTGTTTTCATCTGGTTCCGCCTGCAGTTGTCCTGCCTCTCTCAAACATTCCGAAATCTATAGTTTGTGAACATAGTACGTATAGCCACAGTTTTGCTTCACATCAAGAAGAAATTCACTTAATGAGGTTTAATGTTCCTCACAAAAGTAATATCAATACAAATAATAATACATAATGAATATTGGAAATTATATCACTTTGTAATCTCCGGAATAAACATATTTCTGTCGTACATTAAACATTAAAAGCCGCGTTCGTGTTTATTTATTATATTAAGAAAGAAAATTCCTCATCTCTTCAATCAATATTCAATAGAGACAAGGTAAAGTAAGCTGAGGTTAAATATATAAAAGAAAAAACGATAAAAAATATAAAGAACTCAATTATACCGAAGGCGATAACGAATACAATAGATTGAGACTAAAGAAGAGAGGATTTATATTTATGAGAAATATAATTATAAAAATGATTGACTTACAAAATAAATATATTGAGGAATAAACTGAAATACTAGAAAGTTACTAACATACACGAAAATAGAATTACTCCTCGTTTATGTATGTTTTCTCATATTAATAATGATTATGACAAAACCGTCTGCAGATCGTCAACACAACATTATACATACATTAAATTATTTTGTTTATAATATTACTATATTATAAGGAATAATATTAAATAGTCGAACTCAGTAACAATATTAATATAAGGAAGTACTTAGCAACCTCTCTCAAGATACGTAACGATCCCGCTGTGTACTACCATTATCTTAATGTCTCTGAATGCATTGTTTCAGAGCTAGTACCGCCGCCCGGCGTCGCCCGTGATCGATACGTCTCGCCGGGGAGGCCCCGCGGCGGCCGCCTCGCATTAAAAATCGACCGGAAGTAAGAAATAAAGGTACCTACACAGCCAGCCGGATATGAGCTGCATCTTTAACGGGGTACAGTGGAGATTGTTTCCTGTGTGACGCACTACACTGGGTATACAACGCTTCCTGCATATAATGATATACAACCTACAGTACATACTGTGTGCGATATATACAGGGTGACTGGTGAATTACTATCAATATTTAAGGAGCATACTCGGTACATGATTCTCATTCGAATTATGTAAAAAAAATAGGTACTTAATTTTTGACCAAATTTCCGTATAAATAAATAAAGTGTTGACACGTTCCAAGTGTTCAAGTGTGGACGCGTGCGGGGGCGTGCTGATACAACACTACGTCACGACACGCGTATATGTGAGTGTCAGTGTATACCTAATCTGTAGGGTGTTCACACGATGCGTAATTAATTACATAACTTTAGGTTAACTTTACTCAGAAGTTTATTAATATTTATGTTATATTAATTTTTATTTTGTCATATATGATCGTCAACTACCACGTCCTTAAATATTGATAGTAATTCACCAGTCACCCTGTATAAGAAACTTAACAGTTTAGCATGTATGGTATATTTCAGTTATAGTTTGTATAAACAACGGGTTCAGGAGATACGACTAACTGTAGAGACGAAACCGTTTAACACATAACGGACAGTCTTTCAGGCTTCCATTACTCGTGACTTGGTTATTGTTATGGAAATATTTTAAATAAATATTTTTCATTTGAAACGTTTCACTCAATAACAGCTATTCCTTTGAAGGAAATATTGTGTTGTTATAAATAGATTAACTTTTAAATAATTCTTATTCATTTGAACTGAGTGATTTGCGGGAAGTATTTCAGAGTTGTTTTAAGATATTTTTAATTTAAATAATTATACTTTTTGGGCTTATTTATCTAAAGGCAAGTACTTGTAACCACAGTGATGTAAAATCATTTCTTTAATTCTCACGATATTACCGTTTTCGTTTAAATTAACTGTTTTGATCAATAGATAAACTATATGATATTAAATAAATAAATTATCTTTAAGACGACTTTGACGAACACAGTTCATGCATAGGAATACAAGCGGTGACTTATCCACCTACAGTTCAGGCTGACACAATTGTATACATTTACATTACCTACCGTTTATATCCTGATTATTGATACGTTTCCTAGTATATGTTAATTTCTGGACAGAGTCAGTTGACAATTAATCACACAGTCATTAAAAGCGACATAGGTGGAAAATTAAGTCTCCGCACCAAATGAGTATACAACTCGACATATTGACTTAAATCAGACCAACCAATTGCGGCAATCAACATAATAATTGAATGTTTTCTGATTACAATTTACATTCCTGTAACACACTGATTACTTTGTTTCTCGTAAACAGAACTCAGACATACACACAGCTGTAAGTATTGAGGCGTCACGAGTTTAACGACAGATAATTAAAGTGGATACATTTTATCATCACAATAAAAAACGTGGAGATTATAAAACCGTGTTTTACTTTATATCAAAATGGAGGAAGTAATGTTTTAATTAATTACATTCGTTACTGTTGAGTGATAAGATTTAAAGGAAATATTGATTAGATAAAACAGACGATTGATGGCGACTGGGGTTAATAAAAATATACATATAGATAGAATCAAAATTACAAGAATATTCTTTATATAAATGTTAAGTTAAAAAAAAATTAGTATATAAAGAAAATATTTACCAATTATGAACACATAACATGGATGAAGAACTTAGTTCTGATGAAGATACCAAGAGTATGGTCGTAACAATGAACATTAGAATTTAATACACATAATATTAAACCCGCTTCATATATAAAATCCATACGTTTGTATGTACAGAAGTCGTCTTGAATAATGTATGACATGTGTTTAAAAACCTCTGTGATTGAAGTATTGAATAATTCAATTTACAATTTTAAATTCGACAGACTGTTACCATAACAGATCTCTTAACGTTTAGATGTCGAGGACTTCTAATAACCAGCCTATTAATATTTCCACACATGTTTCATATATTTGCCATCTTTTTTATAAGTATGTGAATGTTATAGTAATATATTATTTTAATATTATCTGATATATAACTGAACTGTGTTTTGTAAATTAATATATATGTATATGTTTATGTATGTTTACATGTAGAGAGTGAGTTTGATGTAATTTTATTCTGTTATTATATAAAGCAAATCAAAGTTTAGATCCGATCGAACGAGGTCAGTCAGTTAGTTTTATAATAACAGATTATTATCTTTAAAGTTCTCACTAAATCCTCATTGAAATGTAAATATTATTGAATATACTTAGGGTCTTCACTAAAAACAATTCCTAAGAAATATAAGCAACAAAATACATAGTTAAAATAAATTTGGTATGTATTTAACATGATTTTTAAACAATACGTGGTGTCCAAACGCCAATAATAATAACAGATGTGTGTTTAGAATACCATCCAAAGTATGATGTATCTGTAATCAACACTCGTCTGAGACGGAGCGCTGATAACAACTAAGTGTTTATATGATAATAGAATACGTCTGTACATCATCACAACTGTGAAGGTCAATAACATTATAAAACTAATAGATGTAGTATCATAATACTTATCAATAAACGGCAGAGTCCAGAGCTCTAGGTGAGTTCTTACTAAGGTAGGTAGTAAATATATGTGTGATATAGTCTGTAGAACATACATACATATATATACCGTAAAATCTGAACTGTTATTTGTGTTGTTTGTAAATCTACAATCTAAATTCAAGTAATTTTATACTAATGAAAAGACAAAAATTTTACTTGTATAATATCTTGGATTAAAATTAATTAAAAATTCTATAAGAATTATGTGAAAAGGATAGTCGACGGAAACATCTAGTCTCGTCATATCATTATAATATACATTTAGTATCAACTAGTCTTATATAAATTATATAGTAGAGAGTTCCCGAACCTTCGTTAAATTACAATAGGAAATATGATCAGTGTAAAACAAATGAACATATATATTATAGTAATTATAGCATAATATACATATATAACTCATTATCCTAAAATATTCATCGAGTTAGTAACAAAATACGAACATCGGTGAGCGGAGGTCGGGTCAGGAGTAACAAACATGACTTAATAGAATAGTTTATAAAACATATTATTATACATATAAATACTATAACTATTGTTTTCAATATAATCGACGCTCGTTATCTTTATATTCCTGTAATCAATTACAATGTAATCTATGTGTGCACGCTAATTATCAGTTTCCTTAATTCCAGTTAAAACAGACGTAAACAACGATACTATTAAATTATTTAAATTAATGGTTTTAATATTAATACACTGTACATAGAAAGTTAAAAACATCATCATGAGGCTATCAGAGCCAATTGCTGAGCAAAGACTTTTTTTCACATGGAGAAGATTTGAGCATCAATCACCACGCTCGCACAAGACGGGTTGGTGATTTCAAACTAAAATTTTAAATTATAAGACCAGGTTTCCTCACGATGTTTTCCTTCATCTGTAAGTGGTGCCTAAATAATCTTAGAAAGTACATATGACTCGAAAACATTGATACTTGCCAGGATCGATCCCGCGATCTCATGCATGAGGGGCGGACCTTTAACCACTAGAAATTTAATAAGACATCGGTAAAAAGTAAAGCCACCATTTTCAACTTATACAACTATTAACTAATATCCATATATGTTAGATTATCTCACTGAAAGCCAAATCAATATATAACAATAATACGTTATTTGATATAAATATTGTAATAATAATAATAATTAATCAATTAACGGGAAATCAGATAAACATCAACGCTACATGTTGTCTTATCAAATACATCAAACAGAGATAACGAATGAAAAACACGGAAATGTAAATAAACAACGAGTTATATTAGTAGAGTACTACGAGCCAGTTGTAACAAATGTTACTTTAATTAATTATTAAACATTTCATAAATTAAACATGTAACAGTATCGACTGTAGGAAACGTTCAGTTCAGTTCAACTATATAATATAATTCTAACTTCATCAAGAACTCTTGATGAAGTTAGAATTATATTTAAAACATCTTCAACACCCGTTGAGAGTTCAGTTGTTCCGACACAGTCCACACATTCAAACTTATTCATCCCCACGGAGATGTTCAACATATGTACTTGTCACGTGACTTAACTTCATATGAGTCACGATAACAACTATTAAGAAATACATTGAACTTATGCGTATTTTAATATTAAAATCCTTTCTGAATGTTGGTGAAGTTTGACCGTCTGAAGCCTGAAGGTGGTTCTCACGGATAAATTATATCATTAAGAGGATTATATAAGCTGGTGGTATTTCCAAGAACAAATCAAGCTGCTCGCAAGCAATACTCAGTGAACGGGTCGATTTAAAATATATTGAAACGACGAGCATTGCATCTAAACCGTTGTATTGAAAATTGTAGAATATGAACTTAAAAGACAACGAACACTCGATGACTTGAAACAAAAAACATATGTTTCAGAAGCAGATAGCTTTCAGTATTAAAATATTCATATTAAATATACTTATGAGTGATTTGAGACCGATTATTTAATACGTAACCTATCAGTAGACGTTGTTTTCTTCATGTGATCTTCTTTATATCTCTGTAACATTATTTATTTTTAATGTACGACTATACAAACTCTCAAACAACGATATTGTAACTCCAAACTGAAAGTTACTTAACGTCACAACTGGTTTAGTTAAAGTTTATGTAATAAGGTCAGTACCGAGCTCGTTTCATATTAATTGTTCTTTATCAATATTATGATTACTTTCATTTTACATTATGCTCCGAAAACATTACTTGTGTTGTTTTTTTAACGTCAAGGTTACTTTGAATTTACAATATCTGTCATACATTAACAAAAGATTGACTATATATATAAAACTGTGATGAAGAGACAAAAAAGGACTGTTTTATTGTTGTAATAAGCGCTTAAAGAAATTACATCTACTTCATGTGACCAAAATAATATCAGTAAAAAATATATGTAATCCCTACTAATATTATAAATGCGAAAGTAACTCTGTCTGTCTGTCTGTTACGCTTTCACGCCTAAACCACTGAACTGATTTTAATGAAATTTGGTACAGAGATAGAGTTGACCTTGACAAAGAACATAGGATAGTTTTTATGCCAGACTTTTGAAAAGTTCTCTTGGAAACGCGACATAACCGAACTCCACGCGGGCGAAGCTGCTGGCGGAAAGCTAGTAAATTTATAAAATTAAAGTCATAATATTAAACAGTCAGTGAAGTTTATTCCAATTTATATTAATATTCAATATTAATTCACCTTTCACATATCTCTCAATGTAAAACCAATTTAATTAAATGTAGTGAGTTTTTATTTAATACAATTGTACATGTATATTTCCAGAACACTTGAGTCGTATACAATATACACACGAAGGCCAGCTGGTTGATCGATAACAACGGGGGAAGTCACAGTGCACATGTCATGTACTTTCTCTTTTAAAAACTACTAACTTTACAATAATATAAGATATATCGAATTTAATATAAATTCGTTGTTTTTAAAGAGAGAGAGAAGCCAGCCTCGCTGACGTCATTAATATCACTTCTTCCAGTACGTTCCATGATATTTTTTATTATTCTAAATGTTCTTGTATTTCTCGAAGGTTCTTAATTATCACAATCTTCAAAGACGTCTAGACGTCATATTTATACCAAAACCCTAACATAGTTCTATTATCCTTTTAAACAATCTTTGACTTCGTTTTACTTTTAACAATAATCATGAATACGAATGAGTTTTTATAAGAAGTGATGGCAGGTTCAAGTTATTTTCATGTCACATCTGTTATTAAAGCAGATAGTGTCGATATAAATAATACTCGTATATAGCTGCTTAAGTTAAACCATGAAAATCTAACCGTCCACTCTTCTGTAATTTATTGAATTAATTGTTATACTCATTTGGCACATTGATTGGCTCCATAAAATAAAGCCCGCCAGCCAACCAGCCAGTCAGCCAAGCAGACATTTGTGCCAAATAATATTATAACCCGAAGAAAACAAACTTACGGAATTTACTGGATTTACTTTATATACAGTTGACATGAGAAAAATCTATTTTAATATTTTTATCTCCACACTTATGATATCTTTGAGAGGTTGAAAAAAATTCCTCTTGAACCACGTGAAGATAACAAATGTCTGTTATTGAAAAAATACATAAATAACTGAGAATAATACTAAATTCACATGCACTTTGTCTGCAACTGATAAAAACTTTAAGATAGTATTAATTATTATTTTAATATAAGAAAATATGAATTAATTTAACATGTTTACGAGTATTTGATTATTGTAAAAACCACATAATCCCAATGCTGCGATTGCTTTTCAGCAAACGTGATCACGGGCACACGAAATGTGAATGTCTGTCAGTTGGTCTTTTTATAACAAGTTATTATGAAATATTAGTTTAATATAAATTAATACTCGCGAAAGTCTTAGACTTTATTATAAGAAAATTTATTAACAAAATCTACTCCTACTTATTTTAATAAGAGCAAGCTTTAGCAAAAATAGTCATTAACTTGGAATATAATCAATTTAAATATTATATAAAGTGTACGGTGGAGTACTCGTCTCTTATACTGATACCCTATTTCATATGTCGCCAGTTCGATTCCTGGTCGTGAAAATGAATTCTTATACATTAATTATACATACTTTATATAGAATAAGAACAAAAATTCTGTTCTCTTTACGAAAAATACTTCCATGTCTTCGTTTCCCTCTAATAAAAACAAATACGGTCTAATATTAAGTCTTATTTTCATAGAATATACAAAGTTAATGGACGTAGAGATAAACCAATTAGATAAACTATTATTATAACTAAGTAAAACGCTTTCATTACCCTGATTATTATTAATAATATGTATTCATATATACAAATATATATAAAATGTCACTAGCAAAGTCTGTGTAAACATTTCTATAGAGCCATACGTTTCTGAGGAGTTATAATAAAATCTGAGCAATATAAAAATTACATGTGTATGTATATTCATAATAGTTATTATAATTACAAGAGTCTTAGCGGGAGTATCATTAAGATATAATGATCTTTATACATGCGATGTTGTTACGATGAAAAACAAGGAGGAGACTGGACAATTAATATAAAAATATTTTCTATATATTACATATTGAATAAGGTGATAGTGGAGGCGAGCTTCCTATGGATATGTTTATGCTATATGTGATAAATGTGAATTGAAATAGAAAATTCAGCAACACTAACAATGCCGGTACTTGCAACATCTTGCATAACACATCCCAGTATGCTGCTTACAATCTTGATTATATCGAGGAATCTTTCATTTTATGAATTCCAAATCAAGTATCAGCTTAAAATTGCTTATATATACATATTGGACCTAAGTAAAGGATATCTTTATATAAAAAAATAAAGTGAGGTTGTTAAACTACATAATACCCCTGTTTACTGTATATTTACGTTCTGGCTGTATTAATATGAACGATAAGGCTGTTATGTTAACGACGAACTCGTATCGTTACTAATAAAGCGTATATTAAAATATTTATTATAGAAAATTTACTATAGAGGCGGTCACAGAGTACAGTATAAGAATATTAATAAATATATGATTCACAACGCTGCAAATACGACAGACTGATATATGTATAACTAACTAACTAACCACAACATGAAATTACCTTTGTTAATTTAAATAAATAGCATAATTGTCATAGTTTATTTATTACAAATAACAAAACAGATTTGAGACTTGACCTACCAAATGCTTATAATTTATATTTAAACAAAGTTTTATATAAAATGAATAATTAAATTCATAATTAAAATAGAAGTGGATAATATGAAAGCAACTACTTAATATTATACAAAATAAACAAGACTATCAAATGATATATTTTAATAAAAGTATTTTTATTATTATCAGTTCAACGACCCGTACGTTACTCTGACCCAAAACCACAATCAACACAGAGATAATGTAAACTATCGTGTGAAATTTGCGAATTTACCTGAAAACAAATAAAAATTAATACCTATTGAGACTTGATACCACGGTATTAAATATGAATTCTGAATAATAATTTGTTTACAATGACGTATACATACATATATGTATGTATTCTATGTACTTATGACGTCATTATCTTCAGAATCAAGTTACATTGAACGTTTCAATTGTCTAATGGATCTCCTGAGGGTGGCGCCACCGTTTCTGCCCGGGGGTCAGCGGGTCATACCCGGACATATCGACACCCTGATGAAATAGGACAGAGATTGACCGGGAGCACGGTCAATAATGAAACGGTTGAAAATAACTCATCGAATGATCAGATAAAATGTAATTTATACGATAGAAGTTCGTTTGATTAATATTTTTTTATTCTACCAAGTATAATTTGAGTTAAATAGGTGAATTTAAATGTTAAATTTTATAATATAGTCATCTCCTTTAATCGAATAGTTTCACAGTGAGAGCGAGTCGTGTGTAACATCACAGAGTACCGTCAGCAACACACATTATAATTATTAACATGTTCAGTACAGGCTAACTAAGTATATATGTAGTACGAGTCACATACAACTAACGAAATAGTTGATCGAATAGAACTAACTTAATACCAGTAAAAACTACATAGAGAACTATTTGACGTATAGTTAACACACTTACAGGAGCCAATCAAATTACTAACACACATTAAAGTCAGTGAAAGCCATGTTGTTCACATTTATTTTAAGCGAGACGAAACATTTCACGTTAATAATATTAAAAACAGGACTTTGAATCGTCTGATCTCACAGAGATAGAAATATCTAGAGATTATCAAACGGATTTAAGATAATTTAAACAATATTAAATACATAATAATATTAATATATTCATAGAACTTGTTTAACTTATATAAATTTAGAGTTTTGTCTACGTTAGGAAACACATTTGTCATCCAAAATTAAATATTAAAATATTTCTATATATAGAGATTGGTCCTCGCGAATAGCTTTAAAGAATTATTAATAGTTATAAAAAGTTTATTCTATAAATACTTAACCTTTAAGTTTATAATATGTATTAATAAATTATCTATATGACGTCGGTCCGTCTGTACAGACTCCCAACCTTGTTATTCAACCAGCTCCAAGTTCGTGAACCAGCTTCACTATGTCACATAAAATAGGTATATTTTCAATACGTCGTTACATTTCACTCATTAAAAGTTTTGGGTTTGAAAAGAGTTCAAGTCCTCTCTTAAACATACATTTCCACAATAACTTATTATTTCAAATAAACATCATTATGTACTGGTATATAAGTGTAATATTGAAGTAATTCCTGTATATAAGTGTCAGTTATTGAGTACCTTTGTGTACGTACATCGAAACTGTTTTATGGACAAGTTTCATTAAAAACTCTTAAATAGATGTTAAGTTAAAAAAAAAAACAATAAAAAAACGGATTTAACATATTAACATATTAGCAGGAAAATGGAAATGTCTGAAGAAAGACTTCGACCGATTTATAATACGAGTATACAATATGTTTAAGAGTGACCTATCTAACGAAGCTCCGAGGTTGTTTAACCAGTAGCATATACAAAAACTTTAAGATTTGTTTAATATTACATCATTCTGATTTATTTTATATAACTCTAATAGCCGTCATCATTCTTCATGAACCATCCTGATCATGAATCGAAAACCATCATCCATTGTTCGTGTGATCGGATCAAGATTACAAATGAGAGACATACATCAATCCGATGTATAAAAACAAGCCGTGTGAACACTCCGATACCTCTCAAATATAAAAATCAAACCACATCCTGTGAACTCGCGACTGGCGAATTAAGTATTTGTGTTATATGAATTTAAATTGATACTGAGAGGTTGAAACAATACATAATACTATACATATATGTATTTTACACCTAAACATAACAACCTCAAATTTATTTTTCTGCTAAATCCCTGGTTAGGTAACAGATCGTATTTATTATTTATTACCTTTAATATCGCCTTAATGTGGATATTTAGGTTTACTTATACGTTTAAATTCCTCTATTGTACATTTGAGAGAGAATTGTGACGTACGTATATTTCTTACCACTCGTTTGTTTAATACGATCATACTGAGAGTGATATCGAACAAACTAGATCTTCTTCATTTCGACAGAAAATTGTGGAAAATCACAAGATTCAATACTAAATATCTCTCACGTCATACAGTTACAGACGGGTTTACTGTATACATAATAAGGTCTGATTTATATACTGAATTAATGCCTAATTATTTCAATTCCATGTAGTTAATTACTTAATAATATGCACTCTAAACAACAAGTAATATGCTTTTTCCTAACACAACCGTCTGGTTGCGAGGGAGTCCAATAAACGTATCTATAAACTGTGTTAACAGACATATGTGTATATATATATACGTTTGTATGTAAGTATGTATGAAAGCAGACCGTCCGTAAGTTCGTCCGATGAAAAACAACTTCTTAGTTCACAAGTTGTTACAGACCAGACTCAAAGAGACGTTATACAGTGTTATGTACAATAAATATAATTCAAATATATTTCGTAATGTAAGGCGATGTATAAAAAAACAAAACGACTTAACATATTTAAAACTTCTAGTTTTTACATTGGTTGTATTTAAACAATAATGTATATAGCTACATCATTTTCAATTATAATTCTGATTTTATTATTGTTACTTTTCAAGGTCAATCTATTCAAATGTATATACATAGGCAGAATAAAAACTTGGCATATTTTTGTCGTATCGTAGCCTGTGTCGTGTACCTCGTCATTCAATAATATTGTTTTTTTAAATACGTCGTATGTAGTTATCATATTGATTGTGCTCGTTATATACTTTTATTATGCCGATGTAAAAAAAGGATAATAAAAATTGTTCTATACCGGTTATAGAAGTATTATTTCCTTGAACTAATTATCTCATTAAACAAATGTTTCTACATTATTAATCGACTAGACTCGATAAGATTGTATTAAAGATGAATATGAAGCTGCACATTAAATTACAAATTTTAATGTTTCATTATACATTCCGCGTCATATAAAAATCATCTAAATGGACTCATTAAAACGAGAATTAAAATTAAAGAGCAAAATTTATAGTTCGGTTTTGATATTTTTAATACATTCTAAGAGAGCTGTTCATCTTTAATATTAACACAGTGTGACTCGCACATGAATTCATTTCCCTCTTAGATGATGCTAATAACAAAAGCAAACAGAGCGACCGTTTTTGTAACTCAATATGCAATAAACGCGGTGCAGCTCGCTGCTCGGTACAATGGGACCACATCGTTGTATGGTAATTGTACGGAACTGTGTCAATGACACGTTATCACAGCGGTTAGTGTGAAGGAAAATTGCAATCTCAAGGACGCTCCTCCACCTGACGGGAGCAGCCTCATCGACATGGAGCACGTCGAGGCTGGCGGTGTCAGTGACACGAGGTGTCACGGCCGTTCGATAATACGAGAGGGAGACAAAGACTTTGTGTCCGCGCGTCGGGGACGGACGACGCGTGCTTTTCGTTAATCAGGATGTTTTTGTTTGCCCGGCTCTCGATTGACGAGTTCATTGTTTGATTGTATCGGCACTAACTGCGTTAGAAACAGCCGTGAACAGACATATTGTAGTGTGTACGAGTACCCGATGTTGATGGCGTTACACACTCGGTATTTGTTCATGATTTTGAGGACACTTTAAATGATTACTGAGGACATTCGTATCACTCGCATAACTAACACTTGGCGAACATCAAAGACGGTTCTATTTCATTGTGTGTACGTCTGACTCAACCAACTCAAAAACTACTTTTACCACTGAGTCGAGTCGTATTCATTCTAGTGAAGCATGAGACACCTCAGAGATTCCGAGGACGTGGAACAAAAATTAGAGTATATTTGGATCAAGTGCAACAGCTGCATAAATGTAGTATTTCCTTAGATATAATTTCTGTGTTTTCACATACACACAGACGCCACGTTAACGGGGAAATGTTCGCTTTTATGTTACTGAAATGAAATGAAATTGCATCCGACTGTGATCAACTAATGAGCTTATCGTTAAACCAAAACTATGGAACTAATTGGAAACATTATGATAACAAAAATAATTCATTATAATATGTACGTATGTTTGTCTTTAAAACCGTAGAGCTTGAACGATGAACATTTTCAATACGAATCTATACGATGATTTCGGTGTTTTTATACCAAGTTTTAACGTTTTTTCATTCCTACGACTACTATCATTATAGTATGTAGTGTGACACAGTCTCTTGGTACCAATGCTGAATAAACTCAAAGTATTTCAACAATAAAGTAATACAAGTTGTGTCTGTATGAGGAACTATATTAAACTTGATCTTGGTGGGTTGTGATCTGTGATCATTGTTATCAGTACAGTGATGGGGTCAAAGGTTATCGGGCATTATGATATTTACATTGTAACAAACATACTAACATTGCACTATAGATTAATCTAATATCATAAATAGTTATTAAGTTTGAACATAAGTTATAATTGATAATTTTAAGTTAAGCAGAGAAAATAATAATTTAAAAGAAACAACATTTAATATTCCCTCACATGTAATAAAAATATATCCATTATATAATATGAACGTTCAACATTTATTATAAAACTATTTATTTCAATCCGAGCCACTCGCTGTCTTTAATAAGAACCCAATGACTTCTATTCAAGGATTGTAGAATAAAAACAACCTACAGCCGACCTCAATTACTGTTCTAGAATATTATTTAACAAGCATTTTAAACTGTATCACTTAATGTCATTTAATTATAGAGCCTAATAACATGTTGTAGCATATGACTCTGCTCGTCACATACGAGGGTGGTTTATATGATAATAGAACAAAGGAAAAACAGGCGAAACTTATATACTTTGACATAATAAAAACAGACATTTGAGAGAACTTGCTCCGTCTCCAAAAACTTTATAGTATATTTGTATGTATGTGTGTCTGTATGATGTATATTATAATGTATATAAAATAACTGAAATTACAGACTGTGTACACAATCTATTAGTTTCAGTTTCTTATAGTTATAACTGACTCTTTCCAGTTCTTCATTCACAAATCTGCCTGAACATTGATAACCACAGTAATATTAAGTGTTAACTGGATAAAGTCAGTATCGTTCGTGTGTACACGTGGTAAGGATACAAGCGTCGTTCGTTCGGTGAACTTTAATTCAATTAATGCTATATTATATAACTTCACACAATAACACTTTATAAAACTTACATAACACAAGAAAAGATCAGTGTTGTATGACATAAGAGAGTAGAGAAGATTCAAAGGAACAGATATAACACACAAACAAACAAACTAAACATATATTAATGAATATATAAACAATAAGTATATAACAGACGCTGCTCGTATTTAACACTAGATTATCTCCCGGATTCGCTCACATAAAGAGTATTTGTTCAAAGGCGCTGTAATCCTTGTTGTTTTTTAACGATTAAGATAATAAAAATTAATTATTGTTATTATATTTAGGTTTATTCATATCTGTTGTCTAGTAACAACATTTTTCTCATTAAAAATCGCCAAATGTAAACATGAAAGTTCCCGATAATTCCGTCATTTTAAAATTGTCGTTAATATGTTAGTAACATGTAAATAAGAAAATGTTTTAAAATTGTCAATATTACGAAATGATGGACCGACGAATTCAATATAAAATTTTACTATAGAGATGTGTGTCTGTCTGTTTATACCGATATAAAAACAATATTAGGTAGTAAAACTAATTTGTAACACAACAACTTTTTGTCATTTATATGTTTTTCTAACGTCTTATTGTGAGTGTAGTCGGGGTATCGGTACATGTATAGTGTTCTTCTAGTGTCCAGTGTCCAGTGTCGGTGAGCGAGCCGGTTTAATAGCTCCGTGTGTCAGTGTGTGCGGATGTGTGGGCTCTTATGCAGCTAGATGCAGGTTTGCGGTGTCTGGGAGGTCATTGCGACCAACTTTAATATATATACCAAGATGAACACATCCAAATATAAACAAAGTATATTTTAGTATGTTACAAACGACCTAAATGTTCCAAAACATCTGTACGCGCTAGTTTTATCAAAACACCGGCTCACAATCGCCAGTGCATGGTATTAAACAAGACAATTCAATCATCACTAGTACGTACGCCATACCGATTTCTTTCCTTATGTAATGCGCGTGTTCGCCGCTGTGTGAGTTGGTCCCGAACGCCTGACCCATCTTCACGCTCGCTCGCCGTCCCTTGTCAGCTGATCACACACTTTCAATAATAATGATAATAATATCCACAGCACCACACCGACGTGCGTTCACTTCCACGACTGTTTTGTTACTGGCTCACCGTCCTCGTCAGTCGTGAGCCGTGAGCCGTGAGCGACCAGTCGTCCGTCTCCTGACTGATAACGAAGTCCGCTGACCTATTCGTTCCGTCATTGTTTACAATCATCATGTAACTAGCGAGCCTCTCCATTGTTAATATGAACCCCATACGACACTATACTATACTACTAGGTTCCAGGTGACGTGTGTACAACCCATCGATTTATTATTTAAATGTTATTGTGACGTATCGTGTGACGTCATATCTCTAGATAGCACTAACACGTCATGTCCTGTCGTAGTTTTAATATACCTGCATGGATAACACTGCGACTGGTTTCCTTCATAACAATCTTATATATAAATAAAGTTTATATACTATGAAAATATTACATGTGAAGCAGATTATATCACGAGCGGGAATCGAAATGAACTACCTCCGTCTATAGAAGTAGACTGACTTATATTAAATTAGTAATCAAATTATAATATGGTGCAAGTTTATCTCATACGATGACTTATATGATGAATCATGAAGACAGAGATAAACAAATAATACCAGGTATGATCTATTACTAACTTTGAAATAACTCACAGAAAATTACGCGTAGAATTACCCATTTAAAACATATTATTATCAACAAAAGACATATGCGTAATAAAATATATAAAAAAATGCGTAGTATTAAAAAAAACTGTGTCAGAACTCAAGTGACCGATGAACATGAACCGATTTTTATTTTGATAGTATATCATTATTATCATATATTTATTATTATTGAAACAACAGACTTATCTAGAAACGGTTCGATATAAAACAGTTTACATACAAACGAGCGAAACTTGTTTGGTCGCGCCTCTATCATTACGAGGTACGATAACATTCAATACATAATAAAATAAATTCATTGTATATAATGATTATTATATACTAATTCTAATAAAAAATTACTTTGTGTAACCATATGGTAATCATGTTTTTGGTAAAGTGTGTATCACCCTCGACTGTCTTATATGTACATTCATTCCTTCATCACTATTTGTATTCATTGAACGTGATATCAAAACACATAATTGTATTTCATCCTATATAATATAACTCTATGTATTCATACATATATAAAGCAATATTAATTTTTAATCCAAGTCATGAATGTTGATTTTATCAGATTCTATCATACATATATAAAGCAATATTAATTTTTAATCCAAGTCATGAATGTTGATTTTATCAGATTCTATCATATCATATATGTATGTAAATTAATTTGAATTATACATTAAATACATATTTAATTAAAATAACTTTTCATATTATATATATGAAGAATACTTAATTTATTTTAATTTTATATCTCTGTAAGGATATTCGTTTGTAAGGCTAAACACGTAACATATTGGAAAGTATATAATGTATTTTTTAACCAAATTACACAATTGTATCAGCTACATAATTCATAATAAAGTTCAAGGATCAATAAAATTTTAATATCAGTAGTTTTTTACATATAAAACCACTCGTTTACATTTAGAGTGACAGAACGCATTAAATAATGATCAAAAGATTTGTAACAGAGTATAATGAAATGAAATAACTACGTTTATTATTTATTTTATATTATAATTTTTCTAACTAAAGCACAAATTATCCAAAATTTTCAACAAGCATCTACTATGTGATCTATTTGTTACAAAAATATTTATCTATGACTATTTGCTAGTCTTATTCCCGCAGGGGCTACTGAGTTATCATTATAATACTATTATAAAACTGCAAGTGGAGAATTATTAAGTTGCTTTTTACTATCCTCGCTGAGATCGCAAATTTTTAATGAGTGTAATTTCCAACCGCGAGTATCTCATGAGCAGAAGAACGGAATAATAAGATTCAGAGACCACTTTATCTTTTGCTAAGTCTCATTGAAACTGAATTTATTCCGTATAAAGATAAAGAATAATTATTTCTTTCTTGAACATGCTCCTAACTTCCTCAGCACACCCTTGTATATGCATTATGCATGGCATGACGTAGATTTCCGTGAATTAAGTTACAAGATTCACGTCCCCTACGGCTGAGATACGGGCCGTGAAGCACGGCAGCGGGGATCGTTACTGTGTTTTCATACTGTTATATACTTTAAAACAGATTTAACGTATAACTTTATAATTTAAATCACCTACAACAATCAGTTTTTACGAGCAGATCGCTTTGTTGTGTTATAAAAGAATATATATTTTATGTATTAAGAACAGAAGTGGCATTTAAATAAAATATGCACCTACTATGACAGTTTCAGTTTTAAATAAAGGTTTGAGGAAGTATATATAATGATATATACAAAGATATCCTTCGTTCCTCGCATTGCCTTATAAAGATTCATGATATTAGAAAATAAATTTCCTAAAGCTGTTAAGAGCACGAGAATTTCAGGAGGTCGTTATGCATGAGACGCGACAATATCAATACTATATTCACTACTATGTTCTACTACTACTGTACTATATTCTTGTACCATAGAAAGGTCGAATACATGACAAACAATAATGCATAGACAATGTACACAATAGGTTTTGTTCTTTTTAAGACTCCCAGTAGATTAATCAGCACATCTCAAATCATCTTATAAAGTAATAAAATTCACAATTTTAAAATCCTTAATCCAGACCAGTTCCGTCCTCCCACAACTCAGATTCAAAATATATTTAATGCACGAGACCTTTACCGAAAGAGGAAATAATATCTTCGGCAGGGCATTGACCTCACAGCGGTTTCGTATCTTTACTGTATTTAACAGTTGTAAGGATACACGAGGGTTAAGATAATCGAGATTTTATTGAAGAGAAACTTACATCCACAAAAAGACTGTACACAATATTCCTGTCAAGTGAAAAAAAAATATAGAAACGAAATCCACGTATAATGAATAGTTTAGATGGACCTCTAAGTAGAGAATGGTCTGTAATCAACGGTGAAGCAGAATAGATGACGAGCCAAGATTCAGGGTGACCAATAAACCTGGTAACGACGAAATGCGCATGTTAACCCATTTGATGAGTTCAGAAACATGATACGGGAGTTGAAATAGATGTAGTGCATGAACCATGCGGCCCACCGGACTAACACCACGAAAATAGATTGGCGATGCATTCCCTGTTAGTACACAACGGACAGTTAGAGAGGGAAATGGGGCTAGTCACAACCGGGGATTGAGATGAGATCGACCAGGAGGAATGGGGTGGAAGGTATATAGACGTATGAATACAAAATGTTTGCATATGTACAGATACTTACTACTAGAAACAAAATGTTTGCATATGAATAGATAATTGTAATAATCAGAATTGATCAGAGGATTATTATACAAGTCAAAATAAAAACAAAACAATGACTCTGTTATTAAGGCTTTATAAGCACAAATAACAATCTAATTAAATAATATTTTATTTAATAAATCGAAAGTCATGATTATTTACAACGCCATCTCTGTTGCAACGCGAAAACTATTTGTCCAAAAGAATGTTTATGAACACAGAGGGCGTTATTGCTAAATAAAGATATTAAATTATTTAAAAATTCAAAATTACAGTTTACAAACATCGACTCGTCTATTAGAGATAATCAGAAAATAAGAATAATACATACATAGATACATCGTTTTTTATATAATTTTCAGTATATCATGTCTGCATTGCAAAAGTTTTGATTGCGGAATGAAAAATAATATTATTGTTATCCCACTGTATGAATACTGACGATATTTTTAACACTATTATTATTATATATTTGTCTTAATTTTTCTGTGCCGGAGTCTTTTCTGGACGGAATGGTTATTTTCTTAATAAATTGTATATAAAATATCTAAAATTAAATCAGCTTTAGGTACTCCTTATTACATAAAGAACATACGCTAGTCACAATCCGTCAGAATTTGTACGGCCTTTTCATAAATTGTTAGACTAGACTAGACGGACATTGATAAAAATAAAAAAACTCCAATGTGTATCATATACTCGTAGCTATACATAAACATACATATATTTAGTTAAATTCATTTATTTTAATATAACACACAGAAAGTACAATATTTTTATCAGTACTAATTGGCATTATAATGAATATATACAAAAATATCAGCCATAAAATAAGTTGTTTGTTTGTTGTAAAGCTGAAGTTTTAAATAATCTTTACGTATTTGCTTATTTTAGTTAGTTTAAATATTGAACATTTATGATCGTATAATATTAGTCACATAATGATCGTGCGTTACGTGATATAAAGAGGAAATAAATCGTTGAAAACCTATGATATGTGAGAAAATGTGACAAACATATTAGAACAAAACAGTCACACTAGTCGTAACTATATATATACAAGATATATATTATAATAAAAATCTTTTTATATGACCCGTTATATAAAAATGACGCATTCAAAATCAGCGAGAATTTTTTAACTTTGTGACTCTTTGTTTCATTGAATTTATTAAAATTACAATAAATTTGCAAACTTATCTTCTCTTATATTTTAAGACAATAATTCCTTTATAAGGTTTTGAGTCTAGCGGCTTTTAGTATTTTCGCTTCAAAGACGAACAATTATAAAGAGCATATATGTATATACATAAACTTGTGAATGTGTTTATAATTTAAAGTATTAATAAATTTATGAGATTGATGAGTTGAATGAAGTGAGATTTAAAATTGAAACGTTTGTTATACCTTTACCTAAAAACTAATTAATATAATCTTGTATATCGTACTTAAACGTGATAGTAATACCTAACGAATAATTGCCTAATATATATGGCGTGACGTATCAGATTGCCTGGACATCTACCATTTAACATAAATGTTTCAACTATCCCCTTATCTCATTGTAGTGCATCATGTACATCTTATCACTCTCAGTCATATCTCCAACCTCCAAGGTTCCTCGTCTTTCCGAACCTCACATGCACACCTCCCGACCCCAGCCGCCAGTGACCGTGACATTCATTGATCGTAACCCACCTTGAACTTAAATAACGCTCTCTAAAAACCCTCGCTGTATACAACTCTTATATAACATCTATTTGCTTATACTATAGTATTATATTATATCCTGTACTAGAGCCGGAAAATACGGATACAGGAAACAGATAAAACCTTTATGAAATCACCAAAACAAGCCAACGGAAATCTCCGTCTGTGATGCCTTAAATCTTAAGTTTTATCTTATTTATATGTGACTTTCATTTATTATAACAATCAACTTTGTTTGTTATTTAACAATATTAAACTTATAGCTTTGATCTACAACAGATATATAGGTATCTAATACATTTAAAAATATTTGTTTATTTAGATGTCCGTTGACCGTATTGTGAAATATTAATACCTACTACACCTCAGAGAGTATTGAACCTTATATTTTGGTTTCCAGAAATCAATGAACTCGGATTTAAAATAAAAGAAATAATTGTGACAAGTTCGACGAACGGCGCGGCGGGAACGAGGCTCGGCTCACATGGAAGTATTACGAGCGATACAGTTAGTGAAGAGGAGGGGAAATAATATAATAAACTAATTACATATACGAAATATATAAAGATGGGACAGACGCCGCTATGAACGTGATGACGTCAACAACTTACATCAGTCTTAAAAGATTATTTTGATGTCTGAAACAAATTCTGTTCAACCGACTACATGAACTCGGAACTGCATGAACATGTACTCGGAAAAGCAATTAATATGACCGCATTAAAAGTTCTAAATCTATAAATAAAACTAAACGTTACCAACATTAACATACTGAGAAGTTAAAATGTTACTTGATCGCGTGAGAAATGTACGCTTTAAACAATTGTGTATAAACAGTACACAGGAAACACGGCGCATTGGAAATTAAGATCGGTAATACAAGGACCTGGATTAAAATAAGGTCGACATTAGCGTCATGGGTTTATTTGACCCCAAACATTGACTTCACGACTAATGTTAAAATACGTAAAATACAGACAGACATACAACGTACAATAATGATTTACTTACAAGTATTCAAATGAAGACGATGAAGCTTACCTGAAAAAGAAAATTTTTTTTAATACTATTGAAGAATATAATTAGAATTACGTCCATATCTACATAGACTCTATATATGACTGTGACGCAATATAAACATTCTATAAAAAATAAATGAACAGTAATTCAAAAGAACTTAATTTGGAAGTGAGTTTAAATGTAACACATGCATATTAACAACCATGCTGTAAAAAATATAAAATTCATGAATTTGTATGGTATTACTATATGAATTATTTTATTCATGATTGACCCCCATTCGCTGTAAAATCAGTGCCAAAAAGTATATGCAGTTTTCTTGTTAGAAGCGCTCTTAAACAAATTTTAGGTGCACTCTCCTTAAACAAAGAATTAATCTGCCTTTTTGGCAGGAATCCAAACCTATTTTTCGTAAGTGCCCGGAAAAAATGCTTTTCTTCTGTTTAAGCAGAAAAAGGAACCAGATATCAAAGGGATCCCTTGAGACAAGCGGAAAGCATACCATTGTGGAGAATCTCATCAAATGATGAAGCACGGACTGGCTGCCAGGCTCATATTAACTCAATAATTAAAGCCGTTGACAATTTAAAGTTTTAATTTACTAACTAACGGTAGTAATAAGGTCGCTCAGGTTATTCGATACAATATCGGATATAAGTACTACGGACTCATTAGATGTAGGTACATATAGTCCTTTGTTTCAAATTTATAAATTAACATACTAATACGCTTATGTTATAAACAAAGGAATAAGAAAAAAAAAACATGTTAGAAACATCGAGTGCATGATGAAGAGACTTATGTACTCCGAGTATCTGAAGTATACTAGAATTTCAACAAAATAAATTTCTTTCGTCACATTAATATCATTAGCTACTGCTTATTTTAGTGAGTCGCATTAAGTAATTACAAACACACATAACAATGTTATTATATTATCAAAAATTTAGTTATGGAACGAAAGTACTGTACTGCAAGTTAATATTGATTTTGTGTCATAAAATTACACATCACAAAAAATTTAGTTTGCATCCGTTTGTTTGTTTTGCCTCTGATCGGAACCTTTGCAGCACCACTCCGTTCATCTCTGGCTTTATACTATATATGTTTAAAAATTAACCTTAAAAATAAACTCAATCTAATCACAAATCTGTTTCAAACAGCAAAAAGAACATCACAAAATAATTAATTTATTTCACTTGAAAAACACTTCGAAATATAAGTGTATAGGATTTTCGACGACAAATTAAGATTCTCTTAGTAGACTCCTCCCGAGAAGAAAATTCGGTATTTTCATGAGCTCTTACACTTTTTATCTAGAGTGCATATCTTATAACAGCTTTATTATTTATTTACATATTTAAGTTTAGAATTCAATCCTCCTTGTTCATATATATAAAGTATAATGTTTACAATTAAAACGATATTATATATGACAAGGAGTACATCATGAACGTGTATATAAGCAGCCAGAATTAACTCTCAAGGGTGAGTAATGAATTAATGCGACGTTTACGAGTTTATTAGAACAGACGGTCATTGCCAAGGAGAAGCTTTCTTCTACGTGTCATATATTAATCGGACCGAACCGAATAAAAATCTTTGGCACATCTCCCTAAACCGTTTCCCCGGAAACGAGATGAAGTTGAAACGTCTAGAATATTTATTAAAGTTACTTATAATACACGAATTCATCCTCTATTTGTTTACTGGCGATTTCCGCGGAGCGTTTCGACAGTAACTTCAATGAATGCTGCATTTAGATCACAATTTAAAATATTATTTATTAACAATAATAACAATTGATCGACTCTCAACGCGACATGGTCATTATAAGTACGATCTACAGTACTCGATTAAATAAACACAATCACAGCTAGAAGTACACATCTAAATACTTTTCCCGATTGGCAACAAAGAAACTTAGTAAAGTAAGTAGTTAGAATTTCATACATCATACTAATGTGAAAACATGTAAGTAAATGAAAATTAAATTTATCACGTTACAGTCTTTGGGATCACAGTCATTAAAGGTAGAGGAAAGGCCAAAACAAACATTATCACAAATAACAGAACAAAGAGTTTTGTTCGTAGAAGTTCGACAGCCTCTCAGATCTAAAATGAGTTAGAACTATATTATACAAAGCGATAACTTTTATTTTATTCAGCAACAGAGAAGACGAAAGTATTTACACAAAATTAACACAAAAAGGCATTAACACAAAGAAGAAATGCCAACAAGACATATCCACGTTACAGTGAATAAATTTCTTTCAAAATACAACAAACGATCAATTAAGTAACTATTTTATGACTCGAGTATGGAAAAGAGAAACAAGTGATGTATACTGTTTTTTATTTAAAGTCAAAATAACAACATTTAACGAAAAAATATATTTACCAAAACAGAAAAGAGCTAATGAACTTGAGACACGTAAGGACAAAGAGATACAAAATTTAAAAAGTCCAACAAAACAAGAGTATAATCAAATAATTAATAGCTCGTGTAGAAAACAATGTATTTGCTTAAGGATTTTATGTTAAATTTTACGTATATATTTTAATAGGACATATAATATATGAGTTACATATTAATTAGTTTATATTTGTCTCCGTAGTTCTCATACTATCTAAATGCATGCTGTAACGAGTGTTGAAGTGATTCGATCATTCAACGGTGCAGACTCCAACACGTCGCCTTGTTCCGAAACTCGGTTGACATGAGAGAAAAAAATATAAGGATATTAGCATCGTCAACATTCTAAAAATACCGCTTACGAAGCCACGCCGGCAACTGACCTTCCCAACGCTTTTTATACACAGACCATTACGAACAACGGTTATACGAAAATATTGAAGAAAACTGACAAGTACCAGATTATATGAGTAGAGTTTACTCCACCATATCACGTCTCTAGTCGCTACCTTTAGCCGAGACGATCGCTCTTTACTCTATTTAAATAGATACAGTTATTCATTTACATCATACATTCGATATAATATATAATGGTCTCAACATATTAATTTAAAATAACCGCATTAAGCTTTATATCAAACTGCTCGTGTCTAGTAAAACATTTAAAGCACGTTTCACACCTATGTAAATGATAAAATGAAATGTTGTTAAATTCATTATATTGTAGAATTAAGTGGCAGCCCGTTGTGTGTTGACATAAACGTGATTGTCAGCGAGTGTACCCGTATTGACTGTTCGAAGCGCTTTATCCCCCGCCGGTACAATAAACGCTCGCCCACACCCCGAGTTCAGAGACCCTTCAATCAAATTGTATACAAACCTGGCCACCGTCCAAAATCGAGCAGATAGAACTGTACCATTACATTTTGATAACACCACGTTATTAGTGTGATATTGTTTTTACCAAAATTAATAAACCTACAGCCTACAAGCCATTACGGAAAGATTATGTTCGTGACATTATCAGAATAACTGTTAATCCACACTAAGTGCATAAACACTGTAGCGAAATATCTTTATATAAAATATATAAAACGCAATCAGTGTCCAGTTGTGCTCGGTTGTGACCCATTAGTAATCTCATCTGTAATTCCTTACATTATTCGTGGATCCAAATGGAGCAGGCGGCGGGCGGTATCGAAAGCTACTTAAGGGATAATGAATTATATCGCTTTAGTTAAGACTTCGACCCTGACAGAAACTGAGACGAGAATTAACAAGACAAATGAGACGAATATAAATAGATTTTCATTTCTTTCGGAACATACAGGTCTTCGTCTAGTCATAGGAGGGTAGGCAATACATCTTGTTATATCATTTATCCTTAATCTACATATATTTTAGCAAGTTAGAGAAGGGAAGTAAAGGCGCACCAATCGAAAGAAACGTGCATACAAAAACAATTGCGACATTTAATTGAAAAAGCAAAAAGTCAAACAATTTATTGAACATAACACCTCCAACCTTCCATAAAGGGAGACTGGACCTTACTTCGTGACGTTCACACAACGGTATTCAACTTTCTCCGCCCAGTACGCAGCTTGTTATATTCTATTAAATAACGAGCATGACAAAGATCCGTCGCCAATTATCTGGTGAATGCTCGTCACTCTCGCTCGGTGGGTCCTTATGAACCCCGCGGCCATTGTGGAACTTACATTACAATGGAAACTTGTTATAAAACTCTCGGTTCACAAAATAAAACGTACAGGGAGCAGTCTGCGGCTCACGGTACGCTGGCCATTACGATTTCATATATTATAACAGAACTAACTTTAGCCGCAACTTTATGAGCTTTTAAATCTGTTTAAATAACAGAGATTCGAAAAGTTTTTACTTACAAACATAATTTACAAAAACTGAGAGACTAACCAAAATTTGCCTAAAATATTTCTCTTTATTTACCCAAGAAGTTTCATTTTTACAGTTTCTCCTGATTGTGCAATCGAGTTAATTGGCCTTTAATAAAATATCACTTATAAAATTATAATTATTTAAATTCCAAAAACATGTAGATAACAGATATAAGTAATTTTAAATATAAAATTATTAATAATATGACGACTTCTTTTGTTTCTTTAGTTTTGTACACATACTTAATAACCGTGGCTGATGTTTGTTTATTTTCCGGATGATTCTATCTCATCACCATCATCACACACTAACTATCATCTATAAAACTGTTTCAGTCTTGTTCGACGTTTGCCAATGAGTGATGTGTGTGGGGGGAGGGGGGAGGTGCGCAGGCGCTATTTAAATCACATCGGGTTAGTGGAGCGACCGGCGAACTGACCAGATGTACGGCTATTTCAGACAATATACTGTTACAGAACATTATATATATTAATAATCTTTGGTAATTCATATTATTTAAAGTCCTCTCCATAATCTGGGCCTGAAGTTTTCGTTTCCTAACATATTTGACAGCTGAATGTTCCTCTGACATTTAAATCCGTCAGTTTAAATCTTCCAAATATAAAGATAATTTAAAAATATATATATTTCGATAGTCATGTATGATTGTAAATATGTACTAGCGTTTTAATAATAAAATAATTGATATATGTAATCAAGTACTTCTATGTGTCTTAAATTGGAGAGATTGCTTGTGTGTATTTGGTTTTATAGAAAAAATATAATTAGTATAGTTTGTAATAATTTCCTGCCTTGAACGATCCAGATGTAGTTACAGTGTAAATATAAAAACAAAATCCATGTAGTGACTGCATTAAGAGACACTCCACATGTGTCAGACCTTGTGGCAGCGTCACATGTCTAATGTATTATTTAAAACCAATGCCATCGAATATTTCAAAGTGCATGTTGTGAAATATTTGACTGTATTGTGATGTTTCTTAAGTCAGAACAGTCGAAGGCTAAATAGCCGTCGAGAACGCTTTTAAACTTCCCCGTTAGTAGGATGACCTATTTTTCACGTTTCCAAGTTTAAGCAGGTGCAGTGACGAGTGAGTGGTGTACGCTGACAAATGATAATGACTTGTTATGTATAAAAATATGAAAACAATCCCATCATTGTATGTATCCAATGTACTCAAAGTCTGTATATATAAGAATTTTTTTAATAATATTTGTTAGTGACGTCACATCAGCAACTCTGGTCGTAATCAATGGCACTAATACGAGAATCACTACAACAACGGATAAGCCCGTGGAGACGGATATTATGTTTCAATGTTAAATAACTAATCCGTTACGATTATAACTATATAGAGTGTATAATGATTAAAAGAATTAGTTGGTATAGTGGAAAATTGAGGGTAAAATAAGGTCGTAACATAATAGAAGCGGTGTTCAAAGAATAGTTCTAATAGATATATTCATCATCAGCTTATCAGAGCCCACTGCTGAGCAAAGGCCTCTTCTCACGTGGAGAAGACTTGAGCATTAATCACCACGCTTGCTCAAGATGGGTCGGTGATAACAAACTTATTTGCAATTATAAGTCCAGGTTTCCTCACGATGTTTTCCTTAAGATATAGTAATAAACAAAAAGGTATTTAATATTTATCATACTATAACTACCATGTCACGGGAATCTACCATCCCAACGACCATCAACATAGTCAAATAGCTGTTCTTTATTAATAAAGTAATATTTAAATATCAATATCACGATTCATCCACAAAAAACGATCACAGCCACGACTCATCAGTACGAGACAAAGAACACATTAGACACTTTAATTTATCTACATCTATACATTCAGTTTTTATGTGTTTTATTGTAACGTTAATATAATTTACATATTATTATGTTTCACATCACATACAACAAAAGCTGTATGTCTATATGTTTTCCAATTCATTCTTCTTAGTTTCGATACGATTAAATACATTTTATACAAACTCTAAAACGTTGGAAAAATGTATATATTTAAATTATATTTCATAAGATCTAAACATTGACAAAGTAGACGAAATACCAATTATAATGAATTAATTATATACCTATTTAATATATAAAGTAAAAAACGTTAAATATGAACCGATTACACCAAACTCACCTCACGTTACTCGAAATACAAGATTTGTTTGAAAACCTGTTTAAATCTTAGTAAATAAGACGCGAAAAAAACGAAAACCAAATAGAATTTTGACAAAATTTGTTTTAAGGAAAATTATATTTAAATGTCTAAATTTTATGTCAGGTTTTTTTTTTTACACACATCTGATACCTTTATTTACGACTGCACCTCCAACATGGGTTAGTCAAACACGATAGGTCAAAGGTCATAAGGAAGCTGTCCTTTAACACAATTAGGACTCGAAGTACAGATGTAAAGACGGTAAGTAAATCTGTATGTGAACAAAATAAACAAACGATCCGAGTAGTTTCAATAATATCAAAAAGATAAGGAGCAAGAGACGTGAACGATAAATAATAATGAATTTATTTGAACAAGAGAACAAATATGTGTTAGAAGCCGTGCCAGACGACACAATCACTGGAGTGGTTGATTTAATAAAACCTGTGTACATTCAGACGGCATATTAACTACATCTAGGAAATTATGATAGACATTTATTTATCCATACAGTTCCATTAAAACAATACATCCTATTAAGTATTGTACACATATTTGTATATCGGATTGCTCATATTACTTTAAACTTATAATTTGTATATTATCGCTGGAGGAATGTTGATAAAATTACCTTTGTCTCATTACTATTGCAGATATCTTGAAAGAGGTTCAGACTCAATACTCATAAATATATACGATAGAGTCACTTAGCTGTTTGAATCGTAAACTTAAACTTCCCACACACTATCAGAATATAATATAAGTTATTAAAACGTGAAGTGACTGGGCTATGAAAAAAACCTAATTAAAAACATCAAAGGCAATGTCGACGAACACACATTCATACATCAAATACCGAACATATTAAAAATGTTGGTCGCTTATCAAACAGTCTATAATGATACATTTGATATTTATCTTAAACACTCAGACGTTAAGGCATGCAAATCGTCTCTACAACATTTATAAAAACAAATATTTCTTTTTTTCCTTTTTTCATATTGTTATAAAGATATACGAGCTGGAATATAACGTCTTAAACTTCGAGCACTTTTAGAATTTTCCATTAAAGCATCCAGAATACGGTGAGTTTTCCATATTACTAGAAGACACCAGCCTATCACCTACAAAATATATGTATACCTTAAAAAATTTAACGTTCTAAATCAATCCATTCGCTTCTTTGGCCACGATATTTTTTTGTCTATAATACAAAATATAGTTTAACTTCATTATTATTATGAATTTTAACAAAATTTTAACTATAACTATATGATATCACGTTATTTATGAATTCTTTAATTTAACTACTTGCTTCTCACGGAGCTATTTACAAGAAAAACCAGAAAAATAACAGTGTTTGAACACACTAACCAATGACACGATATATTATATTGTTGTTTATAATATTTAGAAAACATTTTCTATAAATAGCATGCAAATTAAAAGCTAGCAGTGGTAGTTAGTCGCGGATTAATTCCGTGGAGCTGTAATCACCAGTAGCCGGAGCGAATTTAATGAACTGAACATTTCTAAGATTTACTCTCCAGCTTTTAACGTGTTATAGAATGAATTATGACTTCCAAGTGCAACTACTAACTGAATACAGAAACGAACACTGTTTAATTAAAATACTTTAGTTATGTAATTAGGTACATAGAATAGTTTAAAAAAGTCTATTCCACAAATACTGGCAAAGTTTTCACTATGATACAATTGTTTTACAATTATTGAATTATAGGTGATCGATAGCTTCCTTCTTCGATTAACAAAATTATAAAAATATATATTTCATTCTAATTTATTAATAATTTCAAAACCAGAACAAAAGATACAGCCATTAGGAGCAATTTAAACTTTTGCTATAATAATCGCTATCAAAACATAATAATAAAATTAGGGAACTGAATGTAACTATCAAATTTAATAGTGCGATAAAGTTGCAAGTCAGGAGCCCATACATCGCTTATGAATAGCGCTCGCACGCTCCAGTTTCCAACATTGACCTAAAATATTGGCTTGTTTTGTGCCACGAGCCGGGCCGCTAGCTCCAGGCTATCGGCTAGCCGGTTAAACTATCCGCCGGCAAATAGATGACCTCTTGGCGACAGCTTCCAGTTAATATATTTTATGACAGCAGTCAAGCTACTTGGGAATTACATTCGTTAGTCTATACATCCGTTCCGCCGATTATATTACGATTTACAAATAGATACATATAAGCATGTTTCTTTTTGGCACCACACACCAGAAATTTGACCCACATGACACAAGGAAATGCTTATGTTACAACAAAAAATAATACAAAACAAGAAAATGACAAAGACAACTTTGTCCTTCACGATAGAATACCTAAATAAATTACGAGTTGGATTAAGAGAGAAGAAACTGTGAAATCACAAAATATATTAAATATTGATCACGTATATTAAAAACTAAACCGTTCAGATGTTAAATAACTGTTCTAAAAAAATCACCGGCCTGTCTAACGTCATCGATATATGTTCTTTATGAACATCCAATTTAAACTAATTGACCTAATGCAAATAAATAACTTCAATCATAACAGAATCAAAATTTAATAATGACCGACATCTAAGAGGGCAGGCACAGGCACAAACAGACACAAACACAAGCACACAAACAAACAGACCTTGTGCTGTGCCGGCGTTTTCATACTTTGACTTGAGCTTAGCTGCTGTGGCACGAGCGTCTGATCGCACAGAATCAGTCGTGGAAGAAGTACGGGATGAGGTGAATGAGAGGGTCGTCGAAAACGACGAGGAGAAGGAGGAGCCCAGCCCCAGGCCGAGGGTAGTGCGATATCTGCGGCGGTACATAGTGACACGAGTTGACTGTGTGGAGGATCGCGGACGACTGAGCTTTACACGCGTAGGCGCAACTCACAACCCGGAAAAGTGCGGGATTTATTACGGGAGAGCTAGACGAATTGACGCACAGACTCACAGAGATATAAAAAATATATTTATTAGCGGCGATAGGAAGTCCTGCAGTTATTAATGAGACTTCGAGTGCTTTGGGACTATTTTAAACAATATGCATAAACAAGAGGAATGGAGACTTTTAGAACGTGTGTTGTTTTAAGAATATGAGAAAAGATGTCACGTAATCTTGATATATGTTGATTGGCTTCGAGTTAAGATGAATATTATATGTGTATATATATATGTGTATTTTGTTTTCTTGATCTATTCTTTTCTTCTTATCAGTCTCAGATTACTCTACTAAATACTCGACCTAAACAACAAAACTTTATCTTCGAGCAATACACGCAATTTAACTTTACGAAGGTCAATATCAATTTATAATATTTTTTTAACAACTATAATAATTCCATTGCCACATTTATTAGTCCAATTTTAATCAAAAATATTTCTTTTACGTCCAACATGTATCCTTAACGAACGTCAGAGATGATATATATTTTTTGGTATATAATATAAGTATATATATAAAGTTTGATATTAGTTATAGATGTTAAAAGTCTGATATGGTCACTGTTGGCAAAGCGCCGACTGGGACAAAGACGAGTCAATTGCATTATAACATTACGTTAAATGCAAGCATATTTTTGTTTTAAACTCCTGTTTATTGGGACCAAGGAATAAAAAATGATTTTGTCCCAAACAAATTAAATTCAGTGTAAGTTATTGATTTAAAAATAACTAAGATCGAGAGTTCTTTTTATTTACGCGAAATAATATCAGGGCATGATCGCATAAATTTAATATAACGTAACGCATTTTAACAAACAAATATTTCCTTATTGCTATAAGGAATAGCACTCAGTAAAATTTTAAAATAATGACAAATTACTTGAACCAAGTCAACAGCACAACCAGATACAAAAAAAAGTATGATTTATACAGTTTTTTCTACTTCCTGGAACATATTTTTAATAATTTACAATGTATTTTAACAAAGGACACAAATATTTTTATTCACAATAAGTCCTCAGAAAAAATACAATTATAACATTGACTCTTGATGATTGTAAAAACAGAGCTCAAAAAGACACAGAATTTTCTTTAAGTATATAACAGAAATCTTGGGACATTTAAATTATGCTAGGTATATACTCCATACATGAGATGTAGAGGGTAAACAAATAACTGTGTGACAGTGAATGGTCTCTATTTATACCAGACACTGATATAAACATTTTAAAATATACATCGTCAAATTGCTGACCTAAACATTACAGAGAACTTTCGACTCTACTGGACCGACACAGAAACTAAACTGTGATTATACTAACTATAAATTCATTTAAATCAATCTATGGAGCGTGTTAGATCACTAATTTGAGATTTGTTTTAAGAAGATACCTCTGTGATTTCATTACACTTTGCACCAACACAATATTGATTCTCGCCATAATTATATTTTATCAAAAATTTCATTTATACCTGTATACTTTGCATAACTACTTTCAAATATTATGTCACACATATAAATAATCTCATTGTATGTATTAACACACTCAATTGACTCTGGAATTCCTAAGACGGAAAGCTTTAGATATGTAATAACAAACAGTTACAAATTACCACAACGAAACAAAGATTTTAATGTCATCAACAACAAAATCTGTATGTGTTTTGTATATTTTATATTGCATACCACCACTAAATAACTGCTCATATGATCATCATAGCACTAGGAAAATATATTGAATTATACTAACATACATCTAATGATCTAATCTAATTTCTATGAGATGATGGACAGGCTCAGAAATAAATTTTGCCATCTCAAGCTCTTAAAAGACCTGTCACAAGAAATCAGCAGTAAGGTAAAGTCACTCATGATAAAACAACATCGGAATACAATAATTACACATTGATTCACCTCAAAACAAAAAAATCTCCTATGTATGTATAATCTATTATTATAAAATATGTTCCTTTCTTTGGATGAATATTAAATGACTAGCTGTTAATGTAATATTATTCTAAGAATGAATATCCCTTATTTGTTATTGTATTTTAATTACGATAATGTGTGTGTCATGATAAGAATGTATTAACTCAAGCTATCTATTGTTATGTAACAACATGATTTTCATAAACATGACTAATAATATGTTGCAACTTTTAGGCAAAATTTTTATTTGTTATAGAATCTCTAGTAAGATAGAGGAACAACACCGATGATAAAGAACTGTTTCTTATAATATCCATGAAAAATGTTATAAATACAGTACAGCAAAGTTACAGTTTAAATATATTACCTTTTGAAATCACCAACTAGAGTCTTATAAGAAATATAAGCAATTTGAACTGTGATGTGGGTATACTAACATGTTATGTAAACACCATCCAGTCAAACAAAACGTAAATAATGAGACAAATGGTTTGTTCTTATTGTAATAGAATAAAATGCACACTTGCCATTTATGGACCAAATATGTGAAGGCAGAGAATGCGCGGCGTACACCCGGCCGAGGGCCAGCGAGGTGCTGGCTACGGGAGCCTCCTCATTGGAGCTGGAGTCCGTGTCGGGACTGGCGGCCGCAGACACCTCGTAGCTCTGAGAGTTCGGTGGAATCGCAATGGCTTCGTGAGATGCGTGCAAATCCGGCACTGACGATAAAGATCTCGCGCGCTGTCTATCATTCGACACTTGGATACCTGGTATGGCCCGGAGCAGGCTGAACCCGGCCCCCCCGGACACCACATCCGAACTCGAGCTCGTAGAAAATGTTCTAGCTCGCGGACTCTGGCCTCCGTTTGCGGTGCTCGCCTTTGCGCCCATCGTCTACGTTACGCAAATTACACCTGTCACGACCCGACGCGAGAATCACGAACGCTCGCTCAACATGACACCCGGGGTGCCGGAAGACATCGTACAAAACACGGACCGAATGCAGCAAAACAAACGCTGGGCGACAAACAGAAAAACTTTGCGAGTACCTACTGGCTACTTGTAAACAGCGTTGCATGCGCCTTCCTGCAAAATTTTGACAGTTCTCATCAGTCATATGTAATGTTGTTAATGATTAGTAGTGAAATATCGATATCGATAAATATTATCATGATCTTTTGGTTAAATTATATGTCATGTTTCTTTATTTATAAATATTTATCATTTGTTTAAAAGCTGCGATTATAAAAGAACATGATGTAAAGGCGATGATACATTGAAGAATGAAGATATGATATTTTTTCTTATTATCTATTTTGTACTTTAATATCTTAATAGTAACCATTTTATATGGATAATATAAAAATCAATTTTTCCCAAATTTTGAATGTACAACTGGGTAAACTAGCAGGTAAGCCATCTGACATTAATTTTCTTCGCTCATTCACCCAAAAATTTAAGGCATTTTACGACTATGCTGCCTTCGGAAAGTTTTCCTCAAGCTATATTTTAACCTCGTATTACTATTCTAAAGATAAAAACCGCATTTAGGAGATTCTTCTTTATTTTATCTTTCAGAAATAATAAATAGAAAGTTAATATGACCTTACAATAAACTTTTTTTTCAGAATGAATAAGTAAATTTATGTTCGGTGTTAAAATAATACAGAATAACATACAATAATTATAGATAAATCGAAATACATATAATTAGAGTTCCAAATTATTAGAAATACTTAAGTTCGGGAACGAAATATATGCTTGCAACTGAATGCTTCTTACGGATTAGAACTGACAGCTGATTATATAGGTATCAGTGTTGACTGTTAACATGTCAATTGACATGTCACCTAGTTTGACAAACACAACCAATAACGATAATATCTACGATTTTATATATTAATTACATATTCAAGGAACACATATATATTAAACGGTTTCCCTGTGTCCTATTACTTTTTAAAATTATTCTTAATATTAAATTATAATATTATTAATTCGTTTATAGGATAATCACAATGAATTCAGCAACTGTAAGTGAAAGATACTTGTTTTTATTAAAAGTATTGTGAACTCTAGAGCTCTGATCATAATTTAGAACCATGTAATTTAGTTTTATGGCTCTTTTTATTTGCACCTTACTAATTCATCATTAACGTAATGATTCCTTATAACTTGTTTTTTTAAAGTTTCATACTGTGTGTTTTCCTACTTATTTGCTTTGCACGGCTTGAGCTCATGTAGACGTGTTACTGCGCGATTACAGCCAGGTGTGCCTCAGGTGCCGCTGCTCGACGATGACACCATTGCCTTTGGGGAAGAGGATAATGCAAATAAGCAATTTGTGTGAGTTTCACATTCATTCAGAACGTTTAACGACATTCACATTCCTAGGTCTTTCTCGATAATAAAAATGTCTAAAACACTACCTCGAAAGCTGAATAAATTTTTTCTATATAATCTAAATTCTTACCATGTTTTGGTCTTCTTGTTTAATTGTTTATATATTTATCTGTGGTGTCTGTGTATCTTCCAGTCACCCCTACATAGTTTTCTTCCACCTCGTGTTCCGGAGTGCGGCGGTGGTCGTGTACATCCTCTGCGGCTGGTTCTCAGACTCATTCATTGCCAGCTTCGTCCTAGTTATATTACTTCTCTCTGCCGATTTTTGGACCGTCAAGAACATCAGTGGTATTTTATGATTTCATTAATTTATATAGTCATAATTTAGTGATGTCAATGTTCTACAGGGTGACTGGTGAATTACTATTGATAGTTGAGGACGTGATATTTGACGATCATATATGACAAAATAAAAATTAATATAACATAAATATTAATAAACTTCTAAGTAAGTTAACCAAAAGTTATGTAATTAATTACGCATCGTGTGAACACCCTACAGATTAGGTATACACACATTCGCGTGCGGCGGCGTGGTGCTGTATCAGCACGCCGCCGCACGCGTCCACACTTGGAACGTGTCCACACTTTATTTATTTATACGGAAATTTGGTCAAAAATTAAGTACCTATTTTTTTTACATAATTCGAATGAGAATCATATACCGAGTATTCTCCTTAAATATTGATAGTAATTCACCAGTCACCCTGTATAATCTGTCAGATTTTTCACAAGGATATAAAAATGCTTAAAATAGGTTTACATACTATAACTGACATAAGTTTTTGCCACAAATTATAAAAGGCTTCATAGTACAGTAGAAACTCGATTATCCGGCCCTCAGTTATACGGATTCGCGATTATCATACCAACAACAATTTGTCTGGTTAACTGAGTTTACTGTATTCTTTTCAACAGTCTCAAAGCAAACTGAATTACCTTTATGCCTTTGTAATGTTTGGTATAACTCTGTCACCAGGTAGACTACTGGTGGGTCTGAGATGGTGGAACTATGTGGACGATGATGGCAAGTCACATTGGGTGTTTGAATCAAGACAGGTACAGTCAACACAAACAGACTGCCGTTATAATAAATGTATTAAGTTATAACACACAGTGTGTAATGTTTCAGAGTCGTATAAACCGTAATGAGAGCCGCCTGTTCTGGATGGGGCTCATCCTGTGTCCTCTCATCTGGGCGGGGTTCTTCATCATCTGTCTGTTTGGACTTAAGTTTAAGTGGATGGTAATTTGTTTCATTCACAATTACACAACATCATACTCATTTCATATCAAACATTGATAACACTTGCACAGAAATTATACATTACATATGATTTTTATTCTTCAATAAAAATCATTCTTTTGAAGAATAAATATTAATTCAAATTTGTTTTTAAAGTAATATCTGTTACTTTATGAATATAAATGTTTCAACTCCTTTAGGTCATGATATTGCTAATGATAGTTTCAATTAGCTTTATCATATTTCTAGTTTAATTCTTTTTAAGTTCAAAACAGTATAAAAACTATCTCCTACAATAAGTCAATTTAGAGTATATTTAGAATACTAATTGCATCATTAACTGTGGTATCAGGCAGACGAGATGTGTGTGTCAGTTAGTATTGTTTTTTGTCATAGTCCACCAACACTACCTTAATTTCAGATGTCCCAATGTGTAATTTTACATTTTGCAGTGAGTTTATAAATATCGGTTTTTAATTTTAAAACACCACCTTTCCCAGAAATTTCCTAATTTTTTTTATGTAATTTAATTTCAATACTACCAAATTTACTTTCATAAATGTATCAGATATGATGTAGATTGTTTTTGGTATGTGTGCGCTTGTGTAGTAGCTCTCAAATGGGTCTAGTGATTTCAATCATTTTTTCTTGCGATGTTTCTTATGTATGTTTGGTAGATACAGGTCCCGATGTGTAAGACTATCAGTCCTCTTCCTAAACAATGGAAGGTATTTTTAGAGTATGATTTTTTGATTGAGTGCTTAGCACGTACCAATATAATCCTTTAATCACAGTTTATGTGTAAGGGGTTTTAAGACTTTAATAAAATGTAGTAGATAAAGTTAATAATAAACTTTAATAGGGTTAAAAAAAATATTGATATTGCTTAATATGGAATGACAGTTAGCTTCTTTTGGCAAATGTTTGTTCAGAGAGTCCAACACTATTACATTAGTCAACAGTGACTGGAAAACATTGTACAACTATCAACAACCTAGGATTACCTCGCTAGTCGCTAGCGTCACAAGCATTACTCTTAGTTACACGACGCTGTTTGTAAATATACCATACAGCTTATGTGAGAGGAGATACTAAAAGAATAGGATAATCTTGAAGAAAATAAAATTAAAACCAGAAAAAGACTACATAGGAAAGTGAGCCAGGTCTTTAGAATCAATAAGAGTAGAACTCCTCTACACCAAAATGATGTACATTAATGTCGTCGTGACTTTGCTTTCTCATCCATTGAATTAATCATTAGGACTACCGATATAGGATTTAGGAAACTATATATGTAGATATAGATGTAAGCTGAAGTTATAAGTTTGGGAACATACCAGGGAGAAATCGAACCATTACCTTTTGGTATACCATAAATCCACACCCATGAAGCTAGACATTTTCCTAGGGTAATCGGAAAATTTACTGAAATTAAAACAGATCTTTGAATATAAAAGATGGTCGGTAACCATCAAACACGAAGCGTCATAAATTACAAATATTAAATCTTATGAACAGAGCACGTTTAATTGCCTCCAGAGAAAGTATCAAGAAAATTATGATAAACTCCAATTATATGCATTTTCATTGGCAGAAGATGCCAAATAACAATACTACCAGACACGGAGACTAACTAACTGAAAACAATCTCTTCCCGTCTGTCTGTAATCACTAATACTAATAACTGACTCAAACATCCTTTTATCAAGTAATATATTATGTATATATATTCCACATAAAGAGACACTATTCGTCTAAGTATTGTATGTCACCATACAAGACCGATTCGCCAGTAGTGGATAATGTTCTTTAATTGAATGTAAACTGTATTCCAGCTCCTCGTGCTAATAGCTCTCACTCTGACGGGCGCCAACTTGTACGGTTATATTAAATGTAAGTTCGGCGCCAAGGAGAACCTACAGTCGGCGACCACGGACTTCGTGAAGAAGCAGCTGTTCCAGAACGCCTCGGCCTTCATGTTCCCACAGCCGGCGCCGCCCACCACCGGGAACACGGGCGTCGTGTAGACGAGCGATCACGAGCGACGCCCACGAGTGGGAACACGGGCGTTAAACAAGGACGCCCATCCTGTATTAATATATGTACATTAAAATAAATTATTAATTATATGAGTACACTTATTGACTTTTGTTTGATCGAACGACATAAATTATTTGAACTATGGATTGATTGTAAAGAATTACGACGATGACCTGTGAGTCGTTTTATTACAGTAGTCGTTTTATTACAGTAGTTACTGTACCCTTAATACGAATTTGCAAACAAAACTCCGACAGTTTGAAAGTAAAAGCGCTTAGATGTTAAGTTTTATTAATCGAAAGGTTTATTAATGTTCTGTTCATTTAATCAAGGCGAACTCGTACTAAGGTCACCTATTACTGATGTCTTTCTATTAAAATGTTGAATTTCTTGAGTTCACGAATTTCACGTAATATGTATATTTATTTTGATATTTCATTATTGACATACGCTGTTATAATAAAAGAACACGAAACGAACCGGCACTAAGACACACGAGTATAGAGCACCTAACGATGTTCATTAAAAATAAAACAATCTATTGACACGACAACCAGTTTAGTTTCATTCTCCAAAACCTTTTCGCTTCATTAGGTTATCTTCTAAATTTTCATCTTGTATGGTGTTCAGTTTAGTCCGATACAATTTAATTTGACTGAGCAATGAGAAAGACAATGAAGTGTTCATTAAAACGAATGAGATGTAATTACGTAAACATCTATAACATTTTAGTAAGTTCATATATGCATATTTTTAATTAGAGCTACTTGTTACCATCTACCGATCGTAATCTTTAAGAAAAGAAAATTAACAAAACTGTTTAAGTAAGACCATTGGTATACTGTATTTCCTATTGGTGTTTGGCAGAAAAAGTTAAGAAATGTTAGCAGAATAAGTGGAGTGTCTAAGATAAAATTACAAAAAATAATCTATTTCAAACCATAAATAGTTTACGCCATTAACGATTCGATTGATGAATCTCCTTGTAATGGATCAGAATAGCCGAACAGACATATGAAATTTGATTTTGCATAACTTAAAAGCATTAAAATCGCCTTTTTCCACCCTAAAAGCAAATGAAGATTCTGCTTTAAAACCATGACATGTTGAAAACTGTATAACATTGAAATTTGAGCCCTATTCAATGTTAACGTTTCTCTGTGGTTTTACGCATACAATTTTCAAAATTTAGCCAACTGATTTAATCTGTGGGTCCGATAACTGTCATTAAATCATCCCACAGTAAAGAGCGGAATTCAAAACCATATTTTTGAGTGATAACATCCATAGCTCCAGTGGCGCAATTGGTTAGCGCACGGTACTTATAAGACAGTGTTCGTGTGAGATATGCCGGGGTTGTGAGTTCGAGCCTCACCTGGAGCATAGTTTTTTGTACCCGACAACAGGATCAATGTCATTGTCTAAACCACACTGACAGATGTTTTGTTTTTGCTCATCAAGCTCCGGAGAATCGTCTGTGTTGAAAGAAATCTTATGCCAATAAAGCATAATGTACCTACTAACAAACAGGAAGATAGGGTAAACTGTAATATGTGGTATGGAAATGTTGCGTAAACTGTAATATAATAAGCTTCATGCATAGAAGATTGCTGTTAAACAGGCCTTTCCCTAGAATACGTTTTTTTCAAACATTGACAGATATTATACATGAGACCGAACAATGTAACTTAAATGGTTAATAAGGACATAGGAATCATAAGATATTTCTGTAACTGTTTAGGTACGTATGCTCCTTACTTACGGTTCTTCAATGTTTTTTGTGATAATAGAGAATATATTGAAAATGTGTGGTTTTTATTGTAAATTTTACCAAATACGATCAAGTGTGCTTGCTGTCGCTAAATACTGAACTGAAAGAATCTCCGATATCGTAAAATATCCCATTCCAATTTCAAGCAACAATTTGCAGAAGTTTCTTCCTAACCAAAATGAACAATGTAAAAACAAAATGATAATTAGATATAAATATTCATTAAAATTAAAGAAAATTAGCAATATAATCAATTATTCAATTGAAAGTCCTATAGAAGACAATTTATAGAGATAATTGTTTGTAAATTTTAAAACAAGTGATTCTTAACTCGTTCCCGATAGAAATTTTATTTTTTTATTCAGGCCATAAAAATTAATATGTAAATTACATTGGTTAAGTACTCTTTACATTTTGTTTACTTTACTTCACACTATCTAATTTTCTGCATTAAAAAGTCATATATGTAAAAAAACTCTAGATGTAAGACGTTAGATGGGTAATAGCATTTCTTCATAGTTGCGTTAATCTAATTTTCTTTAAATAAACAGAAACCACATTGAAAAAATCCCCAGTAATATTTTTGAGGAAATAGAGGGTTTTTAAATTTTTCAGCATCCTTACATATAAAACATACTGGCAACCAGTGGCGGCTGGTGGGTTATAGAACTGGTGGTTCACTTTACTAAAATATTGACAAAAACAACAATTGACATAAAATATGTTTATTTTTTGTACATTAATTCATAACTATATCCAACTCTGATACAAAGTCTATTAATCCACGAAACACTCCAGCATTACTGGACTCAATAGTTTCATCGTGACCTCGCAAAGCTAACTCAAATGCACCACAAAACTTGACACAATCGATAAGACGTGATAAAATGTATCTGTTTTTATCAACTTGTTTATTATACTTTTGGATATTACTTCTATACACAGAATCTAGCTGATTACGAATATCGACTGTGCCTAACACACACAAACTCATTACATTTTGTAGGTGTACTTGTGAAGAATCGTGTTTTTTATTTTTTCACTTAAATGCGTCAAATCCTTGATTCCAGTTTCTGTCCAAATCGATTCTCCGCCAAAAATAATGCAAGGAAAACAAAAGAATGCATTAAGACGCTCACATCCACACAACCATTTCTTTCTATTATACATTTCACTTTTAAAACTTCGTATAAATGCTTTATTTTTCGATTTACACTCTTGTTTTAAATTTAAAAAGGGCCGTGGCGGCCCGGCCAATTTTATGTTCACTTTACTTTGAAAAATTTTGTTATTTTCTTTAATATAATCAATATTTATACTCATTTTCAACTAAAAAAAAACACAGTACAGAATAAAAGTTCTATTATAGAAACGAAATAAAAACTAAAACGAATTACGGAAATAATTATAAACAATAACGAATTAACGCGTCACGCATACAGTGAAAGTTGAAACAATACCAATAACGATTAACGAAATGTCAATCATAGCACCCATCCTTTCGGCCGGCCCCTTGCCGGCCGGCTCAATACGTCATACATCGGGTGCTCTCGGTAACCTTCGGCCGCTTCGTGCGGCGCGCGAGAACCGACTCGTTACTCGGTACATTTCTATGAACTATCTTTTGTCTCACGCGCCAGGCGTATTAATGCGTGTCTCATACAAGATGTATTAGCAGTCCTCGTGCACTCGCCGGAGCGCACGATATGAGTTTAGTAAAGCGCTCAAACTTTTTGACCATAACTGGAAATTAAATTTTTTATACCTTTTTGTATGTTTAAAAAATAAATATTAAAATGGTAATTTAAAAATTAAGATGACATAATATTTTGTAATTTTTAAATATTTTGATTTGGTGGTTCAGCGCACGGGCGCACTTAAGGTACAGCCGCCACTGCTGGCAACTAAAAAAATCTGACTTAGAACATTTCTCGTTTTAAATATTTTTTTTGCAATTTAACAAAACAATTGTAAGTATATTTCCCAGCCAAAACAAAAATAAGTTTCAAAAAATAGTCAAAACGTCAAAAATACTACTTAGCAACAAAAAAAGATCACTGCACAGTTAGACAAATTGTACCAAAACGAACTGCAAGCTTCTTTGGGTATACCTATTTAGTAGGAATTTATTTTGTATTCAGCCAGCAGAAACATGACTTGCATTGACCAAAGTAGGCATATAATCACTTGGCAAATTGAATAATTGTTTATCGAATGAATAATAGTTTATCTTACCATGAATCTGTTTCCACTCGAAGAACTTCCTTGTAAAAAATGTTTTCCACCTCAGTGCCAAAGTGAGCGGAATTTTCCTTATTAAAGAATAACTTCAAGCATTTATAAAAACCAGTCGATTCAACAAATAAAAATATATCACAGCGTGATGAATTTTATATTCATACTTCATTTCGGCGCACCTCTACTTGTCAAGTTATTGCAAAAAAAAATCTGTTATAAATTCTGGTGTAGATGCTTACCTACTATTACTAACATTTTCAGAAAATAACTAATGGGTAATTGGTTGAAGCATAAGTTAGTTTAATTGAAAGTTAAACAATGATACTTCATAAATTTGAATCACCGCATAACTGATAATGTTCTAAACAAAGGTCAATTTCCATAAAAAAAATAGAGGCATAGTTTTGACCACACGTACCCATAGCTCCAGTGGCGCAATTGGTTAGCGCACGGTACTTATAAGACAGTGTTCGTGTGAGATATGCCGGGGTTGTGAGTTCGAGCCTCACCTGGAGCATAGTTTTTGGGGAAACAGATAATATGCCCACATATTTGTATAGTAAATAGTCGTCACATGTATATAGAGAGTTATGTATGAGAGCTGAAACCCTACGTTTTATACATTTTGCTTGAAAACTATAGCATTTTTAAGATACAGAAATGATAAATTGTAACATCGTTGTCATAAAAATGCATTATTTTTATTGACTTACATTTTTTATTCATAATGAAATATGTATTGGCAACGGCTTTAAAATATTAAATGTATCTAATAAAGTTCACTTTGCTGTAATAAGTAAGGGTAAAATAAAAATATTTGTTACATATATCAACCAATTATTTAATAAATTTCTCATAATAATAAAATTAAGTGTCATTAATTCTATTCCAGTTATGTTTATTAAAAAAATATATTCCCAGGAGATATATTAAAATTCATAAATACGCGAAACAAATCATGAAAACAAAATCAAAAGATTTGCTCCAGGTGAGGCTCGAACTCACAACCCCGGCATATCTCACACGAACACTGACTTATAAGTACCGTGCGCTAACCAATTGCGCCACTGGAGCTATGCATGACACGACGAAAATAACAAACCAATAGTACTGGAGCATTTTATCGTACATTTTCTTTTTTTATACACGTCAAAGCAAAAGAGAAATGTCAAATGTCGGTACTGATTTAAATCGTATTAGATATAATGTAAGATATTCCAATAAAAATTAAAAATAAAAAATCTTTTGTGATACATTTTTTTTTACAATTGAGTTGTAATAAATAAATATAATAATGGAAACATCGTCACACATCAGCTGTGAATTGTGATTCGTTCAATGTTGAATGAATCTTGACTGCTGTAATTCGTAAACATAAAATGGAATTAGCAAACGTCATAATTGTGTTCTAATAAATTTGTTTTGTTCCTAAATTTGTGTTGACCTGTCAGTTCTGTGCATGTTTCCTGGGTGAAATCAGTGAGTTTATTTTGGATGTTTTAAGTGTCTAATGTTGTCAAAAAATGAATTGGTTCGATGCATCGGGGCTAACAAGTTTAGCCAAATCAGCTTTAAAGGAAGCTCAGAAAACTATCGATAAGGCTCTGGATATTGATGATGACAGCAGCGAGGATCAGGAAGAGCCGACTGGGACTTCTACTTCTAAGTCATCACCTACCAGAAGTATGAATGATAAAGATAATTCAGACTTTTTTTCTTCTTGGGGCCTAACGGTGAGTGCCGAAAGTGAGAGAGAAAATCCAATACAGGAACAGCCCGTCGTCACGATGAGCCCATCTAAATCTAATTCCCAAAGTTTATGGGGATCCTTTGCTGGTTCCTTTTTTGAGCAAACAAAATCTGAAGGTGAGACAATAGTCCGACCACCCAAGGCCAAGTCTATGAACCTCATTTCGGATAAATATGACAGCCAAGACGATTTGTTTTCTTCTAGTCAGTTAGTGATGTCAGATGGTGGTGACGGTGGGAATGTAAAGAAAGAAGTTCCTAAGTGTGAGGAGCGTCGTGACTCAACAATGTCTAATGTTTTGTCATTTATGTCCAGCAGGAACAGCTCTGATTCTGTGGAGGTTCTGTCACAAAGTTTGAAGTCATCGCCGGAGTCTGAAGCCGCTTCTTGTCACACCATCTCTAATTCTCACAGTAGTAGTGTTGGTGTTAAGCATAATTCTGAATCAGTTGAAATATTACCTGATAGTCTTGTGAGTCCCAGCTCTATAGAGTGCTTAGGCTTTGATAGTTATGCAAGTGACAAAAACAGCAGCAATTCATCTAATCTGTCTCCAGGTGAGACATCAGACAAGAAGTCTACACCGGTTGGAGAAAGAACTGAAAGGGCTGAAACTGCAGACAGTGTGAGTTTGGTAGCAGATGATGATGAGGATACCATGTCTTATAACTCCATTTCTGAATGCACGGCCCCCACGGTCCTTGATACAGATGACAACTCCATGAGTCCCTTTCCAAAACTTGCCAGATCCGAATTTAAAAAAACTAATGAAAGGGACCTCGTTTACTTGGAGCAGCCTCTGGCCTCCCATAAGATGCAAATCAGTGAAAACTCTTCTAATGACGGCTCTTGGTCAGACAGAACCTTAAATGCTGATAATGAGAGTGTTATCTTAGAAAAATCTATAGAGGAGCAGAAAAAGTATAGCCAGGAAGATGTTTTAATGGATAAACTAAGTGATTCATCTTCATTTTATAATGTCAATGTGACTAGTGATTTATTACAGTCTGAGAGCTCTGCTTTTGTGAATGTAGAGAAACGACAGTGTAGTCACTCTACAAGCAATGATTCATCCCAGAGAGAAACCAGTGTAAAGGAGAGGACCTCTCCTGTGAGTTCCGACAGCAAAAGTGATATGGTCAAGATTGGGTCCGACCAAACCTCTGGGCATACTTCTGGTGATGAACTCGAGACTGCCACATCTTCTGACATAGAAATCATTCCAAGCCCTAACGGGGAAAGCAGCAACGGTTGCAGAAACAGTCCAGGAAAATATGGCTTCAAAGCAAAAGTGGATGGGGCTACATCACCCAACCTTGTAGATTTAGTATTAGGAAAGAGCCTGGCTTCTAAGATACGCGGACATAATAGAGAATTGTCCGAAGCTTCGATACAGAGCAACACCAGTGACGACAGCCAGGGTTCAGATAATGATAAGCTGATGAGAAGGTTGTGTGAGATGACCGAGATCTTGGACGCGAGGGAGTCGAGGTTGATGGAGGTGAGCAGGAACAACGCGGAGCTGGCTGAGTGTAACGCCAGCCTCAAGAGTCAGATAGAGAGTTTACTGAACAAGCACGACGGAGGAGACATCAACACCATCACGGAGGACTACACGCAGAGGATGTCTGCGCTGGAGAAGAAGTTCCAGCAGGCCATCAGGGAGAAGGTGAGCACATTACATTAACATACAAATCATACAAGTATTATAGAGCTAGTTGTTGGAAAGACCACTAAAGATTTTATTGAACATTATCACAGTCTTATAAAGTTTTAGCATAAAGTATTTTTATCACAACAAAACCTTCAAATGTAAATGATTGATGTTATGGCATAAAATGTTCATAAAATTTCGTATTATCTTTTGTTCTTATGGACTATTCAGATGTTTGTTTTCAAGTTGAGAACTAGGAGACATTTAAGACAATCATTCTTTCAAAATATTAGTATTATTTTATAAAAAATCAAGAAGTTGATATCGACATTTTTTCAGACAGTCTGCCAAAATTTAAAAGCAAAGTTATAGCTAGTTTTATTCCCCCAGTATTTGAAATTATTAATTGTAAGTTGAAAATAATAAAATAATGATCACATTCCAGTCCTTCAACATCGATTATGTTTATATTGTTTCGTTTACGTTCTGTATTACAGTTGTTTGTTTGTTGTTTGCTATATAATTTTTGTTATCTAAAAAAAAGTTTCATTTTATTTATTTTTAATTTTTTTATTGTGTAGTAATTTGGTAATTTGTTATTGTCTTTTGTAATTTACATTTTATATTGTATTATTATTGGTAGTATTTTTTGTTTCCCCTTTTGTATAATAGAAGTAGAAAAAAAAGTTGTGTTAGTTAATAGAAAATACTATCCTTTTCCATGCCGTGATAACTTTTGATTGAAACAACATTTAACTAAAAATGTTATTACCTTTATTTTAAAACCTATAAATAGTGTATGTTTTTGTAAGTTGTCCTTATAAATAAATAAATAGTATTGGTTTAACACTGACTGCCGAAATTTTGTTAAACTATTTCAAGAAACACATTTTTTTGTTGTTGCGTATTATTGAATGAAAATTATTTTGCGTTTATTATCGATATTCATTTATTCCACGACTAGGACCAATTGAGGAAGCAGTTAGACACCTTGAAATCGGACACGACGCGCAAGAACTCGTCGGAACTGGAGAACACTATAAAGGAAAAAGACGAGATGATCTGCCAACTACAGGAGGAGGGGGAGAAGCTGGCCAGGCACGAGCTGCAACACACTAACATCATCAAGAAACTACGGGCCAAGGAAAAGGACAACGAACAGGTCATCAAGGGACTGAGGTAGAATTTACTTTAGTACTTATAACATTCATACACGTAAGTCAGTGGTGGCCTAGTGGTTAAAAGGCCCGTCTCTGATGCACGAAGGACGGGTTCGATCCTGGCCCTAGCAAGGACCAATGTGATTTTTTCGAGTCATATGTACTTTCTAAGAGTATTTAGACATCACTGATTAATGCATTCCCAAAGAGGGTTGATGTCAGGCAGGGGGCCGGTCGTAAAAACAATTAGCCAAAACTATTCACAACATGTAAGGCAGCTTGGCTAAAAAGCTAGCAGCACCTAGCTAGCACCTTGGCTAAAAAGCTAGGAAATTACCAGGAAGAAGAAGAACATTCATACACGTAATTGTCTACTTCATGGTTATATTCCTCTATGACCAAAACTTTCAGTATTACTTATACGAAATGTTGTAAAGATATTTTGTGTACGTCGTTCCAGAGACAAGATAGCTGATCAGACGAGTGAGCTGGAGCGGATGAAGAGATGTCTGTCAGCCAAGGAGGAGCTGGAGGTGAACCAGATAGAGGCCGTGTACAGACTCACGGCCGGCAACAAGACTCTGGAGGCCGAGCTGGCTGAGGTAGGACCCCAACAGACTTGACTTGACTAACATCACACGGGGCGGGAATGAGTGCTTGGTGACTATTATAATGACTTCCCAGACGTGTTTTGATCTGAATACTACATGAATAACGAACTATGTTCGATGTCCGAAGTATTATCGCTGTTAGCTCGACGGCCTTATCAGCTCTGTAATAATGGATTTCTCGTTTTAGTACAACATTATATTGTTAATTTTAATGAGTTTATATTGAAGCTATTCCTGATGTAATATCTTAATTTTTAATCGAACAGTATTTACATTATAACGTATCACTTTTGACTCTATATCAAATATGTTTCACACCCGTTACTAAGAAATGTAATCAGTGATAAGTATTATCATAGTTATGTTAAATATCTACAACAGTAATTAATTTATACGCCTGTTATATCCTGTGTGTTGCGTCATTTTACTATAGAATAATTTTACAAAATTTTTCCGACTCTTCTTGTTTTCTAAGTGTTGGTATTATTAAGTCCAGTAACGTCATTGAACAAACATTCTCATGTTTATTAAAAACAAGACTCGTTATGTGTCCCGGTACTGTTCATTAATGTTTTCCAACACTTCGTCATATATTTGAAAAATTTTAGCTGAGAGTCAATCTTCTTATTTATTTCTCAGTCATGTTTTTGTCTATGACGATATGCTAAGTCATATTAGCTGACTGAAAAAGGACTATAAAAATTTTACACGATGCGAAATATGAACAATAAACTTTATTGTTGAATAATAATATCAAATATGTATCACATGATTTAAATAACAAAAATATTCTTTATTTATACGAAGAACTTATTAAATGTATAGGCGTGACTGATGAAATTTGTACTGTAAAGTGCTCTTAACAATTCATAGCTATTGCTACTCCAAGTATTATTCTAATGAAAACCGTCAAGGCCAGGACTTGTATCTGGTGTTTGCGGTCCCTTTTGTTAATTGCATTCATTTTCTTAATTTCTGTCAACAACCCTCACTGTCAAAGATTCTACGAAAGGTACATCGCCTCTCTTAACTTCCTGTTGCCATACTTGTTGACTACAAGCGGGCAGATGTAACTGCAAATACATATGTCATGATTGTGTGTTGTAGCTCGAGTTTTCTAAAGATTTCCTTTATTTTTATAACGTCATACATGGCTTAATACGGTTAAAATATTTGGAATAACCTCTTTATAAAACCTTCAAAAATATCATATTCAATAGTAAAGTCTGAAAATTATCAGGTTACTATAGTGAACATTTTTCTGTAGTACATGTATGTCTATTGTAGACATCTTAAAAGTTATACTTGAATCAGTTCCTTTTTTATATTCTTCTTTATTTAATTAAATCAGCTAAAGCTCATACATTCAATGTTTTTTAGGTATAATTTGACTCGTAATTGGTATTTCTATGAAAGCTATAATTTGTTACTTGTTTTGGGGTCATAATTGATAGACAAAGAGCTCGCTGGATGACACGACTCAGAGGCTGGCCACGTGCCGCGCGTCCCTGGAGGCGGCCAGGAGGGAGCTGACCGACCTGCAGCGGGGCGGGGCGGAGGTCGAGCGGCTCAGGGGGGAGCTGCAGCGGGCCAGGGAGGAGGAGAGGCGCGCGAGGGAACACGCGGACAGACTGACAGAGGAGATGAGGCTGCTGCGGACTGAGAGGAGGGCGGGTAGGGTGGTTATTGCCAAATATTAACATGACGTCTCTGGACAGAGTTTGATAAGTCACGGTATGTATAATATGGTCGTGTGACAGAGGAGCAGCGCTGGGCGGCTCGCGAGGAGGCTCTGCGGCGCGAGGTGCGGGCGGCGGCGGAGGCTCGCGCGGTCGGCGAGGCGCTGGACGACCACGACACGGCGCTCCTACAGCAGCTGGCCGCGCTGCAGAGAGCCGCGCTCGCCCGCGAACAGGAACAACGACTGTACCGGGCCGCGCTCGACGCCAGGCTCGGTACACACACACACACACACACACACACACACACACACACACACACACACACACACACACACACACACACACACACACACACACACACACACACACACACACACACACACACACACACACACACACACACACACACACACACACACACACACACACACACACACACACACACACACACACACACACACACACACACACACACACAACACACACACACACACACACACACAAACACAAACCGTTGTGATCATTAAAGATCTCAAAAAGTTCTGAAAGTTGTGTATATCATATGAACATTTCGTTTCCAGCTGAAGCAGAGACGATCGCCGCCAAGGCCAAGGAGAGGGAGAGACTTCTGAGAGAAGAGAACAGCGCTCTGGCGGAGACACTGGCGGGGGAGAGGAGCCGCGGGGAGAGGGGGGAGGAGAGGCGCAGGGAGATGGAGCACGAACTACAGGCGGCGAGGGGCAGGATACACGAGCTGACACACGAGCTGGACAGGTGGGACCGGACTAGGATTTATACATGACCGTGCCTTAATCTTGATGTAATTTCTTTAAACCATCACAATTGTACATATCGCTCATCCAAAAGAATAATGACACAACTACCAAAAAGTCGAAAATGAGTTTTAGATGCCATAACTTTATATTTTGCACGTTTTATCGGTGGTAAAAACGACAGAATTGTTATTCCATTCGTTTCAGACAGAGAGAGTCAGTGTCGCTATGGTTTTGGCCTATTTTACGTACGATTCCGGGGAAACATCGACGTATTTGTCATTCGTGCAGATTTTGATAGATACTATTAAGACTGGTGAACGATTAACACAAATTTTTATAACAAAATTGTTAGATTAATGAATCATTGTGACATTATTTTATATTCCTACCAGTTTATAATAAATATGCTCCTTAAAGATTATTCTACTCTTATATAAGTAGGTACAAGTACCTGATGGTACCCGGTTAAAGATGCCTTTGACTGTAATTTCTCTTAATCTCATTATTACTTTAAACACTATAGACCAGTGCCGATAGCTTTTAAAACTCAATTAAATTATAGTAGAATGAAACTCATTTGAAAAGGAGGGGAATATTATAAAAATTAAAAGAAAAATAACTTACGGCGATCTGAGGTCGGGAAGGGTATGGGGATGGGTATTTAAGGGTAAAAATGGGTTTTCTCGATTTCCGGCAAAACTAAAAGTCCTACGGAAAAGTGTTATATGGCAAAGTTTTAGGTAATAAAAAGATCTAAAACTTTTGTACTAACAATTATTTCACATAACCTCAAATTTTATGTGAAAAATTCGAAAAACCAAGTCTTTGGTTTTTTATTTTTATCTCCTACAAAAAACAATATTTTGTCACGAAATTTGGTCAAAACTTACCTTTTGATGTCCCAAATACACTGTAATTTAATTGATTAGAAATCTTTATTTTTTCAGCTTATTTTGAATAAATATTGCAAAATCAGCCTCATTTTCAATCGGAAAATCACCCGTCAAAATATCAGTTTTTTTCAATAATTTGGTATGTTTTCTATTTTTTGAAATCTCTATTTTCAGATGATGAAAAAAATATATAAGTTTCTTACCTGCAGTACCATTTTTGGTTAAAACAATCATGTCCCTTTTAATGAAATGACACTCGTTATCGTTTGGAAAATGCTCTTTCAATTTATTTAGTTTTAGCAGCTTAATGTAAATTTTCTGTAAATTACCTAAAAGAGGGACTATCTGGAGAACTTCCAGAGGACGCAACTATTAACCTTCCCGACCTCAGATCGCCCGTAAATTATTTTTCCTTTTACTTTTATAATATTCCCCTCCTTTTGTAATGAGATTCATTCTACTATAATTTATTTTCACTTTACATTATTTTTAAAGGCATCTGCACTCGCCTACTACCCAGGTATCTACTTTATTTTCAATATTACATTTAGTTACTTAGATTCTTTTAGAAATAGTTTATTTGTGTTTTTAAACTCATTAAGATTTTCTATAAAACTTATTTTTATTACAATAAAAAAATTATAAAATTAAGACTCATTAATTGAAACAAAACAAATTGAGTATAATGTTGTTTAAATTCATGATTTATTCCCATATCCAAACCTAGTGTCATGTCATAATTGTTTTATTTCGTTTCTAAAATGTCAAATGTACACCCGGTTTGTTTTATTTGGTATTTTCTAATACTTATCTTTTCTCGCAATCTTTTTACATAATGTTATTGATGCTAAAGTAACATAACATAGCTATTAAAATATATCAATAGTATTATTGGAAATGTCAAACTTTTAAAATGCTCTCCTGAAAAATTGCAAAAACGTAATTACGTCAATATTCTTTTGGCTGAGCGATATGTTAAACTCTTCAGAACCTGCCCGTACATTCCGATCGTTTGTACTTTAACATTTACTCTCCTACATACATATAATACTGTCTGAACAGAAAAACGAGGGAGCTGGAACAGATCCGGGCAGAGAGTGAGAGGCAGATAGAGGAACTGAGGGCGAGAGTGAGCGAGACGGAACACGCGCTGGCCGAGGAGAGGGAGGCCCTCGACACGGAGAGGAGGAGGAACGTGATACTACAGGTACGGGGAGACTACTGGTGGAATGATGACATCGTTGTTTTAAAACATTCTATACATCTGGTTCTGAGGTTGTTTGCTGAGTGGTCGCGGTCAAAGATTATGTTTAATAAAGACGTGTTTCATTTACAGGAGCAAGTGTCGAGCCGCGGAGACGTGTCTCCGGCGCGCTCCGTCACCTCCGACATCGGCTCAACCTCCTTCTGGACCGTGAGTTATATATTACTAATAATATAGTACATTGACCGGGCTTGGAGAGGCACCACGATGTGGGTATTAAGAGAAAATTGGGGGACTGTTTATATTGAGTATTAAAAAAATAGATAAAAAACTTTTTAAGTTAAACGGTTTTACGTGAAACATACATTGCAATTTTTAAGACAAATGTACTAAAAACCAAAAAATAAAAAAATAGATACAGTTGTGGGAATTATAAACATATGCAGACTAGACTAAAATAAAAGCGTGGGGCACGTCAATTGTCTACAAATTATCGACTTAATGTGCGATAGAAGAATCGTTTAATTCGTCTTTAGGCAGTTGGCCCGCAGACGGTGAGGAAATTACTTACTATTTTCTTGCTCATGGAAATTACAACTGCCTAATTATAGTGTAACATTACAAAACGAACATTTTAATCAACGTTTGTATACAATTGAAAAGTGAAGACCTCCAACTGAATCACGCGGATATAATTTGTTACGCAGACGATACGACAATTATATTTGATGGCACTAACTGGACTGAAGCTCTATTGAATGTAGAATTGGGTATGTCTAAAATTAATACATGGTTAAAGAACAATCTTCTTACACTGAATGCTTCAAAAACCAAATTTGTCTGTTTCCATAAAACTCTAACGAATAGTCCTCCACCAACATTATCTAGTGTATATATACATTCCTGCGGAAATAACTTTAATATATGTCAAAAAATAGATAGAAGTAATAGTATTAAATATTTAGGTATTATTTTGGATCAACAATTGAATTTCAAAGCTCACATCGAAGCGGTTGCGGGGAGAGTTCGTAAACTTATATAAATTTATATATATATACAGGGTGACTGGTGAATTACTATCAATATTTAAGGAGAATACTCGGTACATGATTCTCATTCGAATTATGTAAAAAAAATAGGTACTTAATTTTTGACCAAATTTCCGTATAAATAAATTGTGGACACGTTCCAAGTGTTCCAAGTGTGGACGCGTGCGGCGGCGTGCTGATACAACACCACGTCACCGCGCGCGAGTGTGTGTATACCTAATCTGTAGGGTGTTCACACGATGCGTAATTAATTACATAACTTTTGGTTAACTTTACTTAGAAGTTTATTAATATTTATGTTATATTAATTTTTATTTTGTCGTATATGATCGTCAAATATCACGTCCTCAAGTATCGATAGTAATTCACCAGTCACCCTGTATAGTAAGATATTTGCGAGATGTAGCTAGTTTAGAAACCCTACGAACGATATACTACGCCCTATGTCGATCAATTTTGAGTTACTGTATCAGCTGTTGGGGTGGCGCTTCTAAAACCTCCATGCTAATTTTAGAAAGGGCCCAACGTTCCGTCCTAAGAGTACTTTTGCGGAGGCCGTATAGATATCCAACCGATCTCGTTTATAAAGAAAGTGAAGTGCTCAGTGTTCGTAAATTGTTTATCCAAAAAATAACTGTCTGTTCATAAAGCTATTGTCAAATCTAATGAATATTCTAATATGTTGAAGCGTCGTATTTTTAAAGTACCAGTCTCAACCGTTAATTCATCTTTTGCACGACGTTTAAACCCTTTTTTGCCACTTTGTATATAATAAAGTAACTAGCTTATCTATACTAATATTATAAAGCGGAAGAGTTTGTTTGTTTGTTTGAAAGCGCTAATCCCCGAAACTACTGGTACGAATTGAATAATTCTTTTTGTTTTGGATAGTCCAGTTATCGGGGAAGGCTGTGCGCTATATAACATCACGCTACGACCAATAGGAGCAAAGATATAGTGATAAATGTGTAAAAAACGGAAGAAATTATTTCATCTTTGAAGCCTTCCGTTGCGTGCGCCGTGAAAACGGTTCAAGATACACAAAAAATATGTATTAAAGAATAATAGCTCTTTTAATGATCTAAAAAACAGTCCCTAATTTGGTCGAAATAATTTGCCTAGCTTTTGCCGCGACTTCGTCCGCGTGGAATAGTGACTTACGGCAGATTTTTGGTTCTTCCCACATAGCTCCCGTTCTTGCGGGGTTTTCGGAATGGTCGAGTTCCAGTAGGATTTTCAGGATAAAACCTATGTTTTTTTTTTAATTCACAATGAAGTACTCTTAACCAACAACATATTTATTTGTTTATTTGAATAAAGATTAATATTATTATGTTGATACAACTTAAACAAATTATTTCGACCAAATTAGGTACCATAAAAACGGTTTTTGTGAGTTCATCTTAAAAGATAGACATATACTGTCGCGAACTGTTTTTTAGATCATTAAAAGAGGTATTATTCTTTAGTTCATATTTTTCTGTATCTTGAACCGTTTTCACGGCGCACGCAACGGAAGGCTGCAAAGATGAAATAATTTCTCCCGTTTTTTACACATTTACCACTATATCTTTGCTCCTATTGGTCGTAGCGTGATGTTATATAGCCTACAGCCTTCCTCGATAACTGGACTATCCAACACAAAAAGAATTATTCAATTCGAACCAGTAGTTTCGGAGATTAGCGCTTTCAAACAAACAAACAAACAAACTCTTCAGCTTTATAATATTAGTATATATGTGTATGTATGTTTGTCTGTATATGTATATATATGTGTATGTCAGTATATACAACGTGTAACATAATTAACGTACACCCTGAAAGTAGTTTGTTCAAAATCGGAATCTGCATCGATTTTTATAGTTTTTTATGTAGGTCATTTTTTTCTCAAATTTAGATAGAACTAAGTAAATTACAGTCATCCTACACACAGTTATCTAAACACTGCATTGGAACGAAAATGGATCGTAAGTCAGAGTATTAAGATTTTTAAAATGAAATATTAAATTAGTAATCATTCAATTAAAGAAAACTGATACGTGTTTCAAGGCTAAAATAGTTTTTTACAAATATCTACGCACGCACAGCGACAGCCGGCACATATCAAATACCTACGCACGTGTCCATTGACCTCCTAGATCAGCTGATTTGACGCCACTCGACTTTTTTTTGTGGGGGCGAATTAAATTGCTAGTTTATAACAGAGATAACAAGTGCCGAGGAACTAAAAAATAAGATAATAACTGCCTTTTGTAAAAGTGAAAAGTGACACTGCAGTATTATCTAAAATAAAACCACAATTGCGAAAACGGTCATTTAAGTGCACAAGGCGATGGACATTTTGAAAACGTTTTAAAACGACAACGTTGTGCGAGTGCAAATTAAACTGTAAGTTTGTTTATGATCTTTAAATTATTGTAAATATTTTGATTCACACCATTTAAACACGCCGACTGTGATTAACTTTGTCGTAAGTATTGTGGTGTCTAATCAAATCACGCGTTAGCAGCTGTTTAATAATTCTTATTTACAAATTTAATTAAATTATAAAATATTGGCTTCACATTAAAAAGAAAGTTCAATGTCAACAATGTCTAAAGCTTGAAAAGTGTGATGGAAAGAAAAATCATAAATCATATGTTATTTCGTGTACTTATTATTACTTACTTCTTACTATTGTCGGACGGCACTCGGAGAGAGGGGCGCGGACGCGGCGAGTACATTGTGTCTGTCTGTGTGTGCGTGTGCAGCGGAGTGTTGGTGAATAGCTGACCATATTATTTGCACGAAATTGGGATAACTAATTTCACAAATAAAAAATGCAAACGCACATATAAATAATATTTGGTGTATGCATTGCGTTTATATTAATATATTCTAATTGGGGTGTTTGAGGGTGTGCGTTAATTACGTTACATGTTGTATATATATAATAATTACTATATATTTATGTTATTCCATTTTATTTACTTATTTTTGTATCTTTTCTTTCTATATTTAAGATTTAATACTTTTGAGCCATTTGTAACATGTTTATAAAGAACACGCCATCTGCCGTAGGTGAAACTTGTTATAGTTAATCGTTAATAACTCATCCACGACACAAGCTCGCTTAGTGTGGTCGCTCCTGGAAATCGCGCGATGACTTCAGCAAAATATTGTTGTTTAAAATTGTGTTCCCTGTTAACATTGAGTTATTGCTGGTCATAAAGTATTTTTCATTTTCATTTTTCATATATTTATAATTCCCACGACTACCTATTTTATTATTTTTGGTTTTTAGTACATTTATCTTAAACATTGCAATGTATGTTTCACGTAAAACCGTTTAACTTAAAGTTTTTTTGCCTATTTTTATTTTCTAGTTTTTAGTTTTTATCTCGCATTCTGTTTAATTCATTTGTGCTTCATTATTGCAAGGTTTCTTGCCCGTTAGTTTATTGCAGTCCAACTCCTCCTAAAATTGTTATCAGCCATTTAGTAGCGGCGGCCATCTTACATTTCAATTTAGCATAGTAAATTGTATTCTACTTGTTGAGACCTTTCATTTGATACCCATGTTGATGGGATTGATAAAACCTACGTTATCCACCATTTTGTAGCGGCCGCCATCTTGGATTTCAATTTTTTATAGTATATTTTTTTCTGCTTGTTGAGCCCTTTCATTTGATACCCATATTGATGGGATTGATAAAACATAAATTTTTTGTAATTAGTTTAAATGCACTAACTAGTAATAATGAGAATATGAACTTAATTTTGTATCAAAATGTTTAAAAAGAGATGTTTGTCATGAGAGGAAAAACAGGTTAAAGTGAAATAAAACAACATTTTTTATGATTTATTTTTATTCTGAGACATCATATGTTATTAATATGTGTTCAAGAAATTGGACAGGTGGTGAAATGTGTTCCTGATACCTCGCCCAACTTAAAAACCATAAAATAGTCATTATATGAGCGCAACAACCCACTGTCCTTGGACCAACCATACAATTACAATAATATTCTTTTATAGCTTCCTTACCATTGTGATTATTTTCATAAAATATATACATAAAATATATTTTTCGACTTACAAGCCTGCTTTGTATTTTTTCACGTAATAATCTGCAGTTGGCCAAAGGAATTGGGTAGTCAACCAATAGGTCGCTGGCTATATTTCTTCATAATTCTATAGTATAGGAACCATCGCCTCTTATGTGCTGCCCATAATACGAACAAGCTTGTTTTAGTTGATATGTTCCACATGCAATTAATATATGATCATTATATTCTATTCTTGGAAATATGAAACTGTCCATGTTTACATTTATAGGTTGAAAATCTGCCCGCCTTCTATTTAAATTATTTTCGATAACAAAGTCAGCTAATGTGTTAGGAGTAAACATCTTTTCATTTATTATAATACAACAGTATGTAAGGATTATAATTATATAAAACAATAAAACCTCATTTTGGATTATAGGAATAGCATATACAATACATATCTATTGAAAAACGAGTAATTTAAATAATTAATTGAATTGACACTTACTCGTCGAGGAGCTATCCACTGTCTTATAATAGACTGAACCTGATTAAGATCTAGACTATGTCGCCTTCGCTCTATCAAATCAGTTCCACAGTTTATGCATCTCAGAGATACGGATTGGTAAGAAGTCACTTCTTCTGTGTGCAGACTATCATGAGACACGCTTTGGTTTTGTTCAATGTCCATATTAAAGCCGTGGTTAGCGATGGAGCTAGTTTCGGGGTCCATATTACGTGAGGGTTGGTCATCGTTTATGCCTTGATCAGAGTCCATAATACAAAAGCCAGGGTCATCGTTTGAGCGAACTTCGGGGTCCGCAGATGTGCAGGGTCATTGGAAAAAGATAGGTCGGAGCCCGTAATGAATAAACAATCGTTGAAAGAAAATCCATAATTAATCAACACTCAATGTAGGTAAACAAAGCGAATGTAAACAATCAGTCTGTGACATATCAATGGCAATTTGTATTTTTTTGTTTTATTAGTGTTGCAATATAAAAAAAATCATTAAAAAATCGATCGAAAACAGATATGATTACGTTTAACACTCTTCATATTTCAGTTTATAAAACGTTTTAAATGACGAAACTTATTAAAAATATATATATTTTTTTTGTATTAAATACTTATAGTTGTATTAAGTACTGCGAGATGATTCGATTTGTCGCAATCGTTAATTGATCTTGCTGGTAACACAAAACGTGGATCAATAAAGCAAAACTATGAAGATACTTTAAAAATATTTTTTCAATAAAATACAAATGTACACTCAAATAACAATAGAATGGCTAGCTAAAAAAAAAAAAAAAATTTCCTAAAATAGGTTTTTTGATAGCAGCTTGTTCACGCTAGGCCAAAAATGGATATTGCCCTTTATAATGAAAATGAATAAACATAATTGTATTGTTACCAAAATCCAAAGTGTATACAAAATTTCAGATTAATCGGTTGACAGGAAGAGGGTGAAATTTGAATTATTAAATTTGACCCAAGAATAAAACAAACGGGGTGAGCTAAATAAAACCGTTTAATTAAGAAGAAATTTACTATACACATAAATATAAATGTCTCAAGAAACACTTCCCTTGTTCATACTTCATGTCAATCCTCCGCAAGATTATGAACTCTTTGCTTATCAAAACAGAATTAAACAAAAAATCAATCAAATTTGTAGTAACCTTCCACTTGAATTAATTTTATTTATTACTAGATTTCACACTGTTTGAATAAAAGTGAGGGGGAGAGGGGAGGGGGGAGGTGGTAACGTTTCACCAGTGTTGATGCTCTGGTCTGCAGGAAGTATAAGTTCATACAGCTTTAGTATCTGTATTGTGTGCTGTGGGATGTCAATGTACTTAAAGGTGATCATAATACTCGGTACACGATCCCTCCATCTCTTATGAACCCCGAGCCTTTGTTGATGTTCGTGTGTCGTGTTCCAGGAGGAGGCGGGCGTGAGCGCGCTGGCCGTGGAGCAGGCGCTGAGTCAGATGACGCGCGAGCGGGGCTCCCGGCGCGGGCGGGACGACCAACTGGCGCGCCTGGCCGCCGAGCGGGCCGCGCTGGCCGGCGAGCTGGCCGCGCTCAGGACCCGCCTGGCCGACCACGACGAGCTGCTGCAGATGTACGGCGAGAAGGAGGAGCAGCTGCACGAGCTGCGCCTCGACCTGCATGACGTCACGCAGCTCTACAAGCAGCAGCTGGACGAGCTGCTCACGCTGCGGAGGAGGCTCGACGAGCGGACATGAATCACAAGCACTTTAGTCTCTTGTTTGAATCACGCGGCTTATGATGCAGGGGAGGCTTAGGGAACTTAAAGACAATAACAAGCTGTTTCTGCGACACGTTCATTTATTAAAACATTATAAACATAGTATTCAAAGTAATATTCGATTTCAAAATTTGGATGAGTCGCGACTGAATGAGTCTTCAGCTACATGTGGCTGTTGGTTCTATAGAATGTTGAATGTAAATAGCTTTATGTGTATGATATGGGTCACTCGTTACAAATTGATTGAAACATTTGAATCGGAAATATATTATTAAAAAAATGTGAATTGTTATATATGTACTTTTATTATTTAAAATAAAAAAAAATTATTTAAACTAGGAAATAGAAAATATATAAAATTGACTTCAATTCATCTCTACTGCGTCAGACGATAGCTTAAGATTTATTATTAAATGTATAAAAATACCGTTGGTTTCATTTGTGACCCAGATCCATTAATGAGATATATATCTTTATATATGGGGGATTCTACGGGAAAGTAAACCTTGATGTAATTTTTTAGTTTTTCTTTTTTTTTAATTATTATGTATATCGATACGAAATACTTAAAATTGCACGATACTTTAAAAATATTAGTATATTAATTTTTTTTATTTTTTATTATAAAGTTGCAAACTTGATTAATGAATCTAATGCTGATTTGAATCTGAAAAGATGCAAAGCTGTCAAACTGAGTGTTTAAAATGTATACCTGAGTGTTTAAAATGTTTACCCAAGGTACCCATGATGAAACTAGCATCCATATCAAGAAATAAAAACTTATAAGTGAGTCCTTGTACCAAGTAAATCGTACGTGTCCCACCCGTGACACACTTTATTTATTTTTTGTAAATATATGTGTAAATAATAGAACATTATTTTCTATTCAAATGTGAAGTTTAGTTTATTGTCTCAAAGAAATATTATAGTCTGTATTAAAAAGTTTTATCAACTAGCAGAGTTTTATTAAATATGATGCATGTGTAACAAGAATATCACAACTTTGTCCCACCCGTGACAAACATTTACTGTCTTTTTTATTAAATTTTATCTGGTGTTATTCCCGTCTTTATTGTACTTATAAAAGTACGTGGATAAATTTATTATATTCTATATAAACCAATTAGATATCATTGATACAATTAGCGTAAATAAGCTACAAACGCTGAAAATCGAGGTACAAGTGTCCCACCCGTGACGCTAGAATCCCCCATATATGTATAATTCTTCTGTGAGTGTGGATGTCACTGAACTTCTCTCAAACGACTGGACCGATTTTGAAGATATTTTTTGTGTGTGTTCAAGGGGATCTGGGAATGGTTTAGATTCACAATTTTGTCCGCTGAACGATGTTTTTTTGATTAATTTTTAATTTATTAGTAGTTGTTTATACAAACTTTTTTTTTTACATTAGATTTGACAACTAACTAAAATGTCAATCATTTTGTTGCACTTCAAAACACGGATATTTATGGCTTCAATAGATAAACTCCAAAAATATAAATAAAAAAACGTAACAGATATTTCTTGATTATAGGGCGATACGAAGTTCGCCGGGTCTTCTACATAGTATATAGGTATTATATAATAATAGAGGCAGCCAGGACGAAATGAAAAACCCGTTTTACTGACACCATTTATTATATGTATTAATATGAAGCGACAAACAAACACACATACACACACACACACGGCGGAGCATTCCACGCGGTAGACGCTGACGAGGAATGAGGAAGGTCATACACTGGACAGTTGACTAGGGCACCTGTTTAATAGTTCTATTATAAAGAAGGCAATATAATAGGTGATTCAAAGCAGTGTTAGTGTCGTGGAAGGCCCCTCCGCCTCGACCGTCCGTGTAACGAGTCACGTGTCGTTAGCCGTCTCTCACACACACACACACACACACACACTCATACACTAAATGCATATATATTAAAGTATGTAAGCTTGTTTCCTTACTCATTCGTATTTTTCCCTAGACTTTACCGAACACGTCTCCGGGGCGATCGTTACTCGGATTGATAAATTTAAAAAGGCCAAATAGTTACGTTAAGAACTAAAACATATTTGTGATATTTTTGGCGAGTTTTTAGTTTTGAACGAAATAATCCTTCATGTAGCAGGAGTTGAGTTTGAAAGTTAAGGAAAGTATAGTCGCGTGACCAGGAGGTGGTCCGTGAGTCGGGTGACGTCACACTGTAACACGTCCAGTTCTCTTTAAAGGCGCGTTAGGTCACGCTCTGAATTTTCTTTCTCTTGTTTATTCAACTGCAACTTTTTTAATCGAACCTTTATAATACTACACATAATATTTTCGCCGCTAGTCTAGGACAGACATTTCAGTATTGTATCGTGCAGAGAAAGTTTACTTTTTTTTATAAAATACATTCGTACGGCGATAAATGAATGACCGGTGGCTGGAGGTAGCCGGGGAGGTCGATGTACGCGCGGAGAAAACAAGCTCGGGTCCAGACACGGTAACCTTACAACATACTCGGTACATGAGCTGACGTACATTATATATTACTATGTCGATGACCCCGGTCCGGAGGGGCCGGCGCTGGTCGTCTTGTGAGCGAGTCGTCGTTTGAGTCGCGATACTTTAAATCTAACATCGAATCGTGATACGGAGAGTCCCCGGGGGGTCTTCCGTACTTGACGTCGTCGTCGGGGCCGAGCCCGGGGGCTGCGGTCCGGCTCGTGGGGCTCGCGGGAGGGCGCCCGCGGGCCGAGCGGCACGGGAGCGCCCGTCCGCACACGGCGGGGGCGGCGCGGGGCGGGGGCGGAGCACCGCCCGGGACTCACACCCACGCCATCCAGCCCTCGTACATGAGGCAGAGGTTGTCCGCGCTGGTCGCTTCCGATATGATGTACTCCACCTGCGACACACCTCGGGTCAGCTCACGTCATACACTCCCCTGGTGGTGTGTGTGTGTGTGTGCGCGTGTGTGTGCGTGTGTGTGTGTGTGCGTGTGTGTGTGTGTGTGTGTGTGTGTGTGTGTGTGTGTGTGTGCGTGTGTGTGTGTGTGCGTGTGTGCGTGTGTGCGTGTGTGCGTGTGTGTGTGTGTGTGTGTGTGTGTGTGTGTGTGTGTGTGTGTGTGTGTGTGTGCGCGTGTACAATCACGAAGCAGTCACGTACGGTGCTATATCGTTTGTGCTATATAAAATAATCCCTAATTCCTTATAAAAGTGTTGTTGGAAGTGACTTTTTTATTTCATGTTGTTGTTGTTGTAAGTATTAAAGTATATAAGTGATTGTTTTTAATAGTGTACAAAGACACAGTGTAATAAAAATATTTAAAATACTAAAACAATCACAGTAATTACATTGAAGTGGATATACGCGGCGCTTGGGCGCGAGGTTTTATCGAAGAGCAAGGTAAATTGAATACGTTGTGTTAACTCATTGAAGTTTACCTACATTTATTTAGAAGCGAATAGAATGGAGTGTAATCATTGCTCATGCTTATTGAAAGTTGAAGAATCTATTAAATGTACTGCTTGCTTAAATATATATCATCATGGCTGTGTGGGAATTTCGCTTGCGGACTTTAAAAAGATTCTACCAATGAATAAAGCTAAATGGAAAGGACCAAGTTGTAAACAAACCAAAAAAAAAATAATAATATAAGTCCCATTACACCTAAAGTCACCAACGAAACCCATTTAGATCTTGCACAGCCCTATTTGAACTTGAATACTTAATCTATAATAGAACACATTGATGAACGTTTCACTCATTTAAATTCATCTATTGAATCATTTAAAAGTTTTATAACCAATGAGTTTAAAAAAAGTTACTGATACTGTAAACAAACGGACAAAAAAATTAAGCTCGTTGAATCATCAATTGATATGGTCATCGACCAAGTTTATAATTTTAACAAGGAAGTTACAAAAATACATAACATCGAGTTGGGAGTTAAATGAGCTAGAGAATTCTATGAAAGATTTAAAAGATAGCCATTACAAGAATGAACAATGGGTTCGACGTTCAAATATCCAAATTAGTGGAGTTCCCCAAAAGAAAGGCGAAAACCTTGTACAGTTAATAAAAGTGCTCGCCGATAAGTGCTTTGGAGCCGCTTACTGACATACACTTTGTCACAAGAGTAGCGACTAACAATGATTCCAATGACATCAGGCCTAAACCAATTATTATAAAAATGCAAGCTCGTTACAAAAAAGACGATTTCCTGTCATCGCTTCGAAAATTAAAAACTATAAGAGCTTCCGATATAGGATTTTATTGTTCCGGTTGTATATTCTTTTATGATTTTATTAGTTTTAATCTGAGCAGCGTTCATTGCGGGAAACATTTATTTATTAGAAATAGAAACTATGAAGGAATTTTTATTGCAGATATGTAACATATACAATTATTATTATTGTTTTAAGTATTCAACATGTTCTTAATATTTTTTATCAAAACGTCCGAGGTTTACGGACTAAAACTAATTAATTTTATAAAAACGTGCTTAATTGCGATTATGACATTATTTGCCTAACAGAAACTTTGCTTTATCTGGAATCTTTGTCAGTGAATTATTTGATGCTCGATATAATGTTTATCGTAAGGACCGTGATCACGAGCAGTTAGAATTGACAAAGAAATGATGTGAGAAATGTTCAGTTGCCTAATCTTCCTAGTGCTGAAGTCACTTATATAAAAATAATAACTAAAAGCGGTATTATTAGGAAAAATCTGCATGTTTTTTTATTATTACTTCCCACAGAATAATTCTCAAATGGATTCACAGCTTAATTTTTTTGATTTTATAACTGATTTGATTATAGAAAATTCACAAGATGATGTAATTATTACAGGCGGTTTATATACGAGATGCTGTTTGGTCATTAAATAACAATAATTCAATTTATATGTATTTTAAATCCCGCGGAATGTCTTCTTGTACATAAAATATTTGTTTTTATGAATTTTACTGGATTACAATTTACAACAATTAAATTACATTCCTAACTTAAATAACAGGCTCTTAGACTTAGTATTTTCCAATCTAAATTGTAACATATCTCGTGTGGACCCTACCCTTTGTATTGAAATTGATATGAATACCACTGAGCGAAATTTACGTACGTCGCTTTCACAGCGCTGATTATGATAAAATTAATTTTGAATGAGCAAAAGTTAACCGGCAACACGAATTTAAAAACAAAGATATTAGTCAGGCAGTTGATATTTATATATTTATTACTAGGGAAACATACAGCTTATCGTATATTACACTTAATTGTTATAATCATATTTTAACACTTATGCCAGTTAAGTTTCCACTACTGTTTTAACAGGGAAGTGGACTAATTTTGGTGTTACATAAAATACAACTATTAATTAATTACTAATGAGTATTTTTCACAAGATTATAAAATTTACTTAAACTATTTTTAAACAGATCAATGTGGTTGTATTTTATATTATGACCATTACAAGATCTTAGAATAAAAGAATTTTTCAAATAATTAGTCTTACAAATAGGTATTGAAAAAGTATCCTGAGAGCGAGAGTTAAAACGATGACATTTAAATAAAATATTACTGAGGAGATATGGAGAATTAATTAAATTATTTAATATTTTGTAAAGAAACATTTGGTCTCTTTGTTCTCTACGTTCTTGAAGTGGCCTTATGACCTTTTTTAGTTTTGATATAGGACCAAAACTGTTTTGAGCTACAACGAATATTATTCTCTGCTCGTTCCAAAAACTCATTATAACACGTTCCTTCTAAGTGTTTTGATTGTTGTCGTAATTCAGAGAACTTGTTATAATAGCTTTGTTGGCCATAATGTATGTTTCCCTTATAATAAATAAATAAAAAAAGTGTGTGTGTGTGCGTGTCCGTGTGTGTGTATGTGTCTGTGTGTGTGTCGTGTCCGTGTGTGTGTGTGTGTGTCTGTGTCCGTGTGTACCTGTTCCTGCGGCGTCGTCCGTTTCTCCAGCTTGAGCCGCACCCTCCTCCACACGCCCGCGCCGGTCGCGCTCCGCTGCTCGGTCCCTGTGTCACAGTGTGTTAGTGTCGTCCGTACTGTATGTCAGCATGTCTGTTAGTTCGTCGTGTGTTCGTCCTTACCGTGCCTGGCGGGCGGTCTGTTGACGGCTGCCTGTCTCGTCAGTCGCCGGCTCGTGTCCGTGTTCCCTGGTAACCTGGAACGAGAGATGACAAACATTAAATGCTGCCAGTTCCTCTTATGTAATGCTGTTATTAGTGTCGGTGTTGTTACTTACTGCAGCATCATGTCCAGTAGTAGCGGCAGGTCCGTGTTCAGCGCGTGTGTGTCGGCAGCGCTCCTCGTGACCCGCTCCCGGTCCAGCTCCCCGTCCTGTAGCCCGCCGACCGCCGCCAGCCGCTCGGTCACCGCGCGCCACACACACAGGAACTCCTGCGACGGGTTGTCACCCTACACACGGACACTCATTAATAACATTCATAACGAGTTTTGTCTATTTTATCTTGTACACAAAAAGAATGAAGTCAAAAATCATAAGTTCTCAAATGTTGATCAAATCACTAACAGTAGTATCGTTGTTCTCTGGACAGTTTAAAATTCGTGTACAAAGGAGATCAGTGAGTCAGGTTGAATCAACTTGGAGAGAACCGTGTATTTTTTTTTATCATATCTTCAAATATGTTACTTCGTTGCACGATAATTTGACATTATATCTTTAAAAACTCAAACGACTACCTGTTCTATTCCAGCTTATTATTGTATAAATTGTATCACACAAAACAACCCTACCCTACCCTAGTGCTGCTCATCTTTATTCATAACAACAACTTCCCTTGATTGCTCTGTTTATTTTGTTTAATGTGAAAATTAACAAACAAACAGACGGCCTTCTAGATGGAAGGTAATTACCGTCGCCCATGGATAACCGCAACATATTTGTAGCGGATGCGTTGCCACACTTGTTTTTTTAAGGGATAGAGAGGGGTGTAAATAAGGAAAAGGTAAGAAAACGGGGGAATAGGGAAAGGCCAACCTCCTCTCTCACTCATTGGATGAAAAGCAGCCATTAAAGGTTACTTCACGCCGATCTTCTGTAAGAGGGCGTTATAGTCCGTTAGACTTTGCAGCTTTGCAATGCAAGCTGGGCTTTGCATTTGTGTGAGTGAAAGTAAAAATAGAGTTAGACACAAAACTTTTAGGATTAAATTTTATTATAATTTAAATAGATAACTAACAGAATATTATGGAAAAAAATTATCGATTAATAAAAATTTTGAAAAAACTATACAAATTCTTATTCACTTGACATTGCGTTGTCAACATATGATTTTGCTACCAGTACACAAGATGAAGTGAGGAAGGTGCGGGGAAGAGTAAAAGCAGAATAAACCGGTTCAAAACTATAAAAGAACGTGGAATTCAAAATTTTGACATCACACCTACACTATCCGTGTGCTGAGCACAGGTAGGCTCTACGCATCACCGACCATACGTCCCATTTCTATTTATTGTATTCGTAGCGCCTATAACCCGTCCGTGTACCTCGTTGTAGGGAGCCAGCGCGTGTAGTGACGGCGCCAAGTCGTGCAACAGCTGGTCTCGTCCGGCGGCGGCCCCCTTGAGGCGCGCGGCGGCCGCTCGTAGGGCGTCCCCCGCCTCACACAGACGGGCACGGGTGGAGCTGGCCGCCGCGGACCGCGAACACAGCGTGTCCTGCACCAGGGCCGACACGTCCCCCACCTGGAAGAACATGGACACGGATTAAAACGATACGAACTACGACACGACTATTATTATTGTTATTTTAAACTTATAGAGCATTTTTTCAGAGTATGATAATGACATTAATATATATAACAGCAACATGAATAGATTCTGTAATAGTAACATGAGTTTATTCGCAGATGACTTAAAATTGAAGCGTGTTATTAAAGACGTGAGGGATCAGAATCTTCTGCAGGAGGACCTTTACAGATTGACCGAATGGTGTAGTAGGAACAAAATGTATCTTAACACTGAGAAATGTGTCCATATAAAGTTTACGCGTAAAAATAATATTTTTCTGTCCAAATATTATATAGATGGAAGTGAATTGTTTGAAACTAATAGTATTAGAGACCTCGGTGTTATCGTGGATATTCGTCTTAGTTTTATCCCCCACATCGATCGAAGTATAGAATTAGCAAACAGATCTCTTGGTTTTGTTATGCGCTGCACTAAACTAAACTAAACTGAAACCGTTTTTATGATCTTTAACAGTCTTGAACGTAGTAAACTAGAGTACTGTAATAACATCTGGTCACCTTATAAAAAAATTCATATCACAAGGATTGAAAATATTCAAAAGCGTTTCTTGCGGCAATTATCATTCAGATTTAAACTAAATCTTAAAGATTATAATGACAGGTTAAACTACTTTAGCGTTTGCAGTCTTGAAAACATAAGAAAAATCCTATCATTAATGTTTCTTTACAAACTTTTAAACAACAAAATTGAATATCCAGATCTCTTGACTAGATTTTTATTTCGAATCCCATCAAGAGATCGTCGCTATCCTTCTAAACTATTTCAAGTTGCAACATATAGGACTCATTTAGGTAAAAACTCACCAATACCCAGAATGGCGACGTTATACATATAATAACACTTCTAAAGAAATAAATGATTTAGACATATGTCATGACAAGTTGGTACAATTTAGGCAAAAAATTTTGGCCTTTTTAAAATAATACATTAATAATGCATGCACTATTAAAATTATAATTTAAATTAAACTTGGATCTGTTTGTCATGAATTAACGATATTTTTATAGACATTTATGAATATTCATGTATGTACATATAATATACATTTTCTTCTTGATTGATTTTAGTATTACACATAATGCATTTTTTAAAAATAACTATAATAAAATAAAATATTTTTAAAATTTTGTGATATTTTAAAACTTTGTGTTATATTGAAATGTTAAATTGTATTTTCTGTAATAATGTTATTAGTTACGTCAATGTTATTGATTATTATGTAATGTTTTAATGAATTTATTATTATTGTTTTTTTAATTTAAATCTTGATATACTACAATTATTATATTTTGCATGATGTGATAGCCTATAATTAAAAGGAAATTAAAGTTATTGTTAATAGTTTGATAATGTAATGATGTAATAATGTTTTCTTTGGTTGGTTGTCCAAATGAAATAAAATAAAATATATATGTATGTCTGTCGTGTCGTATATAAGTGTGTGTGTGTGTGTGTGTGTACCCAGTGCGTGTCGATGTTTCCCTCGGGGTGCAGCATCTCCATGAGTGACTCCTCGACGGGCGACACGTGCAGCGAGTACTTGTGGGCCAGCGTGCACGCCTGGAACATACCGACACTCACATCAATACTGGCTCTGACGCACTCACATATACACTGCCTCCCACACGACACGTCTTGTATTTGTAATAGTCTCTCTTTTGACCACTATTTTATACTGACTCATAACAGACGAAGCGTTGAAAAGTTTTCATTCATGAACCTATATATTAAAGACGCAAAAACAACATATATTTATAAGAAATTACTTAAGGATCACACGTTCAAAGGTAATGTTATTAAATAATCATATTTTAAAAATGACGTTTTGAAAATTTTCTAACAACATGTAAGCCGGCCCTCATACTCAATAACAAATGTTCGCATAAAATATAAATTCACTAAACAATTATTGAAATGTACCTACATATTCACAAATGTTTTTGTTTAGCAAGTTTTATGTAATATCGTTTATTTGTTTGCGCACTCTGAATATTAATTATAATTAATTTGTTAAGTTTATTTATTCTCCTCAAAGTGGTTGTAATCTTGAGAAACAAAGTAATTTTAAACCGTATATGTGGCAATACTACCTTGTGGGTAGATGTGTTCATGAAAACCTGTAAATTCTCATCGTGTATTTGGGCGACGTTGACTTATGATTGTTTAATGTATGTTAGTGTGAGTGTTTGACCTTTTCCCAGTGTGCGAGCGCGGTCCTAAGCGTGCGCGCGTGTCTCAAGGCCCGCGCGTGTCGTGCGGGGCGCGCGGCAGCCAGGGCGGCTGCGCAGCGCGCGTGCGGCGCCAGCACAGCGCCCGCGCGGCACAGAGCGTGCGCCCTCCCGGCCCGCGCCGCCCAGCCTGACTCCAGCGCCACCACCGCGCCCAACAGCTCGGGGTTCGCTCCCGCGCCCCACTTCACTCTACAACACACAGTATGCAGCTATACAACTGACCTCAATGCTTTACATTACTTCACTTTCAAACAGCAACAATTAACACATGATTATATGGGTATTTCTCAAAAAATGTCGAAATTGTATTCCTAAGTCAGATGATTTCATTATGGTTATTACTTTTTCATTTCAATTTATGCTGTCCTATACTACTGTCGCTAATAAAGAAAACGTGAAATTATAAATAAAAAATATATATAAACAGCAGCAACTCCGAAAATCATTCCCTCATCTTGTCCCTTACTCCAAAACCCTTTATTAAAAAGTCTGTTCGTCACAAATGAAACAATATTGTTATGAGTCAAATATTGTGAACATATTAGGACGATAGAGTTATATGAATTATATGAATTTTAATTGCACTACGATGAATACATATAAATAAAATACTGTTTTAAATTAATATTTCCCGCCAAATAAAATCATTCCCTCATCGTTTTACGGATTATCGATTTCTGATCGCATTGAACATGATTATTGGACGAAACCATAAGTTTTATTAAGCTGGTAATACTCCCTAACGTTTCAAAATGGCGATTTGCTCAACAATAGGCGAGTTTGTACAAAAAAATATTTCGTTGAAAATAGTTAAGAATTAAATTAAAGGTACATTACCTCACGTGGCATACCTATATGTGAAAGTTACTTTACTATACGTATTTATGTTTTGTAATGTTTAGGCTTTTTGCATAAAAAAACATGCTTTAAAACATAACTTTTGAGTTTTGACATTTTTGATTATTTAACAATGCCAACAGAGTTTACTAGATAAAAACTCAAAACACTGTACTAATTATTATATCTCTGTATGCTACAATGAGCAAAAACTAACATTGTGACGTCACACGCGCTCGGGTTTATTCGGGAGCTGTCGGCGGATCTTCGGTACTGAATTTAAAATTTAATTTTTATTTTGAAATAACTTTTTAATTATTGCAAAAAAAATAGTTTTGTTATAAAACTTATATATGATCTTTCCATTTATCACAAAAAAAAAAAATTCAAAAACCCAATTGCGGTTATGTGCCGGTGTTTTTGTAATTTGAGTTAAAATTCGTCATTCCCTCACGATCATTCCCTCACTGCATTAAGGAGTGAGGGAATAATTTCTACAATATTCTTTTAGGTTTTTAATATATTTAACAGCTCGTAACAGACGTCAGATACGTAGGCGACGAGCTATTTTGTATGCACGGATTATCAAGTTGAAGAAAGAAGTAACGAATGCAGTTAAGTTAAGCGAAAAATACAAGAAAAGATATTTAAAGCTCAAAAGTCAATAGATATCGATACAATCAATATAGATTATGAGAATGAGCAAGTATCACTACCGTCTTCTTCGCACATTTAAGAACCTACTGATAACTCTGGTAGCCATCAGATTGCTGACATTGGAGATTATGTCCTGGTCAAATGGGACAAGTCATGTTATCCCGGAGAGGTTTTGAAAATTTTTTAATGGTAAGATGCATGACGCGGGGACTGAAGTTTTGGAAATGGCCTGCGATAGAAGACGAACAATTATATAGCTGGGAAGACGGTATAAAAAAAAATTAAAAACCAAAGTTAATTAAGAGAGGGAATTACGTCATTACAGAGTTAGATGAACTTTACGATTAATATCGATTAAATTATGTTATTTAAATTACCAAAACTTACATGTGATTCGTAAATATCATACAGATTAATAGTAATAATAAGAAAACAAAATAAAACATGAAAATATTTTCATGTTTAAGAGAAATGTTAAGTACAAAGTTTAAAATAATGTGGTATTAGGAATAAGCATATTAGGATTAATTACATTTTATTACCTTCTGTTATTTATTTTTTGGAATAATTTTTGTTTGTTTTCTTTAATTAGAAGTACAAAGTTTTAAGTTAAATTTGTTTAGAACAAGAAAAGTGATGTTAAATATATTAAAAGTTACATAATTTCATAATATTAGTATTTGTTTCTATATAATAGACATTAAAAAATCATTCCCTCACTCTTTTACTCATTCCCTCATTTCATTTTTATTTTTAACTCATTTTATATCTACTGTGGACAAAAATATGGAAGACTATGTCTCAAAAATAAACCTTTTATAGCTACATTTTACATTTCTGCAAAAAAAATACTTTATATGTACAAAACATTTTTTTTTTCAATATACCTGAAAATTCGACATTTGATAAGAAATACCCATATAATGAAACTGAACTAAATGATAACAGTCATTGATACAATAGAAAGGAATAAGACTACTGTTCCTGAATGACATCTAACACCTAACCATGTGTCACTATCTGTGTGTGTGTGTGTGTTGTGTTATGTTCCATGTACCTCTGGTGTGCGGGTGTGAGGAGCGCCTGTGCCTTCTCCAGAGCGTCCGTGAGTCGTGAGCGGGCGGCCGTGAGGTCCCGGGCCGCGCGGGACAGCGCCGGGCCCGGCTCGGGGGCTCCGGACACGATCTGAGAAAAGACACTTGTATACAGTAGGACCTCGATTATCCGGACTAATTGTTGTCGGTAGGCATCCGGATAATTGAAAGTCCGGATAATCCAACATATGAAGAAAAACGGGCTTTTTACATATGTACATATGTAGTCTGTACCATACATATGTAATGTTAGGTGTTTATTTAAAACAACAAATATATATGAGCGAAAATCAACGTTTATTAAGAAATTGTACATAATGTACGCCGCCCGCACCCCGCGGGAGGTGCGGGTGGCGCGGACCTCACGAGTGGCGTGGCGTTATGCAAGTTCTGACATGTTAATCTATATACATATAATAAAATTGTAGAAAAGTGCTGTCTGTACATTGAAAATAAAAATAAAAAAAATAGCAGGGGTTATTGTTACGTCGATGTCGAACCCAAAAATGTAATTAACTTTTTTTTTTGTCTGTTTGTCTGTTCACGCTAATCTCAGAAACGGCTGATCCGAGTTGGATGCGGTTTTCACGAATATATTGTGGTATGCTTCAGTTATGCTTTAGTGTTTGTTTCATGTCAATCGGTTCATAAATAAAAAAGTTATGTCAAAATAACGCTGCTCATAGTCATTATGCCACGCGATCGAAGTCGCGGGCACAGCTAGTGTTAGAATAAACTCGTCGCGATTGGCAGTCCGGATAATCGCGAATTCGGATAACCGAGGTCCGGATAATCGGGGTCCTACTGTACTATTGATGTCAATATAGACGTACTGAAGGAGGGTTTATATTTTGTTAGTATTTATCCGTGCAGTGATGTTGGATAATATTTAAGATTACTATTTGATATAAACTCGAGACCATATGTTGTTCAAACGTATCAGTTACAATAGTAACCACGCATAACGTTGTATATAGTTTCCAGACGGTCCTCATATTGTAGTATATTATAGTAGTATGTTACTTCAGCGTGTAGACTGGCGTGTGCGGCGGCTCGCAGTCTGCTGGCGCGTGCGGAGGCTCGTGCTCGGTCAAGGGCGCGCGCGGCGGCGGCGGCGCGGAGCGAGCGGGCCCGGGCCGCCTGTAGGGCTCCGGCCAGGGCCGCGGCGCGCGCCGACACCGGGCCGCACGCCTTCTCCACCAGGGACTCCAGCGACACGCTCCAGGACGCGCCTGAAATACAAGTGTTTATATGAGTCAAGTTATTATCGTAAGGAGTGTGTCGCTCCTCGTCCCGTCCCTCACCGATCTCCTTCTGCTCGACCTCGGCCCGCAGGTCGAGCCTCGCCCGCCGCAGCAGCAGACACAGCGCGCGGCCCAGAGACAGGGAGTGCACGCCCAGGAAACAACGGGACACGTATTCCGCCGTGAACCTGGAAACATTACACACACACATTATACAGAGGATTACAGGGCGTTGAGGACCTGTATGGGCCTGTGTTTGTATAAGTTACGACGGGTGCGTCACTTACAGTTTTGACGACAAAGAAACAAACCGTTACACACGGACAGTGAACTAGTTTATAGTGAAGTGTAATAAATATAGTGTGTATGCTATATTAAAGAATTAAATCTAGTGTAAAGTCTCCTTTATAAAACATCTCATGTATACATCTAAATATGGTGGACCACCCATTGGCCCAAGCTTTCATTATGCTATGTTAAAATCTTCTAATATTATTAAATACGACTTAAAGCTACAAAGACGTTTTTTTTTTCAAACCCAGTACTTAACCACATTAGAATAGAGATCTAATATTTGACTATATTGCAAAATTATTTATTGACTATTAAATACTTTTTACATATAGGCGCTGGCATATTCGTTTTAAAGATAAGTCGATCACATTAAATATTTCATGAGGGAGCGTACCGTCTGACTGGTTTACACAACGCGGCGTCGTCCAGCAGAGGCTGTGTGGCGGCGGGGTGTGCGGGGTGTGCGGGGGGCCCGCGGAAGGCCCGCGCCAGCTGCACGCACAGGGAGAACACCTCGGCCACGGTCTGCACGCGACGCACCGTGAAGATGTCCTCCAGCACGGAGCGCAGCGCGGGGCTCTGCATGGCGGCCTGGGGGGCATCACCTTACTCGTTACGGATCCTGTGTGTGTGTGTTTGTGTGTGTGTGTGTGTGTGCGTGTGTCACTCACCGCCATGTGCATGGCGTCGTTGATGTGGTCGATCTTCCTCCAGGCGGGCTGCAGCGGCGCGGCGAGGTGGTCGGCCAGCTCCCTCGCGCGCAGCTCCACGGCCGCGAACAGCCCGCTGAACCCCATGAGCAGCATGCGGCCCGGCGTCTGTCCCGCCGCCTCGCCCTCCGACGGGGACAGCAGCTCCTCGTAGCGACTACGGAGCTCCGCCGCTAGGACTTGTGCACCCGCGGCTGGGGACTGACAATAATAATTGTTTTTACAGATAGCAACAAAAGAATACCAGTGAAGTGTAACGAAGTGCGGGAAGTTATAAGTGACGTGCGTGTTAAACAAAAACTTGATGAGTATGATTGGTCGCAGTTACTCACAATCGAATGTCCTTTAGTTTTGTACAAAACTTTTGTGTTTAGTTTTTGAACAGATTTATAAAGTACAGATATTATTAATATGCGAAAGAAAATAATGAGACAACCTTGGATAGATAAACATTTTTACTCTTTATTACTGCGTAGGGATTATTTATTGAGAATATGGAAAAAAGAACCTAAGAATATGTGTAAGAGATTAGAATATACTAAATTTAGAAACAGGGTAACTAAAATATTAAATAATGCAAACAATAAATATAGACAGATGGAAATAAAAATTTGTAACGGAGACTCTAGAAAAATATGGGAAAATATTAATTTATGGCTAGGTCGGAATAAAAGTAGTTTAGATGATATTGAGATATTTAGGTAAACAAGATAGTATTAGTCAAATATGTACAATTTTTTTTAGAACATTTACAAAAGAAATACAAAATATTAAACATACCTATATGTAATGAAAAATTATTAGATAGGTATAATTATGTGGTTTGTAGTGTAATTAGTTTTAGATATAATAAAATAAGTGCTTTAGATATTTAAAAAATCATTAACGCTTTGTCTTGCGAGAAATCACCCGGTTTAGACGGAATACGGGTATAAGATGTTAAGTATAAACGAAAACAATTGAGTCCTATTATAGACAACTGTATTAATATGTCCATATCAAAAAGTATTTACCACGATGAATTAAAGAGCGCAATAATACGCCCTATATACAAGTCTGGTAGCCGTTTAGATTACATCAACTATAGGCCTATAGCAATTTTGTCCGTAATTGATAAAATCTTTGAGAAAATAATAGTTGGACAGGTAAGTAACTTTTTAGAACACCATAAAGTATTGGCTTTAGGAAAGGGCGCAACACTGTTTCTGCCTTATCAGAATTTGCAGAATACACTAGTGAATGCTTACACTCTGGTAAACAGATAATAAGCATTTTTATAGATTATAAAAAAGCATTCGATACCTTAGACCATAATATCTTACTGCAAGCGATGGATGAATGCGGAATACGGGGCCCTGTCAATGATTGGCTCAAAAATTACTTAACTGGTAGGAAGATACGAACGATGGTCGCCGGTGTGTGTGGTGAAGAAGCGCCCGTGGAGCTCGGTGTACCGACCGGCTACATCATGCATGTTAACAGTGTAGCCAACTTTGTCAATAAATGTCGGGTGTTCATGTACGCAGATGATATGTGTTTAATATATGCGTCAAAAGATAAAACGGAAATTCAAAAATATATACAGGAGGACTTCGACAATATCTGCAAATGGGCACATGACAATGGAATCATATTAAATAACGAAAAAACTAAATATGCAAATATACTCGCCATATAATCTGAGAGCTAAGTACGTTGAGTCACAATATCTTACTGTAGTAGGTCACACGTATGATTGTATACATAACAACAAATTAAACTGCAACTGTATAAAACTACAATATGTGGATAAATTTAAGTATTTAGGCCTAAACATTGATAGTTATTTAGACTGGAAGATACATGTAAATGATGTTTGTAGCAGGATAAGATCAGTATTATGTAAACTTTATCAATTAAAATCGGTGTTAAATAAACATACGTTAAGGATCGTGTACTTTGCGCTTGCTGACTCGTTGATAAGTTACGGACTAATGGTTTACGGGCGAACGTTTATGACGTATATAAAGGACGTTAAGAATTTACAAATAAGACTAATCAAGTTCCTAGTAAGTAAAAAAGATAAGGATAATTGTAATAAGGACTATGAAAAATTCTTTAATGTTTGTAAAATTTTACCGACAGAAAAAAAATTAATATTTAATAGGATTAGAGTATTATTACAACACAGAATATAACATACCGATAAAAAATGTATACAATACTCGGTATGTGGAAAAGAATAAATTTGTACAACCAAGATTAAAAAATAATTATGGAGAAAGATTTTCAGCATACATATGTAGTATCTAAAGTATTTAATAAAATTGATATGTTAAGAAAAAATGATAAAATAAGTAAACAAATGTTAAAAACAAAACTTAGGGACTTGTCTCTCAATGACGAAAACCTGTCGTTATCGTGAAACAAGACCGCAGTGAACTTATAATATTATAAAACTAATACATAGTGTTGACTTACTTTTAGTTTTAAAGAACATGTTGTTATGTTTTTATTTCTTTAATTTTTTGTGAACCATTATTATTATTATTATTTTTATGTTAAACGAAATGAGCGCGTCTCACCGTGAAGCACAATAGCTTGGTGAGAACAAAAAAAAATTGTAAACCATTGTAATTACTAATAAATAAATAAGTAAAAAGATATAATATCGGTTTGTTTGCGAATTTTTTAACGTCGGAGAAGTTTCCGGGTGTCATCAGTCATGATATAATACAAGCCCGCCTACCTCCATGTCCATGAGCAGGTAGCGGAAGTGCATCTCAAGCTGTGCGAGCAGATCGGTGAGCGTCACGGGCGTGTTGCTGATGAGCGCGGTCAGCTCGCTGATCATGTGCAGCGTCGACGGATCCTCGGAGTGCACTTTCTTGACGGCCTCGGGGAGAATGATCGTACTGAAGTTGTAGTTCAGCTGCACTAAGTCGGCTATTAGCAGATTAGCGTTCTTGACACACTCCACGGCCACCGTGAGGGCGGCGTCGTCCGCCGTGGCCGAGGACAGCGGCAGCAGAGACAGCAGCTCGATGGCCTGCATGGACAGCGAGTTCATGTCGTCCAGGAACCACTCTCCGTCGCGGGACGTGAGGTCCACCAGACAGTCCCCGGCGCTCTGCGCGCCGTTCTCCAGCATGAGGTACCTCCTGTTCAGACTACACAGCATCCCTATAGCGGCGTGCTCCAGAGCCAGCCCGGCGCCCTCCTCCGCCCGCAGCCAGTTGTTGATGTTGTTCTTGGCCTCCATGTAGCTGTCCTGCGCCAGAGCGACGGCGTCGGGCCCGCCCTCTAGCTGCAGCCTCTCGTGGCACTTGTTGAGGTAGGCGTTCGCCTCCGCGTTGATTTGATGCAAGCGATAGTTGTAAGCGATGATCTGCTGCGAGTCCCCGGTCACGTTGTCCGCCTCCACCAGGGCCGTGACCTGGCCGGCCACCTCGCGACACACTTCCGGCGACTTACTTTCCAGAGCTGTCGCCAGGTACTTACGGAACATCACTAGTCGGTGGTACTCGGTCCGACTCTGCGGGTAGTACTGAGAGACGGCCACGTACTGTGTGAGCAGCTCGAGACAGGACCTCACCAGTAGGTTTGTCTGCTGCATGCTCTGGTTCAACTCTATCTCCGCCTGCTCGAACTGTGATATCATGGAACCTTTTCCGGCGTTGGTTAAAAACTCTTTTATGGGTTCGAATATGGGTTTCTCGTCGTCGTAGTGAGGCCCGGAGAACTCTTGCACCCAGGACATCAGCTGCGGGCCGTTCAATACGTCATTAGTGTTTGCAAAACTTTCTATCTGAGTATCGAAGTCGTTGAGGATTTTCACGAGAGCTTTCATGGAGTCTTCGACCGCGTTTTTGGCTTGTTTGTATGACGTATATTTCTGTGAGATGGCGTACAGAGGGTGGCTGCTGAGGTTGTTGCCGCACGCCTCGACCTCTTTGATGAGGGCCATCTGTTGGTGACACATTTCAAGTTTTTCCTCAACAGTACATAACTGTTCATTTTCTTCTAACCACTTATCCGCACACTGTTTTACTTCTGGAAGTATAGCCAACAGCTGATTTCTGTAACAGAATGAAATTTGTGGGTTACGTCAAAAATTCACAAAGTATTTACCCTAACTAAAATGAATTTTTATTTGATATATTGCGTGTGAGTTTTTTACAAAGTTTCGCATCAAGTTTAAGGTGACTCTTATTTCCAATAATATCTATAGAACAGTTAGACAAAATATTTATTTTAGTTTTATTCAGTTAATAATCTAGTAATATTATTATATACACCATGCTTAAACACATGAAATAAAGTGAAAAAAAAAATAGTTTTAAATTTCTACGAGATAGTGTTTTACTCATTCAAATCGTAGGAGGTGAATGACTTAGTATCATACTTTTCTTTTGTTTTCTAGGCCGACTGGTTTGGATTTCACACCAATGAGATTTTTAACACGTCTCTCCACCGAGTCTAAGTCAGTGAGATGATATTTGGCAGACCATGCTCAAATATGACAGCCGTATGGTATCCACACGATGGACACGCTTTTGTATAAACGAAAAAGCTGTCCCGTCATAAAATACTGCCGCACTTTTCGAGAGGCACAAAATTTCCTATTCAAAATATATAACGAGTGCTTATGTCATCATTTATTTTATGATGTTTAGTAAATAAACATAGATCCGAGAGAGAGTAAAACATGCGTCACTTGTATTTATTGTTCGGCTAAACGGTCGTACTGGATACAGAAAACACTTCCCTTAAAACAGTCTTTCCATTCCCTATATCTATGTGGCAGTGAACAGGCAATATACCCTTTATCGAAGCTGTTAGCGAAAATATATGAAGCGTCACAAAACGATTGTGTTTACATATCATGTATACTGTAGCATACAGAAACATTTCTCATTTTATTGTGTAGGATTTCGGAATGTAATATTTTATTCACGAAACCTGTTAGGAATTGCTTTTATATTAATATTCGTATTTGCAGAAGCGCATACTGAAGTCTGCATCATCATCAATCCAGGATGAATGCACTTCAGGCGCGTGAGGAGTGTCTTTTAAAAGCCACCAAAGGAAAGGAAAAACAAATAGAGCGAAATGAGTTTGCCTCCTTTATAATTACAAGTTGCGGTTGGCACAAACACCGACGTAGACGCGGTATTTTCAGTATTGTTGTTATGAATAAATACCATGAGTTGTTTATATAGAAAAATAGAAAGATTCATTTGTTAATGGACTATATTATAAGTAAGACATACTCGTATTAACATTAAACATACAGTACAGTATGTATTATATAATTTCTGTGGTCCGATCGTGATGTTTACCGTCCTAGAATGTTCTTATATTGTTTTCTTAATTGGAATGAATGGAATCGTTCCCGAAATATTGAATATTAATGAAGGTGTTTTGTAGTACTCGATCCACGTTAACGAGCACGCGACATTATGAATGACGTCTATTTATACCGAAGCTCGCTGTTATTTTGGAAAGGTTCTATTTTTAGTTGGCTCATAACGATCAGCGATACCACTAATACTTCTTCAAACACATCTAATACACTCACGTGATATCGGTGGCGGAGTGTTTCAATTCTCTCACGCGAACCGCGAGCATGGCCTTGGCTGCTCGCACGTGGCGGGCTCCGCGCTTACGACGCCCGCCACCCCACTCCACCAGAGGGTCGTACACGAAGGCCTCCAGCAGCGTGAGGAGAGTCTCCCGGCCGCGACGCATGGTGCGGACGACGTGCTCGCACGCCAGCCGGAATATACCCTGGGAACATACGATCACTATCAACAAGGAGAACTCGGAATGTACATTGAAAGATAACACCAGCTGTAGTCACTATACCCAGTATATACATTATATACATATATGAAAATTACAATGACATGTTTCAGGTTGAAAGAAATTTACGCCGACGGCGACTTTTAATACAAAATGTTTTGTACATTCATTAAAAAAATATGACCGCGAGCCTGTAGTGAATACATAACAGTGAGCTCTGTTAGCAGTTTCTGTTACAAGCAACGCCATTAGTTGGACAGAAAACAACGGCGGGGATCTAAATCGCACAACGCGGGCATTTGTTTATAAATGTCCCGCTGGCTTTATCGTTGCTGCGATGACAACCTTAAAAATGAAATACATTTTGCAAGGAGAGGACACTGTGAAATGTTCAGTTAATATAAAATAAAACTAATGTAAAAACATATCAGTTTTACTACCAGCTATTATTCTCCTATACTTTATGATAGATATTATTAACATTAGGTAAACATTAATTATATTATTAATAACGTAAGTGTATCACATTGAAGGCTCTTAGTATTCATAATGCGTATCGCTGAACAATTTTTCGTTCTCGTCTCTCGGGACGTGAGCCACTGACGGAATATTATATCTTTATAACGCTCGCGTATCGACCGACAAAAGAAACTGTGTACTTTACATAATACTACACTCTACACTATATTTATAACTGAAAAACTGATCAAATTGGATACTACATATATTACAAGTTATTTATACGGATGGAACTTCATGAAATTTATATGTATGACTGTATGTCATTCGAAGAATCCGAAGCTTATGTATGTATGTACGAAAATAGGCCCAGAGACTCTTAACACAAATATACAAACAATAAAGATTTTATTAATTTTTTCTTTTCTTTTTATTCAATCATAATACAGTCTGTTGTATACTGTCATGAACTGGATGTATAATCTATTGAAAGTTAGTAATATAACCGTCATAAGTGATTTCATCAAAAGATTATCACTAATCTAAACATGATATTGAGGGAGAAATTTAACACTTAGTTTAATTTAAGTACAAGTAATCAATTAATTAGTTTGTAAAAGTAATCTACTCTGTGTCGAGTTTTAGAATGTTATCCAATGACGCCTATTGAAGGAATAAATTGCAAGCTAAATGTAAATTTTTATTTAAATTGATTCTATTTTTAGTCATGGCACGAGTAAAGCGTACTACTTTAGATGATACAAGTAATCTCGGACACAACTCGAAGGGAATCCAGTTACATTAGTAATTAATAGGGACTGGAGAGCTATTAGAGTGGCTCCGGAGTCAGACGACTGGCGTTCCACTCCGAGACGCACTTTGTAAACAAAGTGACTGAAAATTGGATAAAATGTTACATTTGGATTTCAATTCGAACAGAGTAGTGACATGTGAAGGTAGGGAACAATCAAAGAAATACGTAAAAACGATATCTATATTTATAACAGAAACAAAACAACATAAATTAACCTAACTATTTACATTTTATATACACCAACACATTCATGACTATATTGAGGAATCATTTCTTCTTCAGGAACTTCTTCGCGAATAGAGTTGTTGAGGTTCTAAACTTTCTGAAAGAATATTTTGACCGGAGTTCACTTTTTTCTGCATTCTTAATCCTTTCTAGAACCTTATTTTTTTCATTCATATAGTATTCGATGTCATTGTTCCGCAGATTATTCTCAGTGTAATTGTCGATAAATTCAGAGCTATCTAAATCATATTTTGAATCTATAGTATCGTCCAAGAAATAAATGGTTTTATCCAATACTTCACACACAATTTCTTCACTGGGTAATCTCGACTGTGAAATATTATCGAAGGTGTCCTTTCTATGCAGGGTTGGTTTTCTTAGTGCACGTTCAGATGTGTTCCTTCTTATGCTTCTTAAATATTCTTCGGAGGAGAACGTGGTTGTTGGTAAGTCTATGACGGCCGGTAAACACGTCCTCATATCCTCGGAAGTTTCCAGGTCCACAGGTGTACCCCATTTGTATTCCAGAGCACGAGAAACAGCTGTCAGATGTAAGTGAAGTTCCATATTGTATAGTATGTGCGGTGTCACTGGCGACTGATTTAGGAATGATGGTTTGTTGTTAAATTAGACCTATTTATATGACAGGTATCCCCCTCAACTAAATATTAATTAATTAAGTTAATCAACAACCGTGTTAATGAATTGGGCAATTAATTATAAATGATATACAAATTGGGTGATTAAGGGCCAGTTAGTAAAGGGTTAATTTTTTAATTCATTAACAGTGTTGACATTACTTAAACAATATAATTAACAGTGACTACTCATTATTTAGGTTTACTAAAACAAATATATACTAATATAATTTTTGCTGTTATAGAAAAGTACATTCAATGATTTAAATCAGTGTTGTATTTATATTCCAAATATATATTTATAATTAAAATTTGAGGCAGTCAGTCAGATATTCGAAAGATATGACATGTTATAGCAGTAACTAAATAGATCGAATTAAACAGTACCCAGTGTTCCGTTGACACGAGGTTGGACTCTCAAATTACAAAGTGGTTTCGTCTGAAGTCACTCTCTGAATTATTTAAAAACCTAGTCTTTAGACTACTACAAAATGTTGCTCATTTCTACACTCATATTTTATTTAAATTTCATTATTTTTATATGAAAATTTTATTGTTCCAACCTAAAAGATTGTCAATCTGTCTGAAATATAAGTCAACAGTCAACGCGATATTTATTACTGTTTCAATATTAATTTTTCCCTTTGTTGATACTAATATTGTATCTGGGATACACTAAAAAAAATCGATTTTGCGACTCTTCATACTATTGGTATTCCGACATACATTCCGCATAGGTTTAGTTTTTGATTCGTACATTAATATATATTAGAAGACAAATAAGAGTCATTTCATTTGTTTTATTTCAAAGCGGAATGTTTTCATATATTAAGTGAGATTAAATCTTCCTCTGCGACGTCAAAGCTTTCAGGCAACGCAGTCGGAGGCTTATAAAAACATGCATCAAATATAAGAAAAGGAAACGAGATGTGTAAAAATACTTTTAAAGCTCTAACGTTGTATTTGTATCATCTCTCAGACGACTGAAATAACGTCCCACTCGTCTGTATGAAATATTATTCTTTTGTGATATCATAAACCGCACATGTTTTGATTGCTATGATTCAAACTTTAACAGTTATATCCATATAATATCTCTGTGGGTTATTAAACATACAAGACTATACAAAGACTACATTATAATATCTTTCCTTTATTTATTCTACGTTTAATTTTTCTAACAATGCTATAAAAAGTTATATTATTTTATTCTCCGATACGAGAGTTCATCAAATGAATATTCTATAGTGTATATGAATGTACAATTCATTCGGAACAAAGCGCAATGAATGTCCCAAATTGTTATTATATCCATGGTCATAAAAACTATTCATAATAAAAATACAAAATTCAACATTTCTATAAATATCTCGGAGTTAACAATAGATGTATTCAATAGTGCTTCAATTCGTCCATGATTGGCTGTCAGTGAGTGCATCTCTGAACCCGCCGCGTGCCCGGATCCCTTCATTATAATGCAGCTCACGTCTGGGAGATCAACCAACAAGCTGCTGGTGTATTTCATGTTTTACATATATACTACGTCGAGTGTCAACAACATTCACTTCGTCCTATAAACGTCACTATATCTGTCGTGGATACTAATTTAAAGCTAAATAATTATAAGTTATATAACGTATATATAATGTCTACTTACAACGTGCCTTCCAGCAACCTTAGTCAGTTTTATTCATATTTTTCAGCCGTCATTTTATTGTACTGACAAAAATAACGGATATTGATATTAATAAGCCTAAGTTGTATTGTAAATATTGTTTTATATAAAAACATATATTAAAGTTACTCAATTGAAGCAGAATTTGGAACAGTTACGTAAGAAAATATTCTTTAAACTTAATGTGCTTCAAGCCTTATCGTTTCAACCAAACTATTAAGGACATAAAAAAATTTAAAGAAAAATAAAATGTAGCGTTGATGGGAGAGAACATTAAAAAGTGATGTTCAGTAGCAGTAGTGGGTAATGTGATATGCATCATATCTCAACAAACTCCTGAGCGGCACTTTACCCAGTCAAGTTTTAATGAACCCGCCCGCAGACAAGTTACACGCGGACAGATAGAATTACACTGACCTAGCTGTTTGTCACTATAATGAAATTTAACAACTCTAACGAGATTTCTTTGTTATGGACTTTAATGATCTGCGATTGTTTTCAACGAACTTACAAGAAGGTAACGAATGCTATGCAACATGGTAAATCTTGTGGTTATTATGTATATTCGCTACTCATAAGTATATTATTCTGTCCCAGCTTCACGTCCCGCCGGGCGCCGGCTATTGTTAACATTATTAAATTTTATAACACACATCAATTGTGAGAAGTTCGTAAGTAGCTTTCACAGTATGTATACCGTTATTGGGAAGTACGTAATTAATGACATCGTTTAAAATGTAAAAATATCTTTAAAATTATGAAAATAAAATATGTTATTTTCGATAATAATGTAAAATATGTTACGTATGAATGCCGACGTTCCAGATATCGTATCTTTTGTAACGTTATAAGATCACATAAAATTTGTATTCCTCCAACATTGCCTCTGATATTTCAAAACATAAAATTCTATTTCATTCGATGCAGTACTACATTATTCGTCAAGGTTCTAGCTGATTGTTTCGTTACAATTCAATATTAAGTTGAAGTATTTCAAGAGATATTTTTTTAATGAAGTATTACAATGTATCTGGGTCGAGTCGTAGGTTGTATGTTTATATTCGAGGGTTGGTGTGGGATGTGATCCTGATAACATTAAGGATGGAACAGATCAGGTCGGTGAGGGGCGAGGGGCGAGGGGCGAGGGTGATTACCTCCGCTGCTACTGACCTATTCATTGAACCCATGTTTCCAACATCAAAAGGAGGAATCATGTCAGCATTCACCATGTCACACACATTTTAATCATTTAATTGTTTTAGATAAGAAACGGTTCCCTTTTGTAATGTGAAAGGTTGAAGATAAATTAAATCATTATATTATATAAAGTATTTTCTTAATACTATAAAGTCTGTTAAATTGTGAAGCTTAAATGGAGATTGTGAAGAGAAGGAAATTAAAAACGTTGTTCCCGTCTGTTTCGACAGTAAACACTGAACAGATGCTGGGAAATAAATATTATTTAGTGTTTTATATTTTGTGAGTGTTGGTCTCAATTATTTTCAGTGTAATCTGTCTCTGACCTAGCTTTCTGAAATCATTTACTACATTATGTTCTAATTCTTTATATTATTTTAAGGTGTCGTTTTCATGTTGATTGCTGAATATAAGTATTAAAATTATTAACGAATTTTATTTTATACCACATTTTAAATGACTTTATTTTATATGCTTCACAGCTAGACGTCGAGTTAATTATTTATATTATTTTGTTTGCGTATAACATATAAACATAATACAGACTTAAGTTCGGTATATAACAGTGCACACTTTTTCTGTAATATGGAAAATGCTTTTAAATAAATTATTATAGTGACAGTTACAAAGAGTAGTCCACTCTACAGTACTACAGTGACACAACCAATAACAAACTGTAAGGTCACTATACTACCAGCTAGAACACTACTTCGATAACTTCAACTGTCGATGGTTTTACAATTTGTTACGCCTCTCGACACGCCTCGACACACTAACAAACACTACAGTCTACAAGCACACTCATGCTATGTGCTAGATCACCTAACAAATGCAAGAAAATAATATAGATATATTCTTAATTCATGATAAGAGGAAAAAATCATAGGTCATTATATGCTTCACAAGTTGCTTCTACTTACGGGTCAGTGACAGTTATGTCTACACCTCAAATATTTATATTATTATAGTCTCTATAAAAAGCAATGTGTGTGTGTGTGTGTGTGTGTGTGTTTATTCATCACACAATCACAACATTACGTACGCCACTAGAAGTAAGAGCTCTGAAGTGATTCATAGAATTATAATGCACTCCTGTCTATATATGCCGTATTTCAAGTAACTTATAAACATCGATATGACTGACTCAAGTCGTAATATATGTAACATGTTTTATATATTCATAGTATATGATCTCCGATATTGGATACACTTCCAATACATGGGTTTGATATACAAATATCTTCATTGATCGTTCAGGAGAATACATCGGCGGGTAAAGATGTGGCTGCATAGATTATTAGAGGGAAAGCGGTTTAATCTGTTTACAATGGATGAAGATTGTGCGTAAGATCATTGTATGAGAAACAATCAGCTTTGGGAACTATTTAGTTATATGTTGTCTAATCTGTGTTAAGTGATGTGAGACTTAGAGCATTGTGAACAGAAATATTATGTACAAATCATTAGCTCCAGAACAAGATCTAGTGTTTAAGATAAGAATATTGTATTGTATTGTAGAATATTGCAATATGTATGAATGATTGACCGATCATAATATATGATATATTTAAGGTATATTGCAATCTTAACAAATAATATTTTTATTTTTTAAGAAGGTATACCTTTATCTACTTCAGCGTGACGTGGACGTGAAGAAAATAGTAGTTAGTAAAAGTAGTTTTATAAAAATGCACACACACTAGACGAGACTACATATATGTATATGTAGTTTTTTATCGCCTTTTATAGTGATCAGTGTGATTTTTCGAAATAATGTCAATAACAACCAATTCTTTCGTATTTCTGTATATATTTATAACTGTTATAAAGGGTTTTATATCCGACAGAAGCTTATGTTGACGGGATCTCATCTCAAGAGCATGAAACACACACTGGACACACGATCAAATGTTAAACACACTGTAACAATATACACTTAACGATGCTTCGATACATGTCCGCGTGTATTTTTCTCAAATATATACATATATATAGTTTTATATCTTATTTTTCAAAGATAGCGAATAAATGATACTTTTCTTTTTTACAGCTGAAGGAAATTAATATATCAACGAACAATTAGACTTTTTTGTAGTGATTTTAAACAGAAATAGTTTGAATATTCTCCTTTCATTGATCCTGGCCGATTAATAACGTCATTAAATGTAACTTAATAATAAACATGTCCAAGAGGTCCTTTTAATAGATATGAATAGTACATATGATTATTAAATAATTTATTTGAAATATATTTATTTATTAAACATCTTTATGGTCCTAGTTTCTATAAGAACAGCTCGTCTCGTAACACATGAGTCTGCGAGCTCCTCCTCTCTCATTAGACCCGGTCTCACAGTTTAACACAACGGTCCTATAATATTAGGGTCACTACTATAAAACAAAGTGGTGCCAGCACTAACATATGTTATATATTATACTTTTGACAATTCCCTCTCTTTTTTCATAATAATTTTTCCCGACTTCGTCAGCAAAGTTCGTTAACGACTGATATGAGCTTAAAGATGTTATAAGGTTTTTTAGTGCCAACCACTACTACTTTTATAATAAATGAATTAAGTACATAAATAACATAGTGATATTATTATACACATATATTTATACATACACGTATTTTTAGAGCAATTCCTAATTTAGTATTGTACATCATGACATAAATCCTAATTACCTAAATGTTTTTTAATTTAGAACTAATTATAAAATGATTACAGTGATATTCTTATATTTCTTTATGTCAGTTCCTATATTCTTAGGTATATATTATACCCATATTACAAATATAATTATGTGACGCTTTAAGGCAGTCATTGACATCAGACCAGAGATAGTGCAAGATTTCATTGAGCGTCTTTCAGCATCGATAGCTAACCTTATTATATTGTTTATAATATAAATATATTACTAATAGTAAGCTAATAGTTTAATTAAATCAAGCCCTTCAATTAACTTTCCTAGTCTTGGTCTAATTAACCCTGGCTAGAACTTCATATTTTATAATTTAAAAGTAAGAGACTCCAACAATATTACTAAAATAAAAAAATACATATATTATGAGATGAGATCTGAAAGCTCACATATAAATATATTTCAGTAATACTAACAAATTATTTGGGAACCCAGGCAGGGCCGCCCGGAGATCATGTATCGCATTCCTTAATCTAACACTATATCCTTATACTGTCCTAAAATTATGTTTCATCTCTTGAGAACAGCCTCCTTCAAGAATCTTTATTTTCCCCTCGATTAGGTCGACGATAACACAAAAATCCTTCCTTTATATTTATAGATGAGTAATTTTTACATTTCAATATAAAATTAATTGAAATATGAATTTAAATTCTTCATTTTTATGGCTTCAATTTGTTATAACAAGTTTAAAAATTGTCTAAATTGTATACCCTCCTTTAACACAAGTATTATCAGATATCCTCATGTTTGTGTACAACAGAGGTTTTTATTTATGTAAGAATATAATTTTAATGCTTAAAGAAACATCAAAGAATTCAATTACAGTACGTAAAGGGTTTAGATAAAGGAATTAAACCCGCTATAACGTAGAAAACATTATATTTATATTAATAGAGGAAACCTTTTATACAGAGTTTTAATAAAAACGCCTTTTAATTATAATTTTTAATGACGATTTATTGTAAGAGAATTCTATCAATTAGAACAGAAAATACAGAGACGTTTATAATTATAGAATAAAATGTTCTTGTATTATTTAAAATTTTAATAGTTTGAGCTGTTGTTTAAGACAAAACTATTCAGTTTTTTAACAACAAGAAATGAACATTTAAATGGATCTTAATGAAAATAAAATTCATAATCAGCCACAATTACTTTATAACAAAATAAAATTGAAAACAAATTAATGTTTCGTTAAATCTACATCATAAATAAATTTTATTCATAAATGAGAATGAAGTTAAATGTATTGCACTCTCATTTTCGACGTCGGTTAAAAACTAATAAGAATTTTTCAACGTTAAACAATGAGCTCAAAACTCGATTTATGCTAAAGGAAATTGGGAACAATAATTCGCCGCTCCGTAAACGATGGACAAAAGACTAAAATAAATGAGATTTCTTTCTTATTATTTATTGAATGCTTTGATGATGATGAAAACTATGATTTTATATAAAAAATATATATTTGCTTTCAGATAACTTTTGTATAAGCAACACTTGAAATAAGTCAGCCGACTAACAACAGTACATACTAAAGCTTTAAGCACAATGAGAAAGTTAATATGACTTGTTATTGCCTAAAGCCTTCCCTAAAACATTAGCATTAAGCAAGCTGTCCCTCCATATAACATACATTATCGTATTTAATTAGGTGTCAGATCTTTTATAGTACTAGTTGTAAGGTTTCATCTGTACAGTAATGCCAAAGACTAGAGGTCGTACAACTGACAACAGCTGTTAATTACAAACATATTATATTCTATATCTAACAGGCGATGATGTTACGTAAGAGTAACCGGGGAAAAAGTTTATAGTATGTAACAATAGCGTAAAGTATGGAATGCTGACTCTGAGCCATCGGAAAGAATGGGAAAGTGAGGGCCACACCGCACACCTTGCACCATCGGTGGGAATGCAAAATGGGTTATAACATAATATATTCAGTCTGAAGTCAATCGTTGACTTAAAGACATCTCTTTAGCAAGTTGTTATATATAAGACTTAATTGTTTATTGAATATAGTTTTAAAGTAAAACTGATATTTCTTATATCCTTCGCTGCCACCAAACGTAATTAATATATGATGTACACATATTGGTGTTTGAATATTTTGTCAATTCTTTAGAACCCGATAAAACTCTCCAAGTTTTTTTACAGATTTACTTAAAACTTTCAACTAATAGACTTTTCACTACTAGAACATAATTTAATGGTCTTCGAAATGAAAATACATCGTTGATTATTCTATTAAATATATATTGTTCTATTAAATATTGGTCAAACTAGCTCTGAATCCATCACTCGACCGCAGCCCCAGCTGCAGCGATCCTCGTCTGATGAAATAGATGTAATTTACATTCACTGAAACGCTTCCAAACTAAATTGACGAACAATAATATTTATAATTGAATGTAGTTCCTGTTACGATGTTTAACTATTACTAGAGACTAGTTTACGATCAAGATATTTCTATGTATGACGTCATTCTGATTTTTTTTATATTTTTGAACCTCTCGCGTGCCGTAAGGTTCTTAAAATGCGCAACAACTTCGGGAGCAGATCGATTACATTAGGTTGTGGGTCAGGGAACACTTTTAAAAGACGGTTCAGCGACCGACGACAAACGACGGCTACCGAAACGAGCCGAACATTCGACACCCCTTTATAATGAATTGTAACAATAAGTGTATATTTATGACGGGATGGGATGGGGTGACTATAATATATGCAAGAAATAAATCGAATATCACAGAGCGGGCCGGACACATGTGCTCCTGGTAAAAGATATATTGAAGTATATATGTTTACAGTTATTATATTGATAACATTTCATTGTCATCCTTAGTACTTTATATTCTCAATGACAATATAATTCCCAGGAACAATAAACAGCTGAAACCTGACCAGATATTAAACGAGCGCTAGAGTCCAGTATTCGGATGTTCTTCAAGATGTTACTTAATCTAGTCTCATTTTATCTAACCGTATAGATGAATGTTAACCTGTCTGTCTGTGAGGCTGTAAACAGTCTCTTAGTATTCATATAATATTCGCCACCACGTAGCCACCGAGGCGTGTTTTTCCGTGACTTCATTGGATGTTTATTATTCAGTGGATGTTAATAACACTTCAACGATTTATAAAAGAACAGATTGACAACGAAGACAGACACAATATACTTTAATAATATAAAGACTTCCATATTTTTATATAAATTTACCAATTTAATTGTTATTAGAATTGCAAAGTTGCTGCAAAAATTTTCATTGACCTCAAAATGTTGTGTCAGTTTTTGTAACTACTCTAAATTTAGGTAATTTCAATAGAAATTTATGAAAGATTCGTTGACATTGTGTCATAAAGTAAGCAGTGGTTTCAAAAATTTATGTTAAAATAAATGAATTTATTAATAAGACACGAAGATCAGGATTACGATAATAAATGTATAGGTACTTCGAGATAATACAGGTCTGTAAATAAAACCACTTAATTAACTTACAACAATATGAACTATTTTGTTAATTATTATAATACATTATAATTACGTTTTAAACTGATTACCCATATATATCATTGTTTAAAAGAATCTAAGGAATTAGTTCATGTATAAAATTCAAAAACAATTACTTTAACTGAATCAAAGTCATTTAAAACCATTTCTCTTTACATATTCGTAGACCAGAGAGCGAAATTATCGTTAAGTGGCAACATTTGAATAAAATATAATTTATTTGCTCGCAGTTACTAAGCTAAGTACAGTTTAATGACGTTAAACTAAAGTGTCCTCAAAATATTTAATACATTATCGCATTACTAACGTTATTTAAGGATGACTAAGGGCAGATTTTATGATTTCATGTAAAAGTCATAACATATAACTCAAATGAAAGGGAATAAACTAAAAATATCCATATTCTGAATATATCCAGTGGGTGTGGCGAGCCGCAGTCACAAAGATCCAATTATAGTTCGACAACGTGAGGTCTTTGCCAAGGACGGGGGAAACACGCTATAGACCTACAAATGGCACTAGGTCGGTACAACATATATAGGTTAGTTTATAAGTTATAATAAAGTTATAAATAAATTAAAATTAATTAATTAACTATTAATAACTAAACTATATACGTATGACATTAACGTATACATTAATAACTGTGTAACTAATCATTAATAATAATATTTGTGTTAAATATATTAAATGAATTATGTCATACATTTTATTTGTGTTTTATGTACATATATAGTTAAACAGTCGTGATAGAGTATCTAATAATATGAACACGTAAACGTAATATTTTTCTAGTAAAATTTATATATTTGAGGAATATTATTTTTAATATTTTGTTTCCATTTACACTGTACGTTTTATAAGCGACCTATATACATTTGATATTGTTATAACATATAAAAATATTATTTAAATGTGTATTCTAAAAAACCTTTGTTATCGCTGGTAATTTGATATCTTTTCATTCAGATTTTATGTATATTTTTTTCAATATATATATATTTCCTATGCACTATATGGAGATGTTTTCTATATTTTCTATAAAGTTTCATCGGTCCAAATAAGATAGTCATTATCAAATACCACAAACTCGTCACCCAGTCACTCCCAGGCTCTTATTCTAAAGAATTAAACAATTGTCTTCTCGGTAGCCGTCTTTCTAATAATTAATTAAAACAATTAAACATTTTTATAATAAGAAAAGACCCTACCGGGTGGCATTAGTGTTCAGATTTAAATATTAATATTAAATTCAGTCTGTGAAGGGTAACCTAAGTGATTGGTTATCTAAATAAATAGTCATTCTATGTGAATAAAATCTATTTTTAAATAGACCTTCGTTTGGTATATAACTTGAATATGTATTCTATTTGTTATATTTTATATTCTTAAAGACTCATTATTAAAATACACAAATTTCAATAAAGTTTCTTAAGTTGAAACAGGTTCGTAGCAAACCTCTACGATATATTTACGAGGTGCTAACATGAAATTATTTTATTGATTGAATGAAGTTTCTCGTAGTATAATTAATAATATCATAATAACATACTAGTGTTCTTTCAGATGTACATCTACGATGTTCAACATTTGGATTTAAATTTACATGATATATAATTAATTCTTCTAAAAAATTCCTAAAACAATATTTTGAAGCTCGACAGAAATTATTATAGCGAACCGATAAAATATCTAAGACGCTTTGTGTTTGTACCTTTTGTTTCTCAGTAGTAGTGTGTATGTGTGTGTCAGTGAGTGTGTGAGTGTGTGTGTGTGTGTGCGTGTGTGTGTGAGTGTTTGTGTGTGTGTGTGTGCGTGCGTGTGTGTAAACATTTGTTCGTTTGTTAAAAACTGCATATTTAAGACAAACGACTTAAGAATACACGAATTTTAATATCGCATACTACATGTTAAGAGACTACTGTCTCTAAGTCATGAACTATGAAAACGCAATCTGTAATTTAACAATTAACAATTTGATATACAAATATTCCGTAACCTTATACGCTGCGACGGAATGCGACATTTTAAAGGAAAGTATGAAAAGTTGTAAGCGCTAAGTTGGAGAAGCGTCACCACAACATGTTGAGAATTTAAGGGAACTGATCTTATTAACAGAATATTATGCAACATTAAGTCTTAAACCTACTTATAGCTTAGAGAATCAAAGACACACTCATGTAATAGAAAATTTTAAACCAATTTAGTTTTAATACTTCCCCGAGGTCTTATTATCCTCAAAAGTTTATTAAAGACACTAGTACAGTCAAATCAAGTGAAACAATGTCCACGGTCGATCGTTACAGTAGTATGAGAGGCTAAATTGTAATTTTACATGCAAACCAAACAATAAAACGATACACCCACCTCCTACGTTATAGTTAGCTGTTTAATGCTTGATATTCCCTTGTAATAAAAATGTTATTATTACATTATAACGACTCGAAATATTTTGATTTGAGATTAATAGCAAAAAATATGTACGTTTATCCAATTACAAATATAAAACATAAAATTTCTTTTTCACTGAAAACGGTTTGACAAAAAAAAATTTAAACCTAATGAGTTTAAATATAAGTCATAAATTTGAACTCTATCGATAGTTACATATTCAATACGTTTGAAATCCTTGAACATTTGTAGTGACACTGATGTATGGTGATGATGCTTCTTCTTACTCACCCCTTCCAAGAGGCAGAACATAATTTACATTAAAAACAAATTCTCATAAAGCGGGGTCGTCGTTCCCTTCCATTTGTATCTATCGCCGCCGCAAGTTTTCATCTCGGAAACTTCAAAGAAAAATCCCGACCACAGTTGAGTCGGTTGAATCTATTGTTATTATTTGGTTATTGTCTTTGTGAAATATACTCGAACAAACAGTCCTCGGTTTCGTCAACATTGACTATATTCTTTGTAGATACGAATAGAACTGAACATTTAGATGCATCAAAATTGTATGATAGGTTTATAATAACCGAAGGCCGAAACACAAATAACCGTTTATTTTTCTGATGCTATTGTTATGACCTCTTTCAATAAAATCTTCAAGTAATACGCAGATTCCAATTTGAGATAGAAAATGAATCTCCATGCTCGCTTATATTACAAAGAACTTCATTATAGAACATAAAAGGTATTAAGAAACGTTCAAAACTCATCTAAAATACATCAGATATTATAATACGACAATCATATTAGAAAAAGAAAGGATCACTACGTAAAGTGAAAATTTATCTCTACTATGACACTCGCCGCTTAATAAAAAATATGTGAAAAACCATTGAAAAAAATAAGTTGCAATAGTAAACAAGTTAAAAACTTTAAATTTAATTTGAAACGTATTTCTGGAAGGAAATTTAAAATGTTATCGTTTTGTAGTACAGGAGTAGATGAAAATAATCATTTCAATCATCAATTCTCACTACGGAGATGCATTTTTATGTCTCGATTCAGATGATCAGAACAAAAAACAAGAATGACTCCTGTATTCTTTATAATTTATCCAATTTGATATATTAACGGTCTGAAAATATAACAACTACATTATCAACTAATCGATACAATATACAATGTAAGAAGACTTCACAAACTAAAATCTTCAACCGAGACATTAAAGGTTCTTCAGCAAGCACTCACACAAAAAGTTAGAGATACAATTATACAAGTTATTATGAATTAGATTTACGTTTATTGAATAAAACAGTCAGTAATCGTGTCATGTTAAAATCAGTTCATGTGGTCAGTTGCAGATGGTTATTCAATTAGACAGTGACCCGGACACGGAAACACACGCACACACAGATATACACACATATATACACACACACATATACATAGTAGTAATTACAGCACAGTCACATCTGTCACTTACTCTTATTAGAATCGGCGTATAAATTTAATAAATTCGTTGACTTATAAAAATATAACTTTGTACATATTTTTTATTAACAACCATATTTTTTATTTATTAAACTAATTCTTCCCTCGCTGTAAAACAAATAAAATTATGGCAGATTATGTATATGAAAAATATATGATACAAATGTGTAAAGGAAACATTAACGTTCTATTCAAATAAATACGAGATAACTATGATAGATGATTACAGTAGTGAGGCGACACATGTCCGGCGTTGGCGCTCGACCTGGGACCTGTCCACTCCCATAATAATTACTTTCGCATCTTAAAATATAGACATACAATCGATAATATATCGATATAAATCAATGGTTAATTTATCTAGAAGGTACCAGTTTAAAGTAGAACTGATAAAAGCATAGATACTTCAAATTCATCAACTACTAAGCTGTATGAAATGCTATCGACATCGCTATACGAGCTAGCACATCACTATTAATGACACCTTCACTATTCATACAGTACTGCGTTCAATATTTGATAGTACTTTCCAAGTCTGCAGCCCGGGAGCTATTTAGCCGTGACTCCATACATGTATGTGTTATTGAATACAGAGAATAATACAACAGATACGTAGAGATCAAATAATATACACTGATATATGACACGATATTACGATATCTATTTTAATATAATAATATAGTATATGTCTAAGGTCACGAGTATATCGGCATGGGCTTGTAAAGTTGAAAGAATGATTTATTAGACTGAATCTAATGAGAAGAAACAGTTCGTCAATCGTCACTATAATAATGAAGAACCTCAACCCAATACTACATTACTAGACTTCATAAACTCTTTAACGACGTTACCCGCAACCGATATTAAACATAAGTACCACAAAACAAACATGACATTGCTTATACTACTTGTGGTTATACATGATGCTATAAGTCATATCATTACCAGCACATGTACGGCTTCAAGCGACGTCAATTATATAATTAACAATGCCACAGAGACGACGGATTAACATGATAATTAAAATGTATCGAAATACGACTTTAATTATTACTTTATACATTTATATGACAAAATTTAACATGCTTAAAAACAGAATATGTGCTTGTTAGCTACCATATATCAGAAACCGATTGTTTCGTAGGTACATATTTGCTTATAGGAAAACAACATCAAGCATTATTAAGGGTGAACGAACCGCTATTTAAACATAGGTTCGGTAATCTGACGAGCCGTTCATTAACTCAAGAATTACGTCACATTATGGCAATAACACGGTACCGACAATAACACACTCAGAAAACAAACTTAACGTGAAACATTCACATACTTTAATAAAAATATAAAATAAATGAAATACTTCAAAATATTCGAAAAGACGAGAGTGATAATTGGATTAAAATATACAAATTCATTACTAATTTATTATTTATGCTAACCCTATTATAATCTTAGGTTTGATATAACCTTAATTACTATATTAATGTAAAAATAATTTCATTGAATTCTGTTTCTATATTATATATACATATGTAAATATACACGTCTGTTCAATGAGAAGAGGTAATTATAATGTAGAAAGTAAGTATAAATGTAACCGTCAGTTTGTCTGTTTGAATGTGTAACGTGTTGGGTCGTTGAGAGCCTCTCATTAGCAGGTACCTCTTGACCTGCTTAACCTAGTACCTAATAGAAACTGAGCACCACCTTCACATATACATATGTACTAACGTGAAATTACCAACACATAGAATGTTTGTAAATTTTAATTAATTTAAAATATTTTTTATCGGATACGATTTGATTCATTACAATAAGAATATACCAAAAACTTGTGTCACTAGAACAAATAACATATAAAATATATTAAATGTGTTTGATATTTCAAATATAGTACAGCGAAGCCTCCGGAGGGCGTCCATGTGTTTTGTCTCAATAATTATATCTTCTGATATTTCCTGTACAAACTCAGAGGTCCAAGAATAGCACTATCTATTTTTATACCCGCCCACAAAGTCCAGTGGGTCCCCAAGTATCCCAAGGAATATTAGGCGTAATCACGTACACTTGTATTAGCTATCGGAATATCTAGCTTCGACGTAGTATACAAATTATAATATTAAATTTTGTCAACATTGAATTTTGACGTACGTGAGTAGAAAACATTTTTCATAATAAATGTACTATATGAATTAACAATGTAATAACTAAGCTTAATAAAATAAATTTAATCCAACGGGAAGTTATAAATGATTATTATTAGTTTACTTTGAAAATTCTAAATAAAAAAGGCTTCATTTTAAAATCGTTTTTGCTCTGGCAAAACCTTCATTGTGATCGACTTGTCCGCAGTGTTCAGACTGCTCTTATATTTGTAATCTTTTGAGTAAAGAAGTTTTAAAGGAAGCTTTGTTAATAATACCCTTTGATAGCTGCTTGCAGTTTGTATAAGAGAATTAAAGCGACTTTGAAAAATATTCATTAATTGAATTAATAGTATATTAGGTGATTTCATCATAATTAACTAATGGTGGCAAATAATTAAGAGCAATAATTATTGCTCTATAATAATTGTTCAGAGACTTGCTATCAATCTTCTAAGCAGTATCTACGCCGTCAGTTCCCATCCATATACTGAGGATTAATATGAAGACGTTTCAAATGCTGCATTTATAATATATCTATGTACTTAATATCTCTGTTGGTCTTAATATATGTACTATTTGAAACACATCTATGTAGTTTAAAGTTATCTTAATTGTACGTATTTTTGAGTCAGAAAAAACCGATATATCTTTTTTGTTTACAAATTCAAATATAGTGTCTATTTGTTGTCCTTCATTCATTCTAATCGTTGTGTAAGCATATTATTCTATGTACTTTCTCATACCTGAAACGAATAATAACTATTAAATTTTAAAATGTGAGTCACGTAGCAGTATGAACATGACAAGCATTCTTGAACGTACTTCAACTTAGGAAGTTTGCAGCTGCTTTTAATACACATATGACGGATTTATGTTCATGACAAATATTTTAACATTCTTCTTATAAACTATATCAATTATAATCTAAATAATATAATAAAGGCTGTATATATTTTTCTACATCTGTAGGTAGTGCTACATATGTGTGTATGTAATTGGTCAGTGAGGTGTATCAAAACAGTCGGCCGTCGATTGAAAACCAATGACGGGAACGATAGCTGTCGCACGGAATGATTGTCATTCATTGGATTCAATCACAACGAGATTTGAAACGCTCCGAACATTTGAAACGTCACGAGAACACGGAAATGTTGTTACGAATATAACTGGTATTGATCCGATGTTATACAAGGCATGTACCTCAAACACAGAGTCAACATTAGCTAGTCGATGGCCACATTATGGTTCTGTTCTCAGTACTAAAATATATACACAGCTTTCATATTAAAGAGAGGCTGAATTAAAACATTAAAGTAGAGCTTAATTTCATAGAGGCAGCGCGTCAAAGTAACCGCAGCGTCGTTAAAAACTCTCCTTGTATGTATTTATTTTCATAAACACTAAGGGTTGTGCTAAACATTTTAACGAGACGGGCGTGTCGGTGCGCGGGGCCGACAATGCGGTATTGTGCTTCATAGCATAAATTTATAATACCGCTTACAAATTCGATACAGAGCTAGCAGCGAACCGTACGGACTCCCTAATAGGTTCCACGAAGTCTGAAGGTCCTACATTGTACCGGATAATACCAACGGCGGACTTTAACAAACCTGTTCAATATTATATCTACGACAATTAATTTGAAATCAATAATAAAATAATCTATACAAACAATAACAGACTATTTGTCTTTGACCAATCATATAATACTAACTTATATTTTATTCAGAACTACATAATATATTTTTTGGTCAGAATGTTTTTATACATTCATATATAAGTACTTTATGATAACTGTTTTAGACATTTATATATTTCATTAAATAAAATTTCAAACAAAAAATCTACAGTTAGAAAAGGACGTTGCTTTGTTAATCAAACAGTTTCTTTAATTATTATAAAGTAACATAATTTAAAATTTCAATTCCGTCTATAAAGTGGTATCATGAGGGCGAGATAGCCTATAAACCGACTCCTATAATATTGGTCCGTTGAAACAATTTGGCGATACCTTTTTCCTGTCGGGTCAGCATGTACATACGTATAAAATATGAATTTTGATAAGATATACATACATACCATATAAGAAGAAATGAAAGACTTTAGCGGAATTCGAACCTGCCCTACAATTTTTTAACGATGAAGCATTTTTTCTAATTGAGGTATCTTAAACTACGGTCGTTAAATATATTACTCTTTTGATATTATAAGTAAACAATCACGTCAAGACAAGAGTTCTAAAAGCATAACCTTTAATTAGAACTGCTTATCCAATTTAGAAGCAAACTAAGATTCAAGTTATTTTCTTTTATCAGACCACAAACCCAACAGTATTATTCAACTGTTCCACCTTTATAATTCTTCTATTTGTTCAAGTTCACGTAAAGAGCCCATTAGGAATGTAAAGCTAATAAAAATAAATTATGAGTACATAGATCACCCGAGTGAAAACGTACAGGGGTAATAACTGTTATTTCGCGCTAAACTGACGGTCATACATAAATAAATAAACACACTTTGTATATACTTAACGAGGTTATTTACCTCTACACGATAAGGATACCCGTTAAGAGAATACTATTTATATGATCAGAGTGACTTTAATAAACTTACATAATGTGTAATTGCGTTGTTTAAGATATATGAACTGTCACTTGGTAATTCCAATCTATTTTCTATTGATACAAAATATAATAATAGAAACGTTGTGATTTTTTATTTAAAATAAATTTTAAAAGAAGTTATTCCAGAGGTAGCACTGTGAGAGTATTAATTTGGTTAAGGTTTAATACAAGTTCAACAACAGACAGCTCCCTCGGGACTAATAAATGAGAGGTGAGCCGTTCCCCGTCTACTCTCAACACACAACATCTTAACATGTGAATCAAATTAAATGATTTTTACACGTACCCTACCTGACTACTTTTGTTTACTACGTACACTTTTATTTTAATTGATTTAACTTATGTAATTCTTGTTACGTTTTTTTGATGTTACAGTTTGATTTTTAAAATGTTGTCATACCAATTCTTTAACTCAAAATATCTCACGTGTATTAATAGCTAGTAGAATAGAGTATAAATAATCTATTTGTATTATAAATATACCACCATCTTCACAGATGATTAAGACTCGTAAGTTAAATGTTACTCTTCTGCATCCGTTAATGATTAATTATTATATAATAATATGGAAACAAAATTAAAATTATTCGAAATATATGTATATCAATATTCAGGGGTTCACGTTACTACAAAACATACTTTTACAATAAGTCCTAAGTCAAAGTCCTAAAAAGTCGTTGACCTAACTTATGAGTTAAATAATTCCAAGTTCGAGTTAACAATTAATGTTTATCAATAGAGATGGAACAGGTCTTCATCTATTTGGGCCCACTTACAGTGTATTAGAGACAATTACATTATAATGTGCGAGCGGGCGCGGTCAAGTAGAGCCATGTAGTCCAATACAGCACTAAGTACATTAAGCTGTCTCGTTAACTGGCTTAATGTAATGTGAGCTCGGTTTCACTCATCATTAAAACACTGACGCTCCGATGAAGTGTAAGCTCCATTGTGAGGAGGAACAATCGCAAAGCCACTGTTGCCATAACGAGGGTACGTACATTTTAACAAGCAGAGACGCTCGGGCCGTCTCTATAGAATACGCTATGAGGATTACAATGATGATCACGTAACTTGCATAGTTTATATTAATGAACATCTATGATACTAATAATGTGTTCCTGTTCTATATACGAAAGATAGAAAAAGTGAAGTGTAGATGGATAGTAAATGTACCTATCCCAAGAAGTTTTCCCTATACGATACAGAAATTTCCTAATGTCTGAACTTTGATGGGGAGTAATAGGAACGAAAATTTATTGATTTGCACATAAAGTATTATTGACTATAAGTTTGATAAAAATTCTAATTCCTGTCATCAGTCTGAGAAATTTCATATTAAAAGTTTAACACATTGCTGGTCACTTGACTGACTTGATTATTTTAACATTGCTAGAAATGAATTAAGACCTGCGATGACTTGAGTATACTAGGACATTATAAAAAGGAGGGTATACCGCATGGACCATGGGTGTTGAAGGCGAATAATATCAATACAGAAAAAATAATACTGTCGGCCATTTTCGATATACCACCATGTTAAATGAAACTAATATTTTTCGGATATACTACGCGACTTTGTTTTTGTAAAAACTACATTCTCCCGACGTTTCGGTTACGTTTCAGCAGCCGTCATCACGCACTGACGAGATGTGAATGTCTGTCAGTTGGTCTTGTTATTTATTTAATATTTACTATTTATTTATTAGATCAGCTATATAAAAAAATCCTTTTACTAACGTTTCTTCTAAATATATTATAGGTGATTCGTGCTTATATACTAACAGTTAAGACCATCATAAACTATATATTTCGATGTAATCAATGTGTAAAGCGTCACGGGGTTCGTTACAAGTGGACGTTAAATGAACATGTTTGACACGCCGCCTCCGCCACATACATCTATATCTATATGCCTATATTATAGACATATCAGTACAACAGGAGAGTGTGGACACAGCAGAACTCATTTACATTTTAATTGCGGCCCCCCACCGACCGCTGCACCATCATAAACACGCCCCGCTCACGGTCCACGATAAATAAATATTTTTATATATTCTTTTAACACGACCCAGGGAAATTGAATATTTTTTTTTGTCATCAACGCTGAGTAAATGAACATTTCCTGATAGGACAGTAATGGTGTAATTAAATTTTATTTCTCTGCGTAAAACGGATCGACACTAGGTATTCATTATATAATAATGGGTGCATAAATCTTAATATTCCATCTTCTTTATAGTTTATTTTTCATATAATATTATTCCGGTGTCACTCATCCGTCGGGTGCAAGAGTTTAAACAGACGTTTTCATTTAAACTTCTGTCGTCTAACATTAGAGAGGAAATTCTTAACAAACATTTCCTAACGGCTTTGTTCGCTATAAATTGTGTTATGGTACGACTTACTGTGAACTCTAAATCTCACTTTATATACTACTAGTAAACCTGGCGAACTCCGTTTCGCCACCAGAAGGCCTTTATATGTATAACATTTCGTTTGGTAATTAAAAGATGAAGATTTTTTTATTTTATATTTGAAAAGGAAAATTTTTATTTCATTTCACACCAGTAATGAATTCATTTCGATTACAAAAATGAAGTGTTATTTAGTTGAACTTCTCTAAGTAAATGAAAGTGAATCCAAAGTAGATACCGAATCGAAGCGTTATACCTGTCCGCAAATTATCCGTTTCATTGAAGTGCTCCTTTGTAAACCACATTTTTTGTTTTTTGGTCTAACTTTATCACAAATAAAGCGTATGGTTTCCAAACTCGTGTACACGCAAAATATAACTGCCCATGTGAAAAACAATGATTTTCTAATTTTATCCCGCAAACACTAAATGGTTTTAAGAGTTCACACTACAAACACATTACCTAAATATTTTTATTTTTATATAGTAGATTTCTTACAAATATCTAATTGTCATCCATACGTCATTACATATCTGTCATTATACGTCAATTGCATAGCTGTCAATTGTGTTATTCCACGTTTTATAGTGGCTGACGTTTCATGTCAAGTCCCACGGGAATGCTTTCGAACGGGATTAAAAGTATTCTATTGCAATTTCCCGGTTCTAAACTACCTCCCTGCCAATTTTCAGCTGAATCGGTTCAGCCGTTCTTGGGTTATAAGTGAAGTCACTAACACGACTTTCTTTTATATATATAGATGTTCATCAAAATATTTATAACCAACTATATGTAGAACAGTTTTAGATCTCATCTCTAATAAACATTTCGTTGATATCTGCTATCAATACAGATTGATTGTTTCCGTCATCTCGCTCGAGCGGAGCCATCTCCCACGAAACTCGGATCACTGCATTTCAATTTAGACGGGACTTACAAAAACTTCCATTAAAAATTGATCCGTTGAAGCAAAAATAAACCGTTTGGAAGTTAATTGATATTAATTTATATTGATTGTTGAACACTTAAGGGAACCGAAGCAAAACTGAAAATAAAGTCTCTCCCTTATACATATTGCCAAAAGTACATCGCCGTAGGGCACGAGCAGTTAGCTGTGAAACTGCGTTTAAATTATGAAACTCATTGTTAGGGGAGCGCGCTGCTGGCTAGGAATTAAGATTCACTCGAGTTGATGTGAGATCGAGGGAGTTATTATAACCTAGCTGTCGACCGTGGTATTCATTTATTAAAACTTTAACCACCACTAGTGGAGCGTTATATTTCTTAATTGGCACATATTATATGAAGCAATTAAAATTAATTAATCTTCAATACAATTTTTACACGACAAACAGAATTAATGAAGAAAAAATTGAGAACAATGACCGTATAGCAAAATGATGGGAAAGTAAGGAATAGAAAATAATTATATCTTTAACCAGACATTAAAAATGCTGTCCTGAAATTATAAATAGATAATAAATAATTGAAGACGTTAAAATATATTTTATTCATCGATTTAAATGGAACCCAATAACCGTTATACGACAATAAAATACAAGTCGAGAGGCTGGAACTAGTTTTTATCTGAATTAAATGGATTATTCATTGAATCTCGGACGCAATTTGAATTGCTGAATGTTTGTGTTAGATACCTAGCTTAAATAGTTATATAACAAACACCGTAATGACTACCACAACATTTATACTGGAATAGAAATAATTAATTAATGCATAATTAATTACTATCTGGAATGAAATATTTCTACAAATTTTTAAAATACATAACTTTTTATTGTAATTTCATCACCTACATTTCACTTAACAAGAAATAGCTTAACAATGTTAAAAGAATTTCTTTTCTCGAGAGTAATATATAGTATAAAAGGCACGAGTAATGTACCTTAATACATTATGGAGCTGTTCTAATTTACTCTTCCTTGTTTTTGTGAAGCGGGAATTAATGGTGAGCTAGATTGTGCTACTTAATGATAATAGTATCTTGTATATAGTTTTAAGATAATATCTTTCAAACAAAAATTATTTTCAATACGACTGTTAATTTTCCTCAGAACATATTCAATAATTTCTACTTGTATGAAAATAATTTTGAAATTAAATGTATTACAAAACAAAAACAAATTTTCATCGAAAAGTAATATCGAGCGTACATTTTAATAGAATACATTAAAACGTATTACTGTAAACAATTATTGGCAACACGGTGCGGCAGAAAATTAAATTGATAAAGGTAGAATGGCGAAGTATGAAATTTGGTTATCGGGGGGCTGCTGTGTAAGGTTCGTTTATCGTTTGTACGTAATGTGGAGCCGAACGTTTAAATTGGTCGACTAGGAAAAAGATTGCGTAACACACGAATATGTTAGAGAGAGAGCTGGCGGCACACATATGTGTGTGTGAGGCTTATTATTTCTGGAGATATATTTTTCCTTCTCCTGGTAACGGAGGCAGGCGACGTGTGTGTCTCAATGTGCGACTTGTTGTCCCTAAATCCTGCGAAGGAATGTCACGGCCTTGACCCGCTGGATCGCTGCCAGCGCGTCTCGTATCGATCTACAACTAATATATTAATGGCCGCGACCTCCGAAACAAAAACAAAATAAAAAAGACAACGCTCCGCCTATCGGCTTCCTCCCCCTCAAGAATACATCAATCGTGGGTAACCTCTGGAATATAAATGGTCTTGACCCCTGAACACATCAGAATATAAAGAACCCCATGCCTCCCCCCCACTCCCATCCACCCATCGCACATCGTAGGTAAGGTAACCTGTAGCCTGAACCGCGAAGGTTGTGATCCTTGACCCGCTGGATGGCTGCCAGCTCGGCCGCTATCGATCCAGCTAATATCACTTGTTGGTTAACAGCCTTCATCATTTATCATTTTCAAGATCTTCACGGACACTTAACATGTAAATTAAAACTGATTTTCAAATTTAACTCTCTGTTACGTTCAAATCATATAAAGTTTCATCTCGTCGCGTGAACTCGGTTAGTGCAAAGTAATCCTGACGCCGGATTAGACGTGTAATATATTTTTATTCAGCTGATGGAAACTTAAGTGTTTAATGTTACATTGCGTTAAACATGTCTTTTTCATGTTTATTTAAACAAGGTATATTGAAAGTACATTCTATCCAATAGCATGTATGTATAACCGTAGCTACATCTCCGGTAGTGTAACGAGCGAGCGCACAAAATGAAAAAACGAAAAATGCTTTGTCGGTGTCGGCACACGATAATTTGAATTTGTATCGGAGCAACTGATCCAGAGAGATGTTACCGAATACATGGGGGAATCAATTACATGTTGTTTATCATATTAGGTTATATCAGCTTCCTAGTTACAAATTACGTTTGATACTCGGAAAAAATTACGGTTTTATCGACTGTAATGTTATATAATTTTTTTAACTTTTGCCTTGATAATATATCAATTTTATTCGTCTTTACAACTCAAGAAGAATGTATTCAAAATCTGTTACAATGTTTATATCTGTCTCTATCCTTACTGTGAATGATAAATGTTTTGTTAACTCTTAAACATTGTTGTTACATTCATCACACTCAAAGAGTAGCAGGCAGTGGCAGTCCACTGCCGGAATTAAACGTAAGGTCGCTATCGATTTAGTGAGACAGGAATATTTAAAATCACATTGAAATACGATTAGCTGAATAACGATCCATTTGTGAGACGAAAAAGTTTATTGTGAGTTAGGGTCGTGAGGGAGTGGGACTTTGATGGTGTGTGGCGGGAGGTGGGGGGAGGGGGTGCCTTCAGTTTAAGGAGTATGGGTCACACTGCGAGTCCACACTGATAGACGGAGATTTGAAGTTATTATGTAAGATGTATGCACTTATACCTTTAAAGTGAATATCATTGTAACTAGATATGTTTTGCATAACCAATTATAATGTAGGACTGCAATACATACATATTTGATCGATATTGTATATTGACAAGAACATATACATATATTTTAAAAAGTTAGGTCTCCAATTGACCAACCCAAAAATACTGAACAATAATAACTATATATACATATATAAAGTATCACAACTGAGCAGTGTTAGAACATAGAGTGAATGTTCAGTCATAGTGACAGTCAAAGGTAGTAACGAACAGTCGGTCACCGTCATACGCGGTCCGAAGCGGACCGGCACCATATAATAGTATCATGTAGCCGGTACCGAGTTTACTGAACTACGGGTAACGAATGGCCATCACTATAAATTGGACGTATGATTTTAACTTCGACATTTTTCATATACTCTCCATGGAGCCTAAACCGAGTCGTTATGGCTAGGCTAACTTGTTATATAAATTCGATAGAAAGAGTTTTAAATGAATAGTTTAATATGGCAGTTCCTCATGATCCAGAACAGCTGAAACAGCTTCAAGTGCGGGAGTAGTCGGAACAGCACTATGATATCGATCATCGTTATCATGTTTTGCTGGACGTGTTCCGTTATCGATAACAATCAACACCTACTTAATTAATATCGTATATTCCTCGCGATAAGCCGTCCCCCATCATCATTGACACTTATAACGCGCCCATTGAGTTTTAGTGATTATTTCTAATCTATATATATATATAAAAGAAAGTCGTTTTAGGTTTACTATTTATAATTCAAAAAGGGCTGTAAGGATATGGTTGAAAATTGGCGGACAGTTAGCTGAGATCCTGTTAATTCCGTTCGATTGAAAACGTTAAAACTTAATTTACTCCAATATCTGGTTATTCACGGCCTCTAGGGTGGAATAGAGTTCGTCCTGTCAGCTATACATATTATATTACTAATTCCGAAATTAGCGCGGACGAAGTCGCGGACAAAAACTAGTATGCTATGACAATAACTCTTTAAATATATCGTATAATGTTCTTAAGTAATTCGTTTCAATTCTTAATCATTAATGAGTTAACAAACAAGAAACATATGTTATAAGTATGGTTCGAGGAAGGATCCCTGTGGCTCATACAGTATTTAACGCTTCCATTATATAACTTTGTATAATATTATTGTTTGTTCTTAATAATTAGCTGTTGATATTCACAGACTGTCACCGGTCATTAAGAGATCCGGGGCGACTTAATACAAACACAACGTAGTTTTAACTTAAATGAAAACACTGTCACTGTATATAAAGGATATTTAAATACAAATTCTGATCAATATATAGATTTTATTGAGTCTAATATATTTTTTATAGAGAAGCGTCAACTCGTTCAGTTTTCGTTCAAACATTTTTCATATCTTTGAGCTAATAAAATACGAGTTTTACAACTTCATAGCACTATCAGTTATTGACTGTCGTCGTTCAATTGAATTATTTAAACGACGACTATTCTATGTTTTGATATAATACATATTTAAATTATATATACATACATGAATATTAAATGTAATTCACACGTAAAGGCTTCATTATGTGATCCAAAACGTATTAGTTCAATACTAGTGTGTTATTACTCAATCAAAATATATATAGATAGGTAATCTATTGTTATCTGAGTACATCTCGGCTGTCAAAACAATTGATAATAATAGATAAATTTGCATTCCTTTGAGAATAAATCTGACGACAAAAGAGGGCAGCCTCTCAGGCTGTAGTAATTATAAATGGACGGCTAATGTTACTTTATGCTTCAGTTTCAGTAACTTCTTTAATATGAATGACCTCTCAACTGCGCCTCTCAAGACGGAGTTGCTAGTACATAAATTAATTCATAAAATATCAATATAATGCATTAGCTTCCTGAATTCATTGTAAGAATTCATTTCATTGAATTCATTCTAAAATTTTTAGTCTCATTACCTCATAGTTATAATTTTATTATCATCCAAAAATTAAAATAAATACCTTATTTGCCACTATGCCTAGATTTTAACATGAGAATGTCCCGATGTAAATAGTTTTTTTTGACAAAGTTAATCTATATATGACGTTGACCCAAATCGCTTGGCCCAGTTTTTGAGTTAGCGTTAGGATTTCATGTTACACAACGGACACATAGCGCGGAATTTAATAAGCTGACACTATAACAGGCGCTGAAGAGAAATTACACAGAGACATACATATACGACGAATGAAAATAAATATAGATAAACAAATACATAATCAATATGGTTTTTGTTAGAATACTCGATCAATAAAAAATAGAGGATAACTTAATGTGTAGACGTGCCGACTACTGTTTCAACACACAAGTCGGTAGACGAGAAATCACCATAACGAAAAATCGAGCGAATATTTCAGAGGGAGCTTATTTGGATCTGTGAATGTATAAGTAATTTCGTTCAATAGATATTTTAACATCACTGAAACTATTTAATATAGAGAGAGACATTGAACGATTTATTTTTAACAATATAATAACATTTTCAGTCACATAATTTTAATTTTGTAATCGCGACCTTCACCTATTTATATTTACAGATATTTAAGAGAAATGATTAAAAGCCAGTGAGAACAATTGTATTAAGTTAATTCTATTTCAATACAAAATTTCATGACAGAGAGTTTGAAAGACGATAATACTTAATCCTCGTCGAAAACATTTCAGAATAATCACTGAATAAGATAATTAAATTCCGTTGAAATAAAACAACAGGTGAAGTTATAAACAGGGTGATCCGGAGACGATGGAACGATCCCGATCATAGTAATAAAACGAACAACCCGCCTTTATCATTATTACATATACATATATAACAACATAAAGACCTCACACACAGATACTACTCTATCACACTCTGATGTACAAAACATTTCAATGGATTTAAATATAACCATCTCGTCTGTCCGTGATCACGGCTGCTGAAAAGTAACCGAAACGTCACGAGTATGTAGTTTTATCACGAAAATAAACCGCGTAGTATATCAGAAAAATATTAGTTTCATTTAAATGTATAATCGTCTTTGTGGAGATCACTTCATATAGTAAGTTATAAAAATCGGCTCGCTTTATATATTAACAAAATTTTCTAATTTACTGGAGTCGCACATCACCTAAATACAATACAATTATATTTTTTTATATACTTATTACTCATATTTCATAAAACTTGATAATTCGATATTAAATGAAGATATACGTTGAGAACCGAGTGTTTTAATAACAAAAGTATTAACATTTTATGAAAACCACACAGTAGTTGTATGTGGTTCTCTCACTACTGTTTACAGGAGTGATATAATAAAATTATATTATGTACTTGTATTTGCCACATGTTTGTGATCCTAAAATGTTTTCCAATGATAAAATAACTGTTATAGTACAACTATCCTCAACCCAATCAGCTGATACTATTTAAAATACTTTATACAACATTTTTATAATAATTCTGGACTTATGTCTGATAGCCCATGAGTTCACTATATGTACATGTTTTCTCATTGTTCCGTTTACAAATATAAAAATTAACGAATTTTACACATTCCATTAAAATTTCCGTCAAACCCGAATTAAAACAATTAATTTTAATACCAACCTCACATTCCCCAAGCCATCTTAATTATCACGAAATAATTGGAAAGGGAACTATAATTTGAGGTAAATATTTATTTTATAATTATAGAAATATATATTTACCTTCTATAAATATATCTTTAGTTTACCTTTGTTCCCTTCAGGTAATCATTAAGGTTTACAACTCTGATGTAGAAAATAATTCAACATATTTCTAGGAAAAATATTATCTTGAACATTTTCTTGATAACTTTCATTGCAACGGGACTCAATGAGATCGCTTCTATAACAAAAATATTTTTCCATACGTATAATTTTATTGAAATTTGATCTAAGACAATTTTATTCGATATTTTTGTTACTAAATACAAAAAAAAATCATCAAATCATAATGAAGTTTTTATTTAACATAAGTATATATTAAGTTCAGTCAGTTCTAACTTTTCAAGTCGGTTCAAATCTATCGACCAACCATTTAATTCTAGCTCAAGGTCATTATACAATCATCAGGCCTCAAGACTTGATACCCTATAGATACTAATCAATTATTTTGTTTTAATTCTATCGTAACGTGAAATATAAATCACGTAAATATGAATCACACTCACGTAATATATAAAATTCGACTCAGAGATTACTTCACTGAGATGGAAACTAAACTTCGGGCGGTTTTACTTGAACAGAAGTAACAAGTATTGTTTTAATTACACTGAAACAGAGCCAACTTTGATGCTAAGTATTTTTGGCAACTGGCATATAGCTTTGTATATTTAGAAACTTTAAAAGTATACGCAATCAAAATAGAATTGTATATATAATGTTTTTGTAATATAACTTCTGAAACATATGGACTGATTTTGATGAGACTTTTCCTAATACATAGTCGTAAAGAATAACTTCAGTTACTTTCGTTTAAGAAATATTAATAAATCTGATATATAAAATACAAAAAAACCTTGTTTTAGAGCAAAGTCGTGGCTATAGCTAGTATATAAAATTAAATATAACAATCTCTTGCGAATAATTTACAAAGCGTGTTATTTGTGAAGGGTATTATAATCTTTTTCAATTCATATTATAATATTATATAATGACATCGTTATGTATGAGCAGCTGTTCATTATCTGTTAATAGTCATCATTCAGCTCACGGGACCTTCAAACCTTCGTATTTGACGTACGAGCTTCACTTGTCAATATGAGAGGAAAAGTCTTTATAACAAAAGGAATATATTATTATTAAAGATACAATTTGTTATAATGAAGACTGTAAGTCCTTGGACTCTAACAAACTCTAAATGAATTAATTTCGGTTTTTCCTACTAATGAAGATTTCGAGTAGCATTTCTTCCTAGCAGTAATTAATCAGTCTACACTACTCATACTACCAGATGTGACTATAATTTAATGTATTTATTACTATGTATAATATATAACGAAAATACCAAAATTTTTAATCAAAAATAAAAAAGTGTTTTTCAATCATAACATACAATTTCCTATGACAAAGAACCTAATAATTGCGATACAGAAAGGAGCCATTAATTTAATCGATGCCTCCAAAACACGTTGTACTGGTCGTGAGGCGACCTTGAACAGGCATTTCAGTGTTGATTTAATAACTTACAATTGGTTTATGGAAAAAAATAAAACTGATTATTATATATACATACATATATAGAATAACATTTCATTGATTAAAGTTTAACAACACAATGGAATAATTACTTAAATCCGACATACTATTCGAATAAAAATATAACATATATATACAAAAACTTTTTAAAATGTAAAGTTCAAAATCATTACTAATATAAACTTGTAGACGTCTCCTTCAAATGATACATCACACGTTGCTACGAGACTCTACGAACACCGTAGACGTCTACGGGAACGTAGCAGAGTGCTACGTGATTAAAGATAAACAGTTTTAAAACAGATTTCATATGGAATTACTTATACTATATTACTTGGAATAGTCTTCGTGGATTTATATGCAGTAGAAATGGGAGCGAGAGGTAAAACATTTAAATCTCTCTACAACCTACTAAAAGATTTAGGTCTATCCAGAACTAACATTAATTCATTCTTGGAACGTACGTCGAAGGCAGCCCTAGTAGGTTCTTTTCAAATTTGGTAGAGAGAGGAGCTTGGACAGTGGAGGTGAGCGTATAACGCGCGTTAGATAAGGGTTCCTTAAACCTACACCTGGGTCACAAGTCCCAGTCACTGTTGAAGCTCCTCTCACTACAACTATGAACCAGGCACCCGCACGTCGAATACGTGGGATGATGAGAGGTTTCATTGATGTTTACGTGTGTTATTTCAAACTCAAACTAAAAATTTAGTTAATAAAACTAACACTAACTAATAAAATTATCACTAACCTGAGAAGGTATACAAGTAATTATATGAATTACATAATTCAAACGTACAAACATAAACCGCCTCAGTATTTTAATAGTCATTTTAAAATTGTATATATATATGTATATTGTTGTATTTGAATAACAATTATAACGTGAGCCCCGCGGCTCGTCTCCGAATAAAAAACGTGACCGGCGAGTGGAGCGAGGCTTTAACGATGTACGACAAGTATAGCAACATGAATTGTGATAATAATCATTATTATATACTAATTTTTGTCCGCGTTAGTTTAATAGTTAAAAATGTATAGCTGAACCAGGCGAATTGTTTCGCTTTAGAGGAAGTAAACAAACAAATTTTGATTTTATTACCTTATACATACATATACGTGCTAGTGCCTAGTGTATAGTCATGGAAACCTGGCAACATTTATTATAAGGTTTATAACAGTATTTAAGAGTTCCAAATGTAACAACCCCATATTCGACACGTTCTTAAATACATTGGCAAAAAAAATCGATGGTAGATGCATTTGAAGGTGAATGAAACAATATTAAAAAATTCAATAAAATTATAAATAAAAATGAACACACGAGATGAAACAAGTAAAGCATTGTCAGTACTGTCGTTACACAACATCTGTTAGTACCTAGATTAATTAAAAAAGTTATTCTAAGACAGGCTTATTATTAATATCCCGTTATTATGTATGAATTTTCACATTTTCATAAATGAATAATAAATCATTAGTTTCGTCGTTACCGACTGTAAGTTCTATAGTTAACAGACAGTGAGCGTGTCGCGAGAGGTTCTGTTTCAACAAACAAAGCCAGCATCCCATTTGCTTCAAATATGTAGATTGCTTTCCAATACAACCTGCTCGCCGTAGGATGTATATAATATATACTTATATATTACCGTATAAAACTGTTTTAGAACAATATCGATCGAGACTTAATTTTGTGAACAACTCTCGTCTCGCCGTATTTAAACAGGTCTTATGAAAAATTAGATGTCAGTATAATATTCCTTTTTGATGAGTCCAAATATATTACTGTGAAATTGAGCTTAATTAAAAAATTATTCTGCATAATTATTATTAAGAAGAGATAATTTATTCTTATATTTGGTACATAATAAAACACTCAAACGTTCTTATAATATAAAAAATTAAAAATAAATGCTCGCGAAACGAAAACAGTAGTCGTATGAAGTACGGTTACCTCATGTCGCAATAGATTTATGAAATATTCAGATTTCAAAAAAGATACAGGAAAAATTTTATAGAAATAACGAGCGATTATCATACTTTAATATATAAAGATAATAAGGTACATATTTTATAAATATATTGTAAAGAGAATGTTAATGACGTGACAATACAACAGATCTGGTAGACATCACACCAACACAAATAGATCGATGATTGTTCCCGATATTGTTTGATAAAACTCAGCGCAAAGAAAATCTAATTATACGATATCAAATTTCAATATAATTTAATTCATTCAAACATAGAACAATAAGGAAAAAAGAGGAGGAACTGTACATCTATATATAAAATATACTAAGACTTCTTACAGGAAGTTATGTACGAAAACGATATAAAGATATACTCAAACTCAAAATATTTTTTTAAATACCATTCGTACTTGAATACAATATTTCTGTTCAAATCCTCCCAAACGTTAAGTATGAGTAATATAATACATGGTATCGTGTTATTTCTGAAACATTAACCAGTAACCCCCCCCTTCCCCAACCCCCTTAGTAATCCTGAACGCGGAGCCTCTCGCTTCCGACGTTAAACACGCATTACATGCCTACTTGAAGCCTACGTGTACGGAACACATGACATTCTTAGCATTTAGGATTCCGTGCGCGACACACCGACCTCAATGTTGGGCCACCGGCAGGAGAATTTACAGACTGACGAGATGAAGAAATTATATTATTGCATATAAAAAATATACCTATAATGGTATTAAAACATATGTAACAGTAACAAGCATAAGCCGGATTACATGTGGATTAACATCGTTTTATAATTTCATATCAAAGTTAAAAAGTTACGAGCCAGAGTTTACGAGAGTAATGAGGGACTTTAACATAAGGTCAACAGAACGAGCACGCTGCATCATGTACAGAGAAAGAGTACGCTTTAAGGAGACCTCTGGTAATAATTGAATTGTAATCAACGACACTAATAAGAATACTACATATGTATGTACTACGATGAACTAACTTTCTCATTTTGATATTAATCGTATATCAATATTTAAAACATGTTCTTATTTCGTTATCCAATACACGAAACTATAATTGCTTTAAGTAGTAAGATAAATATGTTAAAGTACGTCATTTATAATAGTTCAGAAACTATGTTTTGAAACTATGTATATTTGGCTAACAGATTCCTATCTATTGTTTACTACGCCGCCCTGTGTTGCAGCTGCTTTAAGAAGAAATATTATTAAACAAAACAGGATTTTCATCATTCACAATATGACAAAACAAACTCGTGAAAGTTACAGATGAAACTTAAATAACCAAGAAGATTCTTAACTGAGAGTTACGTTGTATTTTTATCCAAGGTTATTTATAACTTGTTTCCATCGCCAAATAAACTCATGCAATCTGTTCGACGCGTGCCATTGACATTGTAACGAGTTGGCTCCGCGCCACCGGGGTCCACCGCGACCCCAAGACAACCGCACCCGCTGTTGTAAATTACACTCTATAACTATAGCAATAAGAGCTCGTCGTGTCTGTCGCATGCCGTTATCAGGCTATAAACAGGAAACCGAAGCGTCCACTCCATGTTTAATAGTCGCTGATGCTACGTATTTTATCTACAGGTTTAAGGCAGACCAGCATCTCTTATACAAAGTTAATCGTTTTAACAGACCTCATAGTTAAAGACTTTATGACAGTCTTTATATCAACTAAAACTCACCGAAACCTCGATGTATACAAAGTAACTTACCTGAAACAGATAAATGTTCTAATTAGTAATCAGTAATAAAAAACGAAGTAACTTTGTAACTATAATTCGTTTGAACAGAACTAATTCTTCAGACGAAACAACCGATTAATAACAAGATAGAGGCGAGGTACATAATGTTATCCAATCAGTTTAAAAGGGAATCAATATTACACTGACTACAACTGTAATCAAGTTATGGTAATTTATTAAGTTTATTTCATACAAAACTTAATTATTAAAACGACTCCATTTTTATTTAGTAACTCCAGTCTCACAAACATACACACGTATATAATGAAGTATATATATGGCATTACAATGTATTTTATTGATAATAATCCCGTATATTGTGGAGGAGGAGGTGGCTCGTAGAGAAAGTGTTCGCGAGTGGCTGGCGTACATCCAGAACACTAGTTTTATCTGTTAGTGGCTGTAGAATGTATACGAACAAATGTACTGAAAGAACTGTGTGGAAACGACAGCTCTACACTTTCATTTATTATATGGAAGAACTATTGTTATATCTTCTTCTACCTGGCAATTTCCCAGCTATAGCCAGGGTCTGCCTTACATGTTGTGAATAGTTTTAGCTATTTGTTCTTACGACCGACCGCCTGCCTGACATCAACCCTCTTTTTGGGAATCAACATTAATCAGTGATGTCTAAATACTCTTAGAAAGTACATATGACTCGGAAAAATCACATTGGTACTTGCCCGGGCCAGGATCGAACCCGCGCCCTCGGCAACGAGAGGCGGGCCCTTCAACCACTAGACCACCACTGACTATAACTATTGTTATTTATGTTCTATATTAATCTATAATAATATACTTAAATCTCTTAAAATAATCATATGACGTGATTATAGTGACTTTAGCCGTTCGGTAACAACAGCCCCACATAGTGAACAAGTAACAAGTGTACCCGGGTAACAGGTTACAGTCAATGTTCCCCACAACACCCACAACCCATTACCCTCAACCTGAACAACAGTTACACAACTTAAACCTCGTGCTGGAGTTCCGAATATCATTACAAGTTTCATAACCGTGTTATATAACAACTAAATGTTATACAAGTTAAGTAAAACCCTATGCGTTAATTGTTGTTTAACCATTATACTATATGGCGGAATACTTAAATTTATTTTACTTACTGGTTTTCTAATGACAAAAACTGCATCGAAACCGGTCTATCTTTTTAGGAGGTACGATGACAGAGACAAAAACACACACATACACACAACACCTATCATTTATCATCAGGGGTTAAAAACGGGTTTAAAATACAAGTGAGATGAGACATTTATAATACAAAACTATAGCTTTAGAAGGGCAGATGATGCTTTATTATATAACTACAAAGAGTGTCGGTTATTGTAATTATTGTAAAATAAAATGTATCTCGACAGTAGTCATTTATATATGTATAAGAATATCTTCATACACAGTAGTAGGGGAATTGCGGAACCAATAAGACCCAAGTCCAAGCATCGTCTATTAAATATATTTAAAATTATATAATGAATGCAAAAAATAATTCATAATGACGGTCCTGTTAGAGGAAATGAGTTACGGAGACAGAGTTTAACAATGAGCTTTCAAAAAGAGATCCTTACAAAACCGAGACACCTTTTTCATGATATTGAGTTAATTATCCTTTCATTTGATAAAATTATCAGAGTATCAGCAATGAAACAACATACATTATCACACGAGTCTACTTGTCGACCGTTCGACTCTAAATAATCAGCCAACACTCGGCTTTAATAATTAACGAGAATAATTAATGACGCTCCCGCTTCACCGACCCTCTGGTTATATTCTAGCTTAGATATTCCTCACTTATCAATTAAATCACGACATACTAGAAAAAACTTGAAAAAACTTATATTAAAATATATATTTGGACGGACGGAGCTGTGTTGTTGACAGCGAACTTATTACACAAAATAAAAAGTACCGCAACATCGCCGCCCTTCAGACGACACACACACGAAAATGTACTCTAAAATATATAACATACAGTCTGAAACACAACTAGCAGACTGAAGCTGAAATCTTAAAAGTATAAATGTACATAATGAGAACTTATCTCTTATCTGTAATTGTCTATAAGACGAAACATCTGAGAATTAAGATGGTCGTGGTCCAAGGAGCGTGAAAAAATATCATAATATTTAAAAATCTCCACTCTCCTCAAACGAGCAATATTAGATAAAAATGCCTTCCTAAGTGCAAATATAGTTTATATTAAACAGAGTTAATACAATAACTTTCCTCAGACTATGAAGAACACAAACACAAGTCGTATTTAAGACCAGCATTCATTTCACGAACAGTTGTGCAAACTGTTTGTCTGTTTTGATATTCTACAATAATACAAGTTCTCAGAATTAAATCCATTCACAAGACGCTGTTGTAACTAAAGTTTTGTTATAATCAATAACTTTATATTCAATGAAGACATAGATATAGAATTTTTTTATAAAAGGCGAGTGACTAACAATTTACACTTAATTTTATTTCTAGTATATCCGTCTTGTATGCAAAAAATATATACTTTGTTACAGAAAGAAATAAATTATTGTATATGTATATCAAAATATATATATAGTAAATAGATGATTGAATAAAATGATCGATTACAAAACGGGTCTCAATTACTTCAAACACTAAAGATAGTTTTGTTACAAATGGAAACGGGGCATACAATTAACTTATTACTATTATGTAAAAGTAACTAATAGTGTCTTATATAGATATATAAAATAAAAAAATACTGAAACCTTTTGTTAATGTTAAGTAAAGAACTTGCTAAGGACAATATATTATATGAAACAATTTATAGAAACCTTTTATGTAATGTTATGTAGTGAAAATTATTAAATTGTGATTCAAAAGAAACAGGAGTACAATGGAAGTGTATAAATATCATTAGTGCGTTATATTAGACGCTATATATTATTGGTTTTAATATTTTAAATTACACTAACTAGATGTATTGTAAGATATAAACTAATATTAGAACCACAACATGTAAATACATAATATTATAAACGTGTTGAGTTGACCGGTTAAGAACAGCTACTTGAACGATGAACAAGATACGTCGTGATCGTGAAAAGAAAAATTAAAAACATGTCTTATAATATATTACGTATAAGATTTCTAAACTTTTAATGATTTTACTTCTAACTGATACATGACAAACTTCATATATAAGATAGAAATCACCAAAAGTGTAACCAAAACCGAAGCATATATGTATTTCGTATTTTTAATATCACCAGTTTGAAATATGATTTGTTTAAATTTATATAAGATGGTGTATGCAGTATGATGAACAGAGATTTTTAACAATTTGTAGTACATTATAAATAATAAACTTAAATTAGCATCACGAAGTACTTAGTATAAAAGATTGAGTCTGAAAACGCTTTCAAATATATATTATAAGTTCAACTTAATAAAATTACAAACTATGTATATATTTCAATATAATTCTTTATATGGTTTAAATAATGTTTCAGAACATTAAATCATATAAACGTTATTTGTGACTTCAAATGTCACAGAATACTTTAACGTTCCCCGACGCTCTTTGACTGTCTGAATCCGCTGTTGACCCAGAAACTTATGCACCTTGAATTTAAACGTTGAAAATATTACTTTTCAACACACACACACATACACTCACATACACTCGCTATATACAAACACGTGTACATGTTTAAAATAACACATATGTTGACACGATATAATTTACAAACCGAGCTTTAACAAGGACACAAAAAAACATCCACTGTAAAGAAAACACGAACAGAGAGAGAGCGGTCTGAAACTAAACTTTGGCGATACAGAGCGATAATAATAGAGAAAAAACGAAGGATCAAAAATAAACAAAACTTTCCCCTTCGAGCAACACTAAAACTCCGACCTTTGGCAGCGTAGTGTTCCAGTGCCAGTGCCAGTGCCAGAGGCCTCCTAATTCAAGTTTGTTTGATCGCTTGCCGCCGGCCGCCGCTCGCCGCCTGCCCGCTACATTAGTCGCGTGCCGTCCGCCGAGGCGCTCGTACATGCCCTCTCACCGACCTCCCGTCTCCTGCACCCCGCTGACTCCCGCTGCTGTTGATCCTCGTCGTTGCGGACTGTATGTAGCCGTCGTGTAAACTCTAACAAACAGTGCCATTAAATTTGATGTGGGATACAGGTCCGTGTGCGACTCGGCAGTATTGTGATGTTTAAACATTGTTTTGGCGGGAAGTACATCGGTTTCAGAGTAACGCGAATGGCTACGTCGAGGTAAATATTGACGATGGAAGGATCGCTACCGTGCCGGGGACACAAGAGTGTTTACAAAGCAATCTTGTCCAAAACACAGTACGACTCACATACAACACACATACATATACATCACCATGTTTTATAGCTGTACATTTTTTTAATAATACATAACAAACTCAGTTATCGCAATTAAAATGTGCATCGGCCGTCTGAACGTGAGATGCATTCAATACGTTAATGTGGCGGGGCGGGAGGGCGCGAGGGTGGCTCCATCATAATACTCCAGATACGATTCCGACTGGCCCCCATAGTTCGCAGTTATACATCCAGACGTCCTTACGTAACCCGTCAGGCTACACCCCAACCCCACTTATGTAACAGCTCGATTTGCTCCAAATTTTATCGCGGCATTCAACTTTATTTTTAAACAATGTTCGATATTAACGAAAACTGAGCGCATTCAAAAGTATTATAACAGCTGGGACGTGGTCTGTGTCGCGGTAGGTTCATTGTTACTGTTTATATGTCCATGGTAGCGGGAGAGGAATGCTTGGGGATGCAATGTGGAGCGGCGTGACCTTGGCCGGTGATCGTAACCCGTGTACATTTAATATGAATCTGGAATCGAGCGTTCTTATCTCACCAGATGTTCCGCGGGAGCTAATGCAGTCGAATGCAATTCAACGTTATTGAAGCTACTGCAATGTTGTATATATGTTATTCAACACTAAGCCAGGCCGGTAATGCATCGCTTGAATTACTCTTGCCTATAATAATAATATAATAATAGAGTTCCATTTGTACGTGTTAAAGCTGTAAGTCTGTTTATCACTAACGTCACTATTGATAACATCAGCTGCCGCCTTCAGACCTTCGGAGTAGCAACTTAAAGCTTGATACGACGGTATTAAGGCGGAGTTACTGACGTAAGAATTATATTTAACATTTCGTATAACAGAACTGTTCGGTAATAGACGACACAATCGAATGCTATTAAATAAAATATCTTTAAATTAATCCTACTCTTCTTTATAACAATGATAAAGTTTTAATCTCAATTACGAAACAACCTACGAGGAGATATAAAGTATACGAGAAATTGGATTCCATATGAAAGGAATCTTTATTTGAAATGCATTGTAAACAAGCCAGGCCAACCAATAAAGGGAAATTCCGAGCAGGAAAAGCCGCGAAATACGATTCTTACAACTGCAGAAGATAGCTACGTCACTGATGCATTTTATAAGTCTGTTTATTTCCTCACACTTTAAAACTATACAATAATTTATCTACATGTTATGAACGCGACGACAATATAATTATAATGTAATTTAAATCAAAACCGACTTTATAAATCTTGGATATTACCAAAGAAATTTAATTAATGAATTAAAACTAATTTCCCGAGAGTAACATAAATATGTAACTAACGCAAAACTTCGATGCAGTTTTCTAGTTAAAGTTTGGAAGCAATTAAAAATTCTTAATCAAATAACATTTCAAGTTAGTATACAACCTGCGAACAACCTATTAATATATACAGTTCTCTATAAAACAAAAACAATAGAACCAAAAGCAAACAAAACAAATGTTTACTTAAATTTATATGGAAAAATATTTCAACATCTATCATAAATATAGAGGTTTGAGAAACATACATGAAATATTAAATTCAAAGCTATACAAGGGCAGGTCAACAAGCAACACTAGAGTTGAAGTCCAGATTCAAAACTCATTTCACGCGTAATGAACACAAAGTGAACATATTAGTGATTCATAGAGGCATTCAGGCGGCCGGCGGGCGGCGACACAAACACAGCTATTGTTAACGGATATCACAATGATCTCGGAAATATTTGATAACACGACGTCTTGTGACGAGGCGGGCAACGCGCTGGGAACAGGGACACGGATGTACAGAGAATAACACTTGGAAACTCTTCTTACAATATACATTGATACATCCATCATCATTACTTACACTAACAGATTCACCTTACTTTATATTTGACAATAGCGAGTGGAAAAATAACACCAGATGGCGGAATGTAAAAAAGTTATAACACAATTATAAATTTTAGCTGTATTATTTACGAGAGGAACGAGTTTGTAGTTTGAGAACTAAGTTTTCTTATACCTGTTGTAAAATATTACAAAGAACGTGGACTCGGTACATTCAGATATTAAGCTTTTAGATATGTTTACGATGTTTTCTTTATTAATAATACAGACTAAACTGGCAGTGAGTTAGTTAATTTGTAAAAGAACGAAAACAACTGAAACTTATGATAATATTTTGGAACATTTCCATTTAAATTAAAATGAGATCAAGTTTATAATAAACTCTAATAAGTCAAAGTAGTTTTTACATCTATGAATCTCAGTAGCTAGGCCAGAATCAGATCAAATCGACAGCGGAGCGTACTCCGAATGGAAGTATAACATATTAATGAAATTTCGTGATATACGACGAGCGGCGACGTCATGGCAGATATCAAAAAGTAATTCAATAATGGCTTACAAACACGGGGGGACATATAAAGGGGAAGAAATTCCTTCACTAGGAACATAAAACAAGCTTCAATACTCCTAACCGTTCAATATGATCCCCGCTTCATGTTATTGATGGATTCGTTAAATATCGCGACGAAAACATGAGCTCGGTACGAACAACGACGAGTAGCAACGAACAACGTTCACACTTCAATAATTTACATACGACAAACAATACACTTAAAAAAAACTCATTTATATTAGTTACCAGTCACATACTAACATTTTAGCGATGGTTTCGTTTCTCTGTACCCTTTGTTTGAACTCCTAACATTTTGAGTTTTCTATTACCTCTGCTCATACCCTCGGGGGACCCGATGTGAGAAACATTTACGTATATCCAAAGATAATAACAGGATAATTAAAGTCGCGTAATTGTATCTATGTTTGCCGTTATTACATTATTTATACACGGTTAAAATTGTAAACAATTAAATTCAAACACATTTAGAAGCACGTCAAGATGAACTGTGACGGGACCGGTCGGAAGACGGAATAATTAATGAAAACTGAATCTGTATTAATGTGTTCAGTCAGTGACAGGCAGGTTACAGACTATCCCGTGAGCGTCGATCACGACCTTAATAAATCAGTGACCTCCCGTTACACCTTCCAAACATCGGCGGGGAGTCCAGGAGTCGCACCATGAATCAGTAATGACGGACTCACCCCTGACCGGCGACCGCACCCCCTACACGAAACATGAATTCTTTATGTCACCCTCCCGTGCAGGCGACTATTCTTTGCCTATATATAATGGAGCTCCTCTCCTAAACGCCGCCATTATCGATGACATCAAACGGCAATCTTTAAACTCCACGAATCAATGTAAATCGAGATAAACAATTAAGATTAACGGAGATGATTCGTTCCATCACAATTATTTTTAATGAAAGGGTGCCGCCACGCAATGAGAGGCAGCGGTCGTTAATAGGAGATCATGACCAACACGGAACCGAATACTGAACCCATCAACTACCAAATTCAAATCAAGGTCGACGGATGTAAAAAAAATGCTGAAATGGAGTTTGTTCATTTTAAACAAACCTTTTAATCCGAACTGTACAAAGCTACGAAGAAGAAATTGCTACAAAGATATATTTTTAAATTTAAATGGGTTCACTAATTACGATTTACGTTGAGCATTTCGGTAAGGAAGATAAGTTACAACATTGACCCTCGGGTCGGGGCTGTTACGTGTTTAGAGAAATTTAGATTTTCAAATATTTAACAAACATGCAGTTACCCTGGGGTTTACATAACGCTATCAAATATAAGTTGTATGACAAACGAAATATTTTTATGACAAATCACATTAGACGTCCTTGTAAGCAGAGCAAATAACGTATTTAATATGTCACCCATAAAATAAAGTGGGTGATTAAATGACCACTGAGATTCTGTTATGTGGTTTTATGTCTGCTGGCGACCATTCCCATAACACAAGGCGCTAATTAAACTATACTCTTATTAATACACCCGACATAATAAATAATCGCGATAAACACCTCCCCCTCCTCGTTTCCGCGATAAAAATTTATTGGTCCGATATCCAAAACCGTTTATAGTAGTTGAGCATTCGAAAATTTATTAGGAATATATACTGCGACCTTCATTTATGTCCCATGCTAAGCAAAATACATCGGTACAGTCGTTCAAATGTATTAAAAGTATAGTAGCGCGGGATTATAAATAAAAGCTAATCTAATCCAATAAAGAAAACCAGTATATAATATTGAATGTCAGTCAGTGAGCGAGCCGTCCTTCGAGCTAATCGATCTGTGACCATTACAATGTTACACGGACTGGTGCTATACCGCGGCGTCACACGCTCCGTGGCCGCTACTACAGCAGGAGCATTCACTATCGCTCAATAACTATGAATCAAAAATCACATTAAGCACAGCGACACAACATTTGATACTATTGTGTTATCCGTAATGATGTCATTAAATTTTCTTCTAAATCAATGTTTGTGAAGGTCATCAATTATTCAAACATCAAAGGTCGATAGTCGTGTTTGTTAGGAGCACACATGTTGTGTAACTTGGCAATCACGGGGTCCCGTTAGTTAGTTTAATAGTAGTAGTTTATGATAATCCGTGGACTAGTCTAGTGGATGTTGGAGTCGACCGTCCGAGGGATAGTCTCGCATGTATCTAATACCATCAGGTGGATCGCGTGTTGAGGAATATTGATGAGGTGCCGTCGGGGAAGTGAATTAATTCACATTGAACCAAAGGGCATCAGAAGCTATTTGTGCAATATGTTGATGTGATCGGAATACACGGCCGCGATTTACCTTGGTCCAGTGATCTAGACCTTTAGTGTAACGGTGTCGACTAGTGCGTGTATAGAAATAGGTTATATATTCACTAACGAAATTATTCGGCAAGATAGTGTTATTATATTAAAGCATACTTATAATATGGAATGTCTGACTAATCCGCTGAAAGCATATTATACGTTAAGAGACTATTCGAATAAACAAGTGAATATATATGTAAAGCAAATTATGATCAATCGGGATAGTACCGTACCAACGGTACGGGCTCATAAATATTTAACGCTTTCAGGTAAACAAAATCGTACTGCTCATGACGTACAAACAATAATTTTAACTTGGCGTTGAATTAAAATGTCACAAACACAGCAGTACATGCTCAGCTTGAAATATGAATGATGCAGTGTGGAGCCGCACTCGAATTATAAATAATCAAAATTCTGTTTGATCGCTACATGTTCATTTATAATAACTAGCGTCACGAGTAGTGTACTGTCCCGCTGTAATCAGCGTGTAGTCTATATAATCCACAAAATAATATGTCGTAATTCGCAGGTATCACAGATGAGAGAGAAGCGGAAACAAGTATAATGTGTGTACGAATAAAATGTATAATACGAAACAGTGAGCAGTCATCGCGAGTGGTTTTAAATGTAAAGACAATGTACGTGTGAAGTCAAAGACGACGTCGTCTCAGGGGGAGGGGGGGTCGCTGGCGACCACGACCAGCGATGGTATGGACTTGGTAGTGGCCAATGACAGCGAGGAGTGGTGGAACGCGACGGAGCCGAGCGGCCCGGACCTCTACAACTTCTGGGCCTGGAGCATCGTGGACGGCGGGCTCATGGTGCTCATCATCAGCGGGAACACGCTCACCGTGCTCGCCGTCACCATGAGCCGCCGCCTGTCCTCGCTCGTCTCCAACCAGTTCGTGCTCAACCTGGCCGTGTCCGACCTCATGGTGGGCCTCACGCTGCCCTACCACCTGGTGTTCTACCTCGACGACGACTTCGGCAAGATCAAGTGGTCGTGCTTGATGAGGTTCATACTCATTATACTCGCCTGCCTCGCCTCCATCTACAACATCATCGCCATCGCTGTGGACAGGTGAGCGAACGCGACTCAACCGAGATACTATGTCATGCGCTCACGACATTACCCAAGTTTGATGCTTAATAAATTACATGACACGCTAACTTTGATCGATTGTCGTATGCTTGTATTCGAAATAGCGACTGGGTAAATATAGAATTAATATTTCATTTTTAATATTACAGATACATCGCCATCGTGCACCCGCTGCACTACAGCCGGTACATGACCAAGCTGGTGACTCGCCTCTTGATGAGCACCACGTGGACGGTCGCCGTGTGCATCAGCTGTATACCCATGTTTTGGAACGATTGGCACAGCGGCGTCAGTTGCGAAATGAATGTCGTGCGTATTGATAACAACTATACTTTAAAAAATAACTGCGAAATGTTTCGTCCTTATGTCACTAATATAACAACGTTATCCTGCGTAGGATGCATTATAAAAATATATATGAGCCGAGAGCGTGATAAAATTATTATTAAAATAGATTATGCTCCGATAACGGATAGTAGTATCGAATGAGATCAAAGTTATCACAACACAACAATGTTCAATATAGAAAACAGCGTGTGACTATATCAATTATTGATAGAAAATACAATTGAAATCCACAGTAGCAGTCATAAAACAGAGATTATTGATAATAAACAATATGTAGGACTTATTATAAATGTACAGTTTTGATGTGATTTGTAATATACATATGTATAGTGTGGATGTTTCTAATTCTTCAGTGAATATAATTGCAGGTGGTCCCTAAGAAGTACACAACGAGCATCCTGGCTCCGATGTTCTCTCTCATCTGGATGGTCATGTTCGTGCTGTACTGGAGGATATGGAGGGAGGCCACCTGCCACGCGCGGAGGATGAGGGCCAACACCTGCTGCCCCTCCAGCGCTAATGACTGGAAGAGCATCCAGGTACGCCGCGAACTACTCAGAACTGACCGATTAATTAAGACGCCTCTTAACTATTAACTATTAGACGATTATGTTAACAACTAATTTCATTCGTTTCCTAAATGAGTATGCTCTGTTTTTAATAATTCGCTTTAAATTCAATACAATCCTATCACGTAATGTAACGTTCAATTCCAGGTAGTGCTCCTCGTCCTCGGTTCCTTCTCTATCTGTTGGATGCCGTTCGTGGTGGTGTCGTGCGCACAGACGTTACCCATCGTGGGGCTCCACAACCCTATAGTGTACCGCCTGACGTCATCCCTCGCCATGTCTAACTCAGGAATAAACCCCATCATATACGCGTGGAAGAATGCCGGATTCCGAGCAGCATTTTCGAAGCTATTGCGCTGCAAGCGTCCCGACACCTCCGAATACAGGGGCTCCCCGGCTCCAGAGAGGAAGAGGGGTTCGGTGGCCCTCCGTGAGGGGTCCATCACTCGGTCCACACCCGGCGGAGTGTCGACCAGCGGGGGAGGGAGACCGGCTCGGCTGATTTATGTGGAACGTGAGAGCGATACGGCTCGGTGTCGCATCATCGAGAACGCCGGGTACATAGACTCGGAGCGAGGGGACAGCAACCCCTCGTACGCGCCGGACGGACCCACGCCCGTCCACAAGCCCGGCACCCGCCCGCCAGACGTGGTGTAGTGTACAATATGGAATGACGAAACGTTCAGTGGGGAACGCGAAACGCTTCTAGTATTTAAAGTTGTTAGTGGATGTAGGTACTTCGGTCGCATTTACCTACCCGTTCAAATCTACGCTCAAGTTTGTAAAAGCTTTATTGTTATATTTTCATTCAGAGATTTTAATGAGTTCCCTGCCATATGGAAATATAAATATTTAATAAACATATTCTGTCATCGTTGTGATGAAATTACCAATGATACTAAACTGTTCGATGTAAATTAAAAAATATATTATATGACAAAATAAATACATTATTTATGTTTAGTAGATAATAAGTTTCCAAGAATTATCTTTTATATTTCTAAAAATTATAAGTATATCTGAAGATTTATGGAGTAATATAATTTTATTGCCATTAGAATTTAATAAAGATAGATTTGTTTGGTAAAATAGTATACATCTTAAAGAGTATCTCAAAATCTAATAAAAAGAAATAGAAGATAGATGTAAGAAGGAGATCTGGTTTCTTTTTTTCGATATACACGGATTCCAAAATAGTTATACAATGAACGTTTTTCAACAAATATATGAACTATACTCCAGCCACATTTGACCTGGAATTTTAGTAAACAAACTATGAGTCATCATAATTAGGGTTGATACTTGATAGGTACACTCTTAATAAAAAATTATAATTATTATAATTACAACTATATTCATTACACAATTTCCTGTTTAAACACAAAAAAAATAATTTAATATAGAATCCAAAAATTTTATTTAGCCGGTCAATACATAATTTATATGAAAATTAGCTTAAAATAAAAGTTTAAAAATCTTTAATTACCATTTACCACTATAATATTACTACAAAACTAACAAGTAACAACCCTATATTTTAATACTGAAATAAAGAAATCACAGGTTTGTAACATTTGGAGTGTTTTTTAAGAATTAATGTCAAATGATTTATAAGACGCTATTAATTATAATCATAATAAATATTGTATTTGTATTTATAATAAAAATATATACTAATACACTACCATACCAATAGACGTTTTTCCAGTATAATCGACTTTTTCCAGTATTAGAGCAATGGTAATCTCAAACCTCCCATTGACCCATTCAAATCATTCAAATATACACAAAATTTAATCTAGATGAGTCCTGTCATTTGGGAGGCGATAGATAAAGTTAATAAAGCAAATTATATAACTAAAAAGTAATTTCTGATATCATTTTCAAATATGAGATATTATTTTTGAGATCTACATTATTCCAAATGATCATAAGTATCTATTATAATTATAACCAAGAATGCGCTTAGTCCTTTGTCTTAAATATTTTATTATTAATCATCAATTTTATTTTTTATTAACATCAAAAATAATTCTTGTATATATTTCTAAAAATGTTTTGAGCATCTGCCTGACGTTGGTTGCTAAGCAACCCTTTGTTATTAAACATTCCACATCAAATTTGGCTGGAGAATAGAAACATAGTTTTTAATTTTATGTTCAACTATATTTAGCTAAAAACAATTGTGTTGTAAATGTAATTCATTTCTGAAAAGTTATTTTGACATGGCAATTAAAATGTTCCTTACATTTAGAAAACAAATATTTAAAGTTTAAACTTTACTTATTGCTATAATTAGAAGAAGAAATATACTTTATTGCACTCAAAATCATAGGAAATAAAAATAATTAATGAACTTTCTTCCGAGTTTTCACATTTCTAACAGATTTTAGTGTGGCATAATTTGCTAGCTTATAGAGTAAAATCGATATTCAAAATATTAGAAGATCATTGACATGTTAGACTTTCCAAAGAAATATAAATTCCTAAACATTAATTTAAGATTTTTTTTCTTGTATGTTTTATCTATTAACTTATTTAATCAGATTTCCATAATCATTTCATAAAATGACACTTCAATTTTAATATATAAATATAAATTGAATAAAGCGAGATCAAAACAAAGTAAGGGTCTAACACAAATTTAGAAACGAGTTTATAAACTAAGAAATATTGGTCTTTTAAACTTTGAATACAGTGGCGCCATCTAGTTGAATGAACAGAAACTATTACAAGCAAAGTTCGACAAGAGTTGACATATATGAAGATGGCGCACTTTATAAAAGTCAATATTTGGTGGTAATATGAATTTATCTTTATTTGTCTTCACATTTATTCCTGTCTGAAGAGACAAGCACAAAATAATACTTTATTTCAATAGCGATTCAATATTAGTGTAAAGAAAGAGACCTACATAACAACATACTTCTACTTTTCATATCTTTAACAATTTTATTATTTCATATTTCATTATAAATAAGAAATAACACTCCCAAGTATGTTTAGGAGTTGTTATTAAATTAATAAGTTTTGATAAGAACAGGTCATCCCTAGAAAGGCATTAAAATTTAAAAGGTAACGTTACGTAACAAAACGAATACGTTATGAAATAATACTCAAACACTTCAAGCAAAAAATTATGAAATTAATTTGAAAGTGTTTTCTTTAATGGTGATGTTATTGTAGTTCAATTCTCCAATAAAAAGTTTGTTAAAACGCAATTATTGTTTAAGTGTCATTGTTGAGTTGTATTAAGAAGCCAGTCGGCACATCAAGGACTCACCTCGACTCCGGTCACTCCGAGCGCCGTCACTATGTTGGGCGTCATCCTGAAGGGCACCTTCTCCGGCACACGCAGCGTCTTCCCTTTCTCGAAGCACACATTATAGTCTATATGCACCACCTCACCCGAAGTCAAGTCCACGAGCACGTTATCCAGATGCCTATCGCCTAGCCCGATGATGTACCCTATCATGCTCATGACGGCCACCGAGTAACTGTACCGGCGCGTCATTTGCCACCACTGCTCCGGGTTCAGACTACTACACCACAGTTCCCTCCACAGCAGATCCTGAGGTGTCTCGGCCGACAGTTCTTGTAACACTTGCTTCAGTATAGGAACGGGCCACTCCTTTCTATTCTCAGTAGATATTCCCGCTTCAAATAACAGGGGATAGAGCTTGTTGTAGAATAGTTCAGAGGGACGTAACACGTTGACAGTTTTGCTTGTTTTCGTAGACTGAATGACTGCCTCGCGGTTTTGCCAACGTTTATATAACGCAAAAAGCGGTGTCACGTTGTCCACCCAACTTATTAATCCCGATCGAGGTCCGAGAGGTATGACGGAGTAGTGTCTTGCTCTGTAAGTCTGATTGTCGTTATTTTCGGAGTCCCGAGCTAGCATAGTGTTCGTGATCGATAATAATTGCATTATCCTTTCATCCAGATGCAAATCTTCTAATCCCTTAAACAAATAAGTGTACGGTTTTCCGTTCGAACCATAAAACACCAATTTTTTCGGTCTTGTCTTAGTTGGTAAAATAGAGACATTGTTCTCAATTGATTTGATTGTAATCCTCACCGTACGTTGATTCGTATGAAGGCCGGGCATCGTGATGACTGTATTCTTCATTTCAGCTAAAACCGGACTTATGTCCGACATTTTTAGAATGTAAGAAGTTCTTTTGTTTACTTTTTGTTGTAATTTAATTTGAAGTTGTTTTAAGGACGCCCAGGATTCTTGTGGCTTTTCAGGATTTTCAGGATTCTTCAATTTATCAATAACGTCGACTATCATAGCCTGAAACTTATTTTGGAAAGCGACTTCATGTGGAGTTTCTGGTTTAGCAGATGTTATGTGATTGAGCTGTTCTAAAACAAACACGATGGGTTCGAATATAATTCGGTGTTTTTCCTTTATTAATTTCTCTTTTTCTTCTGCAGATAAATTTGCATTGTTCTTTACTTTAGCGATTTCAGTTTCTAGTTGACTCAGGCGTTTGGTAAATTCTGAATGATGTTGTACCAGAGTGCCAAGACAAAGTTCATCCCACAGAAGATTGATTCGTTGCAATTCCTTTACCAGTAACTTAACTTCCAAGATAGTTTGTGGAGCTTGCTTTGCTAATGTTTCTACCATGTCCAAGAAACAGGAATTTAATTCATTATTTACTTTATCACTAGAAGAATCCTCCAAGTCTAAGTTGTCATCATCACTGTCAGCGTCTTCGTTGGATAGGAATGACTTCGGCACATGTAGCTCCGTTAGACTATTCTGTTCATTTTCAACTGCCCCAACTACTGCCGGGAATGTGATAAGATGTGGGGTGTCTTCCGCTAACCGGCACAATAAATCTGACACACACTTTCTGACATACGTTTCCGGATGATTGAGTCTAGAAAATAGTTGTGGAATGATGACTTTCCATGGCTGAGTAGGTGTGTTTGCTAAGCCAGATTCTAGCACTGTTTGTAGCTCCATAGCGTGTTTGACAATCAGTCTAAGAAGTCTAAGTGTTGCGTTGACAACAGCGTTTTCTCCACTATGGTTAATATAGTCGGAGGCACATATTAATTGCAAAAACTTGAAGTACGCGTCTGCTGACAATTCGAAATAGGAAAACACTCGCTTTTGAGCTTGACGCCAAATATCCACTAGCAACGCGAGGTGTTCTGGAAACGCGTTGTTCAAGGAGGGGACAGTACGCAATTGGTTTTCTATCATTTCAGATGTGTTTATCTCATTCCAATCGATATCTTCTTCATCACAAGTGGCTTTAGTTTTTGACAAAATCTCACATACTGCTTCAAAATCTTGCTGAGAGCATCCCATCATAACACTTTGTATTTGTAGTTTATCGTTATCAGTAAGTTGTTCTCGAGTTTTAGAACTAAATTCTACCATCTTGCGACCCCATCTAAAACACCAAGCGGCAAAGCTTGCCCATGCTTTGGCCAAGCCTGGACATTGATTGACACCAAATTGTAACAATTTTCCAACTGCAGAATCAGTAAGGGGAATAACATTTTCGGATATGTTATTATCAACAAGTCCAATCTCTGGTAGTGCTTGCACCAGTTTCGTCAAAGGAGTGTCATTTTCTAATATATGTTCATTTTCATTTTGTACCCATTTAGATAAAGTCAACAACATCCTAGTCCCCTTTTCCCTCAGTTCATAACTTTGTTCTCCCATAGCTAATCTTTGTGAAAATCCAAGAGAAATGCTCGCACATAAATTGATAGCTTCTGCCTTTGATTCTTCATTAACGTATGTCACCTTACAAAGTTCTGTCAGCGCACTTGCATTATTTAAGGTCCATATATCTAAGTCATAAGTATTGTTAGACATGGTAAGAACGTCTCTCAAGTCTTCCAGTTTTTCAATATTCAAACAAGCTTGGAATGCTGAATTGTTTTTAAAATGTTTTAATAATTCCCTCTTTGCCATTTCGAAATTTGTATGTTTCCTCGCACTTCTTATGACGTCAAGCCTAAGACATTCATTATAGTAAATATTTTCTTCAGACATATTTAGTTTTGTGAAATATTGATGCCACCACAGCACGCGAGCTAGATTTTTCATTTCTGTGCCATAAACATTTTCTTTGAGAGCTGACGGTTTAAAAGGGTTGGTAATTGATTTCCCATCCTTAAGAATATTCATCAAACCATGGTTTGCTAATTGCATTACTGCTACATCTTTAAGGAAATGTGTGGCGTTGGTTCGCATAAATTCTTCAGCACTGGTATTTAACAGTTCTTCACAATTCTTAAGTAAAGAGTTGTATTTGTCACCATCGTTATTATAAGACAAGTTTATTGCCGTGTGTACTAAGGTCGTTTCTACCTTATCAAGCAAACCTTGAAGTGAACATGAATTTTTTGACAGTTCATTGGATTCCTCATTCAAAACATTCCAGTTTGAGAGCTCAGGCATATCACGAGTATCTTCAAACGATTTTAATTCTATGAAAGAGTCCCACTGCGAACTGCTCCTGGAGTTTGTCATCTCTTTCCACTCTTCCATATCCTCCCAACTTTGTATATTTTTGTAACTTTCGTATATTTGCTCATCAACAAACTTATATAATTTTGTATCCGATTGAGCATTTTCAGTATCATCCTTAGTTTCTTCTGCTTTAGAGGCACAGAGTAAGGTGTAAAAGTTTGCAGCTGATTCGTATCTAGAGTTAGCCTGTTCTGCTGCACCTTTAAGCCACAATAGTTTTTGTTTAAAAGTTTGCTTAACCCAAACATAAAGCCCTCGTATCACTTCTGGTTCTTGGATCTTGATTAGAGTGCGTGCGACGTTCATTACGATGGCCTCTATATCGATGTTAGAGCCCGATTTTGCGGCATTTTGTAGTATAAGCGAAGCATGATAAATAGAAGCTCCATAATGGCCCCCATACACACTAACGGCGAGTGCTGCCGGTCGTACTCTGTTTTGCCATTCTCGACATGTTGCCCAGTTCGTGTGAAAAAATGTTTTCACCGGCTTCGCGACGGCAGGTAGAACTGTAGCTGTTCCTTCTGCAGCATTGTAAGTATATTTCTCAAGAAACATCATAAATTCTATTAACCACCTTGCTCTCGTCTGCTCTGATAGAACTATTTCAATAAGTTTCGAACAATCAACTGCGACATATTTTGTTTCGTTGGAGGATATTTCTCTTGCAATTCCCTTTAGCGCACCCTCTATTTTAGTAAATGTCTCCTGTGGTTTTCCCAATACAGTTCTTAACTTTAAAGATATGCACGTCTGAGCCACTTCTGACAAAGCCCAACTTACACAGATGGATGAAAAATTACTCACAAATTGTCTGAAAAATAGTAAACTTGTTTCATCATTATCGTCACTCTGAAGCGGCCAGTAACATATGTATATATCTTGTAAGAAGTCTTTAGACTCATTGTTGGTGTCCAAAATAGTATCCATTATCTGTTTAAAATGATGACCCGACAGAGTTGAAAATGATCCTTTCATGAGGTATTCTTTAAATGTATTAATTTTTGCATCACAGTTGACAGTCAAATTGGTATTCAGTTTACGGCTCAAGAAGACCTTCACAGTTTGCTTATCAAATTCCTGTTGTACTATATCCCATGGAAGCTCAAATAAAAGTTCTTTACATATTTTGCTCAGGCCTTTATTGGTATTATCTATATGCAATGTACATACAACAGCTATGGTTTTCAGTAGAACCAGGTTCCATACCATGCTTTTATTCTTAAGTAAAAAATGGAAATTCTTTATAACAAGCAAAAACAATATCACTGTTGAAACTGTGGGCCAGTGCAAGCATGTTTGTTATCAAAACATGAAAACATTTTGACATTCCGACTATTGGCAGATATTTATCTAATTGGACAAAAATATCCGCTATCCATGTGAGTACAAGACATAAGGTTTCATCGGAAACTTGTTCATCCAAAACAAAATTGAGGGTGTTCATAATTACAGCAAGATGGCCTGAAGTGGGGCTTGAACTGGACACTTCTCCAATATTCAAATTTGATAATCCAAACAAGTCATTGGCCCTCGGTTGTGAGTTGGTCACTAAGTCACTCGATGCTATAAAATGGTTATTCTTTTTACAATGTGAGTACAGCAGGTACAGTATTGCATATTGTAAAGCAGGTCTCTCTTTCATCAGAACTTCATCATGGGGGACCATCTTTATAGCGAGTAATTCTAAAATGCTAGGTTGCAATGCCCACATGCCAATAATTGAATTACTTGCATTTGCCAGTTCTGACAAACATTGTAAATAGAAGATAATGTTCTTTTCAGCATCATCCTTACTTAATTCTTCTGAGTATTCTATTGGTATAATGTGTACTTCAGGTAAAATGATGGAGAAGGATATTTGAATATCAATAAGCACATATTTGTATGCTTCTTGCAGTAGTGGGATATTTTTTAAATTGAGCAGGTTACTATAAATAGATGTCAATCCATTCAGAACATCCAATTTATCAGTGAAACGTAACAAACGCAAATCAGATTTGGGACCTATTGTTTGTGTTATGAATTCAATAGGTAAGTTAGACGCTATCTCCTTTATAGTTGTTGAAATTAAATTTATGACACTGAGACAGATATTCTCCTCTGTTCCCAAATAATTGTCCATTTCCAAAGATATTAAGTCAAACAATGATGTCAAGCAAGGTGAGGACTTTAATTGCAAGTGTTTCAGGAGTAATATGACACATTCATTACCAGCCAGTATGAGTTCTGATTCCACCTCCTCCTTCATTATTTCATTCAATACTTGCAAAATTTTTGTCAAAGAGTCTGTCAAAAATGTCCAAGACACTGACTGGGATACAGTAGGACTCAACAGGTTCCCTAGACTTTTGACAACGGTGTTAAATACATTCAGAAACGAAGCAACCTTCTGCATACAATCTTCATGAGATTGGACGTCTGTATCTTTATCACATTCATTTGAGTCCAAGTCATTACTATAAGCCACCATGTCCTCTACAAACTGATTCAACAGATTAACTGAAAATGACACATCAGCCTGCCAGTGACGACTCAATTTATATAAAGACTGAAGTGCAAATTCCTTTATCTTTTTAGACTGTGTGTTGTCAACATGCCAGCCCACTAAGATATCAACTGTGTCAACAAAATGATTTGCAAAGTAGTCAGGATATGAGTTGGACACCTCTATGATGGCATTTATAGCCGCCATGAACACGTCAGTTGATTCTGTGCCCTCAATAATAACTTGAAGCTTGTCCAAGGTTAGTTCTGCATAGTCAGCAAGGCACGGGGCATGGTAATCAATCTGGAAGGTTTCAACAAATGATAAAACAAGCAGGTGCCTGATAGGAGTACTGTGAACGGCGTATGCCGCAACCACCCAATCTAAATGTTTCTTAAAATCTGGACCCATTACGTATCCAATTCTTCCCAGTACGGCGGTTGCACTTTCCTTAGTTTCGGGACTGGGAGCATCGTAAAGAACGTCCAGCAACGACTCCACTAATATGTCGTATGATCTTCTGATGTAGCGTACATTCTCAGCCAACATGACAGCTTCTTGCAGCTTACTGCAAAGTGCAAGAGACTTCTCAACGTCAACCTCGGCGCATAGACGGCGCAAGAGCTTCGAAATCCGTGGATCCTCAGGTAAATTGACTACCATATCAGATCTGTCATAAAATTTGTTGTTGTTACCCTGCCACCAGCTGTCGTTGTTCGATCCTGCTAGCGGTTCGTGATATTTATAGGAGTTTTCATCGCGATCAGTCCGTGGCGGGAAACCGCCGCGACCTCTGTTCCCACCTCTTCCGCTGCCTCTGGAGTGTCGGAACTCAGTGACGCGGCCCCGGGAGCGATACCGCGAGTCTCTCTGACCCCCGAACGTGGAAGGAACATCGTATGAACCAACATAACCTCTGACCTTATCATCCGTTGTGTTTTCATGTCCGATTTCGTCTCTGTCAGGACCGTCAATATTCTCCGAAGATTTAGAATTTTTAACTTTACTATTTGCAGTGGTGGATAGCATTACTAGAAATCGTTTTAAAAAGATTTATAAGATAACACATTGCCGTAGAATAATAATAAAATCCGCTCAAAACTAGAGAAACAAACGCTTTTAGTTATTCATTCGCCAACATAGACAAATAAGAAAGTTATACAGAAAATAAATCTTTGACTGTCACATTTATCGCAATAGATTAAAAAAATCTCATCCTAATATATTCTATGGCCCGTACTACAGATATGTAATCATAAATTTAGGAGACCAGACTAAAATTCGACCAACACGTAGACTCGTAATGAAAATGCAAGCTGATAACAGCAAATTTTACAGCCAGTCGTTCACTGTTCAGGCTCTAACTCTTTGGAACGCCTTACCATTGAGCATTCGAGTGTCGAAAACCTTACAGGCTTTTAAAAACTCCGTAAAGAAGTTATATCTCTCATCACAGTAATGATGAAGACATGATTATGACAAATATTTAATTCCGTCATATATGTATGTATTATGTATTAATGTATTTATATGTATGTTTTTGTATGTATGAATGTAAGTATGTATGTATGTATTTATTAATATATGTATGTATATTATTGAATATTTATTACTATAATTTTAAGAATATTTAATATTGCACCACCCTACGCTGTCTTCCAAACGCAATCCTCTTACCCTAAGTAGTTTGGAAGAAATGGCTAATAAGCCATAAGGCCGCCTTTTGTTTTACCATTAGTTTTTAGTATGTATTTTTCTGTAATTGTTTGTATTGTAATTGTGGTGTACAAAAAAGAGTTAAATAAATAATTATAAAAAAAATAAAGTGAACAAAGTATAAATATTTTTATTTTACCTATAAGACTATACACGCTTAAAACAATAACAAAGCATACCAAACTTTTGATATTTTAATAAAAACTGAGGATTATATTGAAATCTATTATGATTTCAATATAATTTGGAAAAATTCTTGGATGTTATAAATATTTATGTATTTAATATATTTATAAAACAATTATTTATCTTTGATGTTATACTTTCCTTTAAAAATTAAAAATATTAATTTTTGAAAATTTATATTACTGTAATATTCCTTTTTTATGAATTATTTTTTATTAATTTAAATATATGTATGAAAAAGTCTGACAAAAAGTATAATTGCAATTTGCAGTAGACTGTAGACGGTCTATTAAATAGACAGCTGACATACAGACAGTTAGTTGAGTAGACTATATTCTCAAAACAGCGTGGATAATGAACGGCTAAACCTAAACCTTTTAAAAAATATTCATTATCACGTACTCTGTTTAAGCTTTCTTAATTTGTAATAAGTTTAACCCTTTTAATCAAATATGAAGTCAACGAAAAAAACACACGATTTTAAAGGTAACGAAAATTAAAATTTCTTCTTTATTTTTTGCTCGTTATATTTGTATATTTACTACAATAGTATTTTTTTATTACTTATTTCAGCTCTGGAACTGAAGTTCGATAAAGATTCAGTATCTCCCCATGTCATTTATTTTAAAGAACACACAGTCAGAGAGCACACCGCTGATAAACCTTCAGGGCGCACGTTGTTTATAATCAACGTACCCCCTTACGCCGATGAGAAAGGTTTGACCAATGCATTCCGTGAAGCTGGAAAAGTAGTCTCAGTAATTCTAACTTCGAAACCTAATTCAACAGAAACAAAAACTGACACATTCTTAGATGAACCTACAAAACCAACATTTAAAGTATGTTATTTAGTATTCAGTAAAGTAGCTGACTTAGATAAAGCACTTAAATTAACTGAACTGCAGCCTATGAACTCAAATGAACATCAAATCAAAGTGGGTATATCAAAATGGATAGAGGAATACAATAATTCTATAGAACATCCTAAAGCTTTGAAGTCTAAAATAGAATCCTTTATGCAAGACTATGATAAGAAAATGGCTGCACAACAGGAGCAAGAAAAGGAATTAGAAAAAGCAGATGACGAAGGATGGGTCACAGTCACTAAGGGAGGCAAAATACAAAGCTTTGCTCGGACGGAAAAAGTTAAGAATAAAATAATGGAGAAAGAAGAAAAAAATAAGAAGAGAAAAGAATTGAAGAACTTCTACACCTTCCAAATCAGAGAGTCCAAAATGAAACACATAGTGTCCCTACGACAAAAGTTTGAGGAAGACAAGAAGAAAATAGCACAAATAAAACAAAGCAGAAGATTTAAACCATTTTAATAAACATTTTACAAACTACAGTGTCTTTTAACCATAACATTATTAAATGAGAGCCTTTGGTTTAGATTGTGAAAAGTCTTGAACAGAAGGAGAACTGCGACATTAACATAAATATTGAAGGACATTGAAAAAGCTAATGACAGAAAATTCAAGGTCAGGGAAATGAAATGTAATGGTTCTCGTGTCTACTGCTTTGTGTACTTGTAATCCAATGTCATGTGCGCATATCGGATTATAACTTGCTGTGTACCTATATAACAAAATGTCTTTTATGTTGACGCTTCTTTACTTCACATCTGTAGACATTTTTTTTCATTCTACTCCCTCTAATGTATTTATTTATTTATTTCATTTATTTATATATTTGTAAAAACTTTACAATAAAAACGTTGACGTCCACACTAGGCTAGGCCTGTATCGTGGACATTGATTCATTTCAACGATTCAGTAAAAGAGAGAGTTTACAGACTTTTTCGAAATCAATTATTTCTTCTTTCCTTCGAATGGCACCCCACTTAGAGTTATTTTTGTTTTGTTCAGGATCAAGTCCCAGTGAAATGAGCGACGCATATTGCCACTTTTTTATTATGCTTCGTGAGAATTTGCTTAAATGTTGTACAAGTACTGCTGGTAGTACTTGTGCTCCTTTGATGTAATGGCTTTTCCAAGCTTGATTTTATGCCCCCAGCTTTTTACAGTGCAGATGTAAATGATGTGGTAATGAGGCCTTCATGTTCCAGTATCCCTAGCGATGACTTTCCAGGGAGACAATTTGGTTATACTGTCTTTGACTCATTGATCAACCCAATAATAATAAATTTATAATAATCATTTATTTCAGATCATATTACATAGATCCATATAGTGTTAGTATGTTACAAATTAAACTTAATAAATGCGTTACTCCCAGTTTTCGTGTCGTCGCCGCTTTTGCCTCCCACTCGCGCTGTCTCATCTCCCTCTTTTGTCTCTTGGATGGCGCTTATCGAAGCTGCACCGAAGTCACTGGTCTCTTTTCGAGGCTGTTGTAAATTGCATGAGTCGAGCTTGGCTCGGAGAGGGATTCTTCTATCCCGGATGAATGGATTTTTCCTCGGTATCCGTATTGCCGTTCATTATTTCCGGATACTTTTCTTCGTCTGGGAATGTATAGTATCCGTTCTCCGCTCTCGTGGACTTGGACTACGTAACGAACAAGAAATGTTTCTTTTTCTAAGAAAATACTCTCCTAGTTTGCACATATATTTTACGCTTTTATAATTTGTTTCGGCTTTATGCCTATGCCTTCCCAGAATAGCATCAGTGCATTCTGTATCTCCAGAGAGACCCTCGTTAGCCCTCCCCCTCTCCCCAGACAGCCAAGAACAGAATCCTGCCATCCCTGACCGTCTGACTCCCGGGGCTCTACCCCAGCCCGGGCCAAGACCCACAAGGAGGTCAAGCCCCCCCTCCCCCGTGACTGATTGCACCGAAATACACCAGTGGTTCCTGAGACATAACAATCTTAATAGACTGCTGACGAGTAAATTCAGGACATGCTCTTTCATTGGCAAAATGCATACCATTGCAATATATGCATTTTGAATTCTCATTGGTAATATTGCACGTTTCTCCTGGGTGGTCATTAGAACAGTAATTGTAACATCTGGGCTTAGACCGACATTGATTTTAAATATGGCCATTTTGCAACAGTTGTTGCACTGAATTGTAGAGAATTTATAAGTCTCAATGGGACGGGATACTAAAAATGTAAATATTTTTGAAGGGACCATTTTTCTTCTTAATGTCAGTACCACAGACTTAGTGGGAATCCCAGAGGAAACGCCCTCTAAAGACACCAGCTTGCGAATTAGTCTTCTTGCTTTCAGAACAATTTCACAACCGTTGGAAGTGGATTCAGTGCCTTAACAAATTCGTCTATTGACATTTCTACGGTTACATCTCTGTGACTTTTTTTTCCTTATAAAGTATACAATACTTTATTCAATTTACAATGTAGCCTATTGACTAATATGTAAATAAATTTGACCTAAATTACTACAGTAACATAATATGTTTTAAGAATGTGTCCAATACACGTAGGGGAACTCGGGGCGGAACTGGGTACCTAACCTTTGGTTACAATTTATGAGAGTTTGAATGAAACAACACCATTATTTGGCAATTTGAAGGTTTATTTATTTATTTTATTACAAAAATATTGAAGCTAAACTTATCTAAATTAATAATCACAATGAAAAATTTTTATTTGAAAAATAAAAAGAAATTTCCTATTCTGCCCCACCCCCTGGGGTACAATGGGATACGATTTGGGGCACGATGGGGTATCAACTATTGACACAGTTCACAAATTAGAACACTCTTATCATCGTCACTATCTATGCCAGCGCATGCCAAATGTGCCCATTTTTTACAAATGGAACAGGAACACCAGCCTTCACTTGACTTAGAGTATAAATCATTGCAATACAAGCAGATCGCCTCTTCTTCTTCCGAGTCTTCATCTTCAGTTTCGATTCTTATTTGTTTCTTTGACTTAATCTTAAATTCTTTGGTTTTTTCCCTTTCTTTTTTAACTTTGGTTTTTCTTTAGTTTTCATTCTTTTATTTAAGTTTTCTTTATCTTTTAAAATCAGTCTTTGTATAATTTTTTCTACTGTTTTTTCCTTAATATTTTGTATCTTTTTAATAGATTCCTCTAATTCAATCTTATAAGGTGAGGCGGTAAGGATTGCGGTTTTTCCGCGCTTCTTTATAACTCTTTTCATTCCAGATTTTATTTTTGGCAATGGAATCAGAACTTTTGGAGACGTAATTGAAAAATTTGCGTTGCTAATGGTACGAGGAGGACAATCGGGCAGCCATGAACATCCGGGTTTAGGATTTAGATAAACGCTCTCTGGTGGTGGAAGATCTTCGTCATTCGTAGGCATCAAATCATTATCTTGGACAGAAAAATTATTATTAATAGGTATCGGGTGAAATTGAGGTGTTTTGGTAGATGGCAGATCTTTAGGTATTTCAGTTCACAGTTACGAATGTACCAGGGTGCATTAACAATATCCCTAAGCACTTTATTTTGGAAGCGTTGTATTATCTGGCGATTGCTTTTACTGGTACAGCCCCATAGCTGGATACCATAAGTCCATACTGGCATCAAAACCTGTTTATATAGTATTGACTTTGTTGTGTACTGATACAGGAGATTTTTTCCCAAGCAGCTAGTACAGATTCTGGTAACGTATTTTTAGTTCCGATCTTTTCTCCTTGACGTCTACTTTCCAGCGCAGCTTTTCGTCTAGAGTGATGCCGAGGTATTTGGTTGTATTAGCGTATACTACTTGTTTATCATTCTTACAGGGAAATACTGTGGTCTCTTATTTGTAAAGTCAACATGGATGGACTTGCTTTCATTCAGCCTAATGCGCCATTTTTTTAGTCCAGGCGATTACTTCATAATCTCTGACTAAACCCATTCTTGTGACATTGTATGTTGTATATGAGCCTTGTATTTACATAAATCTAATATTTTATTGGTAAGAAAAGTATTGGCAGTCTGAGCCGATGAAAATTGAACAGAAATTCTGTTGCGGCCTACACTTTTAACACCATCTTCTACGATATTATTGATTTTATCAATATTTAAAAATTTACCAAAGGTTATTGGTTTGATGGAAATGCGAGATGAAGGGTCTTGGATTACGAGTGGATGTACAATGTGTTGGATTTAAGTTTTAATGATGTCACATGTGATAATATAATATATAAGTAAGTTTCTTAGTTTTCCTTGAACCTGTGGCGGCTGTGAAACAAATCCTAAATAATTGATAAGTAATTATTAATTAGGGGTTGGTTGAGGAATCCTCATCACCATAATTATAATTTTAGCATTTCAAGAGTGTTGGAGAGGATAGTAGTAAATTGATATTTATAGGAACTCCGGGATCCAGTGATAATGAATGAGGATTTACACCCATTTTGTAATACTGTAGATATAAAAAAATACAAAACATATTTAACAATATTATATTAGGCCAATACATAAACACCACAACACATAAACTAAATATTTAACAATATTCTAGCTAAAAACAATTCTTAAAAGTAAAACGAAATGATGAATTAACATCACCAAAGTTTCCCTCACATGTGTCAACCAAACTTCACTAGTTACTGTAACACTGCAAATAGTCTTCTAACTCTAATGTAAGAGCAGCTGTCAAATAGACTGGTGATGGCTCTTTATAATGATGCAGAGCAGTCTGTTCTCTGGTAAAGAATTCAAAGCGGCAAGGAGATTGTTTATATTTCCATACACACATCCGTTTGCAAGTGCTACTTGAACAGCCTGGCCAATTCGATCTAAACAGTCCTGGAAAAACATAAAATTGACCAGATTATATATAAATTAACTTATATTTTTATTCATAGTTTCTAAGAAATAATTTAGGTATAAAGAACTTTATTTCTCATGAGTTTTTTACATTCACTTAAAATGAGATACAAGGAACATTTGCAAGATAACAATTTTAACAAACTGGCCGTTGGACATGACAGGCTTGCTATATTTACTATTACAGCGAGGATATTAAATATTTTTTTAATTTACAAACCTGTAACCTATTGTCAGACTGGAATTTAACTCCACATTTTATTAAATTATGTGCATAGGCCTGCACTATTGGAGTCAAAGCAACAAGATGCTGTGCATTCACCGCCGTAGGAGGACCATGTGTTCTCTTGCCAGCACGTAAACTATGTAAGACTCCGAGGTGCAATTTGATATACAACTCTGTCTCCGATAGAGATTTACTTGGAACTGACTTTACAATACTATGTTTTTCTTCTTCAAGTTTGATTTTCTTGATAGGTATAGGATCAGTGTCAATGTCTGGAATTAAATCTATTTTATAGTATAAAATTTAGGACTTTTATGTAATTTAAGTTTCTTAGCTACCTTCGTCCACATAGAGTGGTGCGAGTGCACACCAGTGTATTAATCCAGCCAGAGGAGTAACAGCAGCCATTGGAATGGAGCCACTCGGCAGGGCAGCCGGGTTGAGTTGTGCCGACATACACAGAGAGGGATTTGTATAAACCTGAAATAATTCATATACAATATTTGGTTTATATTCAATATAATGTAATTGGTATTGTTTTCAAGAAAATAACTTACCCAAGAAGTAATTACTTCCAAGAGATTCTTGGGGGGCATTTTTTTAGGTTTCTGTATGTCATGAAGATATAACTCGGTGACAGCAGTTATAAAATTAGAAACAAACTGTGGAGCGTCTGTTGCTAGTGTCTTTAAAACATTCTGATTGGATGTGTTGAGGTAGAAGTGATCCCTAACAATATTCTCTGCTAGTTGCAGGGATTGTGAAGACGAACAACCCATTTGTTGGAGCCACACACCTACAGCCAGTAAAACCTTGAAAAATTAATATTAATAAATATTCTCACTTATGTAGTTTCTTTTTAATAAATTTTATTAATAATACTAACTGGTGTACTTGACGCCGATACGGCCATACTTGCTAGAATACTGAGAATTTTTAATTTTTTCTGACTCTCCTTGCCACCGAATAAAGATAGAAATATTGTATTTTTAGTTGTATCATTTGTACAAGCGCATAAATAATCGCATATAATATCAATGAGTTGTAATTCTTGAAGAGGATTAAGACCTCGACGTGGGTTACTTCTCCGATCGGTTTCACAAAATACGAATTCCGATATTATGTCCATTGCTATGTCGAGTTGTTTACTAGTGGGTGCCGCTCGGCCTACTAATAATTGTTCTGCAAATATCAAAGCATGATATAAACGAAACGAAAATTATAAAAGGTCAACTTGACAATATGAATATTAAAATTACCAATCTTAGTGAGCGCCTCTTTAGCACATGCTGGAAATTCAAATTTCCTCAAGGCATGTTTTAAATCTGATGCAGACATTTTAGGTAATCTGAAATCTCAATGCAAACCAATAACTAATAAATAAATATCGAATTTGTAAATAATAGTTACTTATGACATCTCGACTGCCAAATATAAAAAGTGTCAACAGGAAAACGTTTAAAAACAAATTTACCACTAACAAAGAATTAGATACATACGTACTCAAAGAAGATAGCTGACTAATCTCCTTCGAAAGAAATAGTTATTTATTTTCTCAACAATAAAAATTTATTCTTCTACAAGTGTGAGAAAAAATATTAAATTCCCATGACAAAAACAAAAATTTTCATTTATCGCGATAACTTAGTCACCACGTATGCTTTATATAAATACAGTATGTATTATAATTTTACGAACCCTTATATTGTATAAGCTTGCCTCGAGGCATAGGCCTCCTCCAGCTCTTGTTTTAAGGTCCCTGTTGGATACCATACAATTATTTGCTTTCATTATATTATGTCCTGACCAATACCAATCCATATGGTTTTTGTGTGTTGTTATATCCGCTACTTTTAACTTCTTTTTTTCAGTTCACTCCTTCCACCCGAGTCCAAATATCCTTCTTTCCATTGCTTTCTTTTTTTAAGTATTTTTATAGGACTGTGTGTATTGAACATGTCACATAGAGATTATTCAAAATTTCAATTTATTTTACATTGTTTTGAATCTATTAAAATGGTTTATTAATTGTATTAATAATAAGAATTATTTTTAATTGATTAACCTTTATAAGTAAATATGATGAAAATATAATAAATTAAAAAACTGTCTTAAATAATAATGACTAATAAAAGGCGGTTTTTGAAAATTGGTTTTGACACTGACATTCCATGCGTTGACTGACAATTATAAGTGACCTGTGACTATTTTCTTATTTTGTTTATAACGTATAAGTTAAATTATAATTATGGAAGTTATAGTGGCAAACGTGGATCATATAAAATTTGACATCGACTATGCTTTAGAGCAGCAGTATGGAGCCCTGCCTTTACCCTTTCCTGGAATGGATAGTAAGTTTAAAAGAACACAACATCATAACTATACAGAGACAGAAGTTACTCCTGATATGTTAAATAATGTTCGCTGTTCTATTTCAGAATCTACCGCAGCAGTTTGTGAATTCTACAGCCAACCTGGGGGATGTGGTAACGGGCCACAGTGCCCTTATAGGCATGTGAGAGGAGACCGAACAGTAGTATGTAAGCATTGGTTGCGAGGTCTCTGCAAGAAAGGCGACCAGTGTGAATTTCTACACGAATATGACATGACCAAGATGCCTGAGTGTTATTTTTATGCTAGATTTAATGCTTGCCACAATAAGGAGTGTCCGTTTCTTCATATTGATCCAGAAAGCAAAATTAAAGACTGCCCATGGTTGGTTAAAATATATAACATTCTCATATATTAAAACTATAAATTGTTCTGTAGAATGTTTCATTCTAGTTTCTCTTTTGCAGGTATGACCGTGGGTTTTGTAGACACGGTCCACATTGTAGACATCGCCATGTCAGAAGAGTTCTCTGTATAAATTACTTGGCAGGCTTCTGTCCTGATGGTGCAAGCTGCAAGTACATGCACCCGAGGTTTGAATTACCAGCTCCTCCGGAACAGACCAAGGATGCTAAGAGACTTCCCGTCTGCCACTACTGTTCAGAAGTAGGACATAAAGCTTCCACTTGTCATAAGATACCTCCTGATGTAAGTATACTATTAACCATACAAATTATCTAAATTTAATTTCTTTGAACAAATGTTAATTTGTGTAATATAAAATTGAATTCTATATTGTAATAATATCTTTATAATAATAAACATTTACAGCAACGAGAAGTAGCCCAGAAACAGGAGGAGGCTCGTTATAGAGCCTTGGGTTATGTGAAGCCTGCCGTAGATGGTGAAGAACTAAGATTACAAAGACTGATCCACAAGCCACTGGAGGAAGTGACATGTTTCAAGTGCGGTACTAAGGGACATTACGCCAACAAGTGCCCCAAAGGTCACCTGGCCTTCCTATCAAACCAACCTCCTCCCGGCAACCCCAATGTGTTTAAAAAACCTAACTAGTATAAGTATGTGAAGCCGAAGTAATGGCTTCAATGACAATTGTGTTCCAGTGGATGTGTTAAAACAAATAAAAGTTTACATTTCATACATATTAATGTTTAAGCTTCTATTCTGATCTTTAATTTTAATGTAAGAGACAGTCTGTTTAAGTTCAAATCATTAAATTGATCTTCCTGAGATTGCTATACATAATTCAGTTTTTGTACAGTTCTATCATGTTCATAGTTTGAAATTGTTTCAAACTAAAAATCATCCTGAGTTACAAATTTGTTATGGCGTTCAAGTTTGGATTCAATTTTTTGTTACAAAAACACATCTGAATTTGCACTGTAGGGTGAAACAGTAATCATCCTCACATTGTTTCAAACCAATAGATTCTATGTCGGAATGTATTTCAGTAATGTACTCACTAATCAGTTGTTTTATTTTTTCAAGCTTAAAACATTGTTTTACCAAGAAACAGGTCATTAGAATAATATTCTCTAAATTATAATATTAATAATGAAAAGATAAGTAACTATTATTTTCATGGATGTCAATATAAGTACATGGGTTCATATGGTCTTGGTATTAAGGATTATCTTGTGGCATTTGTAATATCTGTAAGAAATGTTCTTGCGATCTAGTTTTGAAGATGTATTAGTTTTAGGCAATCAGAAAATAGGAAATAAGCTATATAAACTTTATATAATGATAGCAAGTTTGTCACTTTCCTTGAGTGATGTTTCAGATATTCGTAGCTATTAAACAAAGATCCTATTTTGGCCAATTAATTAGCAATATAAAGGTTTATGCCTAGGAAATTAGGTGATATTATGAATAATAAAACACAAGATTAATCTACTCTAACATGAAAACCGTGATCATTGTGTGTTATCGATTCCCTTTTCAAAATTAAGCGCGTCAGTAATTGTTCACGTTCACGTTTACGATCACTAGTTAGGATCCATTCAAAGAGACAGTGTATAAAAATATAGTTGCCCTAAAGAATTTTATTAAAATATATTTATTTTATGAATATCGAAATAATAAGAATAATTACTTTATAGTTAATACGTGCACTTTGTTTACAAGGACATTCTATTTATATCTTTTATCATTTTAAGTGTAATTAAAAAAATGATAGAATATTATATAAAACAAAAAAATAATCTCATTTTTAATTTAGAATTGTGTTGTTTTTAACCCAGATTTTTAATAATACTTAATAGTAATTCAATCCTTCATTAGCACAATAACGTTGTGTCCAATATTCTGTATGTTTTGTTAATTTTTAACTAAAAAGGAAATATATCTTAGAAAAGAGATATTCTATTTTAATAAATTATTAATATTTAAAATTGTATTATTTAAGAAATGTTATTTCTGACAGTTTTCCTGAAATAAATTAATAATAGAACAATTACTATAATTTATAAGTGATGCCACTTCATATAAGAGATTAATAATTAATGTATATATTTCAATAATTTGTATAATACGTTTATGAAGATTTAAGAAATATTTTTCTATTAAGTAATAGTCTCTACTATGCTCATGTATTATCTGTTAGCATTTCTTATCTCTTTGATTTGAACGAACTTATTTTTAAGTTTTTAACAACTATTGTCAATTGTCAAATAGTTGTCGTTTTCATTTATAGCGTGAAGCGTCTTGTTGTGGTCGTATAAAGATACACGTGTTTTTAAAACCTAAAATTGATTTTCATTTTTATTAGTACAATTTAATAAGATCTTGACAAAAGAAATTTTGTCTCGTTTAGATTACTGCCTATTAACATACTTTTTATTGAACTTCCTCAGTGACGCGAGAAATCGCAGAGAGGTTCAGTAGATATTCAAAAGTGTAAAAGGAAGTACTTTTAAAATGGTAAGTTAAAGTAAATTTTAACGAATATGCTCATATTTTTGAAAAAAAATATATGTATTCCATGTCAAATGATGAAAATAGCACGTGTTATTTTTAGGTTATGTTTACTGTTTACCGCTGCCGGTCAGCGCGTCATTGATTATTAAAAAAATATTTAAACAATCTGTCGAAACAAATATGATTAACGTACATTACTGTAAATCATCTTGAATCTGAAAGGTTTAATTTCTAAGACCCTCGTGTGGCAGGCATCACTAGTATAACCTCACAATATCAAGCTTAATGTTGTAATATTGTTATTTGCAGGCTGATTCTGAAGCATCTGTCAATCCCAAAGCCTATCCTCTAGCTGACACGGCTCTAACAGCTAAGATTTTAAACCTCGTGCAGCAAGCGGCTAACTACAAGCAGTTACGCAAAGGTGCCAATGAGGCCACCAAGACCCTGAACAGAGGTCTGTCCGAGTTCATCATTATGGCGGCGGACGCCGAACCGCTGGAGATCGTTCTGCACATTCCAATTCTTTGCGAAGATAAGAACGTGCCTTATGTGTTCGTTAGATCCAAACAAGCGTTGGGTCGAGCCTGCGGAGTGTCGCGGCCCATAGTGGCGTGCTCCATCACCATCAATGAGGGCTCACAGCTCAAGCCGCAGATACAAAGTATTCAGCAAGAGATAGAGAGACTCTTAGTGTGAGTGTTGTGACGGGTGCAAACTAATTATATTTTAATACAAAACATATAAAAATGATTGTTTTTTATTTCCAAATATATATTTCACACATTCGATTACTAGATTAATAATTGCTTACGATTTTTTTAAAATTAATTATCATTCAAACAATTTTTTAGCTCGTAAATTCCAATTGTCTTCCCATCTTGATTCTTGAAATTTATTAAGATTTTGTCTCATTCTTTCTGCCAGTTTATTTTGAGAAACATTCCTTGGAAAGTCATCAAACCATAACACTATTAGTTTGGAGAGTTCATCACTTGTTTTGAATGTGTAGCCATTTTCTCCATTCTGAACTAGTTCATCAATGCTGGAAAAAAATGAAGTACCAAAATAGAGTACATATATACAACTTACAAATATAGAATTGCAAAACAAATGTTAACAAATTAGTACCATTTAAAATCACAAGCAAAGACGGGTAGTCCAGCGCCAAACATGTCAACCACCTTCATAGGGAGGTCAAGACCTGATGAACTTGTATGTAAACATACACCGAGGTCTGCACTTGCCACCATTGTGGGATAATCGGCTGCCTCCAACCATGGTGTTATCACTTTAACATGCTGCCAATTACGAGCTTTAATCTCATTCTGATAATGTTCTTTCATTGGACCCTTGCCAGTTATAACACATATGAGCTTAGGTAGCTTGTTTGTTAAGTTGTATGTTGTTTCATATACTGCAACAAATAGAATTAAACTTAAATAAAATTAAATATTGAATTTGTAACATTAAAAATGTGTAATTTCTAAGCATTTGCCTCAATGTTTGTTTTTTGTTTTCTTTTACCTTGCAATGCATCCATAAGGATACTAAAATCTTCATCTTCAGTCCAACTAGTGCTACTGAACAGTAGCGCTGGTCTATCAAGCTTTAATCTAATTGAATTATTGACTTCCTCGGTGAAAGCAGTAGATTGTCTACTTGTCTCGCTACATTTTTCTTTTGCGTTAAAGACTTCATACTCTTGTCCTAGTTTTAGAAACCACTTATGTTTCTCTTCTAGAGTTATTGGCCTAAATATTTTGGGTGGCTTGTCATACAGGACCATAGCTCTGTAAAAAATATTATTTAGAAATATGAAATAGGCACTATTATACTGTCGTTAAAACTCATTGCAGGACTCACACAATATTCCAATTTTCAAGCAAATCAGTTTTCATTGCATATGTCACACATATATTACTGTCTGATGATTGCCCAAAATATTTTTCTATGTAAGTTGCTACTTTTAAAAGTGGATGTTGATTTCCAAGTGAAAGAGCCATAATTGTGTGTGCATAGTTGTGCCAATCAATAATAAACTTAGTTCGGGTGACCAAACAATAAAACCTACAAACAGGTAGAGTAGGTATCGCCGGAGGATTCTGGCAAAGTAAGTAATCACATTTTCCAGTTATCAATAATGTTAAAAACAATGATATAGTTTGCCACAAAGCTTTTGCAAAGTATTTTAGAATCTTAGGAAGTCGGTCTATCTTCAAGGGATGTAATTGAGTAATTGTAATGTTTGTATTCTCTTGAATTTCTGTAAGTGGTGCTGTTTCCACGTATCCAATTATATTAACCATACAACCACAACTAGCGAGTGAGAGCGCATGATACTGCATCCGAGGACTTCTACCGATATCTCCAAGCACTACCACTTTAACCGTTTTCTTCTTTGTTTGTTCTTGTTTAGTCATGATATAAATTATTCGCTTTAATCCATCTAAAAATATATATTTACACACAACACAAAATATACTTTTGACACAACTGTAACGACCGGTCTTTTGATAAGGTACGTCAAAAATCAATTTGAAGTTATTTTTGACATTAACGATATGTCAAAATCTTGTAATCAGCTGGTTTGTTGTGAAAACTTAAACGTTTTGTTGTGAAGTTGAAGTATTTATTAAAATAATATGTAAAAGAATAAATACACCATGTCTACGGTCTTAATTATAAAACACCTGCCTCCAAACTTATCTTTCCAAGATAAGGAAAAGTTATTGCATCATTTCGGAGCTGAGAAAGTATGGGGACCCGAGAAAAGAGACTATGTGTTTGCTTCGTTTTCTACCAAAGAAAAAGCAAAAATATCTTTGCAGCGTCTTCATCAACTGGAAATAGCTAAGAGACGTTTAGTAGTTGAATATTCGTTTGAAAAAGAACCGACTCTACAAAATAAACAGAATGAAGACTCAGTTTCAGACACCACCAAACATATTAATGAGTTCTTGCGGACTCTTAACGCTTGGAATCCTTCTGTAGATTTTTACCAACCACCGCCAGTACATCTTAAATATAAATATCCTACAGCAAATTCTTTAACATGTATAAACATTTTGTATTCACTCCTTCTACATAAACCATTTTATATTCAAACATTACATCTCATGAACAAAATGAGCTTGGAGCTCCCATTTGAAGAAAATGAAAAAGCTTTAAATTATTTTAAGGAGACTTTTAGAGAATATTTTCTTGATGAAATTTATATAACTGCCCCTAATGAACCCAGCGAGTCAGAAATATCTAGTGATGATAATGTACAGCCAAAAGAACATTTACCGTCTATGGTGAAAAGGAAACATTTGCTGCCCAAGACAAGGAAACGGGCTGCAGCAGTGCTCTCAACAGCCAATCTACCAATGTCTAAAAGAGATAAACCTACACACCAGGAAGATGTGTTTGAAGTTGTGGCTCCTGTTGCTGAAGTCAAAAAAATATCATTGGTTGTATCACAAGATGCTCTACAGAAGCAGATTGAAACTCCTGAAATAGTGGGGGAGCTGGGAAAGTTTCAAAAGGAAGAACAAAGCTCAGTTCAAGAAGAGAAAATTGAGGAACCCGATAAACCATCAATAACAAAGAAAGAAATTTTGAAGAATAGGCTATCTTATAGGGAAATGAAGGCTTTACCTGTTTTCAAAAACTATCACCCTGGAGAACCATCTATGAGGCTATACATAAAAAATCTTGCAAAAAATGTAACAGAACAAGATGTACAAAGAATCTATAAAAGATACGTGGAAGACATGAATGAAGAGGAGCAGGTTGGGTTTGATGTGAGGGTGATGCAGGAGGGACGAATGAAGGGACAGGCCTTTGTGACATTTCCATCTGTAAAGTTGGCAGAACAGGCTCTTAGTGAAACAAATGGTTTCATACTGAATGAAAAACCAATGGTTGTACAATTTGCTAGGGCTGCTATTAAAAAAACTGTTGAATAAATGATATCTTTTATTTAACAAATAATTATATATCCATTAACTCAATTGTATACGATAATGATTCTTCATGATCGACTTGAGGTTTTCCTGATAGAATTTTATGTAGCATTGGTAAAATATTATCAACTGCCATGAGTTGATTGATGAGGTTGACTACTACTTGTTGAACATTGTTCAAAACATTTACAACTTTGTCATCTTTAGTCAATAGATACTGTTGATAAAAAGCATCAATGAGCAAAGTGCACCAATCAAATAACTTGTTCTCGTAGACATCACTGTAATCTTTATGAGAATTGGTGAGTAGATGTGATATATATGAAAGTAGAAATAATGCATTATCTAGCGTTAGTCCATTCCTCAAGTAAGGTATTAACAGAGCATCACTGAATGTTATTTCAAACACATAGTCTAATAGTTTAAATTTAGATCTCTGTTCATTATTTTGCTGGGTTGAACCCATTTCACAATCACAAAATTTCATGAATTCTTCATGATTATTAACATCTACTTCCTTTGCATTTAAAATTTCAAGTATATAGTTAAGTATTGAAACTAGGACTGATTCAGGAACATCCTTGAATTCTTGAACAACTTTGTATACATGTCTGAAATCTTTCTTTTCTAATAAAGGCAGTATAACCTGCGAGCACATATTACGTTCCGTGACACCAACTTTAAGTAAGTCTTTTATTTCTTCTCTCACAGCAAACAGAGGATTTGATTTTAAGCCCCACTGAGCTACTTCAATGCAGCTATCTTCAGCTGTATCATGAGAACCCAAAAGGCTTGACAAGTTTCTGTTTGTTTCGAGGACATATGGCAACATTCCTATGTGATTGGACGCTTCCAGGATTATGCGTCCATTGAAGCAATATAGGTGAGCATTTTCAGCATACATCTTCATGGGATACCTGCAAGATCCCACACCCAGTATGACATTATAAGCCACAATGATGGCTCCATCTTGATCTGTATTGCTTCCAAACAGAATGAGATGATCCTTCCCCATCCAAGCGATAGAGACACTCGTTAGTGTTGATATCCACGGTACAGTGCCAATGTTCGTCCACAATTTGCTTACGAGATTGTATACTGACATCTTAGAGTCACTCCCTAGGAAACAAAACATGTATAAGTAATGAAATTGTGTAAGAAAATATATATTATATATCAAAATAACTTACATAAAATGTAAACCGATGGGTTCTCATCTATATTGATAAGGTTCCCAACAACATACACATCATGAGGTCTCGTAACTTTAACTTTACATATTTTGGACTTCTCCATATCACCAAGTTCTTCTCTAAGTGGACTTGTAAGAATTTCATAATTGTTTTTAGTATTCTTGATGACATAGCATATGTAATCTGTTTTATCTAATGTAAAACAAGCTGAATCCACAACAGTTTCAGGATCTTTTATAAGAGGTTTCCCTTCATATGTTTTTCTATTTTCCAATGCATAGGAAAGGGAGGCACAGTAACCATTCTCAAATATAATTATCGTATTGTCACCTCTCTGTTGAAGCTTTAAGATGTTGACTGAAAACTAAAAACAAGTGTTAATATCCATCAAGACTATATAAATATGAAACCTAAGACATGGGAAAAAAATTACTTTGTGTTTTTTAATTTTGTCTAAATTATCTGAATCTTCTTTCCATATCTTGATAGTGTTTTTATTAAAAACTCCGACGTATCCTTCCTGTTCCTTATCATAAATAACAAAAGACGTGAGATGTTCTTTTGAAGTCCAGCCTCCGATTTGTTTTTGATCTGAAAGCTGTTTTAATATAGTTATAGCTTGCACCTCATCCTTTGTATAATTATAACAATATTAGACGTATCATATCATACCCTGTATTTATTAACAACGTTTCTGCCTAGTGTAACGATAACATTTTCATCATCTTTATCTTGTGATACTCCCAGAAAACTGTTTTGATCAATCAATGGACACAAAACGTAATAGTTGTGCAATTTTGCCATTGTACTTTATTAAATTCGTGTCATAAATTCATCATACAACAGCTTTTTCATAAAGTTTTCACTTTTAGTGTATAAATTTTCAGCGTGGTAGACAACGCGAGGTTTTGACATTGATCTAATATTTCAAGTGTCAGTTGTCACAGAGCACTTATTGTATGTATAATTTTTTTATACTTCAATATATTCAATAAAATCACAATATTTAAATATAGTCGATTTTAAAATATGTCTACAGTAAATAAAAGAAATATATTAAATATCAACGCATTTTTAATAAAAAAAAAATATTTTACTTTTATAACTTTATATCAACAACATGCCGTGATGACATTAATATAATTACAGTTAAAAGAAAATACCGATGTTTATTCAATTGTAGTATTCATTTTCCAAATTCCATTAAAAACACTTTCTTGAAAAGTGTAACACTTGAATATTTTTCAGATTTGGGGGCCTCATTTTGATGACCACTTGTTATCTAGAGGTAATAATAATGTCTAAAGTTTAAATCACGTTCAAGGTTACAATTATAGTAAGTCGCGGAAAAACATATTGTCTCTTTCTACTGTATGGCATTCGTTTATAGGTTTAACAAGGTTACAACTTCATTGATATTTCATTTCATGTGATCTTTTGGTAGTGCTAAACTTACGCAAATATTTCATTATATTTTTCGAATTTCGTTCATTTCGTAAGTAACTCTGAGAGAAGCCGGTCACATCCAATAATTTACAGTAAGATGTCTACTGCTGGAAAAGTTATTAAATGTAAAGCAGCGGTAGCTTGGGAAGCTGGAAAGCCGCTATCTATTGAAGAAATCGAAGTTGATCCACCAAAAGCTGGAGAAGTACGGGTAAAAATTCTTGCTACCGGTGTCTGTCACACAGATGCATATACTTTGTCCGGAAAAGATCCAGAAGGAGTCTTTCCAGTCATATTAGGGCATGAAGGCGGTGGTATAGTCGAAAGTGTTGGAGAGGGTGTGACGTCCGTGAAGCCCGGCGATCATGTGTTACCTCTGTACGTCCCACAGTGCAAAACATGTAAATTCTGTCAAAACCCTAAAACCAACCTATGTCAGAAAGTGAGAATCACGCAGGGACAAGGTGTCATGCCTGATGGCACGAAGAGATTCCGATGCAAAGGTCAAGAGCTGTTCCACTTCATGGGATGCTCAACGTTCAGTGAATATACCGTAGTTCTAGAAATTTCGTTGTGCAAGATAGCAGATGCCGCGCCTCTCGATAAGGTATGTCTATTGGGATGTGGTGTGACAACCGGCTACGGAGCCGCTCTCAATACAGCGAAGGTCGAACCGGGTTCAAACTGCGCTATATTCGGTCTCGGAGCTGTCGGCCTGGCCGTAGCTCTCGGTTGTAAAGCGGCGGGGGCAAATCGCATCATAGGAGTCGATATTAACCCTGACAAATATGAGATTGCCAAAAAGTTTGGTGTCAATGAGTTCGTCAATCCCAAAGACTACGACAAACCCATCCAGCAAGTACTGGTTGACTTGACAGATGGAGGTTTGGAGTACACATTTGAGTGCATCGGTAATGTTAATACTATGCGTGCTGCTCTGGAGGCCTGTCATAAGGGTTGGGGTGAGTCTGTTATCATTGGTGTGGCCGCTGCCGGGGAAGAGATCAGCACCCGTCCATTCCAGCTTGTGACCGGCCGTGTATGGAGAGGAACAGCCTTTGGAGGCTACAAGAGCCGTGACAGTGTTCCAAAGTTGGTTGATGACTACCTCAATAAGAAACTTCCTTTGGACGACTTTGTTACTCATAAAGTACCTCTGAGTGAGATCAACGAGGCCTTCCATTTAATGCATATTGGAAAATCCATTCGTGCTGTTGTTGAGTTTTAAAATATACTATCTATTATTTATATTTATATGGGAAAATGATATTAACTTTGTAATGTGTTTTTGTCTAAGTATATAACAAACAATTGAATTGTTTTCTACTGTACACCAAAAGGGCTGTTTTTCAGAATAAATGCATATTATTATAAAGAAGTATTTTTGATTTCACTATCATTTATGATATATGACACCAAATAATATATTTGGAAATAATCTGATAAAAAAATTTAAATGTACGAATCTCTTAAGTATAAAAATAATAATATGTAATAATATTATTTCTTAGTCTAAAAAAAAGCAATCAATACGAATTTGTTTAAGTGAATATAACCTTTCTTTTGAAGCATTTAAGTTTCCAAATGGTTGCTTGGAGAAGTAACCAGTCTTTAAGACTTACTAGAAATATTATCATTTTAAACATAATCAGAATTCCTTAACAAATCGTAGTTTTAATTATAATGGATTTATTAAAATAAAATAACAGAAAAACATAACTCAATTTGAAACTTCACCTTTCCTTGAACCTGCATGCACCTCCAATGTAAGAAAAAGATAATATTAAAACAAATTTTAAATGATTATTCATATAGTTTATTAAAATAACGTAAATTATACATAAATCTGTTGTCACTAAAACATTAACAATATAGATCACAGATTTCATAACATATCCCGTCACAGTAACTTTATTAGTATTATTTAGCTTAAATTAACACATAACATATGGTATATTCTTTATTTTTCTAGAATGATGTCATCAATATTAAGTTTGGATACTACATATTTATTATTTTCAAGACTCAGTCATAAGTTGTTTGTAGTACTCGATGTAAGTTCCGCATTGTTCCTCTGAAACAATAGGTTTTATTTGAATTTATTATAATTGATTGTTATCCTAATATATGAAGGGTAATGTTTGACTTATAAATTATAATATATGCAAGATGTATGTCAAAATATAATGTTTTGGAATTTTAAAACAACCCTTCTCGTAATAAATTTTTCTTTTTTCTATCATGTAGTATTTGAAATCTAGGCATGTGTCAAAATATATTGTCCGCCATTATTGGATTTAGCTATAAGCCATAAGCTTAATATCGAGTCCGTTAATACGAAATAATAATAGTGTAGATACATAATTATATAATTTTTTGCTTTAGTAACATTAAACGAGCCATGAAACACGTAATAATTTTATTGTTCACCTCTGATTCTTCGAGATTTTTTAAGGGTTATAAAAACTATAGTGACCCGGAATGATAAATGTATGGAGCTATCAGAATTATAAAATATAAAAGCAATCATGGTTAACTATAAAATGAGTAATTATTAGTAGATAAGATAATATTTTGAACAACAACCAGATAAAATGAGGGTTTTTACATCATTAATCGAATTATGAAGAACATGAAATTTGAGTAAAAGGAGAAGCAGGACGTAATTTATTTTAAATTTCATTTTGTTTTTTTCTGGAAGACTGCTTAGTTTCTACATGATCTGATAGAATATGTTATCGGTATAATCAATAATTACTGATATTACTTATATATCAATGTTTTTTATGTATCGTCAGTCAGGATTTAATTCCAAAACGCATTTATTCAAATACTAAAATACAATGAAACTTATTATTGAAGTAATTAAATGCATACTGATAATAATGAATAAAAAAACGTGTTTTATAATCAGTTACAAAACTGTCATTAGATAACACGGTAACTTATAGATAATACTGTTTAAATGTATGTAATAATTATGCAATACAAATATATAATTGAGACGAGGTCAAGAGTTCATTGTTTCTTTTAACATTTTTGAAGAGAGCTCAAACTGTTTGGACACATATTTTTAGAATTTATTGAAAATTATATATATGTTATATGATACTATGTATATAATAATTGCTTATTGTATGTGGATTAGTATTGTGTTCCTCATGCTACAGGGTTTAAAGACATTCTGAAATAGAGTCTCACACAAGACGATGGTTCATTAATATTAAAATCTTATTTCAAATCTTCACACTGGAATGTATTACATATTTGATAGTTGACGATGTAGCCGTATGAAGGGTATTTTCATTGTTTATTAATTACTTTAAGTCTTAACATGATATTATATAATGACCAGTAAGGAAGTCCGGTGTTCCTCTCAGTCTTTCGTTGCGTGTTCTCAGCGCGTGGTATATAGCGAGGAATGTCTCAGGTCGTGAGTGTTGCTGGGCGGCCGCCAGTAGTTTCCGTGCGGCGAGTGAGCCCCATACGCCGGCCTGGCGGGCAGCACCAGCGGCACACACCGCCTCCTCACGACTCAGCAGCACCTCTACTATCTCCTGGAATATGACATTATAGATAGTTGGTTAGAATATACTAACTATAGATTGGCTATTATATAATGAGTATAGATTTGGATGCAGATGACAATGACCTAAATATGGAGCTTTATTAATTATTAAATGAAGTGAAGAACGCTTTTTTATGAGAAAGATGGAAAACGAGTAGACAGCCAACTTGATAGGCAAGGTCACCGTCGACCATGGATATTTGCAACAGAAGAGATGTTGCGGTTGCGTTACAAGCCTTGGTTGTTGAGAAAGGAGGAAATGGCAACCGTCCCTCTCACTCATCGGACGAAACGCAGCCATTAAAGACTATTTACGCCGATCTTCTGTGAGAGGGTCGTACATCTCCGGTCGTGCCAGGCCATGTTCGAGCTGCAGTAACTTGACCACAATTGGGCTCTAGTAATTTAAAGAGATTTGTAGCTAGTTAGACCAATGATAATTAATTATAAGATAGTAAAGTGAGATTTGAAGGTAAGAGATAAAGATTATTTTCAGAAACATGGTGTGGGCTAGGATTATATTCAGCAATGACTGACCACAAATTATGCTGATAAATCGTCAAGTGCTTTAAAACTCAAGTCCTCAACAGAGGTCCACACTGACCCCATAAGCCCTGAGCCTCCACATCATGTCTAGTGCGAGCTGCGCGGCCGCGGGGTCCAAGTGTCCCAGGCTGAGCAGCTGGCAGGCGAGCGGCCGGCCGTCTTGTAGGGCTCCGCGCCGGACCAGCGCCCGCAGACGAGCTCCCTCCCCCGCCGTCACCAGCGAGCGGACCACCAGCTCGCACACCGCGTGCTGCACCACCAACTCACAGCGGCATAACGACGACAGGTACACCGTCACCACCTACATATAGAGTAGAGACTTTCATTTCAGATAAATTTAGAGACACTCACCAATATGGACTCACCCACACCCCACACCCACTCTCTCACAACTCCTACACTCCACTTACTAATCACATTTTCCAATGATTGATCAGTTTTACTTTTTTTTGCCTTATACAGGGTGACTGGTGAATTACTATCGTTACTTGAGGACGTGATATTTGACGATCATATATGACAAAATAAAAATTAATATAACATTAATATTAATAAACTTCTAAGTAAAGTTAACCAAAAGTTATGTAATTAATTACACATCGTGTGAACACCCTAAAGATTAGGTATACACACACGCTCACACACACGTGTGGCGGCGTAGTATTGTATCAGCACGCCGCCGCACGCGTCCACACTTGGAACACTTGGAACGTGTCAACACTTTATTTATTTATACGGAAATTTTGTCAAAAATTAAGTGCCTATTTTTTTTTACATAATTCGAATGAGAATCATGTACCGAGTATTCTCCTTAAATATTGATAGTAATTCACCAGTCACCTTGTACAATTAATTGTGTGATTATAATTTTCTATTATTATAAGAGTAGTAAAAATTTACTGAAATTTGTCTGCTAGAAATGAATCGATGTCCACGATACAGACCTAGCCTAGTGTGGACGTCAACGTTTAGTGTAAATTACATTGTTAAGTGTTTTTACAAATAAGTAAAATAAATAAATAAATAGTAGAGAGACATACAACACGGGGATTGGAGATAAGAGGTGTGTAGAACTGTAGAAGTCTAAGTATAAAGAAATTGTTCTGAAACTAATCAGTGAATAGCCTCGGGAGTGAGATGAAGGAAAGACCCAGCATCCATTTTCCAACTCTTCAATGATTTTTGGTTAATAATCATCTGTAATTTGAGATTGTATTATGTAGTGTGTACCTGCACGAGTAGTTTGTGTGTGTGTTTGTGCAGCACGTGTGTGCACATGTCCGCCTGTGATATAAGGGCGGGGAAGTGTCCGCGGGCGGGCGGAGGGCAGCCGGCCGTGTTGCGAGCCACCTCCAAATCCGCCCATCGTCTGAAATGAAACATACATGGATACATATATAAGTTGTAAAAGTTAAAAAAAGCTAATATTTATAAGATTTTATTTTGTATTACTACTAGCATCGTCATATATTTATTAACCTTCTCTTTAAATTGCTCTATCAGTATATTATTTTGTGAATATAATTATATTAAATAACTTAGTCTGTGGTAATACCGTTTTAATCAGATTAGCTGTTCATCTTTAAATAAAATATATCTAAACTTAAATATGACCTTTAATATGAAGTAGTAAGTTAGTTATAACTATAGTAATACCTATATACAGTGTTGATCTCATCAAAGCAGGTCGTCAGTTCCACGACGTAGGTCCCCGCGTGTTCCACGAGCTGGTTCAGGATCCTGTAGATGGTGTCCTTGCTGTTGTTTCTTCTCAACAGAACACCGACTATCTTGGAGATTTCCTCCTTTGGAACCTTCACATACATATAATATTCAATATTTATATCCCTACTAATATTATAAATGTGAAAGTAACTCTGTCTGTCTGTCTTTCACGCCTAAACCACTGAACTGATTTTAATGAAATTTGCTACAGAGATAGAGACGACCTGGAGAAATAACATCGGATAGTTTTTATCCTAGACTTTTGAAAGGTTCTCTTGGAAACGGGATATAACCGAACTCCACGCGGGCGAAGCTGCGGGCGGAAAGCTAGTATCCATATAATGAAACTCATTACACTGTTAATTCATCAATATTACCCATGAATATATAAATGAAACTATAAATTCAATGGAATAAGTAATAACTATATAGTAGTAGTATTTAATTGGAACGTCAATCAAACTCGGAAGCAAGATGGTGACTGGTTTATTAAACACCGACATATTGTAATAATATAAGACCGTCCATTTTCCCCCTTTTTAAATTACTTTAAACACTTAAAACATAGCTATAATAGTAAAAGTTATATTCTAATTATTTATAAAAGCTACAAACAGTATTTAAACAGTATTTAACAGTATAAAAGAAACTAAATCTAGGTTCTCGGTACAAATGTATGTATGTCTATCTTATTATATATGTATTACATATAAACTTAAACTAAATAAACAAACAAAGAGTTCTTAAAATTACTTTTAACAATTTTTTTTTTAATTCTGCAGTTATAAGCGCGCAAATCTCTAGCAGTAGCTTTCGGAGGGGGAGGTATCGGGGGACGCGGTCCAGGCGACAATGAACGTGTCTCTGGGCCACTGTCCTCGACTTCTCCTGCCGCGTCCTCAAACCTATCCTCCTCACCCTCACTACCTGCCGACCCCGACCCGCTAACATTTTCGATCTCATTTTTCCTACTAAAATAAGCTTTTTCTTCCTCGCATTTCGTATAAGACGGCCATCCAAACAACACATAACCAACGATCTTACTTAATAATGGATCTTTCTTCGTTTCGCGACTAATATCTTTAAAATTAATGGGTAAGTTATCGTCTATTATATTGATATAACTCAATGGCGCAGGCGATAATGATCGGTGTTCGCACGGCAGGGGTAAGCGAGATAACGCATCGGCCGGACTGTTCTCGCACGAACGCACAAATTCAACCGAAAATTCGTAAGCAGATAACCGCGCCGCCCAGCGCTGCAAGCGACTTGCAGCCGTTTGAGGGATACCGTATTTTGAACTAAAAATGTAACTTAACGGTTGATGATCCGTTCGAAGTACAAAAAAGTACCGCAGTACCGAAAAGATATTGATGATGTTTAACAACCCCAAAAAAGATAGCTAACGCTTCTTTATCAAGTTGGCTATAATTAATTTCTGATCTATTAAGCGTGCGCGACACACAGCTAACGGGGCGCTCGCTGCCGTCCGGGTAGCGGTGCGCGAGCCCGGCGCCCAGCCCGTACGCGCTGCTGTCCACCGACAACACCAACGGCCGGCCCTCTTCATAGTGTGCCAGCACCTTGTCCCCCGTCAATATACTCTTAGCCTTAGAAAAAGCCGCTTCGCAATCCGTGTTCCAATTCCATTCTACATTTTTTTTTAGTAAACTATGTAAGGGATGTAAAATTATACTAAGATTTTGAATGAATTTACCATAATAGGTTAACATTCCTAAAAAACTTTTTAACTGAGTAACATTTTCAGGTCGTGGCGCATCGCATATAGCTGATATTTTCTTAATATCGGGGTGCAAGCCTAATCTATCTATAATAAAGCCTAAATATTTAACGTTAGATTTCAAGAAACTACATTTGTTTAATTTTATCGTGAAACCCATAGACCGCAACCGTTCCAGCACAGCTCGTAAATTACTCATATGTGACTGTCTATTACAACCTGTCACACATATGTCATCTAAGTAGACCACCGTACCAGGGACCCCTCGGAGCGTTTCTTCCATAATTTTTTGAAATTTCTCCGGTATACATGATAACCCGAAAGGTGTGCGGCGATATACGAAGGTGCCGATGTGAGTAGTGATCGCGGTATAGGGTTGTGACTCCTCTGATAACAAGAGTTGTTGGTACGAGTGTTTCAAGTCAATTTTTGAAAACTCCTCACCACCACTCAATGCTGCAAACAATTCCTCTATACGAGGCAAAGGGTAATAATCACGTTTTAATTTCGGGTTTATCGTAATTTTGTAGTCCCCGCAAATACGTATTTCGCCGCATTCCTTCACCACGGGGACGATCGGAGTTCCGTACTCCGAGTGGTCCACGCGGTAGGTATAACCCTCGCGCTCGAGGCGCTCGAGCTCGCTCTCGACGCGGCCGCGCAGCGCGAGCGGAACGGGGCGCGCCCTTACATAAACCGGTTCCTTATCCGTGACATGCAATTGAATTGTTTTCTTACACGTACCTAACTTATCTGTAAACACTTCAGGAAATTCGCTAATTAAACAGTCTACAAAATTATCTTCTACAATTTCATTTAACGTTATTTTTTTTATATTTAAAGCGCGTATCCAATCACGGCCCACTAAAGGACGCGACCCATTTTCTATGACGTATAAAGCTAGATTTTCAGCCTTAATTCCGTTAAGAGTAACATTTACATTAATATAACCAAGTGACTTAATTTGAGTCCCGGAGTAACAACGTAGAATGAGATTATCTGTATTAATCTTTTTATTCGGGAATAATTTATTAAAAAGTTGATCACTAATGGCAGAGATACGACTTCCCGTGTCTATTACACATTGTAACACCTGACTGTCGATTATCACTTTGATAAAATAGGGTCCATTACCTTTAGCCGCCAACTCGATATTGAAGAAGTCCTCGTCCTCGGAGGCACTAGCGTCTACAACATAATTATTGTAACTATTACGCCCAAATGCACGATTCCGCACTTCCTCATTACACATTACTTTCAAATGTCCTTTTTTTTTACACCTGTCGCAACTATACTGCGCATACCGACACTTGTTGGCACCATGAGGCCTCCCACACCTCCAACAGCGCCCCTCGTCCGCATCCCACCGGCCGCGGGCGCGCGCGCCTCCGCCGGCCATAGCCGAGGGCCGCCGCGCCGGCCCGCGCCGGTCGCTCGCCTGATGCAGGGCTTCTGCGCCCTCGCCGCCTGCACACGAGGCCGTAGTCGGGACCGATGTCGCCCCGCTCACCTCCGCGTGCTTCTCTGCAGCCTCCAGCGCCAGAGCCAACTCCACCGCCTCCTTGAATTTGATATTTCTCTCCGCGAATATTCTAGACCGCATCACTTCATTAACCAATCCAGACACAAATTGATCTCGTAGATTTTCTTCCAGCATACTTCCAAAATTACATGTTATTGCCAGGTGTTTAAGGTTGTGAAGATAATCCATGAGAGGCTCGCCGGTGCGTTGTCTACGTAACCGAAACACGTGGCGTTCGGCTATTTCTGAGCGTTGTGGTTCTAGGTGATTGGATAACAATTTTACTAATTGAACGAATTTTTTCGTTTCGGGAAGTGCCGGCGAACATAGATCGCACATCAATGCATAGGTAGCCTCTCCTACAACCGTTATTAATAAGGGTACATGCAGCTCCTCTTTAATCTCATTTAGCACAATGTATTGTTTTACTCTTCTAATATACGCCGGCCACTGTTTAGAATTCACATCGAATGGTTCTAATTTTCCAATAGGCATTATTGAAACACTAATTTAATAACTTTTTCAATAAACGCGTGGTACGTAACCGACTCGTCGCCAGTGGAACGTCAATCAAACTCGGAAGCAAGATGGTGACTGGTTTATTAAACACCGACATATTGTAATAATATAAGACCGTCCACTGTCCGACTAGTCACTAGGTTCATTAATTCTCATACCTCATGAGCTAATCCCGGTAAGTTGAGCTCCAGTCTCCACAGACAGCCGAGCCTAGCATCGATCACATAATGTGGTTGAAACACCACCCAGTTACCGGAGTCTGGTTATATATAGGATTTGTTATATACATGTTATAATACAGCGTAATGAATATTATTGAAGTGTCCATAGTTAATTTCAATTTAACAGCTTCTCAATAATAATTATAGTAGCAAATTTTTTAATTTATATTGTTTGTCCGTGGCATCAATTAATATAATTATGTTGCTTAATTTAAATAAATGTTGAGCTTATATTTAAATTAAAATAAAGGTTCGAAAACACTGATTAAGATTTTCGTAAAAATCTCAATAGATGGCGCCACTGTCCCGATATTAAAGTTACATATACATATAAAATTCTTCATTCACCGAGACAAGTTAGGACATGATAGCTTGATTATTAAAACAACTTGATCGAGATATTCCGAAGGTAGCAGATTCGATTCCGTTCTGATTTATAAAAGGATACACATAGGACAAGGTTGTTCATCGACCACGGCAGGTCTCATTGATATGCCCTGTACTATAGGCACATGGACTATGGTATTGTTTTCTGGCTTTGAATCTTCCATTATGTCGAATATGAGTGACGTTTGACTTGACTGTAAAGAAATATAAACACTCATTAAATATTATATACTAGCTGACCCGGCGAACTTCGTACAGCCCTATAATCAAGATATATCGTTTATAGTGCGTTTGATTTAAGCTGAGCTTTGCTTTTTTATTTGAATGAAGTTAATTTCTTTATTAGGTATAGCTGACTCGACAGACAATGTTCTGTCTTCTTAACTGTGATTATTGAATTCTAATTAGTATATTAACAAATCTAAATTATTTCAAAAACAAAGTGTTATTTATTTTAATGCTTTATTCTAACTACGTAAATATTGCTGCGAGTGACACATTATTTTCATAAAAAAGTGAAATATTCTAGTTTTTTTCCTTCTACAAATTTTAGTCATTCTTTATTACATAAGACTCTTCTCCTAATAATAACAAATACAATAAAAAAAGAATTAGTGAAATCGGTCCAACCATTCACATGTGATGCCGTGACCAAGGGAAAAAGGGATTCAGTTTTAAATTTATAGACTATAAAAATAATATATGAATTACATTAATTAAATAATCATGTCATTTACTAGGACTTGTTATTTACACCACTAACTTGCCACTTAGTATGTGTAGTATTCAATAAAACTATATTAAATTTGTCATGTATGTATTGTGCTAAGTAGCAAACTGAATGACCGCATAATATTATAAAGTAATCTAACTACATTACACTTAACATCATATTATTATTTAACAATATAACAAGCATAACTACTACATAACAGTATGTTAAAAGTATTGTATGATATGTCAGTAGTATTATATTTTCTAACCTGGTGATGTATGACCACCAAGTCATCGATCACACTGACAGCGAACCTGCCCACCAGCCCTGTCTTGAGCACATGCTGCACGGCTCCTCCGCCAGATATAGGGACCAACCACACCTGGATATATATACACCAAATATAATAACTCACCGATAGAGATGGGTTTAATATACTAATATTACAGTGATTTTACATGATAATATGATGTAAAATATATTTAGTGGTGTGTATCAATAAATATGTATAATATTCAAACACAATATAGATGTGAATAATGTGGCTTTTCTTTCAGTCTAAGTAAAAAAATATAGTAAAATGTCTCATCATTATGAATTCTATTTGTTGATAATATAGGGTGCGCCAGAGAAACTTACTTATTTGAAAGGTCAATAAAAAGTACTTCAGTTATTGTTTTAATTTTTTTTTTATTTGAGAATACAATATCCCAATTTTTTTTTCATGCAGTCTTAAAAATGACATCGGATAAATGGTGACCCCCATTGCGCATACACTGATGAAGTCGATTTTTGAAATTCGTATCCACTCTTCGCAGCATATCAATCGGTATGTTGGTAATTTCGTCGCGAATGTTGTTCTTGAGGTGTGCTATGGTCCGTGGTCGCTCGACATAAACCAGGGAAATGTGGAAATGAGCCTCGTCACTTAACAAAACGACCGCGTCTTCAGGCAGGTTGTCAATCAGCATTTCACATGCATTGTATATTTCACATGCATGCAGGCAACAAAATCGCGTTCAGTTAATTCTTGCACAACAGCCAATTTATAGGGATGAAATTGAAGGTATTCATGGAAAAACAGTGGTATCAGAAATTCCCATAGCAGCTGCGTGTTTGCGAGCCGAACGCCGGGGAGAACGCACAACTGACCGCCTCACTCTTTCGATATTTTCCGGAGTTCTGATGGTCCGTTGAAGTCCATTTCTGGGTTTAGCGACACTTCCACACTCCCGAAATGAGTTAAACCACGACAGAATCGAATTACGGCCAGGAACGAGTCTGTGAGGAGGAATTTCAAAGCGAGCGCGGAAGGCATGTTGCGTAGTAACAAGTGAGCGACCGTTAGAAAAGAAGCTCTCAACTGCGAAGGCCCACTGCTCTCTAGACCAGAGCATGATGGCAGCTGACTGGAGGGAGAAACAAACTTGGGAACTTCCCCCTCCAGATGCACCCCCTCTTGCCCCTCTACCCACCCAACTCACCGCGCGGGAATTTTTTTAAATAAGTAAGTTTCTCTGGCGCACCCTATAGTATTCTATTGTGAACAACATCCCATATCATCATTTTATTTAAATGTCTTAAAACATTTATCTTTAATTGAAGTGAAATAAATACATTTATGCCTGATGCTTACAAAGAATTTAATTTTTTTACTTTCCAAAGAGAAATGGAATATTGTTGTATCCAACAAAACTATATTGAATTTGTCATGTATGTACTGTGCTAAGTAGCAAAACTGAATGAAAGAACCAAACATAATAAAGTGAACTACATACTTATATGTATTAAACTTGATATCATAATTATTATTTAACAATACCAACCAAGTATAACTAGTACACGATAAAAATATAATTAGGTTAGGTAGAGAGAGGAGCTTGGACAGTTGAGGTGAGCGTTTAACGCGCGTTAGACAGACGCCTTAAACCTACACCTGGGTCGCAAGTCCCAGTCACTGTTGAAGCTCCTCTCACTACAACGATGGACCCGACACACGCACCGTGAATACATGGAATGATGAGAAGATTTGTCTCGTCTCATTTATCGTTATGTTATTGTACCTCAGTGGGTCCAGTGCTGGCTGTAGTATTGGAGACAGGTCCATGTTTGAAGAGTGCGCACCACGCGGCACCACACACACACGTAACACAAACACATCACGCTCCATCACCGGCCGGGATGACTCAACTGGAATAAAACACACAAGAATTAACAAGTCAGTCTAAGACCATAACTAGCACAAGCTGGCTGACACGATGAGCAAAGTAAATGAAATTCCGCTAAGACTGTTTATTGTTATTATTATTTTATTGTTATTATTATTTTTTACTTTATTGACGTGATAACGTCTTTAAAATCGTTTTGGTCGGGTGACATGTTCAGAAACTTGTGTCACACCAAAACGTCACGAGCGCGATCGCAGGTGTAACGAGAGAGAGACGGACCGATCTCCCGTCTCATCTCGAGCGTTGACAGTCATTCCGTGAAACTTGTCACGCGGAATCCTCACGAGCGGAGGCAGGCATAGCGTTCGAGTGAGTGGACCGATCCTCCGTTTTTCTCACTCACACAAACTTGTCATTTTACACATGAAATTTATCATCAAAAGTGTGAATAAAACGATAGATGTAATTTAAAATTTGAAAAAATTGTTATCTTCATTAATTCCTTACTCCCCAAAAACTTATATCACCAATAAGACGTTATCACGTAAACATCTCGATCGTAAACCTACTTTACAAACAACCAATTTTTATTATTATTTTATTATAAGAAGTTTTTTGCTTGTTTTTTTGTGTTTAGATTTACTTTGTATTTTTTTTAATACTTATTATTATTTTTTTTGTCACAGCTGTCAGAGCATACCTTATGTAGACCGCTGAAAATCAGTTTAGAAGCATCATCGATGCTTCTTAATTGTTGTTGTTATTGTGTTGTAGTGCGACTTTGACCAATAAATATTTTATTATTATTAATAAATATTATTAAATTATCATATTAGTTTAATAAAGCCAGTAACACTTATAATCAGTGGTGGCTGTACCTTAAGTGCACTCGTGCGCTGAACCACCAATTCAAAAGATTTAAAAAATATTACTTCATATTTATTTTTAAATTACCATTTTAATATTTATTTTTTAAACATATAAAAACGTATAAAAATTTAATTTCCTAATTATGGTCAAAAGTTTGAGCGCTTTACTAAACTAATATCGTGCGCTTCGGCTAGTACCAAGTAATGAGTCAGTTCTCGAGCGCCGCACGTGCGAACCGAAGTTTACCAAGAGCACCCGATATATGACGAATTGGAATTGAGAAGAATCTAAACTTTTCTCCGAAATACCATGCACTTGCTAAATGCACTTACTTTCTGTGCTTAGTATTGAAAAAAAAATTATACAAACAATACCAGATTTTAATAAAAAGGTGATTCAACATTTCGCTTCAGAAAAATGTCGTCGCATTGATTTAATGTCTAAAAAGTAAACATATTTTATGTCAATTGTTGTTTTGTTGCATTTTCTAATTTTAATATTTTAGTAAAGTACACCACCAGTTCGATAACCCACCAACCACCACTGCTTATAATATTAAATTTTGGAGACAGGGAAATATTGAATTGACTTTTTATGTACTCAATTTTAATTTCTGACAACACTCAAAGTAATATGAGAAAAATAAAATGTTATGAAATTATTATGGTTCTATTTAGATTCAATAAAAATTATCAAGCCAAGTAGTTTCATTGGTGGAAAAAATAGTACAGAATCATTATTCACACATACCTTCTAATTTCTGCAGCTTTGTTATAGTGGAGTTGTTCAGAGAGAAAGGTTGAAGCAGAATTCCATTGTTACCGGCTAGTAATATTATATTGCTCTGTGGACACCAAGAAAACCAGGCAGCACTGGAAATAGATAAACAAACACTAATAACTATAAAGTTTACATTTATTTATTTATTTGTAATCAACAGAGTATACAGATTATATTTGTACAGTTTTTTAAATTTCATGAAGACTATGGCCACAAAGATTACAATATCAAGTGTTTAATTTAATATATTTAACAAAGTGGATAACAAAAAGAAAGTAGGTCTAAAGAATATTGTTGACGCATGTGACTAGACAATAGTCACAGGTGTATATACATAAAATATCTTTCTTAATAAATTTTTAGGTCTGTATTTATTATCTCACCTAAAAGATGTGCTCTTTAAAGTCTTCAACTGTTTCTTTTCTGGCAGTACTTGTGACAATTCTATGCCATGATCTGTTATAAAAGCTATTTCATTGGCTTTAGGCCATACAAAACCTAATATTTTCGCGTTTTTCCATTTACATATGTGAGAGTATTCAACATTTGTTGGCATGAGATCCTTGAAGTTGGCAAACTCGACTGTGGCATTTTGACCTTCGAGATTCCTTTGTATTGCTAGAATTTTATGATCTGGAGAAAATTTTATAGAAATGATGGGACCTTTGTCTTCCATTCTAAAAGATGTGCATTTAGAATCGTCCATGCCATTGACCGTGACTCCAGTCACTCCGCCTGATCTCACTGTAAATACCTAAATAAAATAAAAAACAGTTGTCATATAAATATTGTTCTAATTATATAAGCATGGAAACCTTTAAAATCAAACATAAATATACGTGGAATATTTCCAAATGTATAAAAACAATTACAATAATAAAAAAACTTACTTGTCCATTAGTGTCGTCAAAAAATACGTTAGTTACAGGGCTATCAGCGTGGAATCTTTTAGGTCGTTCCGAAAGTGTTAGGTAATACTTTTCACTGTCTTTTAAACAAAATTTTGCCATTTTGGAAAAATTTTAAGATGTTAAACAGTTAAAATACCTATCCCCTATATTTTGTTATTACACTAAAGTTGTTTTGACGTACTACTAAAGTCACACTAGGTGTCATGTTTTGACAGTCGGAGACGTGTTCACTATAATTAAAATTTTAGTTACAGCTAAAAACAAAATCATGAAGAATATAAAGATTTCAGTTTATTTCTTATACTTGGAATACAAAGCATATATCATAATAATAAATAAGTTTTTATTTTATTAATAGTTTCATAACAAATGTTTTTGTTTAGATGGAAAATATCATATTATTTAATATTTTTATCATTGAATTAGTTTGATTTTATTTATAAGGATATTCAATTCTGTTTTCTTTATTTCGCTAGGACCATTCAGCTAGGACCATTTCGCTAGGACCATACATCTCTTGAAATAAACTAGTCACAGATGCTAAGCTGTTTCCATGGTAACGGCAAACAGTATTTGAACGTAAACAAAGCATCTAATAATATTATTTTCTTATTATATTAATATGAGTGAGATTATAGAATTGAAATCATTGAACACCAACGGTCAAGATGAAATTAATTCAGAAGAATATCATGAAATTAGTCATGAGGCTCTTTTAGAAACTGATAAAGTGTATCCATTGAAAGCAGCATCTATAAATGAATATGATTTTTTTACATGTATCGATGTCAACAGTTCGAAGGAAGTTAATAAGAAGAAAAAAACAAAGAAAACACGAAAACCCAAAACGGCTATGGATATCATCCGTAATGAACTAGCTGGCAAGCCTTTGTTAATAGAAAATAACATAACAATAATTGATCGCAACACTCAACGAAATAGTTATCTTGAAAAGACTCCACGCTTGGATAGAATATTTCCTAAAAGAGGCTTCCGAATTCTCGACACAGAAACAGGGTTATTCATGTTTTTACTATTTCAACTGAACCTTGTTCTTTAAATATTAATTTTATTTCTTTGTTATATATCCATTTACATTCATAATTTTGATATTAAATCTTATCTTAAGTAATTTTCTGTGGAAGTATAGGTATAATTTTTTGAGACATAACTTGTAAGCTATATATTGAATCTTCTGTTTTAACACAGCACACACGGGCAGCAACGACACGAGATAAGTCCAATATTCCCTTTAGTTCTGGAAAACAGACTCAGTAAGCAATTAAATGTACCAAGTGTAGAGTACAAAGAACCGATATTATTTGAGGACGATATTACTGAGTATGCTAAAAATGAAGAACAAGAGAAAAAAGTTGGGAAATTTTTAGACTTAGATATTCGTAACATAAAGTTTAAACATCACCATGAATTCAATCTCGAGGAATTGTTGTGTGTTAAGGCAACAGAACTCTATGACACTTATAACACCATAGACAAACAATTAGCTGAGTTGTCTAAGGTGATAGCCGTGAACAGAAGAACTAGGAACAGTCTAAAGGAGCAGTTATTAAAATTAAGCCCCCATAGACAAAATGAAGTGAAGTTCGATAAAAACATCCTTAAATATACTCAACTAATGATCGATGCAAAATATAAATACTGTGAGGTTATGAAGAACAAAAAAATGGTTGTACATCAACTAATATCTTTATGGGAGGATATTAAAATGGTCAGGGAAAAATGTGGCGTCACCACAAATAACTTGACGATAGACATTAAGAGCAAAGAGTTTGAACAAAAAGAGTACGAACAACACTGGATTCATCTGTTTGAAATTGAGTATAATGATACTATAGTAAAAATAGAATACGAATATATTAAGAATTATTTAAAATATAAAGAATTAAAAAATGATAAAAACGGTGATAACGTCCCCAAACCAAAGCTTAAAATTGATTATGATAACATTAATAACCAAGTTGAAGAAATAGTAACTGAAATAATGTCTGGTGATAAATATGACTTATGTATTAAATATAACAGCGACGTAGGAAGGTATAAAAATAAATCAGGAAAAACTTTGATTGACAAGAATTTTAAATTCAAAATATTTGTTGACGATATTTTAGTTTGTGAGTCAGACGATTATCAGAATAGAAGAAATCGGTTCGACGTCGATTTTTCTTATTCATTGTCTATGGAAATTTTACCCCATAACCAAACAATAAGTATAATTCTATTTGAAAATACGGAAGCTGTGTCCTTTTATAAATTACAATTATCTGATATAAAGATATATAGAGATGATGTAGAATTTTTAACAAGAGAATTTAAGTATGATATAATTATTGAACCTACAAACAGATATATCGGCAGTGGGTTCGATATTAAAACTATAGCCGCTAAGAATAAAGTGAGACTTAAATCTAGTAATATATTCAAGGGCAAACAATACACCAGATGCGAAGTATTTATTAAGTTAGAATGGAATAATAAGCTGAATAATCATGAATGTGAATCGTTAAAATCAGCTATCGATATGAGACAAATGTTATTAAGGCTGCTTAATGGTAAAGAACCTACGTTAGAATTATTGGTCGAAGCCATAAACGATCTATATGGAAATAGAGTAGAAGATAACGAAGATGTAACGGCCGCGTTGAAAAATATTTGTAAACCCGTCACCAATAAATGGGAATTGTTTGAAGAAAATGACGCTGAACATTCTAGATTCAGACTTCTACAACTTAGAAATAAAGATGGTTTCCTTAATATGAATAATAAATGTATACCATTGTTCGTAAGTCAGTTTTCCACGGAGCAAATGCACTGTTTGCAAAATAATAAAGACGACGATGTCGATTACTATAAGTTTCAAAGCGAACCAAAGAAGAATTTGATCGACCTTCAGAGATTTATAGGAGTTAAATTTGTTGAGAAACTAAATGACAATTTGAAATTAGTTGTTAATAAGCTGTTGTTGAAGAAAACCTATAAAGACGTAGTGAAAGATTATGGAGACTTTAAGATAAGGTAGGATACTAGGTACATAATTTTGGATTGATTCTCATGTGTTGCATTTAATTACTATTTTGATTTAAGGGACATTTTGTCGAATTCTATAAGACTATCTTTGGACGACTCGTCAACATTTAGGAAACAGCAGGCTTTAGAAGAGTGTCTACTAGAGGAACAAGAAATATATGTGACAGTAATACGAGCTTTTAATATATTGGACAGATCGAGTGATGACGCAGATGGGGCTGCGGAAGACGGAAGTGACGACGTAGCCGGTAACTTAAAGAATCGTTTTCCGCTTAATTTTTCATCTATATAGCAAGGGTCAATAGTTTATCTGGAGAGATTACAATATTGTTTTCATTAAGCAATTTAAATTATATTATTTTCAATAACTTTATACTTCACCGATTATATTTTTTTATTTTAATTTTAAAATTTTTCCACCAACTGACGCTGCAGTAACATGGTTATTTTTTTTATATAAAAAGTCATATAGGCGAAGTTGTGCACTGCAATTTTCACTCTCGAAATTTAATTGTTCATATTCATGTGCAGGTTTCAGAGTTCACCCTCTACGTCCGTTCGTAAGGGTGAGTTACCACGGCATATCCGTGGAGACTAACACTGCTATTGGCTGTTATCCCACATGGAACAACACACTCAAGATAAAGGCCAGGTCAGGAATACAAATATACTATTTTTTTTTGATTACGCAGGGAAACTCTTTTTAAGAGCCGTCCAACCGGCCTTGGTGGGGCCGGAAGGGATGTGTGAGACTCGACCTGGGCAGGTCCCTACTTACTAAAACCACTGCGAAAGCCATCGGTCGCTATGTCGGTGTACCCCGGATCAGGAAACAAATATACTAGAATAAGCATATCTAATGTATTCGTATAACTAAATGATGAAAAACATTTATTATAAACGAAGAAATAAATACTATTAAGCTATCATAGGCTCAAAAAAACTGGCGATTCAAGAATTAACTTAGGTCTTAACCGGTGGAAGTCTTTCAGATTAGAACCGTTATCATCTATACACGTCGATGTGTATGATCAGTGCAAAGAAAGCCTGGAGACCAACTCGGACAGGTCCGGACAGAGTACTGTGAATTATAGAAAATATAACAAATGGCTTGGAGGTACCAAAATACCCTTACATACTGTACTGGATGTAGGAAACGTGAGCTATGAACATTATAAAATAGAATAAAAATGTTTCTGAATCATAATTAGATGGTGATTTAACGATTTTTAGGTGCGAGGTACATTTAAACTGAACGTACCACCGCTGGTGTTGGGATACGAAAATGCGACCTCCAAATCTCAACCAACAGTCATGTCCAAACTCATTAGTCATATAAAGAGAGACGCGTCCTTGATATCTCTCCAAATAACGACCAGTGTTTCGTATTTAGGAGGCCTACAGACCTACTACCAACCTCTACCTGATGACTCAGAGAGTGACTTCATTATACGACGTCTGAATGACTTCATTACTGAATATAATGAAGATTTCCCAACAAGGAACATATCTCTAACATTTATAGATAGCTCCAAAAGAAATAAATGCGTCACAGAATTCATCCAACCCCTCCCGCTGCCGAGCTATGAATATTTCCCCTTGGATCCGAGAAAGACAGAATCAGCACGATCTAAGAGTTCGGGACATTCCAGAAGTTCATCTTCGAAAGGCAGCAGAAAGAAGGCCTTAGATGAAGATAAAGAAGATTTAGATACTTGGAAGACTGATGAAAATTCGATTACTAAAAATATAGAAGCCGCAGTACGATATGTATCATTGATTCCTACTTATGAAGTAAGAAATGCACACGTGGTCACGTTAACTGGAGAGGTAAGTCTTTTATAATGTAAAATATTAATTAAATCCTACTTTTTCGTATAAAATTCCTATATTTAATATATTTATAGGAATTGTTGAGAGTTTTGTACGGGTCTCAGTTAGACCACACAATATTATTAGCGAGCTACTTCCTTCATCTCGGAGTTAGATGTTGGGTTGTCATCGGTTTCGGACTGCCGCGTGGTCGAAGCAGCTACGTCCTGGTGAAGTGTTACAATAATAGACCATTGATGATCAACGAAAATATCAAAAATGGTGGATTTTTTTCTAGAAGTGAACCGTTCACTTGGTACATTTACGATGCGGCGGCAGGAGAAAAATACATCTTGAGAGAAATAGGCTGTCCTTTGAGGACGGTCAGCTATGTATTTGATTGTGACAATGTGAGTCTGTACCTACATAAGTATATATTTTAAATGATAATTATTATCAACTAACTCGTAATGTAATACCTATCGGATTTATAGATTTGGGTGAACGTCCAGAATTCACAGGAATGTGAAAACATATCGTTTGACTTTAATAAGTCATCAGACTGGCAAACAGTAAGTTACAAATCGATGTATTGTGTGCCCATAAGTTATATATATAACACACTTAAATCATCGTGGTAGCCGTTAGGGATATTTTTTGAGTTGGAAAAAAATTTGCCCATTTTTTATTTTAGGTGTTTAATAAACCGATTTTTTTACCAAACACGATTCCCGACAAACTTTATAACAAACCTTATGATGTAGAAGATTTGCGATCTTCTCTGGAAACAAAAATTAAAAATAAAATTCAAAAGTGGAGATCACATGTCAAGACTATTTGGAACAGGTAACCCTTAGACCATACTTATTATTTTATAAACAAAAGTTATTATGTTCCTTATTTTATAAACAAAAGTTTTAAGAGTAAAAAGTAATGAGGGGTCAAGTTAAAATAAAAAACATGTATGTAGATAACTGTAATTAACCGTTTGATTGACTAACTCTGGAGTTAGTGTTGTATTAATCAAACTTTTATAAGACGTACAGTGGCGGGAATTTCTGTTTACCATCTAGGTGTTGTCAGAATGGGTAGAGAATTGTTTAAGAAGCTAAAAATATCAATATGTTTTAATTTATATAAGTCTTATCAAATAAACGTAATTTATATGACCACAGAAAAATTAATTACTCTGTTCATATATTAAAAATTTATTATTTTTCATTAAACTTGAAAATATATTTTCCAAATTATGTCAAGTATTGTTGATGTAGATATTGGAGTAGTTTACTCCGTGATACACTGGTGCAGTGGGAATATTGGTCCTTCAATCCCACTCAGCCTCGACCGACCCTTGGGCATCGACTAAAACAACTCAGGGCTTCTTATAAGGTAAACAATTAAATCAAGTTAAAATATTCTCAGTAAGCATTAATAACAAATGTGTTAAAAATAGTTTTCCTCTATATACGAAATACTTTTCGTTTTCTTCAATAATCTTTAATAGTATTGTTCTAATTATGTACAAACTAACCGAGTTCCAATACTTTAATGCAAAAAATTCCCATAAAATATGCAACAGCAAAACTTTCTTGTGACTTAAATATATAATATTAAAACACGAACTAACGCTGTCCATGTATTATTTACATTGTTATTTGTTTTGCGTTTCTACAATATTGTACTGGCCGTGATCACAAGCTGAGGAGACTGCTATTAACTTTTCACAACAAAAAAGGCTTTACATTTAAAAACCCGGCGTACCAAATGACTCATGTCAATTTATTTGATTGTTTCACAGATTTTCGGGTTTCCTATAAACACATCGTATCTGAACACGCACCTTCTGATGTCCCACGTCAAATCTACTTCGCTACACGTGAATGATGATCCCAGCGTGGAGTTTGGACTGGCCGTCGAAGTATTCGCATATCCTAATAACATATTAAGCGTCTGGGTGTTCCTAGCTAGTATCACGAGACTTTGATGGCACATACTGTTTGTGTTGGCGCGATAAATGACATTTGTTCTTGTAATACAATACGTCATTCGCAAGACAATGTGACATTGAAATAACCGGCAAATTGAAATGCCATTCAGTAAAACCGATGTTTTTATTTATAAATATTGGACAAAAACAACTGTATTTTTTATATGATATTGATATAATTGACAATACAAACATTATCCAATATATAAATTTCAATATAATTCAAATTTAACAATAAACAATATTTGAAATATTAAAATTTTTATGGATAACATAGGCTTCTCTGATAATAGTGTAAGATCATAACAATGAGTAAGTCGTCTGAGAAGATATAATGGTTTAAATCACTTATTTCAGATTATATTTTATCCGCGACACAAAAGATTGTTCCGTTAAAACTATTAAACCATAATTAGTTCTACATAAGACGTTATTATATTGCACAACGTCCTACCACACCATAAAAGTAGATCGCTCAAGAATACGAAAAAATTATTGGCCCCGTAATTCAGCCTACAGAGTTGTCGAGTGGGCGGCGTTTGACTTTAAATAATGAATCAAGCCAGTGTACAGGATAAGGTGTAAAAATCAAGGGCTTAAAGAAGAGCAATATAAAATTTATTTTAAAAACTCATTCAGGAATCTTAAAAAAACCAAATTAAATAAAAAAATGATTTTTTTGTCTTTTCGTTTTAATGCTAACAAAATAAAATTAACATTTATTCCATCACTGTATAAAAATATACGTAAAAATAGAAAAAAAGGGGATGTTATAAGAGTTACGTGCCTAACAAAAAGTTGTCCTCGAGCCCAACTGACTTCAGACACAAACATTGCAGTACCGCCTTAGTATTGACCGTTCAGTAGTAAAGCAAAATTGTATCATTAACTTACAACTAACAACTACATCAATTGTTAGAACATAAATCTATCCAGCGTCTACACTCCTCACAAATATACAAATTCACATAGCTCACTTCAACGGTTTCATTACTCAAAGCAATATTTTTAAAACTAAAAAAAAATAATATTATAAATACATGTAAAGCAAATATTTAAAAAGAAATAAATAATTTAAGTTGTGTTGTCTCACATTTACATATTTTACATTCTCTTTTAAAACCTTTGTAAGTGCTTTGCTTGGATTTGTATTTTTACAATCTATGTATAAAATTGTAGCAAACATTTTCATTAAAATTTGTTTTTCCGTCCACACCTTACGTGATGGATGAGAGACAAATTGACCAAATGTGACTAAATAAATTAATAATAATGACCTCTCGAAATACCAAAGTAATGGCAAGTAGTACAAAAGCTATAGATATGCTTAAATGTATATTGAAGCCTGTGTGGTCAATGGTGATCCAGGAACCGAGTTACTGATACAAGTACCCGGTTTAAAGACGGCACTGCAACCTAAAGCTACAACGCAGTGCTGTTAAGCCGGAGGAGGCCTAGCTAGCATCATCGGACTTGTTCTTGGAGCGCTTCAACTGCTGTAGATAGTGGCGCTGGATGGGTTTGTGGAGTGCGAGCTGAGCCAGAGCCTCTTCAATGGAGAACCATTGTCTCTTGCGTCCCATCAGCCGTGAATCTTCCCACTCGGCCAGCTCCTGAGTAACGGTCATCACATACACCTCCGTCCTGTGTTTGTGCTCTCGGTTCTGAAATATATTATACAATAACATTTAATATAAGTAGTATTGATTATTAAAAAACTATTAACATAACCTAATTAAAGCTTACTAGTAAATGTAATGGGAATCGATGAGCAAAACAATTTACTAAAGACCAACTAAGAGTATTAATTATTAAGTGGATTATTGGGATGACACCTTGACAAGCTTTTAAATAGATTAAGACATGTACCATTAAAATTAACTAAAATTACTTAATACTGAAAGTAAAATTAATTTAACACAGAAACAATAAAATTAGGATCTAAAAATTAAATAACAATTACCTTATATGGCCTTGCTTCAATTCATTTTTAAAAAATTCTACAACTTGAGCAAATTGAATTTTAGAACACTTTCTACAAATTTAATGCTATTAAAGTGTTTTTAAAATTATTGAAACAAAGTTCATAGTACTGTTGCATAATTACTAAGACTTATTGAATGTTCTTATAGATAATCAGACTTAATAAGATATGTTTTAGAACTTTGTATATAAGATAAATTATGTCCTATTGTTTTTATATTGACAAGATGTGATTGAAAGAAACGCTAATAGCCTTTTTATAATGTTATATTTCAACTATTATAATGTTGATTTATTGAAAAAAATATTTATATGACATCAGTTTTTTTTTTGTTTACTGCATTAAATTTTCTTTTAATTTCGTTGAATAATTGATATTTAATAATTGAATATTGCTTTGATGTTTTTGAAATTGCGATGTTCGAGCTGAAATTACTTCCCGTAGTATGTGATTATCGTATGTTTCACTGACCTCAAAGACTCCCAGACATCTCCCCAGCTTGCCGATGACTCCGGCTTCCTCCAGCACCTCCCGCATCGCTGTGACCGACGGTTCTTCTTCGGGCTCCACGCCGCCACCCGGCACGATCCAGTTGTCAGGTCGCCGAGAAGACGTCACTAGCAACACCTACGCATCGATAAACATGAGACACACTTTCATCACGATACCACATTCAATGATACACAATTCACATGCTAACCTCGGTTTCGGCGTCCGATCGTACGCATATACAAGCAGCGCGGCGCCTAAACCCCTCGTCGTCATATATCCTTATCGAGTTAGGCTTCTCCTTCACCATTTCGAAAAAACACGTATACACAAACTAAACAGACGATCAGAAACGAAAAGCAGACATTAAATTAAAAGAAAATAATCAACCGAACGAAACTATTTAGTGATCAACAAACGCCATAACCGAAGTAGCCTAAGATAAACGTATCCATTTTTGACTAATGTAAGAGTTACACAATGTACATACAAAATGAAACTAAAATAACAATAACACTACAATTAGAGCAATATTTTAGCTATAACTAGCTTTTGATAGCGTATTTCAAGCCCATATTGAATGGTGCCTGACGTTTTTCTAGGGAAAATCGAAATAGGTTTTGGAAAGCAATAGGGTGGCAAAGGCAAAGCTTAGAGCTAATCTTAGATGGCGCTGCATATAAGCAGAGCAGACTGTCATGTCATTGTCTGATTTTGACCTGAAATATATTTTCTTGATAATAATTAAAACTATATTAATTAAAAAACAACGTACTTAACAAATGGAGGGCAAAATAAACAATTATAATAGATTAAACATGTCATCGGAAACTAAATGGTTAACTTTCAGTCCAATAAAAAAGCCAATCTTCTAAAAACTGCATTAAATAAAATAATTTTAAAGATAAAAATTGTAGTGACCAATTTAATTAATAGTTAAAAATTGTATCGCGTTATACTTAATCTGAAATAAAAATAACTTAAAAAATATATTTACTAATCTAAATAAACTAATTTAAATGTTAACTTGAACACTAATTCCTTTAAATTTAGCAATAAAATTCAACTGATATAAATAAATTTTTAATAAAAGACACTGGAAAACATTAGAAACAACATTGTAGAGTTTATAATATTATAAAGCATTTCATTATTGTGTACCTCTGTTAAATATTTTTTTTATCTGTTGAAATCCTCGTCCTGTTTGGTTTTAAACTAGTGACAGCAACAGTTATATATTTGAATTTAGCTTTTGTTGTTTTAATTTTGTGTTTTTTTTTCAGGTATTTCTAATGGGTACGTAATATTGACGTTGATCAATGTTTCAAAGTTTCCAAATTATTATACGATGTATATCAATATAAGATAATTATTATAAATTTGATGCTGTACAGTTTGTTATCGAAAGTTGTTTTATGACATCAATTAAAGGTAACTGAAACGTTTAATTTCAGAGAGAAGCTTCGATTTCGGTGCATTGATGCAGATTCATGAGAAGAAACACAAAAGCAAACCCGTGCAGTTCGTAAGCGTCGTCGGCGGGGTACTGTGTCCAGTTAAATTGTAAAATCATATTGTAGAGACAATCATAGTTTGATAATCATGCATGGGGTAGGTCAGATTCATTCATCACCGACATGGGATAGTTTTAGACGTGGATGTTGTATTATAAAATTGTGATAGAATAACTTCGGTTTGCAGGTTAAGAAACGGTTGGAGAGCAGCATCAGGAATAGACGGACTACTCGATTTTCTGTGTTTGACAAAATAAGGAATCTTCCAAGATGTGAGAGCCCGGCCCCAATACCTGAAGCACAGAAAAAAGTGGAGCACAGGAGGATGCAGCTAGAAAAATGGAAGGAGGAGAAAGAAAAGAAAAAGAAGGAGGCTTCTTTACAGAAGAAGAAACCATTTGTAGCGGGAGTACCACACAACCCATTGAAGTTTGTTCCTCCACCGCCACCCAAGCCCATGCCCAGCACTTCAGGCAGAGTCACCCGATCACAGTCAGCAAAGAACAACTCAGTTAACAATGTGAAAAAACCTTCCAAGACCGAGGGGAAGTCCAAAATGATTGTCTCATCGTTTGCACCAAAAAATGCTGTATTCCATCCACCGGTACTGAAAAATATGGTTAATTTACCAACACTATCTGTTCCTAAGCAAGAGGAAAAGAAAGCAAACACTAATATGACTGAGAAAAAAAACAAAGAGCCCAAGAGTAAAATTCTAAAAGACAAGGCAAAACAGAATGAATCCAGGGTACTTCGTAGTAGGCCTCAGTCAGACAAGGGCCAGGTTAAAACACAGGTTACTAAAAATAAGAAAGCTGATGCTAGCATACAATCTACCTCACACTCTTCAAGCAGTGTAGAATCAAACAATGATGAGCCTGAAGCTACCAAATCCCCAAAATCTAGGACTCCTAGAAAATCCTTACAAAATAAACAAAACATGGTTACCCCCAAAAATGTGCCAAAGAGTGAATCAAGTTCTGAAGAGAAATTGAGATCACCAAAACTGGTGGAAATACCGATGACTCCTGAACAGATTGCCGATGAAGCTAAGAAAATAAGCCCCTGTGTGACACTCTCACGAGGCAAAGATAACGCCAGGAGAGAGATGAAGAAGAAGCTTGAAGAAGGTACATTGATATAAATAACAATGTTTAGTTACCATTTAATATGTCTTATACATAAGAAAGAGTTTAGAAATGGGAATATTGTATGTTAATCAATATATTCTTCTATTAACTGGTACTTCTCATGTTCACATAAAGTTTGGTTTGGGTTCCAAGAGATACACAGTGTATTCTTAATGTTTTTTAAATCTTATTTGACTTCAAACACGACTCCTATGTTGCTTGACCGATGAACTTAACAGATACTCGAGATAACTTGTATTAAAGTTTCCATAACAATTGATTAATGTCTTGTGTTGGTTAAACTAACAATCCCCTCTTATTTTTGTAATCTATTAATTTCCAGGTCTTTTAGACGAGGATCTGTGTGAGATGGATAGTGTTGAACATTTCCGTCGGCAGTTGGACTCAGAAATTGCTCGCATGACGGAAATGTGTGAGGCTTGGGAGAAGATCTCACATCAAATAACACTCCCGGAAACTGTTCAGGTCAGACAACTGATCTATGTGACTATATAGATAGATAGAATATACTTTATTGTACACCACAAACAGTAAATTTTACACAGAAAAAAAAATTACATGGTGTTGTGAATATCGTGATATATTATTGTACTTGTATTTAATGATACTAAAGTAATAACTATTAACACATGGTATAAGTATGTTATATTTGGAAACTGACAAACTCTCCTGAAAATTTCACTTGAAACAAAAATCTTATCTATTTTTTTTAAATTAGCTGGTTTAAGTTATTCTAAAATAATATAAGGCATTAATATGTTTTGTATTTTAATTTACCAAATACTTATACCAAAATGTTCTATGTCACCGGTGAGGACAGTTAATCCAGCCTCAGTTAAATTATGTTTGTATTGTGGAGAAAAAAGATTCTCAGAACTGATGGTCAGAATAATTTGTCAGATGAAATTGTTATATTAAGATTTTACATAAATTGTAACAATACTATTATATTTAAAATGAAGTCCAAGAGGACATATTTGTATTCAATTAATTAAATTATTAAGTGTTGGCATCTTGAGATGACAATTATTTTGCTTGTATCACATTTTTAAATGTTGACAGATGATTTTACTAAGTTTTATATATATTTCCAGAGATTTCTTTATAATTTTTATATTAGTAACAAGATAATGTTTGGATTTATCACTACATTTAACTATTAACATTATCAGGAGGCTGTGTTGTCAGCGGTGGGTCAGGCTCGTCTGCTGATGTCTCAGAAGTTGCAGCAGTTTGCATCTCTATTGTCCCGCTGTGAACACCCCACACCTAACAGTGGGCTCGTCACACCAAGTGACCTTCACGGCTTCTGGGATATGGTGTTCATGCAGGTGAGGAGATATTATTAGCTGTTCAAGAGTAACTGAACCCTTATCACTATTTTTGGCATGACATATGGATGGTTCTCAGATTTTCTTCCATCAACCTTCATTTAGATTGACCAAATATATGTGCATGTAAAATATAGGGAGAAGATATCCCAATGTTATGATTCAGTCAATATATCACGTATTGTAACTATTTCAGATAGAGAACGTTGATATGCGTTTCCGTAAGTTGGAGGAGTTGCGTTCTCGTGGATGGAGTGAAGATCAGCCTCCGACGCGGGTGATACGCCCCGCCCCGAGGCCCGCCCGCCCTCAACCAGCCGCCCGCCCTGCACCAGCCGTCCGCCCTGGAAACAGCCGCCTAAAGGATCTCATAGCAGGTATGATAGCAGAATGTTATCAAAATAATCATCAAGCATATATCTAGCCTATTAAGGTTATGTGGGGCTCACTTGAAGTTGTATCCAGTATAACTTGGACTTACCATTGTGTTAATTCACTACTTAGTATGTAATATGTTTCTCACATTAAATTGTATACTTAAACATATTTAGGTAAATTTAAATGTGAAGTTTTCATCTGACATCATGTTTGTAACTTATTTATAATTAGTGCCCGGATAAATATGTATTAAAAAATCTAAAATATGTACATAAAATATGGACGAATAAATCAAAAATATGGAAAAAATATGGAGTATAAAATTAAATACTTTCATAATTAAACATTGTTTTACTATAAGAAAAGGGTCACTCGTGACTTACATCGTTAAGTTACATTTAAAAACCGATGAAAAAAGAAACGAAATATTTATTTCAACAAAAAATAACAGTTTTATTCAACTTCCATTACACTAGCCTTATCAAATTGGTTGCAATGCAATACACAATGACGTGCTTCTTTAAATTATCAAAATTAAAACTCTGACGATTTGGTCGAAATATAGCCTTATATCTGCTGATTGGTCTCATCTCAAGTCACATGACGTGTTGGGTGCATACTTAAACATGCTTAATTCAGTAATTTTGTAAGCCAAGTCTACAGCCTTCGAAACTTTTATTTTTTTGTATTTTTGCGAATATATGGATGATTGTGACATTTTCTTGTAAAATATGGACTTAACTTTGAAATATGGTAAAATATGGAAAATAAAAGTTGGTTTTTCACAGTCTAAATATGACAGTCCATGTAAAAAACACATTCTAGACCGAAAATCGCGTAAATTAAAAATATGTATTTACATATTAATCCGGGCCCTATTCATAATATATAATTTTTCATTCCAGCGGCACGCAAAGCCAAGCAAGCCAAGTCCTCCGAGGAGGTTTCCACGGAGGAAAGTAAAACTATAGACATGGGCTTCTTCTGTATTCAATCTCCAGTGAAGTCTCCGCTACAGGTGACCCCGAGCAAACCCAGCTTGTTGAAGGCCGTGCTGTCTAATGAAGCAGAGAAGTCTGCCAATAGGGTGTGTAACGGATTAAAGATTTTAAAATATTAAGTATCTGAATAATGATTGCATTAAAGTGATATTTCGTATTGTTCTAGAAGTCTGCATCGTTTGCCATGCTCCGAGCATCACTCATAGGACGCCAGGTAGAGAGTGAAGGATCCAGTGATGAGGAGGTTCGTTAAATTTCTATTAATTTGCTAATAAAACTTAAGGGAAAAGTTATGTTTGTCAAGCAGTCAATATTTGTTCCGTTTCCAGCATAATCTGATAACATTCACTCCGGTGGACCTCGGAGCTACTCCCGGTCGCAGTATACTCAAAAACAAACCGTCCACCAAGAAATCGGCCAAGAAATCTATCAAAGTCGTGCTCTTCAACGATTCTGATACAGAGCTGCAGAACAATTCAATGAGCTCGGAGAAAACTCATGATGCAGAAGATGTGAAGACCCAGGACGGACAGCAACTACAGACAGAACAGAACACAGACAGCGGGATATCGTCCATGGATATAGAGAACGATATTGAGAAGGAAAACAAAGGAAGAAGGAGGTCCAGACTCACCAGGCAGGACGCTACGGAGGAGAGGAGCCCTGTCATGACCAGGAGCAGGAGGAGGAGCATACTGACACCCGGCAAGGAAGAAACGGCCAGGAAGAACAACACACTCAAAGAAGTCAACCTTGAACATATCACACCGAGGAGGTCCACACGGAAGAGTATACATGACCAACAATGAGGCTGTACAGTTTTAGATATAGTCCTAATATAAAGAATCTTAATAATCTGTATGTTACTTTTTAATTGTCGAATACTAATTTAATTTTTTTTTTAGTGAACTCTGATTTTAAACGTTTAGTTAATCATGTTTTTTTATGTTTATAAAGATGCCATTTTATTAATTTTAATGGATGCCATATTAAATAATGCTAAAAATATTATTTGATGATACTGCGAGTTTGTTCATCAGTTATGGAAATGGTTATGAAGTGAAGACTTGATTGTAATTTTAATGTTATTTTTTCTGTAATATTATGAAAGTGACTAAAACATTCTATAGTATATGTTAGTATAGCCTGTGCATCTGTTCTGTAAATTAGGTGTTATATTGTTACTTGTCGTCTCTGGGTTGGATGTATGATGTTAGTGAATTATGTTAGGGTTTATATGTCATTATATTGTTTATTCAATAAATAATAAGCAATTGTCTTTATTTTTCTTTAATATTAAATACTTTATACTGAAAAGCTGATAAAACTTTTTTTAACATTCAAAGGATTTTTTTTGTATTTTGGGAAGTTGGCGCTAATTGTGAAATTGTCATTTAAGCAAGTAAAGAAAACTACTGCATCCGATTAAGAAGTGTTGAACTAACATTGTAAAATACATAAATATAGTAGCTGGCACGTAACAAGTCAAGAAACGATAGTGTTGCAAGTGGCGCCCTCCGTATAATATACTTGAATTCTTAGGATTATTTTTATATCTGACTATAATTAATTATAACACTGAACCATTGCAATTGTGTGTATGCAACATTTATTCGATGTACAGTGGTGCGAAGTTCGCCGGGTCAGCTAGTTTTCTATGTTTATTAATATTATTGAGTGGTTTTTTGAATAATTTTTTTGTTCCTGGTTGTCACAGGAACTACTTGTTCAAATCAACAAATTAAATCAGTGTTAGTTTGTCTCTTTGTTGAAGATTACAAACTAAATCATCACGAAAATATAAGAGTATCAATGAAGACTTATGTCAAAAGACAAGAAAATTTTGCTTCACAAAAGTTTCATAGCGTGAGCTTTTTAAATGATCCGATAATGCATTTCTACTAATGCACTAAAACCATGCGCTTCAGAGATCACTACGTTATTTGTTATCGCTTACGTATAGAAATTCATCCATATTTGTGGAATGTAGGCGTAGCTAGTTGCTAATTTTGATTCGAGTTAGTGTCCTTTAAGAACATGAGCGCTTTATCCTTTATTTGTAAATATTAATTCGCAGCGGTTTTCTTAATACATTATAATGTAAACTGTAATTTACGTCAGGTATGTATAGGTTAGCTCGACAAGATATATGTAACTTCATCTGCAGACTGTAGATGCTTAATCATCAATGAGTAACATACAAAAGTTACGTAAGTAAGCGTATCTCTCAAGAAGATATTTTTTTTACGTATTTAGAGGTAAATTCTTGAGTAAATTTCCGATATGTTTAGTGTAAGTATGGGTCAGTTGGTCAAGCCGTCATTTGTAACGTGGGAACGCATGCCACACACTGTTTGCACGCACCGCTCAAGACGTCCCTCATAATAATGGAATAAATAATAAAGCAGTACAAGCCATATTAGACCATAATAGTCGGCAATTTATCGTAGCATCTATTTAAGAGAATTTTGCCAAAGGATAGTGCGTTAGTTTTTACAAATGAATCACAAATCAGGCAACTGGAACAGCGAGCCAACGAAGATAACGTTGCCCTATATAGCTGGCTGCCAAATTGCTACAGACTTCTCGATAACGACTGAAATATGCTGCACCGGGGTAAGGAACAGGCATATGAAAACACAATAATAAGATATATTATTTTTTTTCACTACCCTTAACAAAAATTGTAACATAATTTTCATAAAAATTGTAAAATATTTAAGTTAAAATTTTAAGTTCTGTGTGAAACTCCAGATAACGCGGGTCGGATTTTATGTAAATACACTAATTACAGTCTAAACTGAGGCCGAAAATACAGGAACGGCGGTTAATTAAAGTTTTCATGTTGGCAATTCTCTAATAGCAGGAAATAATTCGCGTAATGCGGTGAAGTACACAAAACGCTAATTAGGGATGTTCGGTGTGATTATGCTAATACGCTCTATTTAGAAAACCGAGACTTTCCTGACGATATTTGCTGGAGAATTTTTATTATTGAAATTTTGAGAAATTAAATATATTACATGATCTTATATTTTACTTTTTTAATTTGGTATAAATTATGTTTAGAAGTCACAAGGATATTGTTTTATGATTTCACGATCATAATCCTTTAAATATTCATTGAAATAAGAAATTCTCGTGGGCCGTTGGCAATATTTAGATTTACTGCAAGAAAAATATGTCCCGATAACAGTGTTATGAATATTTGTTTGTTTTGTTATGTTATTTGTTTCTGTGGAGGGAGTTATAAGAATGGAGTGATATGAAGCCGACGCGCGTATAATCCGCAAATAACGTAAACAATAATCCTCGGAGGGGTAACTGTAGGGTGACCAGGTTATATGAAGGAATTAAAACAGCTGGTAAATATAAATGGACTCATAAGACGTAACGAATTCAGCTTGTAAACAATGCTATTATTTTTATTTTAGCTTTAAATTTAGCTTTAAGAGTGTATCCTTTAAATGTCTATTGATATGCGGACTCTATTGCGAGTTTATTAAAAATTGGATTTACTCACTGGCGGGGCTCCCATATCAACATCTTGTCGAAATTTTATATTTGTAATAATGTTGGGGGAACGGCATTATTTGTAAGGATTTTTATCTTCTTTAGCTTTGCTTTTACGTTGAAAGTAGTTTCTATTTGTATTCTGTGACCTTTTATGGCTGTATAGAGGTGAAACAAGGAAATAATATGATGGTACAATATTTATTATATTTTGAATAACAGTTAAATGTGAATGTTCGGCACCTATAGTCGTTACTCTCATTAAATTTATTTATGCTAAGTCTTCTATATATGTATTTAGAGGAGCAATTGTGTATCCGATTCTTATTTTATCATATATGTAGCTTCAAAGGACGGTTTTAAATGACTGTTAGTATAAGAGTAACAAAAATTCAATATGTATTTAGATGATAGAGTTATCAACGATGGAAAATATTGTTGTGTAAATTATGTAGGGTCGCAACCGGAGGTTCCAGGAAAATTACGATACTTACTTATATATATTATTATAATGAGAATTACATATTAAAACTTATAACCTATATCTAAGACTACATGATTGCCCCGATGTTAGGATGGTAATACCATTCCATGGCTTGTGCGGTATCAGGAATCTTCTGGTTCACACGGCTTGGTGTTCGTTCCGCGGAGTCAGCAGCGTCACTCGTTATATGATATTTTACCCATATAAAGAAGTCGCCCCGGAGATGTTCATTTATTTCTTCATATGTAGTATGAACGTAACATGTATCATAACGCTATTTTCACATTACACGATTTCGCTCGTGCGGGAAAAAATCGCCCGATTTTTAATCGTGGTTTTGCTACTTTCACATTGAACGATAAAAATCGTACATTTTTGTCAGTTCATTGGAACATTTGGTCGGGTCTGGATGAAAGTTATGGATTGCGAACAAGTTATTGCGTTATGGATACTGTATCGGCGTCGGAAAAGACAAAGGCGCAATCGCCTTCACTGGATTCACCGAATTAATCAGAGACGAGAGGAAGTCGGGATGTTCCACACATTATTTGAATATCTTAGAAACGATGACCAAAAGTTTTTCAACTACTTTCGTATGTCAGTTCGCTCCTTTGATGAGTTACATGGGAAACTGAAGACTGGGGACAATTCCCGTACGACTAAAGACCGTCTAGTGTGAAAGCGTGCATTTGGTCTCGTAGGCCACTAGGCTAGAGGACGATACGGTAGCCGTGCGGTTCTAGTAGCACTGGACGGCTGCAACACGATTACAAAACGTGCCCGTGTTCAAATCGTGCAATGTGAAAGGTCTCGTACTCTTCAATAGTCGATCAAGAAAAATTGCCCGGGCAATTTTTTCCCGCACGAGCGAAATCGTGTAATGTGAAAATAGCGTTACTGTTATGTTTTCATTTCGAAAAAGCGTTCTATGATTACATATATTATGTACAAATTGACTTTACTTCATCATTTTTAAGCGTTATATTCCTGTTAATTTGTACCTTATTAATAAAATAAAAAGTTTGGTTACCATTTGATTCTCTAGTCTTGTCTCTCTTACATTACTTTTGTCTAAAGAAAAATAAATTGTTCATTTCATGAGTTTTATTATTATTATTATTTAAAATTTAACTGAAAAATTATTCCCTCTCTTAATAATTTTTTACTTGCTAAACGAAACTAGGGCGAACATGTATTAAGCAACTTTAGTTTGCTTGTTTTTAATTTACCGTTGAGCTTGTATATTTTAAATATTAAGGGGACATAAGGAAGCCATGCGTCGGACGGGCTCTGTAGTTGGGTAATATAAAATTAATACAACGAAATTTTATCCAACTCGCTGCTCTAGTTTTTGAGTTATTAAGTAACAAACACAAACAAACCCTCGTAATTATACAAATAGTAAGATAAAACTGTAATAAAACATTATAAGCAATAATATAATTATTAGGTAATCGGGAGAATGTTTCTGTTTTTCAAGATATCAATTGGCAAATGCTAAAACAGAAGTAAGTTAATTACCTCTCGTTGCCGGCTATAATCTCGGCTATGGTCGGCAGCGAGGAGGCATGGGAGGCGGTGGCCGCTTTCGCCGAAGCGGTCATCAGCGCGAAGGAGGCAGCGGAGCGGGCCAGGGAGAGCAACCCGGAGGCCCCTGCCCTCCGTCGTCGGCGAATTGGTCGCCGGCGCCGAGCCTATCTGGCCTCTTTACAGCCATAGGTTAAACGCCGGGCGACGTGATCCTGGGTGGCAGACGGGGACTTCTGTCGCCCGCTGGCAGGATCAGTGCGGTGCTAGCCCCTCTTGTTCCGGGGGCGGCTCGCGGTGGTGGTTTGTGGGGGGATTTGTCCCCCCTAGTTCGAGGTCCGGAGTGGACAAGCGCCGGCAGGGTCGCGAGGCAAGCTTTTGGTATACCGTGGCCCTGCCTAGGTGGCGTGGATGAGGAACACCCAGGGGTTTTAGTGGGTCGAAACCCCACATAACCCGGTCAAGTCCCCGCTCAGCCGGGTATCTGTGAACAGATTTCCCCTGGGAAAATAAAAAAAAAAAAAAAAAAAGAAGTAAGTTAATCATTATAATACAATTTATGTAATTATACATCGTATTTATAATATAAAAAAGTGTTTTTAATATTTTAAACTAAAACGCTATCAAATAAAACTAATTATATTTAAATTTGGCTATTATTATAATAGCGAATCTAGCGTCGAGTGCGGTCTGTGTACCAAGATAAAGCTGTGTAATGGCGGGCTTGGTGTCTGCTGTAATAAAATTACAAGACTCGTCTACTGTTGCTTACATTAAGACATATTAAATTGTATCTTTTATTTCTCTTTTTATAATTATTATTTAAGATAATTACTATAAACGAATATATATGTTACTACGTTTATTTATAACTCAAGAACAGGATAGTCAGAGGATATTAAAATAAAAACATTAATTTTTTACGTAATATTTTAAGGACACTTAATTAAACTATTGTTTTATTTCAATGCTGTCGTAAAGTTTTTATTTCTCATTACTAAATGTATTTGTATGAAATATGTAATTAAATTATGATGTTTGTGTAAAACAAGACATTAAATAAATCTTATATATTTATATGTATTACATGTATTGCACCGTGTAATGTGAAATTTTAATGATTAAAATTTCGTTTTAATGATTGAACTTTTAACATATTAAAGTGAAGCCCCTTCTAAGTAATCGACCCTCAACTATTTTAGGGCCTCGTAATTAGATTGTTCCTTACTCTTTCGTATAGGGATGTTTAGTTTTGGAAATGAGAATACGAAAATAATGCAAAAGAACTTCGATAAATGTTGGTTGTTTTTGAAATATTATTATATGATTTTTATCTTTGGTATACTTTATCTAAACTTATCTTTGAGAAACTGTCATGGCAGTTCTAAAAAAATATTGTAATATTTTGTTTGTCATTAACAGTTCGTTAAACATCGTGCGTTAAAACAACAAGATTTTTACTCACAAATTTATTAGAGTAAAATAAAATAAGCTACATTTGCTTTTTTATAAAATCAAATGAACATCATCACTTTTCTGTAAAGTTTCATAAAAAAAATCACTCGTCAAATTTATTATTGAATAAATAACGACTTTCCTTTAAGTCGTTTATAAGTAATTTCACTGTAATTACATTCACAATTTGTATTATTAATATTATTTTAGTTTGTATTTTGCATAATAAAAATATAAATAACATTCTGTATAAATATAAATAGACTGTAATTTAACAAATATAATATTCTTTTAGCTACATACATACATTTTGACAAATATTTGCGAGCCAGCTTAAGAGTCATTTAATTTACTCTGGTCTGGTCTGCTCCCTCTTTAAAATATGAGGGACATTTTTCATGGATTTAGTCACCCCGTCTGTGATAGTTATATTAAAGTAACAGAACCTTTAACGTTTTTACATGAATAATGTGGACTTTTATGCCCGCGTTATTTTATTCTTATTAAATAAATGTACTGACATTTATTTGAGGTAAATTTTATGTGAAGGAAGAAATGTTTTGAATACAATTGCAAGTTTTCTGTTTCAAATTATATATTTTAGAAGTTTCATCCTTTTTCTAAGTATCAGTTTAAAGGGTAAGTTGTATGAAAGAAATTTCTTTCATCATATTCGTGACTTCTTTTCAATTACGTAAGTCTATTTGTTTTTATATTTTAAATTTTTAGAGTTTAAGTAGATGAAAACTAAAATATTGATAATTTTTTATTTGTGATTTGTCAGAACAGACGCTGTAATGTCTTATTGAAGACTAGAAGACCTGGCGAACTTCGTATCGCTCTATAATCAAGAAATATCTGTTACGTTTTTTTATTTATATTTTTGGAGTTTACCTGTAAGCCATAAATCTCAGTGTTTTGAAGTATGACAGAATGATTGACATATTAGTAAGTTGTCAAATCTAATGTCAAAAAAAAAACGTTTGTATGGGAAATAGAAAAGGGCTGTTTTTATGGTTTTCCCAGTAATGAATCAATTTTTTTCAGCTTTTATATGTTCCCTGAACCTCCACAAACATTTCAAGACTAAGATGAGATAAATCCGTCCAGCTGTTCTCGAGTTTTAGCGAGACTAAGGAACAGCAATCCATTTTTATATATATAGAAGATTAAAAAAATATGATTTTGTCTCTAGTTTAGTTTGTATGTAAGCCATCGAAGCCTACTATTCTTTGTGGTGACTGTTTTTTGTGATCGCCCGCCGGTGGTCCGACGGTCATCGGATGCGCTCTTGTTGTAATTTAATTTAATGTATAACAGTTCATGCTTTTTTTATGGACTAGGTAATACAGTCTTTTTTAAGTAAGTATAAAGGGTATAGTATGTGAGATCTTATTTATTGAGTTGTCCTTGAAAAAATAAAAGAAATTGTTATATCAAATATTATAAAGAATATTTTTTTATTTATCGTAAGTTTTTTGTCTTTTTATAATTTGTAGTCTTATTGATAGCCAGATAGACTTTAGCCAGATAGACTCTTATACTAAGTTGTAATAAAGTTTTCGATTTAAGTAATTAAATGTGTATATTCTATACATATGAATTAAAGTTTGAATTCCAACACAGCCTGGTTGTATTATCTGTAGCCTGTACGCGATCTATATTTAACATAACACAGAATCATTGAGTAATTAACACAGTAAAAGTGTTAAGTAACGATGTCTATCAGGAGTACCGTTTTTAATCTTGTTTTAATTCCAGCGATGATCGAGCACTATGTAGATTAATGTACGCTACTCTCAACTTAGGTTAGCGGACTGTGGACTGTGTTGCCAGATTGTTAAATACATTTGGCAGAGGTTGTGTCACGGTGGTGGCAACAATTAGAAATAAAATGTTTTCGGAGTTAATGTCACACGTTTACATTCCTTGCCAAATCTTTTTAGTATGTTGTCGACGTTACAAACTTTTATCGCTTTTTTATTGTTCAGGGAATCTTGTACGGATCAAATTATGTACTTGATAATAATTGTAACGTTGAATGTAAACATATAATCTACAATATAAATACTATGTTACTAGGTCTACAAATTTTACGAGGTTTGAAACAGCCTCTTTACAAACGTATGAATTCTATATGATAGGATGAAAACAAACCTTACTCTTTTAGAAGTAATTTTTTAAAGAGGGTTCCATGCCTGAAAAGGCGAAAAAATATTATACAAGTTTATTTAGTCCATTTCTTTTCTTTTCTCTCCGTTAAGATTATTTTTATCTGAAATGATAGAATAATCGGTTTGAAATTAATATCAAATACTCAGAAACACAACGTTTTTAGTTTTATTAGTTATTTAATAAATAATTCCTGAACGACTCACATGAAACTTGTGATTCATATGTTTAAAAATTCTCTCCTCTCAAGTCTTATCACTCCAGTAACATTTTATTGTAGGTAATTGTTTGAGTACAAACTATAAATACACATGACTTACGTTCCAATTTAATTTCGATTAACATGAAATTATTAGCGTTTAGCGATGTTCCGATTGATCTAGTGTCTAAATGCAACTCAAACAGTTTCTGGGAAGGGTCGGAGTCTTGCCAATTGTTGCTTTCACGATAATCACATTTATATTTAGTGCTTCTGATTATAAGAGTATTAACCTGTTTTTAGAGGTAATGTATGACTTAATGCCTTTTTTTTTTCAATGGCGGCGTATATTACGTATGTTTTTTTGGCACATTTTCATTAATCCTTCTAAGTTATTTTAATTTTTTTTTGAATTTCATGCAATACAACTCAAAAAATTTCTATAGCTCGTTCATTTCTATATTATAAGAAAGAGTAAACATGAACCAAAAATACGTCACATACCTAATATTAGAGAAGATCTTATTCTGTTATTATCTACAACTAGTAAACCTGGCGAACTCCGTTTCGCCACCAGAAGGCTTTTATATAACATTTCGTTTGGAGATTAAAAGATGAAGAATTTTTTGTTTTATATTTGAAAAGGAAAATTTTTATTTCATTTCACAACAGTAATGAATTCATTTAGATTACAAAAATGAAGTGTTATTTAGTTGAACTTCTCTAAGTAAATGAAAGAGAATCCAAAGTAGAAATCGAATCGAAGCGTTATACGTGTCCGAAAATTATCCGTTTCATTGAAGTGCTCCTTTGTAAACCACATTTTTTGTTTTTTGGTCTAACTTTAACACAAATAAAGCGTATGGTTTCCAAACTCGTGAACATACAAAATATAACTGCCCATGTGAAAAACAATGATTTTCTAAATTTATCCCGCAAATACTAAATGGTTTTAAGAGTTCAAACTACAAACACATTACCTAAATATTTTTATTTTTATATAGTAGATTTCTTACAAATATCTAATTGTCATCCATACGTCATTACATATCTTTTATTATACGTCAATTGCATAGCTGTCAATTGTGTTATTCCACGTTTTATAGTGACTGACGTTTCATGTCAAGTCCCACGGGAATGCTGTCGAACGGAATAAAAAGTATCCTATTGCAATTTCCTGGTTCTAAACTACCTCCCTGCCAATTTTCAGCTGAATCGGTTCAGCCGTTCTTGGGTTATAAGTGAAGTCACTAACACGACTTTCTTTTATATATATCGATTTTACTCTGCTGGAATGATTAACCAATCGTATCTAAGAACAAACTCAGAAAGACTGAACAAAAGAGCTTAGATATCTATTGACCCGTTTTACAGCTATGGTGCCACAAACAGATACACAGACATACACACACGGGTAGGCTGTCAAACTTATAACACTTCTTTTGATGTTGGATGTTAAAATAATATCTTCTTCTTCTTAAGGTGCCTCTCCGACTAGCGAAGGTTGGCAGTCAGCTCCGCATGCTTTTCCGTGTCGTCTGCGAGGTGGAAAAGATGGGAAAGCTATAAAAAAATATAAAACGGCTTAAAATTATTAAGATCCGTGGACTTAAGGCACTTAAACATAATCAAGAATTATTCTGGTTATGTGTTTCATTGATTAATAAGATTTTCTTTGAATATTTATAATTTTTAGTTATTAATAAATATTACGTATAAGTTATTTTAGACTATAATTATATTATATTATAACAAGTACTTAATCCCGAGTTTTTCCGTCTCAATTTCAGCACCAGAAATGTAAGACTACATGTAACTGGGCGAAATGTGTTTCGTCTTAACGGCCGTTAATAAGCAGTTTTTAGACATTTTAAAGTTTATTTCTAAAATAATGGTTCTAAAATAGCCACCCACATATTTTCAGCCAAATCTTTATAGTTAGTTCTTGAGTTATAAATAGTGTTAGTAACAAAATTTTCTTTAAAATTTATTCAAGTAAATATAGAGGTATTACTATATATTAACGGTTGTTAATGAGAATAAAATAGAATAATATTAAATTATATTAGACGTTATCTTTTAGGAACAATTAGATTATTAAAACACTCCTACAATAGGAATGTTAAGGAGCCGTCCGCCTTTGTGATACCGAGGAGGCTGTTACGTTAATAGCCTCTTTTCTTATCCTCCGAGATTATTGAGACAAAATTGAATTAAACTCGCCCTCGGTAATAAATGACCGTGATACATTAATCATTGTATATCTGTTGACTTATTCCTTGAAACAAACGCCTAGGAAAGTTCACTTCTAGTATTTAACACGGTAAAGACTAAAGACTTATTGCATTCTACCGCAATGAGTTCAATCAATGTAGTGATAGGTTCTTGAGTTACGACTTCTATGCAATTAGTGTTAGTTAGTGTAATGCGTTTTATCATTTCCTCATTTAATATACGTCGGGAGCTGGTTTCCACAGGCGAGAGCACGGTAAAGCAATCAATGCAGCTTTAAACTGATTACCAACTTGGAAGCTTTGAGAGCTTTTATCAAGTATATATGTATAGCAGCTCTCATTTATATAATACTTGTTGTTGCACGTGACTTTTCTTAATGTTTTCGGTATTGCGTTCAAAGAGAAATAGAAAAGTCAAGTATATAATATGGCAATTAAACATATGTGTATTTATTTAATTGCTATATTATTATACACGTGTTTTCATATGTAGTGTGTATATACAATTCCTATGTAGTGTTCCTCCTTCCAGTGCAAACTTCAAAGAATTTCAGGACCTATATATTATTCTAATGTCTGAGCCGCAGTAGTAACGGACAGGATATTTAATTCTGTTTGATCCAAAATGAAAGAAAAAAACTAAAAAAAATCCAATACTTTGTTATTCACGGTCTCTAGAACGGAAAAGAGTTCGTTCGGTCAGCTATACATATTACATATATTACTTATTCCGAAATTAACGCGGTCGAAGTCGCTTGCAGAAACTAGTATATTGTAAATTAATTTTAGCGTGTGTTTCCTGTTATCTAAATTAAAATATACATATATTCTATTGGATATTATCTTAGGATCCGTTCAAGCCGTCGCAGATTTACTTTTCTCCCTCATAATATATTGAAAATAGGGTTGTAATAAAACATTGGATTCCATTACTCCGAGCTCTCTGCCGGGACTCGGGTGTAACGCTGTGGAGACGTGGCGTTAAGAACTTACACACTGATGTATTTACGAGACAGATTTTATGGTTTTTCAATCTCGTTGGATGTGAAAATAATGTTACCGAATGAGGAATATACTTAATGTAATGTAAAAAGATCTATATTAGTAGCATTCTTTTAACAAGTGTATATATCAGCAATAAAATCTAATTGTATTGTAATTTTATTTTCGTCTAAATATTTTCTTCTTCTTCTACCTGGCAATTTCCCAGCTTTAGCCAGGGTCTGCCTTACATGTTGTGAATAGTTTTGGCTAATTGTTTTTTCTCTTTGGGAATGCAGTAATCAGCGATGTCTAAATACTCTTATAAAGTACATATGACTCTAAAAAATCACATTGGTACTTGCCAGGATCGAACCCAGGCCCTCATGTATGAGAGGCGGGCCTTTTAACCACTAGGCGATAACTGACAAAATTTTTATTTTCGTCTATATCTATTTATAGCTTAATATTCATAACCTTATGTTTATAATTAATTTAGTTCGTTATAAATATATCTTCTCCCTCATGATTGGTAATATTTTTATTTTATGAAAATATTTTTTATACATCACAAAACGATGAATCAAAGGCCGTTGTTTATGAGTGTAGGCAGCTCACACAGTCTAGACACAGCTGTCTTATGCTGGTCACGTCCAGGTCGGAGCACGTCTGTAGATCTCTTTAGTTTATTGAAATACACCGAAGAATATCGACACTTCAGTCGTTAGGGGATGAAACATGTTCTGAATGTAATCACGGTGAAATAGATTTTGGGAACTGATAGTAACATTTTCAATCATAAATATATATTATACATACATGCTTTATGTGATTTATATTTAAATAATGGCTATTGTTACATTTGTTTTTCGTTTTGAGTATGCGAACTAAACGTGTAGGGGCAGAGTTCATTATCAATTAAAAGCCCTTATAATGTTAAGTTTTGATAGGATAACAAATAATAACATATTAGTGATTGTTTCGTATTTTATTTGCTTTATTTATTCATATATTTAAATTTTTGTTAAATCTTATTTTTTTGTTTTATTAAAATTTTGTACGCTTTAACTGGCTATACAACTTTGGTATCAAAAAACTTTGTTAATATTAAATCACATTGCTTTTTCATATAGCAGGGGGTAATGAAAATTGTATTCAGCGAGCGAGGGGCCGTGAATTTCTGTTTTTTTATGAAGTTCATTAAGAAGTTTTCTTTTAGGGGCGGATTGTGGAAAATTTTAGGAGCAAATGTATTCTGATTATAGAATAATCTTTTCTTTAATGTTCCAGACAAACAGATTACCGTAATTAGTTTAATTTTATTTTCTCTTGTTGTGGCTAAATTGAGTTCGGTCAGTGACGGATAAAATACCTTGATTCATGTTACATATTAGAAAACAAATTATAATGAATAAATACAGTAGTTTATAAGGTCAGAGTAACTTTTAAGGTCTTTTCCACTTGCAAGATTTTTAGTACACTGTGTAAAAAGATTTTTATTCTCACTTAGAGTTATTTACAATAATAATAATCTTTGATTTAATTAAATATCTGTGATAAATCACATAAACTACTCTACATGTTTTATCGTCTTTTCGCATTGTAATCTAAAACATACTTTTTCAGTATCGTCAAAGTATCGTACGGCTGATTTTAAATTGAGTTTAAAGAGACAATTTTAACTCCAGACAAGTTATTTGTCGCCAAATTCCTGAAGCACAAAGAATTTAAATTTGTACAGGCAGAATAGCAAAGGGTGAACCGTGTTAATTAAATATTTGGGATAGGTACGTGAACCTGGAGGGGTGAGGTGGCTTCGTGTATCGTCAGTGATTGTGTTTGATGTTTGACACTGAATAATACTTTAACGTAAGTTGTAGTTTTTATCAATTTCATGGGTGACGTTCTTTTTTTATGCCTCATAGAAGTAAACTATGTTTATAACTTTATAACTGTGTAAATTTTGCTTGGTTTATTTTTACTAGCTTAGTTTTAAGCTACTTGAAGTTTCTTTCAGTTGTTATTCTTGCACAAAATAATATCCCTCACTCGAACATCAAGTCCACTATTTAAATAAAACTTACTACTTACTACTCGTTTCGTATGATACATTTTAAGTATCATACATACTTAAAATATTTAAAAATACAACTTACAATTTTTTTCTATATATTGTTTTTTGTATATACTTATGTAATTTTAAAGTAATAAATAATTTAAAATATCGCTAATCGCATATCTGGGAGAGCCATTTCCCCTACAAACAACAATCGCAATATTATGTTTATTTCAACAATACTTCACATTTATTGTAAGGGGCGCGGCGTCATTGTACTCGTAATGTCCTAAATTGAAACAATAACTATATTTAATTAAAATGACATTGTTATCCCTCATTTTGTATAATGGACGATAATAATTAACTATTATAATTAAAAGATCCGAAACAATATTAATTGTATCAAACCTCATGTAAGTTGATTATGTGTTTTTGTTGTAAATCTATAAGCATAATTGTATTCAACAATTATTTATATTACTTATTAATATCAACAATACTTGTAATTAGAATTGGCGAAAACCTGGTAGTAAGTTAAAATGTTATTTATTTTGGTATTGGTAATGCAGTTGTCATAGCATTTTTTATTTTTTCATGTATATGGGAAGTTAGTGTAACGTTAAGTTTGTGGATTTTAAGTTCTGTCCCTCGATCGCCATCTTGGAGAAAAAGAGTGCAAAATATTTTAGTGTGGTATTTCGTAAACTAGCAACAGAACAAAAACTTTTATAGTATTATGGTATAGTAATACCTTGGTCATAAAGTACAAGATAAAGAATTTATACACACAAAAACATTCGAACATATTTCCTTTTGGATGTTATAACTTTTTTCCTAAACGTAATCAAAAACTTCAATTACAAATTCATTTTACTTATCTAAGTAGATCTTAACGTGCCGCGAAGTTAAATAATTGATCGCTTTCTTGAATTTTCTTGAGAATAAGATAAACAAGAACTATTCGACTTATATTTATAAAGGTGACAAGAAATTACATTGAATATTCGAAACAGGACCGAATTAAAAATAAACAAGTTACTATATCAACAGTCATTATTCTCTTGTAATTTTCTCTTTAATCATTCAATATTAAAACTTTAATATATTAAATTAAATGAAATATCTTTGCCGAATCATAAGTAATTGTAACCTAAAGATACAAACGTAGTTAAACTCGCTTACAATTTGCCAGATATAATACATCATATAAATAGTTTACTAGTGTTGAGTGACGGCAGGAAATTGTCGGCTGTTGTACTTGAGCTTAACGCTTAGACTGAAACGCTTTGCTGAACGAAAATCTCTTTAATTAACTCACATTGTTTGGAAAATGCGATGTTTTACTCGATACAATTTGTGTTTAAGATATTGTTATAAAGTAGATGTGAAATAAGAATCTGTTTTTCTATGTCGGTTTTTTAGCTTTAGTTTTGTTTTGGTTCAGTTTACAGGTGAAAGAATTACTGTATTGATTTCCTGTATATTAAACGATATTATTAAAATATTAATGTGCAGCTTTGGCTCACTAGATAAGTAGTGTATTTTTATGGTGTTGACAGAATGTAGGACATATATCGCCAATGCAACCAAATAATAATATGTATATACACTTAAATAACAAAAGTAATAATTTTATGCTTTCAATAACATTTTGGGTGAAGTTTTATAAATGTTTATTTTAGCATTTCATTAGTCTGCGAAATTTAATTACATTTCTGAACTGAACTGAACGGAGACTAGTATATTACACTAATATTTAATATTACTAAATCTTTTGTCACATCTACATAATATGTTAATAAAATCCTATATAAAGGTAATGAAATACAGTAATAGTAAAAAATATTTTTAAGAAAATGTAACGAGACTAAAAATATATAAAATAACACACCACTGTTAAGCTCATCAGTTGGAAGATTATTCTATTCTTTTTTCCTTGGTATTAGAATTAAATTTAAAAAGACAAACAAATCATGATAATTAACAATGATAGCTCCATTTTACATGTATTAAACGGTTGAGATGTATTTAATTGATGTGCAGAATGCAGTTGTTCCAGCAGATTGTTTTCAGCTTGTTCATATAAATAGCCGTCTCACATGTGATGGCTCGAGACAAACGCCTTGCTCATCACACTTACTTGGACATTTAGACTGTCATTCACACTACGGTGGCCATACGAATTAGTTAAGATTAATTTATATTTATTTAGAGCAACAGATAGCTTGGCGTTTACAAAAAGATGTCTATTTTGATATGTAAATAATTGACACATTCAGAAATGGTGAAATCTATCCGTTTCTATTAGAAAGTGTAACAAAGCCCGGGAACTTTAACAATGCGGTGTAAATAGAATGGCTTCGGAGCACTTTATATGTAACTAGCTTTTGCCGCGACTTCGTCTGCGTGGAATAGTGACTTCCGGCAGATTTTTGGTTCTTCTCAAATAGTTCCCGTTCTTGCGGGGTTTTCGGAATGGTCGAGTTCCCGTAGAATTTCCAGGATAAAACCTATGTTTTTTTTATTCACAATGAAGTACTCTTAACTAACAACATTTTATTTGTTTATTTGAATTAAGATTAATATTATTATGTTGATACAACTTAAACAAATTATTTCGACCAAATACCAGTACCATAAAAACGGTTTTTGTGAGTTAATCTTAAAAGATAGACATATACTGTCGCGGACTGTTTTTTAGATCATCAAAAGAGCTATTATTCTTTAATACATATTTTTGGTGTATCTTGAACCGTATTCACGGCGCACGCAACGGAAGGCTTCAAAGATAAAATGATTTCTCCCGTTTTTTACACATTTACCACTATATCTTTGCTCCTATTGGTCGTAGCATGATGTTATATAGCCCAAAGCCTTCCTCGATAACTGGACTATTCAACAAAAGAAGAATTATTCAATTCGAACCAGTAGTTTCGGAGATTAGCGCTTTCAAACAAACAAACAAACAAACAAACAAACAAACAAACAAACTCTTCAGCTTTATAATATTAGTATAGAAGAGTTGGGTCTAGGCGATTGTTTTGTAAGTTTTAATATAGACAACACGATGTTTGTATCTGCTGCAAGATACACACAACACTACGGGAACAGTTGTGGTAAATTACCTCACGTATTCTAAGAATATGATTTTAGATACTGTTGTTATTATTTTTATGTTTTGATGTGAAGAAAATATGTTTATCGGAATAAAAATGCTAAATTTGGTTCCCTAGAACTATCCTCACAGGTCGTGTAGTAAATGACGTAGTATTTTAATTCATGTATAAAATATTTTAATGTACAAATGCAACGTCTGCGGTCCCTACGGACGAGTTTATCATTATAAATAAAGACCGAGTCTTAAAAATAAACAGAGAACATTCGTATACGAGCGAATATCACGATCGCAATACAATGTACAAGTTGAAATAAATCAGAGTCGGGTCATCGAGTCGCTATCGAGGGTTCGAGAGATCATTGATTTGACAGCCTCTTGCGAGCAAGACCTCACGGATAACTCTTGTATTGAGAGAAACACTGGAATATAACCTGTATGTATTTAATCATAGGGTTGTTAATATTTCTGGTTGTCTCTGCTGGTAGTTTGTCGGCATGTATCGGTATCCTTTGGTTTGTGATATAGACGTTCGGCACTTAAGGTGCCTTTGATGAGTTAAGTTGTACCCGGAGTACCTCGCATCATATAAAATTAATCATTCCTCAGGGATCCTCTGGAAGGGTTATCTTACTGATTGTTAATTTGTTTTAATTGAATTCAGCTACTGCGGTTATTAATCTAGGAGTGATTTTGGAATGTATGATAGAACAATTTGGATGTCTTTTGATGGAAACCATCTTTCATGGAGCACAATTTATAGTTTATATATTGTAGGAGAAGAGTTTATACAGTTAAACAAAGTTCGAACTGTTATAAATTAGGTCCAAAAATGAATATATGTATTGTTTAAAATAACGTAATCATTAATTTCATTGATTTATTAAATATGATATAGAAATTACCATTCCTTGTTCGCCCATACATCGTTTACAAAGAGCTGTACCCATTACGTCTACACCGCGACCTTCTTGAGAGCCGTCATAAAGTAACCATTGCTATACATTCTATTTATATTTATTCAGTGTTGTGTCGTATATATTATTGTTTAGTTTTTTCCGCCGTGTATTTCTGTCCCACCTGACCGCGTGTTGGCCGCTGGCCAGACTTCTGACACGTAAAACACCCCGCTAATAGCCAATTATTGTCGGCAACAGTCTACACTACACACTACACACTACACCGCGGAAGTGTTGATAGTTCCCGCTCACTTGAATTACGTTCGTTTTTAAGTTCAAAGCATTGTTCTTAAATGTTTTGACTGTTTAGGTTGTATATGACAGTGTTGATATAATTTAACAAAAGCGGTCGTTGTTTGAGTGTGAGAGGAATGGTAAAACACACACACACACATACACACGCACACACACATTATAGTATTATTGATTATAACATCATAATTAATGAAAACATGTTAATATAACGTTTTAAATGGCAGTATTGAATCCATAGTTTGTACTTTGTACACGTATCACTCGTTAGCTATTGTACTTGTAACATAATCCGTAGAGCAAGTGCTCCAAACCCTGACTGTTCCATCTCTCGCAGGGTAAACAGAGTGCGCTTGTTACTGTTGCTCTGTTTGCGTTCCCGGGGCGTTGTAAGTTGAGGCACTGCAAATATGACGTTTCCAGCACAAAGCTATTCCCTGAATTTCAGTCGTGCAAATGAAATTATGCGGATATTTTACCATCGCGCTCAGTTAGACTCCAGTTAAAACTTTGATTTAATCTCGTTTTATTGTCTCAAACTGGTTTGTTAATTGATTGTATACAATTGACTTTACAGCAGAAATATTTTCTTTGTTATAATGATGAAAAACCTATATATTTCATATAATATAATGCATATTATATTTAAAATTAAATAAAATATTCGTTTATCTGTCTGTTACTAATATAGTGTCTTCATAGATCTGTTTGCTAAGTATTATCCGTGGTGTCATTTCAAGACCTGTACCACGTAGTACATGACAGTGTGTATAAAGCTTTATTTTGAAATCAGATCTTATATAATTTTACACGGTATATTTATTATATATTTTGTTACACTTTCGTGACTCCCCAGTCCCCGTATTATTTGTTGTTAAGTTTATTAGATATCTTAGGGATTTAGTGCCGTTCACCTTTCTATATATTATTATATCATTTCCACTGTTTTTTAAGTAATCTTTTTCAGTATAGTGAAATGTTGATACACATGTATAATAAGAAATCGTAGTACTTAGATAAGAATCAATACCTACTCTATAGTTGGACACTACAGATACAGAAGTATGAACATATTTTAAACAAACCCTCTATGTCTGTATTCACATACATCCAATATATGTATTTCTGGCCGTAAAATTAAATTTAGGCTTTTATCTTAACAGATATCTCTGTTTTATCTCCTCAGTTAAGTATTGATATTATTCATATCAATTAATATAAGTAAGTAAGGAATATACTCATAATAAAGTAACAATATTTCGCAGGTTTTCATATTAACGGCGTAAAAAAAATATATATATATATATATACATAGATTAACTTATATTCTTCCATTTACTATAATTAAGATAAGAAAACAGGACAATTTTCATGTTTTATTACATTTAGAATTGTATGGACCACTTTAACTTTATTAAAACATCTATAACAATAATTGTATAAGGTATTTAGCTGATTTGTGAACAAGTTGTTTTATAAACTAGATATATGTAATATAATTGGGTGAGCCACGTTGTGAATAATAATATTGTTTTCCGAATGTACATACTTGATTTTATAACCATGTTGAGTTTACAGAAATTAAAAAACCAATATCTGTTGTACAAGCTAGATTTATTTGCAACTTTTATTGGTATGATTGTATTTTATTTATCTAAATGTTCATATAGGTAGTGCAGTAATATGGTTCTCTATACTTATGTTTATTTTTAAGTAATTAAATAGTCCTTGTTAACAAATCATTATTAAGATTGGATAGAATTGTTCGAAGGAAGTATCTTCTTTTCTAAATCGTTATAATTTCCTACACTATAAACAGAATCAAATATTAAATATATTAATATAATTCATATAATTAATTAATATAATTAAGTAAGTAAATGTTACTTATTTACTCAAATCTATTTATAATCTTCGCCTTATATAATGTCAACTGATCAGTTCATATTTTTGCAGGCTTTCCAGTCTTATTTCATTTTTATTCATGTAATTATATAAATTTTCTTCTCCTGAATTCAGTTTACTTCAACGGAATACGAAATTCTTTTGATATAATAAAAGAAAAAATTAAGACAAAGAATCATATTTTTGGGAAGAAATTGTTAGATGTACAGTATTAAGAAAATAAAGGGGAATAGAGATAAAAGTAATAAATTTAGGTCAAAAAGAATAAAAAGCTATAAATAATAAGATAGTATCAAGTGAAGAGTGTTTTCGGAGAACGGAGTGAAGTTATCTTTGATGTAGTAAATATAACTACTGTTCAGTTATTGTTAGTTTTGACATACGATGACCATTTTACTATGAATGGTTGAAACTATAATCATCATCATCATCCTATCAGAGCCCACTGCTGTAAGGCCTCTTCTCAGATGGAGAAGATTTGAGCATTCACCATGCTTGCTCAAGACGGGTTGGTGATTTTAATCTTATACATAATTGTGAAATTATAAGTCCAGGTTTCCTCACGATGTTTTCCTTCAACAGTGATGTCTAAATACTCTTAGAAAGTACATATGATTCGGAATCACATTGGTACTTGTCAGGTGAAACTATAATAGTTGTGGTTAATAAGTATTCATCTTCCATTATGGTTATAGGGAAGAATATTAAATGTTTTCTATAAATCTCTAAGTATTTCTGTAAGATTTAATTCCTCACAATGAGACAGTTTGTTCTGCGATAAGCCTCGTGTTTTTGTTGTAAAGCTCATATCGATACCGGGAAGGAATGTTGTCGGGGCGTGACGTCAGATACCCTATTTGGTTCCGCAGCTTACTAAAATACACGCAGTAGGGTTCCGTGGTTAATGACTATAATATGGTTTTCAGGATTATTAACTGACTAAGATTTGAGTGCAATTTAAATGGTAATATGCTTAAACTGCTAAAAAAAACTGTTTTTTTTTAATATATAGTATGATAAAATTCATAAAAAAGAATTAAATACTGCAATGACTACGCAATATGACTAGTAAATGTAGAATATTTCACTATTTACTGTAATAAAATCATAGTTATCAATATAGTAATGACAAAAATTGCGTTCCTCATTTTAGAAAACTATTGAACAAATATTAAACGATTATAGAATTATTAAATTTATAGTTTATAAGTGTAAATTAAGTGTTATACTGAGCACTGATATAAAACTGACTTTACAGCGACATCTGGCGTTAAAGGAGATAACCACAAAAAGTGTTCCTAGAAAGAATGTGACAAGAAGCAGTGAGCAGAGTTGAGCTTAGGAATACGACATCGGTATGTAGAAGATATACTTACTAATACGTACGTAACGTAAGTACATGACAAATACGTAAAAATATATTAAATGTATTGAAATTAATGTATGTATATGTAGCTTAGTTTATTACGAGTATTTTAGAGTGTATGTATTTTGTAATTTTTATGGATATGTATGATATTTATGAATGCTGTTAGAATGAGGGGGGAGATGGTTAAGTCAGAGGGAGGAGGCGGGGGGAGGGAGGGCGTCGCTGGTAAGTAATTGTCGGATAATCTGAGAGACTGATACGTTTTTGTTGCTATCGAGCCTGCACGCCGTAATCGGTGATAACACAGATTAATGAAAACACAGACACGAACACTACTGATAAAATTATAATTGTACTAAACCTAATATATCATCACATAGACATCAGACACAGGTTATAGCCTCTATAGGATAGCTACATTTAATGAAAGGAAAAGTTTCGTTCACATCGTGTATTTCCATTTCCTAAGTGTTGTTTTTATTATCACTGTTTAAGAAATTTAGCTAGCTATATATTTTTAGTATCTAGAAGTCGTGAGTGTGAATAAGCGAAGCCTGATTCAGGTAATAGAAAGAAAATTAATAAATAATTCAGCAGACTGGCTTTGTAATGCAAAACACGTAAGATACGCATTCAAATTTCAAACACTTTTCTCTTTTTATTAATATAAATAAATCTTAAGTTTTTTTTATATGTTATATACATATATGATTCCATAAAAAAATTAAGATTGATTATACTTGAAGCTATAATATTTTTCTGTTCAGTACAATACGTGATACGTTATTGTATTATTTTATTTTGTTTGTCAACTGTTGTTTCGTCAGCTGCCTCTGTTCGTAGCTGGTCTGTGGTGTAAGTAGCCGATGTCCATACTTAGATAATGGCATCTATTAGCTGCGGCAGCGCCACTTTTTGTTTTCTCGTTGCTATAATAATTATCCTATTTTAGACACCGACTTAATCCACATTGTTGTTTCGCAATAAACTTAGGTATGTATCTCCAATTTGTCAGCAATAAATGTTTAATCGAACTTTTTTCCGGTTTTTATTAATGTCTGATTAAAGTTGCGGAGTATTTGTTTGTGTTTACCGGTTTTAGTAGTGTCACGTTATGTATGACCGTGCTGTGGATGTCATGTCATCATAAAATCATATATCATATCATATCATCAAATTATTCTACCATCACATCTATGAGGATGTCTGTTTCCAATCTAATTTCGATTATCACCACGAGCCCTATCCGACAGATGGCGCTACAAGCTTCTTATTAATATTGTAACTGAATTGTATTATTGTTGAGACATTATTACATTCTCTTAAGCCATAATTAATGTTCCTCAGATGACTGTGAAAACAATATTAATGTGCGATATACATTTCTGGCATTGTTGTCATCCATTGTTAATTAAATATTTAGCTCGTCGTCAATGGAAAGGCCTCTTTTGCTATAACTCGGTAACAGTTTGCATCTCACAATGCGAAAGTCAACGAACGCGCTCTCCATACAAGTAATGTACGCAGTCTTAATACAATATTGTCGTTATGGTTTTAATATTATATTGCTTAATACAAATAATGTTGTATTTGTTGTAGTGATGAGGTTGATTGTAATTCAATGTTGCTATCGGTAAGCGTTCAGTGTAAATGAAATAAAACTGTTCATGAAAGTATAATCTCGTCTAGACTGTAGACCAATAAGTAATCGTCAGTCTGATATATATCGGAGTTTCGCGAAATCTTTTTATATAATAAATCTTATCCTTAATAAAAATGTCCGTCTTCAAATGTTTTTATTGCTGAAAAAAATAATAGATTTATTTCTAAAACTTGTGGAATGAATAGTAATGTAATGTTCTGAAGAAAGACAATATCAGAGCAAGTCTGTGTTGTAGTTACAGTGATGTTTGTGTGACAATGGCCGTAATGGCCGTCATTAGGCAAATGTAGGAAACAAAGAGCGACCTAGGGAGCATTGTTTTAACGTTTGACATACGTACATATCTCATGTTTAAGGATATTTTAAGTTTTCATAGTCGTTCAAAAACTAATGATACGCTTTGATGACGAAGTATTAAACATTTATTTATATATTTGAGTGTTTCCATTTCATTTTAATTCATTAATTCGTTGGTGTCACTCGTTCCGTTTGAGTAATTGCCTGAATATAAGTTAATTCCACAAAACATTATGCTATTAAAGTAATAAATTAGACAACCCTTCCCCCGGCCGCGGCATGAGAAGTCCTATTTCATAATCAGCAAACAAGAAACGACAGCGGTATTTAATGAATTTACGACTCGAGATGGAATTGTGTATCAGGAGAGGGAACAATTAAAGTTATTCTCATTGAAGGACCGTTGGTCAATTATTAAAACTATTTAACGATTTTTATATGAAAGTTCTGATTCAAAACTATAATTCAAATGTGAATAGTACAGACTGAATGGTACGATCTATAAACTAAGGTACAGTGTACTGGTAGTGCTTACTTATATGCGGAGTACAGTCGCGTACAGTCAGCATAATAAGATAGAATTAATTACCGTCTAGGTTATACATATATGCATTTTGAACATAAAATGATTTATTTTCAGTTCCTAGGCATTATGAGCTTAGATATAATGTTAGCTTTATATAGATCTTCTTCTTCTACCTGGCAATTTCCCGGCTATAGCCAGGGTCTGCCTTACATGTTGTGAATAGTTTTGGCTAATTGTTTTTACGACCGGCCGCCTGCCTGACATCAACCCTCTTTTGGGAATCAGCATTAATCAGTGATGTCTAAATATTCTTAGAAAGTACATATGACTCGGAAAAATCACATTGGTACTTGCTCGGGTCAGGATCGAACCCGCGCCTTCGGCAACGAGAGGCGGGCCCTCTAACCATTAGGCCACCACTGACTAAGCTATTAGCTTTATATAGATATTGAAAGTATATATTTACTTTGAATATTCATATGCATTAAAGGTTTGCTATTTAAATAATCTAAGATAATATATTATGTGCCAGTATAAAAAAGAAGAAGTATTTCACGAATTTAAATACACTGTATTTCTTTGTTTTAAAAAAAAATATATATTATTTCAATTTTATTGTAAAACATGTTCTATATTTATCACAAATGAAATTAAAATGCGATCATGTTTAAGAAAATATCAACTGAATATTTTGTATCAAATATACAAACATATAACATCACTCCAGAGGGAAGAAGCTTAAAAATAGATTCCAATAATGATAAAAATATATTTATTAAAACGCAATAAGTTTTTGATATCGAGCGTACAGAAAAGGAAAATTAAAAGTTGTCTATACGCGGCGTGGTGCATGCGGCACGTGATTGTATTATCTTCACGATCTTCTAGAAATAATAACATCTATAGATATTACCTATATACTATAAATATCATGGATGAGAGTCGAAGTTCAACTTGACTTCTTTGACATATGCCATTGGTTATTTGAAGTTCAATTGTAATGACAGTGACGTTGACGTTTCTCTAAATTGTGACAGAGATTCTTAAATTACTAGTCCAAAATTTTGTTGTTCCATAATATATTTGATTGTGTAATGATACGAGTAGTAATGGTCTGTCAGTATAAATGTTTAAGCTATTGATAGATTAAGAAAAGAATAAAAATTCTATTAAGGTAAAATAAAGTAGAGTAAGCTTATAAAACCTTTAATTCTTTCTAAAGTTTATATCGAAATGGCCGTTAAGTTAAAGAAATATCAATAATAATTACGCTATTTACTGAGTTGTTTCATTTTTAAAGCGATTTAAAGTAATTGTACGTTGCAAAAATTCAATTGACACGACCACACGAACTATTTTTTCTCACGGTTCTTTAAATTGTTTACATCGGACTAAGGTTTTAGAGATTTTTAAATAAATTAAGTTTAGGTAAAGAAATAACATAATGGATTAAAATAATCACACAGATTATAATATAAGGGATGTTATTTTGAAATAAAAGAATGTCAGGCACAATAATTTCTGATGTATTAGAGAATTCAAAAACTTCATTCATACATTTTTTCCATTTACAAACATGTATATGGACAGACAAATTAAAAGTACCTTAAGTTTCATAAACTACTCTTTCACCAGTATCGGTAGTCTTTACATGATAAAAGCGTCTTTATTTTTTTTGTAAATGTTTTTACCGCTCTGGTTATGAGTCCTTTTGAGCCTAAAATATTATAAAAGTTTATATAAGTATTGCTATCTATTTCAAGTTCAGTGCATATTAATTGAAGTCATATTATTTAATGACATTAGTCTTAATAGGGTGAATATGTTTTTATTTTAAAGTCTGTTTTTTATTAGATTATATTAAATGTTAGTGAAGTATGCGGGTCTCGCGTTATCTGAATTGTAATTTACAATATTGTGACATATTAAAATATTTATATCACTAATTTAATTAATTATGTTGATTTTAAAAATATTTAGTTTTTAATTTATTACGTGTATTATCTATTTTGTTGAAATTTATTTATTTTGCGAATGATTTTTCGATCTTTAAGTTAAGAATTATATTGCTTTAAAACAACTGATTTGTATCGAAGAACTTTTCTTTATGTATTTTCTAATTAATTTTGATTTAAGTTAGTTTTTATTACATAGTTAGTTTTAGTTTAAGCTTCAAAACACAACCAACCTTCGAAGACTGTAAGAAATCTAAGTCTATTAAAAATCTCGGTATCCATTATAATAGTTTTTAAATACTTCAGACCACCGAGAGGTGTTTCAATAATATTGTAATTCCAGCTGTGTTTCCGAGATCGCTCGCGAGGGGAAGGCTGTGAGCTGTGACAGACAAACACATAAATCAAGATAACCGCTACGTCTAAGACCTGTTTCATTTAAAATTGTAAACTGACTTATTTGTAAATATCGTATTTTATGGAGAAAATTTTATGCTTCGGATCTCTTTTTTTTTGTAATTGTATTCTGTTTTATTAATACTATTGACCGATAAAGTAAATTTATTGGTGGGTTTTAAATTAAGGATTTGTATTCGAGATTCAATTATGTAAATAGCTGTCTCATCAGATTTGAGAAGGATATTCATGTTTTCAAAATGTATTACTCACATACACCTATATATCGGCTATGGAAACAATTACATATATTTAATTCATTTTTTCATGTATACATAATTATATAAAAAATCGGGAATCATCATCATCATCATCTAAGCGCCTATCCCGGTCGCCCGTCCCAAATAACAAATATATATAACAAATCGTGAATAAATAAGATTTCGCACTTATATATAAAATAAACATAAATAAGATGTCTGTTTGTACGTCTATGTTGTAATAACTAATTCATTTTTGGTGTATGGTGTGAGTAACTAATATACTACTACATCATAAACACCTCAATGGGTTTATGAAATGTTTAGACGCGTTCGGAATTATAATATTTGATGAGCTTTCTCAAAACTTATAGGATGTTAGCCATAGGATGTATTTTTATGACACTCCGTCCTTAAGAATTCAATACAATATGAAAGGTATATTAAAAAGATTTCTTATAACTTACAAGAGCTTGAATTTCTGAACGTTGATAAAAGGTTAGTTTGTTGGATGTGTCTTTTCTTTCCTTTATATAACAATTCCAAACTTATGCTAGTTATATATTTAGGCACATATGTACACGCTATATCTGTATAGGTATATGTATATTTCGATTACAATTGTACTTCACAGTTCCAATACTATAAACAATAGAAGTAACTCAGCATTGTTGTTAATGAAAGAATGCCCCTAATGTGGTTAGGAACAGACCCAGACGAATCTTAGCAAATCAAAACCCCTCTTATACTAGAGGTCCGTGTGAATGTACAACTAAATACATATATTGAATACGTGTGAATCTATCTTATAGAACGTTCGATAGTGAAATATGAATGAAAAATATCACAACATCATCAGTTCTATAAAGCTTTAAGACTGACTGTTTTCGAATAGACAGTAAATGATAAAAAGATCTATGGTCGGCAATTACAAATATCTTATTTTTTTTTCTAACAATTTGTAATCCACAATTAATGGAAACAATAAAAGTAAATAAATGGCAATAAAACGACTAGAAGAAAAAACTTTCACTAACAAAGTCGCTGGGCGCGTAAGCTCGTAAGCTCCCGCCCCGCCAACGACTGGCGACTGGCAGTCAGTCTGCCGGCGGCGTCGGACCGGAGTGTACGTGTGCCGCGAGTGAGTGCCGAGTGACATGCCCGCCCGCGCCGTGGCCCTGCTCGCCACCGCGGCCCTGGCCCTAGCGGCCGCCCCGCCCGACCCCTGCTATGAGGACACGCGGCCCCGTCGGTGCATTCCTGACTTCGTCAACGCCGCCTTCGGGAACCCGGTCGTCGCTTCCTCCATATGCGGAAGACGAGGTCCCGAGAAACTCTGCGACCCTCCCGGCGACCAGAACCCTGAGAACTCGTGCAGGGTCTGTGATGCCAGTCGCCAAGATAAACGGAATCCCCCCGCTCACTTGACCGATCTGAACAATCCTCACGACGTGACCTGCTGGAGATCAGCCGCTCTTCCTCCCGCTTCCTACGACTCACCTCCCGATAACGTTTCCCTCACTCTGTCCCTGGGCAAGAAGTACGAGCTGACCTATGTCAGCTTGCAGTTCTGTCCGAAAGCAGCGAGACCCGACTCCGTGGCCATCTACAAGAGCGCCGACTATGGTGTCACTTGGCAACCATTTCAATTCTATTCGAGCCAATGTAGACGAGTGTACGGACGGCCGAATAAAGCCACCGTGACCGCCGCTAATGAACAAGAAGCAAGATGCTCCGATTCCCATAGATTGGCCGGCGAGAGTTCAGGGGGTGCGAGGCTGGCGTTCAGTACATTGGAGGGTCGCCCCAGCGCCGCTAACTTTGACATATCTCCGGTACTACAAGACTGGGTGACGGCCACCGATGTGAGAGTCGTGTTCAACCGACTGCACATGGTGAACGAGGGTGACGAGGTGGACAGTAAGAAGCAGGCGGTTGCCGGGAGCCAGCACTACGCGGTCTCCGACTTCGCTGTCGGCGGGAGGTGCAAGTGCAACGGACACGCGTCCAGGTGCATCCCGTCCAAGGACGAGGGTCAAGGGACACAGCTGGCCTGCGACTGTAAACACAACACCGCCGGAAGAGACTGCGAGAGATGCAAGCCCTTCCACTTCGACCGGCCGTGGGGGCGAGCGACGGCCCGCGACGCTAACGAATGCAAAGGTTAGTTCTGTCCTAGATTAGATTAGACTTTCAAATATAATAAAAATGTTATCTTTAGTGTAGAACTTATAAATCTGTTGGCTCTTATCTCACACTCTGTATTTATTCACATTCAGAGATAAATTATTTCACATTGTGTTATCTGACGTTAAAACAAATATATGTGTTGACGATGTCTTCGCCGTTATCAAAATCTCGTGTCAAAGTTTAAATAAGAAAGTCATTGAATTTTTGTTGAAAAAGTTCCTGAGCATTATATTTATTTGTATGATTGCTTGTAAAGTTTAATTGTTTTAATTACCATAATCAGACCGAGGTTATTTAGGATAAATTAACATGGAAAGCTATACAGTTAAAGTTATTCAGAATCAGCCAAAGATAAATTATTTATTGAAGTTGCTTACTTTATGAACAAAAATAAATAGACGTTAAACGTTTACAATTAGAAGTGCTAAATGATTACTTTAAATAATTTATTGTACTAAGTATGTACGGAAGATGTATTAAAATTGGATTGTAGTATTTGAAAAAGAACGAAATAAATGTCATATATAACTTATATATCTAAAAAGTCTCTAAAAAAGCTCGAGGGACTCATTTGGACTGTATGTTCTATTTAGAAGAAAATTTAAAAACAAATACTTTAATATAAAGTATATAACATCTATTATTTTTGAAAGACTGATGTATCTTAAATGTTTTTTCGTATATTTTAAACGGATGCTGTAGTATCCGTAACTGTGATCATGTCGTAAAGCTATCTATTACCATAATGAGAGTACCTCTTAAGTTCGGTATGTATATTCACTAATGATAGCCCACTAAGGTATAATTTTTACTAATCAAAACTAATTTCATTATATATTTGTTATGGGAAATAATTACAGCCATAACAAGCCAACGGCAACGAGACCTTATTATAGTAATTTCTGGTACAATTCCGTGTTACCATACACTTCTCTATTGATATTATAATAAAATTGCTTTTGCTATAAAAATATTTAGACCTCCTCGTAGAATTTAATGTTAAATTTTGACGTTTGTTGTCTGTTTGTCTTGTTCAATACGGTGATCTTCAAAATAATAATAGACAGCGCAAAGCAGGGCACACAAACTAGCTTATTGAATTAGATTACTCCTGTACACCTGGTAGGTTATAAAAGTAGAAGAAATTAGTTTTATTTGTTGGAAGTAGGAAAATGATTTCGGCCTTCATCTCAAAAATTGGATTTAAGTTACTACTTTAGTTAAACCTTTAAAGTTCAAAATAATGACGCACTTATTAATTAACATCAATTAAAATACCAACTATTTATCATTCGTTTCAACAGCCACAGATATTTCAACAGGGTATCTTCTTTTGGCTAACTTTACACCCACGAGGAGCCAAAAATTGAACATCTAAATATTGAACCCACACGAAACTGATTAGAGGTTACTCAATCTTCATCTCATCGATGCTTAAGGCTTTATAAACACGAAAAACTACAACAAACTCCAAATTAGTAAAGGTTCCAAACAAACTTTAATCACAAATCATTGTTATTAAGCTAAAAAACTATTTTAACGCGATAACAAGTTGATAGTCAGTAAGCTGTAGTCATTACTACAGATCGAGTTCATATTAATTGAAGGCGGAGATAGCGTTAATTTAAAACTATCTCTATTTCACCATAAAACGAATTATCTCTGCCCAATTCATAACAATATGAGCTAAGTAACCCATATCTTCGCCCACGCAGCACTATGATTTGTGGCCAGCGGCATTATATCATACATTGTATATTATAAACAGATTTTAAAATTTGTAAGCGATAACATTAAGTTAGTAGGAATTAATACTAAATGGATTAGTTAAATTTATTTAATCAAATATAGAATATTAACCTGGATTTGAAAAAGACTTCGTAAAACAAAATGGGTATCATTAGAGTTATGTCAGAACATATTCTAGTGTAAGTAAAATTTTGTTAGAACCGCTTTTACAATTCCAGTATGTTTCTGAACAATGGTGAGGCGATGTCAAAAGGGTGCACTCCGCTGGAGTAATCAAGGCGGCCCGTTTTGGACGGGTTTTGTTTCATCAGTTACAACACTATTACATATATACACTGTTCCGTCTTCTTTGGTAAATTAGTAGTGATAGTTATGTACTAACACTACAAGAACTATTTATAACATTTATATTTATAAGATCTAAGATTTTCGAGAGTATTCATTGAAATAAAACTAATGTTTGCGGATTTATTACGAGATTTTTAGTATTTTAAATGAATAGTTCCAAAATTTCGGTTACTTTGCAACAACCTTGATCACGAACATACTAGATGAAAGATTCTCATCCTGACATTGTCACAAAATTTACCCTTTAGTAGTTCTTGACGTACTGTCTGTATTCACAGGAATGATGAAGTTGGTCATCAAAAATAACCCGAAATGAGATCGTTCCCGATGTTCAGATAGCGATGTTTTATTACAATGTTTCAGCGTTAAAAGTTAAGAGGAATCTTTATGGGTCCACGAGATTTATTTTATTGGTCACACCTCAGTTTATTCAAATCCGGTTTAACGACCATTGACAAATCGTTTACGAATAAAAATAATGCACGTAAAAAAATTACTGCATTCACATATAAATGTGATTATTTTTATTACTGAACTGATTTTGTTATCACAATTTTTATCTTCATATTTTATTTTTTGTTTAGTACAAATGACCAACATTCGACAATTCTCTTACAACCTACGAGAGTACAATGTACATACTAAAATCACACAGTCAGTATCATAGACAATAAATCTTTTCAAAATCACTCGTCTAAAAGCATAGACAACACGTCACCGAACAATGCAAGCACAAAAAAAAGGCGGTCTGCCTTTTTTGCCTCAGCAAAAATTCCGACGTCACCGCTAAAGAGTTATTGTTTTAGTCTAAACAGAGAACGCATCCGCTTTAATCCTAGCATATCTTATAACTCTTTAAAACCTAACATCATATACCAAGTACATCAAAAGTTAAATAAAATGAATTTGACATTGAAGTAAATATTTTTGTAATAAAACTTACGAAATACATTTATTGATTATTGTAACAAACTTGTAGATAAGCTATGTTACTGTACATATATGCTTTGTCTTAATATTGATTTAAAATTAGTAATAATGATTTTTGTTAGTGTTTAATAATATTATTGCAGAATGCAACAAATGTGTGAGTGATACGTTCCGGAATGCATTAATATCGTTTCCAAAAAAGCGTAGATAAGCATTTATTTACAGCAGTCTGTTTATGGCCGGTTATCTTTCACTAGTTGGCACGCAGTCAACGTATCTCGTCCACTAGAACTATCAAAGATAGAAAGTAAAAAGGGAATGTAACGTTCGTTGATCGAACTTTGGTTTAAAAATAATACTACTACTAATAAGACTTGAAGCATTGTTCAGTATAAAATATTTCACGTTTCATTTACTGTATTTGTGTTGTGAAAACTTTAATCTAACATTCGTGGTGTCTTCATGTTTCAACGAACCGCACTGCATCCCCTATCAGCGTTTAGAGAGCTCTAAATGAATATGGCGCGTTTAAAATGACGCTGTCAGATCATTAGTGCTGAGTAAACAACATGACGGGGAGGGGTTGGCATCATTACAATGATGAAGTTTACTGTTACACTGTTCTGTAACTATAATTGAGACAGGCATACACACACACATGCAAAACAACATACACGCAGAACGATATATAACACTTTTAATTTATGTATGTATTACAGATCTTCTTTTAATTCATGCTTTACGAAAAAAAAGATAGTGTTTATTTTTTATTACGATAAATAGCTTTTAAAATTTACGATTATATTAATTTAAGTAGTCGTAATACAAACCGGTGATTGTTTCACCGATAGATAATATTTATGCATTGATAAGACCCAGAGGTTATCGCTTTTAGTAATTTTATTGTACAATTAATCATTCCTTTCATAATTACTGTATTATTAATATACAGTGAATCAATCTTTTATTAATTTATTTGCCAGGCTTATTAATGGTCACACGAAGTCACTTTTCAATAATATTAAATTAATTTATAATACTATGTTTAAATATTCTTAACTTGCTCATTTCGTATGGGTCCGTCCGCCATATGTTACAAGTAAACGAACCAGACATCCTAAATTTCTTAGCTCATTACTCGTAAAAGCCTCTCAATCCTGTATATGCCACGAAGCCTTTGAAAGTGTATATAAAAAATTAACATATCCTTACAAAATATATTTTAGAATGCCCTTCGAAGGTAACATAATTTTAATAGTTTAAATGTTATTTAGAAACGGACATTTCGTGGAGAAAAAACATGTTAATATATCATTGGACGCCAAAAATGGGACGTGTTTATTTATGAGGCGCGTCGTTTACCTGTTTATATATATGTATGTATTGAGTGAGCAACTTGTTTGTCCATCGATGCAGCTACCGTACATCTTGGAGACAGATCTCGTATCAACTTATTGTTGTTTTAAACACCAGAAGCTTTTAGTTCGGACGAAGAGATGACAGCGAAAATAATATGACGCTGGAGAATCTTAAGACTATTTTTGTGCTTACGAAGCTATTTTATAGCGAGCATATTTATTTTAGATTTAACGTCGACTAGGTTAAGCTTGCATCTTCCTTTAAAAGTCTATTTGTATGTCTCTCGGGAAACGCTTTTCTGGATGAAGAGTGTATTCTATTTACAGGTTTTCCTCGTTATTGTTGTCGGCTTTAAAATATCTTTAAAACTGTTTTATTGTTATGTAGTAAGGGTGTTTAATATGTAGTAACGAACACAGCGGTATTCCCGAAATTGATTCAATGGAGTAGTTGATGTCAGGATAAGGCAATCACATCAACAACTGACGATTATTAAGAATCCGTCTGAATGCAACGTCTCCGGAAGTCATGAGACCATCCATCTTTAGTACCCAACATTTTATCTCTTATTTTTTGTATAATAAAGCCCGTTATTGTCTGTTTTGTTTGTTTAGTGACTTTAATGTTAATACATATAATTGATTTAGAGTCTGACCGCCCACTTGGTAGGTCCGCTATTGTGTGGACAATAATGCGAGCAAGTTTCGATACCTGTGGTTTTATTTGTTTGAGATTCACTCGGTAACACAATAGTTACCAGAAGATGGGAATATATCACGCGTTTCAATATTAAAGTTCGGAATAATATGAAAGCATATTAAACAATTAAATCGATTGATCACTCATCACAGATATTACTTTGTGAGCAATCATATAATCATATATTAATCAGTGTTCGTTTTGCGGTTATCGGAAAGGCGGGCTGTCAAATGAGCCATTGTGTTGCTAGACTTTGATTAATTTACACACTATCAATTAATATTCATTTTTTTGTGATGTAATCACTGTTTTTTGTAACTATACTTAAGATTTTAATTCTGAATGTATAGAACTGTATTCCTCGTTGTAATTTATCCACTCACGTGTACAATACAAGTGGAGTCAGAATGCAAACAGCATACCTGACAGAGGTTCGTGATTGTAGGTTTTATTCAAATTGACTCATTGCACTCAATACTTTCTATTTCTAGGTTATCTTTTAAAGGTTTAGTATGTTAATTGTTTTAAACTATTTTTTTCTTATCTAGCGGTTCTTTGAGCTCTCAAAAAAAATCTGTCACTTGTCAAAATATTATTATCCTAAAATAAGATTTATATTTAATCTGTGATCTTGATGGCTCTTACCATAAATATTACATACAATTATTTGACTTTATTGATTGTTTTTATATAAGTTTATAATCTAAATATATTATTAAAAAAAATAACGATTGACTTATGAAGTGTGAACACGCTGTTTGTTAGTTAGACAGGAAGCTGTATAAGATTATTAAAGATGTAAGTTTTACCGCGGTTGCTCGGCGACGGCGGAGTTTCGTGTATCAACAATAAATCCATCCACTATTATAATTATAGACTCTGTGACAGTTTTAATATATCAAAATGATTCTTACTCTTTTTATTATTAATTTAATTTCGTTTTTCTTTACAATATTGACACAATTAAAAGGTGTCTTCCACAATAAAGTACAATAATACGTGACACAATTTTCAAAAATAATAATAGTGATATTTAATTATAATTAATATTTATAATCTTTCATAGCCCTGTGTGTATAATGTCTAATGTCATTCCTGACGGTGCTAAACGCGTGTTATGACAGGATTTATGACGTGTATTGTAAGTTGCGTTTTGCACCTTTTGTACCTTCCTCTCAATGAAAGGGGTCAGTTATAATTTAAACGGTAACAACTATAGTGATTTAATATAATCATTTCTAATAAAACACTATAATATAAATGGCTTCGAAAATGTTTTTGTAATTTATTTATTTTAAGGATTACATAAACAAATAATTCGTGTTGTGTAATATAATACAACTCTTTTAAGTGAGTACAAAATATGTGAGCATAAAATATACAGCCTAAAAAGAAAAAATAAAAGATATTGAACGAGTTATGCTCTCGAAGACAGTGACAAACGGGGTTTAACAAAATATCGCATCTACCAGCCGCGAGGTGTTAATACATCGCCTATTAGTACTATTTTAGTCGTAAATCATTCATTAACTAAATGAGAATGTTATTTTCATATATTAAGCGTTCAACTCGTTCTATTCTGGATTTACCTGCGTCCTTTCTATGAGTGATATATTTATTGGATGTTACCGAGCACGTGTAGCTTTTATTAAAAAAATATTCTTACTTTATTTTCTTCGCATGAGCGATATTATTTTGGTCTTTGTGAATAGATTTCCCCTAGTAAGATATTTTTATAAACGAATGTTGTCGATGCCAAACCGTTTATAGTTTTCTGGTGATTATATAAATAATGGGATCAAATAACTATTATTCCGAAATACAGATGTTACTCGCGTACCCATCGCCCTCGGAACAACTGACCTCTGCCATTTACAGACACTACAAAATGGCCGCCCCCAACTGTCAAATGCATCGAATTCGCGTTCGATTTCTCATTGTTACCGAACTAATATAAACGTTAAATCTGCGGGACAAATCATAATACGACAAATAATTTCATATATGAATAGAGTTAATTACGACGTTTATTTATTGTATCCGTTTCACTGGTCGGGGGTCGTCCCCGGTTTTATTAGCTCCATCCCTAAACAGGGGTGCACGTACTGTTGATTTATATACCATGCAGATCGTGCGTAAAAAGTTTCGCATCCACAAAAAGAAGGTTCGTCGAAAAGAGTTCGGATAACTTGCTGGGCATTTTATTTGTTGGGTTTGGTTTATGATGTTATGAGGAGACTTGCGTTATAACAGATTTGCATGAGATTTCGTTATTAGGCGGTCGTTTATCACGTCGACGTTAATTTTATTTAATAAATCAGTTTCGACGGCGGGTCGCCATTAGTCAGCGGGGACCGGGACGCTCTCCCGTCTCCGGGATCGCTCGCAGCAACTGGCGGCTGAAGTACAAATGATCGTGTATGACGCTGATGGATGATACGTCCGTGTGTCTGTCGGCGTTTAAGTTGTATTGTATTAGATGGACCTCTCTATAGATAATTGAATGAGTTACTTTGTTTCTACGTGTCTCTTACTGAAATGATATCCATAGACGCTTGTCAGTCACTGGAGTGTTTGTGGTCGCACTTAGGGCAATCTTCATCTTAAGTCGTTAATCGTCTGGTACTATTAGAAACAATGTAAGAAGTTTGAATAACATAACACCAAGCGTACATTTTAATGATATGTGTTATTATAAATAGTGAATACGACGGGGGCTGTAAGCTAAATTTTCTGGTGTTAACCCTTAGCCACCTACCTACAAATTTTATTACACAATCACCTACCTCCCGTCTGGGAGACACCTGTACTCTAAATCAAAGATTTTTGTAAATTAGGAGTCCGGTTAGAATGAAATATCTTTTTTACGTATTTGAATGTTTTATTAAAAGAAAATAAACATAAAGTGATCAACTATACCTACTATAAACTCAACTAAAATGAACAACACTTATACTTTGGCATTTTTAAGCCTTACTTACGTTGACTAAACTTACGTTTTTAGAAATATAAAAATAAATGTAAATAGGAACTTCAAAATAAACTTTTCTAATCTTTTAACATTTATTAAATATAGACATGAGACATTTAGAGAGAAAATATAAAAAAATAAACAAAATTGCAGACTCTAAACCTACAGCTTTTCACGGCAGTCAATGCACAGCTTGTTCGAGCACTCGAGGCAGATTGGTCTCTTACATTCGAAACACATGTACTGGGTCCTGCGAATCTTTTTAGGATCACAAGTTGAGCATTTTTTTCGTATTGTGACTACTTCTTCACCACGTTTGGTACTAGAAATTACTGCTGGTTGACTGGTTACTTCGTTATAGTGAAGGATACGTCGAAGTGAAATTTTGATGTCACGCTGGAGATTCACATTTCACTCGCGGCGCTATGAGGTGTTGTAAGCTGTTTAGTTAGTCTACAATATTATGTTTCTTCTACAATATTATGTTGTAATGTTCTAGAACGAGAATCCTGGGGACCTGATGACCAACGGTACCGGTTTTTAGCAAAATAATTTGTTTTTCTCAGTCTTTACCGTATTTCAGATAATGGGACTTCATCTTCAGATGAAATCTGTGATTTGTCAAGCACATTGTGGGATGAAAGAGGTACCATACCTGCTTGTAAAGTAGTTTCTTCCTCGGCTTCAATTTCAGAACACGATCCACTGCATTATTCCAGTACTATTGTACTCCAATTTCAGTGTCGTCATCGCTACACTCATCGTTCGGTATATTTTCTTCATCCGATATGTTATCTTCTAACCAGCGTTCAATAATGGAATCGTTTAAAGCCATTTTCACCTTAAGCCAATAAAAAAAAAATTGTCACACAAACACCTACCATCCGTCTCTGAGACACTCGAAGATAGATTTTTACTTACCAGGAAAAAATGGCGCGCATCTCCGACCTCGATAAGTGCTTGCGCAACACTGATCGGTGCGGGGAAAAGGTACAGGAAAGCACAGGTTCATAAGACGCATAGACAGCAAAATATTTACGACTTTAAAATAGCTTCCGTCTGTGAGACGGGAGGTAGGTGGTTAAGGGTTAATTCTCAATTTTTTATGTCAATATTAATATTGTTTGGAATATAAAAGAAAACATTGACATGTGTATGTATTAGTTAAAGAAAAATTACCAAAAAATTTAATAAATTGAATACAGAAAACGTTCTAATTTTCCATTTTTTAATCTCCCTGATGTTTTAAGGGCACGTCTCGCTCAACGCTCACGCACGCCTCCAAAGGATTATCAGTCTAATGGAGTCCAAACTCTGAATTATTACATACAAATTGCACCTTTATTGTAGTAATTATAAAGGTGATTTAGGCGTATTATAAATAGAGTTTTCCAATACAACTCAACGTTCCCGTTGTAATCTTGCAACTGGGAGACGGGAGACGGGGTTTGATTTTGTGTACATTGTAATATTAGGTAAATATCAGTCGCCCCGCACGCGTGTCCACGCATAATATTATCATCGTCCTCTTATTGGTGATGATTTGTCAGTTCTGATACATGCAATACATTATGAACTCTATGTCCTGGACATAAAGTATATTCCAATGTTTATTAACAGTTAGTAAGTTTATTTTCGTTGATGATAGTTTTATTAAATCCTTCACGGTATGATCTCGGAATGTGGAAAATTATGCCGTCCGTTTGTCGTGTGATGGGAAAGAAAAAAAAATATCTTCCATATAATATTCCACTGAGCTTTATATTTGTTGGTATATATTAAATTACGAGTATTTTCTCCGTCGTAAGAATAGCGGGAAGAAAATTTATTACATCTTGGAATCAAATTAGTCTAGTTCAAAGAGGCGGTAAGCAAAGAGGTTTCTCTGAGCCAACATCCAGACCAACTTCATTATAACGTTGCATGTTTATCACGAAAAACTTCATTTGGATTAAAGTTAAAATAAATTTACATATATATGGATACGTAACACATTAAAGTATTTAGATGAAGAGGCGTGTTAATATATTTGTAAAGAATAATATTGCTTTGTTTGTCGTAAATATGTTATTAGTGAGAGAAGGAAAAAGATTTCAATATATGTATATACATATATTTTGTTTATCATAACTTACTTTATGTATTCAGAAGTATAATAACGTTTTAGTATAATAAAGTTTTAGTACTTATAGTGACTCGATATTTAACTTTACCTTTAAACTGTTATATCATATATTTATCTAAATAACTCGTTAATTAATGAGCTAATTAGCTGATTATTTTATATATATTACATCTTCATCTTCAGGCAGCGTTAGAGGGAAGTTTTCATAGAAAGTACATACAGACGGACAGAACAATAAGCACTTGTGTAGGGTTTGTATGAATGGTAATAAGAGGCGTCCATAATTACCTGCGGAACCAACAGACTGTAAGGAGGGTAGACGCTGAGACCTTCCATCACTCGCCATTTCGGTAATCAAAACTCCGGTCATGAATAATCAACTCGATTCATTTATAACGCACCTTTAAAGCTTTTCAATTCACATCGACTTAGAACAGCTACGTGATTTAATTTCTGTTCACCTCTTCATATACAAATCGCACGAATATTATATATATAGCTTATATACTTTATAGATTATAAATAAATATATATTTTATGATAATGACTTATATTATCTTTAAGATATTTCTTAGCACAACGGTTTCCTGGTCCGTCGACTTGCCTTACTTTCTCGTCTGCTTTACAACTCTTTTATGCCTTTTTTATTGTTATGAATATCAAACGGATAATGTTTTATTTATATTATAGCACCACATTCAAAGATGTTATCGAATTTTTATAAATTTAATTCAATTTTTCAATGAAGATTGTCGTAACTTGTGCTGAAACGCTTCAATTGTCATAAAAGTATTTGTAAAGCAAGCTTCAAGGGAATTTAATAATAATAATGTTTTTTATTATACAGTATAGATGTTCTTTAATAATTTTAAGATAAATGACTTTATACAGCGACGCTACGTGGATCGAATGCTGAATTATTTTATTACACTTCATGCCGTTTGCTTTTAGATTTACGTCGGAGCTCTCTCCACTAATAAGGTTTTATGGCTATGTATATAACTATAATAATAACTACGACTATTTCGAGTGAGAGCCTCTCATAGAGTTTCTTAAACACATAAAACATTTATACATTTGATTGACCTTCATATTAAAATAATATGGACAATTGGACACGTTTAAGATATTATCTGCGGATATAGAAACTTTTTCTTATTATATTTAATATAGCTATGTGTTATAATCTGTAATTTATAAGTCAACTAATTGTCGTTGCTTAAATTAGTACATGATTTTTCTCAATATAATTTATAGCAGTGAAATCAGTTGACCAATTTATAACTCAGTCTCCTATCTATAGATATAACTGGAATATTTAAATAATCGTCAAACAAATGTTCAATAACTAATACATAATGTTTCACTTACATTAGTATTCATAATTTAGAATTTTAATTGAAATATTAAATGTAGTCAGATAAGACACAGGTGCTGTTTACGAAACCGAATCGTTTCAATATTGTAATGGCGGTGTCAAAATATTTATGCGGATTAATTATTAACAACGATTAGATACGTACTAATAAATTATAAAATATTCAACATTCAACTTATGTTATCTACTTAAACCAGACGAGATTTCCTGCAATTAAACAACTTTATGAATACATGAAATGTTAATTTTATAGTACATACATATATACTTACCTATATACTTATGAAAATGATAAAATGTATACAATTTATGATAATTGTCAGTAGTTCTGTTGTCTCTGTATATTTATTTTCATCATCAAATCAACAGCGATAGTTTTAACTTCTTATTTTTCAATCCTAAGTGTGAAAAGAAGATGTTACATTAAAACTATGGAACTTATGGTGTTTAGGTAAAAACGAAAACTCATATTAAAGTTACTGTCGCAGTTTGAGAATTAATTAATAGATATACAAATACAAGTAATTTTCTGAAATTAAATAATTTTTTATTACTAATATTTCTAAGGTAAACTGTAATCTAATCCAGAACATTCTCTGAACACGTCCCAAAGGTACTTGTCGATATTAATTCATTATAAACATGTTGTTTTAAGTTAATTATCTGGAAACTATATTTCTGTATTCCCACGGTTATTATGTATGTTTGTGTCATGCAAAAATTACTCAACATAGAACTTAACACCTTTATGACTACTGATTTTTGATTAAGTTACGTGAACATAAAAAATTGACTTGTACATATGTTTGTAGTCTGAATTTTAAAAAATATATATTGTGGTGATGTAGGAAGTCGTTTTAAAAATATATTGTGTTAAATATTGCTATTGAATAATTTAAATCATTTAAAGTACAAATGCTTCGTAAAAAATTTGACAGAAAAACGATGTAATTTTTTTCGAGGTATATTATTTAATGAGTGTTAGTCCTCGTTGTAAAATGTTGGCGAACTCTTGATACTTATAAGAAAACAACTACGGTACACGTGGTGTTTACAAAAACGATAATATCTCAAAAACTTTAACAACTTTGTATTAAATGAAGACAAGCATCGACATGAAACAAAAAATATGATTGTTATCTACATAATAGATTGGACGTTATAGAAACAACTCCGAACGTATAATTTTAAGAATATTATTAGAATGAAGAGAGTAAAAGAATTTATTTTTAATGAATGACTTAAACTTAAGTCATAGTTCTGCTCATATAGTGTTAGCGGTAATATTTCACAAGGGCAAACTTTGATAATTCGTGTGTAATATTTAATCGTGCAGTGACATCTAGCGTCGTTAATGATGAAACAACACTAAAACTATAGTCAGGATGTTGCAAACTGGTCGTTTATAGTTGTTACTAAACATTTTGTTGATTTGATGATATGTATTATGTAATGCATTTCGGTTTTATTGTCGTCAAAAAGTCGTCTGATGCAATAGTTATAAATGTAGTAACAAAATTTTAGGGACAAATTTAATACTTACATACTGAAAACATTAAAGGAGAAAAAATTGATGGCAAGGACAATAATTACAATTTAAAAGTATGGATGTGATGTTAAATTATTATGTTTTAAAATAATTTAAATTTTCATTCACATCTCGTCTGTTCGAGATCACGGTTGCTGAAAAGTAACCGAAACGTCGGGAGTATGTAGGTTTGAAATGGAAAATAGAAATAAGGAATTAAAAAATTCTGTTATTTGAAAACTGATTACGATTTACGATATAATAATGTTATGCAATTATATAATAATATTCGTATATATAAGTTTTAAAATATGAATATTAAAATGTTCCTAACAAGATATTTAATGCGAGGAACGCGGAATCCTATTAAAATATACATAAATATGTATCAGAACCCCTCGCTGACATCCAGCAGTTAGCGAGCAGTCCGTGCAATACATTTATATGGAAATAAATAATTCCTCATTCATAGCCGTTTAGTTATTTTGTTGAAAAGGAAACTCAACATCTGCAATTGCTAGATTTCTAGTCATTTCATTACTACAATTTATCTCAAATATATATAATGTAGAAATAAATGACACTTTTTTCTCATAACTAATTACTTTACCCATTACGTTAACTCGCCGTTAGCACGATACAAATTAATAACATAATTTCATTTCCTATTTTAAATGACAGGCAGCTGTTTTTTTTTTTAAATATTTTTTTCATATATGAGTTTCCCTGTTCTGCCAATAAATCACTTAAATTTCTTACAGCCAAAGAGGTTTTATATGTGTATAATATTGTTATATAGCGTCGTTACAAACAGAACGTGTTGTTGATTGTCCAACAGCTAATTATTTAATGTCGATGTACTCCCGCCGGTTTCCGCGAGCTTGTGCTCAATTTGTCATGTTATTGTTGGCTGTGTTTAGTTTCTAATCTTTAACACTGTTTAGATTAACTTTATAACCCACGCTGTAAAGGGATCGCTGGAACACAAATAGTAGGCTACTACGACCCCATTATATAGAGTTTGAAAACTATGAAACTGAAGTAAAAAAAAGATATGTATTTGTAAGAATATTATTTTATTCAGTCTTCAGGCAAAACCACATGAAGCAGTTCGCTTAGATATATATTTTTTCTATTTATTTACATTGAAAGATTTTTTACGAAGGAAAAAGAAATACAAGAAAAAAATTTATACAAAACTGATTCAACATTTTTATTGTATTATTTATAGATATTAAATTTAATTTGCAATAGGCAGATTACATTAGATATTAATATTATTACGTTGTATAATATCTCTTTTATATTATTACGAGGAATTTCAACAATTGATAACTATAGTTGCATTACTTTTTTTTAACTCTTTTATTATTACCGTCTTTACACCTGTGTATATAAGTTTGTATTTAATGTTATTCTATACCCCGTCTTGTACGTGAGTCAAGTCCCGCTCATATCACAGGTATCTTTGTTGACATCACTATTGGAAAATATATTTACTTAGTACGTTTCCTGCTTAATCAGTCGGCAACCGTTTAATGAGAAAACATGTCCAAGGATTTTACCTTCGTACGCACACATTACATGTAATTTGATATCCATATAAAAAACGTATTTTTGCCATAAATTTTAATCGATTCATTATGTTTAAGTTAATTTTTGTTCTCCAGTAAGACTATCAAGTGTCTCGTAATGTCGCCTCTGTTTATTTGGCTCACGTATCCCAGGCTGTCACACTTTGACAGGTAATTAGTTCTGACAGTCCGCGTGTCACAATCAATTAAACGTTCAGTTTTCACAGATCATTAATGTATTGATTGATGTTCATAATTCCTTTTCATTCTTTATTATTGTTGTGTTTTTTACTCTGTTAATAATTCACGTCCGTTTATTTAATGGAAGCAAAGTTATTTGTTTTATTCAAGATTTGTTTCCGATTAAGCATGTATGCATGTTTAAAATATGTAGTTATAAAATATTCATTATGAAAGTTAAACCGTAGTTAAAGGGCGACAGTAAAAGTAGCTTTTACTCAAACCTGTAAAAGTCATAAGTGAATGCCCGCAATTAGGATCAAACCGGTTATTTATGGCAGTTAGATTTTATAAAATATATATAAGGGTAAATAAATTAAATTTTATATTAATAGCTCTGAGAAAGCGTTCGTCTTGGAAGGCAGGATCCATTGAGATTCATCTGGTGTCACTAGTATTAGCATTTGCGACGCTCGCCCACGTGGCGATGTTATCACTAACGCCGTGGGTCTGTCCAATAAATATATTTAATACTATACCTGGGTCAATAAGAATTAAGATAACGGACAGACGTTCATACATTCATTCATAAACTAAAAGATTTCTATTTGATAAACGTCTAGTCTTACACTCACTAGCAAATTGGTCATTTGTTTAGATAAAATGTTAAGTACCGTAAATATATATACCTATTATTTTATTTAACAAGTCATTATTCTTGTTTCAGGTATGAGAATTCAACGATAAGGTGAATTACCTTGGTCTATATGAATATATATTAATTGAGTATTAATTTGTTTACTAATTTCTAAAGCGCCAGTTTCCGAACTCGATTATTAATACTCAGTAAGACGCTGTCATTTATTTGTAGAACTATTATTTTTATTTGTCATTTCTTTATATTAATAGTTGCGTCAAACGTCAATCAGTTATTTGACAAGTTGAAAAATTAAAATGTCTCCGTTGAATGGCCGGCAATAAAGACATTTAACAACAGGTACAAATAAATGCTTCTCTAACGACAAATTTACGCAACGAGTGACCCTAGAGGTGGAATTCCTGACCTCGGGTGCTGTATCGGCTTAGAGACCATTTAAATATATTTTTAACGGAATAAATTTCGTATATTTTAACGATATTATGCTGTAAATATAACTAGAAATGACCCAAAGTGTAATATTATTACAATATAAATCTTGAACTTCTCATAAAAATTTTATTTGATTTAATTCTTAAACAATATAGTATTATGAAACGTTAAAAGATTCAGTGTCATTCATATATCTATAAAAAAGTAAATACATATATTGGTTTATTTAGTTTGTCCCTTTAAATATTAATTTATAAGGTAACGTATCACATAGTAGCCATTTCGTCGTGAGTACAAAGACTCGGTTTTTATAGTAACACAAGCTGAAGCCAGCCTTATAGCTTTCATTTAAGTATTTCAGCGTAGCTTAAGTCTTTGAAGTTTGTTAATGACGGCAGTCCGAGTGTTACAAGGCGGGCTGGCTGGTGGCTCTTTACTTCTTAGAATACCTTCTAATTTGACTTGTTGAGTGTAGTTCTACAGTTGTAACTTATAAAATTTTCGCAGTATTGTTTAAAAGTCATACAATGAGGATACGCTTCTATACATACATATATACTTATCATTCGTTAAATTAAACATATAACAATTTAACGTTGAGTAAAACCACAGTAATATGTATGTAGTATAACAGAAATACAATAATTTAATATGTAAATAACAATTAGTATTAATACGGTAATTATAATACTGTTTCGAATGAACAAAATTGATTTATTGCTGAATGATTGCTTGTCAGTAATTAGTTGAAGCCGCGATCGTTACCCAATGCTTCATGTAAAGATAATTACAATTTCATATGACAAAACTTGATAAGTGAATTTGAACTTTATGTACTTATAAATATGGATGATTTATGGATGATGATTATAGTCATAAGCAAATCCGACCACAGATGATCAAATATTGAGACACACGTTTATGTTATAAAAACGTTTTTTAACAACTACATATTGTGTTACACAACGTGTTTGGGTTATTAAAACAAATTAATATATCTAATTGTTTGATTAGGCAAAATAACTTTTAAAATATTTAAATCAAATGTCAGTTGAATACAGATAACAAAAAAAAAATACATACAAACTTTTTTGTTGTATTCTCATTTGAAAATATTATTAATCTGTGAAACGAAAAGTAATCGTTGCAGTTTTGATATTGTGAAGCAATAAAAAATGCTAATTTCATTATGAAATACAAAAAAATGTGAAGTTTAACATATAGGTTTGTATTTTTATGTTTTTTATTTCGACAATTACGGATTGATGATGGTTTACCGCGCAAACGTAGGAGTCGAGCGTATTTGATTACTTATATTTAATTTAAATAATTAATTTTGTTTTAGAACTTTGTTAATAAATATTGATGTATTTTAAGTTAGTTTTAAGTATTATGTTACAGCTATATGTTAATGTAATGTTAGTTTGTTATACTTTTGTAAGACTACTTTTTAGTAGTCTTCTATGTTTGGGCCACGTATGAAGACTGCGGGGGACATATATTTAATCTAAATATTATTGCTTAGTAGTGGCCGATGAGGATATTTTGTTTGTTTTATAACAATATCTGAATGGAGACAACCTTGTCCTCTATACATAATATAACACATAAATTTTGTAAATAACTTTTTATGTGCTAAGTAATTTGAAAGAACAAGTTTTGATTAAATTCATATCGAAAGAATATAAAATCAAAATGATTAAAATAAAATTCGATTTATGTTTTTGGTTAAGTTTAATACAAAAATATTTCATTTCTCAACAGTAATATATGATCTTATTGTTGCTGTAGTCTTTGTCACAGTATTCCGCCACTATATGCCGTCACCCTCTCCCCATCTCTAGCCTGATGAGGTTCCATCATCAGCCCTAGGATCAGAATCTTCATCATTCTCTGTTCATCATCACAGTATCATCCACGCCAACTCCAGCCACAATATATTTCTCTGCTGAGCAACACAAGCATTACAACTGCCAAGACTAGTTAGTTCCATTGTGGACTGCTAACTGTTACGGTTTCTCTTGATAATGGTGTGTGGGGAAGCTCCCCATCATATGACTCCGGGTTCATTAATATTCAACAAAATATCCAGGTATCTAATGAGACCTGTACACGAGCGTGGGTCGACGTGTATACTTCACTGCTCATTGTAAAGACACGAGGGCTTAGTTCTTTAATTCCGTCAAGATAAAATAGAGTTTTCTATATTGTTTTGTACAAGTGTCTCACTTTCCACTTTAAAGCAATTCATTAAGTGTAAATGAGCACAGATTATTTTGTAGTATGCTTCGCTAGCCGCTTCGTCTGGCATGGAACTGGTTTCATTGTTCGTTTTGTATGAAATGTAATGAACGGAAAGTTTAACAAACAGACCGACCACTGAATTTTAATCCAATTAATTATTATTGTTTTATGGTATATATATTGGGGTTATAGGAATTATTTTATATGATCACAACGAGAAATCGAATACTCTTTAATGCAATAAGAATTCATTACAAATTTAATGAACATGTAACAATTTAATTAACACCACTCAAAGTATTAATTGGTCGTTTTATAATGACAACTGATAATAGCTATTATATCTTTAACATTAAGGATCAATTTTAATTGACAAACCAGTGATAAATCCTTTGAATTCCTAAACAAACACAAACCAATGACTTTACTCAGTTCATAAAACAGATGATTATCACCACTAAGAACTGCAATGCTACTTTATCGTTGGCTTTAAACTGTGAGCTTCAACATTTATATATTATTTATTAACTATCTCTGCACGCAACTCCGTCTGAACGGAATTGTTTATTTTTTTATTGTTTTTATTTGTTGGAATTCTAAAATAAAATAATCATTTAATATTTTTTATTAAATCAGCATTCTCCTTGTGAAAGTGCTATCAAAGAGAATTTATTTCAAAATGTAATGGTATATATATAAATGATTTTAAAGAGGTTATTCTAAATATTACAGACGGACATACAAATTTTATGTATGTATGAATATTCGCAGCTGATAAGTCAATGACCTATGTTGCATTTTCTTTATCGATTTAACAAGTTTTATTGTCTCTAAATCACCTATCAACAATATATTTAATATTAACATAAAAACTAGTACATTTCTATATAATTCTAAATATATGTATTAGTAGCAATTATTATGAATAAAAAATATAAATGGCGCACCTTTAACAGCCTCGGGTCGTATTTCAATTCAGGATTTATAGCCTTCATTCACAATTACCGCTTCAATAACAACCCGACACTTGGAAGTATTTGTATGTTTTATTACATTGTTTAATAGCTACGGATAAAACTTAACAAATACACATACATACATACATACATATATAATATGATAGTTATAATTTCCCAAAGAGAGTTGATGCCAGGCGGCCGGTCGTAAAAACAATTAGACAAAACTATTCACATGTAAGGCAGACCCTGGCTAAAGCTGGGAAATTGACAGGAAGAAGATGCAATATTGTAATTATTTGAATATTTCTTCCTTGGATAATTCTTCTCTGAAAGCAATTTAACTACGTTTTAATAAATAGAAAAATATTAAACATGATTTTGGCTGAATAGTATAGGATTATAGCGTTCGAATATAAAAAGTAATTTATTTACTTAAATCTTCTAGTAATGAATATTTATTGTTTTGTTATCTCATGATACATTTAAGTGTTATCTTCTAATACATCACTATCAGTGGATATCAAATAAATCACAGATAAGTTCGGAAGCTGGGCCGATGAAGTCGTTATCATTAAAATGAGAATACATTGAAATGTACTATCCACGGATCAGCTATCTAAAGTGCTCATTGTAATGATAAGGCTATATACACACACACACATACACACACACACACACACACACACACACACACACACACACACACACACACACACATACACATACACACACACGCATACATATGGTAATTGGATACTGTTAATGGTGATTGTATGGGATTTGAGAGATTTCTTATACAATGGAGTGAGAATAATATTACAGGTATACGAAAATAAATATAGATTATTCGTATTAATACGCGTGTTTTATTATTTTAAACTACATTCTCCTGACGTTTCGGTTACTTTGCAGCAACCGTGATTAATAGTAGATATGATAAAATACGCGTATTAATTATTCTTAATATATCAGTTTAATTTAAATAAATATAGATTATTGAAGACAAAGTTTAAAGATTACGTTCCCATCCAGTCGTAAAAGTGTTATTCCTAAGAAAATGTTAATATAATATATGCTATAACCATATAATATATAAAATTAATATTGATAACACAATAAGAAGATATTAACGAGGTGCTCGTCTAAGCTGCATTAACTTTCATCTCATCAAACTATTAAAACTCATCTTACGACTCACAAATTGTGGTTTAGATGTGGCCTAAGGTGGAGAATGACGCGACATAGTAAATTTTACTAAATAAGTATATTTTCGGAATTGTTTCATTGTGTTATGTATGAAAAAAATATTTTATGTATTAGAATCTTAATATAATAATAATTTAATGGTTTTATTCCTATTTTTCCTGTCTGTATTTCGATGTTTTTGCTTTTTAACAAATAATAATGATCTGTAAATGTATCATGTTTAAGTTACTTGTAATATTTTAACTAAACATATATATTTCATTTTCGTCTCTCCGCTTATATTTCGCCTCTAAATCAGCCGGCTCCAGGAGGTATCACACTTCCCCGAAGATCACTATCGATACTTATTATCGATACAAATTATCGATGCATCGATACCCTATTACGGTCGATGTTTTGAGGTATAAATTATATGGCAGCCGTCGCTTGGACTCGTTATTCTTTCTAATATGGCCGGTAATTTTGTTATGATATGATAATGACTTAAATCAGTAAAAATGATTTCAAATTATGGTAAAGCTTTGCTACATATAATTACCCGCGACTTCGTCTGCGTTAAATTCGGCATTTGTAATATATGTATATCTGATCGAGCGAACTCTGTTTCGCCCTAGAGGTCATAATAACCAGATATTAGAGTTTATTAATTCCTTTTTTTGATGGAAAAAAAATTAAATATCAGATGTCCGTCTCCTGATTCTAAGCTATCTCTCCACCAATTTCCAACCATATCTTTACAGTCGTTCTTGAGTTATAAATAGTGTAACTAACCCAATTTTCTTTTATATATATGTAATATGTATATACATAATATATCAAAATATGTTTCTATGTAACAATATATAAATGAACATTAATGTTAAAAATCTTAAATTTTTAAATAAAGTTTATAGTATTTAGTATCAGTCATAAAAATGTAAAATAATCATAAAGTTTTATGTAACAAAAATTTGAATAATTCAAGAGTCGCGTAACGTTTGATCAAGAGACAGATCGCTGTGTTCGGAGTGTGTGTATGTATGTTTTTGTACAACAATAGTGCCGAAATTACAATTCACATCGTATAATGATGTACATTGAATACAAATGGGTTTAAAACTTATGTAATAAGTAAGTTTTTTGTTGCAACATTACCCAGTTTCAAATGATTTTATGTGGTCGAAGATATTCCAGGTGTAGTTAACTAATTTCAGCTGTATTTGTTTTGGAATCGACTGAAGTATTAGTACCGTGTCACAGAATTACATTCTAAAGCTTTTAAATATATTTTTTAAATTTCATTTTGATACCTGAAAGTTCATTCACCTCTTAATAAGCTTGCCATAATAGGAACTGCTCCTGGATTCTGGTTGTCCTGGTAAATATTACTGATTTAAGGTATAAAATCCATAAAAAACTCCTGACTGAATTAAGTATAGTACATATTTTAAAGCAAGTTAGTGTCGTAAATAAGATAATATAAACTCAAATAATCGTTCGGAAACGAACCAATGACATTTTAATGTAGACAGTGGCTGTTGTAGTGAAATATGAAAATATATATTGGCATACATTTTGGCAATATATCATTCTGTTAACGCGGTAGTGTAATAAATTTGATATATTAAAATATATATTTTTGTTCATATTATATATTTTTATTTATTCAAAGTCAGAAATACTAAGTTTACGAGTTTATGTCGTGTTTTTAAAGCTCATGTTCATGTAATGTATTGAAGTAAGCGACATTTTTCCGGGTACAGTATTATTTAAAGTGGCGGAACATTGTCGAAGTTTAATTTGCGTTCTGAATGTTGGTAATGAATTGCTCATTGTGTATCGGAAGGTTGCTTGCTGTTCCGAGACACACAATGGCGTCCAGTCGAAGGAATTTCAAGTTACAACTGAGCTCGCTTAAATTGTATTGCTCACTTTAATAGAAGATTATTTTAATATTTTAATAATATCTTTTTGTTTAGAACATTAATATTATATATTCTAAGTTATAACATATTTATTTCTACGATTTTAAATTCACATAAAGTTAGTAAGATATATTTATATTACATGGCTGTAATAGACAGTCAATTGACTTAAATCTGTCAAATTAATTTGCACCGCCAACATACTTGAACCTCTAAAGAGGATATAGTTTGAAATTAAAAGACCATTAAATTTGATTTTACACTACGAGCCGTGTGAATAAACGTGCAACTCATGTCAGCAAGTTATTGTTTTATGTGAGGCGTTTTAAACGGGACAAATAGTTGTTTTATTGAATGTCTGTGAGTATCTGACATCATGGCGTTATAAATGAACCCGTCTTCAAGTAAACATGTCGCTTTAGTCAACATAGCAACTATAACACATATATCATTACAGTTATTAGAATAAATTGTTTTTTTTTGTTTTATCATTGTTTTAGATATAACCCGTTGCTGAAAAATGTAATAAAGTATATTAATTGTCATTTTATTCAGAAATATTTCGACATATTATATTGTAAAAGTTTAAATTTGTTTTTTTATATGGGTATTAACGAATATGCAATTTACTTTTTATAGATTTCACGCTCTTGAATGCCAATGATAATATAGTGGGCCAATAAAATATAGAATTCCTTAAAAATTACAAAAAAAGAACAAGCAAAATCTGCTAACATAATATTTTTGTTATTAGATCTTGAAATTAATCGAATTAATTCTTATATCTATCTCCAATTCACATCTATTGACTATTGTTTCGTATTTATCGATATAGTCGTGAAACATCTTCACTTCACAAATCTATATATATTTCTAAATCTATATTCTCAAAGTCATCGATAACAGTGATCGATGCACTATCAATCCATTCGTCAGTACGTAATGCATCTCTACTTATTGTTATGCATCTTTATCTATCGTTACAATATAGTTTTTTCTAACATAAACAACCGTAAAAAACCATTGTTTTTAGATATAAAATTATAACAGAGTTACGAGATCTTACTGGAAAAATAGTAGTAAAATATTTGTGCCAAGCCCTATTTATTAATATTTGTAATCAAGAAACACCACAGTATTAAGTTTACTATTTCTTTTGATTTCAATATGTATTGCGATACATTTATTAACATTATATTATGACAGAATTATTAAACAAAGCAGACGTAATTTTACCTAAATATATTTAATTTATAGTTCCAGGAATAACTTTCCAATTCCATTGAACGCAGCTCTCCCGTACATTTAATATAAACTTGTTTTATTTTAATGAATGCAACTGTTTTCGGTTTAATTATTATTAAGATCAAATCGATCGAGTTCATTGTTCTATACTGTGATACTTCAATATTCTGGCATCGTTTTTGTTCCTTAAATATACTCAGAGTAGCTAATTTTATGTTATTTTTATTTTTTGTTGGCGTTTCGCCACATTATATAATATCAAAGTTTCCATTAAGTCTATTTAATGAATTTTACTAACGAATTCTGTCAATTATAAAGTTTAGTGAACGGTTTAGTAACTTTAAGGGTTAAATCTGACTGTGATGAGCAGATTGAAAATGATTAAGCGGCTTTAACTTTGTACAACATCCAATTGAACTAAGTATTGTTTGATCTGGTTAGTGAGTTAACTCGACTATTCAAATAATATATTTGTAATAGTTTTAATATTAAAGTATTATATAGTTTATATTAGAAATTAAATCACCAATATATTTTATACCCAGTACCCTAATTTTTTACTACAATTTTACCTTAAAATATACGTAGAAATCACGATAATAATTTCATGTGAATAATCCAATGAACGCTACAAACTATCTTGCCACAGGCTGTGTCAAACTAATTCTTCAATGTATTGTGTAATATCAGGAACCGGGTCCTGGTCAGTGGGGAAGTCTTGTAAGTACGTTTATATTGAATCGATATCTCTGTATTATGTACGACTGTACGTTCAATGCTCCACATTTGTCTGAAAGGTTAAGCTTTGACTTAAAGACTATAGGAGAGGCTTTTTAATATATATTTATTAACGAACTGATTTATATATTAATTCGTTTTATTTATTATTATTAATTAATATATTTGTAAAGTAAAAGATCAAAAGTAAATCATATTTGAACAAACGTTTCAAATCCAGTTAGTGTCGTATCTGTTGCGACCTCTTTATCTATAAATTGCATATAAACCGATGTAATAATAAAATCGTTTTAATAAATCTTATTTATTTAATTATTGAAGTAGTTTAATAGTGTTGTGTGATCACGGAACTGTACAATGAGGTTACACTTGTGGTGATTCAATTCACTGTGAATTCAATAATCCAATAAATAAAACATGCGTCCTGACAGATTTATAAGAATTCTAGTTTTAATTTACATTCGATCTCTTTAGAATGAATGAATGAATGAATGATTTGTTTAAAAATATTTTAAATATCATTTAATTAGTCATGTTTTATCTGTGCACACAATTAATATTTTTCGACTCGACTCCATGTTTTGAATCGTTCGATGTTCTATTTGTTTCGTATGCACCCATCGTTTCACTTTGTTATCCTTCAATCGATAATCGACTTTATCGTACAGATTGAGAACTTCTTTTTCTTTACTTCATTGAACACATCAATCTTGAACGAGCAGCTAGGGAAATTGAATTTTCTTCAGTTGAGCATGAAGTTTATTTTTCTTTGTATATATTTTTGATTAATAGTTTTTGCATGTCTTTGTTTTGGAGCTTTATCGTGTGGGTGTAAGGGTGATTTTTGAATGCGTTACAATATAGAGGGGAAGTTAGCATTAATTGGACGTACTTGTTACGGTTACCGTTCCGTTTGATTCGCATATAGTTATAATCTGTGATTTTGTTATCTGTTGTTTATTTTTGTTTTCAAATCAACGGTTTGTTAGACATTCTGATTTTAAAAAATATATGTAGTTTTTTATTCTTTAATTAACAATATTGGCTGTATAATATTATACGTTGATTATGCAATAAAAAAAACAGGTTGTCATTTTTATTGCAACTATTTAACTAATGTGTATGTATGTATTGTTCGGGAGGTTTATATTTGTATGTCCGTCTGTCACCGCAGTCCATTGTCTTCTGGCCAGGTCCTGGTTTCATCCTGGTTGCATGTTACATTCACCACATTGCATTGTGCTACCGAAGCTCGATTGTTGCATAAACATTTTATTTCTTTTTACCTTTAAATGAGAGGACAAATATCTTTTCAAGTAAATGTTGAATGAAAATTCCCAATGTTTTTTTATATTGTGAGATTCCACACATTGTCTAATTTTCATTTTATTTATCGTGTGTTATGAGTTTATATAAATATATTGTCTTTACATTTTTCCTATTCTTTCCTGTCAAGTCTAAAGTAATAAGGAGACTTAATTGTAAACAAAACACATTTTATTCTGTAAATGATACGTTTCAATAAACTTTAATACCGTGCAGTCGGTGACAAATGTAATAATGCAACGAAACTTGTAGCCAGTGCAAAATAATATTTAATTTCCTCATATTTATAGTCTGTCACTTAATTCAGAATATGAGTAAATAACTATGTATGTAAAAATATATTTTCATTTACTATCAGTTATTACTCCAATTTGTTTTTTATTGATCTTCATAAAAATTTAAGATGAAAATAGAAGTAACATTTTTAAAGACATTTTTTTAAATTTCCAAATAGATTTTTATTTTATAAAATTGATAACATTTAAATTACAAAATATTAGCATTTTCTTTATATCTTTATTGGGTGGTGTCAAACAGGTATTTTGTAAATAAGTCACCTGGAACCTAAAAATCAAAGAAGTTTTTGTTAGTCATCTTCATGTATTGTTACTATTTTAACAAATTAATCAGGCTTAATCTTATTTAATTTCATTCTTATTGTTTGTTGATGATTACCAACGCCGTGGGATTTGGATTTGCTCAGAGAGGAATGCATAGCATGTTAAATCAATAGATATATGTAGTAACTGACCGCCATTGATATCTATAGTCTATCACGAGACATCATACAAATAACTCGCGAGAACTACTTCAAATATCGCTATCAATTATAGCCTACTAGCTTTCCGCCCGCAGCTTCGCCAACGTGGAGTTCGGTTATATCGCGTTTCAAGAGAACCTTTCAAAAGTCTGGGATAAAAACTATCCTATGTTCTTTCTCAAGGTCAACTCTATCTCTGTACCAAATTTCATTAAAATCAGTTCAGTGGTTTAGGCGTGAAAGCGTAATAGACAGACAGACAGAGTTACTTTCGCATTTGTAATATTAGTATGGATGTTTTGACATCAGGACTCAGAATATCCAAGGTGTATTACTGAAAAGTTTTATAAAAATATGATTAGTAATTTCTGTAGATAAGACTAACAAATATTCACGTATTTTCAAACGAATTAAAGCAATTATAATTTTTCTTCTTCTACCTGGCAATTTCTCAGCTTTAGCCAGGGTCTGCCTTACATGTTGTGAATAGTTTTGGTTAATTGTTTTTAGGACCGGTCGCCTGCCTGACATCAACCCTCTTTGGGAATGCATTAATCAGTGATGTGTAAATACTCTTAGAAAGTACATATGACTCGGAAAAATCACATTGGTACTTGCCAGGGCCAGGATCGTACCCGCGCCCTCGTGCATGAGACGCGGGCCTTTTAACCACTAGGCCACCACTGGCTTAAAGCAATTATAATTGTTGTAGGATTTAATTATAAATAGCTTTCAACAAAACATGTTATGTATTTATTTGTATGGTAATGAATACTCCAACTATTTATCCGATATCAAATTATTGTTCCACAAACATTTGTATAGTGAATTCAACGTTTCATTGATTGGCTTTATGGTAGGATTCAAATTAGTAAAGTGGACAGAAAAAAACGCTCGAAAGTATTTTGTACGCTGATTTTTTAGTAACTATTTTATGGAAAGTATATCTAACGGTAATTAGAAGATATTATTTTGGCTACAACTATCCAATGCTGTAAATTATATTATAAAATAAGCAAAATAAAATGAGTGAAATATTTATAATATGTACAACGTAGGTTATATTAAGAGAAGAGTTTTAAACGTAATTTATTATTAATGAAAGTTAAAAAAGTGTTATTGTGATATGAGTAGAAGATACAAGATAGGACAATAGATGAAGAAGTAGATATTAAGATGATTGTTATAGTCCTAGTAATATAATTTCACAAAATTTTGTATGTACGTTTGTGTAAAGTTGGTCAACACATACAAATTTATTTCAAGACAAATCAAAGGTAAAAGCTATTACTATAGCAATGATAAGTCTTTCGCGGTTAAATACCCATATTAATAATACTAATATTTTTGGACTTACTACTGATTTTTAATACGGTGTTCAGCTTAAAAAGGACAAATAATACTTATATAAAAAGAAACTTTAAATTTATTAGTTTCGTGTAATTCGTTACGATAAATATAATATTATAATATATGCACATATCCTGTGTAATGCTAAGCTTAATGATCTTGTATCTAACATATAATACGGCCGACATTTTGTTGAGTTCGCCTCCACACGTTCTGCACCTAATGTAAAATGGCTGCCAATTACTTTGATGACGTATAATTAAAGTTAACGAAATAGCGGTTTCTGAACCAAAATGTAATTTACTCGTACAGTTCATATTATTATCATTTTGTACTTTAACATCACTAAGTTAGATGGAACTCATTTTATTAAAAAAATAATTTTATTTATATTTAAATGGATAGGATGTTTAATTCGTTATAATTTCCATTAAATAATTAAACTTATTATATAATATTAATTTAAATGAAACTAATATTATTCGGATTTATATGCGTATTTTATTATTGTAAAAACTATATACTCCCGATGTTTCGGTTACTTTTCATCCGTGATCACGTTTAACGTCGGGAGTATGTAGTTTTTACAATCATAAAATACGCGAAGTAATTCGAAAATATAAGTTTCTTTTAAATTAATACTTGCCAAACATTAGATGTCATTAATATTACTATCATGACATCAAATAAATTTTATTCGCAACTACAGATAAAATATATCGATTTGAAATTTTTGTCGTAAAACTGTATTAGTGTCATTTGGTGTGTGAAATACGACGTCCGTTTACGACATCGATTGTAACTTCGTCGATCTCATGGCAAGGCTTAAAAAACTTCTTGGATGATTAATTGAAGAATAAAATTATTCAATATCTAGGGTTACTTTTAGTACATAATAGGAGGTTTTTGCGAGGCTTTTATTAGTTTAGAAATATTTTAAAAGTGAAAATTAGTGAGGTTATATGCGTTGTTCAGGCTTTCAAACAAAAATTGCCTAACAGATTTTGATTAGATTTTGATTTTACAGTAATGAATCCTGGATATCGTAATAAGTCATACACTGTAAATTATAACGAAATTTCGAGTTACACAAGGATTAAGATTTAAGTTATGAGCCAGGTTTTAAGTATTGTGTCCATATATCACAATACAAATGAATTTCATAGTCATAGATTATATTATATGTTTCTGATTGTTGAGTTACATATTAAGAGTTTTTTTATTTCTATCAGATCCTAGGTACAACACCAAAAGGAAAAACTTGCAGATAAAATACTGCTTAGAAGAAAAAGCTTGTAACTTTTAATTTGGTTTATTGATAGACTGATCTAGTTGTAAGAATTTAAACTTATTAAAATTAAGAATATTTTAGTGAAACTTGTGAGAAAACAATTGCAATAAATGCTTTGAGATGCTTATATAATTCTATATTTTAAGGACGCTAGGTGTGACCGCGGTGGTACATAGATCATCGGGATTTAATCGACCATTAAAACAACATCCATATGTTTATTTATTCAGTACATACTGTTTATATAAACATTATTTACACTACTATCTCTAGACAACGGTACATTTAGTCATTTTTATGTTATAACAGCTATGTATGTGGCGTGGTGAATTCGGTATGCGCCGTACAGACTGTGGAAACACATTTTTCTTACGGTATACGATGTTAATACATGAACTGGGACGTAACAAATCGTACATCGGTACGGAACCATTAATTTACTCGTGTCAAAATACAATTTGAGGAAACACCATTAAGATTGACGTTTCAATCATATATATAGTATGAATTTTTATTTTATAAATATTAATTTTTCGTATAATATAATAATGTTTGTTTAATTCAATGTTTTAACTTTTAATCGTCGTCGTGTAGCCGGTTCGTGTATTGCGTATGTAATTGATACAGCCCGTTCCTTCTCTGCCATTGTAATTTATAAGCGAATGTTTGAAGTAATATTTTTATGTAAATTATAGCTTTAGAAACTTTCAAGACACGAGTATATATAGCTTTTGCTTTATACCGTGTACATATAAAGATTTTAAAGGATACGCCAAAGACTGGTGGAGCAAAAAGATAAAAGAATTTCTAAGGAATTTACTATAGGATGAACAATTAAGTTAAATTATATAAAATAAACGTAATATTTTTTCTAGACCTTATAACTTTAAATAGATTTTTTAAAATTTATGCGTTATTTCTCATTTCACTTCTTGATGAACTAATTTTGATTTCATCAAATGTCTCTGCTACCATTTAGAGATTGAGAAAATAATACGATCCAACGGAAAGTTAACGCATCAGAGAGCAGCTTTCTTCAAAATATCGTAAAAGAGACATAAAAATCCGGACAATTTTATAGTTAGTTTAACATTCAGGTAGTTAGCGCGCCATCTTGAGACATCAACTTTTTTTTTTTTCGTTTCAACGGATGACGATTTACGGTAGACGTCGCGGCAACAAAAAGAATTATTTTTTCAATGAACATGACTGGCCATTCATAAAGATTTTTTTTCTTTTTAAATAAATATTTACGAGGAATTTACGTTCTTATCTCAATATATATAGAGGTGATATTGGCATACATTATAATTGTTGTTTTAGGCCGTCTTTGAGTATGGAGGTTTTAAATGCTGAGATTCCGGAGTTTAACCGAATTATCTGTGGAAATAATATAAGTTATCCTAATTCTATGACATGGTATTATAATATTTGCTAGATAAAGAAATATAAACATTTTGCTAATAAATAACAGATTTTAGAAGTAAATATGAAGCGAACACAATAATGAATTTATAATCTTGCTTTTGGCAATTTTCATAAAATTTATGTATAAGAGATATTAGCAAAAACATTGCTTTTTCATATTTTAAAGTGACATTATTTTAATAATAAGCCACTTTATTACTTTTGAGTCCAAATGTAACTTTTTTTATAAGGGTTATTGATCTATCATTAATTACAGTCTATTTTCGTTCATCTAAATTCTCAAATATAAAGGTGAGTACAACAATGTGTATCTTTATGACTGCAAGCTTTACGATCTGTGTAAACAAGGTTTTATAAGCCGTTACTATGTTATCATGTAAATATTTGTCCGCCCGTGTGTCCGTCTGTTCGACTTGAGGTAGGAGATACAGTTTAATGTTCACCTTATTTGATTGATGCTTTGCAGACTTATTATGTCGTATTTTTTTACAATTCGTGAAAAATAATAAGAAAGGTAAATTTTTTTAAGAAATTAACATAAATGTCCATATATTTTTTAAGTTTAATATTTCGATACTTACTCAAAAAATCTAGCTATCTACCATATTATTATTAGGTATTTTTATAAAAAATATCCAGTAATTATCTTGCATATACGATAACTTTTTTAATACATAAACACAGACATCGTCGCTTGTATTACTTAGTTAGTAATAAATATAAGCCTGACTCCTTAGTGTACATTTAACTGACGCGTCAATTACTTTACGAGTCAAAGTTAATCTTACATTTGATTATAATTGTTATTTTTAAGATCCTCCCCGTCTGGTAACAAGCAGACGTTTTCTTAAGGATGTGTTTATTAAACATTTCCCAGTAGTTGTTTAATGTAATGTTTGTTTCAGGTGTTAATCCTTGTCCGTACATTAATAATTTCTCTTTGTTACATCTCATGTTATTATTTATATTCGTCTCTAAATAGTACGGTTTAAGTTTAACTTAACTGTACAGTTAAATATTGTTGACTTCGGTCAAGAAGGTTCATGATAATTGTTGGTGAAGTAATTTAATTTGTTAATATTTTTTAAACATTATCATTAGTTTTAAAAAGCAAATGTTAAAACATTTTTTTACGACTGTGATACGTTGATCTTTCATATTTCTACCGAATTGAATATTATTTTATTAAGAACAAAATTTTATGATGAACTTTAAATGAAATTGTCTTTAGAGTTATGATTCGTTGTTACTGACGTCTTTAAACTATTTAAAACATTCACATTGTTTGTCATATACAATAAATATTTTTATTAGAGAACTTTTAGGAAAAAATATATATTTTTTTACATACATTATGTATTCCATAATTTTAAGTGAATCATCTCCTAAATGATTTTAATTAATTTAAAAAAAAAAGTAATTATGATTTCCTAACTATACGTATGTCATAACTTTTAGTACGAGTCCACAATTTTATGAAATACTGTCAGTTTAAATGTTTTGTCGTATCACCGATACTAAGGTTATGACAGTTTTTTTATTTATATATATTTTTTTATTCCCTTTTCCGCATTCATTCATCCGTCACAAGTATTTTTTTGACGTAACTTATTGTTTTAGGACTTGACATAAAAAAATAACTGACCCTCGTTATACTATCATAAATCTCTATCAGGAACAAACAAAACAAAACTATATATTATTTATATAAGGTCGAAAATTGTTTATTCTCTCTGTGTGATTATAATAAGCAAGGAGTTCAGTTGTGCGGAAAGACAGATGGCTGTATAATGGCGGTCGTTGTGTTCCGATTGATGACTTATTGTAGTATAATTAGCCCAGATATGATTGCTTCGGAATCGTTTATAAATGTAACATAGGTACACATCCGATAGAGCTTTAGGACAACGTATTAGCTGTCTCAACTTGTATTTGTTTTCTCTGTGTCACACATTACTCTGTGGTTGTAGGTACTATCGTTTTTCACAAAGCGGTCCTGTCTGACCTCCGAAACCCGTTGAATGTACGACGATTAAATCTTCTATATGGGAGCCGCTTTGACAATTATAAGATGACGGCAATTACATGGATGAGAGCGCGCGGTGCAGGAATATGTTTTAATTATATTACACAGAAGTTTTAAACAGTCTGATGCGAAGTAAGGTCTGCCTGCTGGAGTTAAAAAATCAAAATAACCTCTGGATAATAGGGTTAATTATAAAATAAATATAAATATATAATTAGAAGGTATTGGTGAAATATTTACGGCATAATTGTTAATCGTAATAGGGTTAGTAAAATGAGAAGTATTTTATGAAGTAAATAATAATAAACGATACTCCCATACAATACAATAAAATACTATTTATTGCTAAAAATATTAATTCTTAATAAATCCATATATATTTTTTCGATTAAAGTGTAGGTCAAGATATTAAGAATCCAAAAAAGCAAACGTCTCTCCAATAAGATTCGTATCATTTTGTAATTCACAGTGATATTAGTTTTTTATATCCTACCCTCATTATATCTGATGATTGTTGATGCCAGACTCTTGATCACCGAAACTCTGAAACAATATTTTTTGTTGTCTGTAGGTATAATGACAGGCGGCGAAAATATTAGTCCCTCTAGTTTCCTTAATTCCTAGTACTTTAAAATTACATACTTAATATGTTTATGGTTTTGTTATATAAGTCGAAATTAATTATCTTTATAGCCAAAATACATACATATATTCTCTGCTGACTCTCCTCGTTATGATATTCCAATTTTTCTGTTATTACATTCGCAAAAAACTTTAATAACCCCATTGTGTTACAGACGTCAGCGCATTACGAGTCGATTGTTATACTTATAGTAATAGGTTCCAGGGAAATATAAATGGAATTTGTTCATTTCAAATATTTAATGATATATTTTAGGTCATTATATATTTTTTTATATAATTCACATATTTAGATGTGAAAAAATTGGAAAACTGAAGTAAATAATTATTATTTAACAGCTGTTGTTTCAAATATTGAGTTAGACTATAATAACAAAAATAATTCATATTGAATACTGAATCATTACCGACTATATAACCCAGTGGATTGCATTAATTGTCGCATTTATTTCTTTTCAAACAACAATCCGATTCATATTTATTTAATCAAAATAATTGGCAAAATAACACAATGTAATTAAAAAATCTATTAAATTTGTACGTTTATTCAACAAATAAATGTATAAATGTAAATATTCAGCTGCCGAAGGCTATCGATGTCAAAACAAATTAAAAAAACCGTTAAATACCTGTGTGAGTGTCAACAAACGATCATTGAGAGGCAGCTGGTTGAGTGTAAACAAAGCTGTAGAGCTGTTTGTGTCAAACGAGTGACGTGACACTCATTACAGTAGTGTCAAACATTTGGCCAGGCCACGGTCCACTGTGTACAGTGTACAGTGTACAGGACACTATAAAATGTACAGTGTACAGGTGCTTCTGATTTATACTGAGATACTTGATCTGTAGCATTTTGCGAACATAGATTATTAAACATTTAAAAGTTTGATATTCAAATATGAATACTTGAAAACAGGACAAAAGGCTACAGGAGCTGAAAAAATATTAAAAAACGAAACAGATAATTAAACCTAACTATTTTATATGAACAGTTAAAATTCTTATATGATTACAAAACACAAAAGTTTCTTTTATATTTTGACAGGTGTATCGTATAATGTCACCGCCATATTTATTCTTCGTTTCGTTAATATTTGTACATATGAAGTATTTTAAGACGCCATATTAAGTTATTGTTTAAGTAAACACAATGATAGATAAAATTTTATTCATATTTAAATTTGTTTCAGGTAATTCAATATACTTTTATTAGTGTGGCGACATACTTCACGGGTAATGTATAAAAAGGGACAGAGTAATGTACAAAAAAGTATAAAAATATACAAAATGTTTTTGTAATATCGTATAAATGTTAGTTAAAATTAAAGTTTTTGTCGTCAACTCGCCTAATAATGAACGGAGGTGGAGTATTCTTAAAGATATTAAGTCTCCTGGTGACAATGACACGGCACAAGCACGGTCGACGAGAGATTTAGTGGACCACCGACAAAATACGTTCCCGAGTGAACCGCACCGAACACAGAGCGTGGCTAATCACCATTTTTTATCTTTATAAACAAAATAACCATATCATTTACATTTCTATATAAAAAGTGTCATACTGATTTGAAAATTAATTGATGAAACAGTATAAAGTTATTCAGTAGTAAATCCTATATAGGTAATATTCGTTGTAATTCGAAAAATATTAGTTTAATTTAAATGAATACTCGCGAAAGCTTTAGATCTCATTATATTTATTTATAAAAATATATCCCAAAAACAGCAGTACCATAGACAATCATTATCTATGTTTGAATTAAACAAGTAAATAAACATATCAGAAAAGGTGACCTGATTACAGAATGATTAACAATAAATTATATTAAGGATGATTCAGTTCTGGTACAGCTCAATCGTTCAGAAATAGCTGGCGAGTGTCGTTAGCGGGTCGTAAACATGCTACAAGTGAAGTCAACATCACACGTATAGTTATTACAAACACATGTACCTTTATTAATATATCTATCATTACACTACTGACTATTGAATGGAAAAAAACAGAAAAACACATCAAAATAGACCATATATTTGAACTACATACTAATATAGCTTAAGTTTTAAAACGAATACAAAAATACTTGGACATTTTCCTTTTCAATGATTATCGTTTGAAGAAGAATGAACATAACATTTATGTATTGTTTCTCGTAACAAGCATATAATACTTAATTATGTTTGTACTGTCTATGGGAATAAAAAGTGAGAGTAATATTTAAGTGCTAACTAATTTTGTTTGCTTTGTTCAATTCGTTTATAATACTGAATAAATTATTTTCTTTTAATACATTCTCAATAAGGCGTCAATTTGTGCAAATAAAAGAAAATCTTATTGGTATCTTAATATAACAAAATTATAACTGAATATAATAGTATTTTAAAGTTCAATTAATAAAATTAGCTTATTGTCTCAAATACTAATAAAAATTAAACAGACAAACAGATTCTCGGAATCGCTATCGAAATAGAATCGGCTGGTACGTATCGATCAATCGGTTTAGAGATCAGCTCTTTGATGGAGTCGGGAGTCGGTTCATCAAAGACGGTCCAGCTGTTTTATGGTCTTACTCAACTTCACATTAACATGCGATGTATCACTCTCATTACACTCTGGAATTTAAATTTTATATTATTTATAGCTGTTTTGTCTTATATTTATAGTCTATGCCTCTCTAATATTGTCTATGCCCAAATATTATACTGTCAATGTCATTAAACAATTTCGTTTTTAATCTATATGTTTTATATATTTTTAATGTTTCACAGTTGCGTGTATTTATAATAATATTTTTGAATAACATTCGCGATACAAAAAGATTAATGTACTTAAAATAAATTTAATAAATTGTCGTTCTTTGTATACCAAAGTTTTATGTTATATCAAGAATATGTAAGTTTGAATGAAAATAAATTAATTCCAGACGGATTTATTAGTTCCGATTGCGCTGAATCTCGCGTTTTGTTCACACTATAATAAATTAGGCGGAATGAACGACATCTTGCGTTTTCAATCTCAGTTATTTATTGTATCTCGTTTATTTTATCATTGGTAAGTAAATTGTGTAATTGTTCAGTCGCTAACGGTAATTGGTAACTGACCTTTGTAATTATTTATTGAATTCTATACGTTCGAATTAGATCACAATTATTTGATTACTAGCTGTTTTTAGATTTTCTCATATACAAAATATAAACTTAATAATATTTCAATATTTTTTATTCTGTGCGGCATTATACATATAACATAACACAAATGGGATATATCGCGTTATAAAAAAAATTACTTTTTAAGCTTGCCATACACTATATAACTTCTGTACAATATATTTTATAAAGTTCAATACAAATTGTGACATTAATAATAAAACCACCGCCGGCCATTACCGTCCACCGTGACGCAACAGAACGTGGACAAGAATGACATAAATATGTACTTACAAAAAGAAAACTCCATTGACCTTATCGCGACAATTTATCGTACACATGCGACGCGTTTATCGCGCGACAAATCTGTTAGGGCTTTATGATTTCATTCCTGCACTATCACTTGACACTTGCCTAAATTATGTCAGCTGTAATGTGATTGATCATAGACAACATTGTTTTTTTTTAATAATGTATTTTGTATCATATTGACGCTTCCACTAACCGATGTCTATGATAGCATCGCTGGCAACATTGTATTTTTTAAATGCTCCATTGACGGAACCTTTTTGATAGTGTACTGCCTCGTAAAATATACATTTGATTTTATCGTCGGCGAATACTGTCCAAACAGACGTTTGTGTAACACCTTGTCTAATAAATTATGTTATATAATATTTAATATCTAGAATTATATCTGAGAACCTAATCGCCATTTACAAATATAGTGACAGTGTGATGTATAATTCATAGTGTATACAACCCCTAATGTATAATTCAGGATGTATACAGATTCTTATATATAATCTGTGCAAACATTGCGGACAGTAACATAAAGCGTGCGGCCAGTTATTTGATTAAATTGTTGATAAACTCCGTCGACCGAACTTAGCAGTCTGTTAGTGAAATATATTCAGAAGCCTCGGCAGACGGGGCCTCGTAAAACGGGCTGTAAATTATAAATATGTCGAGAAGTTTTATTCATTAATTAAAAACAAATCGTTTTTTGATATCGGAACGAGTTTAAAATTAATTACAAAACAAATATGAAACGCGTTAATGTTTTATAACATCAATAAAACGCTAATGTAACTTTCAACAATAACCGAGTAAGTGTTTAAAGAAAAAAAAACACAATTACAAACTCATCTGTCATTTCAGACGGCACAAGATGGCGGGTAATTACTGTCATTATCCGCGGTATATTTACGGTTATATGAATTATAAATACCGTCTTAAAAAATCTCCATTGTTGGTAAACATATTTGTAATTTGAGCATTCATTTTATTTGTGTATACGGCTTATAATTTAATTCTTTTTTTTTATATTGGCATAATGTAGTGAGTACAGTCGGACCGGTCGCGTCCTGATGATATTTTTGTTTGTAATCCCTCCCAGCAGATGTCGCACGTTCATTTGTCGGCCTGTCAACGCTTACATCATGTGACGTACATCACTGGCGGCAAGCGATTTATTAATAAAATTATTATAACTATCATATATATACATATATATATATATATATATATATATATATATATATATATATATATATATATATATATATATATATATATATATATATATATATATATATATATATATAGATCAAGTTAGTAATCAAAGGAAAAGGGTAGTAATACTTTTTTAACATGACACTAATTTGAAATGAAATTTACAAAAAATTATGTATATGGCAATAACTATAATTATGGAAACATTTTTTTATGAAATAAATAAAAAAAAAATTGTATCTATTCGAAATACATATCATCGGGAATTATAATTAGAAAACTAGTATTGTTTATTTATTTTGTGGCACACACTACGCCGTGTTGACAGCAAAACACCACCTGGACTTAAAATACAAACCTAACACTATAAGCGAGATTAAAAAAATAAAAATAAAATTGATATATTTGTAAATATTTTGTCCATAAAATTATCGTGCTAGTTCTAATTTAAGTGAACAACTTTTTTGTGTTTTTAGTATTATTGACAAAGGCCTTAACAACAAGTAATAGGAGCACTAATGAATAAATCGTCATATTTCTAAAGCACAATCTTTTTTATATTAAAAAGTAGATCGCGCCAAAATGAAGCAAGTTTATTGAATGCCGCGTAACGTTGACGCGTCTTATTTATTAGTAAATATTTTAAGCGCGTGTCTATTTTTCATTCACTTCGTTCCAATTAATTTTATTAGTTTGAATTATTCTGAGTTTATGAATTTTCATTTGTACAAAAAGTTGTATATGGTATATTCTGAATGAATTGCACTTAATCTTTTAACCAGGATAAATTTATTTAGTATATATCCGTGGCTAAAAATATATATATGTAGAAACCAAACAATGTTATATTTTTTCATTGTTCCGTAACCCAAAGGCCTCGGTTCTACAGCAATACCAATCAAAACACTAAAACCCATTAGAGCACAGACACACGACACAGGAAGCCGATCACAAACAATAATATTTACAAACCGAACCGAATATATCGCAAAAAGTTATTTTTTATTCATCCATATTGCTATTTTTCTTTCAATATTTATATAGAATGTAAAAATATTGTATCGCCTCCATAACACATGTTTCTTTTTTTTTTTAAAGAAGAAATACAATTGTTTGAATCTACTAAAAGTTTTTACTTGAAACAAAAAGGTTGAATAAAAGAGGTCATATATAAAAAAGGTAACAAATAGACGAAAGTAAACGTTCAAAATTCCTATCCGAAATTAATTTAAGTGGCAAGTTTTTTTGTATGTTTGTAGGAGCGGCGTGCGGTTGTCGATGGTAGATGGTGGAGGGCGTTTTCTAATTCAATAACATTCAATTAAGGCGGCCCTGTAATTATCGCCCCTTACACACCAATACATATACATATGAATATATTTTGCTCCCGTGACATGTGCTTAAGGAATAATAGTTTTAATTTTGTAATAACATTATACACAATGAATATTACGTATATTAAAGATGACGTTCCATCGAAAAAGTTAAGTTTTTATATAAATTATATAAAGTCTTATCCATAATACGCAAACCCTTGTAGAACATGGTAACAAATTGTTCCGTCATGTCTTCTTATATTTAATTATAACTAAGATCCAACACACGATTATTAAACAGGATGCATTCCCGCTCCTTACACGACATTAAACGCTTCAACACCCCGAGGTTAAACAAAATGATGCTATTAACTAAATTAGACACTCATACATTTTGATTTAATAAAAATTAAATGTAAATCAAATTTAAATTTAATTTAAAAAACAATGTCAATTTAAATTCTACAAAAGAAAACATTGAGACAAATAAAAGCAGCAAATCCAGGTCGAGATTCTGAGAAGTTTTTAAAATTCAGTAACGGGATTGCCAAAGACGAGATACACTCGACCACACGACGTACGCGACTGATGCGAGGAATAGAAGGATTTGCAGAAAGGCTTTTGTTATATACAATATAATACATCACTACTATATATCTTATTCGTTTTGTTGTAATTTCGGCATTGATTTCCATTTAAGGTAACTCATCCCAGTACTGCACATTTTTTTTATTCCATAAAAGGAGGGTTATATCTTTACCTTGTATATAAGGTGGTTTTAAAACGGTTGGTATTTGATGTCATCGTTGTTATCCAGTTTTGAAGTATCTTTGAGCTGGTGAATGGACTCTTCAAGGACGTTTCTTAATAACACTGTTGTGGTTTCTGAAGAAGGATTGGTTAATTCTGACAACGATTAATGAAACAATCTAAGGCATAATGAGATCTCAGAGTTTCGCGGGGATTAAATTTTCAGATTACTGCGCGTAATTTGTTATTTTTAAAAACTACATGGTATCGACGTTTCGGTTACTTTCTAGAAACCGTGATCACGGATAGATGAGATGTGAATGATCATTTAATATAAGACATTTAGTATATCTCTATCTATGTAAAAGTGTTAATCTAGATGCAAGGAACAACGGTTTCGTAAGATTCGTTGTCCGACAGGAGCTAGTGACAATGTTGATGTTTCTGAGATGGCAATCTTCATTCTTGTATGATCTTCTAAATAGTTCTAGGCTAATAGGTTTTTGGGATTTAGAAGCACATAAAGAGAGTGTCCTTACAATTTTCATACATAAATTTATATTCTTATTTGTATTGTTAATTGGTTTGATATTAATACTGACACTATATTTACCATAGTCATTATTATCTTTGTTAAAGCAGACTATAAACTCAATGAGCATTTGATTAGAAACTTATGATACCTGAGACCTTTAGCTTTCTCAGGTGAAAGTCCTGTCAAAATACATCAAGCTTAACTTTGAACAATTTGATTGCTATTTGCAATAACATGATGGTCTATACTCTATTAGTATACTTAAACGTTTCACTGTAATTCCTTTTCCTTTATTATAAAGATAAAATTGCAGACAACTAAAAACATGAGAAAAAAATGTTATCCAATATCGCAAGGAACAAACATTGTTAATTGTTGTTAAAATTCATAGCGTCGTTTCTCATAAGTGGAACCTTTTTGGTATCGTAATGGCCGCAAAACTTCTGATACGTAGTAAACACCGCCAATTAAAATGTTTCGATCGGCGGTGATTTAACGAGCTTTTAAGTGATTTTAAAATGGGCAGCTTTATCTTTTTTAAGTGCTGAATTACCTGAAGGCGATTTATGTAAAGTGAGGAGATTTAAACCCGCGAGCTCTTATCTGTGGACTGTTTAGGAGAATTGATTAAAGTGGAACATTTTCTTTGAGTTTATTTATTTATTTATTTATTTATTTATTTGTAATCAACAGCGTATACAGATTATATTTGTACAGTTTTTAAAACTTCATTAAAACTAAGGCCACAGAGATTACATTGTAAATTGTTTAATATAATATTTTTAACAAAGTGGATAACAAAAACAGAGTAGATGTAAAGAAAATAATTGTTAAAACATGCAACTAGAGGATATTAACAGGTATATGGGTATTTTTATGTGCGTGGGTGTGTGTGTGTGTGCTTATGTGTGTGTGTGTGTGTGTGTGTGCTTATGTGTGTGTGTGTGTGTGTGTGTGTGTGTGTGTGTGTGTGTGTGTGTGTGTGTGTGTGTGTGTGTGTGTGTGTGTGTGTGTGTATGCGTGTGGGTGTGTGTGTGTGTTTATTTTTGGCGGTAAGATAGTATAATTTGATTCTTTAATTGTTTTTTTGATAAGTGAAACAGATCTAAATAAGAAAATAATTTATTGTATGTTCGTGCTAGACGTACACTTATAGAACTTTTTGCATAATTTGTGTTACATTTAGGAACAACTAGTAGATGGGGGTTTCGCGATCTAAATGAGGAGGCATTTAGAGAAAATGCTGACACCAAACTGGGGCAATCCATCGTACCAGTTAAAATTGCTTGTAGTAACAGCATATCCTTTTGAATCCGTCTCTGCTCTAACGAATCTATTTTGTAATTAATACAGGCTTCTTCATATCTGTCAAATATTTTAAAATCTTTGTACGCTAAGTATTTGAGAAATTTATGTTGTATGGATTCGAGTCTCTGAATATGATTTTTGTATAAGGGTGACCATATGCTACTTGCATATTCCAAGATACTTCGAACATATGCAAAGTAGAGTATTTTTATGCATTCAATATTTTTAAATGATTGCGTTGCTCGCTTAATAAAACCAAGTTGTTTGTACGCCCTATTTGCTACTGCGTCAATGTGTTCAATCATTGAAAGTTTAGTATCAATTGTAATGCCTAGATCTATAACGGTAGATTTTTTAGTAATGGTCGTGCCATTGATTTTATAGTCGAAATTAATTTTTGTTTTTTTACGAGTCAGAGTTATGTAATGACATTTCTTAATGTTTACTGTAATTCTGTTTTTCGCGTAGTATTTTGTCAGGGCATTTAGATCATCTTGTAATTTAAGGCAATCCTCGACTGATCTTATTTTACAGTATACTTTTTTATCGTCAGCGAACATCAGATAGTGTGAGTGTTTGAAACAAATTCCGATATCAAAAAGATATGTATTGTATAGGAGGGGTCCCAAATTTATATTTTATAAAATAAGGTTTGTGATGTCATTTTTGCAAAATTTTTTGTATGATCTCACACTGATTATATCATGCATTTACATTTATTTGCGTTTTCAGGTACACAGTTTCATTAAAAATATATATAATATCATGCTTTGGTATATATTATTTAAAAAGAAAGTAATTGACATATGATACATCATATTATTTATAAATCAGCGAATTAAATGTGTTATAAACAATTGTACCAAGGTATCACTATTGTTTATTAATAATCCATTTAAATCGATAAATAATCTTTGTCTTTGAATGGTACAAAAAAGTTTAGTCGCGAAGATGATCACGGATTTCGTGATTCGATTGTCTCGATTCAGTATTTATTCGATCCCGCCGATAGTATCGAGGAGCGTGAACAGTTCCATGTTATTTTAAATTGAGTTATATTCTTATCATACGAGAGCCGCACGATCGAGGTGCAGCCAATTAGAAATAAACACGGTCGTACTGACGCTCCTGGATGGAAAATATTTGATTTATACTAATTACATTGTCATTATTAATTTTTTATTATATAAAAAAGAGTCCTGTTAAACTTAAAGTGTGTAGTTATAATGTTTTAATAGAAATTATATGGATTTATGACGAAAAATGCATCAAAAATTCAAAGAGTTCTCTAGCACGCGTGGTCAAGTACCGTAAGTCTTGATATGAGAATCAACTTTCACAATGTTGTCTATACTTTCATTGTCTTATCCAAATATTTGAGTTTGCACAGCATTCTCAACTTTATGTATATAATAATAAGATTCTCTGTATATATTGTGATCCTAATCGAACATGCATGTAGTCAATGTTGAAGCATCGCTAGCACATTATCCGTTTTTACGACTCCGGCTAATAGAAGCGGCTGTCTTACATCTTTGCAACGTGATATGAGAGCTGTATATACGAATATATACCTTAATGCTTATGTAATAAAATACATAGTGACCACAATATAACGTTGCGGTCATTTTGATTAGCAAGCCTTAGAGCCTTTAAAAACATTTAGCATTAATACATCTTCGAGATTAGCGTTAAAATATTCATGATCAGTTTATATATTGAAATGTAGGAATGAAACGTTAACTTAAAGGTAATATGAAGTAATATAAAATATATATTTAATAAAGACAGTGATAAAGGCTCGCCTCTCATGCAGGAGGGCCCGGGTTCAGTCTTGGCAAGTACCAATGTGATTTTTACGAGTCATATGTATGTACTTTCTAAGAGTATTTAGATTTTAGATATTACTGATTAATGCATTCTCAAAGAGGGTTGATGTCAGGCAGGCGGCCGGTCGTAAAACACAATTAGCCTAAACTATTCACAACATGTAAAGCAGACCCTGGCTAAAGCTGAGGAATTGCCAGGTAGGAAAATATAAATGATGTTATATACAAATTTATTCATTTTATTTTCTTTAAATACCATCCGAAGTAAACCTCCTTTGTATATTATTTTTAAATGCACTTCAAACCCCGCAGGCAGAGTCACGTCAGACAGTAAATCTGAAATAAGTATTCTTATAAATTGTATTTAAAATATATTTCTCTTCTTTTTACGTCCTGTCAAGTCCATACTGAACTTTATGTGCCGAAGTATATAACAATTACTAAAACACACCTGTATTAAAGTAGAGAATGATTTTATTTAACGTTTTTATTCGGTTTTTTATAAAATATTTTGTTGGTTACATACGGAGATATATTTTAAACAATAGCTAATGGGATCATTAAATTGAAATTCATGAAAATCTGAATTTACATTTAACGAGAACTATTTTATTTTGTAGTTATTAATAACAATTTGATCGCTAAACCGAGTTCTCTTGAAATAAGGAGTATTGAAAACTTTATGATTTAAACTAGTCTATACTCTTCAATTGTACGTAAGTTTTAATAAATTAAATCAAACGTATGAAGTATTTAAATCTTCACAATTCTTTAACACATCATAAAATTGTAACATAGATCTAGGTTCTGTAGTCATCAGCCTATCAGAGCCAACTACTGAACAATAGGCATCTTCTTACATGGATAAGGTTCTGTAGTAAATGTAGGTAGGTTCTATAGTGAATATATGCACTCATAATAGATTATATCGCAAGTAAACCCGCTCGTCTCAACTATAGCATCAGGCATCAATATCGGGAGGTGTTATTTCCATCGCTAAACCAATATTAGGTGAAACTCGAGCGTCCCCCAGGGCGGCCAAGTCTTGACTTATGTGGTCCATGATTGTAAAGTTTCAGCCGTGAGTCATGCAACCATATCATCTGGATGTAATCTGCGTTCTGTTTGTGGTTCAGCCGCGGGGTTGGTCCGATGAAATTATCTTCGCTCGCTATTATTTACTATATTCTTTCATTTAACTATTCTTCTATAGAACCTGTCTTCTAGAAGTAATCACATACGTCCAAGCACTCTCTATTTAATTTAGAGAAACGTCTATTGATATCTGTTTCACTGTTTCGTATTTGTAAAACATTTAATTCTAATCTCCCTCTTTAATTTAAGACCGGTACAGATTTAATCATATTGCGATGTTCCCTTTGTTTCTCATTATATTTTAATTTGCCCTCAGCGGTTCCTGTTTTTGACACACTCCTTGAAATATAATAACGGCTTTGTATAGATTATATAATATATTTTCAAACTTGTTTAATGTTTTGTATCGTTTATCTTTGTTACGTACATCATTCATGTATTTATTGTTCTTCTAAATTCTTCACTCCCTAAACCACTCATGAGACTGTAACTTTTGTCATTCGAGCCGTAAAACTGCAATTATTTCAAAATTAAAACCATGAAAAGACAATCTAAAAGTTTGCTTCAACGATGGAAGTTTGTTATCTGGTAGCGGTTTATGAAAATTATATTTAACAAAGGTCCTTTGTTCAGGTGAAAACAAATACAATACTAACGTAACAAACAAAGGAAATTAAGTAAACACTGAATTAAACCAGTCTGTTTAATTAAAAACAATTTATATATTATAATTAATCAGATGAAATAAAAATATTGAACCGAACAAATTAACTGTTATCTATATGTAAATGATTAATTACACACAATTACACATACGAGAGCAAAACGTATAAAACAAAATGTCCGCTAAATGCTTTCCCCGAGGCGAATGAATCCAGTGATGGGAAATACATTACAATCAATAGTGAGTGTACTCTTATCGGTTTACTTTGATGTCCGATTATTATTATTTAATATATAAACATTGCTCTTTGTGATTAATAATCATTAAAATACAACCATACGAGTACATAGACAATCTAGAATAGGAATATTATTTTAAAAATACCGTTCATGTGTATATAGAAATTACTTAAACGATCTTGATGCTAGGTTTATATAAATTATTTAATTTATGGCAACACTTAAAATTGACATGTGCCATGCGAAGCAGAGCTCGGTGTCTACTTTACAATCTGCGGGATATTATTCAACGCTCGCAGCATTCTCATTTCCATCCATCAGGAGGTATCTTCGATCAGGTTATAGCCTCGCCAGCTAGTACGTCATTGGACTCCCACGTGGATAGGTTTTTGCTATTCCTTTTGACAATACGCTCGTACAAACCACAACACTATCTTTTTTATGTAAATATTGTTATGGGTCCAACACTATTCAACTCGAGATTAATTAAAAAAAATATATGTAACTGGGTTTGTTATTGGAACTCAGAGAAAACTTTTTATTAAAATTATAATGGACATTATAAAAACATAATTGTGTCAATTACTTAAATGTCATTAGTTATTTGGCACGTATTTTTATGTGTTCAGTGAAACGCTAAAAGTATCTGTAAGTTTCTATCGCTTTTGACAGTTCACCAAAACTGACAGCAACGTGACGCCATTTTGAAAATATATTTCCGTGAGGATAAGATGGCTAATTTAAAATGACATTTGTTTTTATGTTGTGATGAATTCTAGCTCATAAAAAGCCAACAAACCTTTTTACAGCCTTAAAAATTTATTATTAATAATAATTAATTGTATATGGTTAAAGCAGACGGCTGGTTATAATATATGTTTTTTTTTGTAAATTCGAAAAGGACAAGAATCAATCATACAATGAAACTGTGTGTAGTTGTGGTTAGACTGCCGATAGCCCGTCGATGTAAAAGCTACAAAATCTATTATAACATGTGTCGAACTAATCTATCACGTAATTTTATGTAGCGTCATGTAAGCTCAGTATCCGGCTTAGACACAAAGCGTCACCTCTCGCAGGCGACTATCAGCTATATATCAATTAAAATAAAAACTATATTCCCATATAACAATCTCATTCAGCTGTTCATTTCCAATCGGTTTCGGTTTCAATAAAATCGCTTCATTCAACATTGCGCTAAATGCGATCAAAAAAAGTTTAGAAGACCGTCGATTCAATAGACGCTCATTGAATTGGCTGTACGGCTTTTGCTATTTTTTGTCGATTTAAATAGATTATTGATGATAACTGATCCTTTCAATGGTCCTGTACGTATTTCCTATTTTGAAGAAATATTTAGGGATTAAAATGTTTCGTTAAACGTGACAATAATAACGCCCAAAATGAGGAACGTTACCATTATAATATACAACCGGTTGTAAATCACTTTTGATGTGTCAGATTTATTTGGCATTAAAAATTATTTATTGATTTTACGAAATCTATGTCACCTATTAACGGTGTAAGATGGCGGCCATGTTTTTTATGACATCTGAGATATGCGACCTCTGCACTGTATGACAGACGAAGTTATGGCGGGAACACACCGTAATGAGCTCGTTTTGCATCGTTTATAAACAATTATTTATTTCTTGCGCCATTAACTACATTTCACACATAACTCACTCGTAATTATCGTACGACTATACATACTTTATTAATATGTAATGAGAATAAGGAAAAGGGTAATCAGGATTATATTTAAACTTTCACGTGGGTGTGAGGATTTATTTAAAACTGCTCGTCTCATGAACGACCTCTCCTTATTAGAGGAGTGTAATTTATTATTTTAATTCGCATTTATTTATATGTATTTTTATGGAAGGACTGGTCGGTATTTAATACATCTATATACATTTTGATGAGCATTTTATTTAAAAAAAATAATAATTATAGTCTATGATTCCAAAATATTTTTTACTTTTATTTAAACCTTTACTGAGCAATGCTTTGTAAAACATTATGTTTACATAATTCATCTTGTTTCTTTGGACTTATTGTATGTAACCATTTTTTATACTATCACAAAATTATAAACGAATACAAATAGAATACTTTAATGTCTATGAAGACGTTAAGAAATATATTTATATATATATAAAGTAAATACAATGTTATATATTATTCAGTCTAAGCGTGTGAACGCTTTATTCCCAAAGCCCTTGAATCCGCTCCGGTAATACGCCTGTACGTTTGTTAAAGCGGATCTTTCTGCGATGTCGGTGAATGTAAAAAAGCTTTCTATTTTTAGAGTGACAATAATCAATTTGGCATGGCACGTCGGGCTGAGTGTATACGCGTGTCTAATCGGAGGAAAAGCGAATGAAACAATGAACCATCGGCCTTGACAGAGAATAGAAATGTAGCATAATGAAAGAAATGCTTAAAAAATATTTAAACGAAATAAAAATTCATAATAAATGTTTTTTTTTATGTCCATTGCCTTCAGAAAGCCGTTCTTCCAATTCAATAATTGCTTTATTTAAATCAAACTTAAAAGGGCATCCATAACAATATCTGTTCGGACTTCATTAATTTAATATTATAATGAGAGTTTTATATTCACGAAGTAATTATAATGAATTAGCATAATTGTTAAAAATAAGGAAATTCAAACCCACATCGTGAGCTTCCGAAGTAGGGTCATTTTAAAGACCAATTTTTATCTTTAATGTACCATTTAATATACATCTTGTTGTATTATAATTAATTAATATCAAATTATGTATGATAATATCTAACTTTCGCGAGTATTCATTTAAATGAAACTAATATTTTTCATTTTTAATTATTTTTGTAAAAATACAAACTCCCGAAGTTTCGGATACTTTACAGCAACCGTGATTACTGACAGACTAAATGTGCTCGTAGTATCAGAATCAGATAATCAGAAAAATATAAGTTTTATTTAAGTATGTTTGTTAACCAATTACTCAAAAACCTCCAATTATAGTTGTGTTTTTTATTTAGATCAATATGATGTTAGAATAAGTCAAACATATATATTAAATAGTTCGTACAAAACATGACTTACAATGTATTTTATAGAATTAACTAAGATATAATTATAATATAGATTTTCTATGAAACGCCTCAAGCTGAAGTTAAACTTTAAGACCCGATAATTTAACTTGATAAAGATTAAAATCTGAATCAATTATTATTAATTATGTATTAACATATATGTATATTCTTTAACAATAGTTACAGAGTAATGTATAATATTATCTAAGTCAGTGGTGGCCTAGTGGTTAAAAGGCCCGCCTCTCATGCACGAGGTCGCGGGTTCGATCCTGGCAAGTACCAACGTGATTTTTCCGAGTCATATGTACTTTCTAAGAGTATTTAGACTTCACTGATTAATGCATTCCCACAGAGGGTTGATGTCAGGCCGGTCGTAAAAGCAATTAGCCAAAACTGTTCACAACATTTAAGGCAGACCTTGGCTAAAGCTGGGAAATTGCCAGGTAGAAGATTAGTTACAGAGTAATGTAAAACATTATCTAAGGAATGTTAAATCTCATTCCAACACGCTCCCTAGAACAATTTTCTTATACATATACTCGTATAATATATTTTTGTGTGTAATCCTTGTTATAAGTCGTGCGAAGCCGGCGGCTAATCACTAGCTGGTAATAGAGGCAGGCTCTGGTAATATCAAAATGAAATACTTGTACCGCCCGCGGCTAGCTCCTGTTAATAATATTATTATAGATCTATCTACTGTATACAATATACTGTTCTTGTATTTTACCTCACCGACGAAGCTGAGAACTGATGCATTGTACAATTTATTTGATTTTACACTTAGTAATAATGGAATCTGTAACATAGTAGATTTCAAGTTTTTTAATTGAAAATGATATATTTATGTACAATTTAAAATTTATTCTATATTTTTGAAGACAATCTAATTTAAAAATAAATGTTTCAAATTGAAAGACATGTCTCCATGTTTAAAGTCATTCAATCTGTGTTTTAATTAAAACTATTTCCGAAAGATTTAATTCTTTTATCAAATATTAATAAAATTGTATATTGCAATACAAACAACTAAAACAAGTAATGAAAAAAAATATTTTATATTAGGTACTGACTTGACAAAGTTTTTGCAAAGATTCTAATTCTGTTTATAATCTTATTGAGAAATCCTTTTTCTGCAAGCTGTTAACGTGAAGCGTACATAATACAAGAGTTGAAAATTTAAAAATCATTGGAAAAATCTAAGGCTTTATATAAAATGAAGTTCGTAACAGGGTCTGTGTGTCACGTATGTGTTTACAGCGGAAAGCTTTTTCAAGGAAATTGTTGAGTAAACAACGTGATCACGGCGAGTGTAACAAACATACAGAGAGACGTTTATTATTATATATACGTGATGCTTTTATAAGTTACTTTATTATATTAATATATTTATTCTATAATAATACACAGTATATAAAATAGTTACTTATAATTTCACAATTATAAGTTTGAAATCACCAACCCGTCTTGAGCAAGCGTGATGATTAATGCATTCCCAAAACGGGTTGATGTCAGGCAGGTGGTTTGTTCTAAAAACAATTAGTCAAAACTATCTACAACATGTAAGGCAGACCCTGGCTAAAGCTGGGAAATTGACAGGAAGAAGAATTTACAGTATATAAAATAATTAATTCATATGTAAAACAAATGGATTGTCTTGCAAATCGCGAAAATGTTTAAGTTACTTTTATACTATCGAGTTCGACACGAAGACTAATATAATTTATAACACTTACATGATAGAATAAAAAAGTATAAGAAATAATAATTAATTACATTTGGTTGTTTTATTCCGAGCGAGTGACTTGTTAAGAGAGTGTCAGCGATCCAAGAAAACGGATTTTATTTATAAACGTGAGGTGTCCTTATGTTCGAAAGGATTTACAATAAAGTTTGGTGTCCAATACGATAAGGGTTCGTGCATAATGATTTAAATGATTACCATCTAAATTATAATTTCGAGAACTTTACCAAAATTTTATGTTAATAAAAGATTTAAAATAAAGCTAATATTTTTTTGGAATAACTACAAGTTTACAACTTTTAACACAGAAATATGGGTAGTATGTAGTTAAAAATAACAATGAACGTGAAGTAAATGATAAAAATGTTAGTTTTATTTCAATGAATACTTGCGAAATTATCATCTCATTAAACTAAGATTTAACCAACAGAGGTATTTGAAAATCTTTTTCTGATTAATTTATTTAATATGAATACAGAGACTGTTTTTTCTTTTCTTTTCTTTAATACCATTAAATTAAATTGAATACTGTTAAACATAATCCCTTCATTGGTTATGCAAGTTAAATTTGAATCCTCGAAGACACCTCATCGCAAGGTTCACGCTCTTCATCAAGATTAACGCTTTACTAAACCCCTTGCGACTTACCACAGACATTGATCAATCGATTTTGTTACGCGAATCGATATTGGCTGTAGCTCCGAGATTTTGTTTTTATAATTTAAGAAGATTTTGAGATTTGCAAGGATTTTTTTTTTATATTTAATTCATATATATGTGATTATAATGTACTAAGACTCTTAAATGAAATTTATATTTTCGGATTTCGGGACGACATCTCGTCTACCCGTGATCACGGTTGCTGTAAAGTAACCGAAACGTCAGGAGTATGTAGTTTATAATCAAAGATAAAAATCGCGTAGTAAATCCTAAAATATTAGTTTAATTTAAATGAATACTCCCGAAAATCTTAGATCGCATTACTAAGACTCTTAATTGTAATTTGTTTTATGTGTTTCATGATCGGAATTATATTCTTATTTCTTCACAATAAACTTTATTCTATATAAAAGAATCGCAAAATCCCCGCTTCAGACTGAACCTTTTGAGATCTGAACGTTTTGATGGACTTAATCTCAGCTTTGGATTTACTTGTTTTAGTTCTGGAAATATTTTAAGCATATCTGTTATACTGACGTGGGTTGTACATGTACTTTAAAAAACCATAGTCTTACTTTCTGAACTCGTTTTAATCATAATAATAACGGTTATGTACATAGTTTATCAAGACAATTTACAATAAATTAAATGTTTTTACAATTTTGTACTTTAATATTATAATAGATTTTAAGTTCAATTTCAATCATCTGTTTTTCTGAGTTCCAATCTTTATATAATTTATTACTACAAACTGAATACATAATTTCGTTTAAATCTATGTGTTAAGAGATTATTTCAGTTATTTTTGGTTGCTTCATACACGCTATTAATTTTCAAGTCAATATTCCAGGTACGATATAATTCTCAGCTAAGGAACCTCCGTTACTTAATATTTAACGTAGTTAAGCAAATGGGGCGCCAAAGTGACTATAATCTGATAAAACGACGCGACATTTAAAATTAAATCACGTTTCCAGAGATCACTTTACAAGCTGACATCGGTTTGACAGCATCGAGACGAAATCCTTATTAAAGCCATTACGAGTAATGATATTGAAACGAAAGTATGCTCCCCGTTGAGGAAACAGTAAGTCTTGTATGTAATGGCAACTCTGGTTCATATTTTTAAAAGACATTTTCTTATTTTGTCGCATTAAACTAATTGATATGTATATAAAATTATTTATCAACTGAATCTGGACTATTGAAGGAATTTTGTACACCTTATCTCCGAGCCAAAACTACAATCATACTATGTTAATAACTATTAGTTTGTATTTATAAGGACTATAATAATGAAAAATATATGAAAGAACTAATAACAAAAAATGCTTTTAGCTCTATGTATAAACGTTTATTAATAAAAATCATGTCTCTCTATATTTTGTAATATACCCATTTTTCCACTGTTTCTTAATTACTTGTGTGTTGTTGTTTTTAAGATAATTATTCCGTCTATCCTAACAGTTTCAAACATATGATTTATATTCATAGTTCAATGTGTATCTTGTATCTCTCATGTACACCGTCTCATTAATTCGGTACTATTTAAACACACGGGATTACAAATTGCTTTGAGTTTTCACCTCAATACACCGATTAACTACTGCGATTCGTTTATTACGAATTTCTGCTTCGTAAACCTGACGTGGGAATATTATTCCGTGTACACTGGTAAACAAAATTGGTTAATTGGTTTAAAATATTCCTTAAAACAAATGAAGGCAACTGATAATTTTCATTCCACATACATTTAAGTAAACACAGCATTCAGCCACAAGTACGTTCGGCGGTTGGTTCTGAAAGGCTTTCATTCCATTCCATTCATTCACTCGGTCATGTGCCACCTGTCACCGCAATGATAACTCACTCATTACCGCTCACGCTAGGGTTAAGTAATTTATTTTGACGGTCGTTTCGACCCTTGACGTGTGAGGGTTCCCATTCCCGAGCGAATGGGCTCGTAAAATTTGTCATGATTATATTTGTATGGAGGTCTCGCCTGGGGCTTTGCAAGTCTTAGACCCTTGCATAATCCCTAACAAGACATTTAATAAAATGTACACGTGATCCTTATACCGTAAGACCCTCGGGGTTGAAGTGGAAAAACATAGAATGATATACAACAGAGACAGTTCAAAGAAATGTTTGAGTTACTGTTCAAGGGTTCTCATACTTATAATTTAATGACAAAGTTTCAACAAAATTTAATCATACAGAAAAACGATTCAAGTTCACATTTCAAAATAGGCAAAAAAAATCTTAATGCAACTGTATTAGGATTCAAATTTCTATAACAGCCAATTCTATTCAATATCATGCAGTATATGTATGTAAACAAATAAATTGCATAACACACGTTAATAATATTAAAGCCGGTTCTGGTCCGGTGGATATATTCCGTGTATTTGGTCACGCCCTCGCGACATATCACAAGACTGATTGCTTCCGACGTCTGATGGCGAGCACGGCGAGGCTGGCTGGAACTGCGCCTTCGCATTATTGTATTATAAAAAAAACTATATTTTTCTTATGTTGGCAGCCTGTCAATGCTCATTTAAAAAAAATGTATCTATAGCAATAGTTTTCTTATGTTGGTAGCGCTACAGGCGCTTAAAAAATGCACGCAAACATTCTTGACATTTAGTTCAAGGTAGTGACTAACCTATTCTCTGTAACGGTTGAGGTGTTATAAAATTTTATGTATATTACTATCTTCCTTACTAGGAAAACTTTTGTTTACTAAATAAGTTCTATGCAAAAAAAACGATATTAATATTTAATTTTTTTTGAAATTAAGATGAAACAATGGAATCGAAAACTTCTGCCTTTTATGTAGAAAATAGTGTCAATTTCATTAAAATGTATATTATATTATATATGAAGAATAAACAATATATATTATTAGAATAAAGCTGCATAAGTTGTTAATAATAAATGAAAATAATAAAGAAAAATAAATGAAGTGTTCATTCAGAAGTCGCAATTAACACAAGTTTACGATCCGTGCTGAAATGAAATAGACATCTAAATATAAAGAGCTGACGTTACATTTGAAAGATTTGTGCTCCTATAATGAGCTCTTTTGATAAAATATATGAATTTACATTTAATAATTCCACCATAATACTGCAGAAATGAATGAAACTTTAATGAAATGCATTCAAATTTTGAATTGTAAAATAAATAAATTAATCGTGCGTTTCGTTTAATCGTTCGTTTCGTTTCATCGTTCGTTTCGTTTAATCGTTCGTTTTATTTAATCATCCTATAATTATGTTTCGTGTATAATATAAATATAAAGTATTGCTAACGTTTCTGATATCTGTACAACGTCGTTTGAAGCGACGCCGCGGGCAGATCTGCAACTGATTTTGTAAAGCTCACATATTGTAATAGCATTTCGTTTGATAGAGGCATTATACTGTCAGATAGAATTATTGTATTAGGTTCTATAATATTTATAATATTTATAACATTTTTATTTATATTCAAGTAATGAAGATAAATAATTGTTTGAAAACAACTTTAAATCTATAAAGATTTAATAAGAAATACAATAAAGAAAGATATGATTTAAACATAATAATATTTATAAGATTTCAAGTATGTATGTTACCTGTGATTTTTCAAATTCCTCGAATATATATAATTAAATGATCTCTATTTACCAATTAACTAGACTAAGTGTTACTATTAAACACACACACACACACATACATACACACACACACACACACACAAATCAAAAAACAAATCAAATATAACATATCTTCATAGTAAATGTATAAAGAGTAACATTAATTTATGATTCACCAACACCACCTCGTACCCATCTCTCCGTATAACCTCCATATGTTTTTCTTTCAATCCAAACTCTTTGTTACATTCCGCCAGCTCCTCGTAAGTCATCTTGTGAGGTAGTCTCTGAAATAGCTGGAGCTCGTAAACCTCATAATCGAGTTCAACTCATAAACCTCGGCCTAACGAAAATCTGTTACGGTTTTTCTCAGTACGTTTACGTGATATTACCGCTTTGTTTAAATTAAACTAATATTTTTCGGTTATACTACGTGACTTTATTTTTATAAAAAGCTACATAATCCCGATTTTTCGGTTACTTTTAAGCAGCCGTGATCACGATTTTATTTTTAATAACTTTTCATTTAATAGGGAAGCTGATAATAACATAAAAATTAACCTAAATTGTACTTATCTCTAGACAAATCAATACTATTGCTACCAGCATCTTCGTGTATATATAGTTTCTTCATTTTAAAATCATTGCAATCCCTATTTTATTCTCATGTTTATGATTTAACGATACTCCGAGAACGCTATATACGAACAAGTGTTGTAATTAAAGGTATTATAAAAGCTATTTTGATCCCGCGGCATTGTTCGTCGAGTCATAACATTAAACAGCCCCATACAGAGGGTAGTAAAACCAAACACAGAGCTTATCTCCGTCTTATTGGCGTATCTGTATTTGCCAAACATTGGCACAAAGATGAGGGGTGATCTGACAGTAAGGGATGAAATTTAAGATTTAAAAAGTTTAAATTAGTTTTTCAATAGCTACCAATTTTTAATACCCCTCGGAGATTTTTCGTAACAAAATTTTCGTTTTAATAATGTCATAGATAATATAATTTGGGTGTCATGGAAATGGGATATTAGAATATCTTAATAACTTTCAAATTTAAATACGTTTTCAATAAGAGACCAAAAATACAATTCTACCTATGTAAAAAAAGCAAAAATATACTTATGTTTGTCATATAATTTTGTTCATTAATATATTTATTACGCGTTTCCATTGTTAACAGTTCGCTCTCTTAATAAGCGTGCGTTTTTTATCACGTTGCATCTGAAAGATTATTATGTTTCAATGAATTCAAAATGCAACAGTTCGCTTCTTGTTTATGTATTTTCATTATGTTCCTACCTTATTGATCTATGAAATAGCTTTTGTATTGGATTTATTGTTTTTAAAACGGAATTTGTGAGAGTACTTATCAATATTGAGATCAGAATACATTGGCTGATGAATATATTCTGTGTCTCTCTCTAACATGAATAAACACAATCTCCTGTCCCTGTCTTAATAATGCTACAGTGTAACTAATATTTCTGACACTTTCACCGATGACCCGGGGGTCGTCTGTATATCCGGGAATTATATCTTTATAAAGCTTTTGTATATTTATTAGAAATTGAATGAGGTTAATAAATATGAATTTATTAACTCTCATGCATATTATAATATTATATTGCCTTATAATTATTTAACAAGTCATGGCTTTGACTTCAACAACTTTATATCATATTTACCTGTTGTATCTGTTTTTTACTATACTTTATCCTATTTTTACTCTTACTCTTACTTACTCCTTAATATCCTTAAATGAGAGAAATTTTCTTTAGTAGAATGTCAGGTCTTTTAAAGGAAAATAAAAACTAATTACTGAAATCAGTTCTATTGCTCCCGTTTTCATTTTATACGTTTTTTTTTTTTTTTTTGTTATCGCGGTGAAAGGTTTTATACCTACCCCTCCGTCTAGGGGAGACAGAGGCAGTTATGTGGGATTCACGGCCAGAAGGGCCCATGTTACCCACTAAAACACCAGCGGTCACTCTCCGTTGCCGCCAAGTGGATCGCCACGGGAAACGCCGAAGCATGCATCCGCGACGATCCGGCGGCGGGCCGCGAACGGCCACCTCCCCCCCCGAGGGCTCACTCCAAGTGACCAGGAGTGTCCCCCCGCCTGGCGGGCTTGCTTAATCGCGAGAGGGTTAACCCCTTACCCCTCCCACCCAAGCCCACGCGGCCAGTCTCCAACCACCCACCGACGAGCGCAAGCGCCCGACGGCAGACAGAGAGGAAACCGACCGACCACAAGCGAACTCAGGCCTCCGGAGAGACCCGAGTATCCCCTCCCCCCCAAGACAGCCACGGACGGCCTCCTGCCAGATCCGTGACCGTCTTACTCCCAGGGCTGTACCCCCAGCCCTCCCCCCCGTGACTGATTGCACCGGAATACACCAGTGGGCGATGGGGTCGTCACGTCCCGACGCCAGCTTCATTTTATACGTTGATGATCGAGCAGGTTGGTCATTATCATGAAAATGGCAAGTATTGAGGAATTATTTCGTTAGTGTGACTTCCATTGAAGCGAGGGTAGTACAATTAACGAGCCGCCAGTTTAAGTTCAACAATGCACCCACTGATTGAAATAAATCACACTAAATTCAATCGTGGGATCTTTGGACTGCATTTACAATTAATTTGACAGCAGCACCAAAATTACCGCGAATTGCGGTCTCATTGTACCGTGGATTTCGTCACTGAATTTGGTAATGAACTTTGAGGTATTTTAAACACTATTTTACTTAAATGAAACTAATATTTTTCGGATAAAATTTTCGGATCGGACAAATTTTTGAATCAATACTTTAAAGTAACCGAAACGTCGGGAGTATGTAGTTTTTGAAAAAAATAAAAAATCGCGTATGCAGTACATCCGAAAAATATTAGTTTCATTTAAATGAATACTCAAGAAAGTCTTGGATCTCATTACCATTTTACTTTTTAATCGATTATTATACTATCTAGTATTTAATAGATATAACATTTTTTTCCGACTATAGTACGGTGTATGTGTTTCAATAAGTTTTATAATTTCTATCCAGTCAGCTAACTCAATAAGGCGCGACTGTAAAAAGAATATTTTCTAATGAATAAATTTACAATCGATCAATAAATATAATCGTAAATGTCGACATTACGAAGCCTGTCTCCGCCGGCATTAGAATCCGGTAAACAACTTTACCCAAATTGGTTTCGACATATTAATGGGAAGGAAAATATTTCTTTGCTGAGCATTTTATTATGAAAACAGAAAGTTAATTTAAGGTTTCCATATCTCATCGGAGAAATGCGGAATTTTTTTTTAGAATCATAAAACAAATTTTTATTGGATTTGACTATAATATATTTAATTTAAATACATATATTATAATAATTATAAATTTTTGTGGTAGTAGTTCTTCTTTCTTATATTATTTTCTACGCTTCCATATTCCATAAATAATTCAATATTTGTGTCGACTAGAATTTAAAATAAAAAACTCTTACTTTACTGTAATAGTAATCAGTTAATTTTATACGTTAAATTACAAACTCTTGATAAGGTTTGCAAAACAGATTTTGTAAACAATTGCTTCATACGACATTATTACTTATTATCTGCTTCTTCTACCTGGCAATTTCCCAGCTATAGCCAGGGTCTGCCTTACATGCTGTGAATAGTTTTGGCTAATTGTTTTTACGGCCGGCCGCCTGCCTGACATCAACCATCTTTTTGGGAATAAATAATAATACATTATTACTTATTATGATCTTCTAAAACATCCATCGTTTATTAATGTGATGTTATACTATTTATATGGAAACAATTTAATTATATTCATCTTGATAATATAGTGTTTGTTGCACAAATCGTTTTGTTTTAGTTTAAATATATACTTTAAATTCTATTACATGTAAGTTTAATAAACAGTATTACATATTTACGTTTACAATCAAAGGAAATAATATAAAAATTGATTATTATTTTTCCTATAATCAAATGCGAAAGGAATTAAAAATAATTATTCTTTTAATAATAATAAAATATACAGGCAATTTCCTAGTTAAAAAAGGTTTTGATATAAACTACTCGGAATAAGCGAAAGAGATATTTCTATTTGTATTAACACAACAGCAACATATTGTATGCTAGCTTCAACATTCTATAGTCAAGTTAAACTCAACCCACGCAATGATCAACGAAGATCATGTTTCTCTTGAGACTTATAAAATCTTTACTATATAGGGGAGAGTCGGATATATCGTACCACTTTTCACTTTAACACAAATATTTCGACTATAACACGTCTTATAATAATTAATACATATGTAAAATAAAGTTTCATATTTGAGCTTCCAAAGAAGAAGAGAACAGATCCTTGCGATTATTCTAACATTGTTAAAAATGCTTTTTTAAAGAGGCTTGCCATCGGTACGATTTAGCCGACTAGTCGTTTTAATCGTACCACTAAGTCTTTAAATCGTACCATGGGTGTTTAAGTCGTACCACTGAATGAAAGACATTAAAATTCTCAATCAAATTATTTATTTTTAACTGTTAGGTAAGTAATAAAATAACATTATTTATATATTTTAGGTAATAGAAACATAATTTTTAACTCTTAGGTTATATAAAGGAACTATAAGCTTTCTCAGTAAAATAACATAAAATTATGTTATTGTTGTTGGAAATATATGAAAAACCTAAAAGAATATTGTAGAAATCATTCCCTCATACAACCGTCATTCCCTCACTCCTTAATGCCGTGAGGGAATGATCGTGAGGGAATGACGAATTTTAACTAAAATTACAAAAACACCCGCACATAACCTCAATTTGTTTTAAAGGTTTTGAATTATAATTTGACTCCCAAAAAAGCATAAACATTACTAAACATAAATACGTATAGTTAAGTAATTTTTACATATATGCCACGTGAGGTAATGATTGCCTTTAATTTAACTCTTAACTATTTTCAACGAAATATCTTTTTGTACAAACTCACCTATTGTTGAGCAGAATTCGCCATTTTGAAACGTTAGGGAGTATTAAGAGCTTAATAAAACTTATGGTTTCGTACAATAATCATGTTCAATGCGATCAGAAATCGATAATCCGTAAAACGATGAGGGAATGATTTTATTTGGCGGGAAATAATTTAAAACAGTATTTTATTTATATGTATTCATCGTAGTGCAATTAAAATTCATATCAACACTAACACTGTCGTTCTAATATGTTCACAATATTTGACTCATAACAATATTGTTTCATTTGTGACAAACAGACTTTTTAGTAAAGGGTTTTGGAGTAAGGGACAAGATGAGGGAATGATTTTCGGAGTTGCTGCTGCTTATATATTTTTTTTTATTTATAATTTCACGTTTTCTTTATCAGCGACAGTAGTATAGGACAGCATAAATTGAAATGAAAAAGTAATAACCATAATTAAATCATCAGACTTAGCAGCAAAGACTCAGGACTACAATTTCGGCATTTTTTGAGAAATACCCAATTATACTATGATAATGAGATCAATCAACATAACTAATAAAAATGAGACAAAAAAAAGCAGTAAACTATAATAATAAAGTAACAGTTAACAAGAATGTTATTTGTAATATAATTATTGTGCATATTTCTTAATGGAAACAATCATGATAAATATCTGGATTTAAAGTACACGTCTCATGTAGCTACCGTTTACAGCGAACGCATTGAATCCAATCAACTTTTGGACCCTTCTTATCGTAGTAAGAACAATTGCACTTTCGACATATATTTTCAAGATAATCATCGCTGTTATCATCATCGTCTAGTTCTACAACAAGCGTCTCTCCGGAATCATCGCTACTGGTGATGGAATGAGACCGTTTCCTCTTATAACTTTTGTTTTTGGCCTTGGGTAGTACTTACTATACGTTCTTGCGGTAGTACTGTAGGTACTTGCGGTTGGTAGTCGGGTAAATCGTACCAGTACAATTTAACAAACTGCAAGTGGTACGATTAAACCAACTAAGGCATATCTAAAACAAAAGCAAATATCCGGCATAAACTCAAAACTTAGACATGCAACAAAAACCCCCAATAATCTAGTATACAATTGTGGAATAATAAAAAAAAAACTGAATAACTGCTTACCTTGATTACGAGTTATCTCCTTACGAATGTACGACAATATTTATATTAATTCCTACAAAAATGTTTTTCTTTTATTACGTGCACAGTTGTTAACTCACGTCGATTTATACTAGTGGGTGAAGAGGGATGGTGCAGGGCCACGATTTGGCGTTGTCAGTGTGTAAAAAATATTCATTAACTGGGAAATTTAGAGGTGGTACGATTTAAATGCTAGTACGATATAACCAACTCTCCCCTAATTGTTCAATACAATAAAGTGTAATAAAAGCCGTATCAAATCATTGACTGCAGCTTTCTCTTCTTAAACTACATTTAACGGCTAATTACTTTCCATAAAGTATCGCTAACAAATTAGTAATGTGTCGAAGCGCATCCCCGATTCTATTTTAACGTTGCCAGCGTTTTACGACCTCGTAAATGTTCACCTGCGCCTGCGCCGGTAATGACGCAACCAAAAGTGACATCAAATAAAATAATATAGTGAACTATAAGCAGTATATTAATTATTGATTGCAAAAAATAAAGGTACAATGATATATGTGATGAATGATAATATTTTAGTTTTATATCATATAGAATAAAAACAAATTATAAATGACTTAACACTTTCGTGCACGATGTTACTTGGCCACGTGGTGTCACAAAGATTGTGACTTCCTGGATTTATATAGTGCTGGTCGGGGTGACTTGTGTTACCGACTGTACTTTTAAACTTTTAACCGGTGTCTTGTTATTATTCGATTTAGAGTTTTACCACGCGAGGCTCAGGTTAGCGTCCAGGGCTTTGTAATAAACTATTCAGACCATTTAAGGTCGGTACGAGATTGTGCTTAAGCAATTTTTCTAGTACTTTATAAGGGTTTTCATTTATGTGTCTAGTATTTTATGGGAAGGCTTGTAGGTAGAACATTCCACATAACATAACACAAGTTATCGCTATTTGGGAAGGATCTAACTTATTTTTAACTGTCAAACAAACTAACACTCTTTAAAAATACATATAAGTATATTGAATCATAGAATTAATTAGTTTTATATTTATGAATTAAAAGGCATTTAGTGGTAAACGTATTAAGCGAATGGAGTAATATTTGTCTGACAATTACTCACCTTATAAACCGTAATGGAATTTTTATTAAAACCAGTTATAATATGAACCAGCCTGTGAAAGCTGAAGCAGAGTTTAGTTTCTTTAATGCTTTTAACTTATAAAGAAACTATAAGGTTTATTAAATTGGTCAATGGTTGACAAGATCGAAACACATTTCAGTCGAAAACATCAGATCTATTTGAAAGATTGAATTACAAAGAAAACATTTAAATTTTCATTCATATATATTATAATAGTAATGTTAGTTGAATTTCGTTCATCTTTAATCTTCTGCCGTCATCCAGACGAGTCTTTGAAGACTGTTTATTAAATTTCCTTAATCCACGGCGTTAGATCAAAGCTCCCTGTTATTATCCGTGCCAGCATCTTAATACTCATAGTGTTAACTTCTGTGACGATTTAAAGATTTACATCTACTCTTCATATATTCTTGGTTAATATTTTGTTTTGCTTTATTTTTGATTCTTCCCTAGAAATGCTCTTAAGGATTGAAAATACAGAATAAAATTAACATTTTCTTTTGTGGTTCATTTAGAAAAGGACTTATTTCTATCAGAATAATAATATAACAATTAAATAAATATTTTGAATTTAATAAATGTATATAAAGAATGATAATTTTAAAATATTTATTAATGAATTTAATAAGTAAATATGTATTTTAAAATTATCGCTGAAATTAAATAGTTATATAAACCAAACATATTCCTATTAAATATAATTTATATAACTATATAAAAATAAATATTATAAATATAATTTTGGTTGTAGACAAAATGATTAAATTTTTCTACAAACAGAATAAATGTATTCATTTTAATTCCATTCATTCAGTGTTCCTGTTAATAGCGCGTCAAAATATCAACAAATTAAATATTTTATATAATCTATGCGGGTAATAAGTTAGAGTAATCAAGGTATCTATAAACACACCACTTTATTGACGCACAGAAATACAGTCGTGATGTTAATACATATATAATATGTCTAAATCCTCTTCTATTTTTATTTCAATTTAAATCATACGAATATATTTCAGTAAAACTAAAAGCTTTAGCAACTGAATATAACAGATGTAATGTATAGTAAAAGAAAACGTTCTAAATAAAATTTATTTTCGTTGAAATAAAATCCATTTTTACTTTAAACAGCAGTATAAAGTTACGATCGTAAAGATCTTTATTTATCTTTTAATTGTTAAAAAGTATTTTCATTAAAATGCAATATCTTTTTTCCATTTAATTATTATGAGGAAATCTATTGAAAAACTTTAAACCGTGTTCTATATGATTGTACAATCGTAAAAAACTTCGCCAAGTTACAACATAAAGTTAAAAATATATTGAATAGCTATGGCGAAGCGATTATTACATTACTTATAGAGAAAATTAAACATATATTTTAATTAATCAATGCATATATTACTAGTAATTTATTGATGTAATTTGTGTAGTTACTCTGCTACAAATTAAATTTATGTTTCGTTCCTTATATACTTTATTTATTTTTATATAAACAATTTCAAATTTCTGCACTATGTCGCCATTTTGTTTAATACTTTATGTACATCAATAGCTATAAATTTTGTAATTCTATGTTGTGGATATTAATGCAACATTTCCTCTTAATTGTTTCTCGAGTGAGAGGACATTCCTCATTAAATGTGTCTCATATCTGGGTTCCGTCGTGATTCGTGATCTCAAAAGTATACCGGAGATAATGAGCTGGTACGATAAATTTGAGCTGCGTGGCCACGAAGTTTATATCATCGATTTCACAAGCGGAGACTACACTCGATAGATAGTTTCTCATTCATCGTTACTTAACAAATATTATTTTCTGATTTAGTAACAAATCTCGTGGCCCTACATAAGTATCGATTGCATAAAGACTTACGTATAATATTTATAATATATTAATAACAGCCTATTAAAAAAAGGGTCTTAAGTATTCTACTCCTTCTATTTATCAATGAAAAGTAGTTATAGTACTAATGTACCGTTGGAGCTAAATACAGTATTCTCACATATAGCTTAATATTTCCAAGCGGTGTGTTTATGCATCTTTTATTCAGGTCCTAACCACTCAGGACATATGATCGCCAAGTATACTAACGCTAGCTGTTTCTCACACAGCATGTTTTATTCATGCTCTCAGTTTGCTTCGACCAACTTACTCTGTATTTATATTCGTTGCATTTTATTGACTTCAATTTGTCAACATACAATATATAAACATAAAGGTACATATTTACCAGTCATAGTATGTACAGTTCAGTTTAAAACCTTATCCAAATAAGCTAAACATTTATTGTTAACGACCTATGTATTATATATAACTTATAAGAATGGTTAATCGTTGATTAATCAATTTCCAATTTAGTAGTAACTGGGCGAGAAGTATCATCACACTTAATAAATCAGTTTGGATCGCAAATAGTGAACATTCGCGCTGGCGACGCTCCAAACTGAGATCTATGGGACCTAGTTGGCTGTGGACACTCTTAGTCACTGTTAACAACTTTAATACTATTCATATATACATATATATGGATTATATATAAACTAAGTAATAGTTCCTACAGAACTTTGTGATAGTGTAATGGTATAACGATAAACTCGATATGTATATTATAACATAAATATGTATGTTGTGTATCCTTATGTAATTTAAATAAATAATATTAGTATTATTTCGTAACAAAATCAATGATTGGTTAATTGGTTGATTGGTAAATTTACGTTGTTATAAATTATTAAAAGATTCGATAATTGTTTAAAAACTAAATTAATATTTATCAAAGACAAAAATAATAATTCGATATTTCATGTAAGTTTGCCATGTCGTGTTTTTATAACAATTTTGATATGTTGTTCTCCAAACTCACTGAGATCACGATCATGAATGACAAATATATACGAATTAAAATAATATTAAAAATACATTTCTAAGAGCAAAGATTCTATAAAAGTATAAATAAATAATTACGTTGAAAATTATTACTAAATTTATAATTAAAATTAAAATAATAGAAACAAACAATATTTTTCAGCGTTATTAATATTTCATCCATCGGGTATAGCTCGTGCTTAAAGCAATTAAGCTGTGCTATTTTCACACGATTTATTTTATTTGTAATCTAGTATTTAATATATAACGATATAATATATCCAATTGATCTATTGATCAAAGCTGTTGAATGTCGTAAACACGGTGATTTGAAGATGAAATTAAAAGAGCGTAATCAGTTAGCATCGTGTCCAAGGATCGGACATGTTGACACTGATTGACAAACGACCACCGAGATATATCGTTCACCTCAGAACACCCTTTATTGGAAAATGTTCGAACAGGAATTGTTTTTAAATTGTATTCGTGGTTCAGATATTTAAAACGTAACTATGTCTGTTAAAATTATTGTTTATCGTCTAATAAATGACTATATATTGTGAAATTTATTACAAAATGCAACTTAAACCTAGCTATCCATAATTCTTATTGATCGATTTGATCGAACTAACATTCGTACTTCACATTTGATTTGGCGTAATCGAAAAATATTATTTTAAGATGATTAACAATCAAATAATATATTATATATATTTATATTATTTATTATATATATTTCATATTATTACTCTATTAAAACATATATATCAATTTAAAAGTATATTTTTATATGAGAATTACGTGTAATGAATCCCATATCTTTAAATTCCTTTATCAAATCACCTCAGTACTAACTGGGAACATTACGTCCGTTGTTCAGAGTTCTATCTCGTATCACGTGTTCCGTTAAATTACCGAAGCGAATATCAAAATTAATTAACATGTCTCTACATTCTACATTATTAAGCACGGATACACCATACACCGGGTGGATACAAATTTAATTAATAAACTCGTTATCTGAAGTGGCAATTCGGCAACCCCGCTAATGTTGTTACCGTCTGCCGGTCTTTGGCAGCTTACTACATAATGTGCTAACTTAAGGATTATAGCGAGTACATGACGTGTCTCTAATGGCTAGGGAGTATCACTCGTATTATAAATTTATCTGTTGGATGTTGGCCTCTCAATGGATTTAGAATATGGACAAGTTTGCGACAAGGAATCAAGTTTGTGTTATGATGGCTGACAAATACAAATGCTATACATAGTAACGTATGAAAAAAGGTCCTATAACGAAAAATTTACAGTTCGGAAATGATTCATTTACTGCCAGTTACTGTTTTGATATATGTATGTCTGTATGTGTAGTGTAGTCTAATTATATAGTACAAGTAAAGGGCTAGGGTACCGACCACGTGTGACGCGTGCTGAACCAACGCCGTCGGTGCTTAGCGGCAATAAACGTGACCGAGAAGAAAGTCTACCTAATTTACTCTTAGCTCACATCCGACGAATTTCTTAATGATAGTTTCGTGTTGCTACTCTTATTTTGTGATTTAATTCGTACCAGCAACGACCCCATTTCACATATCAGAATGTGCTGTTGAATTAAATGTAAACATGTATGTAAACCATAATTTTTCCGTCGCTTGAAGTATTAAAAGTCGATACAATGAATTAAGCCATAAATCAAGTAGACTGAGTGCAGTGGAAGCGTCATCAATTACAGGCTGCCTTCAGAAAAATGGTCCCTTCACTAACAAGCGACGTATAAAATGAAATATGGGAAATGGGAAAAAAAGATAGTTGAAGAATATCAGAACAAAGATGAAGGATTCGAGAGGTGTAGTTTGGTGAAATTGATTGGGTCACATACATTATACAAAGCCAGTAACACGATATTCTTTATAGATGTTATCATATTTAAAAATTACGCAATTAAATAGGACATTGAATTGCAACAAATAGAGTAAAATGTTAAAACTAAACTATAAATAGAAATTATATTAACCAGTAAATAGAAATTATGCCGAATATTCCACTAACCCAATAACAATAGATCCAAAAGCATCCTTCCAATGTGGACCAGATCACAAAGACGGCATCTGCTCTCACAGATGATGCGATGACAGCTTTACACTGCGCATACGCAGCCCTGTCTGAGTTATGAGCTTTGAAAACAGTTTTGTTATTATCATTTTTATGGAAATTGTGATGTAATTACCCCAGATTTTTGTTTTCTTTTAACATTATTTATCGTTGAATATACAAAATTAAACATACGTATTTCAAAAAATTCCTTTATTTAAACTGATAGAGAAATAAGTTTTCTTTAAATACTAAATCGGTAGTTTGTCAATTTTATTCCATATAATTGGCTAAGTAAACACCTATATAAAAATTAGCAAATATCTTGTTAAAGGAACAATTTTATTAAATGAGATCTAAGATTTTCGCGAGCACTCATTTAAATGAAACTAATATTTTCGGATTTACTACGCGTTTTTATTCTGACTATATTCTACATACTCCCGACGTTTCGGCCACTTTACTACAACCATGATCACGGTTGTAGTAAATCCGAAAATATTAGTTTTATATAAACAATTTTATTTGTTCTTTGTTATTTATTACCCGTTAATACAATCAACGATCATTGTCTCCAGAGACGTAACATCATTGTCAGATGATCACTCTCCGTCGTTTCACAGTTACTTGATTTAAATTACAACATTCATTAACAGTTGTTTATTCAGTTGTTGGAATCGAAATTTTTATTGCTTCTAATTTATTAGTTAAATTATCTTTGGAACTGGTTATATGTTTATTGCTGTTTACTGTTACTTTGAATATACATTAGATTCGAGTGAAATAAGGAATGATTTGAACGAACGAATGAATGGAACGATAAGTGAACGATTTATAAGAAACAAATAGAGTTTCGTGGATTATTTTAATCCATTAATCTGTAGATTACCTATCAACGAGATATTAAAATTAACGAGATGTTATTTGAAAGGCTTCAGTAATTGGTGTTGTTATACTTCTGTTTTACTATATTATTATATTTATAATAGTAGCGGCTGGAAACACCGCTAGATTGTGTATAAATTAGCAATAGGTTAGTCGTAAAAGGCTAACAAATGCAAGCGGCTGAGATGTGAAAGCTCTCTAGGGTCGCTAGTTAGTAGTTTACGAAGCTCATTCCACGGATTTACATACGGAGACCCTAATAAATGACTTTTATATTTTAATTTTGTGCAACAAAAGAATTTTATTGGCGGCATATATATTAACTATATATCAAATTTTACAATTATCATACCCGTCATATGTTGTTGAATAATAACATATAAGTATTGTATATAAAAGTAAATAGCTTTTGTATTTTTATTACTTTCTTGATGAGCCAAATTCTAGCGAGTGAGCAGTCGTTCAGATTACATAAAAAAAACAATATTTATAACCATCCTTTTGTCTTATAAATTCTATATATTCAATGGACAGTTTGTCACGTCTTTACCTATATGTATAGCTATAAGTGTAAGCGAGGCAGCTCAGGCTAATATAAATGGTCTACATTCCCGTTGGACGTGTGCAACAGTTGGCTAATGTGCTCATATGTTACCTACATCCACACACGGGGGGGTCATTCTAAATTATCCTGGTGTATCTGCTTTTAACGTGGAAATTCCCTTATATTTGGAATTGTAATTAACATCAAACAACATATTCCTTTCAGCCATATAAAAACATGTCTTCAGTAAGTTAAAGCAATATAATTTTAACACGCCTTTTTAAAAATAAATCTAATTTCGCACAGAGTGCATAAATAATTAAAAGTTATCTAATCTATTACAATACGAATTAGAATTCTAATTCCACCAAAAAGTAAAACAATGAATGGAGTAGTTTCCATTTGTTGGTGACCATTGGAGCACAAAATTAAAGTAATCCTTCTTCCAGAATGCAACTGCAATGGTCACGCTCGTCGTTGCCGCTTCAACATGGAACTGTACAAGCTATCAGGTCGAGCGAGTGGTGGGGTCTGTCTCAAGTGTCGACATTACACAGCGGGCCGGCACTGTCACTACTGTCGCGAGGGGTACTACAGGGACCCCACTAAACCCATCACTCACAAGAAGGCTTGCAAACGTGAGTATTAAGTTTATTGGTAACATGATACGGCGCTTATACAGAGAGATTCGAGATGATAATGAGTTAGATGCAGGGTAGGGGAGAGTAGTAGGGTAGGGTAGATGACCGTTTTCGAGTTAGGAACTAAATAATTAACTGTTTCAGCAATTTTGGCAATTCATCGCTATTTTTATGAGGAAAGTTATGTCAAAATCAACATTATCAACATAATCAAAAATACTAGCAAATTTTGTGAGTTATAAATAATGATAAATTAAACAAAAATTGAGGAATTTCTTGTAAACAAACCTTATGTAGGTTCCATCATAAATACTTCGTATTACAAACAACTTTGGAAATAAATAATGCTTCGGTTTCTGCGCTCGTTTTGTCCCCGTTGCAGTTCATAAAACTATTTAAAGCAATGAGCTGAAGTCATCACGAAGAGAGTATAAATATGCTGAAATGTTTTTGAGAATCAAATGAAAATGTTGATATTTTTATGCACATTCCTAATAATATGGGACATGAAACAGATTAAGAAAAAACAGAAAATGAATAAGAAAAATGGTTTGTTATCTTAACAACATAGGTTTTATATATATGAAAGATGTATATATATTTTAGTTTTAAAGGAATAAAATGCTTTTACAACATCGTTTATGGTCGTCCGGAAAAAGGTAAGGTCTGACGGTTATAGCGATAATATGAAGCACATCGTCCCGAATCCATTAGTGTAGCAACAACTTGAGTTGTAAAAAACGTTCAGAGTTAGCCATCGGGTCAAATACCGATCGCGAAATCCAATTACGGGAATGGCTCGGAAAGGTGACCACTTGGACGGGTCGTGGGAAGGTTTCAATTCGTATTGGACAATAAATAATAACATATATATATGACTGACTAAAATATATATGCTACTGACCATAAAGCAAACTTATTCTTACCTTTTTAATACCCAAATTCTAAGGCTCTGACACGAGGGTTTTAAAAATCATTATTCTGCTTGAAATGTATGTAAATTTGGTATAAAACTAACGACTTTTATAGTTATTTATTATACCCAAAATTTTTTGGTTGATTAACAAGCAAGCGTTCATCGTCACAGTTTATTTTCATTATATTTTCGACAGCGGAGCTCAAATTGTTGACCCGATTTGAGTAATTTTAGCAGCTTTTGATAACTGAGACTGCAATACGACGCTGTCAGAAGATCACTCGCTAAAGCGAGGGACTAAATATTACCCAGCTATATGTATGTTACATTTAAAATGAGAGAATAAAGTCTGTAAGAAATAATAATATTTGAAAATATTTATTATCATGGATATACAAAATGTTTATACTACTCGTATATTTTAATCAATAACAAAATTCTTCTAAGAAAGTAAACTGTTTACCCACAAATATCATATTATAAAAACTAATACAAGCCTTGTTAGAGTTCTTGTACACAATGAAAAACATTTCCTGCAAGTTTTTCACAATAGCAATTTAGCAGACCCAATCCGATTTTTGTCCCGAAATTTGCTCCTTACATAACAGTACCCTGGGGACCCATATAGAGACCCATTTCCTAAGGGCGTGCGAAGACTTTCGTCGATTTCCGTCGGTTTTTATGGCGGAACTATTCGGACACGAATGCTTTGCGGGCTCGTTTATTCGAGTTCTACAATGTCAGTACTCTCGTGACTTATGAGGGTTTACTTGACCAAAAACTATGTGATGATTCGGGAACTGCTTTCAATTATTTGTTTGTGTTCCCTACCGGGTTATTTTCACTTTATTTCGAGTCTATAAAGCCGCTGTATTATTTTTACTTTTTGCTCAAACAATAAGTGTAAACACATTCCAATTTATTTTGTTTCATATTGTATTGTGTGTTTATTTAAAAATCAATTCCAAGACTTTTTACATTTGAATCAATATTTGTGTGTTATAAAGACATATAGTTTCAAGGTCTATCATTTAACTCCTTAATTCCACCAGCTTGTGACTGTCACCCGGTGGGCGCGAGCGGTAAGACCTGTAACCAGACGAGTGGCCAGTGTCCCTGTAAGGATGGAGTCACAGGAACTACCTGCAACCGATGTGCGAAGGGCTACCAGCAGTCTAGGAGCCATATTGCACCTTGCATACGTAAGATTAGATACCTATATTCAATAGCATAAGATATTTTCAGTACTCTGTCTATAACGAGAAGTAATACTTTATTTCATAATAAGTTATTCCAGAAGATAGTGAGTACTTTTTGGAAGTTTCACTTAATTAAAATATTTTTTTATAAATAGCAACTATATCTTAATAATCTGACAGTGACTATTCTGATCTTTGGATGGACTTCATAACTCTTTTATATGTATCACCAGTATTTTTTGACCCTTTATTTATATATTTTTTATCGTGTATGTATCAGGTATACCTCGCGTGGTGACAGCGGTACAAGCTATGGAGGCGGTGGACGCGGAGCCCGGCCGCGGTAAGTAGTAAGTGGACCTTCATTGCACTCTCGCCTCATCACACCGCATGCAAGCATCAAACACGGTACAAACAACAGAAAACTAAAACACACTTGATGAAATCTAACTTTCGCGAGTATTCATTTAAATGAAAGTAATATTTTCGGGTCACTACGCGTTATTTTATTATTGTAAACTACATACTCCCGACGTTTCAGTTACTTTACAGCAACCATGATCACGGGCAGACGAGATGTGAATGTCTGTCAGTTGGTCCTGTTATTTATCATCTATCGTCAATTTTTCTTAATTTTCTGACGTACTCTCTATACCTGCACAATTCACTTGTAAGAGTATAAATGAAAGAAAAATTTAAGTTCCACTATATACTATTTCCGAGGAACGTTGTTACATACACTTAGATATGTTTCTATGGAAAAATATAAAATCTGATCAAACAAACATATAATCATAAAGTTCTAAAGTACTTTAAATTTATGGAGTCGATTGAGAATTTCTTTACAATATACAAAAAAATTGTTTCTAAACGTAATTAACATTTTATTGTCAAAACAATCTATTCATAATTAATACAATCTTATTCTTTATCCATTATAATCATAAATCAGGAGACAATTTTTTAAATGTTATCATAATGTCATCGTTCAAACGATTTCTACCAATAAAAATAATTGTCATTTGTATCAGATCGGTCGAGTACTTTCACCTCATAACAGTTTTAAACGGGTTTTGTTTAAATAATAATCGATATGAATCAGTTGCACAATATTGATCGATACATCCGGTACTAGTGACGTTACTATTAATCAGAATCACTCATTACTTCATTGAAATGGCGTCAGATTTTTGATTTCCATCAGATATAAAGACTTTATAATTAGTCTTGGTAATTAAATATATGACATTGAAGCTATAAGCCTTTTTTATCAATCTATATATTTAAATCTTTCGTTGTTTTCTGTGTCAGTACCGTGATTGATTGCGTTTATGAGTTAATGTATTTTTTAATTCAAATAAACCAGAATAATAGTTTCTAAGTTATTTGAATACATGAACTCAAGTTAAATTTGTTTGCACTTTACCTACATACGGAAATGTTTTGTCAAGTTTGTTTCCAGGCTTGAAATATTCCATCGCCAATTCATTACCCTTTTATTTTGTATCCAACGATCTGTTTGTCAAGTGCGTGAAGGTAAACGATTTGTAGTATTATATGTGTCGTTTTATTAATAGTTGTTGTGTGCTTTACATGTTTCCTCGTTTACCGCATTACAGTAGATAACTTAATTAAACCTTTTGTTTAGTAAGAAGTTTTCTTAGATACTTGTCTCCATGTTTTTGAAATAACTATGATTCTTTATATATTTAGTATGACGGTTGTTTTAATCTAATTTGTTGTAATAGCGGAGCAGTGCGGGCGATGCCGCGCCGGCGCACGCACGCTAAATCTGAACAAGTTCTGCAGCCGAGACTACGGTAAGATATATATTATACATATATTATACGAGAACAAGAATATATACTTTACATATTTTACTAATAATACGCAATATACGCAGTATCCTTAGAATTGATCTTTACAATATAACTTCAGCATCAATATTGCTCATGCTTTTGCAAGTAATACTCATGTATACGATCTATGAATGGAGTTCGTCATGCTATCATGATTATGAGTGAATGGGAATTCCAATTGAGACAGGACCTTATAATCATTATATCCAATAATTCCTTATAATAACGACATCCTTTCCCCTTCATCTCCATCTGTAACGTGTCAGTATAATCCTGTAAGTCTCTCTACCTATCTTTTCGTCCCTAACGCATGTGTTCTTCCAGTCATAATGGGTCGGGTGACTGGTCGCGAGGGGGGCGGCGGAGGCTGGGCCCGCCTGGCTCTGTCCGTTCAGGCCGTGTACAAGCGAGGTCCGCGAAGCCGTCTGCGCCGCGGAGGCCTACCTCTCTACGTGCGCGCCGGAGACCTGGCCTGCAGGTGCCCCAAGATCAAGATCAATAAGTAAGTGTCACTTCATATATGTACAGATTCGCTATTTTAAAGTTCCGTTTGTATACATATTTTGTCATCTATTTCATTTAATTAAAATAACGATTTTACTGTTACGTACTGAAAATTACTTTGTGTTGTCAAGAAGCCGTCAAGATGAAGGAAATCAATACAAACATTTTAAGCGTACAACAATTTGAAGTATAAATTTATATTACGTCTATCAAAACTAAGTTTTTATATTTTTCCGTAGGTCCTATTTAATCCTAGGAGTGGAAAAAGAAGGTGCATCGTCTGGTTTGCCGGGACTGACGGTAGGGGATAGAACATTAATACTAGAATGGCGAGACGATTGGCACAGACGCATCCGACGCCTACAGCGGCGAGCGATCAACTGTCATTAGTGGACATCTTGGAAGACGCGAGGCAAAGGACGCGCGTGATACAGCCGACGCTATGGCCTATTTCAAAGGAGTTTGTATTCCGTCTATGTTCCGTGCATTTGAAAAAATTACTGCCATTATAACAATAGTTTTGACTAGTCGATTAAGGATATGTCTGTCCGTATGAAATTGCGTAGTTTTTTTCTATTTGTTAGGGATGCAATATCGACCGACTCTCATTGTATCGATCTTTAAATTCAATTTCATTGTTGTTACTTAATTTCTTCCTCCCTAGGATTTCGTTATACGCGTACTTTTAACAACAAAGCCAATATCACTGAATGAATCTATTTAAATTATTTATATTTAATCTTTGTTGTTAACAGTGCTCTATTTTAATTTGATAAGATTATTTATTCTAATAATTAGATGCTAGAGCTGACAAAAGTTTCGTTCCATTTTATGCATTTTATGTAAAATTGTTATTTTATATAAAAATGTGTGTTGAAATTGTTTTTTAGTGCTGGCAACATATATCATGTAACAAAATGGACGCGTTAGTATTTACGCTCTCTTTTGATAAATGATATTATTTTTTATTGTATAATATAGTTTTAGATCATTTTGATAATGTCTCCACAAAGCATAGTCATAATGTTTTAATGTACCTCATTTATTAAGAAAACATAGTTAGGAGTTACTACCTATTATTTAATAACTCTCTTTGACTTATAACAATAACGGATTTTTTTTGTTCTATGACGTTCTCTTGCCAAAGTGACTGTTTGACTTGGAAGTATTTCTATAAAATAATAATAATATCAAAATAGTATCCTTCATTCACAACCTAACAAAAGGTATGTACAGTATTATTAGCTTTACTAAAAATATTTTTTAAACTTAAGTATAACATTACCGGAACGTACGAACGTGGGTAAAGGTGAACGTATAAGAAAACAATTCCCTACACTCGAGTAATCATGTTCAATTGAGCTGTCAAAATTATAGGTCCGTACAGCTAGCAGCACAATGAAACAAATCATTCGACAATCCGGATCCATTGTGCCTCAAATAGCTGTCAGGCAAACAAATATGGCGGTGATTGTACCGTGGGCAGAATGTACGTACACTTACCATACGTTTGTACCTCTTGGAAATGTTTGGAAAAAAAAAATAATCGTCTAGATAAAGTATTTAAAAGTTAGAGATCGCTTGATTGTATTGCGGATTGTAAAAAGTGTATTTAGATGTAGAATCTATTATCTATTAACCTGTTTCTAGTTATGCATATCTTTAGATTACCTATGTCCCGTTCAAAGTTTTATCGAATCTCGGGGCGTTCGGGATGACTAAGGCTAAAATAATTAATGTATTCAACATAAGTATCTGAATGTAAAATTTTTATATATATATTTTAAAAATTTCTTTTAATATGTCGTCGTCAAAATTATTAGGGCTTACGCACAAATACTGCTAACCCGATATTCGGATTCATTTCAGTCGGAAGATTATTTAGGCTATACTTATTTATTATAAGAGTGTCAATTGAAAGGCATCAAACACGAAAGTACCAGAGACAAGTTTTGTCATAAAACCATTGTCTATGGTCATCGTGTCGTATTTGCGATCAAATTGTGTTTATGGTACCCTGCTCCTGTGATGTAATAAATGTTATTGGTTATATTTATTTAAAATAAAAGTACATTAATATACGGAATTTTTGTTTTATTCGATATTTTCTTGTCATAAATTATATATGAACAAAAACAATAAAATGACTTACAACAAGTAAAGCTATAACTGTTCATAAGATAACAAATGTACCTGTCGAAAGGCTATTCCTTGATTTCCCCCGGGAGCTCCTGCCCTATGGTTCACGTGTTTGATGGGCATTGCTTTATAAAATATTGGCACAACTTATTCAGGAACGAAGGGGAAATGAAATCAAATTTATATACTATGATTTACATTCAGCAAAGACGATTTTTAATACAAAATTAAAATGTTATATGCAAAAAACTTCTTGTCTTCTCTTTAAATTATATACAATCATAACCAAGTGTCACATATATAGTATTAAATAAATATATAAGTGATTGATTCTCTTCAAACAGCCGGCGGTACTTAAACTATTATTTGTTTAAATCTATACAACAATGCGGTGCTAAATGTACGTTTGCGTTTCACAACTTATTATGGTGTATTGTGCGAGCTTATAATGACCGGCTTTAACTTGGAATAAACCCGTGAACACATGCTTGATGAATGATGAAACTGAAACAACTCGTATTTATTTTGATAGATCAAAAATATCTATTGTTTTTTACGAGTTAATTTAAAAAGGTTTCAAAGATATATCTACCTTTTAAAATTATACAATATAAGTATTTTTAGCACGTTTCTTTGAGATCAAATTTTTTGAAGCTCAGAATGGTATTGAGTATAAATATTTTAATTAAAATTTCTCAATAGAAAAACGTCTAGGAGTTATGTCTTCCGTTTTATATATTAAAAATATAAAACAAGAAATTTTTCAATTGAAAATTTAACAACAATAATAAAAAACAGAATGGTTGATCACTTTTTCTTAAGAATAAGCAAATTATTTTAAAAATTATAAGTGATATGTAAAAATAATTGCTATATTTATAAGCTATTAAGTGTAGACTGGTCTTTATACTATCCCATCAGTAGGCAGAAATGCGCCCAATAGATTCGGAATCCGAGCTAACGGTATTTATCTAGTGTTTAGTTCTAAATATTTGTAATCTACAAAATAACAACCATTTGTAAATGATTTATAATGGCTCCGCCAGATTTATAGCAATGTTTATTGTTAGACCGCCGTATAGTGATATTGAGATATGTAAAAATGTATTTATCTTTATGCATTGGACATTTGGTCTTGATTTAGCATAACAAATACAAACAATTCGCTCGTTTCCTTTTAAACAGAATCAGTTATTGCTGAAATTAAAACAATGTTACCTAATGTAAATAAATCACGTATGAACAATGGTGTTTCGTTCCCAGTTCATACAAATAGCATGTTATAATAAACATTGTAACTACCGGCTTGATAGCGAACAGAAAATAACGCCATTGTTCGATAATTAATACTCACAAGGGTTTTGCAATTAGTTTTAATTCCGTAACTCCGATAATGATTCAATATAAAATATCTTATTATTAAAACTACAGAGAAATATCTAGTATTTTACAAATAGCCCCATTCAATGAAGTCATCTATCACGCCTCTAACACGTTCTTCAAATAATGGTCCGGGTTCGAATGCTAAGTCGGTGAAGGCCGTGTTCTCTACATCATTATCATCATCACCAAACAGAAAAGGAGCTCCCATCATCAGCGGCAACAAACCATAATCCAGACGCTCCCTGTACATTTTTTCAAACTCCTTCCTAGGAAATACATCTTCAGCTTTCATATCAAAATAGTTCAGGAATTTTGTCATAGTTTCATAATAAAGATCCTTAAGGTGGTTCATGTGTTGGCGACGGAACTTCTGGTCTGTGCCAGTGAATATGAAATATAGGAAGTCTCTGACCGGACATCCGCAGTCTAGTAACTGGTAGTCCACTGGGACCACTTCAACCGCCTCACCTTCCTGTGATAAAAAAACATTTTATTCCCCTTTATATTTCAGTATGGAATAATAGGAAAACATGAACATCCTAATTATATAAACAAGTTTGTATTAATTTTAGTTTTGATTATTTTAAGTGATACGCTAATAATGGATTGTATTAATATTAATTTAAAAAACATTTTATTTATTTTCAGTTAATTACTTTATTAGCAAGAAGCAAATTAATTATTTATTAATACTTACTTTTTCTCGAACCATAATATTGCTTATTCTGAAATCGCCGTGTGTCATACAGCATATACAATTTCTATCCAAATTATATTTCTTCATCTTTTGTAATACAGAGGATGCAAATTTCTCAATTCTCATTTTTTCGTCCCCCTCAAATAAATTGATTGTGTAAACGGAGTTTTGTTTCACTAATTTTGTTAATTCATCGTTATAAACTATCGGATGTTCTAGTATTCTAATTCTCTTATTAAAGAACTCTGGCATTTTCTTTTCTATGACGAATGAAAGTCCATGGAATCTTGCTAGCTGTTGAATACATAGTTCGGCAAACTTTAAAGACATCACATCTAATCTGTTGTACACCTTAAAACCTTTTCTGCTCAAGTTCTCTAATACTATCATATTATTATTTTTCTGTTGATACGACCGGGCGATATTGTATCTTTCTGTGATTGGAACTTTAGCTTCTTCTTGCACGTCGTGGAATATTTTCGACAGCTCATTGTACACAAACAATTCAATCAAATACAAATTCTCAAGACTGACAGTAGTTGTGATATCTGGATTTAAAATAACTTTGGCGAATATATTAGTTTCTTTCTTTTCATCTTCAACCACGCCCTTGATGTCTATCTCATAGAGACTGCCCAAATAATTGTCGCCATTTGTTTTTAATTTTATTACTTTAATATCATGATCTTTGTATCCTTCTTTCTTAACAATATTTCTGATAGTGTCTTGAAGTTCAACTCGCAAGTCTTCGACGCGCTGAATAATTCTGTTAGCATTTATATCACACATTTTACAGTTTCTGAACTTTCGTCACAAAAATTCTGTAAATTATAAAAATTGTTTCCACGGAATCTGTTTTTATATGACCTTTAAATTAGGGTGTAGACATAATATGTTGTAATCATTGAGACAACGAAATTACGGCATTCTTTTACTTTAAAATGGCAAAAGGAATGATTTTATTGGAACATAAATTCAAAAACTTATACCACAGTTTAGAGTCAGTTTATAAAACGATATTAAAAAATGTCGAAGAAGAAATAAACCTATTTTTATGATAATAGTTAACATTAATTAATATTTCATTATGAATATGCCTTAAACTATGGGACGTGTTATATAAGACAAATCAAACAAAGTGATGATTAAAATTAACAAAGTTGTATAAATATAATATAGATTATTATGTTACATCATAATAAAAAATATGATAAGATTAGATTAAAACATCTCATAAATTATTATTATTTTGCGTTTTAACTTTTCCTCCAAACTTTTCCATCTTCAAATAATAAATTTTAAATATTCATATATTTTCACTTTCGGTAACATTTAAGACCATCTAAAGGTCATGGGTTTTTTTATAGTAATGGGATAAACAAGCAAACTTCTTCCCTGATAGGAAGAAGTTATATATAACTTATAGTCGCCCGTGGAAAGTGCAATATAAAAGATGTTGCAGATACGTTGCCGTTCTTGAGACGAAAGGAAGGATACTGATGGTCCAATAATAATTCTATCAAAGAGTCTGAATTAAAAGTCGAGTTTTTTGTATCGCTAGCACAGTTTAGGCAAGGACCCTCGATAAGAACAGTAGTTGTAGGATCTTCCTGAACTCCATGCCAACGGAACAAGCTCAACACCTCAAATCATACTTAGGCTGATACAGGACAGAAGATCATTACACACGTCAACATGCGGCGATGGGAAAGAGTGGCGAAAACGAAAGGGCAACCAGCTCTCTCATTCATCGTACGAAATGCAGTTTTTCTGTAAGAGGGTGGTACTATGCCCGGTCGAGCCAACACATGTAAGAGCTGTATAACTGACAACAACTGACTCTATCACCTCAAGTTAAAGGCTATAGAAATATTCCTATAAGACTTTCCGTACGCCAGATTGATACACATAAACGGCTCTCAAAAAAGTGCTATAGCCTTTAAATACCACAATTGAACTACAAAATGCTACATTACTATATGTAAAGCAAGTTGCTGATAGAATTGGAACATTTTGAAAATTTTATCCGTTAAAACAATACAAACCACATAAAAAGTGACTAAATAATTGGGACCAATCCAAAGTGACATTCCTTCACAAAAAACGAGCATACACTTCATGACTGTAGCTTCTTTCAAAAGTACAGAATTTTTTTGAGGTACATGTCCAGGAATTAGGCTAAGTGGCAGAATAATTTTCGTAAATTAAAAAATATAAATACATATTTATTTACAAGAATCATAAAATTTCGCATAATATAATCAAATAGATTTTTTTTAGAAAATTAATCTTTTCTTTGTGTTCTTAAAACCACGTGCCATAAACTATGTATTTAAAATTATATATTAATCTCAAAACCAAAAATGACAAAACAATAAAACTTACGAAAAAAGAAATTGATAATAATTTTTTTTTGAATATTTTGAATATTATAATTATTTTAAATATAATTCTGAAATCATACATATTTTATCATGTAAACCAGTTGTTATCGTTCTTACATCACAGTTTATTTTCATCAAATTCTCACGAGTCATTGAGACTTTTAAATATTTATTTTATTTAAAAGTCTAAGCTCGTGTTGATTTGTTAAATAATAAATTCTTTTGTTATGACATTTACTTACGGTAAATAGATTACTAATTGTCAAGAAAACAAGTATGATAAAAAGAACCACGATACCAATGTTGAAAAAATACTTTAATTTGAGAACCACTACTAAATACAAAGAAAAAATATATATTAATTAACTAAGTATAAGGTTCAATTTAATTATTTCTTCCTTTCATTTCTTTTATAAGTTTTATATTAAATTGGTCAATTCATTGACTAAAAACGACCCATACCATGAAACTACACGGGCAAGAAACATTTTTATCTGAAACTTAAAAGGTGATTTGGCTCTACTCAAAATCATAATTAAATAAAAACGTTGACACTGTCAAAATATTCCACTATTATAGTGCGAATGAAACCATAGCATAAAAAAACAGTTTTAGTTATATTTAAACTAGTTACATTACACTAAAACAAGTTCAAATTATTATAAGGTATTTTGAATTATTTTTACTATCTCTGGGATATAATTACATTTTAAAAGTGTTATATATTTTGCTAATAATCCCGTATTGACAATTCTAACTGTTAACAAGACAAATGTATATAATGAATCACGTAAAGTAAGCACTTAAAATGATTATCCAATGTTAGATGAAATTCATTTGGGACTAAGAAAGCCGATTTAACAGTCCATAAAACAAACGGGGCGGAGGAACGACCGGCGGAATTAATACGTCATTAGCGACTTGGATTTACAGAGTTTTTCTCGTATTTTCTTAATTCATGAAGAAAGTTCTTAGGGTTGACTTTTATATTATTTGAGAACAATATTCATAAGTACATTTTTACTTTCATAGATATTGCAACTGCATAACAATGCAGTTACTGTTAATCCACTATAAATACTTATCTCAGAAAATATACGATACTTATTCCTGGTGTTAAACTCAAACAAAGAATTTTGATCTTTCCAATTAGCAGAAGTACGTAAACACTTAATAATATTTAGGTAACTTCTTCATTCCAGACAAAATTACCTCGCAAAGTCACGAAGAGAAGCCAGTCTACACCACACTACCAAGAATACCATAACACAACTTCTTCATATACTTCCTAGTAACTTGCTTACAAACACGAAGCATGTTTTAGGAAAATTATTAACCACTTCGAAAAGGAAACTTGTTGATATAGTTTAAATATATATTATTATTGATATAAAGTTCCGAATATAAAAATAAATAAAAAAGTACAAACTATATATTCAACTAACAGTCCTTTTAGTGAACACTTCTTTATGTTTGTCATTTTTTCTTTCTATTAATCTTTTTACTCAGTATCTGGATAAATGAATAATAAATTATGAACATACTTTCAGGTCTACGGTAAAGAAACAGTAAAATCTGTATATATTAGTAGTTCCTAAAAAATATGAACCACCATCCTGCTTTGGGAGAGCATCATGGGATTTTTGGCATTCAACTTTCATTAATCTTTATGCGCAGTGCAACGTTTTATCGGCTTACCTTTTCTTATCTTTATTTTATGTGATAGAAATAAAGTAAAATATCACTGCAGGTGAAAAAACAAAACATAATCATTAATATTTATCATACAAACATATTATATATAGTTATACGTTCCAAGTATATCTATTGTAACATAGAGATGTAAATTCAGCGTCTATCTGTGGGATACAATTACTTCAGCGAACAGTAGAGGCGAGTTAAGATAATAGCGGTATATGTTAAAACTACCGATAGCGCCATTATTCACACCTGGCAACCCTGAGCCCGCGGGACGTTATCGCACCAACACTCACCGTGATTTATATCGCGATCTGCGGATTAGCAACGGGTTTACCGCTCCTCGGGGATTCCTTGCGATTATGGCAACACTGAAACGATTTCCAACACTATCTAAGTGCATTGCTGTTTGGACTGAAGCTCACATAACTCTTAGCAAACACTTTTATGGACTACAAGAAATAGTTAATACTTTATCAATTATTTAAATATGTAAAAAGTTAATAATGAATAATCAATTCTCATATGACTAAATTATGAAATATAAAGAAAATTAATATTATTTTTTTAACATTAGTGTGATGTTCCATAGAAATCTTTTGTGTAGTTTTTGTTTACAACCTTAACATTTCTAAGAACCATTAATGCAGAGTATTTTTTTCCATTGTTGATCGTATTAAGTCTTTTCTATTAAGACGAATGACGAAGGATGAATTCCGTAAAAAATAAAATAAAAGTTAAGTATTATGTATTATTATATAATTCTATTTCATCATATTACAGTGCATTCTACAGATGTCACTTCTGCCATATTTTAAAAGGCATATTATTATTTCAGTTATAAATAACGATATTTCCTATAACATTACAAATAATGAAATTATTTTTATTAATTTTTTTTACGTTTAAAGTTAGTTACTAATAATAACTCCATATTAATAAATGTCACGTGTATTTTTATTCTGTAAAAAAAGACTGTAAAAATACCATACATTTAAAGAAAGGTTAGCGATATGAATGCTTTCGTATGTCTGAAATAACAGTTAAAATAACATTCACAAATACATATAATGAAGAATGTTACTCAGTATCATAATCATATGAAACTATGGCTATGTAAATATGGCTTTGTAAACTGTGGCTGTGAATATGAACGTGTGGCTTTGATGTCGCCGCAGCTAGACCGTAAATCTGCGCGTGCGCAAGCTCCATCCAAACTATCTATTCATACGAGGCTTGCTATCTTTGTTTTTATAATATATTAAACGGAATACATCAATAATTATTGATATTATTTATGTATCGTTCATTATTATTTAATTATTTTTTAATAACTAGAAAACACTATGCGTAAATTAATTTTAATATTATTTGTAAGAATAATATAATTGTAAAATATAAGGCAAAATGAGTAAAAATCTTATTAAATCTAGAAATGATATTATATTGGCTGTCAAATTTATTTAATAATTTTTGTTGTCTGGCTGTCAAATTTATTTATTAATTTTACATATGACTTTACTTGCCTTTCATTACAAATAAATTATAAACTTAAGACTGAGATTTTTTATAACTTTTTTGAATATTCGGTTCTTTTTTTTATTATATCGCTCAGAACTTATTGTTATCATAAGAATGTTTAATAAACCTAATGACACTTGTAATAAAGCAAGAGGTTATTGATATTTAGAAAAGATAGTAAAATGGCTTTCCATGCCTTTGTAATAATTTTATTCTATTCTTTTCTATTCTATAGAAACGTAGATTAAAAACGCGACATCCCTATTAATATTATAAATGCGAAAGTAACTCTGTCTGTCTGTCTGTTACGCTTTCACGCCTAAACCACTGAACTGATTTTAATGTAATTTAGTACAGATATAAAATTGACCATGAGAAAGAACATAGGATAGTTATTATCCCAGATTTTTGAAAAGTTCTCTTGGAAACGCGATATAACCGAACTCCACGCGGGCGAAGCTGCGAGCGGAAAGCTAGTTTCATATAAATGTTCCTTCTAGAATAACATGGATTCAAGTTTAAAATACTCCAAGAATAAATCTTTGTTTCACTTGACACTACCTCAATCTTCGTCAATGCAAATTCTACATGGTTACTTTACGTATTACGCAACCAATTAAAATATTAAACCATATAATACTTTTTAGGTCAAATATCCATTATGAATGACTATATTATTCAAGTTTACAGAGTAGAACATTTCAGAGAGTGACAATAGTAGTCTGTATTTACAAGATATATAAGATATATTTAGATATAAAAAATAAAAATAATATCCAAGATTTTTACACAAAGTATAATTATTTTTTCATTTTTTTTCTGATAACATATCGAAAATATCAAAACAAAATACTTTTATTCATACAAACAGATGTGTACCAAAATAAATGTAAATATCGTGTTTGCTCTATGGTGCGAGTAGTCTATGGCATCTCGTATCCCATTTCACGGCACATTCATCTGAACAGCGCGCATGAGCGCATAATAAATAATAATTATATGAGTAATAGCCTTTAATTATATAATTATACATACATTCATACGTGAGTTAGTTGAATGCAGTACAACAGCCAGTTTTGTCACCGGTTCGCAAAATTGCAACATCTTTTGAAAGAAGCTTACTTGAATCTTTGCTATTTTTTTCTCCTGCCGTTGGTAGGACTTGAACAATTTGTTTCAATTCTTTGTCAACATTAAGTTTGCTTGTTATATTTTTCTTAAAGTATCCAGTTAATAGACGCTAAGAGCACAACTTTCTTTAAAATGAGAAAATGTTCGCAAGTCGAACATTCTTAATAAAAATTGTATAAATTTATTTTTAATGCCTTTTTAAGTAGTACGTAAGGCTTCTGTATAGTGTAAGATCATATTTTAAGGTTTGTCAATTAATATAAAGTGTTGTTCTTGTTTTGACATCTGACCTTTTGTTATATTTTTATATTACAAGTGTCACTGGGTCCATCAAACATTTATACATAAATATCCTTGCAAGCTTTAAAAGAGGGATTCGCAAAATATAAAAGAAGTCACAAGTCTAGAATAGAATTGTAGAGTAATAAAAGTCGTAATGTAAATCTCTGGCTGGTGGTTTTAATATGGCCAACATTGTAAATAGTGGTGTTTGTTCTCTCCGATATTGAACCAATAACGGCAACACCGCGCTGTGTGTCGACGGCAAACTATCACATACTGATATTTTAACATGGATTTAATACAGAAAAATATATTATTCACATTGTTCAATTAAATTTAAACAATACTACTTTTATTTTCTTTTAATTCCAAAGATTTTAAGTCATTTAAATGCTTTATATTTAAAACAAGGACTGCGTTTCCTACACTTACTCCAATATTTAAAAAAAACATATGGCAAAACCATTAAATATTCTACAATATAATTTATTAATATTTATCATGTTTCTGGCAATAATTTGATTAAAGACTCCATCATAAATAGCAAATGTCAGAAGGAATAGAAACGTCACATGAGATTGCCGGACCATGAAGGATCACCGAAATAACAAGCTGCACTTTTTCATTCCCTTCAAACCTTTAGGGTAAGGGTCGAAAACATACGGCCGGAGAGACTCACGCAGGAAGATTTTATATTTAACTTTATGTATGTGAAATCGCCTTATACTTAAAATGAACTGAAAATGAAAGTGAACAATGTGGAAGTTTTTATTGAGTTTTACCACATAATAGCAAGATGAAGTTCAAAATTTCAATTCAATTGTTTTAACTGTCAACGTCAAACAGTCAATGGTAGCAACTTTATTAAAATTTAATCATCCCTTTATTATTCCTTTTCTGTTTTAAAGATCTCATTCATCTATATTCATTTCAAGTTACACACTAGTTGCTACTAGAATCATATTGTTTTTTAACTGTCTCATATTTTTAGTTCTGTCTTTTAATATTACTCAGAATAATTTTCTTACAGTGAACAATATTCTCGTTTTCTCACGTACACGAGTAAAAGTTTAAATGTAGTTTAATATTATATATTAAAATGAACATCACTGTAATATCTCCCCATGTTTTTCATCAGACCCTCGAAGCAGTCGGGCTTCGCAATCACGGCTTTATCAAATAAATATAAACTTGGGGTTTATTAAAACGATTCCGCCATGGAAGAAAGGTAGGAACGTTTTATGAATCCACATTCAACGTTAAATGTTACTCATGATAAATGTCTTACGTGGATTTTATTTGGGATGACAAATTTCTCCTTTTATATAAATGCTTTTTTTATTCATATGCGAATTACAATATTATGTATAATAAAAAAAAATGCATATAAGTGAAAATATTGTACACACGCTTTTTTAAATTACGTAATTAATTCTTTAGGATTGCTGATAACTTAAAAATAATCACAAATCTTAAACAAAAAGCTGAAATAAGTAATACTGAGGTTTAAATGAAAATAATGTACAATTATTACCAAAAACAATTCAATTCCAACAGGAATCTCAATCGTAATGATTGTTGTTTGTATCTCCTGTTGTTGTGTCAACACACTCCGCTAGGTTTGATTAGCTCTACCAACATTTGCTTAAATTAGCCTAACCGACACTGACAAGACAAATGGAAAGTGACTGACTGACAAACAACAGAATTAGGAAGCCAAACTGATGATCAACAGCAAACTGGATTATAGATTGTCATTCATTTATATAATACGAACATTTAAATGTTGCTGAGATCTAAGACTCGCGAATATTCATTTAAATGAAACTAATATTTTCAGATTACTATTATAATTATTTTAAACTATGTACGTACTCTGGAATCGAGATTACTGCAAAGTAACCGAAACGATAATGTGTAGTATTTTAAGAATAATATACGCGTTGTAATCCAAATATATAAGTATTTATGTAAATTTTTGTCAGTGTTAACCAAAAGCGAGAAAACCATATTTTTTATGTATATATATGATATGTATGGAGATGGTATGACATAAAGATTCTTCTCCTATAAAGTCTATTTTTCCGGAAAGTTCCGGTTAAGAAAAGTCATTTATATCCTGTATTATTTATTATCTGTGCTGTATAAAATTGATGTTTGTGTCATGAAAGCATATATCATGATCTAGACAAATATCAACTGTGGTAAGTTTCAAATTTATAAATTGCAGAAGTTATAGTGATCGATACGGTGTAGTTAATAGTATCCTAAGTATGAGTTTGAAACAGACGATTGCGACGTTTTTCTTATACATAAATACAAACTGAAAATTTTGGTGTAGTTTTTTAGGTATATGTACAACAACAAGTCTAAATTGTTACACAATGTACAGAGTTTAAAGAGTGTATCATCCTTATTTCTTTCTCATTAAGTAGTAAGCATAGTTAAATATAATAAGGACATTTATAAAATGAATTACATTTATAGAAACAAGAAAACTTAATCACAATAAATATAATAAAATATATATTTTCATAATGTTCTTCATCTGAATTTATCTTTCTAATTTGATACTAAACAATATCTCTATTCCAACTTATTGCCATTCTTAAACCTTATAAAAGTTGTACTAATTTCAACTATATCCTTACACCCGACTCTCCTCAGCCTATAATTTAATGTGTATCACATATTGATTATTCACAGTAATATTCACACATACATCATGCCGCAATGAGAAGCATCAGCAGCACCTGCTGTTGATTGATGCCGTTAATGTGATCTGTAAAATCAATCTGCCGACCGCGGAGCAGCACTGACCTATAAACATGATCTCTACTGATGAATGGCTTCGTTAATAATGACATATAATGAAACATAATGACATATATAAATAAGAATGTTAACTTTAAAAAATAACATGTTTATAACTATGTATAAGACTTAAGTACGTACTACATTCTTTTTATTGTATTTACAATTCACTGTCAATATTGTGTAAGCTTAAATAAATAAATAAATATATGAAATATATAACTAAGTACTATTATTGTAGCTATACTGCCAAGTACCAATGTGACTTTTCCGAGCCATATTATGTACTTTCTAAGAGTATTTATACATCACTGATTAATGCATTCCTAAAGAGGGTTGATGTCAGGCAGGCGGCCGGTCGTAAAAACCATTAGCCAAAACTGATCATAATAAGTAAGATAGAACCTGGCTAAAGCTGGGAAATTGCCAGGTAGAAGAAGAATTATTGTAGTTATAGTTCCTCTTAAATAATGTAAAAAAATAAAGCTTGACTCTCATTTATAAGGTATGGATAAGTAGCAGTCTCACTTACGGAGGTGTATGAGGAAAAAACGACTCTATCTTATAGAGGTTTTCGGGAGCTTAAAATAACGGTTCCTAGATATTATTCTCATTTATAGAGTTTTCGCACTTATCCAGGTATGACTATCACTTGTCAAGTGTTCATTTAAATAAAACTAATATTATTCGGATTACTACGGGTATTTTATTATTATAAAATCTAAATACTCCCGACGTTTCAGTTACTTTTCAACAACCGATACTTTTAGAGAAGCTATATACTATTATCATCGTGAACAAATATAAATAGAAAGCTTTAAGAGTTTTTCACTCACAAACTTACGTTTATCGAGTCTTGTAGTAAAGCCACTGATTTTGTGTTCAATTGAATCCGTTCTGTATTTATCTGATCCAAACTCGAAGAGACGTAAAGAATAAATGTATATATTCAACTTATTCAATACCATTTCAAATAGCTCGAGTATCGAAATATTTAATACAAATATTTCTAAAACTTATAAATATGAATTAGACTCGACTATTTTATACACAACATGAGAAGCGGTCAGGATCTGTAATATGTATTTGAAAAGGATGGATCGCTTTACAAAATTCACAAAATAATTATTTATTTATGTGTAAAAATAATTATAAATAGTATAGTATATTATATACATATCTGTAATTAATTGCGAGTGCAGTAAACGATCAAGATACATTTTCAAAAAGGCTGCATGTCTCCTTTATCGTATGCCCCCATTGTTCTAAGCATCTTTTGTGCAGCATAACCAGTATATGCTGACCCCTCTTCACTTCTTAACCCTTTTTATAACGTTTATGCTATACTATCTAAATACTGAACTTTAAACGCTTAAATTTTGTTCATAACATATGTTTTTAAATATATTTAATAGTAATTCTGCTGCAATAAGATTTTGCATCCATATATCTTAAAAATATATGTCATATTATTCACCTACCATATTCCCAAAACGAGTACCAAATATTCTACAACTTTGTAGATGTTTTAATTAGTATTGAAAAAACTTTGTATTGTATATAAAAAATATAATAATCTAATTAGTCTGAACTTTATAAAAATATGATATAATGAAATACCAGTAGTCTATATAATGTGTGGATATTTAAAATCTGTACGTAACATATTATGCTAAGGGACGTACGCTATGGTTCATGTTACACTGGCTCTTAATCTCTCGAGCGCCCTCTGTCGAGAGCACGTTGGACTTTTCGAGATATTTCCAATAAATTCCTTTTCTAATACGTTATTTTAATGAAAATTCCTTCATTGAATCCGGTATATGAGATCATTTTTATTATATTCTAACCAATTTTTACATTAACTTTGTGTTATATAAAATAACGACGTTATTTTAAACTATTTGTAAGTAAAAAAAATAATTGTAAGTAAAGCTATGCTTACAAAACAAGTATATAAGGGGCTGTCCATTAATCACGTGAGGCTTGAAAGGGGGGGGGGGGTTGATAAAAATCACGAAAATAACACAAGGGGGAGGAGGGATGTAGTAAGATATCTCGTGTATTTATTTTTTCGTCTAACGCGCGATTTTTAAACAAATATTAAGCGGCACGGCGCGGCGTGTAGTGACCTCGACTCGCCGTCATGGTGTAGACATTTTTATTATGGTCCTTAATTTCAGAATAAAATAAGATTATAGTTTATACCTGTATTTAAATTAAGATAATATTCAGAAAATTTTAAGATTCGTTGTAGGTACTAAAAATACACGTGATGTTGAGAAGGGGGAGGGGGGGTGGTCTTAAACCTCACTACGTATCACCAATGGGGGCGGGGGGGTTAAAAAATGCTAAAAAAAGATCACGTGATTAATGGACAACCCCTAAGCTACAAATATTAATTATTCTTCATGCTTTTGCAATTAATTATAATTAAAAAGCATTACCCAAATGAAAGAAGTAATTGTCATGTCACATGTCATTATGTCTTTATTCCCCATAACGATAATGACGTTAATTGTGCTTTCATATACAAATTACGCGATTTTAATGAAATAAAACATCTTTAATACAAAAATACTATGAATTAAATCTTTTCTTCATACACTCCAATATTATTTTGACATAAGAAAATATTAAATAATATCAAATACATTTTTATTAATATAAGTACTTGAAATTTTTTACATGATTTTAATAAAATTATTTGTATTCCTTCAGTTTCAATATAAAAAATAAAATTTATTATTTTAACTTAATGAATAAAGTTCTATCACAATGAAACTTGTGTGACAAAACACGAGGCTAAATGAACAACGCCATATGTATGTAATGAGCTATAAGACGCAGCCTTGTCTTATTACCACTTGTACTAACAAGAAATATACCAAAAAAACATTGAAAATGCAATATTTTCTACCCACAGTAGTGTATATTGAGTTTTATATATTATATGAACTATTAATTTTGTTTTTTTTTTATTGTCTAAATCGTTCTTTTTAGTTGAATTGACACAATTTGACAGTTGACACACGACAAATGACAAATGACACATGACATTGACATAATAATTAATCGCAGTCATTAATAAACTGAAATATTTTAATGAAGTAAAAAAAAACTAGCTGTCATAATATATATGAAAATATAAAATTTATTTATTTTAATTTGTAATTTATTTATGGAATTTTAATTTCTAAATTAATAATTATAATACAAATAACATTTATGTTGTGAATTACAAAATTGTTTTGTTAGTTTCATACAATATATATCTCAGTGGAATACAAAAAGGTTGAATCCAAATGAACACAGCCTTAAGAAAACTATGAGTCAGTTATTAGTGAGTGATAATTTGACACGTAGCGCTACGAGGGTGCTACGTGAGCTCTACGAACTGCTACGACGGGTCTACTCACATCGTTGTCACTTAGAATAATCATCATTTAATATATTTATTTAGATTTATAAGAAATAATTACAAGTGTATATAAAACCATAAAGGATTGAAAAAATTCATTTCGCGGGTAGGAGATAATAAAACATGTAGATATAAGTTTCATTAAAAATAAATACAATCAAAATAATTATGAAACATACATGGAAAATTAATTTTAATATATATGTATTTAGGATAATATATGTTTTATTACAATAAAATTGTTGTTTATCTGTCATCCAATTTCATAACATATTCCGTCTTAAAGTGACTGTAAATTAAATTATTAGCTTATTATTAAGTATGGATAAATATTTGAATTGTCAATACATATTATATATATTATTACAGCCAATAGTAGGAGTACGGTCTGATCATCGAGATTACGAACTTCATCAAGCTCAGAAACAATCGGCTATTTATAGAAGTAAATACACACAACGGATATTCGTGACCAACAAACTTACTTACGATTGGGATTCTAGTTATATATATAAAATATATTACAATATACTATATAATAATATTGTTAGATTTGATTGAAGAAGTTTATCATATTGATCTGTCTTAGTAAAAAATACTTTGTTTTATCAAAGAGGTGATTTATGTAGGGTGGTAACCGGAGGTTCCAGGAAAACTACGAAACTTACTTATATGTATATTATAATAAAAACTACATATTGAAACTTATAATCTACACCTACATGATTGCCCCGATGTTAGGATAGTAATACCATTCCATAGCTTGTGTGGTATCAGGAGTCTTCTGGTTCACACGGCTTGGTGTTCGTTCCGCGGAGTCAGCGGCGTCACTCGTTATATATTTTATCCATACAACGATTGTACCCCGGCGATGTTCATTTATTTTTAATACATACGCGTACATAACAATTGCGTTAATTAAAGTATGACAGAAATGGCATCCATTAAATATGGTTAAAATAAAAGGTTCTTTTAATGATTTTCTTGACTTTATTTTAAAGTATAAGTTTCTAAATACTATTATATAAATGCAGTGTCACGGAATATATCTTAAAAGTATTTCCAAACGTGTAATGTCACTGTAAGTAGATTGTTCGTTCTCACCGGGCTGTGGAGTCGATTCACTGAGACTTTGAAGCTCTTCCTCCATTACATCTTTTTATTTCTAACAAATTGTGTTACATTTCGTTCTTTGTTTATTTTTGACATTATTTTTATCTTTATTAAATTGACATTTTAAAAATCAACGTGCAATTTTATTACAATACAAATTCGCAGTACAATTGTTAAATCCAAATAGTTTTGTTATTAAATTTTTGTTGCTTTATTTATAACTGTATATAAAATTTTACGTGAAATCTCCACAAAAGTTTCTGTGTAAACGATTTTGTCACAAAAAAATACACATACAATAAAAAATATTAAACATGAATACACAATAATCATATAAATACAAATATAGCTCGTGAATCTTTAAAATAATTAATTATTTTATTTCCTTATGAAACTCAAATGTTAAACTTCTATAGAGCTGTTAACATCTAAAGTATAAGATGACGTACTGACAGCAAGATGAATATTTTAATCATATTCACTTTTCAATTCCATGCAAATTGAAAACTGTGACTGCTAGAAAAGAAATTCACTTTAAAATTATTTGAATCACACTCTCTTCAAAATTATATTATATACTACGGTCTTTTAAACCAAAATGACTAGAAAGTTATATATTATGCATCTGTGTAATGAAAATGTTTTATTATGATATAAACTGAATTACGATTTCAACCTTAACTTTTTTTACAATGAAGATGAACAAAGTAATTTTGGAAGAAAATTTAATTTAAGGATTAGGAACCTTTTAAGAAATAGGAAACTTTTTTTAACTCGTCTTACAAGGGATTTATCCTAGAGGGAATCACACTCCAGATGAGTTATATATCTTCCTCAAATAGAAAAATGAAAGAATTTAAATTTTTGGATAAGCGATGAGATCTAAGACTTTCGTCAGTATTCATTTAAATGAAACTAATATTATTTGGATTATACTACTTGTATTTATTATTGTAAAAACTACATACTCCCGACGTGTCGCTACTTTTAATCAACCGTGATCATTGTTGCTTAATCCGAATAATATTAGTTTTATTTTGGATAAGTGAACTGAAATTAAATAGAATTATTTCACATAGCAGTGATGTCTTATATACATATTTATATACTTATATATACAGTCGATATATTAATGGAGTTTAATCAATATATTAATGACCCACATATATGTGATTTAAATTTAATACATAAGTATTGATAGGGTTGTAAAGTTCTTTAAGGGGAAATCTCCATGATCTCCATGATTTTGATCAGTCGTAAGAAGCATTAAATCGATGGCCGGGAAATTGGAGCGCGTGTCGCGAATACACTCTTCTTAAATTCGTTTTGAATCGTTCTATATAAAATTTGTTACAGCCCACTGGCTCGGATGATAGTGCGTGTCTTTAGAACACTTTGGATACATTTGGAACGCGTTGGATACATTTGGCTAACTTTGGATACGTCCGGAAAGAGGGGTTTACATTAAGGCTCAAGATAAGTACTTACTCAATTGTTGGTAAAATCCACGAAAATTATTATCATGTTAAAGATATTTGTCATCAGTGTACCAGAGCTCACTCCTGAGCAGAGGCCACTTTCTCACATGGAGAAGGTTTGAGCATTGATCACCACGCTTGCTTAACGGGTTGGTGATTTCAAACTTATAATTATGAACTTATAAGTCCAGGTTTCCTCACGATGTTTTCCTTCACAGTATGTCAGTGACGTCTAAATACTCTTAGGAAGTACATATGTCTCGTAAAAATCACATTGGTACTTGCCAGGATCGAACCAACGAAGTCGTGCACGAGAGTCGGACCCTTTTAACCACTAGGCCACCACTGACTGTATATAGAATTTGTCTTTTTATATGATTAAGCGAGATTAATATAACTGAAGTTTAAAAAACCTGATCGTATGCTAAGAATAAACTGGCAAAGTATGAGTAGATTCGTACAAAAAGGTTCAGTACCATTATTTGTAAAATACAACAGACAAGCCTGTGTTGTATCGGAGCCATTTTATAATAATTAGTTTTATTTTTTAGCTGCAACAGAATGTACCTTCTATCAAAATAACAACCTTCTATCAAAGTTCATGAGATAGGGACTGATGACAAGGAAACAGACGGACTGTCAGCGAATTCTAAAGGCGTTCCGTTTTGAATATTGAGTAAGGAACCCTAAAAAATTAAACAATTACATAATTAAGTTTATCATAATATTTGTACCATATAACAAAAAAAAATCGCAGGAAAACTAAATTCAAATGATGTCTATTATTTCATACCGATATTGATAATTTAAGTGAAGTCTTGTTATTTAATTTCCGTTCACAGAAATAACATTAAGCAAGTGCTTGTTCAGCAGATAGTGTGGGAAAAAATGAAAAACTAAAATCTTATTTCCTACTCGATTAAAACTCGAGACGAGAACGGATTGAAATGATTTTTAAAATATTGTTAAAATATATACAGGCTGGAAATAAATGTTTTGAAGCCAGCGAAATATTTAGACTTTACTTTTTTAATTTTAAACATAAAAATGAAATGTAAATATATTATAATTAACATACATAGAAAGACAGATACATATAGAAATAAATAAAACTAATATTTTCGGATTGTCTAGTTGTTAAAAATACCAAAATAGTTTTAGAAGCAATGTTATCACATGACATTTCACGTCAAAATTGTCAAATTCTCAGCGAAGGAATTTTTTTATGCTATGACTTCATTCGCATTGAAATCGTGAAATATTCTGCCAATGTCAATGTTTTTTTTTTATTGAATTAAAATCTTCAGTACTGTGTAGGAAAATTATTATATTCATCTTAATAACTTCAAAATTAAATTTCTACTTCCGTGGTGATCTTTTCTGATTGGTATTCGAAAGTTAAGTAATAATATTTTGATCCGAGGGTCATTGTGTTGAAGATGGGGAGCCTAAATAAATAGAATCCGGACAAATATAAATAAATATCCAAAATTAATTTCGGCTTCCCTTTAAATATTAAACTCGATAAGTAAATTATTGATAATTTATATTCATATATACAAAAAGTTTTAATTAATTAGCAGAACAGTCTTTTCTTCCATAAATTTATATAAAAAATATGTAATAACACATGCAATAGAATATTCTCGTACGTTATAAAAAGCCCTGTATATAATACATAGCAGTATAAAAGATTTTTACTTCATTCCTTATCTTAAAACCACGAAATAACTAAAATTAATAAAACCTTAAATGTATAAAAAAATATGACATTATTACATGTTAAATATTCAAAATACAAGTTTCCCTTAAATCCCTTATTTGTGTATCGGCTCGTGAAAAGATCACCTTTACATACAAATAGGTTTAACGTAACAAATGTATATAACCTTTTCCGAGAGAACCTCTTTGACGTGAACTGACTGAGCCGTCTACAATTTGGTGCCGACTTTTAGGTTATTTTACGTCTCAAACTTTGATTGGGGGCGACATTCGGCCGAATAAAAGGGAACGCATCTTGAATGTTAAAACCTCTTTGTTGGAAAACTTTTTAGTACCGCTCTATTGGAGATCGAAAGAGGAATTTATTAGTATTGAATCCCGTTTATATTCAAAGTTAGCATTAGTTACGAGAGAAAAAACGAAACATTTTAATGTTATTAATACTCCTGAATATATATAAAACTATATATTAAGAACTTTTATTTAAGAAAGAAATCGGTACCTAAATGATTTTTGTGAAGGTACAAAAAGCACAGACTATAAAGGTGCCCTGACACGTTTAAATTCCACGAATATTTGAACGTAAATCTGAATGCAATTAAAATTCACAGGATCGCGGACGTTTGAGAAAACTCAACTAATTGCTGGATTCAGTCGCCTGATGAAATCATCTGAACTCTTCGTTTTCTGTCTGTCCGTTACCGTGTTAAGGTATTTAAGTAACCAGTTCAAAAAGAATCGCTTTATTACATTTGACGCTGGAAACATTAAATTAGGAAACGCCAGATTTATTAATATGTAAATGAAATATATTTTTACTGTACTTTATAAGCATATTTCTATTAAAATTAATTACTATCTTGACAATAAAAGTCTTAATTATTATTTAAGATACATTTATTGTAACTGGCAACACTGTCATTAATACAAATATAATTTACCTCAATAAGTAGGCAACCTTTCAGCTGAATACGCGTAATCATCGCCGTTCTCTACGTGACGTGAAACTATAAAATGGGATAAATTATACTTTGGGATAGATGTCTTTCGTTTACTTAATGCATATAAAATTTATTCGACCGTAAACTCTGGTGACTTTGATATAACTCCATTTTCAACTACATTAATTATATTTAAATTAAAAGCTAATAATAAATTGTACTTGGAAATAAATTCTTTTAATTTTTGGACAAAAAAACATCATGAAATAGAAATAAATATTCGCAACAAATTATTATTCTAGTGAAAAGTTTGTTTTGTAAGAAAAAATAATTTAATATAATATGTAAAACGTTTCTGGACTTGATGACTTTAACATACAGTTCGGATGTAATCACTATTTATAATTACCAATTAATATACTATTATATCAAGTACTTTTAAACATTAACGATTTTATCATTAAATAATTGTTAATTATACTTGTATATATTATAATGTTTTGCTGTTATTAATGGCCCCTAAGCTCTAACCACACTTGTGATGGAACAAAACGCAGACGCGCCGATGTTAGTCACCAAGAACTTTCCCCATTAGCATGTTATGGGAGAAGTTTGGAGACGGCGACCTTCGGAAGCTTTATGAATTATAGATCGAAATTTAATATATTCCTAATATGGAAAATCATCTACATTATAAGATATATACGACGGAATTTTATTTCATAACTTAATTATTCCACGTTTTCAATTATTAGCTACCCAAGAACATTATATTTAAAAGATTTAGCGGAATTTTGTGAAACCTTGAACATATCTTCAGTAAATAACTGAAATATGTTTTTAGGAAATAAAAGGGTGCAAAGTATGCATGCATAGATAAGGAAAGAAGATACAAATAATAAATTACTTACTGAAAACTATTTCATTTCTTATACAAAATCTTATTAAAAGTTAAGGTAAAATTTAGGTTACGTTTTTGAGTATAAATTAACATATGCTATCTTTTAATCACTGTGGACAAAGGCGAATTAAGTGTGGTAACAATAGTCTACGTCTCTATGTACCAACCGCAAAGCAAGTAACCTTTCGCTTATTTTAATATGTCAGTAATACTTGGCTCTACTTCAATGCCTTCAGTACAGCTGGTCTTTTGAAGACTTCAATGACTATCACACAATCAAGACTGGTTATTTTCAGACGCATGTTAAGCCTTCTGTTTTTTGTAGACTTTCCTCGAAAATTGATGAAACTAAACGCTTTCTTGTAGCTTTGGACCAGTTTGCTTGCATGTGTATGTCTTTCCAATTTGGATATATTCAAGGATAGAGTGAATAGGCTATTAGTCAGGTAGTGCATTCACCTGAGACTTCATTTCCAACTACAAATAGATGGAATAACAGTCTATATTAAAATTAGGGACATAAGTAGTAAAAATATGGCTTTATTATACTTAATAACAGAACGTAACAAACCAACAACCTATTAGGACTTCATCGTTTCAATAGGGGTCCTTCCAAGAAACTCTTTCTTGGAAGTTATAATGCGCTTTACGCAATAACAGAGAATTATTTTCACAGACAGGGTTTCTTATACATTTTGTATTAACAATTTTCATCCGTAATTATAAGACATTTTAACTCAACATTATAATGAATTATAATTCTGATATTGACTATTGATAGAAGTAAATTTCCAATGCAAAACTTATTTACCGGTGTATTGAAAATGTTTTCACTCTTCATTTTTTTTGTAAGACAAAAAAATTACGCATTATTTTTTTATATATATTTAAAGTCCTCTATTGTATTTTTTAAACCTATCTATCGTCAAATATTTAATGTTTGCTTTGCTTTACTTCGCCTGAAATGGTATGAAGGCAAAGTGGTATGTCAGAATTTCAAATCATTCTTCAAACAAATTGCAATGTTTATTTTTTATTTTATACCCAAAACAGAAAATTGTAATTAAATTACAATTCCCATTTATATGTAACTTATTTTTTACCTACATATTTCTAAAAAAAGAAAAAAGTCAACATCAATTCCAAAACTTATAACGGAACGTTTTCTATTCGTTCAGAAACACAAAATCAATATCTTAAATTAATAGTAAAGTAAAACTGAAACACAGACATGAATATATATAGAAAAATACTTTATTATTAAAATTCATCATTAACAATTGTAAATTATGGAATAAGAAGAAAAACTCTCTAATATATTTTGACGTTAATGATGCAGCAAAATGTGTACGTGTGACGCAGTTTCAGGACGACAACCGATAAACGTCAGTCGTCAAAATCAGTACCTGCGTGTGCTTGAACGTGAATTAAACAAATTGATCACTTTTCTAAGAAAAAAAAATTGTTCCTACTCTACATAAACTCAAGTGATGTCTCTGAAGCTGAACAAATTCGAGACTCCAAGCTCTGCCAGCTCAGATAGGTAAAACGTGTACGCTAACCTTAATTATTGTTTGTTTGCACAGCTGTCTCGTGTCAACAAATTTATCGTTTTGCAAAGGTTCTTTGGGTTCTCGTTCAGAAACTATTATACGAGCTCGTTGATTTGATGTTTTTAGTCGTAGTACCAGTAATAAATACACTTACTAATGTGTATGTAGTCTGGATCGATCACTCTCATAACCTATGCATCCACACATTGTGATTTATTTTTAGAATTGTATTTAGTACTCAGGCATCTCGCTTAGTTCTGTACAGATTCGCTATAAATTGCACACGTGCTTCATACTGCCGGTTTTCAGGAAATATATGTTATTCATGAATTACTTAGTCATTTTCAAATGATACACTTCATGTATCATGCTTCGCAAATTCGCCCGTTACGAAAGTGTAGTCGACGTTAAGATATTATAGACCTAACAATTGACTTCGCAAATATTCGAAAACTAAATAGATGTTAAAAATATTAACAAATCCCACTAATTCAATGCACATGTTATTAAAAAACAAACATCCATGTGATAACCATAATGTAAATAAACACACATGCAAACACTATTAGATAAGATAAATAATTTAAAGTATCAACTTAGTCATACATCATGATAAAAAAATACAGACTCAGATTTTGTATTGGTGACATTGAAATTAAGAAAAAGCAAGGTAAAACCTCATTTGATCATACTTCACCAATTTAATATAAAAAAGTTAATCCTAAGTGAAATTATAGCAAAAGCCATATCAAAACAGTATAAAATATATAGAATGTGATCTCATACACAAATGAAAACAGTTTCAAGTATTATTAATGACAAAATAATGAAATTTGATTGTACTCAATTGTATTACACCGGCCTGAATGAATCAAGCTATCATTTTAACTCAATTAAAAGAGACAATGAATAGTTTTGTTTTGTTACCGACATTATAAACAAGGTTAATAGATCTCAAGCATAAAATATTTATCGATCTCTCTTTAATTTATTAGCATTTTCTTCTAGATTTTGCCAATATCATCTATGAATATTACTGAACTATTTAAATGAAACTAATATTTACGGATTTACTACACGATTTTCTATTTTTGAATATAAACTAAAAACAAACATCGGGAGTATGTAGTTTAAAGTCAAAAATGAAAATGTAGTAAATCCCAAAATATTAGTTTCATTTAAATGAGTACTTGCGAAAATCTTAGATCTCAATATTACTGAACTATGTAAGGAGATTTAAGTCTCAGTAACAGATTTCTACTGTATATTATTAGATTATTTGTAAATTACTTAAATACTAAGAACATTGGATTAGTTGGTTATTACATGTTACAACAACTGTTACTAGGTCCGAGAGACTTATTAAAGATAAAAATAACTAAGAAACATAATTAAATTTAATTACACTAGTTTTTGTTATCGACTTTCCTTGTATTATATCTATGTATGTTTGTGATATAGCTAAACTAAAAATGGAGTAGAATATTATCTTATAATTTGCTAATTAAGTGATGTAGAATATTATGTAGAATTATGAACTATAGTAAAAAGCATTTCAATGATAATAAAATTCAAGGTTTTCTTATTTTTTATACCAGACTAAGGTTGCTGTTACAAATACATAATTAAGATATATAATGAATTTATTTGAATATAAATTTGTTTATTTACTTCTATTTTTCTTATAAATAACTAGATAACTAGTTTAAAGGTATTTGGGACCTTTCATAGTGATGAAGTACTATAGAAGTATTATTACTTTTGTTTTGTTTATCCAGTGATACAGAATTGGCTCTCGAGCCGGAGCAGGTGTTTCTAGATGACGATGACTACACACGAGCCCCAGCCTCACCTACAACGGTACCCAATGTACGCACATACAGACCACCTTCTACAGGTATGTACTAACATATAATATGTATAATAATTGTATTGTTACAATTGTATCCTGATCCTGGCAAGTACCAATGTGATTTTTCTGAGTCATATGTACTTTCTAAGAATATTTAGACATTACTGATTAATGCTGATTCTCAAAAGAGGGTTGATGTCAGGCAGGCGGCCAATCATAAAAAACAATTAGCCCAAAACTATTCACAACATGTAAGGCAGACCCTGGCTATAGCTGGGAAATTGCCAGGTAGAAAAAGAAGATGTATAATAATTGTATATGTATATGTGTGTGTGTTTGTAGAAATAATTGCTAGTAATTCAATAGATCTAGTAAAAATTAATTTTTATTACTTAAGATAAAAAATAAAGAGAACTTGCATAATAATAAAATAATGATTATAGAAAATAATTCTCGGAACTATTATCATAATCTATAGGAAATCTATAAAGGTGTAATTAAAATATTATATTTTATTAATTCTATTAATCAGCTGTTGTTCTGTGTCTATCAACTATCGGCTTGGGTAGTGCGTTTCTATTTGGTAGTATCTTATCACAGCTATAAGTGTAGTTCATTAAGATACCGACACTAATTAATTATAGTGAAAGACGTGATAATAGTAACATTAATTTAACGATAACTCATCATTATAACAATGGCTGTTATCGTTGGAGATATTTATATGTTAACCCCAGCATGGAGTCCAAGGTTGTATATATACTAGTTTTAAATTAATTAAGTTTTTAAGAAATATATATTAAATGTATTTTATTATATTAAATAATGAAGCACTTGACCTGCTTTTCTTTATCGCGACGTTCGAACCAAATCAGGATTTTTAAGGTCAAGTTTGAATGGCATTATTTTTTTTCTCATTTTTAACGTAATATGATAATGAATATGTATTATTGTTTTCATTAGGTTCTAACATAATGAAGTCCCCCCGAACGCCTCGTGTTCGTACTGCGTCTATGTCGCAGTCAAACAAACGGACAGCGGCGGGTAGCATTTTACACGCGGACAGACGGACCATATACACCGCGGGCAGGCCCCCGTGGTATAACTGTACCGGGGGCCAGGAAGTGGAACCTTTTCTTATAGGTAAGAAAGGCCCTTAAAGGCCCCTTTATGTAACAATCAGGGGGCCCAAGGTTTATAGACATAACTTTTATTTATCTTGAGGCCCCCAAAAGCTCCTTTATATAACAATCAGGGGGCCTAAGATTTAAAAACGTAACTTTTATGTAACGTACAAAATGCATGTCTAGTAAATGTAGTTTTTTTTTTGGTAAATATATTTCTCTAGCTAATCTCTCACTCATTTCGACACGTCACGCTAATTAAAAGCATATTTTATGCATAGTTATGTCATGTGATGTTTGTATAGAAGTAATTTATTTACTACGTGTAGCCGCACTCGTTCTCCTAAATAGATCAATATTTCAAATATAATTTTCAGTTTCACTAGAGTTTCATTATTATTTATGAACGACTACTACTCGTATTTCAAAATCGAAATTGTTTCGTTACTTTTTCATTCCATAGCCTAAATCGATGTGCGAAATTGAACACTAAACATTTAAGAGATAAAATTCGATTAAATTCTTTTCAGCCGTTACTAACAAATAGACAGACAAAAAATAAGACCACTTTTTAGACCAAAAAAACGGGCGAAAGTAAATAAGTAAAGAAATTTTTTAAAATGTCAAATGACATTTATTTTATTTATAAGACTTTGCCGCGTTTATGTCAACAATGACGCAGGGTTCTGAGATAGAGAATCGATATCGTTACTATGAAAATAGCTGATAATTATAGAAGTATGAGAAATTTTGCGGATGTCCATGGACGACTGTACTACTTCCGTGAGGTAGGCAGTTTAGTCGTTTGCCATCTTTGTAATATAAAAAAATTATTAAAGGTATCTGTGGAGCGAGCGCGTCAGGGAAGACGACTGTAGCTGAAAAAATAATAGAATCTCTGAACATACCCTGGGTCACGATCGTCAGTATGGACTCCTTCTATAAGGTGAGATTACTATTAATATGTAAGTTGTTGTATTCTTTTTCTTCCTTGCAATTTTCCCAAGCTTTGGCCAGGGCTCGTCTTGCATGTTGTAAATAAATTTGGCAAATTGTTTTTACGACCGACCTGCCTGACATCAACCCTCTTTGAGAATGCATTAATCAGTGAAGTCTAAATACTCTTAGAAAGTACATATGATTCGGAAAAATCACATTGGTACTTGCCAGGATCGAATCCGCGCCCTCATGTATGAGAGCCGGCCCTTTTAACTATAGGCCACCACTGACTTGATGAAAACTATTCAATAAATACACAAACATTTGACGAGTTAATACTCCCAACAAGTATAGATGATCATTAAACGTGTTATACCCAGGTGTTGACGGAAAAGCAGCATATAGCGTCGATGCACAATGAATACAACTTTGATCATCCGGACGCGTTCGATATGGAACTGTTGGTGGAGGTGCTGCAACGACTGAGGGAGGGGAAGAAGGTCGACGTGCCCATATACAACTACGTGACGCACTCACGAGAGAATAGGACGGTGAGGAACACTAACACGAACTAATACAGAGAATATTACATAAGGGTCAATGAACCCTGATCACTCTGCCATAAAACTAATAGGTTTTGTACCATAACGGTAGGAACACGAACTAATACAGAGGATATTACATAAGGGTCAATGAACCCTGATGATTCAATAAAACTGATAGGTTCTGTACAATACTGATTGGGAATTAAAATAGCATAGAGAAACAATATTACATAACGTTGAACCCTGATGACTCAATCAAGAAAAGTATAGACCTTGTACCATTTCGATTGGCAAGTTCTAAACAGTTACGTATTTCGAGATGGATTTGTTTTACCTACTCTTATACTAAATTGGGAATCATGAGAAGTAAAAGTTCTGTAAAGTCATGAACTTTTTAACTTGACCAAAATCATAGTATATTGTATACATATGTTTTGTATATAGTTCAAGTGTTATCTACACAACGTGTTTTAATATTAGTAATGTTTCAGAAAACAATGTACGGAGCGAACGTCATCATATTCGAGGGTATCCTGGCCTTCTATAACACGGAGGTGTTGAAGTTGTTGGACATGAAGGTGTTCGTGGACACGGACGCTGACATCAGACTCGCGAGGAGACTCAGGAGGTATATATATTACTAAAGAATACCTGATCTGGAATTATTACCTTGTTTTGGTACCCTTAATTCGATAAAACGAACATAACTTTGAAAAAGAGTTAATTCTGTTATATCCTTACCATTAACTAGATTCAAGATACCATTACCTATATTTCTTAAACCTGTCTCAAAATATATTATTATAATTTAATTTTTTTTTGATTTAAATGTACTAATCAGGTTCATCTCAAGAGTTAATAGCTTTACTATTATAGGGCATTTACCACGTGAGGTGACATTATCATTTACATTTATTTGGTATCGAATTCTAAAAAAGCAAATAATTGAGCTTGTGTCAACAATAAAAGAATTTATCTTCATAGAATTAATATTTATAAAATACTAGATGACCCGGCGAACTTCGTATCGTCCTATAATCAAGAAAAATCTGTTACGTTTTTTAATAATTAAATTTAGGTTACACCTTAGCCTCAGAACTGGTGGTGGTTATGCTATTTTTCAGTAGTCGCTCATATATGAAGTTTGTATTTTTAACATAGCGCCATCTATTGAATACTTACTTAACTCAGTCAACAGATAATTAGTAGTTTAGGAGTCCATCGCGGACAAACACGTGACACGAAATTTTTATATATATAAAGATTAATATTTTTATCCACAGAGATATAGTTCAACGCGGTCGAGATCTCGAAGGTGTGTTGAAGCAGTACATGACGTACGTAAAGCCTTCCTATCAGAGTTACATAGCGCCGTGTATGGCGCACGCGGACATTATAGTACCGAGGGGCGGAGAGAACAAGGTGGCGATCAGCCTCATAGTGCAACACGTACACAAACAACTACAACTGGTGAGACAAACAGACATACACACATAGTTTTTGGTATATTTTATATGTATACCAGAAGACCCGGCGCACTTCGTATCGCCCTATAATCAAGAAATATCTGTTAAGTTTTTTTATTTATATTCTCGGAGTTTACCTATTAAAGCCATAAATCTCGGTGTTTTGCAGTGCGACAGAATGATTGACATATTAGTTAGTTGTCAAATCTAATGTAAAAAAAAAACGTTTGTATCAACAACTATTAATAAATTAAAAATTAATTAAAAAAACATTGTCCAGCGGACAAAATTGTGAATCTAAACCATTCCCAGATACCCTTGAACACACACAAAATATTTCATCAAAATCGGTCCAGTCGTTTGAGAGAAGTTCAGTGACATACACACTCACAGATGAATTATATATATTTAAAGATATAAGCAGATACATCACTTTATATATGGATCTAAAAAGTTTGTAGTGCAAAAACATATCTTCAGGGATAGTGCAAATCCGCGTAACTATCATTGGATAATTCCGCGTATCTACATTAGAAGCAGATTATCAGAAGAAAGTTAAAGCTGAAATATTTTCCATATTAACGAAAAAATTAACTATCCAATAAATAAAAAAAAAACGAATTATCCAATAGTAGTTACGCGAATTTGCACTATCCCGACGATATACAGTCGTAGAGAGTTTTGTACTTAGTCATAGGCACTTTAAACTATATTAGACTAATGTACTAACTTTTCAAAACTGATTTCTATATGTACTTTTATCGCTAATATCGAGAAACCATTCGTGACCGAATACTATACAAATCAGAATATAAGATACAAATAACGATTGTGTATGTATATTCCAGAGAGGCTTCAAGGTCCGTGAGAAGTTGGCGGTCGCGCATATAGGTCAGCCAGTACCGGATTCGCTGTATGTACTCAAAGATACCCCGCAGGTTAGTGTTTGTTATTTTTATATATAAATGTATGTACATTTTCTTGTATATAGTATTCCATCATATAAAGACCAACGCCATATGTGGGTTTTACATTACAAAGTCATAGTTTCTGAGTAAAGTTAATAAAAATTTGTATCATGTATTCATCTATTATTTTGAGCTAAATCTTAATATAATTTATTCATCAATTCTCAAACTACCCTCAAATTTAAACAATTTCTGTATTATTTTTTGAATCCACATACAAACAGACACTAAATAACTTTTCCAAAGCTTCTTATCTTAAGTGTATTGTAATATATAATGAAAAACCATTGAATAAATAATTATTATTATCATTGTATACTAAGTATTGAATATGTATTTCCGTTCCAGGTCCAAGGCCTGCATACATTCATCCGCAACAAGGACACTCCTCGCGACGAGTTCATCTTCTACTCCAAACGTCTAATGCGGCTGGTCATAGAGTTCGCCCTCTCACTCATGCCCTACTCCGACCACTCGGTGGACACGCCGCAGGGAATACCGTACACCGGTCACTTATATACAAATATATTATAACATATACTAGTTACACAAGGAAATTGTATAAAAATTAGATTCGTCAAAAAAATATAGAATAAAAAATGTATGGACACAAATAGTGTCTAAAATAACATCCATATAGATGTTCAGTCATTATGAATTTGATAAAATAAACGCCAGCTATCTCCTACAGACGGACACAAACACGCTTTAAACTCTAATGATTTATTTGTTCTTAAATATATTTATTATATTAACGAATACCATCCATACTTAATTCCAGCTGATATAAATATTTCCAGGTGTTAAGTAATATGTTATTTTCAGGTCGTAAGTGCGACGTGGAGAAAATCTGTGGCGTGTCCATTCTCAGGGCGGGAGAAACGATGGAACAGGCTGTGTGTGATGTGTGTAAGGACATACGGATTGGGAAGATACTCATACAGACCAACCAACAGACAGACGAGCCAGAGGTACGGAATATATGGAAGGAGGGATCATGCTATAATGGTTGTTAGTGTAATCTTCTTCTACCTGGCAATTTCCCAGGGTCTGCCTTACATGTTGTGTATAGTTTTGGCTATTTGTTTTTACGACCGGCCGCCTGCCTGACATCAACCCTCTTTTGGAAATCAACATTAATCTGTGATGTCTAAATAGTCTTAGAAAGTACATATGACTCGGAAAAATCACATTGGTATTTGCCCAGGCTAATTGGTGGTTGTTAGTTTAATGTTGTGCGGCAAATATTTATGAATGGGTTCTAAGATCTAAAGCTTGCGAGTAATTATTTAAATGAAACTAATATTTTCAAATGTACTACGCGTTTCGGTTACTTTGCAACAAAGACTGTAGACTAGATGTCATCATATATTATGTAGTTTCATTTAAATGAACACTCGCGAGTCTTAGATCTTAGAACTCATTTATAAATGGGTATAAGAATATAATTTTGCTTTTCTAAATTCATTATTGAATATTAGCATTTGAATTGAATTTCTCATTCATCATACTAACTTGAGTTCTTCTGGGATCAATTTAAGAATCACTTCGTTTCCTATCACTTATAACAGTTACCCAAGACTATAAGCCATAATGGCGTCTTATCGATCGCCACAGTGTAGTATTTCCATACTAATCCTATATTAACCTCCCAGCTATACTACCTGCGACTGCCCAAGGACATCAAAGACTACCAAGTGATCCTGATGGACGCCACAGTAGCCACAGGCGCGGCCGCCATTATGGCTATCCGCGTGCTGCTCGACCACGACGTGCCAGAGACTAACATCTCGCTGGTGTCGCTGCTCATGGCTGAGATCGGAGTGCACTCCATCGCGTACGCCTTCCCGCAGGTACGTGGAGGGGGGAGGGGGGATTAATACGTTATTGTGTGTGAGAGAGAGAAAGAATGAATAGGGTCCCTGGAGGGAGGGGAATTGATACTTCACTGTGCGTGTGTGAATAAAGGGGGGAATGACAGTGGTGTGCTGTGTATAGTTATAGTTTATTATATATTCCTTATGCCAGGATTATGAGTAACATATTCTATTGTTCTTATGTATAGTTTCATAGTTGTATGTCCTGCATTGAACTGTATAATATAGATATATGACATGAATAATAAGATTATTAGTATAAAACAGAGGTTAAACTTCAGCCGTTCGAAGTGTTGACATATTAAGTTAAATAAACCTTTGTCCTGATACTTTAGTGGTTTAAATAAAAATGTTAACATTATATTTCAGGTAAAAATCGTAACATCAGCCCTTGACCCGGAGATAAACGAAAAGTTCTACGTCCTGCCGGGGATCGGCAACTTCGGAGACCGATACTTTGGTACGGAACCCGCGGACGACGAGTGAAGAGAAACACACACACACACACACACCAGTGATGTATGTATTGAACGGAAGATGTTGACAACAGGCTAATGTCTATCATAGGATATATTTTCTTACCGCAGGGACTGGAGGTAGTTCTGTATACATAAATATTAACCATATGATATATAGCGTGCACAAACATTGTATTGCCGATATCTGTCCACGCGGATATAGACTGAATGTGGTTCACTTAAAGGCTAAATTCGCCTGAGAGTGACAAGCGACTAGCTCTACGTATTATTCGCTTTGTTCTAGCTTCTCCGTTGCTATGGAAGTGTTTATATGCCAAATATTAAATGTGTAATCGAGTATAAAACGTCTAGTCATTTTTTTTAGTGCGTCGTAATGTTACTATCAACGAAATTATATTATATTAGTGTTCTATTAAATTATTTATACTTTGTGAATTATTATGTCTTTAATATCTATTTTTTAATATGACACTTCCATAGCTAGACTCCTGTATGCAAATGTGTGAACTATTATTTTAATATAAGACAAATAATCTTCATTATGAAATCACTTCATGTGTTTTAAATAACGTATAATGATGTATTTAAGATGTACTGTATTAGAGATCCTAAAACATGTTTTATTTGTAGATATAGTACTGATAGATTGTATTGGAAATTAATATAGCACAAAGGTACATTAATCGACTCATAGGGCTACAAATATATTGAAAATAACATTGCACAATACAAAGAAAACAAATAAAATGAATATCAAACATTGTATATTTAAGTAACTTTTCCTCTTTTTATTGTGACATATAAATCATTATTAAAACACTACACTTATGTATGTAAGATATTTTCTTCATGAATCAATTTATATACTACAAGTATATCCATGGTTTACTCGTTACAAACTACAAATGAAATGATCAAATAAAATTGTGTTTTATATACATTACAGGAAATATAGATATTGTGGATTTATATAGAGATGTTGTACCGCAAACATATACCCAAATATGGTGCTTCTATGAAATTGTACTGTGTTCAAATACAATAGATGTAACTTGACTCTGATCTTAAACAGATTGTAAAACGCTCATTCCGTATTCTGCCACACTTTATTTACTTTAGGTATGTGTTTCTAGCATGTTTTTAAGTTATAGGAATGACAGACGAACATACATTTGTAAGTCTTATTATAATGCTGCCGAATGACTGTTCCATTATGTGAAATATTGCTGTAAGATAAAAGTTTTAGTTATAATTTTTATTTATTAGTTAATATTAATTTATAAACAATTTTGTCTACACTTAAACTGTGCTTAATTATTATAAGTTATGTGTATGAAGTTGTAAGTAATGTGGATGCGACTGTCGTCCGTCTGTCGCATGTTTTCTTTTGATTATTCTAACTGGTTTATGTTATGTACATAATATGGCACAAGCGTGTAATTATAATATGTAAATTGCTGTGAATATACAATTATAATGAAACAAACCCATTAAAACATAAGAATATGTCACTGTCTTTTTTTCTTTGGCCTTTTTTTTAAATTTGAACTGAAATACATATATCGTTATATTTCAAAGTTTTTATATTTATCGTTTTTTGTGATAATTATTAGAACATGGACCACTAATTTATAATATATAAAGTTATAATTGCTATCACAGTTCCTGCGAGCTCTACAGCATTACAAAAATTCTAAGTATAATATATACTATGTTTATAAAGTTATAATATATCCTACTAGATTATATAGAAACAATATATATCAACTATTTATTTGTGCACTCAAAATTAAACAATGCTGAAAAAGACCTATAGTATAACAATAACAGTTTAAAAAAACATATTCTAGCAATCTGTACTTATAATGTAAGACAGATGTTAAGATATTCAATCTTATTTAATAATATGATAGCCGAAGATCCCACTGCAGGATTGGTGCGTTCATCAGTTAATTATTTAAAACCAAATTTTTGTTTATTTACAGTTAGAAAAAATGTTTTTCTAACTATACTATATATACGAGTATATACTAGGTTGCCTATCACAATTTGGCCGCCATTATTTTTAATTAATTTTTGGGAAAAAAATCCGTTTATTTATTTTTCAAAAAAAAACCTATACATGATAGTAATTTATATGAAGATTCTAAAAAATCACGGTTGCCATTGCGCACCTAGCCGCAACTCTTCGCAGCCAGGATGTGATAGTAAATAAACGGATTTTTTTCCTAAAAAATAATTAAAAATAATTTTATTTAAAAAAATGGCGGCCAAATTTTGATAGGCAACCTAGTGTATGTTCTTCTAACTGTAAATAAACATAAAAATTTGGTTTCAAACAATTAACCGATGCACTCACCAATCCTGCAGTGAGATCTCGGACTATGAGTAATTCATATTATACAGTTTTCTTCTTCGTTTTTAGTTAGTCGTGTTTCCTTATAGATGTCGCATATGTCATGTGCCGATATTATACTGAACTATGTAAAGATGATTCCATTTTAAGTAACCGATTTCTTTGACAGTAATATGTCAGTTATTTTTGAAGATTATTTTTTCATGTTCACACGTGGTCGCAAGCGTCTAAATATCGTTGGAAGACCAATTCGTAGTTTCCTCTTTTCCCGCTTTGTATTTCGGCTTGCGTTTGATTTTTCCTAAAAATATTAATTTGCATTTTAGAAAAGTAAATAAATGTTTGAAATAATAATGTTTTCTACGTACTTGTATAACTCTTCACACTCTTCCATAGACACGTCTCCACTCACTAGTCGAGCTCCGAAACCGCTGTAGTATGAGGAGTAACGTTGCTGAAATAGTTTTACTTTATTTAGGATATCTAAGACATTACGTACGGAAAAATAATGTGTATTCTACTATTACAAAGTCAAGCTGTACCTATACTAAATTTTGTGTATATAATTTATATGTAAAAGATGGACATTAAAAGTCGTGTTGTATGAAATAGAACACTATGTTCGGAAACTTTATAAATAACATAAAGAACTAATTAAATGTACGTATAACTTAAACTTTAAAGTAGGTATATGCAGAAATAATTATGATTTGACCTGTTAATCTGACTACGAATGTATATATTACCAGTGATTTAACCAACCTGTACATGCTTCACGAACACCTGTTCAGCGACCACAGCGGCCGCGACCCTGAGTCCTCTTGCGCATTCGTCGATATAGTTAATGTACATCGACAACTGGTCACGGACACTCCCGCCCCGGGGACACGACACTCGCAGGGAGATACCACCCGGGGGGGCGGAGCCCTACACACGTGATATAACTCTCTATAACCAATTCTTAGTGGCCAATACGAGGTATCAAAAAAATATGTTGAATTGTCTAGGTTATAAGATATATATCTATTTTATTAAGTTAAGTAATGGGATCCGTGAATAATTAATATGATAATGATACAGTTGTTCTTCAAGTTTTCTTGTAATCCTTATTTTTTAATAGGATCTATTTAACTATATAATAGTACAGAGGGCTGACTACTGTTGCCACAACATAAAATAATTTTCAATTCATCCGTCAATACGTTGACAATATAAAATGCTCAAAATTACCCTAAGTAAATAATTTCTTTGTCCATTTTCTAGATATCTCTTTAGTACTCACTTGATCAATAATACATTTCAACATGAGCGTCATAGTCTTAATGTCCGAGGGATCAAATGTATTAGTCATTGTCACTCCTCCAAACACGTTGTAACTGTGGAAAAACTTTTGACATAATAACGACCATTTTTGGATATCGCAGTATTCGGAATTGACTATAATGTAGCTTGCAAATAGCGAGTAGCTTAAATTGTATATGATCTGAAAATACTAATAAAACAATAAACTTACACTCCAGCTAAATACATATGTTGTCCTGGATGAGTGCAGACTTTATAATAGCGATCTAAACTATGGAACTTGAGGAAGTACAAACAGCTGGTGACGTCCCACATGTACCTATTCAGTGTGTCGCTATCAAAGTCGCATCTCGGTCGCCACATATCTATAGTCCTACAGTTCCTGCCAAAGCTCTGGTACGGCATGAGCAGCAGCTGACATTTATAATTCAACCTGTCCCTGTATTCCGCTGTTATCTTTAGAAGTTTCGCGAACAATTTGATCTCTCTTGCGACGTCTGTTTGGAACACCGCATCGTATCCTTCCCTGTACGGCCAGAGGAGGAAACATTCGGCGTTCAGACGCTGAGATACTTCCAAACATTTCTTGATCTGACTGGCTGCTTGCACGAATGTTATAGCTTCGTTACTCGTGAAAGCCCCTGACGCGTATCTGATTATGAAAAACCATATTAATGTTTAAATACTCTTTATAATAAAGCCTTAGATATTATTTATTCTATTACCTCGGATGGGAGTGCAAGTCGGGCGCCATCCACAATAATTTGATCTGTGTTTTTTGCACTAATTCCGTTATATAATCGGTGATTTCATCCCAATTACTTTTGTTTTCATCCCAGTTGTCTGTTTGTGGCACTAGATCACTATCAAACGCGGTCCAATACTTCACTCCCAGCTTTGTACAGAAGTCGTAGAAAGCTCTGATACAGCGTTTGCAATTATCTACGGTGTTTGTGTGATCATCCCATTGTCGGTTAAAAGTAGGTCTTCCTTGAGCATCTGAACCTATTACATCGGTATTTAAACTGTTTTAAAAGATTCTAAATACAAACCTATATATTGTCTTCCCACGTTATAGTTAATATTATTCATAACTCAACAATTTCTTACCGTCATATTTAAATTCCGTGAAAGACACACTATATTTAAGCCATTCTTCCATATCTTTAGACAGTATTTTCTCTCCGCTGTTGTAATGGCGGTAGTAAGCTGTGTCCGTTGCAGTGGCCATGTTGTTGTACTCTATTCTCTCTATGCCTTAAATTTAATGTAATACGAACTATTACACTTACTAAAACTTGTATATGGAGGTTTATCATGTTTTTCCTTATTCAGTGTATCAATACATACGAATATTTCAATTACAATAATCACTTTATAGCCAAATTAACGTGATATCTTACAGGTATGGAAACAAAGAACGATCTTACTACAAATAAAATCAGGTAAAAATCCTAGTTCATATTTTTAAATTAAAAAAAAATTGTAATAATGACTATCATGACTATTTACCTTGAAAGTAGTCAACGTTTTCCGTCCTCGCATCCCTAGTTTTCTGTCTTTTCCCGGCTTGGACGTGTGACATCTTTAATTATAATAATTAAAACACAATATCATATATTCCGCTAGTGTAGCCAGGTCAGCATGTGGCCGGCAAACAGAAGTTATCACTCTTATATGATACTGTTTGAATGGAACCAGCCAAGCGTTGTGTGTCGGGTTGCGCTTTGTTTTAAACCTGTCCCGAATCAGCAACCAGATATTAACATTGTATTCAAATGTAATATATACTCTACAGGCACAAATTTTGTTTTAACTCCTCTAAATTTATATGTTATATATATTTAAGAATTAGTTTTAACATTATATTAATAGCTAGCAATCTATTTCGGTCAGATGAGGTCTGTATTCTGTTACGTTTTATAATCAATAGATCGGAAAGGTTTCGCTATCGGTTCAAGGTCGTCGTAATTTTACGCTTTTGTATCGTCATAACTAAACCACAGTCCACAGATTTCATTTATTATTTTTTAATAGAAATCGTTAATGATTTATCGTTTCGGTTCGTGAGAATCAAACTATGTTTATATAAATACTTTTTGGTAGTTCACTGCTAAAACTACACTCATTTTCGTTTGTGAAGTTACAGTAGTTTTTTCAACTATTTCCCGTATTTTTTTAAATAAAACAAACAAAAGAATTAAAAATACTTTATTGTTAGTCTTATATAAACATCCATAACAACCGTATAACCACAGCTATTAATAATATAAGTATCGGTACAGGTAGCGAGGCTTTACTTTGTCTCCAATATCCCGACACTTCCCCTTTCTTCAAAGGCTTCACTAATCCTGGCATTTTAGGTTTATCTACAGGGTGTCCCATCATTGAGAATTTGGAGGCGCTCGTTATTTTAACTGTAACCAACTTCCCCATATATTTTTCCTCCTTAGGCACCAACACTTGTTCGTAGAACTCGTTGTGTGCTACATAATATTTCTTATCGTGGGACACATCTGTAACTAGAACCTCCTGTATCTCGCCGACCTTGTGAGTGTAAGGTTCATATGAACGGAAGAATTCTGATAATTTCTTCGTCCGTTTCTTTACATCTTGAGGCGGGACCTGGTGGAGAGAGGATATATTACTACAGACACCACATATATACCGTATTATGTATATTTATTGGTTTGTATAGAAGAAAACCACAAAAAATAAACATTATATAAACTCGCAGAAAACCAGTCACATACCTAATTAGTGACAAAATGTAAGCAAGCAATAATGTTCTTTATATCATTGTAATAAGGTTCTCACTCGTGTCATATTAGCGGCGGGCGTCCCCGGGCGAGGGAAGAACTGATTGATGAATAGTGATGAGAAGCGATACTTCTCACAGAGCCTCATAGTATCCTCGAAATCTTCGTCCGTCTCCGTGGGGAACCCGCAGATGATGTCCGTGGCTATCGTGATACCGGGAACCCTGGGGAAGATACATCTCATCTATAGATATATTCTACTCGATTTCATCTCATTAAACTCAATATAAGTCAATTAATTTCTCCCAAGTCCAATCTCCAGACCATATTTTGGTGTATTATTTTACACAGAAAGTTTGATACTGTAAAATTCACATTTCTCACATGACAAACTTCTAAATACTAATAAGTAATATAACATCTTGAAAATCCTACTACATAAAGTTACTTGAATGTAAAGTTTTAAGTTCAACTAAACAATCAATCCACTAACTTCTCGGTGAGATAGTCAACGACCCTCTCGAAGTCTTTCCTAGAGTACTCCCTCTTCATGTCAGCCAGAACCTGGTCGCTCCCAGACTGAACCGGCACATGAAGGAACCTGGAACCAACACACGCTGTTAGTATAGAACCGAGGAGCTCCAATGTACCACATAATACCAGGTGAATTACTGTTAATATATTTTAATCCGGTTAATTAAATATTTTATTTCTAATTATTAAAATAGATTAATAAAAATTGTGCCAAAAGAAAGGCTTCATTAAAATATCCAAAAGTATGTGATTAAAATAAAGTTCAACCTTCACTTAAAATTAAAAAAACATACTAAAATATCTCTCCACTTCTTAATCATTATAGTCACATATCTTTATTATACTAAGGAACCTATGATTTGTGAGTAGTTCAGTAATACTATAATCATATGTAGTTACTCAAAATCTTATGTAGTTTATAGTGTTATAGGTAGTATATTTATGTACTAAAAGTTCCGAGTGCTCTCAATGAATCCCGATGTACGGATAAACCTGACAGGGATTTTGTAACACCGTAAAAGAAATTTGTAATGTATTATATAAATAAATCAAAATTGATAAGAGAACAACTAAACATGAATTAAGAAGTAAAGATAAATTGAGGCTAGCTGGTGTACGTACAAAGTTCGGTCAAAAAACTATATTATTTGATGGAGTGCAGTTATATAACAATTTACCAAATGATATAAAGAAGGCAGAGAGTATGAATATATTTAAGAAAAGCTGTTAATAGTTTGTTTAGATACCGGCGCTCCAGAGGTGTTATATTGTAACTACATATTAATGTATCTATTAATCTCATGTTATGTAAACCCTGTGTTTTTTATGAGAAAATAAACTTTTTAAACTTAATAAATAAAATATATTATTATATGTACTTACTTATAAACCCTGGGATGCTGCATGATGTCAGCGACCTCTGGCAGATGTTCCAGGATGTAGGGCGGGTTGGTCATGCCTAGACGGAGGCGACACCCGGCGGGGATGACTGACACTAGCTGTTTGAGGAGGGAGGGGAGGGATGTACCTATGTCGCGACCGTATGTTCCTGGAACAATATATATGTAAAAACAACTAAATATAATAGTATATAGTGTTGGCGCCTACGTGTGGACCTGCACTACATTTATTTTTGTCTATATAAATTAACGATAGTCTACATAAATATGTAATCCTTTTTATCTATGTACATACGTCACTTCCTTTTCATTTCAAATTTGCATATCATTCCGCTACGATTTCTTGTCTAAGTAACATCTTCAGATAAAAGTATTTAGCAAAACCAAAGAAGTTTTCTTTAACCTGTCTAAATACCGAACATATAGCATTATCATATGAGTATACTTCAAAGGTAAAGGTTCAAAAACAGATATATCAATTATCAGCTTTAAACTATAATTAGGCTCTAAATAAGTTCACTTTTAATGGAATATTGTGAGTTTATAACATCTTACAGTAATAAGTAATTTTTGGTGACTCATAAGTTTCTCTGAGTAAAATATACATTAGATCTAATTATTAAGTGAAACAACAGTTTCATATCTCATGATATATAACAATATATCATGAGATTTAATGTATGGATATGTGAATATTTCTTACCTGTATCTTCACTAGTCAACCATATTTCACACACTCCCTCCTTGAAGGACTGTTTCGCTCTCTCAACTATTTCCTCGGGAGGGTAACTGCCAAGTTCTCCCCTCGCATGTTTCGTCTTACAGTATGTACACTGGTTCAAACACCCTGTATTTATTGGTATGATCTCTATGAGAGGATTTTTCCTCACTTTTGGTAGCAGCAAAGAAGCACCACCGGCTTTTCTACCTTCTTCTGTTTTCTTTTGACCGAAAAGTCGCACTGTGTGACCTGTTAAAATAAATTATAGTATAATATATATTACATTAAGTATTAATTTAATAAATAAAAATCCTATACAGACAACCCCAAAAAATTTAATTTAGATTTTTTTATTGAAAAAAATATCATCAACATTGTAAAAAAAACTATAAAGAAATTGTAACACAAACTGAAAATACAGATATAATATTGGTATTGAGACGATTAAATTTCGAATAATAATATAAAATATGTTAAGACATATGTAATATTAAAATTATACTCAAATATAAATGTATAAATAATACTTTTTGAAACTAAAACATTTTCTTAGAAATTATATACACAATATCAATACAATACATAGTGAAATTCAGTGAAAGTCAGGGGCGCCTCTCATGCACGAGGGCGCGGGTTCGATCCTGGCCCGGGCAAGTACAAATGTGATTTTTCCTAGTCATATGTACTTTCTAAGAGTATTTAGACATCACTGATTAATGCATTCCCAAAGAGGATTGATGTCAGGCAGGCAGCCGGTCGTAAAAACAATTAACCAAAAACTATTCACAACATGTAAGGCAGACCCTGGCTAATGCTGGGAAATTGCCAGGTAGAAGAAGACAATACATAGTGAAATATTTAACAGCAACATACTGGTTTCCAAAGAATATTAATATTCAATGTTTCAAAATTATATATTATCAATATTTAAACAGTTGAAAAGCAATATTACTGGTTGGTGTTATGTTAATTTTGAATATCAAAGCAAGTATTCTATGAAAACATGTCACATATGGTTACAATTTTGGTACATTATCAACCAAATATATAACATAAAATTGAAAGTGTTATAACATACTGTATATGTCTACAGTACTCTCATGCCAAGCAAGAACCCTGTTATGTATTAGTTATACTTAGTCATATTATTCAAAAATTTGATGTCAAGTGTAATGTAGGTAGATCACTTTATCATATTAGGTTCTGTAATTCAGTCTTGCTACTTTCCACAATATATAGTATCAATTGTATATAGTTTTATTGTATACTACATTTTGAAAATCATACAATATCATTTACCTTTCAATGTTTCCTCAACAATCTCAACGATTCTATCTATCTGATGTACTCCGACCACACTGAGCCCTGCGAGATATCCTGAGCGAGGAGCTCCCTGCGGCACACATCCAGCTAACACCAGATGAATACCACGCTGTTGGGCCAGTTCAATCTCATTCCTGAAGAAAAGTTAGTTTTATCAGTTTCATCATCATCATTAGCCTATCAGAGCCCACTGCTGAGCAAAGGCCTCTTTCTCACATGGAGAAGGTTTGAGCATTAATCACCACGCTTGCTTAAGACGGGTTGGTGATTTCAAACTTATAATTTTTGAAACTATAACTCCAGGTTTCCTCACAATGTTTTCCTTCACCAGTTTAATACTGTTGAAGTATATAAGAAAAAAAACAGATATTTATTAAGTTTTTCACACATGGTTTTTGGATTATTGAAAGTCTGTCTGTTTATTTGAAATTAGCTTTAAAATTTGAATTATTGAAACAATGTTAAAAAATTATATATTCATCTAGAAAATACAAATTAATATTAAGATTATGACACATAAATAAAGGTAATATATTTGGATTTACTACATGATTTTTATTATTTTAACTACATACCAATGTTTCAGATACTTTGCAGCAACCATAACCACATACAACATGAAAATGTCGGACATTTTCATAAGAAACACATAATAAATACGAAAATATAAGTTTTATTTAAATTTTAAACAGTTTTGTTTCTTTATAAACATAATACAATAATTATGATATTATAGGAATGTTTAACATCATTCTTCCTTTTTAATACTGCAGCCTATATAGTGAAACACTAGAATATATCCGTACACTTACTTAAAGTGATCTTCAGCAGGACTTTTCACTGTACAGGAGTTCAGTAGCCATAGCTGAGCAGAAAACTTGTCGTCTGTCAGTTTGTAACCATGAGCAGCCAACAGACCCGCCATATACTCTGAGTCGGAGTTGTTGTGTGCACAGCCCCATGTTTTCACGTATATTGTTTGAGTTCCTTCAATTAATTAAATTATTATTTTTTATTTTGGAGGCAAAAAAAATCCGTTATTTCATAATAAATAATGAGGTTGTGGGTTAATTAATATTACACAGATACTTTAAAATAGAACTTAGAAATAATACGGATATTTTTATTACATTTAAGTCTTCTAAGAGGTTACTAATAATAATAGGTTACCTGGTACTACACTCTCCAAAATAACCTTCTCCACACATTCCGTCTCCTTTTTTTCTTTCTTTTTTGATCGGACGCTCACACTTTTCCTACTGGCGTATCTTTCTTTCGGCGTGATATCCTGGGAAGATATTAAATCCTCAATATCATCAATAAACTCCGATACGGCACCTGGCATTTTCACGTTTGTCAATGTGACATTTGACAATTGACATCTCAGATCAAAACAAATAACGTTTAGAAAAATATCTTTTTCTAAATATGCTCTCAGCTAAATAATAAAATAGTAATAATTTTAATGGGTAATACAAATTAAAGTTTAACGGCATTTTGAAATGACTAATTTTACTTTTAAAAGTACCTGAATTCCAAACTAAATTGCAAATGGCTATTAATTGTATGAAAAAGGCAACAGAATCTTCAAAGGATTTAAAGGACAGAATCTTTCAGGAAATTGAATCTTTAAAAATAATTTATAAAATTTACGTTCAATTAGATTAAGCCGGCTTTATATTTTAGTTTTGCTATTTTTACAAAATATATACTTCTCCACTTTAGACTTTTTTCTGCAGACCCTATTCTTCTTATGTAGGTACCGGTTACAAGATTCATAACGAATATATTATAATGAATAAAGAAACGAATTGAAGGACATGGTACACAATGAGAGCAGTCACCCTTGTGATATACTAAGTGTTAACGGATGTATAAATTTCTTTCTATGGAAATAATTATCCTGCTTTACATATATTTAAAGGTCCGAGTTATATTTCCATATTCATATGAATCAACTACGCCTGGTGCAAGTCACTGTAATACCTCAATATATATCCTAAAAAACGATTTAAAAAGGATACGATATCAATTGACAAAAGGCTCATTACAATAGGACCCCAATAAAATAGTCGCTTCCGATAATAATACCGCAAATATATTATTCAAGACACAAACACATTGCGGTATAATTTTAAGTTTTATTGCAGGTGAATAAAGTCCAGTTTTATTTTTATAAAACGATTATTTTATAATGTTGACAATGGGTCGTACAGCTGCTTAGGAAAGATACCCTTGGCCTTACTGATCACCTTTGGCGCCTTTATCCTGTTATAACATTGCTTTTAGACGAGAGTAAACTTTATAAAGTCAAACATTGATTCTCGTATGAATTTGTATAAGATAAAATTTGAATTTATTATTTACCTTCTTAAAGATTTTCGATATAAATATTTAATTTGTCTTCAATATAAATTACCTCCTATTTATCACTTTATTCTATTGCTAAACTACGATTATAGCTTCATATATAACTTATCGGTAGTTATATTTTTAACGTATATAAAAACTATTTTAATCCTTTAAATTTCAAATGATTATAAAATCAAGTTGTATTGGTTAATAAAAAGTACGGTGACACTTATCTACTGCATTTTTTGCATGTTCTGTTGTGAAAAAATATAAGAATTTAAAATAATTTTTTAGCTTGAAATGACAAGTCACTTCATGTAAAAGCAAAAGTTTTTCCCTCCAATTTTATGATTCTTTCACTTGTCATTTATGCTTCAGTATCGCGCCAGTCGTCATCCATTAAAGGTGTGTGTTTAGTGGTGGAATTGCCGATAGAATTTTGTGTTCGTTGTTGTGAATTTTACTGTTATTTTAAATGCATTGCTTAAATGTAACATCGGTAAGTTTAATAACGATTTGTTTATTTAATGCAATAATTTATAATATAAGTTAATTCTACGAAATACCCGCCTTAATTCTTGTAGTTTGAATTTTATATCAAATACGAACACACTAAAATTTCTTAAGTTGTTATAAGGGCCAAAACATTGAAATATATTTTCAAAGAGTTGGTGGTATTAAATAGTTATTAAGATGTAAAATTATTAAGATTTAAAATAAAAATGATATTCTTGTAACTTAGCGAAAATTAAATAGTTTTTCAAACAAAGATGCCACTATTAATTTGTATTTTTCGACCTAGTATGAATATAAACATTTAAGAGTTTTTCAAACTGGTTTTAGGACTTCCAGTATGTATTATGTTTTTTATTATGTAGATATAACGTATTAGTATATATTTTTTGTAAACAAGTCCGTTACACTCCGTCTGTCAGGGTATCCTCGCTCCAGGGGTGGGTCAGGATGGCACGCGTCAACCACCTGCCTAAATATTATCCAAATTATAAACAACAACAGCCTACAATATAGTTACGTTTTGTTCTTGATATAACTTCATCGAAGATATTTTGAAGGGCTTAAATTAATAGTAAGATTATATATAGTAATTTTATGAAATTAAGTGGTTCTGGTACCTGTTATTCATAATTTTATATAAAACAATAGTTTTTAAAATTAGTAAGAAACCAAACACTGTCAGTTTGTTGTTTTTTCTTTCATACATCACAAAAGCATATTATGCAACTTTATACATCACAACACTATATGAGTGTTCTTTCCTAAAACATTTTTCCAGTTATATTGCTTTCTAGTACACAATTTTTCATATCACTGTCGTATAGCAATAGTAAGCAACAAATAAACACACAAATACTTATTTATCCTTCATATATTGTTCTCCATGGAGGTTCCATTTTTTGTACAGAAGTAATAGAACCTCCTTTTATTTTTCATATATATATATATAAAGCCTAAAATGTATGTATGCAAAACACTTGCAATGTTTAAATTATATTTTAAAAAACAATCTATGTTAAAATTGACGACATAACTATCTTTAGTTACTTAACGTGTTTTTTTCTTAAAAAGTTTTGATTAATATAAGATCTCTTTGTCTCTGATTAATTTTAATTGTAGATTTCAAAAAATGTTTTTCTTATTTGTGCAAAATGACGTCATTGAGATTTAGTTTTGTTTACATACTAGCTGTTTCTTATTCCTAACTCCTCTATATCGAACGAAATAGTGATTTAATTCTGATCTTACGAAAAAGAATTATGGATATATGTTAACTCAATGAATGTTCCTCATATAGACATCAACTATAGGTACATTAAATATTCTTGTTATGGTTTTATCTGTACAAAAATATTTCTATAAATTATATTTTAATGCACTGTAGTTATTGCTTAAGCATTTAAAATAATGAGTATCAAGTATAAAGATTATTTTACCATCAGTTTTTAACGTCTAACTACAACTATAAAGTTTCTTATCCACAAAACGTAACCATCAATGATAACTAATTACGACCAATAAACTTGTAACTCTCACTATGTAGTTAACCGTATCAAACATATAGTAAGAGTACGTTTTTGAGTGTGCCATGACTCGTTGATAACAATTAAGTATCTGTTAGTGGTCACAATCATGAGAGTGGTGTCACTGGTAATCTGATAAGTCGATGTTCGTCCGCAGACTTCGATTCAGGTCGGCAGATGATGATAACTTTTGACCCTTGATATGTATTTATAGAAGACATCACTGAGAATTGTTAATATCGCATATATTTTTGTTAAATTAATTAATATAATGAGATCTAAGATTTTTAGTGTTCATTTAAATGAAACTTATATTTTTCGGATTATACTACGTGTATTTTATTCTTGTAAAAACTACATTCTAACGATTTTTCGTTTACTTTTCAGCAACCGCGATCATGGACAGATAGATGTTAATTTAATTTAATTAAAAATTAAACCATGTTGTGTCTATTTTTCTGGATAACTTCGTACAGCATCTTATAATTCCTAATCTGTATTTTAATTTATTTTTTTTCACACAAATATGTATATTTTAAACTATTGAAAAAAATCCATACAGGAGATAATTCATTTACACACATTATTCGATTTCGTAATTCTAAGTAACTTGTAAAAAGCTACATCAGGGCTGGCAATCAAATAAATTTGAGTAAAAAAAAATGTATTGGAAAACCATTCCATTACTGTATATAATTATTTATAAACAAAGCATACTCATATCAAATTTTCCTTAGACCTTAATCGTTCTTTATTTGGTATCACGAAGACCGCATCAATTGGTGTTCCGGAGACCAGATCTAATAATACAATCCTTGATGATTGGATCGCCTTGATGGTACAGTTAAACTATTATAACAACATAAATATCACACTAAAAACAGTTCTGTTCTAATACTTAGTACATTTTGAACCTAAGTTTATTATCAGACGTGTCAATTTATAGATAAGCGTGCCTTTAAATGGGTTTGGAATTGATGTATGGAAACTAAAACAGTATTATGTGTTTTACTATCATTATATATAAGTACATATATATAAGAAAGTCGTGTTAGTTACACTATTTATAACTCTAGAACGGCTGTAAGGATATGGTTGAAAATTGGTTGAGAGATAACTTAGAACAATTCTGTTCGATCGAAAAATAAAAAAAAACTTTATAAATTTCAATATCTGCTTATTTCCGACTTCTAGGGTGGATAGAAGTCGCCTGGTCAGCTATACATGTATTACTAATTCCGAAATTAAGTCAGACGAAGTCGCGGGCAGAAACAAGTATACATATATATCATATTACATAAGTTGAGAGTATTGTCAGAAAACATTACATCATTCATGTCATAACTCTAATTAGTGCTCGGGATAGATGACCCAGATCTAATAATTACAACGCTCTCGTTAATTGCATGTTATATTTAAAAGTATACATTTTAAACGTTGGATTTATCTATTACTAAGGTTCACTGTTTGGAATAATTAACATAATTATTAGTGTATTTTTGGAGAATAAATACGGTAAATATATAACATATATACGGGTGACTGGTGAATTACTATCGATATTTGAGGACGTGATATTTGACGATCATATATGACAGAATAAAAATTAATATAACATAAATATTAATAAACTTCTAAGTAAAGTTAACCAAAAGTTATGTAATTAATTACGCATCGTATGAACACCCTACAGATTAGGTATACACACACACTCACACAGACGCGGCGGCGGCGTAGTGTTGTATCAGCACGCCGCCGCACACGTCCACACTTGGAACACTTGGAACGTATACACACTTTATTTATTTATACGGAAATTTGGTCAAAAATTAAGTACCTATTTTTTTTACATAATTCGAATGAGAATCATGTACCGAGTATGCTCCTTAAATATTAATAGTAATTCACCAGTCACCCTGTATATAATATATCGATCTTTTGTTACTAAGAAAGTTCTCAATGTTTGCTCGGAATGACAAACGAGTCGTATTTTGGGGATGGAAGTTATACGTGACTTAAGGGGCAGCTCTGATCGATATGGTTCAGAAATTAGGGGAAATTTATTGAGTCTGTGAGGATGTGTGGATATAAATTCTGTTATAGATTAATCGTCTGGAATGACCCTAAAGATAGACAGAACCCCGTTTTAATGCTTTAGGGAATGTACGGATATTGATTTGAAACTAACAATAAAATTAATCTATTTATATTCGACAATTTAACTAGTGTTAACTGCTAAAAAAAATACCGCATATATACTTATTATATTTAATAAATAATTTACTGATTGATTAAAAATCAACTTGGTTTTATCTGTGTCGAAATACGCGTGGAAATTTTGTGTTCATATGTTAACCAACACAGCGGTACCTAAATATTCTGTATCATAAGACGTCTAAAATAATACAACTGTTATCCCGTGGATTCGCTCGCATCACACGAAACTATAGCCTATATATCATTCTCATATTTATTACTTAGTTGGATACGAAATCGAATGCCATTCAGTAGTTTCTGCGTGAGAAAACATACATACATGGAAAAACCCTTAAACTTTTTCTTTTTTATATTATTAGAATATTATGATAGGCAGGTCAGGTTTTAAGATATTAATCATACATTGTATATCTTTCCATGTTATATGTATATTCCTTGAAAGCATACTTCATTATCAAAACGTTGCTTGGGTAATCCCTGACGTCACACCGGCTCAACAAGTGCTTTTATTTCGGTTATATGAAATTTAAAACATATTACATTGAATGGAGAGTATTGGGGTATTTAGTCATATTATTGAGTGTGTTTGACATCAATTCGTCACCACGCATCAGGTATTTCCTTAGAACCTAATACAATGTTGATAATTCACTCACAAAAATGATTCAATATGAATACTTCGTATAAGTATTACGAAATGCAGTGAAATTCCCCAAATTTGGCTTCTCTTTAGAGCCAATAATCGCACTGAGGAAAATTCTATTTTAACTTTTATTTATTTTATTTATTTATTTAATTACAAAAAGAGTACATGTAACATTGTTCTACATTTACAGGTGTTAACATAAATTTACGTGGTCTATATAATATATAACAATTAAATTAGACTTCCTATTAAAATGCTTATATATAAGAATATAAATAATTATGTACGAATGTATATTAGGAAAAATTTTCTTTACATTCTTGTGAAAAACTAATATAAATGTTAATCAAAATTACCTAATCATTCCCTAGCTTTCAAAACATATAATATATGTTACATAACATATAGGTCAAACCAAGTTTCATTAATATGTATATTATATGTATAAATGTATTTTAATTCGATCATTAAAAACCCTTTGATCGCCCTTTCATGTTAAACCATAAACTACAGTTAATATGTAAGTCTCCACATCAAAGTACCAATCATTAAGAACCGAGATGAGCGGGATCTAAGATGCAAAACGCTTACCATGAGTCGCTAATCGCTATCGTCACACTACAAACGCAGCGTTAATAGTATTTCATTCATAAACTTTCACGTTATAGTATTAAACTATCTTTTTACATTGAACGTGTTTGTTGTAAGGATCCGACTAGTAGTACAAGATTAGAAAACACAGCTAAAACGTAAAAATTACGACCATATAATTAGCGTTAGATAGTTACCCCTTAAACCTACTCCTGGGTCGCAAGTCCCAGTCACTGTTGAAGCTCCTCTCACTACAACGATGGACCCGGCACCCGCACGGTGAATATATTGGATGATGAGAGGTTTCGTCTCTTAACCATAATTATATTAGTTTATTATATAATATAGCAGATCTTAAATACCCCTGTATATAATTTTTGAACTTAAGGCTGGTGTTTAAATTTTATGATGATTTTTAAATAAAAAATATTCACTTTTTAAAATGACATGAGTTATGTATTTCTTTATTTACTTCTTAATGAATGCTATCTACAAGTTATCTTCTTCTTCCTGTCAATTTCCTAGCTTTAGCCAGGGTCTGCCTGTTATCTATTTGGTACATATGGAATAAAACACGTGAATGAGATAAATTAAAATAATTAAGTTGTTTTAATGTAATAATACTAATATTTTAAAGATCCACAAATCTCGATGACTAAGAATAATTTTATATAGAAAATTGTTAACATATGGCTGTATATGTTAGACTTAGATCATTATTCTGTATACTTAATAAATGTTGTTACAAATAACATATAAAAAAATGTATATAGACATATATGAAAATTTAAAATTTATAAGAACCACTTTGTGAATATTTTTATTATTTCGAGAAATCTAATATATTTACATCAATATAATTCTACAAAGAACATATATGTTATCTCAGTTTTAATTTCGATGTTATAAATTACAAAAAATATAATTATAATTTATTAAAGAATATATTATATGGGCTTATCCCAGACCCTGGCTAAAGCTGGGAAATTGCCAGGAAGAAGAACATTTTATATAGGCTTAGCGAATACTCTTGTAGTCAAATATTACTCTACCTTTACACATATGATATTGAAATAAAAAATTCTATATATATAAAGAATAACAAAAACAAACAGACTAACAATAGGACATCCGTTCTGTTGCTTTTAGCAAATTAGTGATGCGATCAAATACACTCGATGGAATTATATTGACACGTTACAATAGAACTGGTATCGTGTGACACGCGCCCATCACTAGCGTTAAGTGATTATTACAATTATTGCTAATGTACTAAGATTTTGATAGAACAGTTTAAAACCATCGATATAAGGATGTATGTATGTTTGTAGGCACGTAAACACTAAACTTATATTAATAAACATAAGATAACTTGCATATCAAAGTTACTTGTGCTCTATAGGCATTTTTAGGGGTATATTGTTAAATGGCAAAATTATTTGTATTACAAGGTTAATATTATATGAATCGAGTTACGCATATGTATTTATAGAAAAGAATCGCTAAAGAAAAATTACTTCTTAATAATCAATAGAATTATATCCGAATTGTCAATTTCAGTACTGAAGTAAGCAAATCTATCTATGTATAAAAGAAAGTCGTGTTAGTTACACTACTTATAACTCAAGAACGGCTGTACGGATTTGGCTGGGAATTTGTTGGTAGGAGTAAGGAGACGGATACAGCATACTTTTGAATTCATTCGAACAAAAAAAAATTGCCAATAAAATCCAAAATCTGTTTATTTACACCCCTTAAATCGAAACAATTAGCCTGGTCAGCTATACATTTCTAATTATGAAACTAACGCGGACAAAATCGCGGGAAAAAGCTAATAATACTATATAAGAATTTCATAAAATAACATCCACATTGAAGATTCAAGTGACATGTGTGAATATATTGACATTATCATTCATTAATTACAATCATTCCTATATAGGAGTGAAGAATACTCACTTCTGATAACATTTAAAACGTATTGTTGGCTGTTAAGACACAACACGTAATTGGCGACGTTTTATCCAGAACCATTAGTGTCGCTATAAATTATTCCAGAGCAGATAAGATTACGTTTTATATTTAAAATATGTGACGTTAACAAAGTCCTAATTAAGTATCTTTAAATTCATCTCATCTGCCTTACATGTTGTGAATAGTTTTGGCTAATTGTTTTTACGACCGGCCGCCTGCTTGACATCAACCCTCTTTGGGAATGCATTAATCAGTAATGTCTAAATACTCTTAGAAAGCACATATCACTCGGACAAATCACATTGGTACTTGCCAGGATCGAACCCGCGACCTCGTGTATGAGAGGCAGTCCTTTTAACCACTATGCCACCACTGACTAAATTTAGTATACGCTTAAATATTTGTATGTATGCTGAGCTATGGTAATCAGTGCCATAACAGTAGCTTTACAACTTATATTGTCCAGCCATTGTAAATGATAAAACGACCTTGCCAGTTTGAAGTCATCATCAGTGTATGTACGAATGTTTTCAACCGAGTAATTACATACGAAAATTTAAAAACATGCAGTAATATTTAAATTTAATATTAATCGTTTAAATTTTTATACTTAAATCGGACTGAATCGAATGAAACTAAAGTTTTTTTGATATTATATGTGTTTCTATAATTTTAAACTAAATATTCTCGATGTTTTGGTTACATTACAGCAACCGTGATCTCAGGACGAAATGAGAATGTCTGTCTTAGTCTTGTAATTTGTCATCTACCGCCCAATAATTCTTTATTTCCTGGCGTACTAATCTAGATGCATGGAATGTACGAACTAAATCAATTCGATATATATCTTGAACAAGGAATGTTGTTGAAAACAATCGTCAATATACAATAACATAATCTGAGTCAGTACTGAGTAGACATCACATTGTTCTGTTTCGGAGATGTATCTTAACGAATGTAAATACAAACAGACACGCAACAAACGCGTGCGGGGTCAATGAACTACAGACTATCGCTCGAATATATTTAACGTTAATCTCCATTACGCTTACTACAAGTTCTTATCCTTACACTACAAATGCAGCGTTTCCGTTTCTCATTCAATACGTGAGTAATGTACGAAGATTATGAATGAAAACTGGAGACGTTACGTAAATAGTATGATTACTGAAACTCCTAGTAAAGGCAATGGTATATTTTCAACTAAGTACAATGTAATGTATGTATATCTTTTCATCATTGAAATATCTTTTAGATTTGATGATTAGAGTTGAACAATTGAATCCAGATTTATATTATTATATGTCTTACTAAATTACTCCGTACTAAACTCTTTATAACACATTATATTTTTTATCATTTATATAAAATTTCCAAAAAAATGGCCTTCTAAAATCACTACAACCGTTTCCGAGATAATGTGTGTCAAACAAACGAACAGGCAACAAATTCCTTAAATCATTTCGCTATACATACCTCGTATGTCATTAGTTATAAATATTAATAAGTCCATTCATGAGAACCGTTTGTTTCAGATAAACAATACCTCCAAATGGAATTGAGAAGACGAAGAGGTTCAGCGTTAGAGTGCTAGTGACGTGCCTGAGTGTTATCGATAAAACAAAAACAAAATGGATTTGGATTTTAACTCGACGATGGACACGATTTATCCACGAGAGGCGACCATCATGGCGGCCGCTTGTGCCTGTATATTTAGTGTTGTTGGAGTATTAGGTAATGTATAGACATATTCTCAATTATATTTAATAGATAACATATTAATCTTTATATATAAATAGTGTTATCTATATGTATTAAGTCATGACTTACGATTCATCAACTCATGTCCAATGCTTTACAGCCATTAAATCCATTGACATGATTTTCAATTTATAGTCATGATATACGATAGACATGATTTGACGATAAACAGATTCAAATGCTATACAAATACGGACAATGGCTTTGAATAAATTTGTTTTTTTTATTTATATGACGGAAGTATTTTTGTTATAATGAGTTTTAATATTTGTTTAAAGATTAAATATAGATTCCATATATTTTTTTTTGTTCGTTTTTGTAGCGCAAATTGAATACACTCCTAGGTAATGATTTACAAAGTTTTTACTGACTGAACAGGATTATATAAAAAATAAATATTCCCTTTTTAATTCAAGCCTAAGAATTTAGACTTTTTTTATTAAGGCCTTCCTGTACTAATGTCAAATTCAAAATAATTAATAAAAAATATTTAACCTGAAGTATTTTAAATAAAGTCGTTTAAATTTCAGAATAAAAATTAGTCGTACATTTAAGTTATTAGTAATCAAATATTTAATTTCTTAAATATCCAACACGGAGTTTTAAAATCAATATTTATATTTTATCATACGTATAAATAATTAGGTAATCGATTGTGAATTGTGATCGTTAGTTTATAAAGGGCGTTCACTGGTACGTAATTGGACTATTACTTATTACTAAGGACCTCTGTTATCCTTCATGTAAGGACTAAATCTAGATTTATATCTAGAAAATATATTCAAGATATTTGTGTTATAGTACTCCACAATTTTGTTCATTACTTTATATTCTCAAAAGAGGTTTGATGTCAGGCAGGCGGCCGGTCTTAAAAACAATTAGCCAAAACTATTCACAACATGTAAGGCAGACCCTGGCTAAAGTTGGGAAAATTGCCAGGTAGAAGGAGATATTCATTAGTTTTTATATTAAAGTGTAACAAACATACATACATATACTCATATTAATTAAATCAACTAGCAGGGTCAGTCTTACTACATCTTATTCTCATACTTATTTTTCTCAAGTTAAAACATAAGTTTATCTATGAGTTTCGAAGTAAAACTTTCTGCTTCATTAATTTTAATTAGTATTAAATATTTATTTTGATTTTCCCATTACCAATAAAGTGTACCATTTCAAACTGCAAACATGTGTTAAGTTTGGCCTAATGATATCTTTATAGTGTGAAGCGTTATTATTATCAATTACTATTTACATACAAACATACAAAACGATAATTATTATAGCTTTATCATATCTTCAACTCAACAAGTGTATGAAACGACCTATATATCGATAAATCGTCGTAAAATGCATCACTTACGATGTCTGTTGACTAATATGTCCTAACGTTAAAAGGCTTCCAGCATCAGCTTGTGATGATTTTATGACTCAAAGCGACTAGCTTTATATACTTAATCATAATTTATATAATAATAAATGTACTAATTAAATGAAAATTATAAAGATATATATCACTGAGTATTCCCATACAGAATTTTCATACACATAGTGTACATAAAGTTTAGTTTAGTACGTCATCTAACAAAGAAATTTCTCTTAACAATGAAACAAAATATATAAAGAGTATATGAACAATACTCACAACTAATGGCATAAAACTTTTGCGAGTATTCATTTAAACAAAATGAATATTTTCGTTTTCATCCCGTCTGTCTGTGGTCACGGTTGCTACAAATAAACAGAGACTTCGGGTGTATATAGTATAAAATAATAAAAAACGCGTAGTACAGCCGAAAGTGTAAGTTTTATTAATACCAATACATCTTTGATATTGAATCGAAAAGCCTATTTCAAATTTGTATAACAAACACATAAAAATAGTATGTTTTTTTCGTATGATGGAAATTATTGCGACTACTAAAGTATGTGGTGAGCATACCATAACCGTAGGTACAATTAAATATAATAAAAATGCATTTATTCATAATAACACTTCATAGTTAGTGTTTAGATGTTACGACAAAACAAACATACATACACTCTTAAAACACGTGTCATGATGTCATTTCAATAGATGAATTCATCGGTCGAATTTCAATACTGTTATATATACATATGTATCAAAATAAGTAGAAGAATATTCCAGGAATCTAGAGCTCACAAATAAAGTACTTATATTTGAGGGTTCTTGTGTCGGGTTTAAAATGTTACTTTAAGATTTCGTCATTATCTCTTCATTTAAGGTTAATCAATTCTTCATTTTTTATATCCCACTACGTCAAATAACTCCTTTAAACGTATTTCTAACAAAATCCTTTATGATAAAACATGAAGAAGTTTTTTTAACACATATGAATAATACGTGTATTGGTTCCGTGGAAACGAGACTAAAGGCGTAAAGATATAGTATTTGAAATGGTAATGAGCCCGGCATTGTTTTCAAAATTCTAAAGCCGGTTTCTATCAAATGAACACACCAATACATATATATATGTATAAGCATAATGTTCTAACAACCACTACACTTAAATCCGTCTAATGGTTAACTCAAACCTCAAGGCCTCTACACGTCTTACCTCTATCACTAATTGACATTGTAATGGAACTTATTTGTACCAAATATTTAAATTATTCTGAATTTTTTTTGTGGTTAAATGACCGCCTCTCATATATGAGGTCGCGGGTGTGAAACCTGGCAAGTACCAATGAGATATTTCCGAGTCATATGTACTTTCTAAGAGTATTTAGACACCACTGACAGACGGTGAAGAAAAACATCGTCATGAAACCTGGACTTATAATTTCAAATTGTAAGTTTGAAATCACCAACCCGTCTTGAGCAAGTATGGTGATTAATTCTCAAAGCTTTTCCGTGTGAAAAGAGGCATTTGCTCAGCAGTGGGCTCTGATAGGCTGATGATGATGATGATTCTGAATTTTCGTTTTAAATACGTCTAATTAAATCAAAAATTTCCATTTAATAATTGCGATACGTAAAATTATGATTCAAATATATCTTGTATAATGTATGTATGTACAATATATAACATATTAAATAAAAAAGTTGTGTGAAAATATATTACTCTTCAACATAAATATATATATGTACATAAAAATATAATGTCCATAGAATAGTTATATTTGAACCGAGTTCAGGTAACACTCAAAATTGATCTGCCGTTTGAATAGTAAGTTACAAATAGGTTAAATCTGAACCGGGAATCGAAGTCACGTCCCACACGGATTGTAGCTTTGTACGAAACAGACGGACGTACTGTGAATCATAAAACATTATTATAAAGCTGTTTAAACTGATACAAGCTTATACCAGGATGTTAAGACTTAAAATAATGTTAATTAAACCTTTTACACAAACTTTATCCGATATTTTTTTTATTTGTTTTATAATATTTACTTTTCCAATAGGTAATTAATATACTTTAACTTAAATATAATTAAATATTTTCATATAACTCTGGAATTATTTTAATTTATTTCAACTCAAAGTAAAGACGAATATTTTAATGAAACTAATATTATTCGGATTTCTACTGATTATTATCAAATAAAAAAACCAACTGACAGATATTTAAATATCGTCTGCATGTGATCACGGTTACTGAAAAATAACCGAAACGTCGGGAGTATGTAGTCTTTAAAATAATAAAATACACGTAGTATAATCCAAATAAATATTAGTTTCATTTAAACGAAAACTCATGAAAGTCTTAGATTACATTAAACAAATATTTTTCTAAAATACATATATTAGAAGTTTTCATAGCCAAATGCAGTCAAGCAGTTTTAAGTTTTTCATAAAGTTGTGTGAAGATATTAACAAAGTAGTTAACTATGTAGTTATTACAAACACATTTGAATGATTATCGCTAAAGACGCAAATACACACACATACACGCGAACACACACACACACACACACACACACGCTAATAATGTAACACACACATACATTTTAATTACATATTTACAGTTACATACATACATACAATCACAAAGCATCACGTGCTCAGTTATAGAGAAGTAATTAAGGCCCGGCCATATTGTACACAGACATCTGATGGGGTATTTGGTTCTTATGGTACATTCAGTTATTGTTTGCAGATAGGAATCTCGATTTAAATGAAACTAATATTTTTCGGATATACCCGTGCTTTATTTTTGTACAAAAACTACATACTTCAAACGTTTCAGCTACTTTTCAGCAACTGTGATCAGAAAGACGAGATGTGAATGTATATTACATTCACATCTCGTCTTTCTGCAATATTAGTTTCATTTAAATGAATCTTCACAATATTAGTTTCATTTAAATGAATAAAACTTGTTTAAGTTATTAATTTAAATATATACGACATTTATAACAGATACTAGATAGATTTAATTATAATTTCAAGCTTATTTTTCAAGAAGGTCCAAATAGTTTAGTTTTCTTAAGTGGACACAAATTCGAGTTATACTTAGATTATGATAATGAAATTACTAAACCCAAATTATCTTCGTTTTAATAATATTATCTACAAATTACCTCAATTTTTCTCAATGTATAATATGTAATTATGTGTACCTTTCTTGTATCATTATTATTATTTTTTTCTTGCAACCTGATACTTCTTATAAAATATCATCTCTACATTGTGAATTGATGAATACTTCGAACGTAAAGGATACGGATCTTCCTCTTAACCGGCATTTTATTAATATTAATAAAAAAAAGTATTATAATTGTACCCTAAGTACAAGTTTGTATGTTAAACATAGACGAACAATAGTTTCCGTGTTTTAGTTCTTAAATCGTCAGAAGTATATGTGTATATGTAAATAACAATACATATATTTATATACTAACGGTATTGGAATTATGTTCTATAATAACATATAAGCCTTTAAAGTATTGGAATTATTTAATCACGGCGTGTTATAATAACTACATTTTATTCAGTTAAAACTCTACTATCACTGTTACTCAACGATTCTACTAACCCTTGAGCCACTTCATTGATTAATCATAAGTTAAAAATGTATTACGTCCTTTTGGATACAGCTGACACTTCTACAGCCTAAGGACGATGTTAACCAAACATACCCAATAAGAAATACATATAAGGAACTGACAGTAAAATGATAAAACAGCACCGAAATCGGCTGATTTGTTCGAAAGCAGCGTTGTACATAATTAATAAATTGTACATATACAAACATCGACGTCAAAATTATAATTTAATTAATAAAAATAATAAAAAAAAAATAAAAATGAAAACACGAATTTCTTTTGTTATTTCGTGAATTTCTTTCAGCTCACAAATGGATTTAAACATTTAATGCAATTTATTCGAAATTAACAATAATTGTATATACATAATTATATTTGTATGACAGTATTTTAACGTTCTGTGCGGAGTGAAATATTTAAAAAAAATCATTAAATATATACGGATTTAAAAATACACAAAAGATTTCACGTCAAACAAATTATAATCAAATGAATGAACCCTATAGTTAATAAACTGGCGACCCGCCATGTGGGCCTCATACATCACGGGTCAAATATTATGACAGGCGGGGTTACACTAATAATATACGGTTACTAACAATTGATACATACACACAATTATACATATATAGAAATGTCAAAACATTTAATAGTTATTTAAAATTTTATTTAATTATATAAATTATTTTGAATTCATAGAGATGGATAATAATACTTAATAATTTTCATCAAACAAACGTTTATAAGTATAAGTACTATTGCGGCGCGTAGAATCTCTTTTATCTTCGTTAAATACATTAATTAGCAAGCACAGGTAATAATAATATCGTTACGTTCTGATAAATATTTTGCGGCCCACCAAAGTATTTAGTTATTTTTATTGGCACTGGGTCCCATCAAGTTTGGAGACTCCTGCTCTAGGCCGCCATGACTTTTGATTTAAATATTCAATAGAAATCATGCATTTTAATTATACCAATATATATTATATTATGATTTTATATTATTGATTTTTATTAATTATATTTAACTTTTTTTCCGGCCTAATCTTTGTCTACTCTGAAAATATATTTTCTTTCCCCTTTGATTTTCAATATTTAGCATCGTATAATTATCCTTATGACTAGATCTCTGTCGTCACTATCTACGACGCGTCTCCAGTTTTTCATTCATTAATATTCGCTTACGATCAAAATTATCTATAAAAAACAGGTTACGCTTCGTATGTAGTGTAATGAGGCATACTTGTACTAAGGTTACTCTTAATTAAAACATTTTATTATTTATATATATATAGGTATATATATAAAAGAAAGTTGTATTATTTACACTATTTATAACTCCAGAAAGGCTGTTGGGATATGGTTGGAAATTTGTGTAGAGGTAGATTAGAACCAGGATAGGGACATAGGATATATAATTCTGTTCGATAGAAAACATAAAAAAAAAATTGCAAAATATTTCTACTAGAAATGAATCGATGTCCACGATACAAGCCTAACCTAGTGTGGACGTCAACGTTTACTATATATATATTGCATTGTTAAGTGTTTTTACAAATGAATGAATAAATAAAATAATAATAACTTGTTTTACTTGCTTTAATATGGTTATTTATGGCCTTTAAGGCGGAATAGTTTTCGCCCGGTCAGCTATACATAATATGTATTATATATTATTAATTAATTACGATATTAACACGGACGAAGTCGGTCAAAACCTAGTATATATATTATAAGGTGTTGTATATGTATGGAGTATGTACAGGGTGACTGGTGAATTACTATCAATATTTAAGGAGCATACTCGGTACATGATTCTCATTCGAATTATGTAAAAAAATAGGTACTTAATTTTTGACCAAATTTTCGTATAAATAAATAAAATGTGTACACGTTCCAAGTGTTCCAAGTGTGGACGCGTGCGGCGGCGTGCTGATACAACAACACGCCGCCGCGCGCGAGTGTGTGTGTGTGTATACCTAATCTGTAGGGTGTTCATACGATGCGTAATTAATTACATAACTTTTGGTTAACTTTACTGAGAAGTTTATTAATATTTATGTTATATTAATTTTTATTTTGTCATATATGATCTTCATATATCACGTCCTCAAATATCGATAGTAATTCACCAGTCACTCTGTATAGTAATCTTATTTATCATTATGAAACCCTATGTAAATCATTCTCGTATTTTTCCCCGGTTCATCGGCCGGACGTCGCTCATCAGTCAGTGCGTCGGATCACATTTCGCGTTAAAAAAATGACAAACAAACAAACAAACCTCTTATTCATGATTGTCGTTTACTTGATATAGTGCGAGATAATGACGTGACACGTGACAAACAATATACGTAATATAATATATATTATACAGAAGATATCTAAAATTATAAAGATATAGATAGGGGCGTCGTAAACCTACACCTGGGTCGCAAGTCCCAATCACTGTTGAAGCTCCTCTCCCTACAACGATGGACCCGGCACCCGCACGGTGAATACATAGAGTTATGAGAGGTTTCGTCTCTCTAAATATACTTAATTCCAATCAACGAAATAGTATAATATGTAATGTAATTGAAATATCACTCTGAGATTCATTTATGAATGAGATCTAAGACTATCGCGAATTTTACTAATTAAAATGAAACTACATACTATTTTTTCGGATATAGGTACTACGCGTGTTTTATTTTTGTACAAAAACTACATACTCCCGTCGTTTCAGTTATTTTTCAGTAACCGTGATCACATGCAGATGAAATGTGAATACCTAGTGTATCAAAAAAAATTGTTTAATTTAAATTCATTTATGAACTTTTATTATTTGGTTAAATTCCATATATTTGGTAAATTGCATCACAGTAATGGACTAATGTTAGTATGTGTAAGTTTCAGATGTTTAATCTTTTTTAAGTTTTCATTAATATCCTATACTTTTCATTGGTAACATGTATGAACAACCAGTTTCTACACCATTTCGATCATGATATTAATAAAATATGACCTATTTGTATAGAATTTAAAAAAAACTCTGATTCTTGTCATTTATTTATTTATTTATTAAGATCCTTCAGGAGTAAATACATCGACACAATATTAGTAACAATAACAACATATAGCTTAAAACTAAATGCATTACCTATAAACGATAAAAATATGTACATTTACAAATTTCATAAATACATACTTGTATTCTATAGGTACACGTACAAATAGAGTCATAATATCAAAGCTACTGAATTAATTATGTAATGAAACTTATCCTATGTAATATTTAATATCATACATTACAGTAATCATATCATAAGGCGCCGCTCACACTGGACACTCGAGTCTTATTCACAGCCAGACTTCCACTCAACGTACAAACGTACATGTGTTTGTTGCTTACATTAATTGTGGATTCAGTCATCCAATGAGTGCTAGTGATTCATCAATCGTTACAGGATACGACAGATTGGTTCACTCGAAATATTTTTCATGAAATATTTGAAATGTATTAGCTTAATTAGAGAAATAATCCCTTTCTGTGTCGTTGTTTAAACTGACACCTCACGCGAAATTACTCTTTATTGTACTTATATATAAGTTCGATTATCCTCTGTTAATATTTTTTTTTGTAAACTAAAACAGTTGCATTACCATACTAAAGCCATAACAAAGTAAGACATATACATCTCAAAAGAAAGCGTGAAACATTAAGCTAAAGTGAACGGAATTCAAGTAAGCGTTTAACATAATTAGCTTTCATACATTCACTTACAGAACACAACCAATAGAATACATTAGATTATATAAACATACAGATATGATCATCAATTATGCTAAAAATGAAAATTTAAAAGAGAAAATAATGATGCAAAAATGATTTAAATGAGGATTGTACTCGCGACCTCCGGAATGTTTCGTTCTAGTTGCTGTAACAATTGAGCTATCGTGTATTCAGTAATTTTATTAGATTAACATTGATAATCATGTGCTAGAACTAGATAATTAATAACGTATATCCATAGATACGGATCCTGTTTTTATATTACCTAGATTGAAAGACTGTCTGTCTATATGGTGGGTGGGAATTAAATCTTAGATCGTAGCACTATCTAAGTAAAAGAATGTTGAAATGAAACTAATATTTTTCGGATAACTACGCATTACTTTAAAAACTACACACTCCTGACGTTTCGATTACTTTGCAGCAACAGATGTGATTTCACATCTCGTCTGCCCATGATCACGTTTGCTGCAAACTGCAAAGTAACCGAGACGTCGGGAGTATGAAGTTTATAATCAAAAATAAAAATCGCGTATTAATCCGTAAAATATAAGTTTCATTTAAATTAATACTCGCGAAAGTCTCACATATCATTAAAAGAAAATTTACCTGCTTTTCTTAAAGATATACAAACATTAGTTTCATTTTCTCTGAGAAAACATTTTAATTAACTGCCTAGCCTGAGTCTGTTAGGTTAAGAGTTGCTTTATATGAGTTGTATGATAAGTTTTGATCTCTTTCCAGGTAACTTCATAACGACAGTGGCCCTCATGATGCATCCCAAGCTTCGTGGACACGTGACCACTATGTTCGTCCTCTCTCTGTGTGTGTCTGATCTCCTGTTCTGCAGCATCAACTTACCTCTCACTGCCAGCCGGTTAGTAGAACATTATATGAACGATATACATACATATGTACTTATAACTAAAATACTTGAACAACAAATTAATTAGTGACCTAGTATTGAATTGAACTACAGTGGACCCAAGGTATTCCGACAAACATTTTGCAGGGCAGCGTTTAACTATCGAATTCGTCGGATAGAGTACTGCCTAAGACGGATATAGTCCGGATTTATTTACAAAAGAGTACCTACTACCTTGTAATCCGACAAATTACAGATTCAATGATAAGATTATTTATATAATATATATACATACATATTTGCTTATATCATATATGTACTCTGAAGTACAAATTCAAATTACAACTAAGCAATCAGAATCAAAACAATAACCCTACGCGTCTAGCACAATATGTAGTGATGGTGCATACAAGTTGTAACTTGTTCAATCATGCATTAGCGAATACAAAATATGTATTCAATAATAAATAATAGATCATGTCGGATTACAGGGGGTGCCGGATTAGACAGGTGCCGGATTACCGGGGGTCCACTGTAATTACCATTGAAAATTTTATTGATAACTCTAAACTAACTTTACAATGAAACGATAGATTATTCCGTGTAATATTGTGGTATTATTAATATATAATTAAGTTAATATAATGAATACATCAGGTATATAAAACAGCAGTGGGTGTTGGGTCCGCGGCTGTGTCAAATGTTCGCCTTCGTGTTCTATGGGAACGAGGCCGTGTCGCTGCTGTCCATGGTGGCCATCACGATTAACAGGTAGCGAAAACACACACACACACACACACACACACACACACACACACACACACACACACACACAGAGACATATGCGCTTTGTACTGTTTGGACAAATGAATTGACTTCGTAGAATCAAAGACATTAAAATGTATGAAAGATACTGTAATTTAAATTTCATCTGAAGATTTCATTAATATATGTTACATTCATTGAATTTATATTTATAACCAACTCAAGTCTCATTTAATATAAAACTATACATAGGATTTTGTTTCGTTACTGCGTATCAAATGTTCTCATACAAACACATGTATTTTGTTCTTAATATACAGAAAAATATAAATAAATCTCGTCTAAAACGTTCTCTTAAAGTCGTTCATGCCATTAGTCTGTATGAAAGAAAACAGTACATCGATACTGAACGTAAATTACAGCCAAAGATATTATAGTACTGGAACGAACAAAGGATCCGTACGAAGTGATGCTTCAATATAAAATGACTCAAAGAATGTTCCCTTCCGTTGCAACCAGGAAGATATAAAAAAAGATAAAAGTGCTATCAAAGTTTACTAGGGCTGGCAAACATAAAAACTCAAATAGATTGAGACATGTTAATAAAATTAAGCCTATCCGACTAACAGTTCAGTGAATAAATATCTTTCGACAACCCTGAACCCAAGAACATTAGTGTGTATCGTAAAATAAAAATAATTGTTGGGAACACTCAGTTTAAGTATTTCCGTGTTTAATTTATTGCACATCGTGTTTACTTACTAACTGAACGTGTTCCAGTTCACATGATATTATTATAAAAATATATACATATATATTATACGATGTATAAAAAAAGATTACACTAAAAATATTGACCATAAATGCTTCTTTGTAAACCGACTGCGTCAGATATTTGTGTTACCCCAATGATATTTATGAACAAACGATTTAAAATAATAGAAGGAAGGCCATAAAGAGAGTCACAAAAAATATATTTACGACACCGTTTTTTGTCCTTTTTTTAGGGAAGTTAAGTTATGGGACAAAAAATCAATGGGACAAGTCACACATATAATCACACACACACACTCATATACAGTCAACCCACCATGAAAATTCCGTCATCTATACAATTTAATTCAATTTAAATGCACCATTGTGAAGAAAGTGTATTTGACTACAATTCTTATTGTCATTCCACTTCCTAACCAGCCTTCTTAAATTTTATGACTATCATATAGAAAAAAAAACTTTTATAAAGCTATTAAAAATATATTTAAATATGTCTCCTGACTAGAAGAGTGATTTAAATATTTTCTATCTTCTGAAAACAATTAATGAATCTAAAGTAATTGGTTCAATATTCGATTAGATTTATAAATACTACAATTGATTTCTAAAATAATAACAATGGCGCTGTTAATCACAGCTTTCCAAACGAGAAAAATAATAAAAGTTTCACTATTGTTAACCATTTTAACTTAAACCATTTATTTAATTAGACGCGATGTTAAAAAAAGTAATAGATACTTTCTATTTTACATATTTCCACATTTATCCCGTTTTTGACATAGATATACCTAGTAATTAAATAATGTTATTTGTATTTGTATTAAAAACCAACTATTAACTGATCGTGCGTATCAGCTTACTGTTAGTTCGTTAGTATGAATTATGAGCTATGATTTTATCTAACGAGGAATATCTAACAAAAAACAACGACTTCTGTTATCAACGCCACGCTTGAATGAAAGTCCATATAAAACCTCATTTCAAGTTAGATCATTATATATTCGATCTACATCCGAATCTGGATAGTTTATAAAAAAAAACATGTCAAAATGACATATCATATATGACAGCCGAAACACTCAATTTGAAATTTACATTTTTTTTTTTTGTAAATATTTTTACGGCTCTGGATACTGACAAATAAAATGAATGTTACCATATAATAAATATATTGAGTGAATATAAATAGGTTTTATATTTTTTACCACGCATAATGGTACCGTCGATCTCCCATCATAAAAATAGTCCATTCATTATGAGGGTCAGTAGCCTGAGTACAAGGAGACGTTGTGTTCACCCCTCGACTTTCATCTCACCGACCAAGGACGAGCTCACTGCAAATGGTACCACGAGATATTAAAACATCGCACCATTTAATATTGAAATTCAATATCGAAAGTCGTATGATTCATCAACAATGCTATTATTATAAATTCAATATTAAATAAGTCCTTAATAATATGAAATGTTTTTGGTATGTACATATTAAAGTATAAAACTTAGTTAGAAAAAGTGGAAATGAAAATTATAAAGTTACTAAAAATACTGGCTTGAAATGATTGAGTAATGTGATTGTTTCAAGAAAATCTTAACGAATAGTATCCCTACTAATATTATAATTGCGAAAGTAACTCTGTCTGTCTGTTAGGCTTTCACGCCTAAACCACTGAACTGATTTTAATGAAATTTGGTACAGAGATAGAATTGACCTCGAGAAAGAACATAGGATAGTTTTCATCCCAGACTTTTGAAAGGTTCTCTTGGAGACGCGATATAACCGAACTCCACGCGGGCGAAGCTGCGGGCAGAAAGCTAGTATTAAATATATACAAAATTTAATCTTAAATTATCTGAAATTAAAAATCTTTATTTTATAATTATTACCTTAAATGAAATATGAATATTATAAAGATAATTAAAATGTAACTTAGTTATCGATATGAACAGTCGAGCCCCAAAACAAACACAACTAATCTTATCTGAAAGCAAACAGTATATTCTCACGAGGATAAGTGATTTTTAAATGAAATAACCGACGCGTTGATTTATATAATACTTGTATGATACCTTGACTGATGTTGAAAACTTATAATACAATATATAGGAGCTAAATGGATTTAAAATGATATATTATTTATATAACAATACCTCTATAGTTAAGAGTATAATAATTACTATCTAACACTGAATTATTTTTATTAAATCTATAAATAAGTCAGTATATAATATTATGTATAAATATGTTACTAGATTTTTCTATTACATTATACTAAGCATAAAACAAAATTCTTACTAAACCATTTCAAAAACCATAACTAAGTTGACGAAACATCCAACGAAGCATCTCTAATTAAACAATATATGTATTCTGGAACAAAGATACTATTTATTGAATAAAATGTTTTTTTAACATAATAGTACTATTTATTGAATAAAATGTTTTTTTAACATATTTTTAACTTAATCATTTTACCCCCTTCCTATGACGCTGTCAAAGCCATTATTGCTAACAGCTACAGTCAAGACGAAACTAAAAGAAAAATTACGAAATAATTTCATAGTACATATATATTCGTATTTATTTCAGGTACACTCTGATAGCGTACTACGACATGTATTCCCAGATCTATACGACGACGAAGATCTGGGTCCAACTGCTCATGATATGGCTGGTTTCCTTCGGTCTTATGGTGAGTTACTGACAAACAAATAAAAATAAGACCAACTGACAGACATTCAAATCTCGTATGTCCGTGATCAAAGTTTCTGTAAAGTAGCCAAAACGTCGGGAGTATGTAGTCTTTTATCAAAATAAAATAACGTAGTACATCCGAAAAATATTAGTTTCATTTAAATAAATACCCGCGGAAATCTTAGATCTCAAAAAAAAAGGTTTTAACTGTGCCAATCTGTTGATATTTTTATATAATAATTTTGCTTAAGAATTTATAATAATTCTTTATCATTAAATGTTGTCGTAATCTCCCAAATATACACCATAGATAATGATAGAGGAAGTTACACAGTGAAGCTTTGACGCGGTAATTGTAACGAATTAAGGAACATCCGCGCACTAAAACACACAATGGAATTAGCTTTAATGACGTTTTCATTTATATTAAGTCCAAATACTTTATGACGACACATAAAATAGTTATTAAATTAATTGATCGACATATGTTAATAGGAAAATACAATTATTACTATAATACATAAATATAGCATTGAGATGATAATTTTTCCTAAATTATTCATTAAAAATATATTCATGCAATAATAAATTCTATCAAAATTTTATGTATTGTTAGATGATCTTATGATATTAAAATACATTTATTAAAACTAAATACACAATATTTTGCAGTGCAGAGTAAACTTAATCTTGAGTCGCTGCGCGTCAGCCGTCGAAGGCGGACGTGTCGTTCGATCGCGTCGCGTCCGTGACTAATGTTCGTAACATTCAAGGTTATCTGTCGTGTCGTGTTTTAAAAACGCTCTGTGTTTGTGTTATATGCCCAAGGTCAACTGACTTTAGACTTTGATGTCTGTGACGGGCGGAGTTGATGTGGTGACTGAGATGGACAGTGATGGGGCTTCACCCGCAAAGATTGTGGGTGGCTCCATGTTGGACAAAGGCTATGGAATAAAGGATTACCGAGTACGTGTGCCGAGGTTGTCGGATTCGGAAATGTCTGACTGTAGCGTGCGGACAGCGGAGTCACTTTCGGACAGTCGGCTGTGGAGGAAAAGGTCCGCCGGGAGTGCGCTCAACTCTCCCGAGACGGCGGAAGAGACGGCCACTGAGGCGAGCGTCGCTCCAATCAAAGGAGCGGCGCACAAATCAAAAAGAGGGCGGGGAAGGCCTCCTTCTACTGGCCAATACGTTGGCTTACACCGTGCCAAAGTAGAGCTGGCCAGGGCCCAAGAGAAAGAGGCGAGACTCCAAGCAGTGGCCTGCTCCACGCGAGGAAGCGGAAAGCGGGATGAGGAGATCAAGCTCTTGCGAGAAGAGAACGCTGAGCTACGCAAGCGTCTGGAGGAGATGGACGCAACGATTGCCCAACTTGTTCAAAGCGTTAAAGCTTCTACTCAGGAGTTCGATGAAGACAGAGTTGTCCGTAAGGTTGTGGAAGCATTGGGCCGTGCGAATGTGCCAGAGCTCCGGCTCAGGCCTCCGCTAGCCAGTGAAGGAAGAAGGACGGCGGTGACGGCCACAACCTCGACGGTTCCTGGACCTCTGGCTCCAGCACTGCCAGCTGTAGCGGGGGCAAAGGGCCATTCAAAGAAGGGTCGCAAGAAGGTATCTATGGCCGCAACCGAGGCTGCGCTGGGGTCATCGCTCAAGCCCGTAGACGCGTCTCCGTCAATAGGAGCCCCGGAGAAGAACAAAGTTCCGTCTTGGAGCCAGGTGGTTAGAAAGAAGATCGCCCCAAAACCAAATACGGCGCCACCACCCCCCAAGAAGAAGACGGTGAAGATCAGACCGCCGAAGACTGCGGCGGTCGCAATCACCATCCTCCCGGAAGCAGGAGAAAACGCCTCCTATGAGGCGGTGCTGAGGGAGGCGCGCCAACGCGTAGATGTCCAGGCGCTGGGCCTTGGGCCCTTAAAAATGGAGGAAAGCGCAGACCGGGGCTCGGATATTTGAGATTGGTGGGGAGGACTCTGCTGCGAAGGCAGACCTCTTCGCTGAAAAGCTCAGGGAGGTAGTGAATCCCGAGGCAGTGAAGATCCACCGCCCTGTGATGCGCACCTCAATCCGTGTCGCTGGCCTGGACGAGTCCGTTACTCAGGCTGAGGTAGTGGCAACGGTTGCTCAGGTGGGCGGCTGCCCCGCCGAGCTTATCGCTGCAGGTTCCCTCTCAGCGTCGGGCGCTATCCTGCTGGGAGTCCCAGCGGCAGCCGCCAAAAAAGTGGTTGACGCGGGCCGGATCTTCGTCGGATGGAGTTCCGCTCGCATCTCAGCAATGGCACCGGTGGCTCGGAAATGTTTCCGGTGCCTGGCAACCGGACATTTAGCGGCCATGTGCAAGGTCGCTCAGGGAGTTCCCCGGGGCCACTGCTATCGCTGCGGTCAGTCGGGTCATTTCGCACGGGATTGCAAAAACGATCCAAACTGTGCGGCGTGTATCGCGCTAGAAAAACCAGCCACACACGTGGCCGGAGGCGAAGGGTGCTGCCTAAAAGCCCAGTCAGCGAAAAAGGGGAGTGGGGGGGCAAGGCTCCCTAAGCCCTCCAACAGAGGAGACATGGATACGTCCTAATCCATGGATATAGAAATGCTTCAAGCGAACGTAAACCACTGCGCCAGGGCCCAGGATCTCTTTGTCCAGACCATGGCGGAGTGGCAAACACAGATCGCAGTGGTCGCTGAGCCATACGTCGTGCCGCCCCGGGACGACTGGGTTGGGAATACGGAGGGTCTAGTGGCCATCGTCGCCTCGCGGGTCAACGGAGCCCCTCCTCTGATATTTACAGCCAGGGGCCGAGGTTACGTAATGGTTAGCGTGGGTGGCACTGCAGTAGTGGGGGTGTATTGCTCCCCTAACGAGGGCTTTACTGCTTTTCAGCAAGTCCTCGTTGAGGTGGGAGCTCTAGTCAACAGAGTGCACCCTTGCCCCGTGCTAGTCGCCGGGGATTTCAACGCCAAATCTCGAGCGTGGGGATCTGCGGTGACGAACGCGCGGGGAAATTTACTGGAGGAGTGGGCTATAAGCCTCGGTTTGGAGGTCCTCAACAGGGGAAGCGAGTTGACGTGTGTTCGTCACAATGGGGGGTCGGTGGTTGACGTCACATTCGCCTCTGCCCCCCTGGCGCGCCGTATTGCAGATTGGGCAGTGGTGGTTGACGCGGAAACCCTGTCGGATCACCGCTATATCCGTTTCAGGGTGGCCACGTCTTCTACGTCACAAGTCGGAGCTTCCCCTACTGGAGATGGAAGAAAATGGGTGCTGGGAAAACTGGACATTTCCTTGGCCAAAGAAGTGGCCATCGTGGAAGAGTGGTCCAGGGGGTTATCGTCCGACAACCTGGATCACGAAGTTGACGTGTTCTGCGGTGCGCTGGTCCGTATATGCGAAGCCTCGATGCCGAAAGCGCGTCCCGTCACCCCACGGCACCGGGTGTACTGGTGGCGAGACGAACTCCGCGATTTGCGTCGAGCGTGTGTCACCGCCCGCCGTCGCCATGCCCGCGCCAGGCGTAGGAGTGTACGGGACGTTCAGAGAGAGGACGTCCTATACGAGGAGTACCGGGCTGCACGCAAGGCTCTGCAGATGGGGATCAGCGCTGCCAAGGAGGCGGCCTGGAACGAGTGGCTAGAGTCACTGGATCGGGATCCGTGGGGGCGGCCGTATAAGGTCATCAGGGCCAAATCCAGGCCTTGGACCCAGCCGATCACGACCACTCTTCAGCCACAGTTCGTGGAGGAGGTGGTGGAGGCGTTGTTTCCTCGAAGGGAGCCTTGGACGCCTCCAGCTATGGCTGATAACTCGCCAAACGAGTCCAGTAGTCCGGCGGTGTCCGAGGAGGAACTGTGTCGTGCGCGTGCAAAGCTGCGGGGCAAGAGGACCACCCCGGGCTTGGACGGAGTTCCCGGTCGGGTGGTGAACATAGCGTCCGAGGCAATGGAGGCATGGATGCGGGAGGTGTTCTCTATGTGCCTGGACCGAGGCCGGTTTCCGGCTTGTTGGAAGGTGGGGAAACTGGTCCTACTACGGAAACCAGGCCGGGACGAGGGCCTGCCGTCGGCATATCGGCCGATTGTGCTCCTGGACGAGGCGGGTAAGCTCTTTGAGCGAGTGCTCGCGGCTCGTCTCGTCCAGTCGATGAGCAGAAGTCTGCACGAGACCCAGTTCGGCTTCAGAGAGGGCCGGTCGACGGTGGACGCAATCCTGCGTGTGAGGTCGCTCGCTGAGGAGGCTGTGTCTCAGGGTGGGGTGTTGCTAGCGGTATCGCTAGACATCTCCAACGCCTTCAACACCCTTCCTTGGGAGACAATACTTGCAGGCCTGAGGTGGCACGGGGTGCCCGATTACCTGCAGGTAATGGTGGCGGACTATTTTGTGGGCCGCAAAATAGTATACCCCACGCAGGGGGGCCGTTGGGTCTATAAGACGATGTCGTGTGGTGTTCCACAGGGGTCTGTCCTAGGCCCCCTCTTGTGGAACATCGGCTACGACTGGGTGTTACGGGGAGCTAATGTTCCCGGTGTCTGCGTGACTTGTTACGCAGACGACACCCTGGTCACGGCTTACGGTTCCTCCTACCGAGAGGCGTCAATCGTCGCAACAGCGGGTGTGGCTCTAGTCGTACGACGGATTCGTGCTCTGGGATTGGAGGTGGCTCTCGACAAGTGCGAGGCCATCTCCTTCCACGGTCCGCGGAGGGGACCGCCGAGGGGAGCGAGTATTGTGGTCGGAGGAACGGTTATCGCTGTTCAGCCCTGGTTGAAGTACCTAGGGCTGGTCCTCGACAGTCGATGGACGTTCGGCGAGCATTTCCGGCGACTGGAACCCAAATTAGTCGCGGCGGCTGGCGCGTTGGGGCGTCTGCTTCCGAACGTCGGTGGTCCCAGTGTGGCATGTCGTAGACTCTACACTGGGGTCGTTAGATCAATGGCACTGTACGGTGCGCCTGTATGGGCCCGGTCTCTCGGCCCACGAACGACAGCCTACCTCCGCCGTCCGCAGCGTATCTTGGCGCGACGGGTGGCACGGGCGTACCGCACAGTATCTTTTGAGGGGGCCTGCGTGCTGGCCAGCACGCCACCGTGGTACCTGGAGGCCGATGCGTTGTCGGCTGTCTATCACCGGCGCGCGGAGGCTCGCAGCCGTGACGGAGGAGTTGCGTCCGGGACGGTCGCCGAATGGAGAAGGGATGCGGCGGCCAACGTCCTGCGTAGATGGGGTGAGCGACTGGCTTCTCCGACGGCCAGTTATGAACTGGCCACCGCTGTCAGGCCTGTTCTTTGCGAGTGGGTGGGTCGCACGTTTGGCCCACTGACCTACCGCCTGTCACAGCTGCTGTCGGGACACGGATGTTTCGGCAGGTATCTGTGGCGGGTGGTGGGCAGGGAAGAAAGCCCCGCCTGCCATCACTGCGGGGGTGGCGTGGAGGACTCGGCGCAGCATACTCGCGAGTCATGCCCAGCGTGGGACAGTCTTCGCGCTGCTTTGACTACGGTCATAGGGAGGGACCTCTCGTTGCCGGCTATAATCTCGGCTATGGTCGGCAGCGAGAAGGCATGGGAGGCGGTGGCCGCTTTCGCCGAAGCGGTCATCAGCGCGAAGGAGGCAGCGGAGCGGGCCAGGGAGAGCAACCTGGAGGCCCCTGCCCTCCGTCGTCGGCGAATTGGTCGCCGGCGCCGAGCCTATCTGGCCTCTTTACAGCCATAGGTTAAGCGCCGGGCGACGTGATCCTGGGTGGCAGACGGGGACTTCTGTCGCCCGCTGGCAGGATCAGTGCGGTGCTAGCCCCTCTTGTTCCGGGGGCGGCTCGCGGTGGTGGTTTGTGGGGGGATTTGTCCCCCTTAGTTCGAGGTCCGGAGTGGACAAGCGCCGGCAGGGTCGCGAGGCAAGCTTTTGGTATACCGTGGCCCTGCCTAGGTGGCGTGGATGAGGAACACCCAGGGGTTTTAGTGGGTCGAAACCCCACATAACCCGGTCAAGTCCCCGCTCGGCCGGGTATCTGTGAACAGATTTCCCCTGGGAAAACAAAAAAAAAAAAAAAAAAAAAAAAAAACTTAATCTTATATTTTCATAGTTCTGCTTCATTTTGATTTTCGAGACGTCACATATTATACAATTTCAAAGTGTTCTGCTCCCTTCTATTAAACTTCTTTAAACCCATACACACGTACACAGTTACTCATAATCATTCATCGAGACTTTAAACTCACTCTAATCATTTTATATGCGTCCTATTAGTTCAACAACATTTCCGTCGTTAATATCTGACTTGACAATTACAAACAATTGTCATCATGACTAGTGTCATTATGTAAGCGACGCTGTCAGTAGTGAGGTGACGTCATCAGTTAAGTTTATGATCCATATGAATTAGACGCGGAACGAAACGAACACTCGAAACGAAGTCGATGAACTATAACCGATTATAAATGTATGGGCACATGTGATGAGTAGGGTTTTAGATTTGATTGATAAATTTTATATACTGAATTACTTAATTACTATACAAAATTAATACATCAAAGTTGCAGTGAAAGATACTTGACTTGACTATGAATTAAAATATAAGTTAAGCATTACTATTAATTTAATTTATATTAATGAGATATAAGATTTTCGCGAGTTTTATTTATTTTATTGAAACTAATATTTTTCGAATATACTACGCGACTTTATTTTTGTTAATCACATCAATACACATTTTGTCCACCCATGATCACGAAAAATAGCCAAAACGTTGGGAGTATGTAGTTTTACACGACGAGACGAAACCTCTCAGCGTTCCATGGATTCACCGTGCGGGTCCATCGTTGTAGTGAGAGGAGCTTCAACAGTGCCTGGGACTTGCAACCCAGGTGTAGGTTTAAACATTAAAGGGGCCTCTATCTAATGCGCGTTAAACGCTCACCTCCACTGTCCAAGACCCTTTTTCTACCTAACCAAATTTGAAAAGAAGCTAGTAGCTATAAAGTCACGTGGTGTATCCTAAAATAATTAGCTTCTTCTGTTAATCAGGTGCCCCCATTACTTGGTATCTGGGGTCAGTTGGGTTTAGACCCCAATACATTCTCGTGCACGATCCTCCCCAAGGACGAGCGGAGCCCCAAGAAGTACCTGTTCGTGTTCGGGTTCGCCCTCCCTTGTGTGGTGATCATCGTGTCTTACAGCTGCATCTACTGGCGGGTCAGAGAGAGCAAGAGAAAGCTCGAGGGACGCAGGTGTGTATGTGGGTGAGGCTTCATCTGTGTTGTCTATGATCACTGTTGTAGAACTACCCACATTTGTCCGTAGCAACGCTTTTTAATTCCTATTTCGTAAAGACCATATATAGATTTGCTAATTGATAAGTCGTATTAAATTTCAGAATTAAAACTCTAAAATATACTTAATTTAGTTAAAATATCAGTTTAATTTTTAAAGTTATTCACTATAAAGCACATATATAGATTTCATAATTGATTAGTCGTATTAAATTTTGTCACGAAAATCCTGAATTAATAAGTTAAAATTAGTAATAAAGTTTTAAACTTTAAAGTTTTTTTACAAACATATAAAATCTATGGACAAATAATTAAAATCACAGCACTGTTTGTATCTTAATTGTTCAAACATTCTTCAGTTGTATATATATTTTCTGTTCCAGCAAGCTAAGCGGACAGACAGCCAGAGAGAAGGAGGAGGACTCTCGTTTAACGACGCTCATGTTAACTATATTCCTGTGTTTCCTCGCGTGTTTCCTTCCACTCATGATAATGAACGTGTCCGATGACGGGATTCGTTATCCCTGGCTGCATATAATCGCCTCCATCCTCGCTTGGGCGTCCAGCGTCATCAATCCATTAATATACGCAGCTACCAATAGACAATATAGAGCAGCGTACGGAAATCTGCTCAGATTCTGTAAGAACAATCCCGTAGCTCGCAGAACAACCTGGGGCAGCCGCACCGTCGGACATTCCTCTAACTCACCACACTACGTCGATAAAAGAACTACGATTAAAGATAAACCAACGAAATTATAAACTGACTGAGAAGATTGGGACCACACGTACGGATGTAACTTTATAATATAGATAATATTTAAAGCAAGATATGTGTAAATATACGTTGTATATAATATAATAAGTACTTATACGATACCAAAGTAATTTATTTAAATGGTAACACAGATTGTAATATTCACAGTAATATTGTGTAGAGCAGGCTGAGTAGAATGAATACGATATTGTCCGCTTTTGTTCTACAAGAAATATATTCAGAGCATTTTTCGTAAATTACAATAAAACTAATTTATTTTTACACTAATTCCTAAAGTAATAAATAGAACCAATTTGAACCAATGAGAAGTGATTAATTTTGTAAACATAATGACTAATTTTTGCTCGTAGAAGATTACATGATATACATTGATTGAAAATTACGATATTTTTGATTTAATTCCAAGATTTATAGAAAATTATTTACAACTGATTGACAATTATAGCCATTAAGACACAAGAGTTCTCAAGAAAACATTCCGTTCAGAAACACGTTATGTAATTGACGTGAACATTACAGAGTTGCCTCAAAACTAATATTATTCCCAAGACTGATTCTAGAAAGTCAATTAGAATATAATTAAACGCAGTTCTGATAATATTTAATATTAATAATGTTTGTTTTGTAATTCATACTAGAGCTTAAATTTAATTTAGTTTTGATTTTTGTAATTTGTAATACTTATTTAGAATAAAAAATACCAAAGGATAAATAAACATATTTATGTATAAAATGGTGGTATTTTTACTTTCAATACTTTATTTTAATTGTTCATTTTGTGAATATTATTAAATAATATAAAAACAATATTTGAAATATAATATTTGAAATTTATTTCCACATCTGTAGAGAACAATATATATTTTGTAAGACATATTTAAAAGCTTTTAAACCTCGTGACCGTTTAATAAGTATGGGAATAACATTTATTTATATTATTTACTGTTGACTAATATTTCTATATTGTCTTTTTTTACAAATATAAATCACCATGGGAGACAAGAATAATAACCTTCTCCCTGAAGATACTTAACTAAAAAAGTAAATTAAAGTTCCAAATATTTACATTCTAGTTATTCTTAGGACAGAAATCAGGATAAATAAAAATACTTCTAATCGATACAATGTATATTTAAAAAATATAACTGGCTTTTCGTTCCAAAACCACTTTGTATTTTTGGACTTTGGTTGTGTCTGGCACGATCTTCAACAGAACTTATCAACCGATTTATTAGTCGAACTGAGACGAAATGTATTAATACAAGGAGAACTTTAAAAAAAAATATGAATCTGAAAGATTTAATTTTGTTTAACTTAATACCTTTAAGACACTTTCCTACGGTGCCGTTTATTACAATGGGTAATGTCCCAAGGTCTTCTTTCCTCTCTTATCATTGTAAAAATTATTTCCATCACACTCTTCTATGCAAACAACGTTGTCGACCACATAATCAGCGTGGATTTCATTGTAAGACTTCTTTATATTGCAAAATGTTTTCAACATACTCGACTTTGATGAGGTTTTTTAAAATAAAGAGAGGGAATTAAAAACCTGTCTTTGTAATACTAGTCATTACTATTTACATATTAAAAAGTATTATCTTTTTAAATATTGTCTATACTTATCAACAAAGTATGGATCTGGCAACATTTTTTGACAGTGACTGCGTAATCATTGACAGATTTGTGATCTAATTTGTCTTTGGTTACTTATAGTTGTCAGTCGAGAGGTCCGCGATTTATAGAAAAATTTAGCTACAAATATGGCTAAACGTATAAGCCAGAGCTCTATCAACTGGGCCGCCCTAGCCGAGAGGGTCCCCGCAGAACAAAAGTCCAACTTAGCTGCTTTTAAAGTTAAGTCTGATGGCTACCTCCGCAGGTTAGTTTTGACGTTCATGTTACTGTTACATAATTTTATCATTGATTTTTTATTTCTTGAATGATTATACCGGTTTACCTCATTTTATTCATTAATAACCCATCAATAAAGATATTTCTAAGCTTAAGGAGTTGAAGAAAAAGAAAGAATTTATAAATGGGCCACAAATAAATTCTCTTCGTTTATTATAAATGAAATAACAATATACAACTTTAATATGTATATTCAACGTTTTGTAGGGTATTGGCTAGCCCTCCAGAGCCACCAAAGATCAACTGGGCAGCTTACAAGCAGGTTGTTCCCATTCCCGGCATGGTGGACAACTTTCAAAAACAGTATGAAGCCCTCAAGGTCCCATATCCCACGGACACCATGAGTGCTAAGGTTGACGCTCAGTGGGGAGAAATTAAGAAGGCCATCGAAGCATTTGTACAGGAATCAAACAAAAACATTGCTAAGTATGAATTTCATTATATAATTGCATATATATTGTGCTTACTTACATTTGAAGATCTATCTATTTTCTCTTAGTAATACTTCTCTTGTATATTATACTCTGACTGTATTTAAATATGAAAAAGCTTGTTAAAACTAAACCACATCTAGAAGTTGGTGATTTAAAATATACTTGATATAAAATATTTTATGGTAGAATAAAATGAAAAAATTGCTTTCATTCCTTAATTGAAAAGAAACTGTTTCATTGACATTTGGGTATAGTTTATGTGCATTTAATCTAGTATTAATTAGAAATATATCACTTTTACTGTCACATTACTTCAAAATATTTTATTTTTTGACAAAGTATTTCTCAATTTAAATAAATGTATCAAAATGCAGTTAATTTAAAAAAACAGTTATTTCAGTGATCTTAATTATATTTACTGAGACAAGACATTCACGGCTTCCACTGTATATTGTCACATAATAATGCCATACCATATATGTATAAATACATTGCAATTATGCTTAATAATATTTTAAAAATTCTCAGATACCAACAGCAAATGGATGAGCTCAATGCCCTGTTGCCATACAACCAGATGACTCTAGAAGACTTCAAGGATGCCCACCCTGAACTGGCACTCGACCCCATCAACAAGCCGACCTTCTGGCCACACACACCCGAGGAACAACCCGACTATGTCGACCCCGAGAAACCAGCGCAGAGCGGCCACTGAACAAATCATGGCGATACATTCAATACAAATACATAGATTTTTGTTTGTGAAACACTCAGTGGTTTAATCTGTATTTATAATGTAGGAATAAATAACTGTTTACAAACAAGGGATATTTTATTTATATTATGTTATTCCCCTTAAAGTTTTTATATTATCTGCTAACACAATAAGGTAAAAGGCATGAAACCTATTCACATAGTTAATAAATAATAAGAATTGTTTGAAGTTGCAGGTCAAATGATTATTTAATGTTATTATAAACTCTAAATTGTCATTTATGAAACAAGTCAGTACGCGTAGCACCCGTCGACCTAGCTTACTAGTTCTCCCAAAGACTAGGACAAAATTTGCAAAAAAGGATATTACATCTGAGGGAGCACAACTTTACAACAAATTACTGTCTACTATAAGAAATGCAAGCTCAATTAACGAATTTAAATCTCAACTTTCACAACATATTTCAAAAAATAATTGATATACCAACGATGTTACACACTTGTAATAATATCTTACTATCTTTGAGTTCCAAATAATCTGGCGACTACTTTTGTATTTTCACTTTTGTATGTATGTTCTCATGTAAGTGACTGTCTTTTTGAGAATAAATTCTTTAAACCTTATAAGCTGTGATAAAAGTCAGTAGGTGATAAAAATAACAAACGGAACCCTTTCAATATATTTATTAAGTGAATCCCTAGTAAAACAGAAATGTAATTGTACAGGAATGTTTAAAATTTAAACAATTCAATAAGTGATGTCCTAGTAACATTATTGTTTCACAATATTTTTCATAACCACTATTGTTCACTTCGGTACATGTGCGACTTAATTAATATAATTTCCACTAAATGCTAAACTATAGTTATTCAACTTTAAACTTTATAAAGTATATACACACGTCAATAGCTTCTGTATTAAAACGAAATATTTAATATGTTATAATATTGCGTCTCTTTTCAGAACGAAATAGACTTCAGATACTCTACTGTAACTGTATATTGGTTTAAATGAAACTATCATATTTCGGATAGTCCCGACGTTTCGGGAGAATATAATTTTTGACAATAAAGTCGCGTAGTATAATCCGTAAAATAAAAGTTCCATTTAAATGATTAAAACTCGAGAAAATCTTAGATATGATAGTATATCGTTTGTAACTCATATATTAGATAAGGTATATTTTTTAATGTGAGGGTGGTGGCTGTGAGTACATGTTGTAGTAACTGTTAGGGGCGGAGTACCCCTGCCCCTGATTGTTTCCGTATCCGCCGCTGAACCCTCTCCCGCGCCCTCTACCTCTGAACCCTTCCCGATCTCTACTGAAGCTGTTTTCTCGGCTGCTTCCAAAACTCTGCCGGTTGTTATAACCGTCTCGACTGTAACCTGAACTAGAACTTTGGTTGTATCCAGAACCTTGACCATTACTACTGTCCCATCTCGAACCTCCTGAGAAAATTAAAAAAAACACTATTTTAATACATATTTATGAAAAAAATTCTGTCTTCCAAAATGTGACTTCAATATTATATCTTCGGACATAGGCTATATATATCGTCGAATTATTTAAAATTTGAGCGGAAATATTCTGTACAAACGTCTTTTAAGGTATTTTTTTCACAATTAATAATTATTTAGTGTTTAATTTGTTATGCTGCTTCCAACCCTCTTTTGGGAAAGCATTAATTAGTGATGTCTAAACAATCTTAGAAAGTACGTATGACTCGGAAAAATCACATTGGTACTTGCCAGGATCGAACCCGCGGCCTCATGCATGAGAGGCGGGCCTTTTAACAACTAGGCCACCACTGATTTGCACTATCCCCGACGATATAAATAAATAGTAATTATAGTTTAGAGAAGCCACTAAAAAGGAACACTAATATATGTCCTTACCTCTGTCTCCCGTGTACCTCCCTCCTCCTCGTCCCCCCCTACCGCGACCTCCGCTGTCGTCACGCTCACGGAACCTGCCGCGACCTGAAACATTGACATTAGTAGAGTTATTATCACAAATAATAATTATTCATTTACAAATCTTTATATACTAAATAGCGTATAATATTCACATTATGTGACAATCCGGTGGATAAATTGTCCACCAGAAACAATACTGGCTAACAAAATGAGGAAAGTAATTTAATATTGATATACTAACCGTATTTCCCCTTGAATCCCATCCCGCACTGCGCCAACTCTAAGAGCTTCGGATTGACGACTTGATTAGCTTCTTGTAGGACTGATAGCAGGTCTTTAGCCTGGAAAAATACATAAGTACCCACATTAGAGCACTTTTATGGTCAAAATCGTCACAAAAATGTGATAATCCTACCTTAGCGGAATTGTTAGGTGTGAAGAGCGTGTAAGCTGTCCCCGTGTTATGCGAGCGTCCTGTCCTTCCGATGCGGTGTACGTAGTCCTCCGAATTGTTGGGATAGTCGTAATTGATGACGAACTTCACGTCTTCCACGTCTGTATGGAGCTCGTGTTAGTGTGTGTCCGCGTCGCTGATGAGAGGACGTGATGCCGCGCCACCCTTGAGGGCGACGGATATCTCGGGAGGGATTTGGCTTTGGATTGTACGGACATTTAATAGTAGATACTGGTCAAAAGACTTCATAATATTTCCAACCCAGAGCCAGCGCCCTCCCTCGTCCAATCAACATATTTACCTCGTGTATATGCCCGTCAGTCCGAGGTGCGAGGCGACCGTATCTTGTTCCTAACGTCAGCGGCGTAGCACTTAGTTTAGTTCAAATCTCTCATGACATCTAACCAAGCAAATATTGCTCTATGTAGTCTTTGTTTCGGACTGTCTATATAAGTCATGGATAATGGATAGCATGGCTCTACATTTAAGTTTATTTTGTACCCAAATTTTAGTTATTATATATATTCATTAAAGAATCTTCCCTTTGAATATCCGTCTCATACAAACGAGTTATTTTGCGTTGCATTTTAGAACGCTTTATATAGACAGCCGTTGGTCCCCATAGAATAAACTCGATTCAAATATTATGATCTCTCTCTACCCCCATAATACGTTAGAGGCAGCATGCTCGTCTCGACAGTGTGCGCTGATAATTGTATCATAGTATCATGATGTCATATCATTAAATGTCAATCAATAATCGGAGTCAGCAACACACCGCTAAGTTAGCCCTGTCTGCACGCATGCGCCTCTGAAATGAAAACATTGAGAATAATGCTGAGTAGGTCATGGAAATTTTACAAAAGGGCCGGTATTTTGTACCTTATGGTTGATATACATAAAGCACTCATTCCCGTGGCCTTGGAACATCTCTAAATGGACTTGGGCCATTGCTGTGTCATTTCTGTTTTGTTAGTTCCAATATTCACAGTATTTATAGTTTAAATACAATATTAATGATATTCTGTGTCGTTTTGTGTATTAATATAATAATGTTACATATTGTGAATACTGGAACGCAAAATTATAGAATTATCACCAATGAAAAATGTTTAACTATTTCTGTGGATTCCTACATTAATGTATTGTGATTTTAAACAAAAGTTTATCAGCAAATCTTGTTCTTTTCGCATCCTGAGTCATTTTTCTTCTTCTCGCTGGAAATTCCTATCAATTAGATATTTTACAGGAAAACTACTAAAGTATCTTTAATAAAGTCATTTTCACCAAACAAATACTACAATTAAGTCCTATAAGTTGTACCCTTAACATAAATTCTTTGAATGCTCTAGATGTTTATATTACGGGCATATTTTTTAATGTATTTGTGTCCACAGAAATGTTTTATCTTCATTGGTACTTAATGATCGTGGACCGCACATAATATAATTACAGACTTGCCATCAACTAGATCTCAAGACGCGCCTCAGTAAACTCCTAATGAACATGGACCCATGACAAGTCTCTGTGTCGTAACACGCGTTGTATGTGAGGCCCAACAGTACAAATCACTTAGCAATGGCGAAGACCTGAGCTACGCTTCTGACGTTTATATTCTTTATAATCTTTTGTTTGGTGCCTTTGTGAAATATTCGCAAAGATTTCCTTCATATCTTTTTTATTATATTTTTTTTGTCATTCTATGTTTGTTGCCGATAGTTTCTATTTGCGCATATTTCAAGTTATTTTTAATCGTTCAACGTTATGGCGGGACTAAAACAATGCATGCAAGCATGCACGCACCACCTGCTTTACTTAAAGGTGGCACAAACATAAGAATAAAGATACATCCACTTCTGGGCAAGTACAGCGACAAAGGATATACATTTTTTGGAAATCGTTTCAATTATGTTGTTACAGACTTAATAAGTCCTCGCGATTAGTTTTCGTTTAATAATTTCAAGCCATTCATCCATAAATATTATGAACGAGTGGAACATAAAATCTAATAGTGATGTGACTGCGCGCGTGTGTGTGTGTGTGTGTTGCGTATTCGTGTCTGTGCGTATCCGTGTCTGTACGCGTGTGTGTGTTTCGTGTCCGTGTCTATGCGTGCGTGTGTGTGTTTCGTGTGCATGTCTGTGTGTTATGATATATGTGTGCCTCTGTCTGTGTGTGTGTGTCTGTGTGTGTGTGTGTGTGTGTGTGTGTGTGTGTGTGTGTGTCTGTGTGTGTGTGTGTGTCTGTGTCTGTGTGTGTAGTACCGAGTCCCCTGGCCGCCACGTCCGTAGCGACCAGTATGGCGGTCCTAGAGGAGCGGAACTGCGCCAGTACGTAGTCCCGGTCCTGCTGGTTCTTGTCCCCGTGTATGGAGAGGGCGCGCCAGCCCGCACGGTTTATACTCTTGGTTATATCATCCACCTGTAGAACATTAACGCTTTAGTAACATTATTATAGTAATGGAATTAATCTGCTTATATTCTAAGCTCAAGAATATAACGGTATATGATCAGTTTTTTATCAAAGAAATAAGATGTGGAAGACCCATTAGGGTTTAGATACAGCTTGCACATCAAAGAAATAATTGATAAAAATGTATTTTTGTGTTGCTGTCAATCTATCAATCTGCCTGTCGTTTGGTGGCTTATGCAGAATCCCCAATGAGGCAGCAGAATCAAGGTGACAGTGTTTTGGATTACGCAAAGAAATCTCAGATTGCGCTAAGTAACAAGAACATTTGACTATGTAAAAACCACATTGGATGTTCAATGGAAAATGTAATATGTTGCTTAATTAGAGATACAGTTAATGAAAATAGACTTGTCAGAAAATATAATATAAGTTTCTCACTTTACTTCCGAGAGGAACACCAACTGTCTCAAATGGCAGATAGAGGAATTTTAATCCACTAAAGGGTTTAACAATCTGAAGTATAATGTCATACAATTATGCATTATGTTGGTCAAGGTATCGGACATTGACATAAAAGCGAGCAAAACATACTATCTTAATGTTAGACTATTTTATGGTCTTTTTGCTTATTACTAGACTATAAGTAATTAGGCTTCTTAAAGTAGTTTAAACGGTTCATATATCAAGATAGCTTGCCTTTCTCTTGGTCTCAGCAAATATGATGGTCTTAGTTTCCTCCTCGGATGATATTTCAGTGAGTAGTGTGAGCAGCTTGTCATTTTTCTCCCACTCCTCGCACACATCCACTATTTGCAGGATGTTGTGGTTGGCTGACAGTGACAGAGACCCAATGTTGATTTGTATGTAATCATGTAGGAACTCCTCTGCCAAATTCTGAACCTCCTTTGGCCATGTTGCCGACCACATAAGGACCTGAAGTATTGGTGAAATAAAATATTACATAAGGTCAAAGTTTTGTTTGTTGGTGTTATCCAAACTAAACTTAGTTTAACAATTCACATTATCATTATTATTATCATCATCATCAGTCTATCAGAGCCCACTGCTGAGCATAGCCTCTTCTCACATGGAGAAGGTTGAGCATTAATCACCACACTTGTTCAAGATGGGTTGGTGATTTCAAACTTATAATTGTGAAATTTTAAGTCCAGGTTTCCTAACTATGTTTTCCTTCACCGTCTGTCACGCAATTATCATTATGGCAATGCCATAAATTTCCATATTATAACTACATACTTTGTATATCTTATGTTATACCGACCTGTCTATCAGGTCGTATCTGTTCAATGATCTTCCTGATCTGTGGTTCAAAACCCATGTCCAACATCCTGTCCGCCTCGTCAAGTACCAAGTAAGTGCAGCGACGGAGATTAGTTGTGTCTAAAATTATATAACACACTAATGATAATATTTGCTCTACTACATGAGATAAATTTTTTATTTGATAAAGAGAGATAAATAAAAAAAGTGAACTGAGCAATTTACACAAGAGAACATAAGATTTGATAAGTCCTTGTTAGTTTTTGAGAAAATTCTGAAATAAGGTGTGATAGGGAATGTCTTATTATTGCTGTTAATATGTATTAAAACTTATAAACTGTGACTGTAACTTGATTAATTATACACATTGCCATTATTATGTATCTAGAATTCAAACAAATATTCTTTACAGGGATCATATACAAGTATTTGTACTAAATATTACTTTACTTACTATTATTAGTAGTTATATATAAGAAAAGATGAACCTATTACCCTTTTCAAGAAAGTCTATAAGTCTTCCCGGGGTAGCAATGACAATTTCGACACCTCTTTCAAGTGTGCGGCCTTGAGGACCCTTCGGAGCTCCACCAAATATACATGTATTACGAACTTGGACACTTTGGCCAAATTCATTTGCCACCTGTAACACAATATTAACATATAAGTAGATTGCTACAAGTTATGAAACAACGGCCAATGTTTTAAGTATAATTGTATATATATAATTAATCAAAACTATTATTGATTTATAAGATGTGGTCAAAGATAAATGTTTTGATAAATTTACATCTTCTTGGACATTTAATTAAAATTAAACACTTATCTTTGACTTGATAATCAAAATAACAAAAGAAATGTGAGTGCAAGCAGTACTTGTGAAGATTTATAAATATAGAAGTTTAAGATTACAATAAGAAAATATAGAAACAAAATCAACTTAAGATACTTTGTCTTTTGAAGTCCTCTTAAAATGTCTACTGTATATATGTATATGCAATAAATATAGTTTTGCTAAATACAAGCTAAGAAATTAACTAAATAATAAAAACACAAAATGTGCTCATAAAATAACTAGAAGGTTACGTTCAGAAACCTTAATATTATAATTTTAATAATGTTTTGTTATGTTTGCAGGTTTTCGAACATAGCCTGGCCGATCTAGTGTCACTACTGAATATATTAAAAATGTTTACTATATCCATGTTGTTTGAATTTCCATCCGAGACATCTCTCGTTATCCCATTCATTGATAGAAGGGCCTTGGTAGCGTGACGGACAAAACACATTCTCAATTAGATTAAATCTTACAATATATATAAAGTAATAATTAGGATTTGAATTTGTTATGATCAATTTATTAAAGGTTTCTGAATGATATGAGCACACAAGACAATATAAATTATATGGTTTTTTAATCTTCCATAATTCATGCATGTCTAAGTTAGTTGCAATGCTTCTTATAACTAAAAGGGTTAAATGGATTGTGATATACTATTTACCGTTTGTATTTGCTGGGCCAGCTCTCTGGTCGGAGCTAAAACGAGGACTATGGGTCCTTCATCTCTCAGGAGCCGAGGTTGATTTATAATGTGTACAATAGCTGGCAGAATATATGCTAGGGTTTTTCCTGAGCCTGTTTGAGCAATTCCCACCATGTCCCGACCGGACAGAGCTATTGGCCATCCCTGAGCCTGAATTGGAGTCGGATTAGGGAAGCCTTGTTTGAGAATTTCCTTCATCGCATAATCAGGAAAGCCGCCTTCATCAAAAAACATACTGGGCGCAGGGACATCCCTCCCCTTGACCGTAATCTGATGTTGACTACGGTAAGCTTCCACTTCAGCCTGGGAACGCATTTCGACATTAGGGTGGGGTACGTAAAAGTTTTTCTGGAACGGCGTCAGCTGAACGTTGTCCCAGCGGATTTTCCGTAACGCGCCGCCGGGCTGGTCGTTCTTGTTAAATTTACCACGGAAGTCATCGCGGTTGTCACTCCGCCCTCCTCCGCCTCGGCTTCCCATGCCTCGTCCTCCGCGGCCCACATCTCTCCCGCGGCCGCCGCCGCTAAACCTACTGCCTCTCTCTTGTGATCTATCACTTGATCTACCACCCCTCGAACTCATAGACCCACGGCTACCTCCACGCCCGCGAGGGGCACCACGTCCACCGCCACGGCCGCCTCTTCTATCGTCATACCTAGGTAAATATAATAAAATTTAGACTATTGAAAACTAACAAAAATTAAGAGGATAACATTAACCTACATCTTAAAAGCCGTAAGAAGAATACCACGAAAAGAATAATAACTAACACAAATATTTATTTAATATTTTAAAAATTTTAATACGCATAAGATAAATATTTAGGAAGATTTCAATCCAAACACCGAGACAATTACGAAGCTATATAGCCGCCATATTTCTTAATGAATCTTTTATTTTGGCTTTGGACGTTTGACAACTGACGTGTCATGAATTATAAGTTTTGTCTGTTGTTATAATGATTACGATACATAATGTATTATATTTAATTATAATAATTATTACTTCTTAATTGGCTAATTTTACCCTAATTACATTTCCGGAAACATCTTTGAAAATGTTTTATTTAATGACTTTATAATTTCAATAGTTAATGGTACTAAGATGAGTATGGATTTACAATTTAAAAAAAACATAAGTAACGATTTCCTAAACAATAATAGTACTCTGCTAATAAATAAAGTTTACTTCAGATATAGGTATATTGAAATAAATAAAACTAGATTATTTTGTATGGTTATCGATTAAACAGTTCTCAAGGAACAAGTCTTCAATTTCTGTAACATGGACTCGTCTGTTCCAGTTTTTGAAAAGCCTCATCCGTCTTTAACTGTTTTAGATTGGACAAGAAACATACAAAGATTGCAACATGAGGCGAGATGTCGACGGTTTGAATCATATGAACTTAGACAGAGAGCTAATCAACTCCGCAATGAAACTTCTGTCACTACGCGATGGGATAATTATGTTAACAATGAGTTGATGAGAGATAGGTATGATAAAGTATAGATTTGACGAATAATTAATTATTCCTATATAAAACAACAGTTCAAAAATATATCTAATTTTTTTTGTTATACTTTAGTATTAGCTACTTTGTGGAAATATAACTATCGATCTCAACTTGTCCATTTAGTAGGTAAAGGAATAAAAAAACATAATTTAACCAATATGTTGCAGTCAACAAAAATTGAGATCTAAAATTCAAATTTTTTGCAGGTATACTAAAATTAAATCATTTGCATATATGTATTTATATTGATTGTAAATTTTAGAATATTCGAAGTGTCGTCGTGGAGAGAAAAGCAGAGGTTTACAAAAGAGCAAGTTAGAGATGAGACGAGAGCACTAAAAGAAGAAAAGAATAACACTGAATTGTGTTTAGAATCTCTGCAAATACCGCTTATGGTTGTGTCACAGTGTCTCACTAACAGGGATATGAGAGTTCCCTCTGAACTAACCAGGGATCAGTTGGGGGAGGAATTAAGAAAGGTATATATAATATACTTTGTCTGTCTCTCTGTTACGCTTTCACGCCTAAACCACTGAACTGATTTGGTACAGTGATAGAGTTGACTTTGAGAAAGAACATAGTCTAGTTTTTATCCCGGACTTTGGAAGGTTCTCTTGGAAACGCGATATAATCAAACTCCACGGCCCACGCGGGCGAAGCTGCGGGCGGAAAGCTAGTATAATACATATACATATGTATAGCTGACCGGGCCAACTCTATTCCCCTCTAGAGGCCATAAATAAAGAAAATTTGGGATTTAGTCAGTTTTTTTCTTTTTGATCGAACAGAATTAAATATCCTATGTCCGTCACCTGGTTCTAAGCTATGTCTCCATCATTGTTCAACCAAGTCCCAACAGCCGTTCTTAAGTTATAAATATAGTGTAACTAACAGAACTTTCTTATATATAGATAAAAATCGGTATTTCTAATTAAACAGTGCTTGACTTCCCTAGACGAGTAAACGTTCCATCGCAGTAAAATCCTATTACTTACTTTTGCGGTGAAAATATCCAAATTGTAAATTTAAGTGAACACAAACAAAATATCAAACTCCAAGTTCGTTTTATGTTTTATAGGAACTACACATTATCGAAAACAACAAGCGTATTCTAACAGACGTCTGCCACATGGGTTGGGAGAAGATAAGGGACCTCAACAACGTATTCTGTAGACTGGAGAGAGAGATTCAGAATAAGGATGACGCTTTGGAACTGGAGTACCAAGTTAAGGATCTTAACAGAGACTGTTCTGATATATCGTACAAGATGGACCCCACCAGGATACCGCCGGAGTAAACTTCTCTTCATACTACACTGGAATATTGCTTGCTAAATTGTTCCTCTAGTAACTAAATGCTTTTAAGGATTTCTTATAGCGTAATAAGCTAAATGAGGTGTAAATGAAACTAATATTTTCGGATTACTACAAGTCACGGATGGACGTGACCACGGTTGCTACAAAATAACCGAAACGGCGGGAGTATGTAGTTTAAAAAATAAGTTTATTTAAAATACGTCTAGTAATCCGAAAATATTAGTTTCAATTAAATGAATACTTACTCGCGAATGTCTTGTATCTCATTAAAATGTAGTCAGCAATTATTTCTCGAATAACAAACACTTTTACAACCATCCTATCAAAATAATTAGTCCTATTTGTCAGCAAAAACCCTATTTAGTGACCATCCCAACAAAATCAACTTCAACCAAAATAGTATCACAAACATTTTCAGTACAATGACAGAGGAGAGTTACGTCCATTGCATAGAGAACACTATACAAATAGCGAATCAGCTTATGAAGGAGTCCAAGGCCTTACGTGAGACGATGTTTAAATCCTGCGAACAGGCGCGCAATCAGATGTACGACCAGAATCAACGAGTGGAGTCCGTCATGAGGAGACGAGTGTATGACGTGCAGAGAGCGAGGAACGAGATGGAATGGCAGAAATATAAGGTGATGCTTGGACATAGATAATGATTTAGCTCTCCAATAAGTTTATTTTTGTATCATCATCATCAGTCTATCAGAGCCATGGCTGAGCAAAGGCCTCTTCTCACATGGAGAAGGTTATTTTATTTTTGTATACCGATTCTGTAAATCCATATTCTTATTCAACAAAATTATAACTGATAATAATTATCCCTACTAATATTATAAATGCGAAAGTAACTCTGTCTGTCTGTCTGTCTGCTACGCTTTCACGCCTAAACCACTGAACTGATTTTAATGAAATTCGGTACAGAGATAGAGTTGACCTTGAGAAAGAACATAGGATAGTTTTTATCCCAGACTTTTGAAAGGTTCTCTTGGAAACGCGATATAACCGAACTCCACGCGGCGAAGCTGCGGGCGGAAAGCTAGTTGACTATAAGACTATCAATTATTATTTCAGTTGGAAACAAACCTTCAGAAACTAGATCGCGAAATAGAGTCGCTAAGAGCAGCTGTCGCAGATAAAATAAATCCAACAAAATTAGTACACACGAGACTTGAAATACGAACTAGACGACCTGTTCTGGAGCGAGTCGAGGTAATAAATGAATTTTGTTTTGTCAAAATAATATTTCGTTGATATGTCAAAATTATTCTTAAAATTTAAAAGAGTTTCGTTATGTACTTTATAGTTTTTAATGTAGTTTATATACTTTAGACTTTTGGATAATATAAAAAAATAATTGTTTACTATCGTAGGATAAACCGATGAGAGGTTTGATAGAAGAAACAGAAAGAGTCCAAACCAGCTCTAAGTTATTGGAACAGAAATTGGAGGATTCTTTGTAAGTACGCTTATATTAATATATACTTAGAACATTAAATGGAATTCATAATATGTCTGCACAAATTAATTATATATTAAATCTTATTAATGGAACTAAATTGAAGGTAAGAACTCTAATTTGGAACCATTTTTTTCATAGATCTATATACCACGGAATGCATAATCATTACAAACGAATTATTAAAGATCTTCAATATAAGAATCAAGCGCTGGAAACAGATCGACGGTTGATAGAAATAAGAAAACCGTTACACAAGGACAACGAAACTGACTTCAAACGAAACGTGGGCTACTGTCACATGTCAGATGAATTAGTTACTGATTAAAATGCTAGATTCCAAAGCTGGCAGATTATTAAAAAATTAGAAAAGAGTAGCCTGCACATGTCATGTTAATTGTTTGAATTTTTAAAAATGGAAGCTTTATGTCATAAATAATTATAGACAACCTTTTTAGTTAATTAGGACAATGCTAAGAATAATGATAGTAAAAAATATTAATGTTTTTATAGCACTGGGAATTGTAGTAAAAATAATAAAAAAGAATTCGTTTTATTTGTAACAATTTATTAATACATTTTAATATTTTATGATCAACAAAAATCTATTTAAATATGTATATTAAAGGTAATTCATATGAGAAAATGTAAGTTTGGAATGTAAACACGTTGTATTAATGTGATACAAGTTTTGTGCTTAAAATTTATTGCAACTATTGAAATAAAACATCCACATATAATAGAAAGAACATAAAAAAATATTTTATTTAATAAGTATGGGATAATTATTTGTGCAAAATATATATATATATTAATATATACTTAAAAACACCTTAATTTACAATTACTATATGTAAGGCAAAACTTAATTTTTTAAAGTAAGAAATTATTTTCTACCTACGATTTCACTGGGGTGTGATTGCTCACCTAGCATTTTTTTCTAATATACTTAAAAGTTAAATGCATCTTTCAATATTTCAAGCAAACTAAAATAAACTTAGAAATTTACATAATAAGAAAGAAGGTAAATTATAATTAAAATAACAAAAAAATTACCATTATTAAAAATAAAAACATTGTTTATGACATATTAAATTTGTGCCCTACATAAAACCTCAGAGGTTCTCAAATTGTGGTTGGTTAACGAACTGGTGGTGCACTTTACTAAAATTTTAAAATTAAAAAATGCAACAAAAAACCAATTGACATAAAATTTAATTATTTTTTATACATTAAATCAATGCGACGACATTTTTCTGAAGCGAGATATTCACCTTTTTATTAAAATCGGGTATTGTTTGTATAATTATTTTTTTCAATACTAAGCATAGAAACTGCATTTAGCAAGTGCATGGTATTTCGGAGAAAAGTTTTGATTCTTTTCAATTCCAATTCGTCATACATCTGGTGCTCTCGGTAATTTTCGGTCGCGCGGCGGCGAGAAGCGTATTAATTCGTGTCTCATACAAGATGTATTAGCCGTCCTCGTGCACTCGCCGAAGCGCACGAGATATTAGTTTAGTAAAACGCTCAAATTTTTTGACTATAATTAGAAATTTAATTTTTTATACGTTTTTGTATGTTTAGAAAATAAATATTAAAATGGTTATTTAAAAATAAAGATAAAGTAATATTTTGTAACTTTAAATACTTTTGATTTGGTGGTTCAGCGCACGAGTGCACTTAAGGTACAGCCGCCACTGATCATAGACAATGAATAACAATAGAAATAAAAACGTTTTACTATGGTAATTTAGGACTATTTAGGGCCAACTTTTTCATATGCCTCATCCAAAAGTTCGCAGATCTGCTTTATATTGTCATTGGTTAATTTTCTATTTGAGGCCAGTCGTATGGAAGGTTCCGGACACTTCACCTCTTGGTCCACGAGGTAGGCGGCTGTAGTCATAGCTATGCCTTTCTCCATACAGTACTTGGTTATTTTCTTGAGGTATGATTGTTTATCGTTGTGTGAAATATCATCTTTGAGATAAACATGTTTTACTGGTGACAATTCATGCCCGCTATATGTGTAGTGCTTCAAGTTATCGAGGGCCCTGGAAGGTAAGTTTGATATGCATATATTAACTGAATGTATGATGTAGTTTTATTCTGTATGATACCTGTAATACAGGTATTCCTATACCCATCACGGGCTCCAGTCTCTCACAAATGTTTATTTATATAAGATTAAGATGATATGTATATAGTGATCGCAATAAAAAATATATGTTAAATAAGAATGTTAACTTTAAAAAATAACATGTTTATAACTATGTATTAGACTTAGGTATGTACTACATTCTTTTTATTGTATTTACAATTCACTGTCAATATATGTATTATTGTGTAAGCTTAAATAAATAAATAAAATAAAATACTTTTATCATATAATAAAATTGTATTGTTAGGAGTTATTTAGCATGTTATTTTAAATTTTAACCCTATGTTTAAGATACAAGTGTCCAGTACTAGACAATAAAAACATGAATTAGATCTTATAAATAAGATTTCATCTAAACTAATATTATAAAGAGGTAATATTTTTTTGTTTGTTTGTTTGTTACGAATAGGCTCAAAAACTACTGGACCGATTTTTTAAATTCTTTCACCATTATGATTGTACGTCTTTCCAAAGTAACATAGGCTATATTTTATTTTGAAAAAAATTTAGGATCCTTGCGAAAACTTCGATGACATAAACCACGGTCTAAAAAATCACTATTGAAATACCTTAAATCGCGTGCGCTGCAATAACTATTGATGATGGAGCAAAATAATGTACTACGATTTTGTTGACCGTATTATTATCTACAAGAAAGTCCGCGGTAGTGTATATCTAAGTATTATAGTTACGCCAGTATAAAAACTTTTATAGTTTAACAAACTATTTAAATCGGCAACGAAAATAAGATGTCGATATTCATACCATGGTATTTATACTTATCTAAATAACTTACTTTTTCTTTAACAGTAGTTTAATACCTTTATATTGCTGTTTAAATTATTTTAATCGCATACTCCATTCAAAAGATATAGCGAGTTTAAAAGTTTGGGTAACTTAAAAATTAACTAAGCAAACTGCAAACTGTATCGTGTAAACTGCAAACTGTATCGTGTAAACTACAAACTGTATCGTGTAAACTGCAATTAAATATATACTTGCAAATACCTAATATCTCCAAGTTATAGGTGTGCTTGAATTTATAATACATTATTTAAAGTTTCTTATTTTAATCATTCAAGATGTTCATACCTTATAACATAATATTATAATTCTTAAGTACTTACTTGTTTAATTTAACGGAGACTTCATCCAATTCCTTGATCACGACTGGTTTGGTCTCAAGTATATCCAGAGCGCTGATGGCTGCCTGTGTTAGCATCGGTGGTAGGGACGCGCTGAAACAGTACCCTATAGGGAAATTTACATATGTATACAATAGTTGGATTAAGTTTAAAAGTATATCAAATTTGGTTGAAATCTTAGTGTCCCTAAAGGCACCATTTTGTCGCCTTTGCTTTTCCCTATATTATTAAGAAAACGTTAACGTCAAAGCTTCTTTGCCTTTTTTATTTGGATGATGTGGTAATTTAAATACGAAGGAACGTAAAAGAATAAAAATGTTTTATACTGCCTACAGTTTTCCTTACAAAAAGTAGTTTTTCAACATAGTAGTTATGGACACCTCAAATCAAATTAATCTTTTCCCTCATATGAAAAATATATATCTCGTAACATATTGCATTTATCAAACTAGCGACTTTAGCAAATTGCAGTATATATTTTCATTTAGTTTCCTTTAATATTAATTTAACTAAGCGGGAGCTTTGTCTTACGCTTTATATATTATACGAGTTGAGTACATTAAGGATATGTATGTATTATATAACTTATATATATTAATGTGGATTATATGTTTATCTATTGATGCGGTTTTGTGGTTGCAACATTTTCTTTATCCGTCTTTGGCTTATAGCCTAAGTCAGTATAAATCAATGTAATATTTTCGGATGAACTTGCGTTTTCCATAAGTTTAAACTATATACTCGCGACGTTTCGGTTACTTTGGTACAACCGTGATCATGTCGTGATTTGCAGCAAATGCCCTACTCTATAGTACATCCAAATACATATATTACTTTTATTTAAATGAATTTTCTCGAAGGTGCAAAATAAGTTTGAAGTCTCCATACTGGTTATAACACTAACCTAATCCTGATAGCCTTTGATGTTCAACAATGAAGTGCGTCCCAGCACAGAAGCCGCCGATGGTTGCGAACGAGTGTTCCAGCGAGCCCATGATGAGATCCACTTCATCACGAGGAACATTCAAGTGTTCAGTCAGACCACGACCGTTCTTACCTATCACCTGAAATTTGATAATTATACTTTACTTTTAATTGCTTATTAGATAATTATATAGCAAATAGTAGTAATGAATTCAATTTACACATTAATAACTAATATCTAGGTCAGTTTTATTGACCATCAATTATGACTTGTATGATTTTTGTTGTATAATTTACTTACACCGATACTCAAACTTTCGTCCAACATAATTCTTAGTTTGTATCTCCTCGCCAGCTCCACAACCTTCCTCAGAGGACACATTTTACCGGAGTTATAGTATATAGCTTCAACGATGATGAATGCGCGTCTTTTTGGATGCAGTTCCTTCTTCTGAACACCCTCTTCGAGTAATCTTTCTAGATCCTTCATGTCGTTGTGTTTGAAATATTTAACATTACTACGGGAAGCTTCTATGCCTTTTTGGATGGCGAACCAGACTTTTTCATCTCTAAAAATGAGTAGAATGATATTAATGTCGCCTTGTTTATTGTTTTAAATCCAGATTATTTAAGTGAAATTTCTTATGTGTCTGTAACAAGAGACCTAACATACACAGATATACCTTTATACAGATATATCATATAAATATAATAGATCTGAATATTTTTCCACTCGAAAATAATAAATAGAAAATACATTTAGTGGTGATTTGAAGCTCACTTTGTTTGTTTAATAAAGTTTGTCTTAAACAAACAAAATGAGTTCAATCAAAATAAATGTCCACTCTTTCCTATTTACATTTGGACTTAACGAAGTTTCCCGCTGGAAGGTTTTCGACACACTTTTTTTTTAATTACACGACATATTATAGTTTATATTATAAAACCTGTTCACAGAATTTCATTTTATATTATTATAACATCTTACGCTTCAACTAGTGCAACTCAACTTTTTATAATGCAAGTATATTAATGAGAAACATCGTATAACGTCGCGATACGTTGAATTTGATCAGATTACTTTATATCCCACACAAGTATACATGTATAATGCCGCACTGGCATTATTTAATGACATATGGCATTACAAATATTTGGCATTGGATTTTCAATTATGGAACATATATTTCGAAATAGCTAAATTAATGAGAACTTTAGTGGTCAATGTTTGTTTGTTAGCTCTTTTATTATTTAGCATTTGTTTCAACTGATGTGGTTGGAATTTTATGAAGTTTTTTTTTGGATTTTGATAAATATTACCTTATGCATAAAATATGTATAAGAAAAGATATTATGTTGGCTATAGTTGGTTTTTGATAATTTGAATTCATTTGCTATTGCAGTCTTAAGTAAAATTTGTAATATATTAAGAACAGTAACAATCTTCTCATTCAACATGCAGTCTATACTTATGTATATACTCATTTCTAAGTATCATTATGAAGAGTTTAGTCATAGAAAGATAAGGCTCAGAATTTTAAAAGATAATATGTTTTCACTACCAGACAATATCACTTTAAAGGAACAATTACAAAAAATATTACATATTTCAAAAACCCAGCATTATATTGTCCCTATAGATAATCCCGTCTCATATTTTCCTGCATACTGAGGAAAATAATAAGTATGATTCACATAAAATTGTCCAAGATTTTCCCTGTCTCTATGTCAGATTCACTTGATCATATAAATATGATAAAAAATAACATATACATATTAAATATAATATTCTTACAATATAGTAAAGTATATTATAAAAATATTTATGCATGTTTTAACTTACGCAAATATGATGTCCCCTTTCTTAGCATAGGCTGGTATGGCACTAGCCATAGTGGAAAATCCATATGAATACACACAAGTCTCTTCGACCTGTAAAAACTTTGCCAATCTTTCCTCAAGTTCCAAATGCACATCAATTGTGCCATAAAAACCTCTCGGCCCACATGATCCTACACCATATTTATGGAGAGATGCAATAGCACTTTCCATTATTTGAGGCTCCTTATCAAAATTCAGAAAACTGGTAGCACCAACATTGAGAACATTTTCGTCAATTTTACCCATCAAAGGAGGTTCATCTACTTTGAGATCATATTCTACCAGAGGCAAAGGTTTCCATTCATTGAACTTCTTATAAGTTAATTTATCTTCCGGTTCTCTCTTCTTTTTAGTCCACAAGAAGTACGCGCTGCCGATAACCACCTGGGCTGCAATCACCAATGTCCACCAACTCGCCTAAAATCAAGAATGTTATCAACTAATTGTTCATTGATTGGAAACTAACCTTGCGAATTTATTTCCATGATAGCTTACAGTATCGTATATGTCCATTAAAATCATTATTATAACTGCCTCCTAAGATACAACAGAACAGAATTCTTGATATGATTTATTAAAAAACAGTCCGGCAAGTTTTTAATATTAAGTCTATGTTGCAATCTTCAAACCGCATAAATCCTAAAACTACAGAGTACAGCTCTCGAGTCGAAAGCGAACTGAGACTCAGATATAAACTACTAATTAATAACTACCAAGTTACGAAGTGTCAATTATGATTTGAATTCTGACTTCGGTGTTTATGACGTGATGTCATTGTGAAGATTTAGATACATAGGAGAATAATAAATTTGATTTTTTTAAAAGAAAATGCGTCTTTATGAGTAATAGTTATTTACTAAATTTAAAACTGGTTTCCTATTCAAAGCTTAGTTGTATTTATCATATATCTATAAATCAGGTATATTCAAGTGTTTAGTGCAAAATCTATTTAATGAATTTGGTTTATTGGTATCAATTGTCAAATATTGTCATGTGTCAACTTCTACTTGTATACTTTGTACCTTGTGCGTTTATTTGTAAACGTTGTGAATTACGACTTCTTAAGGTCTACGACATCAATATTTTTGTCAAATAAACTGAAACATTAATATCTAAAAATTGATAAGTTATAGCTGGAACGTAGAAAATTAAAACATAATGAATTTCGGCGGTACTCTAAGATTTAACAAATTTGCTTGTTTTACGCTAGGTTTTATTTTATTTCTAATTATTTATTGGCGCTCTGGTGGTTCAGGATATCCCATTGAAAAAGATGACCTAATTAATCTGAAATCTTTACTTAAAGCCGCTATATATGCCGCCGAGCGAGGTGGTAAGAAAGTAATAGATGGCAAGAATCACGATTTAAATATTAAGAGTAAGGGGAAGACGAAAGAAGGTTTAAACGACCCCGTCACTGATGCAGACTATGCATCTCATTGTGCCATGTACTATAGCCTTAAAAATACATTTCCGAATTTAAAAATTATATCAGAAGAGCATTCAAGTGATGACCCGAGTTGTAAAAAGCAAGAAAAGATAGATGTTGACTCGGTGATAGCTGATCACAGGATTATAGAACACTTGAATGATGAACATGTATTAACCAATCAAGTTACTATGTGGATTGATCCCCTTGATGCAACAAAAGAATATACAGGTATATTAGTGTATTTCAAATATTGTGTTCCTACATTTATTGTGTCTAGTGTAAATTTTGCTTGAAAAATTATAAAATATAGATTTGTAGTACATGTTATAATCACTTTTGTTATACATATTTTTGATATATATTTTTTATATAGAATTATTGGAAGGCACTTCATCAATTATCTATTTAATATACTTGCATATGTACACCCTACTCCCTAACCTAAATGCTACAAGACAATGTCTTGGCTCTTATAACAAGATTGTGTTCCCTACAGGGAGTATAGTGATTTTTTTTAATATACATATATTACAGTTATTGGTTGTTACAATTGCTACCATTATCATTAAAATAGAACATTTAACTGTATTTTAAAACCTTTCTTATAATGATTTTCAGAGGGACTATATGAGTATGTGACGACCATGGCGTGTGTAGCCATCAATGGAGTGCCAATAGTGGGTGTTATACACTACCCATTCCCTCCTCGAACTTATTGGGGCTGGTTCACAAAGAAGACATCCAGTAACATTGCTAATATACAACATGTGAGTAATATATATAGTAACATGTGAGTGATATGTATATATAGTCTCAAACATCTAATGGCAATGTATTAAAATTTCTAAATATTTAAATACTTCTAAGCCTAAATTGAGCACAAAATTATCTTCTCTGTTTATTATTCCACTGAAGTAATTGAAATTATGTATTTATTAATTTGTTCTTGTTTACTAATTGTGGTATTACTTGAGTATTTTTCTTCTTTTATGTAAGAAATATGTTAATAAGTCGTAAATTGACATTTTAAATATTATATTCATACATGAACTTGATGTAGCTAATTAATGGTTTTAGTAAATGACTTTAAAATAAAATGTTGAAACAAATTTATTTCAATGTTTAATTATTTGACGCAAAAGGGATTAGAGGTAATTTTTAAAATAATGACACATTGTTTTAAATATTGTCAAAAATCATAATATTTTTTAACAACTTGTTTAATTATTTTCAAAGTAAATATTATAATTATTTCTTTTTGACATAAACGTATTTCAAAATAAGAATAAAAGTTAAATGTTATAAATTGTATGGTTGTTCTATTAAATAGGTATTTTAAAATTAATAGTTTTTAAAATGTTTTTGGTACATATGTTATATGTATAACATTGTGATTTGTTTCGTTTTTAACCGACTTCAAACAGGAGATTTCTCAATTCGACCATGTACATGCTTTTTTTTTCATAACGAATAACAATTCACAGATGGCTGAGAACAAGGAACATCCAAGGGTTGTTATCTCACGTTCACATCCAGGTAAAGTTGAAGATTTAGTTAAAAGATCGTTCGGCCCAAAGACCACAGTGATTCAAGCGGCCGGCGCGGGAGACAAAGTCATGGGCGTGGTGAATGGTAACTTCGACGTTTATCTACACGCTACGGCCATTAAGAAATGGGATCTTTGCGCGGGAAACGCCATCATAAAAGCTGTTGATGGCAAAATGACGACCCTTAAAGGGGAAGATATTAATTATTCATCTGACAGCGAACCTAAAGTTACAGATGGTATTCTAGTATCGAGATATGACCACGATTATTATTTGAGTAAAATACCCAAAGAAAACGCCTGATAATTTTTTTAGGTTCCACATTGTGATGCATAATTTATTTATAATAACAAAACTCGAATATTTGTGGTATTTTTATGTTCTATTTATTTAGTGGATATGGCGGATTAATAAGTTAAATTATCGTTGTGGGAATAATTTTACTGGATCTAATGGTATATCGATTGATTTGAACGTTTATAGGAAAAGCATTAATTTATTCGATTGTGTTGTGCAGCTAATGCATTTTAAATCATACATTTTATTTAGAACATGAGATATCAATTTTTATTCCATAAAGCTAATGATTTTTGTATATTCAATGAGGATTAACATCTTATAAAAAATAATACTTAGGTACTTAAAATATTATCTTTTTCAGTTAAAATATATATTTTTTTTGTTGTACAATTAATTTTCTCATTTTCATAATAATTTATAAAGTGATAGTAATAAGGTTACATAAATAACAGCTTTAACGAACTATTGAACTGTTTCAAATTATTTATTAAATTGTACAATATTTTTGTTGGGAGAATCGATGTTTTTTTAATAGAAATATATTTAAATCGATTAGGAATTAAAGAATATATTTATTGATGTACATATGTAATTTTTATGAATAGAAAACCTTTTTAAATTGAATATTTATGTATTAAAAGAGTAACTATCCAATGACAATCGTACTAAAATTATGTAATTCAAATTAAGTCAATTTATTGTTAAAAATTAAAATTATGTATATTATTATCATACAAGGTCGAAAATTTTGTTAATATAATTAATTTTTAATAAAGTAAATGGATAGACTTCAGTCTCTGTGAAATAGAACTTTGTGTGATAAATCAAATCATTTGATAGCCTTTCAATAAAATTTTATTCTAATAAAATAATAAAGTACCTTAATTCAAAAGCATTGTATATTTCCATCAGCGATACATTTTTAATTGACTATATTATTGCTAGATGTGGTATAAATTAATGTAAACACTGAATCGATTTTTTATTTCCATATATTTATATAAAATATAGCATATATGATAAGAAGGTACAGTATATCACACCTGGTAGACCAAGCTAGTAGTTTTGGCAAACAAAATGCACCTCTAACATATTACTAATAGATCTGATAGTACATTTACATTTTACATGTGAATGTTTGTACTTAAAATGCTGTTAACTCATTAAATAGCCATTTAATACATGTTTTAAATTGATTTTTTGTTAAGCAAATGTAAACATACTTTTAGGGTGTACAAATTATTTGAAAGAATTGTGACTGCAATTTTAGAATAATAGTGTTAAATAAGGTGTCAAGAGAATTTAATGGGGGAAACTAATGTATTGGATTATATATAATTTGTTATCCTATAACTATTAACTATCATCAATTGCTAGCGTTGTTTATTTTTCAAAATCCATATGAGAGTTAAAGTGGTCTAAATTTATTTTAATGACCTTAAGTCAAAGATTTTGCTTTAAAAGTATTTCATAGATATTAAATTAGGCCACTTGAACTCATATTCCTTTATATAAAGCAAAGCATTGTAAACAGACTAAAAGTATATAAAAAAATTCAAAACAAATTAAAAATTAAACATAGTGATACAACGCTGAAGTATGAGGAACACATTTAGAAATAATTTTCAAATGAATACAACAGTGTACACACCGGGCTACCAACGGACAAACATAGATACCAATTATTATATATTAATATTCAATACAATAAATGTTTCATAATAGTCATTAGTATTAACGGCGTACATAAGGCTAAAATTATATTTTCATACAGTTAGACCTATCACAAGTCAACATTGATGTAGCTTTTAAAATGATCTGGAAACGCTACTAATTATATCAAAATGAAGACTTGTGATAATAGTACAGATATCCTATAACTGATATATAAAGCGTGTTTTATTATAGTAAATCGATTCAGCGCCACCTGCCGTCTGATAGCGTGATCCCAGCGCCATCTACCGTGGAGTAGCACTAACCAGATTTAGCACAGGCCCGGTAGCCGAGTGTGAAGCACAGCACAACACTCACAAATATTATCACCGCACTATATACATATGTTATAGTTCAGAACACTTATCACATTAGGATTTTATCGTCCGCTCGATAAAGCCGCGTTTCACTGTTAAACTGAATCATCTGGAAGTACATACATTGATTAATATCAAATAGTGTGAACATGGGAAAATTATTTTGTATGAAATGAGAATATATATAGATATTTTTTTAAAGTATATTTTATACATTAAAGAAAATTTCAGCCTAGAATTAAATTGAAAAGACAGATAAACACTCTTTTTAAAAATACTTAAAATAACTCTTCATTTACTACTACGTACTACCTAGCCACCTACTTATTAGGGTACTACCCTCAAAAAATTATATATTCAAAAATATTATTTTTATAATATAAATATATGTAAAGAAACTGATCATAGAATTCATTATCTCCACATGCAGTAATTTAAAACGATTTCCATGTCAAAAACTAGAACAGCCATAGTTTTATAACCGTTACAAAATGTTATGCTGATAGCTATGGTTAAATGTGTAAATAAAAGTTATTATTTTTCCTATACTTCAAATAATAAGTTACATTTGGTAAACACAAATATTTTTAGTAAAATGATCATTGATTTTATTTAAAATATTACATACCATGATACCACCATTTCGTTTTTTTGGGGTTTTTGTTGCATGTCTTAACATAAAACGAATTATCCGGCGGCCGTTTCTGTAATGTAAGAGAATATATTACAATTTTATATATAATTAAACATTTATGAAGTCCTGTGTACTAATCATAATGTAATTTCTATTTAAATTTTTTCACACAATGTTATTCATTTACAAAATAAAGCTTTTCAAACTGACATTCTTAATCTCACTGAAAATATTAGATTTTAGAAGTGAAGTAGAAGAAGAAGTAAGTAATATACAATCTGGTGGTTTCAATAATTACTCATTAATATCTTTACATAATTAGGAAAATTATCATAAAAGTTTGAAGTTAAAAGATTCCAGGTACAGTTAATGCCCAAGTCAAGATGAGTTATGATGAGTAATAATGAGTACATCATTTGTATTATATGGGTTGTTGTGAGGTATTTTTTGTGCGCGCGTGCGTGTGTGTGTGTTCCAGTTACCTTCTCCTTACAGCTACTGAGCATGGAGACTATCGAGAGACAGACGGACTGTACGGAGAGCGCCGGCGACCAGTCGTCGGTGAGGATGGACAAACAGATGTGGCCGTTGGAGTACACGTGAGGGTGCACCGGGATGTTGTTACCCACGAAGGTCACCTGCTTCAACAAATAATATGTACACTACATATATAAGAACAGATATACTATACTATAACATGGGTATATAACTAATATTACGTTACTGAAAATAGCATTCGTATTTGCATAAAACTCTTTTTTTGGATCATACAAATACTAGCTGTTACTGTTACTTCATCGGTGATTGATATATTAAGGAAGTATTTAAATGTAGTGCAGAGTGCTTGTAAAAGTTGTTTCATTAAATATTTACTGCATTATACTAAGTGATGATATAGCAATGTTTTAAGCTACGCCAAGAGTGTGATAGTTAAGATATATTTCAAATATATCCAGGTTTTTAATGATGCGCGCTTAACGGAACTCTGTTATATAATACATACGGTTCATTTCAAGTAACTTGAATATGAATACTTGGACCCAGTGTCGGTATTTTCTATAGTATTTTCGATTTATACAAACGCCACGCGTGTTTATTTAGGTAATTAAGTTATCTTATCCAATTACTAGCAACCTACATTTTTAGTTGTTGTATTTCAAACTGTCTACAATATTTTCTAGAAATTTCTCCCTGTTTATGGCCCGTACACGTCATTCGCAGAATAATAACCAATTTAATTTGAACCCAAATAAAATGATTGTGAATATTTCGTGGGGGTCATTATCGTAAGTGGCAATATTAGCCATTCAGTGATGTTACGAGTGACGCATTTTTGTGGCTTTCCTTGACATTGGCTGACATAGAAATCAGGAGAACTCATAATCTTCAGATATTTTGTAGGAAATAAAATATAATTACATGAAATGTGAAATATCTGCGATCAACACTGATATATTCTATAAATGAGATCTAAGACTTTCGCAAGTGTTCATTTAAATGAAACCAATATTTTTCATATTAGGTACTACGCGTATTTTATTATTTTAAACTACATGCTCCCGACGTTTCGGTTTTTTCGCAGCAACCGTGATCACGGACAGACGAGATGTCTTATATTTTATATTTTCTACCTATATGTAAATGATACTTTGTCTATATTAAAGATATTTGAGAATTTATTGAAAATTATCATATCACATATGTTAAACAGAACGTAAACTATATCGACACTACAGTTTTACCGATTATAATACGTATTTGTTCGTTGGATCTTTTAGTGGATGTCTGTTAATTTGTGACGCACCTTACACGCAACCTTGATTGCTCAAGGTTTTTTTTTTTTTTTTTAAATGAAAGTACAAAACAATATAGTAAAATTAAATCTACCATTTACATTTATGACGTATGATGACAAAACACTTTTAATTAATGTTTTTTTCATTCAATACTATCGTAATTTCCGTATTCAAAGCGGTAAATGAGTATCGGAGGAGTAATAAATGCATGATAGTACAGATGGCGCAAGGAGACGACACCTGAATCACAACTAGATGTTTTGTAATTAATTTATTGAGATTGCAACGACTTGTTTCATCATAGAACAATCTAGAACTTATCGGGACATGCAATGCTTTATCTTAATAAATTTAATTGTTATTTTGTTGTTCGACTTATTTTAATCTTCTTCTACCTCGCAATTTCCCAGCTTAAGCCAGGGTCTGCCTTACATGTTGTGAATAGTTTTGGCTATTTGTTTTTACGACCGGCCGCCTGCCTGACATCAACCCTCTTTGGGAATAAACTTCGACTTGTTTTAACGCCACTTTGAATGGTTAAATTTACTTTCTATCTGAATTCTGAAGGTAGACAGTGAAACATAGGATTTATATTATTAAAACTATTTTCTAATGACCTAAGCACTATGTTAGCTCTTAGCTTCTAGTCCATTTACATATTTCAGTATAATATCGTCACACGACATTGGCGAAATCTATAAGGAAACGCCACTATCTAAAGAAGAAGAAAATATTTTCTAATTAAGTAAAAAATAATATTAAATTAAGGTTCTAATGTTGTCTAACTCAAATTTAAAGCAAACAAAAATATAAATCAACGAATTCCCTACTAATATTGTAAATGCGAAAGTAACTCTGTCTGTCTCTCTGTTACGCTTTCACGCCTAAACCACTGAACTGATTTTCATGAAATTTAGTACAGAGATAGTGTTGACCTTGAGAAAGAACATAGGATAGTTTTTATCCCAGATTTTTGAAAAGTTTTCTTGGAAACGCGTTATAACCGAACTCCACGCGGGTGAAGCTGCGGGCGGAAAGCTAGTTATATATAAAATTATAAATCAACGAAAAAAGCATTACATACGAATGAGGAACACTTATAAAACAAAAATAGAAAGAACCGATCCCATAATACCATTAACCATACAAGTGATGAGATACACCAAAGACGATGGAATTAGTTAATTAGATTAGAAATGACGTGATTCTAGTAAACAATAAGAAAAAACGCTTATATTAACTCAAACTTGATTATTAATTTGCAAAATCTAATTTATAACACCCATTCTTTTATATTGATTGCAATAAACTAGTTGCTGCCTGCAACTTCGTTTATAAATTAACATATTTTTTATATATATTACTATTTCAGATGTTTTATGAAAACTCAATTTTGTTTTTCAATTTCACTGTTGCTGTTCTACATGTTGGTTTAAACATCACTGAATAGAAAATAATATTAGTGGAGTTCATTTATAACTTATTAATATCTATAATTATATATGTAATTTAAATAAAAATAATTATTACAATAACTTGGTATTAATTTAAAAATAAATATCTAGTGAATATAATATAAATATAAACCCAAAATAACTTACTACTTATATATAAAATATTCTTACCTCAGGCGAATCGAAGGGATATTTATTAGTAAATTTAAACTGCAGTACAAATTTTTCACCCTCATATAATGTACCGGGTACACCTTCCATGTGAACTGTCCACCTTGAACAATATACACATAGAATTTACTCTTCATAAACGAAGATACATTTTATACTCGGTTAACAATAAATAAGACATTTTTAATATGAGACTGGAAACAATCTGTAAACTTTAAATATTCTTTTTACAATGTGATGTATTTTAGTCTTATAAAATATTAAGGAAACAAATTTAAAAAAATGAAAATTTTTAAATGAATTAAAAATAAATTCAAAAATAAATAAATTTAAAATGTAAGTTTATTGATTTAATTTGACTAAAATAAGTTAAGATTCCGAATGTTTTGTACTGTCATAAATTAAGGTTACATATTGTTTTGAAAAACAATATTATAATGAAAATAGAACTTACAGTTTACCTACATAAAATTTGTATATATATGTGTGTGTCTCTGTGTGTACACATATATTTAGTACTATATACACTCTTATATATGTATATACATACATAATGTTTGTATTCAAATGTATGAAATCTTTCACATCATTGTCAAAATAAATATTTATAGTGCCAATGTTGGAGACAATTATAGACTGGGTTAAAAATATCTGGCCATAAATAGGTTATTATTCATAAAGGAAAACATCAATCAAATGTAACCCTTATTACTATTGGATAGGTATCAATTTTCAATATATTTGTTCTTTTTAAATGTTTTTCATCAATCTGTATTTATTTATTCAATCTGTGACAAACAAACAATAAGTTCTGAAATTAATTTCCTTATACAGAGACAATTCTATTACCTTTTTTTATTTTATAAATCAATGATTGTGTATTATTCAGCAAAAAAATACATATTTTTTGAAAAACTAAAGTTGAAACAATATACAATAAAATATATGAATTATATCTATGAAAAATAATTATTGTTTTGTTATGATAAAATTTATAACATTTTTATATACTGACAACAGCGAAACAGGTTCATACATTTAAAATTATAGAATTAAATGAAAAAATATTTAATATTAAAAATATAAATATACATTTATTTGAGAGAGCACTTGAGAGATATAGTACACTTAGTTTCTGTCTGTTTTTGTTTGTGTTTAAAGGATTCTCATTAAACAAACAACAAGATTAATACAATGGCTTCATAAATTAGAAAACTCAAAAAATAAAGCCATTTAATTAAAGGCATGTGAGGATAAGTTGAATATTGTATGATAAAATATTTAAGAAGAATATTCAACTTATTCTATATATATTTTGAGTTGTATCCAAACATGTTTATTTACTTTATATGTACATATGATTGCCTTATATTTTATTATTTTAGACATAAATCTGTATATTTATATTTAATATTACCTCAACAGCTGATGTGTAATTTTTTAACAAATACTTGTTCTAGTGGAAGCTAATAATTAATTAGGAGACTAGTGTACTGATATTTAGTGGGTTCATTTTTGATAAAACTTAAAAAATAAGTATTCTTTGTCAAATGATTGCGTTTAAAAGTTTTAATAGTACATTAACTACAACTGAACCTAATATTTACCAATATATTTTACTGGAAAACTAATGCTTTATAGAAAAGTATAATAAAAAACTATTCTTGTTTTACATGACTAGTCTCCTTGAGCCACAAAAGGAGACACTTCCGCAAAAGCGGTAGAAAACAGAACGTATTCCAATCAGGACGTCACGTACAATGACGAGGAAGAACACTTTCTAATAAGAGATTTATCTGGAATTATTTAATATAAATTAACTTACAGTGTCAGATTTTGGCTGGCCTGGTCTCCGTCAACCGTGACACCTGGCGGAGGTTCCTTCATCAACGACATAAGCTCTTTCTGTAAACGTCGCTGAAACATACATTCACATGCCAATCCAGCTCATAGTAACTTAAAAACAAACATATCGACAACACAACAATAGAAAGAGAAATGTACTAAGAAAACTGTCACAACAGTTACGTATAGGTAATTTATAAAATAATTAAATTACAATGTTTTTAAATTTATAATAATTTGCAATGGAACATCACGTATGGATTGAAAATAGTTTTACTTAATTATCAAGTTTATTCGTAACATTATTTTTAATTAACTTTACAAACCTCCGACGGGGACATAGCCGCCATTGTACCAAATTAGACGTCTAATGTTACCATTAAATATTTTGAATAATGTGCCGTCAATAATTATTATCTGATGCGGTAACCCAACCATACTGAAATTAAGTGAAACATTTTAGTAAGATTTAATCACATATTTCATAAATTTAGAGAGAAAATATTTTGAAGAAAGATTAAAAAAAAAACAACTGAGGTTGCTTTTATTTTCACTATAACGAAGTCTGAAATTCCACAACCCTAAGCAAGATTAAAAAGTTAAACCGGCTTATCAATTATCAACAAAATACGATTGTCAGTGTCAAATGTATTATAGAAATATTTTTCTAATCTATTGTTTTGCTTTCGTGAAATGTGAATTATTAAAGACTTCAAATTACCTCACTTAATATTTCCTATTAAGATTATGGGAAATTTATCGATGCATCAATTTATTAAATAAGATCGTTAACTCTTTATAACTTGCCATTTAAGGACAAGCTTGTGCCCAGCTCTATTTATTTAAATATGGGTACTTATCCAAAGAAAAGTTCCGCAGAATGGTTCATAGACCAATTAAATGTAGAAAATGCAAAATTACTCGCATTTGCACTAGTCATCGGTTTTATTGGGTACCACGGTATTCTACATTTACGTTATGGTAGGAAGATTTGTAACTTATTTTAAAATATTAATAGACGACTTAATTAAATGGAGGACACAATTTTTCAGGGCCTGACTCATGCACTTGGTTGTTATCATCAGGAAGGTACAAAGGAGATCATGAATGGCAACCTTATGGATGTATGTTGCATAAATATTCTAAAACGTATGTTTGTACTACTGATATCTATTCTTGAAACTCCTAACTCTATACAGCGTGATTGGTGAATTACTATCGATACTTGAGGACGTGATATTTGACGATCATATATGACAAAATAAAAATTAATATAACGTAAATATTAATAAACTTCTAAGTAAAGTTAACCAAAAGTTATGTATTTAATTACGCATCGTATGAACACCCTACAGATTAGGTATACACACACACACACACACGTGCGGCGGCGTAGTGTTGTATCAGCACGCCGCCGCACGCGTCCACACTTGGAACACTTGGGCATGTCAACGGTTTATTTATTTATACGGAAATTTGGTCAAAAATTAAGTACCTATTTTTTTACATAATTTGAATGAGAATCATGTACCGAGTATTCTCCTTAAATATTGATAGTAATTCACCAGTCACCCTGTATATAAGATTTCCACCTGTTGTCTATTTTCTAATAAGAATTGTCCCGATTAGTAATATGCACCTGACATGGTACAAAATAACTTCTTTTATTTATTATAACAAATACAATAAGCTGTTTTTCAATTAGATATATTCTAGTCTTTATCTGAAGTGCATTTAAGATCTAATACAAAGTTTATATTTACATTTTGTGAGGAAATCTTTTGAATATTTTTACTTTTTGGTATTTTTAATCTACATTACAGCTATTAAAAAGGCAAAGTTAATATCTGTATGCAAATTCATTATTTTACTTGATATACAGGGTGACTGGTGAATTACTATCGATATTTGAGGACGTGATATTTGACGATCATATATGACAAAATAAAAATTAATATAACATAAATATTAATAAACTTCTGAGTAAAGTTAAGTAACCAAAAGTTATGTAATTAATTACGCATCGTATGAACACCCTACAGATTAGGTATACACACACACTCACACAGACGCGGCGGCGGCGTAGTGTTGTATCAGCACGCCGCCGCACGCGTCCACACATGGAACACTTGGAACGTGTACACACTTTATTTATTTATACGGAAATTTTGTCAAAAATTAAGTACCTATTTTTTTTACATAATTCGAATGAGAATCATGTACCGAGTATGCTCCTTAAATATTGATAGTAATTCACCAGTCACCCTGTATAATTTTATTACTATTTTACACTAATTGGTTTTGATATGCCCAAATTTGAAAAAAAATATTTGTTATGTGTTGCCAAATTTTAATTTCCCACCAGTATATTAAAAATCTTATAAACTTTTTATAATATTATTTTATATTTACAATTACAGAGATGCAAGAAGATGTTTGCGGTATTTAGCATTTTGGGGCAAATACAATAGTTTTGCATTCATCGGGGACTCGAGATTGGAACAGTTGTATGAATATTTTATAGGTATGTAGAAAAAAAAATATATTAACAGCAAATACTATAGAATATACTATAAATCTATTCTATAAAATAAATAAAACCAAAAATATTTAGTATAAATATAACCAAAAATATTTAGTATGTCTGTAATACTCACCAAGATTTTACACTATTCCTATTTTTTCAATTAATCTTTACTTATATACTATCTTTGAACTATGTACAAATACTTATTGCATTAAAAAGTATTCCCTACAATTAATTTTTACAACAATAAGCTTGTTCATTTTGATAAGATATTGTGTTTGTTAATAATAAATGCAAATTATGACGAAATCAATATTATTGTTTTCAATCAAGTAAAGTTATTGTTTTAATTACTAATTGTTATTAGTTACGATTTTTTATAGTAATTTTGAAGATGTAGTTTTCATTTTCATTACCATTATAAACCTCATGTTGTAATGTTATACATAACTTGTTATTCCATAAATGTTTCTAAATGTGAGTGATTTTTTTAAAAATAATGATTTCTTGGTAAGTTTTAGAAATACAAACATACAAAAATATTTCTGTGACCTTTATTAATATATTCAGCTATTCCACATATAGATGTCTGTTAAATATGCTGTCATAGTATAAATATATACTATAAATTTATAATATGAATAGTTTTACCTAAAATATAAATAAAAAATCTTTTGTGGAGTCTCTATGCTCGGAAGTAGTGAAACTTTGTAATGTCTAAATGAAAATAGGAAGGAGTAGAAATCAATGTTGAGTGAACTGATATTATTTCTTTAAGACAAACTTTATAAACATTGCTTACAATTCACATCTAACCCACTCATCTGCTATCGCACTGTCTCTTTCTATTCCCCCTCCTCAGGAGCATTGAATATTTAATGCAACCTTGTTGGAAGTCGCATCAGAAGTTTCACCTCATAAATTAAAGTGTCTTTATATATGTGATATAATTTAAATTCAGTTATTAATGTTGAAATAATAATTCCATATATACAAACAGAACTTGCATCATGAACTTAAGAATGTTGGCTCTTGATAGATTTTCATTATACAGTACCATTAACACTACAATTCAATTATTTAGTATAAAATTGGTTCAATATAAAATGAACATATAAGCATAGAATTAAGACATTTCAAGAAAAATCATGAAAATAGGCGTATTTATTCTTTATGAAGACATTTTTTCTTATATTATTTTACACTCATTGTTATTCTATCCAGGTGTTCTTAGGACTCGTCTTAAGCTAGATTCTTCATATTCAACGATAGACCATCACCAGCCGAATTACACATATGTTGATAATAAATTAAAATTATCAGTAACATTCATATGGAGTGAAGATGTTTCAAGGACTATGGTGGAACAGTTTAGGACCTGGTAACGTTAATAGATAAATATTTTATTTTTATATAATGTGTGATAAGCTATTATTATGTTGGAATTAAAATTAGAAAGATTTACACCTGTAACTTCCAGAATTTAACAACTGAAGCGGAATATTCCAGATGTAGTTTCAAATTAAGAAATAGTTGATGAATTTCCTATTCTGTATTATCTATTCAAATTTCATTTTAAGTATTTATTACTTAAACATTTTTGAAATTTTAAAAAACAATCGTATTTTTACCCTATGCTTTTCAAAATCGTTTAAATTTCAAGTTCTTAACTTCACCTACATTCCTACTTGAAGGACATTTCTCTTTTTGCGATCTTTACAATTTTAAGGCATGGTCATAATAATATAAGACAATTTCTTCTTCCACCAGGCAATATTCTGACAGGCCTCCATCCGTGATAGTGGCTAGCATCGGTCTTAATTTGGTGAAGACCCACAACGCTACGGAACCCATATTAGAGGAATATAAACGTAACCTCACACAGTTGGTCCAACCGATAGATTCGTTATCAGGTAGAGGGAGCCAGGTGTTGTGGAAGTTGTTGGAGGACGTGGATCAGAAGACTGTGAAGATCAGCAACAGTGATATAGACGCTTACAACAGAGCTGCTGTTGAGGTGAGCCCGCACTATTGTACTTATATCTTCTACCTGGCAATTTCCTAGCTTTTTCCATGTTATGAATAGATTTTTCTAATTACTTTTACTACCGGCCGCCTGCTTGACATCAACCCTCTTTGGGAATGCATTAATCAGTGTTGTCTAAATACTCTTAGAAAGTACTCGAGACTCGAAAAAATCACCCTGGTACTTGCCAGGATCGAACCCGCGCCCTCGTGCATGAGAGGCGGGACTATTAACCACTAGGCCACCAGTGAACGCAAACAAAAAAGTTGCAACAAAAAAAAAAAACGGTTATAGTGGAATACAAGAGTATATTTAAATAAAACTAATATTTTTCGCATTCACGTCTCGTCCGTCCGTAATCACGGTTGCTGCAAAGTAACAAAAATGTCGGGAGTATATTATTAAAATCATAAAAATCCGTAGTTAATCGAAAAAATATTAGCCTTAACTTAAGACAACTATTTCTCGTATATTGATATAATATGTTGTATTGTAGATCCTCCAACACAGCGCGACTAAGATATGGAACTCGGCCCGCCTTGCCGGAGCGCCGGGCGCCGGGCCAGGGCTCCAGCACGCGGCGCAGATACTCCTCAACATGTTCTGTAATGACCACATGAATTTTAACGACGGGACATGCTGCGCGCAACCCGAGCCATGCACACAACTACAGTTACTCACCTTCGCGTTGTTTCTGCTCTGGTGAGTTATGAATATACGAAGTAGGGGACACGAGGATATACATATATGTGATAGATCAGATTTATTATTGAATATGAACTACCAATGAACAGGGTTAGGACCATGGGTTGTAAATATTTCGTGATAACCTAGGCAGCATAATGCATCTTTATACTTTGTAAGCAAAATTTATGCATTGAATTTCTTTGAATTTTCCTCATATTAAAACGTGCTAAGAACATTTAATTGAAATTTTCTTCACTCAATTTTGTCAAACATTCTGAACAATATGTATAACACGGGCAATCAAACTGAAAAAAATTAACTGAGATAGATAGTTTTTATTTCAATCCATCTGAAATTTTCTCCCAAAACATGTTATATAACTTAATTGATTTTCCCCACTCGTCACCAGCGCAGTACTGGCCGGTGTACGATGGTTGTGGAAGTGGTCGCAAGGAATCAAGCAACGAATGGAAGGTTACGCTCTCGTTAACGCAGTACAGAATGAAACACCATCAGCTCTCGTGGCTATGGCAAAATTAGGCATGATAATGGCCTATTTCTATCTATGTGATAGAACTAATTTCTTTATGAAGGAGAATAAATATTATTCTGAATGGAGTTTTTGGCTACCAGTCGGTTATGTGTTCGCGTTGGGCCTGTTCTTCACTGATGAATCTAGATCAAGCAGGTATATAGAATTATCAATATTTGTTAGCTTTAATAAAGTAGACCTATCAAATGCTATACAGTTTTTAGTAATCCTAAAGTTATGTTCTATCTACACCCATAAACACTAAATTGCAAAATCTATCAAATTATGTATCTTCGTATAATTATTTTTTTACATATCATCCCAATTCCTAGTCCAAATTCGATGTTGTTTCAGTCATTCAAGAGTGCTTCATCGCGAACAAACAAACGAGTGGAAGGGCTGGATGCAGCTTGTGATTCTAGTTTACCAGGTCACAGGTGCTAGCAAGGTGTTGCCTATATACATGCTAGTTAGGGCGCTCGTCTCTTCCTACTTATTCCTGACTGGATATGGCCACTTCTACTACACGTGGAAAACCGGGGACACCGGGCTTGTGAGATACTTCAGAGTTATCTTCAGGTTGAACTTCCTCACCGTTGTTCTGTGTCTCACTATGAACAGACCATACCAGTTCTATAGCTTCATACCGCTGGTGTCGTTCTGGTACACCTTGGTGAGTTTCTATAGATATAATACATAGTTTAATTTTGTTTTTTGGACACAAAAGTCATTTTAAATTAGTTTTTGTTTATAATTGTTAGTTTTATATGATTATCGTTTTAATTAAATCCAAATTATTTGTTAGTTTAAAATATAAAGTTTCAACACAGATTTAGTTATAAATTTCTTTAAAAAAAAATCTAATCTATCTTTAAAACTACAAAAAGTTAAACAATGAACATGGCTATCATTATTTGACTCGGTTAACTATCTTCTTCTACCTGGCAATTTTGACAGTTTTAGCAAGGGTCAGCCTTACATGTTGTGAATAGTTTAGGCTATTTGTTTTTACGTCCGGCCGCCTTCCTGACATCAACCCTCTTTGGGAATGGAATCAGTAATGTCTAAATACTCTAAGAAAGTATATATGACTCGGAAAAATCACATTGGTACTTGCTCGGGCTAGGATCGAACCTGCGCCCTCGTGCATGAGAGGCGGGCCTTTTAACCACTAGGCCACCACTTCGACTCGGTTAACTAAATACATATTTATATATATATCCGCAGATGTTCGCGATCTTCTCCCTGCCCCCCCACCTCTCACCCCCTCACTCCCTAGAGCCGTACCAGTCAGTGTACACGGTCATCAAGACGCTGGGTCTGTTGTCGATGGTGACGGTGCTGTACATGAGCGAGGTGTTCTTCCAGAAGATCTTCCTCATGAGACCCTGGAAGGCGCTGTTCGTGAACTCCGATGATGATATACGACAGTGGTGGCTGGATTGGAAACAGGATCGGTTAGTATAACCTATATATGTATTTGGTGGTAATTTTTTGAAATTTTCCATACATTTGGTTCATTTTTCATGTTTTTTGATAAGTTGAACTTGAATTTCATATAATTCATGATTCAAACGCGTTTATTTGATAAGCAGGTTTTATTGTTTGATAAATCATTTTTGGATATTACAAGAATAGATTCAGTGTTTATAAAAGCTTTACAATTTAAGAGTAAAATTAATTTCACTTAAAAGCATATATTCATTAAGTTTTTGGACTACATAAATATTTCATGCCGATTTACGATGTTTATCCAGATTATCTTCAAAATATGACTATAGATTTTTTAATGATTGAAAACAAATTAAACAATAAGTTATATACATTGAAAGCTCCCATTTTATTTATACGACAACATGTCTATATTTATTATTTGTTACTATTAACTACAAAACACATTGAAATTACATTTTCATCTCATTATTCTTAAGAGTAAAAAATTGAATGTGTATTTTAATTCCAGCTACTCGATGGCGTACGGTATAATATTCGCGGCGGCTTATCTTCTAGCACAGAAGTATAACTTACTGGACGACAACAACCACAGCAACTTGTTCACTCCTGGCATCGCGTTGACCGCTACCCTATTAGCGTTCATTGCGTTAGGAAGTTACATAACATTCACGTTTTTCTGCACCAACACATTTGATTGCAATGAAATTCATTCCTACGTGACTTTTTTGCCCATCATTGGGTATATTATACTGAGGAATGTGTCTGGTGTACTTCGGACTAGACATTCTAGTCTTTTCGCGTGGTTTGGGACTATAACGTTGGAACTATTCGCCAGCCAGTCACATATATGGTTGGCGGCTGATACTCATGGCGTTTTGGTCCTTGTTCCTGGCGTGCCAGTCTTTAATCTGATACTGACGTCATATATTTTCATATTCACCGCTCATGAGATACATAAATTAACAGGAATTATTCTTCCTTACGCTGTTCCCGACGATTGGAGGTTAGTTTTAAGAAATTTTGCAATTTTCCTAGCGATTTTGGTCCCTATTGGCATACATGATGGTATGTTTTAGAATATCTCGCAATTAATTCATTTTCAATACGTATTAAGGTTGAGAATGTATTGTAAAATTGCTTTTAAAAATATTAATTTCATAATAACTTGTACATAGCGAGACAGTTTTTTGAATATTTAGTAATTATGTATTTATTTAAATTTAATTTTTAAAGTATTATAATAGGTATTATATTGTCTTGCGTAATAATAAAATGGCAATAAAATTTTCTTATAATAATAATAATATTTGATCTCTGTTGGTTGTTTTTTAAGTTATTTTCATTAAGTATTTATTACGTATATGTAATGTAACATACGCACAAGTACATGATGCAACGGTACATAAAATGGATAAAAAAAATATTTTTATAACGTCATAATAATCTTGTAACAAATAGTTTGTGATATACTGTGAACACATCGAGTACAAATAAAGTTAAATACATAATGATAAATTCGTGATCTAATAGCCATAATGATTGTAAAGCATAATAATTAGTTTTTATTTAACAGTAGAGTATAGTGTTGTGTTAGATTCGATAAAAAAAACGTCAAAAACGAGATGATTCAAATAAAATTATATAATATTTTTTTCTATATTAATATTTTCAGTTACTTCCACAAGTCTAATCGTATTTTAAACGAATGTAATTCAGTGGTAACCTTACTACATGTTTTCATTCTCAAACTGATTACGATGCGTTTCCAGATACGAATAATTCTCCATACGTACATAATGTTATTATATATACGTTTTGATTTAGAAATCACTCGATACTTTCAGTATTTAGATGATGCAAACTTATAATTATCTTTATTGGTTTTACATAATAACAGTATTCATATATTTCAACATCACGTTTGTTAATTTCTAACATATTTTTTGTGTGTATAAATTGTCGATGTGTGTGTTTTTGTGTGTGTGTGTTATTTTTTTTCCAGCAATTAAAAGTATTCCTCATTTAAATGTTATTATATATTGTCTTTGGTTTTTAAATTATTTGGTTTTTAAATTATCTTCAAAGAAAACTTATTACTGGATCCATGATGAGCGATTGTTGGGATTTTTATTATTTTAAATAAATACATACTTGTGTATAAAATTACTTGATGTAAGTATGTACTTGTATTAATTCATTGAGTATTTCAACTAAATAAATAAATATTATAATAAGCAATAAAAGGTCCTGTTTAATTTTATTTTTTCAATTTATTATTAATGTAAATATGCAATAAATAATAAAAACAATTGTTGTGTTTTAATAAATCGTCATCGATTTCTGAACGAATTTACAGTCCAAATCCTTTTTTATACATTATTAAACTAACTTATTCTTGGTGAATTATTTTTAATGGTTTATTAATACACAAGAAAAAAGTTTTCTCTTGCGTCATCCCTTTTAAGAATATATCATCAGTGATTGTTGCTGTAGAAGGAAATATGTAGAAACTGTATTGCTTTTCTGTTTCGATAAAAAACGCCAAAAATAGTGTCCAATAATTTGCATTAAAACTAATTTCACATTACGTTATGTAAGTATATTAGATTTAAATCAACTTAAAAAAAAACTATTTTATCTCCACATGGTTAAGGTTGGGGACATTGATTATAGGATGAATTTTAAAAGACAAAAAAGAAAACAATGGAAAATAGCTTCTCTTCACCTGGAAATTTATTACCACTAACGAGACTTACTAGTGTAAAGGTAAAAAATCAGATTTAAGTTGTAAGTACTTAAGTAGGATAATAAAACATTATAGTAACAAGCAAAATTTATTTGTTTTACACTGTGGTGAATAAAATGGTGATTATAATGATTATACATCTTTAAATGTGTAAGTGTAAACATTTCTATTTACAATTAAGAAAATTAGGTTCATTGAGAGTATGGAACGGACGAAAGATTACACTCCCTTCATATAGATCACAAGTAACTTCTATACGGCTAAAGAAATTAATGTTTTACTATGAAGTATGCGTTATATCAAGACCTTAACCTAGAAAGGTGCACTTTATTCTTATAAATAAGTGAATAATCTAATATTACGTCAATGGTCCTACGAAATGACTTATATTAAATTCGAAGTTTAGATTTGTAGAATAAAAATGTATAGGGATGAAGGGTTAAAAATATATAAAGGAAAGTTATTTAGAAGATGCGGTGTATGAAATTCTAACTAAGCAATCACAGCGGTTCTCAACATGTATGTATAATTAATTAGAGTTATAGATACTTAACGTATTGCTTGCGATTTATTTTATTGTTTGAACAAACAAAGGAATATATCGATGATGGGAAAGTTAGAAGAAAGCAACGGGCATTTAAAATATTGTGATTAAAGGCACAATCATTCGCCGGAAGGAAAGAATAAGTAAACGTGTTTAAAAATAATGAAATTAAGTTAGTATAAATATTTCCCACTTTGGTATTGCTAGAAAATCTTGCTAGAAAATCATACAGAAAGTAATGGAGTATACAGTAAGCAAAAATAAATACAATGTTAAGAATAAGATTTAGAAAATCAGTCTCAATAAACAGGCCATAGTTTTGTATTTAGCGACACTAATGTTCCTAAGACAAAAGTTGTACACAGTTATTAAATATTCAGAAACAAAGAGCAAAGGAAGATATCTACAGAGAAATTATATTTTATTCTAAATAAGTGCGATCTTTATATTGTTTTCTGATAACTATACTTTATGTGCTTATTGTATAAGAGTAATAGTAATTGTGCATTTGGTATACCATTTTTTTTGGGCCTTTTGAATTATTTTCATCTTACCGACTAACGATTTACAAGTCTTTTAGCAAATATTTTAGTTACAAAGAAAACAAAACATTCTCTCGAACTCCGGTATTTACATCGACAAACAATTATGTATTTACAAAGTAGCAAAAAGTGCACAAAAAGACAGCTCACAAAATATGCATTTGAGCAATATGTTTAAAAATATTTACAAAAAACTTTGTTACAATAGACTTAGTATTTAAGAAATGATAGCAAAGTGCAAAAAACATAATATCACTCATAAATGCGTCGTAATCATCCGCTAACCGAGTATAACAATAGGTTACTTCATAAGGTTTTATTCTAAATATCCTAATAACTTTCAATAAAATATTTACCGCCTATAAAATAAGTTATTGCTTCGGGAAATTATTTACAAAGTTATCTACGAAATCGAAGACATCAAAATGTAACGAAAGATCAACGAATTATTATTATTATTTAATATAAATTATAAGTAACTTCTCTACTATTATAGTACATTATATCACATTAGATTAGAATCTTGTAAATAACACTCACACTAGGATTTCACGACACGGATCCACTTTCTCATATCCGATCGAATTTAGCAAGTATAAAATTGTTACCATCGAACAGTTCTGAAGATATAAAACTGACTAGAAAAAGGTATCAATAAAAAAGTTATATTTCAGAACCTTCGCACTAGTTTGCGTCATAAAACTACTCACGAAGATTTTCAGTGTATTCGTGAATCTTCGCCAATTAGTATTAACGTGGGCTTACGCAAAAAACTCTAGACTCTCTTTGTGTAGTTTGACGATGCAAACTTGAGGTAAGGATACATAATATTAAAATTAAAGATAATTCAATCGGAGTTATCATAGCCAGGCGCGGTACTCAAAGTCCTCGTCTCTTCACTAAGAAGGGATCTCTCGTACCGTCTTTGCCGCGAGATTTTAGGTCTTGCAGCCCCCAGCAGAGGAGCAGATGTCGCGTGGCCGGTCATACGGTTCAGTTCCTTCCTACCTTGTAACAAGGGTGACGTCACGCTGGACGACTCGTCTCCTTCGTCGTCTGAGATCGCCGGGTAGCTTTCTTTCATTTTTAAACTTTTTTCTAACCGACGGAGAAATCTGTAATTCATACAAAATATAATTAAATCATTTTTATTATACTTACTCTAATATGCAAATGTCTCAGTTAACCCAAAACTTGGATTTTCACACTGCGATAGGTTTTCATTTCATCTAGAGGATAACGGTACTAATAGCTAGATTACATGTATATCAAAACATTCCATGAACATCAAAACAAACGTCTATTCTACATTCTATAGAATTCTTTACTATGTTAGAAGAAGAAGAAAAATAGTTGATGAAAAATAAATATTGGAAGATATTGAAACTGCAAAATCAAGATAAAATAAGCGTAGCAATATCAAAACCTTATTTGATTTCCGATGGACCGGAGTTTGCTAATTTTATTCGGTTTCTTCGAGTCCTCTGTTAGGTCCAAGCTTGATGATATTTTAGATGACGTGTCCTGAAAATTACATCACATGAATGCCAATTCATCAACTTCTGAGGTGATTTCAGGAAAATACTCTAAAATTCTACATCTCAAAGAACCGTAACAGTCTAAGACTGCGAAATAACAATCGAAATATACATTAGAAATCTTCAGCGTCATCATAACTTTGAACCCCGACTATGAAATTTTGTTAGACATTTTTTTTAACGCTACGAGTAAAAGATATTTTGAGACTAAATCAAGATATATAAAGGTAAAAGATAAAAGATGTATTTCTCTTTTAAAGTTATCTGATTTCTCTCAATCACCTCAGAGCTTCGGCATTTTTGTCGCCTCAACGGCTTCTTAGTTCTGACAGGCTCAGGCTGTGAACAGACACACTAAACATAGCAAAATGAAAACGTAATAAGCGAAACATATCACACATAGAAGATAACTAGACTTTGTGCTGGGTCAAAAACATTCAAATTATTAGTGCCAAACTTTATTAACAATTTGATTATGGTTATACAAGTCTAGTATCTTTTCGGAAATAAAATAGCAAGTGCTGAAGCTAAAAGTAAAAATAGAAACGTGGAAAACAAAAAATAGGACATTTTAAGTATTTAGATTTCAAATTTATAATAAAGTGGAGGATTAACTTTATTGTCTAAGGATGAATTAGTTTCTAATTTAAAGTGATGTAATTAATTAGTCTCCTTTAAAACATTTAAAATTTAATATTAATAACAAATACATTTATAACAAAACTTAATTTTTATAATGATCAATAGAATCAGGAAAAAAGTTATTAACGGTGGTAGTAATATAAAAAGTGCATACAATTCATACCAAATCAATACGTAAAATAAATATTATAGAAACAAAAGCACACAGTTTAATAGTCCACCTGCATTTCCAAGTCTGGTAGTCTAAGTTCTCGAGCTGATGCCACAGAGGCTACGGATGCATTCGACACAGACTCTTCAGATGATGATGAGGTAGCGAGAGCCGGCGCTTGAGACCTAGATCTCCTTCTTCCACCTTTGCGACCACGATTGCCATAGGGCACCTTAGATAGATATTAAAATGTAGAACATTACAGCTATTCAATGAAAATTGAGGACATTTTTTTGGATTATCTAACGTTATTGTATGAAAATCATTACTAGATCTTTATTTACCTCTAATAAATTATGCATCGAGTGCGGCATGTGTGGTAGGGTTGATTTAGTAGTTCCTGCGGGCTCGTGTGATGTTGTCCTGGTCGTTTTCCTGTCTCTTCTTCTACCGGCTTTTCTGTGAGACGCGCTCCCACTCTTACAACTACCGCCTTTAACGCATTCGGAACTTGGAAAATCATAAAGACCATCGGAATCCGTAAAAGGTAGTTGTCTACCGTAAAATTGGGGAGAGAATCTACCTAAACCAGTTTTGTCACTTAATGGACTCTCACTTCTTGAACTGACAGGGCTCAATGGTCTACTACAATCTGAGAACAAAATTGGCGGTTTAAGACTCGCCTTTTCATCTAAACCTCGTTCAACACTTATGCACTTTACGATGGTACATTTAGTGACACCGCTCGGGGAGCATAGAGTTGTTTGTGGTATATCTAAGCATTCTTTTAACACTGTCAAAGTTTCCATTTCTTTTGCACTTGAAGGAACATCGTCTACTCTTTCATCCGTACCGATTCCTTCGTCGTTGGATTCTAATAATGGATCGTCTGATAGTGTTTCAGAATCAGACCTACCTCTTCTTCTCTCATTGCCTCCATCATTAGAGCCCGCTGGACTTGAATTCGTCTTCATGAGTGGTCTCCGCCTAGATTGAAAACAAGAAGGACCTCCTCCTGACCCAGGATCTTCCATTTCAGATGGACATAACGGATTACTTGACCCACACCTTGACGGGCCAGGACTTGCCATTGAACTGTATCCCGACGATGACAAATTCGATTCTGATGGTGCCCTTTCTCCTCTTGCCGACATCGAAAAGGGGCTCAAATAGCACATATTTGCCGTTGGCGGAGGTGGTCTTGGTGACATAGGTTCATCTGATTCTTCGCTGGGGTTGTATGTAACTGTTATTAGTGGCGGTGGTTGATAGTCTAAGTGTGGTGGGGTTCTTCTCGGTGGAGGGGATCCAGGTGAGGGTCGTTCAATAGTGAGGACGGGAACTCTCAGCGAGGGCGGGGCGGGAGAGAGAGGTGACATTTCTCTCTCAGAGTCCTGACTGTGTGTAAAACTAGGGCTGGGTGAGTCCGTGACGTGAGTGGACGGTGTTGGGGTTTCAGAACACACTGCCGGCTGTCGAAGCTGTAGAAAAAATGTGAAAAATTCATTTTATATTTGTTACTTTATAGCTTCATTGTGTGAATTGATATTTATAAATATTAAAAAAATAATATATTTATAGAAAAAAAAATAAATTGAAAAATCAAAATTAAAATAAATTTCTTTAAAACAAAAGGAATATATCCTATAGTGATTTTAAAAAGTCGCGACATGATCTTACCTTTAATCTCAGTCCCATTGATGGCCTGTCAGCTTTCTCATACCTTATCTCCTCTAATTCGTCTTCGCTTGGTGATATACAAGAAATTACGGAATCTTTTTTGATATCCTGTTCCAGTTTGACTCGTGGCATTCGAGGTGATGGCAGAGGGGTCGGTAGTGGTGTAGGGAGCGGAGTTGGCAGTGGTGTTGGGAGTTCTCGAATAGGAGACAGACACTTATTGATACTACTGGGCACTTCAAGAAGGATTGATGGAGGATGTAGGAGATTACCGGACGTAGAAGATTTATGAGAGCTTAGTGGGTCAACAACCTGAAAATATATACACATTAAATGTCTTTTCTACATTGAGAGTAACATTATTTAAAATTTTCAATATTTTACCTGTATTTCGATAGTTGTGTGTGGTCTTGAGATAGGAGAATCGGGTGCTAAAGAAGGTATATGTGAGGATGCTATTGACAGATCATCGGCATCGACGGTGTCGTCTTGAGGTGATGATGCTGTGGGTGTGCTGGATGCAGATATAGCACCAGAGGAAGCTCGAGAAACAATAGCAGTTGACGAAGAAAAATTTCTGAACATTGCGAGTATGGAATCAGCGCTTGATATTTTTGGTGCTCTGGAATTTTAGTTATAAATAAAATTAATATAAATGATTCGTTTCTAAAATCATAGTAATAAAAGTACTAGCAAAACACTTCTTTGCCATTATACCTAGAAAATTTCTTTATAGCACCGTTAGCCAAGGTCAAATCAAGGCTGGATAGGGAGTCGCTTCCTTGATTACTTGACGTACTGTGGGGGGACCTGACTTCTACACCAGGTGAGGGTGGAGTGCTCGATGCTTTTGCCTTTATAGTTCTATCAGCTATGACGGCCATCGGAATTGCAATAGTATTAACCATATCAACATCCGAACTCGAGCTCATTTCGGCTGAAACTTTGTTCAATAATCTTGCAAACGTCACTTTCTTTTCCAATTTAGGATCAGATACTTGACGCATTGACGGTGACGTGGAGGGTGATGAGGCTTCACTAGCGAATGACGTGTCTTTAATGTCTAATCCATATTCTACAAACGCAGGGGCACTTTCTACTGTACTCAGAGTTCTCTTTTCTGACATCTGTATTAATTCACCCATACTTATTTTCTTCGAGTGATCATTAGCTGGAGCCGGGCTTATAAGTTGCTGTAATATCTGTTTCTTTTCCGCTGCGTTTTTCTTTGTTGGTGTAGAATTGTTGCGTTTTTTACGAGGCGAAGGAGACCCTGTATAAGAATTTCATCGATGAAATACATTCATTTAAAACTTCAATAGATACACTACATACAATGTTGATGGTAAATAAATATTAATAAAATCAGAACCTATCGTCAAGAAGTATTCAGTTGTAAATTTTATGTAAAATTACTAACATGCTTTAAAGTTCAAAAAGAAGTAAGTGCAACTAATGGAAGCCAATTCTTTAGGATAATAGTGCTTAAAATATTTATTGAATTAATTATTCGTGCCAATTTTAATTTGTGTTCATCTTGTTTAGTGTCAAAATGCAATCAATTTTTATATAAAAAATAAATAAATATGGTGGTGAGTCATCTACAAATTGTATAGTTTTTGAATAGATTCTAGGAAAAAAAATAGAAATTAGTTGAGTTTTATATCAACTTGCATTGCAAAAACTATACAATTTTTAAGGACATAGTTATGAGCCATCATCAAAGCATTGAAAAGGTCCAATAATTATAAAATAACAAAGTATAAAAGAAAGAGTTATTAAAAGTAGTGCGCAGAACAATGTCCAGAACATGCTAAGCGACATCTAGATAGTATTTTATACCAGATTACATATCTTCAGATTCAATCTCGAAACTGCTAATACGAACAGCGTGATTTATTATAGAACTCAAATATAATAATATATATTGATGAAGATATTTAATCTGGTGAAATAATTTGGACGATCTAGTAAGGTGCTAACGAAGGAAGGAGCGTCTACTGAAGAGTTGCTAAGTGGTTCAGGGTGCATACAACATAGAGTCGGTGGCAAGACGGTTAGGATAGCATTCCACACCAGGTTACATCCAAGAACAGATTACATCGCGCCCTCCGCAACTGTATATAGCTGGTGCGCTTCAAATGAATGAACTTCATGACTGAGAAACGATTTTGGTAATTTTTACACATGAATATAACACTAATTATATATATTAGTTAATATTAATCTTTAAAAAGATTAATCGTAATAGTTTTACTCATTGATAAAATATAAAGTTTAGTCATACAGAAATATAAAAAAAGAAGACATGCAAATATATACGTATTCGCAATAAATTTGCGATCTAAGCCAGTTTTTGTTGATAGCCACAACAAAACTTAGATTCACAAGAACAAAAATTATATAAAAAGGACAACACAAAAACAAAAAGAACCGATAAGAACGTGTAACAGTGATGGTATTAAGATAACAATGTGATGAATGATTGCGGAGTGCACGGCCAACGCTCCACTCCTTACGTCCGTGTGGCGGCTTTAACAGATCGTCCAAACTAAAGGTGCGCGCGCGCGGGTGAGCCCCCGTCATCGATGGCTTGCGGATACCCAGCCGCGTGAGCAGCGTGCGCGCCTCCGGCCCCGGCCCTGGACCCGCCGCCCCTCCCGCACCTCCTGCCCCTCCCCCTCCCCCGCCCGCGGCCATTGTCCTCGCTGTGGACAAACGCGCCGTCACTAGCCTCGGTCTGCGGCACCGCGGCGTACTTCCCGCCGCGCGCCGCTAGCGTTGTCGACGGACAACCACCAATTTGATTCACATTATTATGTATAAAACTGCCACTTATGGGACGCTTATACAGCAATGCTCGTAAAGCGATTACTCGGTTTGGATGGTCCAAATAAAAAAATGTATGTCAAGAAAAGATTACGGATATTTAGAACATCTAGTCTAGGGACAAGAATACCAATGGCTGTTGAAATTTTACCATTAAACATTGATAACAACATACAGTAATCTACACACCAAAATGCGTTTTAGAAACACAATCTCATGGACCTACGGGCTTGGGAATTTTCAATATTATATTTGATGGCATACAATTAGTCCATATATAACGGAAATCTATAGGTACTGAGTATGAAAATCATCCAAAATTTTATTTTTTATAATATTGGGATTATCATTAACAATGAAATTAAACTCTGTTTTTAATCAATTATTAATTAGATTGTTATAAAATACGATAGTCCTCTTCTTAGTGTGCCATAGCTTGCTTTTCTTTTCATATTTGTTAAATTGCATAAAGTGTTAAAATCCCACATATGTAATTAAAATAGCAAGGTTAAAGAATTGTGTTTCGTTCGTGATACCAGAAACAATAAATATTAATTTATTTATCAACGATTTGCTTTAAAAATAAAACATATTCGCAATTACTTTAGTCCAAAAAGTATTTAACAATCATAATATAGTTTCTGATACCGTTTCATGACAGAAAGAAATAAGAAATAGAAGAAATAAATTGTAAATGTGTCCTTACCATTTGAGACGGTGCATTAGGAAACGAAACAGCGGTAATGATTTTATAGACATAGAAAAAGCTTAAATGAACGGTGACTGTATTCATAAAATATGTGAAAATATTGTGACCAGTGATTCAACTGTGAAAGCTGGTACATTGTGTCAAATATATAATTCCAAAGTAAAATTCTGATTTCTTTCCGTGTTAGCCTAAAGATTTGTCCTCCAATATAGTAATGAATAATATATAAGCAAACTCACGTCTCGCGCATCTGTCGGCTTCTTCAGCTAGAAGTTTTTCTATCTTTTCAGGGAAGTGTCTTTTCCCACACCAAATCAGGCCAATAAAACCGAGGACCACGAAAACAGCGAATAAACCGAGCCAAAATGGTTCTTGCATCATTCGTGTACCCAAACCTACGATATTTGGCGTAGGATTAGGTATTTCACATCTGAAAAATTATGGATATAACACACTTTTAATTTTATACGAGACAGTCATTATTTAATTTTAGTTAAAAAGTTTCCAAAAGAATAATTTTAGTCGAAGAGGTTGGTTCATCAATAAGTGTGGTAAGAGTTTTTGTTTAGATGAGACCTCAAAGGCTTCTATAACTCAACGTACCTTTTTCCTTTCCATGAAGGGTTACATTGACACAAGAAGCCGGCGTCCCTTTCAACGCAGGCCCCTCGGTGGTTGCAGGGCCGTGATGCGCAAGGTCTCACGCGCTCGGCGCAGCGTCTGCCTCTCCAGCCCCGAGCACAGGTACAAAGTGCCCCGTCCACCGCCAACGAACAATTACCGTTCACACAGGGGGATCGCTCGCACGCAGTCAGGAGACAGAAAACACCTGGATTAAAACGATTAGTAATGAAGTGGTTGTTATATGTTATATTTCATTGTCTTTCAAAGGCTTAGTTTAAGAAAGGTTATAGTTTAAAGTTTTGCAGTATACAGAAAAAAACGTATAAAGACCAGAGCTGAACTTTTAAAGATACCTATAATTAAAGATATTAAAACAGTCTTTGTGTAGAAGGTTAGTGAATTACCTGTATAATATCCTAAGCATTGACACATGTTTCTGGAATCCTCAAAGGCGCATTGTCCACCATGAAGACACGGGTTCGGGTAACAAGACTCTAAATTAGTTTCATCCGGTAGTAGGAGAACCTTATTGTGATATTCTGCATCTGAAATCATTTTAACTATTTTCTAATAATTTTCTTTAAATCAGTCTTAAAAAAACATTCTTCGACAATGAATTCATACTTATATTTTACGATAAGTTTATACTCACCAATATTTACTACGACTGCCACGTCTAGTTCCATAGGTTCTTCGCCAGAGTGATGCGTCACTATCAGTGAGTGTAAATATGAGGTGATGACAAGTGGAGCACTCTCGACGGCTCTTTTACGAAGGTTCGCCTCGCAAAGAGTCCACTGTGTGCCATTATTGTCCGTGTAACTATCAACCACCTGGTACAAAATAACTTATATGGATTTTTTAAGTCTTATTAATTTAGACCCAGTTTCACCAATCAATGTTTGTTTAGTCTAATCACAACATTTACTAACCAACCTTCAAAATTATAAATGTTTGTTAAAATATTTACGTTCCACGATGACAGATTAACAACGCATTATTAAACGTCATGTCAAATGACCGACTACCAAATTATACGTTCTTGTTATAAGACGAGCAAGTGGAAACTATAGCGTTTAACACAGCACGTTTGAAACGATGCACCACTTTATACTTTGATCGTATACATATATTCCTCGATACGTCACTTGTAAGCTAATGCGACCATATTTTATATATCGTTGGTTGCATACATTTAGCACACAAAAAGCTTTCTTTTCAATTTACCAGGTGTTACTTGTCAATATCGTGTTGTCAATGAAGAGTGTCATATATTATTGTGACAACACAATATTTATAAAAATATAGACATAAATTGTGTTCAAATTATAAGAAATTAAAAGAAAACTTAATTTACGATGTCATAGAAAAACTGGAGGCAAAATCATCATACTAAATGAAATTTTAATCCACTTTATTAATAATCACAAGGAAATAGTCGAAAGTGACGAAACAGATGACGTTACTATGGTTACAAGAAAACTGGGCTGTGATTGGACAATTTAGTTTTGACAATGCCATTAACATTCTGTTAGCCATTAGACGGAGCTCGAGAGCAGGAATTAATATTAGTGGCTGGTTAAGACATTTAAACGGACATTTGTGCGTGGTGGGACGCTAGATACATCTCACAGAGCATCAAACGCCTTAACACGATGTTACTTATTTAACATTGATTAGTGAAACTGGGTCTTAAACTTCTAGATTTTTCAGTAAAATTAACTAAAATTTAATAGAAGTAACGTTTAGGTTTCAGCATTTTAATATTTTTGAGATGGTAGAGCCTAGCTGTGGTCAAGTTACTGCAGCTCGAATATGGGCTTACTCGACCAGGGAAGTACCACTCTTTCACAGAAGATCGACATGAAGTAGTCATTCGCAAATCTATGTTGCGGATATCTATGGGTAACTAGGTAGGCCGTCGGCTCTGTTGCCCCTTTTAGCATAAAAAATAATAATAAAATCTCACCTCGATCCAGCCTGCACCCCTTCCACATGGATATTCACCAGCTGGTACGAGGGCAGTGGAACTGAACGCTACCGCGAGTGTGTGCCCGTGAGGGGCCACCAGTCGCATGCGGAGCGTACTCCGGGACGGACCCATCCCTGGATAGTTGATAGAAGCCAGACGACCAGGGTTCGATAGACTGATCGTGAGGGAAGCATTTAAATGCCATACTGGACAAAAAATTGCTTGATTAGGGAAAGCACTTATTAGAAAATTAATTGCAAAAGTTTTTTTTACCAGTCTTGAAATGAGCTAGAAATCCGATCCCAGTAACGTTCTCCCCGGTCTTCAGACGTATTCTCATGATTTCAGATTGTGACACGAATAGCCCATTGGTTAAAATTTTTGAATTTTGAAATGGTCTTATAGGTCGACTTTGAGAGTCTACTTGAATTTCTAAATAATTGTCTTCGGATATGACATCGGATACATTGTTCGAAATTCCGTTCTCGAATTGTCCATAGCCGAAATCAAAAAAACTAATATTTAAGTACACCCTTTTTCCTGTAACATGAGAACGAATAAATGTATATCTATGTTTTAAAATAACAATAACTTAACATTTTCTTGAGAATGATCTTTTTACCCGCTGGAGCAAATATATCGATTGTACAATCCATATCTGGTAGTAAAAAATGGGGATAATTAGGACTGTGAATGATCCCTTCCTTGGACGTAAACGTCTGAGATGGGCATCCTGCCAGCTCGACCGCCCACCAGTTCACTGAGAAACCTGCACCTTGTGTACTGTTGAAGAGAGGTTCTGTTTTATTTTTTAATACATGTGTATAAATTATTTTTATATACAGATTATTTACTATGATTTCACTGGCGTTTCATTGGGGTAAGATTCGTTTGTGACAGCTTTATTTTAAGACCATAATCAATGTGAACACTTATGAACTTTATAATAAGAATTAAGACTTTCGCGAGTATATATTTAAATGTTTAATTTAAACTTTTTTTTAAAACTATTCATAGAAAAAAAGATATCTGAGATAATTTAATATTCTTCTATGGATTATAATAAATACGTAAAGACAACAAACAAACTCACTTTCCTTATTTATTAAAAATAGCTGAGAAAAGAATCGTTAAGAATAAAAGTTGATAGAATACTTAATTGCTAAACATACTTATAGTCGGAATGGAAGTGAAGTATCGCTTCGTTGGTGGCGGCGACCCATCTCGTCTCTCCGACCGAGCCGCAGTATCTCGATGACTTCGAACTAACTTTACGATCTCGTAACTTTAGAACGAGACAATAAAAATGAACTTTAACATTCCTCAAAATAAAACTTTAGCATGTTAAAGCAATAATATTAGAATTATGATCAGGTCAGAGATACTTCTAGCTGCAGTATAAACACAAATAAAATGTTATCTTAATGTTATATATACTGTCAAAGAACATTTATTAATGTGTTACGAACCAGAGCGCAGTATAAGTTGCCGTCGTCACTCTGCATATGAAGCGTCAATAGTTTTTTTATGTCATCACACGTGATAGTATTAATGCGGGTAGAGTACGAAACAAACATAATCTATGGATACAAAAACTGAATCTACTTTGTATGAGAAGTAACAAACTAAATAAATAAATGTAGGTCGTTAACTTAGATTACTTTTCTAGTTAATTTAGCTATTCACACTAACGTTAACGCAATAAAAAGTATGTTTAATACACTGCTTTCTGAAAATCCCCTCAGAATAAGTAAGCAGCAGTGCTTCTATATAAAGCAGCTATTTTGAATCGTCTTTTTGGTGCTCGTTCACATTTTTACCCGTTTCAGAGCATCGTCGCATTTTAAATAAGGTTCTTGAGTCGATCAAAATACACACCTCTATAAAGTCGTAAAGGCAGTCGTTCTGATATTCTAAGTTGATGGACGTGAAAACGAAAACCAGCCGTGTGTCCGGGGCACTTCTTACATGAACCCAGTAATCCAGATCGTTGTCATACAGACCGGGGTAGTTAGGACTCCTTAATGTACCTGGATAGACGTTTAGAATACTTTTTACAAGTAATACGAGTATAAATATATCTTCATTGCTCTCACTGCTATTGTATAAGCAATTTTTAATAGAAAATTCCTTTACGGTATTTAGAACATACAAAGAACTCTTTAAAAACACAAAGTAACGAATTCTTCCTAATATATACATATGTATATAAAATTTAAATTCCAACAAGTAGATAAATTATTTAAATCAGACATCACAAAGTAGAGAACTTTTCTGAATTTTATCAGCGGAAAACCTTTCATAAAATTTATTATGCTTTCGAGGTAATTGTGACGGGAAAAGTTTTAAGTATGAAATAATCCCAAGATTATTTGAGTTTCCATCACTCAATTAAAAGCGTTTTAAACTTGTCCGTAACTTAACCAATTTTCCCGAGTGCCGAGGTGAGGCCAGGACACGTATGTCAGTGTGCACTTGTATGGAGCTTGCTCCAACTCAGCCAGAGGACTGTTAGCGGTGTTTCCTACTTACCCGAAGAGCCCTCGACGGTAGTATTTCTGAGCACGTGCTCTGATGTGAGGCGTCTCCTGCACACGTAGCCGCCAGTGGCCGAGCACTTGTATGGAGTCCAGTACAATCCTGATGGCTGGGACGGTACAGGAGAGGTTTTCCACTGAGGACATTTAAATTAATGTTTTCGAGATACTAAATTGGGAGCCACATTTAAGAAAAAATACCAAATTGTGAACTATTTTATACTAATCTGAGGAATTCTGAATAATGTTATTTAATTGATAATTAGCTTAGAATTACGGCTGTACTAAGTGTGAATTTTTTATGAACTTTGTGTCTCAATTTGCTTGAAGAAATAAAATATATAATTACTCAGACGTGTATCACATATTGAGTATACCACAGACAAGGAATATTTTACAATTTTCAACAGACTTTATGTAACGTGGTTTCAATTGAGTTATGAAGTTAGATGTCATTACTTATGAATTATTAGGCGAGAATAATATAATAAAATGGAAATATATTTGTCTCCGTGATCCATGTATATATGTAGACGACATGCCGTGTTTTAGGATGTTAAGCAAAATTTTAAATTTTTTCTTAACAGAAGAAGAAACATTAATGAGTAGGAAGTAGCAAAAGGTGAAATAATCCTTTTTAATTTCTGCTTGATAGGTTCAAAATTGGTTAAAGCTTATATGGGTTTATTTTTAACTAAGAATCTAAAATATAAAATATAAAATCTCATTTATTATTCTGAGCACTTTCATATTAATTTTCAACCTCTTGTTTCTTTCTTCGACATTTTTAGGAAGCATCAGTATTCAACTTCTTTAGTTTTAAAAATTGGTGAATATTTCAGTCTTGTTTCTATAATATAATTTAACACTGTTACGACTGGTCCAAATTAGATAAAGTAATAACTTCACTAGATTTATATACTGTGTCTGCACATAGCAGGTCATTTTTTCCGTGTCTTCTCTATTCCTTTTTCATTTTCCTTAATTAAGGAGAGTTCTAAGACACGATCTCCATAATTAAGATTTTCATTTCTGTATAAATTATTTTATTAAATTTATTACACATTGGAATGACTTTAGAAGTAACCATTATAAAGAATGGATGTTAGTTTGTTCTTTGATTTAAATGAATGAATCACGACGATTTTATTTAATATTTTTATCTCTATGTTTATCTTCTACCATAATTAATATTCTTTTCATAAATAAAGATTCGCTTGCTAATTTAATATATATAAAACCTTTTCTGTAGTCTAAGAAGTTGTTTCCAACTAATATAGTATTATGTTGGTCATTAATTTGTTTAACTCATGTTCCTGAGTAGTATCGCGCAACTAAGGACGTGAGTATTTTGTTTAAATACGTCCTGAACAAGACTCGTTACTGCCAGATTGCGATGAAATAAAATGCAAATGATTAGCCAAATAATTTGTTTTCATGTATTATTATTAATGAAAACCGTTACGTCGCTAAATACAAAACATATTTTATATATGCAAGTTTTTATGTACAATTTCAGAATTAGTAAAATATGTATGTATAGCTGATGTATGTTTTTTTAAGTTTCTCTTTTTAGGTATAAAATTAGGTATCTTATGTCCGTCTCTTGGTACTAAGCTATCTCCGCCAATTTTCAACCAATACCCTAAAGCTGTCCTTGAGTTATGAATAGTGTAACTTGCACAACTTTCTTTTATATAAGTAGATACGTTCTTAGTTTTTCATTTACTTCTAATCATTTAATATACATGCGATATAACATACATACACACTCTACGCCGAATATAAAACACGTACATACAGTCACCAACGATAAAATCTGTTAAATCCTGTAGTTATCTCACCTGAACACCTAAACAGCTGTCTTCAACTTCCTCGGTGTCATTATAAGGAGGCCAGGCCTGGTAATCTAAAGTGCTTCCATCGATCCAGCTTATTGCATTATCGTCTAGACGGGAACCGAGCCAGTAAACGGATCCAGCGCTGTAATCGCTTGATTGTCTGATACCGGTCACTATAAAGCGCTCCTCTTCCGCTGTGTGTATTGAGGACAGATGCATGTTAAGGCCTTCACAAACCTACGAAGAAAACAAAGGTAAATATTAAATTCTTTACATATTGTATATTTTTTTGTATACATAATTTCTAAAGTATGCCGAAATTTTTGTGGGAATTAAACCTATTACAGGGACTTCACCAAGTCACGTAAGGTTTAACAAAATATTGTAAATTAATGTTTTAATTATTTTCTTGAATGTGGATTTTTGATTTAATCTTCTTTCCATTAAAATTATATAAACTTTAAATAAATATTATTATATAAAGTGGGAGCGACTTTATTATGCACATATTAAAAAAAATGGTTCATTAAGCAAAAAAAAATTGCTAATACTTAATATAGTAATAAGATGTAAATTGAATTTATTTACTCGAATGTTCCAGAGTCTTACATCAAAGTCAAGTTATGAGAAACGAAAAGAAATATTAAAAATTATCCAAACTCATCTGTTAAATGGAGTAAGAAAGATTTTTTGGATCGTTAGATCCTACGTCGACTTAAGAGGAAGTTTAGACTGAGAGATGATAAAGATTTCCTTAAAAGAAATCACGTAGAATAATAGTTAGGAATGAAAATATAAGTAAATGAAATAATATATTACTATAATTAATATAGATCAATATTAAAGAAAGTTATCATTAGTTGTAGTTTTTCTTATGGCTTGCCATATTCCTTGCTTCTAATATGTATTTTTTTACCACAAATTTATTTTTTTAATCTCTTGAACGTGTATTAAAATATATATTTTTTATCTGTTGTCGTCTCCTGGCCTACTTGTCGGTTGATGCGACCTGGGAGGGACTTTAAAGAGAAAACTTTGCAGCTCTAATTATTATGAATATCGCGATCATCGACGGTGAAAATCAAATTAAATCGTTCGTTAAAATCTTGTTGAATATAATTAGCTGAGTGGAAATATTTAAGTTCTTCACTGCGCTTATAAATTTAAAATGAAAACAGTTTTCCAGTCTTATAAATCTTTTATGCTTCCATTTACTTTTAAATGTCGGGTGTGACGTAAAAATGTTGATATTTTTAAGATCCACATCACACTTTTACGCTGCTTAAAGCAGACATCTCGTGTATGAAGCGTGAGTGACACTTATGGCCAGCGTCATAAGTGGCCAATAACAGCATTTAATACTCTATCAAGATTTTTTGTAATAACGTGGCTGTTTTAAACGAAACCAAAATAACTCTTTATGAATCTTATAGTTAAATTTAATTTTGTCCTTAAGAAAAATTCATTCCTAGCAAGGAAATAACGGTACTCGCTCTTCCGTGAAATTAAAATAACATTATAAAGTTTAGCTTAAAGTCTGAAAGAACCAACCCGTATTGGTTAGACAGTTTGTGAGATGGATTGGCATATATAATATACATATATAGTATATATACACATAAATAGGCCCTCACTCTAAACGCATATACCATTTAGACTATTGTTGGGAAAAACTTAAAATATGTCAAATTATTTTAATTAATACCACCATATTTATTAACTTTGTCTTTGTTAGCTTATGGAGGAAAGGATTGAAACAGTGGAAGAGTCTTGAATTAAAATTATTAGAATTAAGTTTGAAAGAGACATGGTCCTTCTATGAAAAAGACAATAACTTCATTTATATGGTTTTCTTAGACACATGTTAATTTTAAAGTAGTTATAAAAATAAGAATATAAATGAATGTTTGTCAATAAATAACGCAACGCTGGTTCATCCATTAATTATTAACATGTCTTTACTCAAATAGGTTCCAATGTAATCTAAACTCAATCAATACATACTTTATGATTGATATTCGCTCTCCATTGAATCGTAAAACAAATAATAAAAAGAGAATGAATATATAATATTCTGTAGCTTATAATATAAAAAACAGATGAATACACATACATAGATTTGTAAATTACAGATCGAAATTTTATTTCTATGTGAAATTATTACTTACGTATTTTAAAAGTGAGTTAAAGCAGAGACAGATTTAAATGTTAGTATGTTTTAAGACTGTTAACTGTTTAAAAGCTCATGAATGAGACGGGAGTCGCATGTATCTTTATTTCGGGCATGAAGTGCTTTTAGCCATTAGCGGTCTGTAATGTTAGCACTGCGCAAGTATTATACGAGTTATACATTTTAAAATGTACATACATTGTATTATATTTGTTATTGTTTAAAAGATATCTAAGTTCTATGCAAGGAGAAGGGCTTTTAGAAATAGATTTTTGTATATAATGGATATTTAATTGAGAACCAATCACTAAGACTGCCTTTTATAGAATGAACTCTATGTTAATGTAATATTTAAATCTTAATACAAACTCAGGAGGGTCTTCTTTGTATAATAACAATGTTTGATTGTATTAATTATCAGAAAGATGGCCAACTCGGAGAATATTGTTAAATTCTTTAGAGTATAGACTTGGGAACAACGACAGTTACCAAATCAGAAGTATTTAATGATGACTCTGTACTAACCCGATGTAACTATATGATATCAGAATTCTTACTGTCTTCATTTTACTAAAGCTGTCGAGTGTACGAATTTTGAATTTATTGGAATATGTTTAAAGGCGTTTATGAAAGCGTGACATTTACAATTTTTTACAGACTTACCTGTTTCGCGGTTGACCAAGAAGCCTGTGGGTAGCCGGAGAAAAGGTAGCAGTAACCGTTGAAGAGTACCTGCTTCACGTCCATACACGACTGTGCTGTTAATAAAATATAATATCATTAGTTGAAGTATAACTAGGTCCTTTTTTCCTAAATAAATATTTTTTTTTTGAATTCATGAAAGATTGATATCATATTAAAAAAGGAATAAGGTCTTTTGTCGATTGTGGAATAAAGTTAATAGTGAACTAGAATCCGATATATAATAATACTAAAAATATAAGCGTCCCAAATGAAAAATTAATATCAATTTAGTACAAATATCAAATAAAACAAAACTGTTTCTTTGATGTATCAGAAATAGACAAACTTTTAAGTTTAATGGAAGCAATATTTACTAGTTAATATAAACGTTTCCTTGAAATGCAGCAAAAATATATTGAGTTATAAACTATTCCAATATTACCAACGTTTATAACGGAAATAAACAGAAAATATGAGATGCTTTTTAATGTTACATAAATATTATTGCCATCATAGACTGAATGCCGTCATGATTAGTTTTCCGTATGGAAAGATATTTTCAATTCTCGCTAGCAAATGTAACGTTCGAATATAGTAAATGAACTATTTATTTTAAATGAAAAAATAATTGAACTTAGTGGAATATTACTTAGAAGTTATATTAGGAGTGATATTAAATTGGAAGTTGTCAGACAATGATCAAGACACATGGCAGACTGACAGTTAAGTTAGAGATAAAATGTTTTTACAGGATACTTTACAACATTATAAAGGCGAAAATAAAGATATGTATAAAAAATATAATTCATATATTATTCTTAAACTGAAATTAAAGTCAAATCTTATTTAATTTGGTATTTTCATAATACTTGTCATAATATTGTCTATCTTTAAGGTTTGTCTAGGACTTTGAATCTTAAAGCGTTGTACATTATAAATGACAGTCGAGCCACGTTTAATGGACCGAAAGTAATTGTTTGAAGTTTATTTTATGCCGAATAAAATTATATAAATTAAGTCAAGAAATTCAGGTAACTAAGGCATAAGTCTGTAATTATTAATGTTTTCACAAATTGTAATAGAACGGATCTATATTGGTCTATCAACCTCTCTATTTTTAAATCCACAATAACACATAATAACACCAAATTTGAATACATATGACACATTGAAAATATTTAAAGATATTACTATTACAGTGGATTTTTCCGGCTTCATATCAATAGCAGATCGGAACACATGTTTCAATATTTTCAAAGAGCGGAGTAATGCTATGAATATATATATATATATATATATGATTTAAATCATTGTGGAATATTTTTTTTAATGATTTGACAATTTTGATAAAAAAAATCTAGTGATTTATTCTCGCTTCATAAAACGACTACATTAAGTGGCAGTTAAATAACAAAGCTTAGTTAGATAAAGCCTATCAGCGTACTAGGTTATGCTGAAAAGAACTTGTTTATAATTTAATTTTGTTCCTAGAACATCCACATGTGTCGTATCTTTTGAGAATAAACTTTACAATCGTATAATCCAGGTGTAATTTTTTTTTTGCAAGGTTATTCGCTGTATTGGATAGCATTTAATATACAGGGTGACTGGTGAATTACTATCAATATTTAAGGAGAATACTCGGTACATGATTCTCATTCGAATTATGTAAAAAAATAGGCACTTAATTTTTGACAAAATTTCCGTATAAATAAATAAAGTGTTGACACGTTCCAAATGTTCAAGTGTGGACGCGTGCGGCGGCGTGCTGATACAACACCACGTCACGACACGCGTATGTGTGAGTGTCAGTGTATACCTAATCTGTAGGGTGGTCACATGATGCGTAATTAATTACATAACTTTTGGTTAACTTTACTTAGAAGTTTATTAATATTTATGTTATATTAATTTTTATTTTGTCATATATGATCGTCAAATATCACGTCCTCAAATATCGATAGTAATTCACCAGTCACCCTGTATAGGTATTTAAAATGTTCTATAATTTTGTATATGAAGATAATATTTTCTTATATCTATTGGATATATGCTTCCAATACTATGCGATCATCAGCGAAGGATTCCTTATTTCTCATTTTTTCTGACTAACTAATCTTTGCTAAAGAATTATATTATAACTGTGGTCCATGTGTGAAGCTATAACGAAAAACTGTTTTACTAAAGAAACGTCACAAAAATACGTTTTTTGATCACATGACGATGTTTTTAATTTAATGAATCATTTATAATTGGTTGTTCGATTCTACCAAAAGAAATGTTTAGATCGTAAATATTTTCCTACTTTCCTCAACATACACTTTCATATTTTAATATAAGAAATGCTTATTTGTATTATACTCACTATGATAACTTTGAAATTAAAGTTTATAAGTGTACGCTTACGTGTAAGTTTATGCTTACTAAGTTACCCACAGTGTACTTAACTCTTTATTAGAAGAATAATGCAAGAGAGACGCGTGACTTATTTTGCTAGTCACTGTGTTAAAGACATTTTGTACTGTATCACTCTAATATTAGGTACAGAAGAGACCCAGTTCAATACTCGTTCATACCTGATGTTGTTTAATATTGGATGTAGCTCTTTTAAACTTAAATTGGAGTGTACGTTGAAATTCGTGCTGAAAATTCTTTCTACTGTTGAACGAATGAATGGAACGAGTTAACGAAGTTTTTTTTGCTATCGAATGAAATTGTACTATCGGAGCTTACTTTATTATCAGCGATAGTTTAAATATTTTTTTAAAACAAGTTTAATTGGAAAAATATTACGACAAATTTACAAGCTATAAGCCCAAGCTGATGAAATTCAATTCTATTTATCGAAATGAAATCGATAGGAGTAGTAATGTAATTGCAATTTTGATAATAAATTGCCTAAATTTCACACTGTCTAGACACTTCATCTAATTCATTAATTCGATGTCAAAAGCACTTCTACTTAATTCATAATTCAATTAAGTCGTTAATTTGGTAACGACTTAGCTCTTGGCGTAATATTCAAATTGAATAGTTTTTGAAGTATTCATTTGTTAAAGTTACAATAACAGTTACAGCTAAAAATGAAAGCTAACCTTGCGTAAACAATAAAGCTGATTGCCCATTAAAAATTATGTGAAATGTAAGCCAATTTAGTTCATTAGCGCGAAGCTACGAGTTTATTCCATAAAATCGTTTTGCTACAAAAACAACCGAAAATGAACTCTATTCCATTGATATAAAACATCTGCTGTGTGCATTGTCAATTGGTGGTAGGGGGAAAGTTGCACGTGTAACAGAACTTGGCAAGTTGCGAGACAAGCGATTTAGAATTCTATTGAAAAGTAACAAAGTTGCGAGTTGTTCGTGTGGGAAGTAGGTGTATTTCCGCACTCGTTGTATGCAGCACCATTCAAAACTAAGGCGGCAACAGAAGTCCGAAGTTGGAATTGAAAAACAATGTTCTTTGATTATTTGATATGAAATGAATAGTGACGTGTCTCCAGACTAGGGAGAACTACGAGAATGTGGGGTCTATGTCTATGTAGGAAGCAAATAAACATCTAATAATAATTTTATAGTAAAGTAATTGTGAGCTACTAGGAAGTAATATAATTGAACAGAAAATGAATGAGGCGGATGGATTCGGATCTCAATTATAATGTTGCATTTCATATTTTTCATGTGAATTTTTATTTGGAGCAAATTTTATTGCATTACGTTGGAGCGGTAAGGATGTTGAACCTTAAATAAATTGCTGAAATTTACTGAAGATTGCGTTTTGATAAATGCATGATTCTGAGAAGGAAAGAAGGATGTTGTTTAAAATTTATAACAATTCAACTTCAGGGCCCATAACATTTCTGACCCTTGTATCTTATACATTTTATATTTTCTTAAATTCACTAAAGACATAACATGTTTTCATTCTTTGTAATATCGAACAAAACGTCTTAGACTACAATGAGTGAAAACTTGTTTTATTTTCTATATAAATCTGCTCCCAATTCATATGGAAGACGGTTGATGTTACATAAAGCCCGCCGTTGTATAGAGTTAGTAATTATGAAAAGTGCGGTCGACAACGTTTTTGAATTCTGTTGAAGTCTTTCTAATGACGTAATGACTGGCTGGAGTGCTGTTATGTAACATTCATCTTCATTTAAGACTAGCTACAGTCTGCGACGTTTGCTTGCCATCAATAGGAACACTAGAGAATAACTAAACTATTTTTAGTAACAAAGAATGTGTATTAAAAAACATGGTTTGTGGATTTGACAACGGTTTGAAATTCTGTTCAAACAAACTGTTTACGGCCACTGAATTTATATAGCCTGAGGCTTACTCACTGTCAGTCAGAGTTACTTTCGCTCGATAGCCCGCAAAGTGTCTAGAGTGGTCCGATTTAAATCGAAGCCGCAGTGCGTGGCCACGAGATTGGTAGCGCAGTAGTTTAAGCTTCCCGCTCCAATCGCCGCAGAGGCGCCTCGCTCGTGAGCTATGAGTTTCTCGTGACCAGCCCGCACTCACCGCGTCCGATTCAGGCAAAAGAGTCTCCAATTCCTCCCAAACCTGTTTGAAATAAACGTTTTTTATGCCTTATGTACGAACCAGGATTTATATGAAAAGATAAAGATTGGAAGACGTCATTTGACAGATATTTATTCGCAACGTAAAGAAGGTTATGAAAACAAAATAACTTTGTCGCTGCAATTAAAGATGATTATTTCAGAAGTTCTTTTACATAGCTACAGAGATATAATTTCACTTGTAGCGTCACCACATTACAAATAAAATTTCTTTATTAATATTTTTTTATCCGTCACAAGAATCGAAAAGTTATTTTATATATTTTTACCTCATTTTCGGAGCCAAAGTGATGATCATGCGTTATCCATTCCACTGGACCGTACTCTGTAACATTTTCCAGTCCGGACTCTATAATATCCAGAAAGTCGTAACTGCAACTGCAATATATAAAATAAAATAAGTCTTTAAAATATTATTATGTTATATGTAATTTATTTTATATATAAAACAGTAATTATTTACAACAATTTATATAATTATAGAGTTAAAAGCGAATGAAATTGAATACGATCATACATTTTAAGGCCGTATATACGTTTTGTACTTTGTGTTACAATACATCAGTCGTATAAATCGACTGTTTGTTAATTTTCGTTGAGAACTCATTAAAACATCATTATGTTTTAAACGATGCTTCAATAACTAAGGCTCGCTTCACACAGGGTGAAACTTACGTATGACGAGTAAATCTTCCAATTTTGACGGAACAATGAATAGAAAAAATATACTGTTACCAAATTTGATTGATATTGGGGTATATGTCTGTATATATGTCAAGAATTATGATTAAAATGTTCATATGAGACGAAACCTCTCATCATTCAATGGATTCACCGGGTGCCGGGTCCATCGTTGCAGGAAAAGTAGCTTTAACAGTGCCTGGGACTTGCGACCCAGGTGTAAGTTTAAGGGACCCCTGTCTATCTATGTATTCATATATGCACATTGTAAAAACATGAAAATTGTATGTATGAACGTATTTATTCCATACAGCCTCTTTATTAACGAAAAAGATATCTTTTTTCATTTATCAAAATCCATATATTTATATTCATCTGTATATGATCCCGAAGTAAATGATTAAAGTGTTTTCTGGTTTATTTTGAGAATTTGAGAAATAAAGGATATATGTAATATTATGTACAATACTCCAAAAACATAATATATTTATCTTTACATGTTTTTCTTAATAATGGATATCCTCTTTATAAGTTTTTCTGTTTATAACAAAAAAATCTCGGTTTTTGAATGTCAGTTTTGACAAATTTGTTACATTGTAGGTATAGGGTTCAGACTTCAGAAAATTTCTTATGCTCTGAATGTCGACTTAGATTTCGATATGAAATATTGGTAAAATTTGTACCATGCATAAAACAATTGTAGATACTTATTTATTAAGTGTTATAACATTATAATTATTTAATATAATTTCAATAAATTTATAGAACTTTAAAAAATGTATGCCTTTTCATACTCGTACAATAGGAAACAAATTTCTTTGTCGAGGAACACAAAAATCAATAATAGCTATACCGTTATAAAAGTGTCGTCATAATTCTATATATGCGTGCAATTTATACAAATTATATAATAAATTTAATCGAACTAACAAAATGGCTTCAGTTTCTAAAACATTTATAAGTATTGCTATCATTAGAAAATGTGAAGTTTTTTTTATTATTTCTGTTACAAATTCTAATCCATATTAAAAGTTCCGTTCCAAACATTATGTTAATAAATTGTATGTACATTCTTAGAATTAATTTGTCTAGCGTTCTGAATTCTTGATATGCTAAAACGTATTTACAACACATCTCTTGGGAATTGAAATTGGAGGCGCGAAGGATTTTCGGATTATAAACATATAAACTCCCCACTGTTATAAATGACTGTACCTTTGGAACCATTATTTTAACTTTTAACCGTTTAAGGATAGAATAGTGAGGTTGGCTGTCTTTTGTTGTATTGTTAGGTTAAGCATTAGAAATTTATTTTTAGAAATATATTGAAAGTATGTATGTACGTCTTCATGGATTTTCTTAAGATTTTCTTAAAGTACACTTTGTTGGTTATTCTAGAAAAATAACAAATTATTGCATTTCATTAATGTGTTTTAGTGAAGCAGAAGTTTTAAAGAAGCTAGTCTTTCATATAGTTGTATGTGTTTTTAGAAGCTCTTTTATTTTGTTTACCAAATAGAATAGTATATAGTAAATCAAATTCAGTAAAAATACATACATCGATATTTGATTTATGACGCGTATTTATCATCCAATATTAAATTTTAAAACATTTCCATAACAATATCGTGTCAACACTGCATTGTTATTACTATAGATATTCATTTATACATATACACAAATAAGTAAGTATTGTCGTATGTATATCCTTTTATGTTGCAGTCGGTTAAACGAGGTAAAGAGTTACGTAGCCGGTAAACGTTTCCAGACCCAGTTTTTAACTGAAAAAGAAATCTGGGGCGATCTCATAAGACGCAGCAAAATAATTTTCTAAAAGAGCTTCTATTCTGCAGATAAAATCTTTTTCACTCAATCCTGGTGACGTAACAGCAGCCATTTCTCTTAGCGTCCTATGTGCCTGCTGTTTAATGGACGATATATCCTGTATCATTGTAATTACTAGATACGTTTACTAAGAGCCACTATTAGAGCTATTATCCTAATATATTTCATAGTTACATGTAATGAAATACAATTATTAATCTTATCAATGTCGTAGATAAAATGTAGAAGTTTAAATGAAACTAATATTTTTCGGATATACTACGCGTGATTTATTTTTGAAAATCTACTTAAACCAACCGTGATCATGTTTGCTGAAAAGTAACCGAAACGTCGAGAGTGTATAGTTTTTAAAAATAATAAAATACGCGAATTATAATCCGAAAAATATTACTTACCCTTAAATGAATACTCTCGAAAGTCTTAGATATCAATATTTCTAAGTCTAATTGTTTCATTGAGTTATTTGAACTAGGAGTATTTTACAGGTATTGTTAAATAAATGCCATCTAGACATTTTATAACGAGTGTACATTTAAGGCGAGTCACCAACGTTTGCCAAGATGCCTGCCAAGAGAAGAAGCCAAGTTGTCAGTTTTATTTCTGGATTGTTTTATGTACGAATTTGTCTAGGAAGTGTAAATTTCAAGATTTTTCAATAGAGTTACGAACTAGGAAAGGATTTGAGAACAAATATGTATAGAACATCAGGGATTCAATTGTAATTTCTCATGTAATCATTAGATTGGTTTAAATAATTTGTAAACTACTGAAAATCTATTTTTGTTTATTTAAAGAAAACAAGTTATAATATAATACACGTTTGCATAATATTATACATATGTAATGTTGCTATCCATCAAATCAAATACAATTATGAATATCCAATATCCAATTTTAAATCTATATTATTTGATTATTTTCGAACAAAATACGTCTACACGAGTGTGCAAACTCTTTACAATATTCTTGTATCATTTTAATTTTGCAAATAAGTTTCGTTTCTCTAAGAATTTTGGAATAAATGCAAAACTTTATTATACATATTTAAGATTTTTGCTAGTAGACATTTTAAATGTGAAATAATTCGGATATAACTACTCGGTTTCATTTTTTTATAATACTTTTTCCCGAGACATTTTGATTACTTTTCAGTAACCGTAATCACTGGCAGCCGAGATGAAAGGGATCACGGTTGTTGCAAAAGTAATCGAAACGTCGGTAAAATGTAAAAGAAATAACAAAACCGCGTAGTTATAACCGAAAGAACTATGCTTTAAAAAAGAATACATCCAATTACCAGTTTCAAAGCAATAGGTTTTAAATATCTTCCAATTATCTGCTAAAAGGAACGTCCTAACTAAGCGAGAGTTTAATAATTATTAATATGTAGATATAAATATTTCAGTACCGATATTACTCATTTGCTTTCAATGAAATGAAAATTTCCTACATTGTATACAAGTTGAGGATTTCTGAACACAAAAGCTGTTTAATTTTACTATTCAAACAGTTGGATTTACTTTATACATACAGAGACCCATTATTAATTACGAACCTCAGTTATTTATGAAGTATTTAAAATTCATTTGTAACACATAAAGTAATTATGATTAAATTGTTTAATATAATTAGTTATATTAAATGATCAGAACCTTTCATTTACACTGACGTTTAGTTTCAAGGCTTGGGAAAGAGAGAAATTACAAGTCCCTTATAAATTTTGAGGCAATTTTTTTTTATCACATATTTTAATATAACGTTTTCTTTGTAATAATAATAAAGTTACGAATGTAATAAAAGCTTTTTCACCTAACTCCAGTCAAAGATATTGTCGGAATATAATGTGAACAGAATAAAAAAATTGTTCATATAAAAAAATATATATCCGCTGACCAAACGTATATAACTAAATATGGGAATACAAAAGAAATAGGATGGGTCGTGAGTTAAGTCACAAATCATAGGGATTGTCCAAATATATACGAATTCCTAAACATTACATTCGATGTATTTTCTATGAAATATAAATATATTTTGCGTGAGTTATAGTTTTATCTGAGGTTGTAATCTAAATAATACGAAACATTATTTTATTTTAATGTATTCTTTTATTGTGAAACATTTATTAACATCAGAAGCGATCAGTCTCATTGTTACCGATTAATATATATCCCAGTTGTTTAAAACAATGAACGGTGTTATTAATCGCGATCGACTGATAAATGTTGCCTTTACTTTAAAGAAATCTCAAATAATAATTGGTTTTAAGATATAATTTATGTAAATCAAAGTTAAAATCTATTAATAATGTATATTTTGTGTTAGAAGTAATAAATGTTAGATAATTTTTATCAAGTCGTAGATTTAGATGTTGTTCAGTATATGTTTACTACTTATTCATGTTTTTATTTCTATACATATACATGTATTAACTACAAATATATTAAGTAATAAAGAAATTGCGATATACTTAAATATTTAAAAAATATATGAATCTCACTTCGTGATTCTCTTAGACTACTTAAAGATCCTTTTAAATTTTGTTTACACACACACATACATACACACATGCACACATACATGCATAAACTCACATACATTCATATATTGGTCAGTATAATAAAATCAATAGTTTATTTCCCCATTAAATAAATCACAAATTAAATGGAAGCCGGAATAAAGTCGTCTAAGCTATTAAGATAAGAGGCGAGCGGTTCCGGGATTAGTTCAATAGCAGATTTATTGAGATCGGGATGCTGCGATAGAGACATCTGACGATACCTGATCTAATTGACTTATTGAACGGAGATATAACATGAAAATTATGAAAGTATTTCTTTATCTGTTACTGAGATTATTTATCTTGTCTTGTATATAAAATTCTCGTGTCGCGGTGTTAGACAGAGAACTCCTCCGAAATGGGTGGATCGATTTTGATGAAATTTTGTGAGCATATTGAGTAGGTGTAAAAATCGGCCACCATCTACTTTCTACCATACAATTTTTGGTTTATATTTTTTTATAAAATTAAAAATACATACAACCCAAAAAAAAATCTTTTTTATCCCCAACCCCTATTTTATTATATGGCAAAACGTTTGCCGGGTCAGCTAGTAATAAATAAAGAGATTTGACCAAAAAATTATAAATATATGAAAGAGCAATTCGCTTAGATAAATTATGTGTTTCATATTTGGAAAGCATTTCAGAGGCAACATCTGCAATATCTAGGGTAAGCCTTTTCACATTTCTAAGGCTATGTTTCACAAACATTCGGTAATTACCCGACATTATAAGACCAAACACTCCGCAGCATTCCAACTAAATTACATCTCCTAGCAGTACTACGTCACGAGAATCTAAAAAGACGTAGTATTGATAATTTTAAAGTCAAGTTAAAATGGTTATATGAAAGAAAATATATATTTTTTATAATGAAATATTCATATTTTATATTTTCGTTTTTTTTACATAACTTCAAAATATAAGTATTTTATACTGTATAAAAATACTTTAAATAAGTTTTATTCGTTTATTCTTTGAGCTTTCCCGACGATTCAAAAGATTTGATCTTATTCTGATCTTTCAGAGTTTTAAAGAATTTTACGTCATAAGAAAAGTTACCGGTTATAAAATATATAACAACCGTCAGTTTCTTTTAAAATTTTTAAAAGAGAAGTTAGATCCACTATTTTATAAAATACGGTTATACTACCTGGATTTCTCTTTTCCTCAATTTTACTTTACTTTCGTGAAAAAACTTCATATCGAATAAGTCATATGGAAGCTTTACAATCAAATTTATGGAATTTTTATTCAATGTAAAAAATAAACATACAAAAAATAACAAAATATTGTAAGATATATGTATGTTTGTATATATTCTAATTAGTATATAATGGATTGGTAATTTTTAACATTATTTATAGTTTTTTAATTAGTAAACTTTAACTTTGACTATGTTCTAATAACTTTTTACTAATCCTACATATTATGAAACTAAATTTAACTTTATTTATTTTTTTATTAAATTCATTCATAAAGTCTATATCTAGAAGTTTCGAAAAGTTTTACTACGAATATAAAACCTTTTTGGTGTTTCTATCAAATAAATTGACAGCCATTTTTCACAGTCTGTGTTCCTGTTGTATTTGTGTATAGAACGTTATTTTTATCTTGTGGTTTGTAGATTTATATTCTTCCTTAGTATTTTTATATTTACGTTTATAAAAACAGATAACTTTCACAAAAGGTACTTTTTTTACTTTCTCAATACTGGTATTTATTTAAAAGATACCACCTTATATTATTAATTTTACACTAGCACAGATTTCTTAGATACTTTTTAAGGTGGACATGACTTAAAAATATAGCTTGATAGCCCTATTGTGATGCAGTATACGTTATTTTTTAGCTTTACATAACACTATAAGAAAAGGTTTCCACGAGAAATCCGTTCAGGAACTATAAAACGTTCACAAAGACTTGTAGTTATTTAAATAAATATCATTACACAAAATTTGATATCTTATGTCGTTTGTCCGTCGAACTTTTTACAAAAAATATCTATATGAGTAAGATTCAAATCCGCGACCTCCAGAATATCGCTTTTCAGTCGCTTTTATAATCATTATTATTATTATTTATTACAATTATGTTGGTATTTTTTACATTTATGTCTTAGTTTTCACAATGTCTCATAAACCAATATTGGTTTTTCCGTACACTGGAATTCATCGTCGTTAACTCACAATTACATTGACATCTCAATACATTTATATTTTGTACTTAATGTATTAAACAATAAAAGAAATCAAGCCAATAATATAATGATACGATTATGACAAAATAGAGTAATAAAATTAACTAAAGGTATAACAATAATATGTATAAATTGCATAATCTAACAATCTAACAAATAAGTATCATATGCAAGGTAAATGTAACCTGATTATTATTTTTCAATATACATAATTACAGTATTGCACGTTTGTCGTGCGTTATCTCTTTATCCATTGTTCAAATTTAACATATAATTAAAAAAATAATAAGTAGGTAGGTATAATGTTGACAAACAATGCAAACACACAGGTACATATTCTCACAATATTTGTTTCAATTTTTTTTTAATTTATATTTTAGATTTTTTTATATGAGTAATTTATTTAAAGAAATATTTTTTTAATTTTTTTTTATATTATATTCCTTCAATTCTCTTTTTAAACTATCTGGTAGATCATTCGTCAATTTAGGTATTTGATATTTTAGCATTTGTTTGCCATAAAGATTACTGTATACTGGTATGATATACTTAATTTTAGAGGCGCTGCGTGTATGTTTTTTATGTTGAACATTATTTAGATACGCATTATTAAACAAATTTTCTTTAAATATAATGTACTATTGAACTATCATGTTGAGATGGAATTAGATCAATAAGCGTTCTATGTACTTACTGTTCAAAGACAGTGTAATATTTTAAATACTATATTTGGATCTCAATTCAAATATAAGCTATACATTGTTTTACTTTTTTAGCTAGTATTGCTATACCTTAATATACCACACGTTTGATATTTTGCTGGTGTTTATGGTTTTAAAATGATATAATATTCGTAAAAGTACAATTATTCACACTACAACTGATATTTCCTGTGACTTATCCCTTTCCTTTATCCGTCCTTTTCAATTTATCATTTCATACACATGAATAACAATGCCAAAAACGATCACAAATATGTGTTGTTTTTTTATTAGTTTTTATTTAACATTTTTAAATGAAGCTCAAATTATTCGGATTACATTACGAGCATTTTCTTATTGTAAAAAACCACATTCATCCGATATCACGGTTACTTTGCATTAACCGTGATCACCAGTAGACTAGATGTCAATGTCTGTCAGTAAACGATTTCTTAATTTCGGGCGTAACATTTTTGTTAGATATATTGAAAATTAGTACAGTATTATTTGAAATAGTTGTTACAAGTACCACGTAAATGAGATCTTACTGGTTTAAAACAATTTCCATACTCGCTTATAGCTACACAAGGTATAGTATTAATTATAAGGGAAAGATAATTACTTATACAAATGATTGCCGTTAGATTGACCAAGAGAAGTAAAGGATTAAATATATTTATTTTAGCTAAGACTTTGTTTATTTTACTAATTATATCAAGTATTGTTAGTCGGAGAAACAGTATTATTTTGTGTTTTTATACAGAGATAATATAAATCATTCGCTCTTATACTGTGTATCTGACAGTAGTATTTATATTAGTTGAAAAATGTTACCATGTTTTTATATATTTTTTTGTACTTAATTTCGTTACCTCTTAATTATTATGAATATTACTGTGGATAGGCTTTACATATTAAAATCATATCTAAAAGTTTCGTTATCATCAGCCTGTCAGAGCCCACTGCTGAGTAAAGGCCTCTTTTTCACGTGAAAATGGTTTGAGCATTAACCACCACGCTTGCTCAAGACGGGTTGGTGATTTTAAACTTATAATTGTGAAATGATAAGTCAGAGTTCCTCGTGATGTTTTCATTCAGCGTATATCAGTGGTGTCTAAATACTCTCAGTCTAAATACTGTCAGTGGTGTCTAATCACATATGACTTGGAAAAATCACATTGGTACTTGCCAGGATCGAACCCGCGCTTTCGTGCACGAGAGGCGGGCCTTTAACCACTAGGCCACCATTGACTTGTTTGCTGTCTAAAAGTTTAACCAACATTAATACAGTAATTGTGTTTTCAAGAAGCATGAAAACCATTTAAAATGGAATTTTAACATGGGATTTATAATGATGTTTCTGGAAAGCTGTTTTTATGTAATAAATTCATTTTTTATTTCTTCAGTAATTTGTAACGCTTTCTCGACTTTTGTATAATGTTATTTAAATTTCTAAACGAGGCTTTTTTGTCAAAACTGAACTAACGACCGTTTAATTTATTCAAAAACAAAAATTATGAATATAAAATAGAGATGTTAGCATAATGTACAATTAAATGAAATTTGTACAACAATAAAAAAATTGACGCAGAAAGTGGTTTTAGAAGTCAGAACATTAATAAATGGTCAAAAGAATCTGAATTATCATCCTGACTTTATTTAATATAATAACTGTATAAAATTAAAGTAAGTTTTTGTGTTCAGTACAAACTGTTGATAAAATGTTTTTTCTATAGTTTTACATGATATATGTTAGTGTTCCAATTTATAGTGATATTTGCTTTCAGAGATTTAATAATTATTTGTTGTATTGACTGATATTGTAATGAACTTAATTGGAAAATAGTTCATAACAAATGGTGATTTATTTCTAAACATCTTCTCGATTAATATTTTTGAGATCTTCTTCAATATTGGTATATCTTAACCTACGACAAATTCTCAGTAATAATGCAATGGTTACAATTGTCCTGTATATATTGAAATAATCCTAAATTGGAAATTTTGTAATCGATATGTTTTCTTACTGTACGACAAATATACCTCTTTCCTCCTCCAATATAAAACGAGACGGAGTCCCAAGCAGGAAATAGCAAATGAATTTTTGTTTTAAGGATTACCTTCCTCTGGTACATGTTATGTTTATTATTATAGAGTCAGTAGGATATCGATATTTTGTTTTGTTTTTATAGAACTTATATTTTAGACAAATCCAAACATTTATTTAGAAGTCTGCCAGTACTTGAATAAGTATTTAATTTTTGAGCAACAACTTGTTATATCCTTTTTGTATAGATTATATCCTATTAGGGTTTTAATTCAGACGCCATTATACTGTTGTATCCAATAAATAATTTAAATTTAAACATAATAAACTAATTTTAATACAAACACTATTTTTAGATCTATCAAAGTCGGTTTCATGTAGATTACTGTATATCCCAAAGTAATCTGATCAGTTGTGCAGGTTTATTTCCAAACCAATTCAAACGGCTTACTCAGACGTATGCAGATGCCTTAGCTGAACATTCCTCTTATATTAAATGGAATACATTATGTGTTTAGCATAAATTTCTGTGTAAATGGATGTAAAGTTTTCATTTTCGGTTGATAGAATAGCTTAGATCAATTTGATGGTAAGTTAATCTCGTTTCCAACATCAATATATGCAGTTTAATGTGATATGCCACTTTAACACTATGGAGTTGAAAGATACGAAGGTAATAATGGGATGAACATGGAATTAAAACAAACAATTGAAGAACAATAAAGTATCCTTAACGAAAATGTTATACTAGTGCTTTCTACGCTTCATTTGTGTAGATTGTGTGATGGACCTGGAATGTATATTTTCAAGACCTTACAAGAAGAATCTCCCCTGACTGAGACCGTCTTTAATAGCAGTTATGGACTAAGTTTCATGTCCGTATATTATATATTTTCTCAACTGTTACTAAAGAAAAAAATCAGATCTAAGACTTTCGCGAGTATTCATTTAAATAAAACTAATATTATAGGATTACTACTCCTTATTTTGTTATTTTTGAAAATCTACAAAATTCACTGAAAATTCACACCTCGTCTGTCCGTGATGACGGTTGCTGCAAAGTAACCCAAAGATCGGGAGTATATAGTTTTTGAAATCTATACTAATATTATAAAGCTGAAGAGTTTGTTTGTTTGTTTGTTTGTTTGAAAGCGCTAATCTCCGAAACTACTGATTCGAATTGAATAATTCTTTTTGTGTTGCATAGTCCAGTTATCGAGGAAGGCTGTGGGCTATAAAACATCACGCTACGACTAATAAGAGTAAAGATAGAGTGGTAAATGTGTAAAAACGGGAGAAATTATTTCATCTTTGAAGCTTTCCGTTGCGTGCGCCGTGAAAACGGTTCAAGATACACAAAAAATATGTGTTACAGAATAATAGCTCTTTTAATGATCTAAAAAACAGTCCGCGACAGTATATGTCTATCTTTTAAGATTAACTCACAAAAACCGTTTTTATGGTCCCTAATTTGGTCGAAATAATTTGTTTAAGTTGTATCAACATAATAATATTAATCTTTATTCAAATAAACAAATAAATATGTTGTTGGTTAAGAGTACTTCATTGTGAATAAAAAAACCATAGGTTTTATCCTGAAAACTCTACGGGAACTCGACCATTCCGAAAACCCTCCAAGAACGGGAACTATGTGGGAAGAACCAAAAATCTGCCGGAAGTCACTATTCGACGCGGACGGAGTCGCGGAAACAGCTAGTAAAAAAATATGCGTAGTAATGAGAAAAATATTAGTTTCATTTAAAGAATAAAAGTTCTTAAGGAACCAATAAGTTCGGGGACTTAAAATGTTTATTTTCAATTCAGGTTCTTGTTACTGCAAAATTTCTTGAAACGTAAACGTGTTCTGATTGAAATGAATGATTTCACATAACTTTTCATTTTGCAGTGTACTCATTAACATATATTGGAACCTTTTAATCTTCCCGTTTGTTCAGATACAATATGTTTTTAAATCGCAATTGTTTTGTAAGCGAGGTTTTTTTTAATTAATCAATGCTTTTATATAGTAATGTCACTAATATACTGATATTATAACAAGTACAGACTTATTATTCTCTGTTCTGTTAGTGTTCATATGTTTAAAAATAAAAATTTTATATTTTGAAATATTCAAGCAGGTTGATGTTAGCGTATTCCAAATTTTATCACTCTTATGGTTTTGGAAAAATCCGTTAATATATATTTTTAAACCTTTTATCAATATTAATAAAATATAATTTATATTATTAAATATTAACCAATGAATTTAAAATTAAATAATTAATAATATTCACAATAAATTCATTCAACAAATTTTGACGTTTACTCGGAGCTTGATGTTAACTAATTTAAATTGTAAACGAGCCGTCCCTCTACATTTCACAATGTTTTTGACATTTTATATAGAAATATGAAATCTAATAAACTGTTACAGGTATTGAATATATGCGGTCGTCTGTCTGTTCTCATTACTTTAATTAACATACGTCAAAATCACCTGAATTGAAGAAAAGATTACAATCTGTAAATATCATAAGATAAAGATTTATACTGTGGTAAAACTGTCATTATGTTATATAATCTGTGGCTGTATCGTAATTGTATTGGTACTAGAATCTGGTATATTCGAAATACGCTTTGTCATGCAAATGTTCAACTTGAATATCAGAATATATCAAATATGTGTAGATCAGAATAAAAAGATAGTTTTCCTTTAATTTTATATTTTTCAACCTTTAGATATATTACTTTTGACTTTAAAATTTTAAGCAACAATCATTTTTAAACAAGTTTCTTGTAAACACGGAAATTTTATCTCGGTTGCCATTGTAACACAGAACAACCCTTTTGACATTTAACGTTCAAATTTGCTGCATAAATCCTAAATTTTCTGTGAAGCTTTTCCTCTTTGTTGAAGTCAGAATTCCGTGACAGTGCTTTTGAAAAATTGTTGAATGGACTCTATGATAAATCTGTTGATGAATCAAAGGGCAATGACGGTTTGTGTTATTTGAGAGGAATAAAAAGAAATGATCTCACCTACATGTAAACATGCTTCTATGTATAAAAGTTTTATACATAAAACGAATACTATATCTACTTTTAGTATAACTTTAGAGTATTAGTTTTATGACAGTCAATCACTATCAAGTCAATATAAAAAAGGATATTTTTACAACTTGATCTCCACGAGACCCTAATCCCAAAAGAGTTCTTAAAGTAACTTTGAGTAGATTTTTTAAACCAAAATAGGGAAATGTTTCATTGATTTATATATATATATATAAACAAACAGTATTTAAATAAGGTTATTGAATTTATTGACTTAAAATATTTTGATACAACGAATTATATATCTTTCTGTTATAAGCACTATTGTATTAAAGAAAAATTATTAGCAATGAAAGATAGAAATTACGCCAACAATACGGAGTAAGAAGTTTTTCAACTTCCAGAGACAAAACGTTTTTTTTCTTTGCTATAAAATGGCGGACATTTTTCTCCGACATCTGTATCCTTGTTGTTTAACGGAAGATGTATTCTTTATCTTGTGATTTATAGGACGCTCCCTTATTATTACAGATATTTTTGTCTTTTTAGTATAATGGAGCGATAGCTTTATAAAATACCTATTCATAAAGAAAGTACGTAAATAATAGTCATATTAAGACATTGATAAATATATAAATAATAGTTATATGTTAGACGTTAGATGTTTCGGCTCATACTTTACGTAATCCATATTTCATAAGATTCCGTACAAGATATAAAAGACGACCAAATTATATATTGAATGTAGTGCTTTTCCCTTTTCTTATACATCTTAAGGTTTTTGCTCTTGTATTATTAAGAGGATTTTTATTAATTGATTACATGTTTTATTGTACATAAAAAATAATTTAATGAACGGAGGGTGGTGTTAATGATGTAATGTCGTTATCAGTCCTCAAAAACAAGCCATTTTTGTTATTTATATCATATTTATGTAATAAAATAAGTAACAAAAAAAATACATCTCGTCTACCCATGATCAGTGAGGTGTGAGTATGAGGTCGGGAGTATGTAGTTTAAAGTCAAAAATAAAAAAAATGTGTAGTAAATCCGAAAATATTAGTTTCATTTAATGAGTACTTGCTAAATTCTTAGATCTCATTATATGAACAAAATACAGCCATAAATATATTCGAATTATATTAGATGCTAAACTTTGTATTTCTTTTAATAAGTTACACGATATATAGGTTAATAGGTTTTCATAATATATAAACTTTTAATTTTATTCTAGACATGTGTTCAAGCAGTCAAAGATTAAATTCTGCTCATGTTAATAAGCTTAATAGATCGTAAAGTATTGTTGCAATATATAGCCCCGTTAGAAAAATCTTGACTATTTAAAATAAATATAGAAATATATTAAAAAGCCATTTGAAAAAGTTGAAACATTTTATCATTTATATAACTAGAGTGTTTCTAAGATGAACGGGGACTTACAAAGGCTCTTGGTGGGATTAGGTGGAGCAGGAAATGAATTATGTTTTGTAATCTTTTAAGCGTTATCCATTCTTAGGTGTTTGTTGTAGAATGAAATTAACTATTTTAAATGACGGAAATTTCTGACACAATTTCTTAGAAAGAAACAAATGATATAAAATTTTTATGAAAAACAAACAGTCTGATAAAATTAACTTAAATCAAATTCAAATTTTATTAAGAGGCATTGTCTTTTTTGATATTAAATAGGAATGAATATTGTGTAATAACAATACTTTGGAGTCAATAATTCAAGTCGCTTTAAGGTTTTTGTAAATAGAAATAAGAATGTTAAAACTTTTTTTGAGATATGAAAGAAATTAATAACAGTTTTTTTGCACCATGTTGAGAAAACAAGAATAGTTCAGAAAATTAGAAGGATAAATTATTTTTATGATGACATAAAAAATGAGATTAACTTCCACTATTTTATTTGGCAAAAAAAATTCAAGGAACTTCTGACGGAAAAATAAAATAGCGGATGTTTCATCCGTGGAAATTCGTTTCAGAACGTTTACAATGTAACTGAAAATATTTTTGCTGTTAGAATTACAAATGTTATTTAGAATTTATCGAGGATGAAAATCAGATAAGGAGAAAAAGTTGTAACATTTGACGTGAATAAGGTTAAAAGGATTTTTTATCTTTAACAGTTTTAGGTTTATTTGGCTGAGAAAATTTTAACAGATACATTTCATAAAATAAAGACGTTAAAATAATCAAATATGAACCGCGTTTAAAGTCAGCATTACGATGTAGTTTTCTCTTTAAAGTATAAAAGTTTTTAAACAAATTCAAAGTAGTAGAGCCTTATAGTTGTACTGTTCATTAACAGATCTGGTTTGTTCTTTTAAGAGCACTTAACGAGCTATGGAGCCGTACGTTTCAAAGTTTTTTTGGCAAACAAAATTTGGACTAAAGTATTTTCCTATAAAACTAAAGTCCGGTGGATTTGATATTGTTCTGGCCATATCTAAAAGTAGCTAGAGTGAAGAACAAGGTTAGACAAACATTGAGAAGAATGCCCTACATTAGAAAGAAATGAGGACATGAAGGAAATGGTCGACAACGGATGGATGAGAGCGGCTGAAGACTCATGTAGTTAGTGCTTTATAGAGAAGAGTTGCGTTCAGATTGACGGTCATGGTTATGATTTATAAATAGATACCCCATAATATTTAACTGTCCTATGGAATGTATCATTATATTCTATACTGCCTTAGTATTAAATCTCACTAGAATAAAATTGTATATCATTGGTATTTTTTCGGACATCCAAAAAGTTTTCCTTGAACTAAAAATATTTCAGCGTGAAAAAGTTTGACAGTAAGTTAGATTTATCGGATGAGAATTTTGGAAGTAAATGAGACGAGCAACTAGTTCTGGATAAAAGATTTTGATCTAATGCTATATTGAAGAGGGGAAGAGGCTTGAAGTGAGCTTTTCCTTGTACAGAACTGATTGATGGCTAGGACTGTTTTCCAACCAGTTTTGTTGTTGCACCACCACTTATCGAGTCCATCCGCACGACTACCAAATCTGTAAGCTAAGTATTACTTGAAGAGGGATGGATCTGGATTTCCTAGGTATTAGATCTGGGAATTGTTCGGGAAAATTGACTGCAACTGGTTTACAAAAAATAATTCAATGTATTTGCCTCGTGAAATTTTATCCATTTTTTCTCAGGATTCATATCTCATATATTTTTTCTTCGAGTAAAAAAAGCATTATAGCCTTTTCCCTAGAAAAGACAATTTTTCAAAAATAAAATAAAATATATTTTAACATAAACCATACCATAACCTCATATTTCTTTCATGAAGTGTATATTTCTTCGGGATTTTATTCACATCAATATTCATAAATTTTAGACATTTAGGTTTTGCAGTTTACTATTAAAAGGATATCATTAATTGATAATAATAATTTATTTGTACTTCTTCATTACATGGCCATGACATGACATCGTGACCTCAAAACACATAAAGCCACATCCAATAGCACCTTGACCACTTCATGTAATAGCCTACAAATTGTGTATTTTATATTTAGGTGAAAAAAAACTTTCAGGGCTCTGTGATTCTGAATACCTCTTAGAGGTCGTTAATTTAATTCTAAATGATAATTTTTCTAGATAAAAGAAACAATAAACTTATAAACTCGTAAGGTAATCAAGCTTTTCACCATCAATGGCATGTATGTTATATGTTATTTGAAGTAAAATATCCGTTTCTTTGTATAATATGTAACAGCTTTGTTATGTAAAGTATGGAATAAAATTCAATTTAACCACAATGTCTCTCATCTGAAGCCTGAATCTTTTTGTTCTCAATTTTATAACCCAATTTACATAACATAAGCTGCACCATCGTAAAGCTGTTATTAAATATTTTATTAAGGAAATATTACTGAAAGGTTCATTTAACATTACTATATAATTTAATTTTAATTTCGTTGTGACGAAATATTAAATTGTTTTAAGCCAAATGACGTATACTTTAATAGAGGTAAAGAAATAGTTCCCAAAGGATATTCATTCCAAAATAATTTCTCGAGAGAGTGAGCCACACTAAGCCAAAACTTAGTGTATAAATAAAGCTACAATGTTATAACTTGCCTTTTAAATGTCAACTATGTCCCGCTACGACCTTAAACGTATCTTCAGTCATAAACGACGGTTTTACATTAGTGTTAAAGATAATTAACATAAAGATATTAAAAATAAAACATAATGTAGTATTACGCTGGATTATTAAAATATAACATTAGATAGCTTGCTTGAAAATTTGCTATAACAAAGATAGTGAGTTTTTATGAACGATATCATAGTAAAAACGAAGTTAAATTATTCGTTATTAAGAAATATATGCTGACATTTAAACATGCAAATCCATATCAGGCGTATGGATTTTAATGTTCGAATATGGTGAGGAATCTCTTTAAGGTAACTCAGGGTGGTTAAATGTTTCTTTCATATATGTTTTAAAGTTTTATATATAAGCTATATTAAAACCACTTACTAGTTTAGAACAACAATAATATAGTATAACATTCCTTTTAACCTATCATGTATTATATTGTACAATTCGTAAATATAAAACTTTAGCAATCCACGAACTTGCAATTCTAAGTAAACTCATTATCATGAAATTCGTAGCGCAATAAAATATATTTGTCTTTCAAGTTAACGTTCATCGACTTAAATAAATTAAATCAAGAAATAATGGGTTTGGAAACAATATTTACAACGTAGTTAGGACTGAAGACAAATAGTCTTTAGTTGTTATATACATTTTAAAATGAATCACAACAAATTAAGTGATGATTATACTCAGATGGGGTAATTTTTGTATTTATACTATGAATAACTCCCGTTTTTGTCTGCAATTTAGATGAATAAGTTTTATAAAACATACTTACTGAGGTTCGTGTTCGGTGAGCAGTTCCTCAAAATGTAATCGTATAGTGTGGGCAGGCGGTGCTTTGATCTCTGTAACACAATGCACGTCGTCGGGATAGGGGCGAGGGAAGCCGGGGCTCGAGATTGTAGCCTGCGGGTGCAAGTGTGACAGCACTATCGATTCATTGCACTGGACTTTAGAAGCTTTGTACGGATCTGAAACAAATTGACAAAGGACATTATATGTGAGGGCTAATTCACAAAGCTTGTAGGTCTTCGTGTTTTGGTTCGGACGTATTTTAAAATTGTTTTAGCTATATTCATATGTGAATATTCTTGACAAATATTATTAACACGTGACTTTTATAGTGTGGTAATATTTCAATACAATTGCTTTATATATACAAATAATAATTGATTTGAAATAGAAAAACGTCTCATTCAATTTTATTTGAAGCTTCAGTTCAATGTGGCATTAATTTTAAAATCATTATTACGATCAACTATTTCGTGGAGTCAGTCCCAGTTATATCTTTTATAAACCATAATATGTAAGTAATGAATCATTTATCGGTAAATATAGCTATTGAAATTAGATTATCATAAATCAGAGCGTCACTGGAGTTAAGTAAGCGAAAATAAATCTCTTGGAAGATATGATGAAGGATGTTGGTATATTTACTGAATACTAATGAACTATTGACAAATCTTAATATATTGTACCTACGAGGTCTTATAAGAATTTCCTTTTTGGAGACAGCTTCATTGAATACAGTTTGTGATTTAATAATAAAAAAATATGAGATGTAAACTCAAGAAAGTATGACGGTGTTTCGTGTTATTATTCCCTATTTTTCGGATATACTACGCGTGCTTTATTTATGTAAAAAACTACATACTGCCGACGTTTCAGTACTTTTCAGTAACCGTGATCACGGATAGACGAGATGAGAATGTGTAACGTCAGGAGTAAGAACACGTTTTTTACAAAAATAAAGCACACGTAGTATATCAGAAAAATATTAGTTTCATTTAAATGAATACTTGCGAAAGTCTTATATCTTATTCGCATTAATAGTTTCGAGATCTTAAATTCTACATGTGTGTTTGTGATTAAAAAAATTAGAATATCTTATTTTTACTCAGACGTTCATTAATTATAATTTCTAGCTTCTTTATAAAATACAAGAAAATCGCCGAATCGCTGAAAACATTTAAAATAAATATCATTTAGACCACAACTCCATTTCGTTGTTTCTGTTTCTGAATGATAAACAAATCGAGAACAAAAGTAACATTCGATCCTTCATTAACCCGTATCATCCCAGTGATCCATTATTGGATCGGTTAGTTTAATATTTTTTTTACTAAAATTTCGTGAACGCAGCCATTTTTTTTGTCTATGGTGGCAGCACTGACAGTTCTTGCCGCCATATTCACTTGTCAGATCCTCGGTGGGCCGCGAAATTTGTGTTTTGTTACGCACTGAATTTTTTGGAAATTGTGAAAAAATGTCTCATCGCCGAATGTAAGTATTTCTTGTTTTTTTTTTTAGATAATTTATAATTATTGTATCGTATCGTATTTATATCGGCTAGGAGTTGAGTTATCATATTGCAAGACAGTGAAATGCACATTTAGCTTATTTACATTTATTTTTTACTTTTATACGTACCGATCCAATAATGGATCAGTAGGATAATATGGATATGGAACATTTTATGTAGTGACATAATTGTTATTTTTGAATTTTGCGTTTATTTTGTTTTAGATTGTCGGTAAATGACATAATATCGCATCTTGAAGACAACGATGACGTATTGTCAGCAGATATTTACATAACACCCCCAGATAATTACGACAAAAGTGATGAAGACAGTGGAGATGAGGAGTCTTCGAACATAAATCACCTGTCCAGGCAGCAGCTCTTAGCACAGGCTGAGTTTAGGGCTACTGTATCTTCACAGTCTAATTTAGATATTATAGAAAGCGTATCAAATGAAGTTTCTATAGATAATAATACACACGGCGACTTATCAGTACAACCACCGGCAAAGAAAAAAAAATGTCCAGCTACCCGAAAGTGGAGGAAAGTAGATATTCCAGTGAAGACAGAGAAAACATCAGAGCCACCACATTTCTTAGAACACCTAGATACTCCTGTTCACTTTTTTGAACTTTTTTTTGACGAAGACGTTTTTGAATTGATTCGCTCTGAAACCGAAAAAAATGCTATTCAAAAAGGTTACCACAATTTCAAAGTTACAACTGAGGAAATAAAACGATTTATAGGGATTCTCTTGCTGTCTGGTTACAACAGTGTTGCTAGATATCGTATGTACTGGGAGCAAAGTGTTGATTGTAATTTTCAAGGTGTGGCAGCTGCTATGCCTAGGAACAGATTTGAAGAACTATTACGATTCTTTCACGTCGCCGATAATAATAACTTAGCTCCACAGGACAAGTTCGCGAAGGTTCGTCCTCTCTGGAATCTACTCAATAAGAGATGGGTAAAATATTATCCCGGTGACAGGAATCTAAGCATTGATGAATCCATGATTCCATATTTCGGGAAACATGGGACGAAGCAACATATTCATGGTAAACCCATTCGGTTCGGTTATAAGAATTGGTCTATATGTACTCGTCTTGGATATTTGATATATGGAGAGCTTTATCAAGGGGCAAGCACAGGAAATACCCACCCAGAACTTGGTGTAGGTGCTTCTGTTGTTTTAGACCTCATATCCAAATTGCCGCCCGGTACTTACAGCTTTTATATGGACAACTATTTTACATCTTTACCCTTGTTGGATGAAATAAAAACATTAGGACACGATGCGACGGGAACGGTTAGGGCAAATAGGGTAGAAAAGGCACCCTTGAAAGAAGCGAAAGATATGAAGAAAATGAGCAGAGGGTCTTTTGACCAGTGTACAGATACTCTGACGAACATCACCCTCGTACGTTACAATGACAACAATATTGTTACCGTTGCCTCAACCGAATGTGGTGTGGAGCCTTTAGCTAAGGTAAAACGTTACTGTGACAAGCAGAAGAAAGACGTCGACCAACCTCGCTGCATCGTCAACTATAACAAATATATGGGCGGTGTCGACCGTTTGGATCAAAATGTGGGATGCTATCGTATTTCTATACGCCTGAAGAGGTGGTACTGGCAGCTACTTATGTTTCCTATAAATGTATGTATGAATAATGCTTTTCAGTTATATAAATTATCGCCAGCTTCACAAAACAATCAGCATGACTATTTGTCATTTACAAGACATGTTGTAACAACATATCTTCAGACTTTTCCTGAAAATTCTTCTTCAGTAAAGAAGCCTATTCCAAGATCATCTCTAGCAGTCATAAAACGAGTTCCAGTTGATATTAGGTTAGATGGAAAGGCACACCATATTATCAAAAGTGATAAACAAAACCGTTGTGGTTTATGTCATAAAAACACGACAATGAAATGTGGCAAATGCAACGTCGCCCTACACCAAAAGTGTTCTCCTGCGTTTCATACGAAATAAAATTGTAATACTAAATGTTATACTAAATGTTATATAAAATACTAAAAATACTAAAATTATATACTAAAAATAAATAAGATTATTCATAAATATCTTTCATTATTTACAGCAATCTTCCTAAAAAGCACACAATACCAACAATAAAATACAGTGGCATATTCTCCTACTGTTCCATTTTTGGATCGGTACTGTAACTGAAATACCGGAAATCGAAATTTTTTTTTTTTGTTGCATATTATCGATAATTAGGCTACTAACAAATGATTCTGAAAGTTTCGCTTCAATCAGATGAGTTTTGAGGACTTGGGAAGATACGGGTTAATATAGATAAACAGTATCGCCGCGATACAGTGCCAACGAAACAAAGGCCGGTTATTACATAGATAGTCATTCAAATTCGCTGGGAGGAAACATTAGGAGTGCAGCCAAAGTAATTTAGGCTGGAACGTTTGGGTAACAGAAGCGTACTAAATATGAAAAAGCTTCAAATTGGAATAATAACCAAGTAAAAGAGCTATAAAGCTATATTGTGTCATATCTTCCTGTGATGTATTATAAAAATTGCTATTGTATACCGAGTAAAAAAATACCACGGATAAAGGCTACGTACAAATGGCGCTATTTGTCTCCGTCAAACATCGGAGAAGTTTTGTGAATTAAATTCAGAAGCTGCTTAATATTTACGAGTTCCGTCGTATACAGTATGGTTTTATAAAAAATATATAAGTTTTATTTTACTAGCGTTCATTTCTATGAGTATTTTTAATCCGTAAATATTAATTACTTCGAAGCGAACAAATTGGTGTGATTTATCCCAATACAAAACTTTATATGTTACATTCACATTAGAATGATTTGGTCTAAACTATATTATTATCAATATTATATATTACAAAATGTCATACATAAATCAATACGAAGTTAGATCATGAATAAATAAACTTCCCTGAAACCATAAGACGAATATTAAATTATGTATATGTTAACGCTTATTCTTATGTTTATATTGCTAATATACGAGTGCGGAAAGAACTTGTATGATGTTAATTTGATTTTTTTACTGTTCTATAGTAAAAAAGATCATTAAATAATAAGGAAGAATAGGTAGAGAAGATTATTAAAAAAAGATTTATGTTTATGTACGCAATCGAAGTAAACAAACTAGTATTTTGTAAATAATAATGAAATTAAATATTTCTAAAAGTTAATATGTGGATTACAGTTAATCTTTTAAACTACTCAATGAATTTTCGTCTCGCTTTACAATAATGTTTCCATGTTATAATAACCAAATTTATAACAGGGAAGCATCAATGTGTTCAGTTTTATCTGCGTATATTCTTTTCTACACTGTAATACAATAAAATCTTAATATAATGTTTTTTAATATAAAAATGATGTTGAGTTTATACTTGAATTAAATTTCGAATATAAAACATAGAAAGAATAATTCAATGACTAAAGTAAGTTTGAATTTGCAACCACGGCTTTTCGCGTTGCAGACGTTTTGTCACTTAAGTGAGTAAGTTTTATTTCTTAAGAAAATCTTAATCAATGATTTCAAATTTTGCTATATAAACATAAATATTGCAAGCCACCACTATTGGTACAACATACATATGATTATGTGTTTATTTTAATATACTTGAGTACTAGAATTAAATTTAGGTAAAAAACAAGCTCTACTGTCTATTATACCTGATTATAACAAAGTATGATAAACATTTTATTTCTTTTTCAAAAATTACATCACCTATTAGTATGACATATATAATTACTATATAGTTTAACATATTGTAACACCAAATAACTTTCATAACCAAAATTTAAAAGAAAAATCTCACAAAAAATAATCAATTGCTTGTGCAGACTTTAAATATTTTGTTAAAACCGTTTTGTGTTTGTGGCTGACATTTTAAAAAGCAATTATCTTTTGTAATAGGTAGTCAACATTTTAATAAAAGTATATAATGTTTAATATGAAGCTTATATTACCTATAAAACATATATATTTTTTTAAAGTATGTGTTTTTAATATACGAGTAATTTCACAAGTTAATATATGCCATAATTTTTAATGAGTAAATAATAATATTAAAAGGTTGTTAAACTTATTTAAACTGGAATAGTTTCATAAGAAATAATTGGACTATTGTATTACTATACAAACATTGGTTGTATATTTATTTTTCACTGCTTATTTAAAGTTATTCCCCACACTCATTTACAGATGAGTAAGTATACACTTATGTTTCAAATAGCCAAGATTTCGTGAGTTACGACACAATAAAAATGAAGATTTAACATTTCGTATCCGTTCCTAAGTTATATTTTTACGAAATTATGTGAAGTTAAAATAATGTTATTTCCAGTCGATTTAGATATTTAATGTATATAATTTATATAAATACAACAATACTCTGATTTATGGGATTCACTGAAACGATTTTTTTGAATTATGGCTTTGGATTTGATTGCCAAAACAGAAAAAATAACAGAGAATGTCATTTATCTCATAGATTTGCATTTTATGTCTATGAATTTATAATCTAAATTCGATCTAGATTTGTTATACATTTTAAGTCATTAAAGTAACCGCAGAAATAAAAATTATCAGGCAACATGTAACCCTAATGGATAGCAAAAGGTCAAAAGGTAATAGCTTTTGTGGAATTATATTAAAACACTGAGGATAATTTCTAAGCCATTACGTTTTAAAACTTGCCTTTATACATTTCGCAGACTGTAGTCTAAGTTTTATAATAGAATGTTTTCGATAATAAAATATATTAGTTTCATGAACCCAACATGTTCATTAAAAACAGTTTATTTACAAATGTTTCTGTTGACAAAAGAACACAAAATTTTAAACTTTAATGATGAATAAAAGTTCTTATTTTTTGGGATAAAATTCTCTAGTATATTAAGAACAAATATACGTAAATATACTATAAGAAAGTTCTTTATTTTGAATAAATATATTTTTAAATCACAAATTGCTTCTCTTTATTTAATTAGGTAAACAATAATTGTTATTTTGAATGGTATCATTGTATTAATGATAATAATGAACCTCGAATTCACCTGTCATTAATTGTCATTGATTAGTGATAATGACGCAGTTTGTATCATTGGAATTGTTCTCGTGATGTTTCAGCTAAAATAAGTTGTTTATTACATTAAAATAAGATATTTTAATATCGGTGGTACAAATATTAATGTACAATTAAAATTATAGTATTATGATTGATAGTAATTTTGCTTTCAATGTAAATATTTTGTTAAAATTATGACACAATCTTATATGATTCTCTATGATGCTTATAAGATTTGAAATAAAACGAATTTGAATGGGTCTGAAAGATCATGTTTTAACGCAACGGGTGTTGTGATTACAAATAAGTTTGGCTTATTAATACGTTTTCCGAGATTGGACCACGACCTAACCGTAACATTGAGATCAAACATATCAATATATATTGTTTTAACATGTGATATATATAAGTATAATGTAATAAAAAAATATCTTCATACAATAATATGTCATGAATATGGAAGTAATTTAGTACAAAATTTTGAAATTAAGACCTCCATTACACGAACTCGTCGCACACTCGCTAGGGGGATATTAATGCAGTGACAATAATACCTAAGTGTATCCTCTACAATAACTCCCCTGACTATTAAAATTTCAGTATCATATAAAAAGGTGAATTTAAAAATATATACTTTTATATTAAGGATGTAACTGTATGTGCAAACATTTTAGTATTATTATCATTTTAGTTGTCATATATGTTTCTAAATTTAGTTATGATTATAACAATTTGAGAAAAAATCGCTAAATCTTACTAAAGTAGAACCAATATCACGAAAATATATAAGTTATTATTTATAATGCTACTTAATACAGTTCTTGCTTCCTTGCACGTTATTTTGACGAGAAAGTCAAACCTTCAGTTACAGTTGAACCCAGTAGACTTTAGTAGTATTAAATGCTATATAGTTAAATTTATTATAACTACAGAAGGTATGGCTGGAATGCGCGATTGAATGTCAAACCTAAATTCTGTATTTGTATATCGCCTTATTATTATATTAATATTATTATACTGGCATGTGTGTATGTATGTATGTAAAGATTATTGCAGGTAGAAACGTAGTGTTTAAAGTAAAATTAATAAAATTTTGTTGATTTTTAATATATTGATACCCATCTAATTATTAATTTTTAAATGTAGTTGACAAAGATATAATAATTATTTTATGTTATTTTGTATGTTGAAAATTTTTCAATATTATTCTGAATTAAACTCACGTTATATATATAATTTTGAGTCATTTATAGTGTTATTTTGTTTATATTTTTTTTAATGAGCTATTACTGTTTTATCAAGTTTAACACTTTATTTAAAATAGTAAAAAAAAATCAGACTGTGATTGGAGTTAAAAAATAACATTTAAGAACATTATTAAAAACCATAAAAAATTCTTACAAATTATGTTTTCATGGTGCATTTTAGGAGACGTTAACCGCGACTGTAAACATAAAACAGTACTTAAATAGTTCATAAATGGCCTTAATAGACCCGTTTGAAGCGAGATGATCGTCTTTAGACCTAAGCTTAGCGCATGTATATAATAAATTCCTTTATAACTACTTTAAACTGTATCAAGAATAATATTTAATAATCGTATGTGTTATTAGTATCGCTAATTATTAATTTATTATAACAAACGGGTGTGTCAAACGAGATAGCAGGTCGTGAATGTAAAAGTCATAATTATGAAACACGAATTTGCCATTAACATGACAAATTAGGGTTGAAACCCATTGTTTCCACGTGTCATGACGGTTGGTGTTGATGCAATAGCTTCTTATTCTGTATGCAGTTCAAATTGCTGTAAAGCATATTATGATAATCAGAATTATATACAGTGTGCAGAATATACATAATTAAGTATTAATTTTTGTGTAAATCTCGTTAATTATGAAAATTTATTGCAAATGAATAAAGAATTACAAAAAATTTGAGCTGTTCTTTAAGTTTGCAAATTGTATATATTTTTTATTACTGACGATTCAAATTGTACTTGTGATAATTTAATATGAAATGTCTTTCCATAATATCATAAAGTGTGGACACGTTCCAAGTGTTCCAAGTGTGGACGCGTGTGGCGGCGTGCTGATACAACACCACGCCGCCGCACGCGTGTGTGTGTGTGTGTGTGTGTGTGTGTATACCTAATCTGTAGGGTGTTCACACGATGCGTAATTAATTACATAACTTTTGGTTAACTTTACTTAGAAGTTTATTAATATTTATTTTGTCATATATGATCGTCAAATATCACGTCCTCAAGTATCGATAGTAATTCACCAGTCACCCTGTATATTTATGTATATGTTGTATATTTATGTATATATTGTATTTATTTGTATATATTTATGTATATATTTATGTATGTATAATATCTGTATTTTATACTATTATAATTTGGTTTTTATTCTTATATCTATCTATATACCTCTTTTTTCTTTTTTCCTTCTCTCATTTTATTGTACCTATGCCACATTCCTCTTCTCATTCCCTCTATCAAAAGGGTTTCTGGTAGAGATCTCTTTAATAATACTCTATATATAATAATAACTATTTTTTATGTTTGGTACATTAATAAATATATATATATTATTTGAGTACAATTCACTTCAATACCATTCCATTATTCGTTAATGTAAATATGGTTATTATTTGTTATAATATTAAATCTGGCAGTATCGTAGAGAGCAATCTAAATGCATATCAATCCAGTACATAAATATATAACGAGCTTTTCACCGGTGGAAGGCTGTGTCGTGTTGAATGCGTTACGTTTTGTCTAACTGGGTCATAAGGGTAACCAAGTAATAAAGAGAAAAACGGGATATTATAATGTTTTATACTTTCTTATATTACTATAGGGATCTAGGGATAGGGAAAAGTTAGTGGTGATCTAGTAGTTAAAAGGCCCGCCTGACAAGTACGAATGAGATTTTTCCGAATCATACGTACTTTCTGAGAGTATTTAGACACCACTGATTAATGCATTCCCAAAGAAGGTTGATGTCAGGCAGGCAGCCGGTCGTAAAAAACAATTAGCCAAAACTATTCACAACGTGTAAGACAGACCCTGGCTAAAAGCTGGGAAATTGCTAGGTAGAAGAAGATAAACTATATTGATCTCGTCTGTCCGTGATCACGGTTCCTGTAAAGTAACCGAAACGTCGCGGAGTATGTGGTTTTTATAAATAATAAAATACGCGTTGTGTAATCAGAAAAATATTAGTTTCATTTAAATGAATATTCGTGAAAGTCTTAGATCTTATTATCTAACTGTAGAGAGATAAAGGGACGGCTTTGAAAGTTGCCAGCTTCGCTTGATAAACATGTATATTGCTTCATATGTGAATCTTACCTTAAAATTCTATAAATAAGTGTAATAATTTTAACATTTATTATGAGCATCTATTTAAGAAACTTGATTTTGAATTGAGCTTATATTGCACCGTCATTTAATTGTCGAGTACTTAGCTCAAATTGTAAATACAAATAAGTATTAACAAGTGATATTTATCGATAAAATCATAATTGAACGAAGGTATTTGCACTTCCAATATTAGAAGTGCCAAAAATTAAAACGAGTGGTCTTTAAGCTAATAAGCATGTTTCTTTATCATCAAGATAAAAAAAATGTCTCCTATCAGATAGCATCTTGGGAACTTTTATATAATAAAGCTTCAATCTTTATGAATGTGTGTGAAGTGACAGTTATTATAAGATTGGATGTCAAACTGTGTACATGGTATTGACATGTAATTTGAAGTTGTATTCGGATACTTCTCATAATATTAGAGTTTGTTTAAATAGTAATTAGATCTTTCATAATCATCATCATCAGCCTATCGGAGCCCACTGCTGAGCAAAGGCCTCTTCTCACATGGCGAAGGTTAGAGCATTAATCACCCCGCTTACTCTATGTGATTTGGCGATTTCAAACTTTATAATTTCAAATCGTGAGGAATCCTGGACTATACGTCCAGGATTCCTCTTTTCCTTCACCGTCTGTCGTTGTTGTCTAAGTACTCTTAGAAAGTACATATGAATCGAAAAAATCTCATGAGCACTTGCCAGGTTTCGAACCCGCGCCCTCATGCGTGAGAGGCGGGCCTTTAACCTCTAAACCACTACCTATTAGGGTAAAAAGCATTTACCTTATTATATTCTAGTTTATTTTACAAATTATTCGACATTTATCACTTCTGTTAAAATTTCTTGAAACAATATAATTGTATAATTGTATATATTATTTGTGGGTATAAAATTATTAAAATGCCAACGCAAATATTGAATATTATTTAAAGCCTTTTGAAGGCGTGAAAGTAAATAAAGACAGATATTCAGAATGCGGATTATTTATACAAATAATGTGTTTGAAGTTTCTCGGCAAACTCGATTTATCCAAATATAAACAGCTCTGTGAATTGAGAACGAAATTTACATGTCGGCTAAATGAACATATTTGACCGTTAATACAAATACAAATAACACGTGGTAATATATTTTGTTTTTTTCATCTAAAGTACATTCTATTGTTAGTCGAAATGTATATTTTTATGACGGAGTTTATGTTTGTTTTGTGTAAAGAATTTAATTATTTGAAATAATTTAAATTGTGGGAAAGTAAGGTAGTACATGCAAAGTGTTGTGTAGAAGAAAAACATGAACTAGATTTGTATGCATTTTTTGTTGTAGCAATAAAATTTATAGGTAGGCGTACTACGGGAAGCGATTGTTTGTTTTGTTGTAGTACGAATTTATATTACAGAAATGGTTTAATTTCACATCACGTCCCGCTGTTCTCACTTTAACACAATTGTGCTCAATCAACGGTTATTGACAAGGAATGATATATTTTGTTACATTTTTACAGCTCATAAATCCAAATGTTGTGGCGTCGAGATGTTCTACAACAATTTGTGGAAAATAAGTCACTTGCTAACGTAATAAATTTTGGGACATAACAGCTCAGCGCAACGAGGGGTCAATAAAGATATCGTAGATTCGGTCGATTAGACAATTTTAAACCTTATTAACCCCACTTAGGACCGCTCTTACAACGGTATACAAATATTTATTGGTTTTGCTTTTACATGTGCGATGTGAAATAATTCATATGGTTTTAAATTAGGATTCAAAATTGTATGTAGTGGGATATAGGTGTTTGGTACGGATGGTACGTGTTGGCAATGTAAGATGTTTCTCGTTAATGCGGTCGCCCGGAGAAGTAGCATTTATCTCATCTCAGTGTAACTTAGTTCACATTTTCCAGAGCGTCCATTCTATTAGATTCTGAAGAACGGAACGTTCCTGGCCATAGATAAAACATACTGTGAGTACTTCAAGAAAGCTAAACACAAAATACAAGAGTACGTCTGAAAATCAAAATTTTAAACAACTATCTTAAATTCTAAAATATTTTTCTCATACTTACTAAATGGGTTTTAATTAATATATATATATAGAAAATTAAACTTTATCGGTATATATAAAACGTCGTATAAAAAAGTTTTACCAAACTGACAAACAAAACAATGTTTAACATTTTTTGCAGAAAATTATTTTCAAGAAGCATTTCTTTGAAAACTCGAACCGAACAATGTAAGTATTAAAACTTATGCAAAGAGAGAACATTTGTTTTTTTTTATAACCAAACTTCCCAGAGCTCGGTCATTGGCTTACTGAAACAACGAAACTTTAAGTCTGAGCAAATTTCCAAATATTATATTCAAATAACAGCGTATGTACGGAATTCCGCATTAAAACATTTAGAAGCAAGCTTTTATCTTAAAGATTCTTTTATTCACATTTTTATAATGATGCTAGAACGTGGTAAATGAATATTCATTCATGGGGCTTGTGTTTGCAAAGCACATAAAATTATAATGAGTGTTTAGTATGAAGCGGGACTTTAAAGTGGTATATATGATTTTTTTGCATGAAAATCAAATTGGTACTTGAGATGTATATTGTCTTTGCAAGTGCTAATCTTTTCTTTATTATTATTGTAATTAAATTTCATATGGCTATAGTAATGTTTATGGTTATTACTGTAATACATGAAGTAATATCAGGATTTCACGTTACAACATCTGGAATGATCCAATTGCGTTGCCATTTGAGCTATCGTGCCTTGAATTAAATAAATTGAATCTTCTTTTTGGTTCTTCGTATTATATTTGAAATATTTTTGAAACAAAACATTATCGACTGTAACTTCGCAATAAGTATAAAAAATATTATTTTGGTAATAAGCAAGTATATCTCAGACCATTTTGACTTCCTAAATACAAATTTTTATGAAAAAACTTACTTTTATGTAATCAAGCATATTACGAAATCTGTTTTCTAAAACTACAAAGGAGATAAAGAGATCTAAAACTTTCGTGATTTGCATTGAAATTAAACTAATATTCTTAAGATTTAGCAAGTGTTTATAATTATATTAACTACATACTCCCGACGTTTCGATTATTTTATAGTAACCGTCATAATGTTCAGAGAAGATGAGAATCTCATCTCGTCTGATATAGTTAAAATAACAATAAACAATAAGTAAATCTGAAAAATATTAGTTTTATTGCTATACAGGATATATCTATTGAAGTTATTTTTTTATTTTTTCTCGAGAATATGTCCTCACCTTCAACGCCAGGTCTCTCGCAGACGTAGTAGTTCCTCTCCCTGCAGCTTCTGTCGTTCCACATGAAGGTTGGATGAGCTGGTCTCGGGGGTAGTTCTCGTCGAGCCTCCACACAGTCCTGCCCTGAAGTTCCATCGTCGTTTGGTTGGCCGGCGTGTTTACGCCAACCGGGAAACCAGTCTGGTATAAGATTAAATTATGTCAGTTTGAGACTACAGATTCATAAATTAATCATATTTTTTTGTATACAAAAACTCCGAGAAATGACACTAGAGTATTTTATTTTTTAAGTTGCTTTCTCTTGTAATCATACAGACTGATTACAAAAGCAGGAATGAATGATTTGAATGTGTTCTTTGGTTTTTAATATTATACATAGCATGTTCGTATTTATTCTTATACTAGAAGACCTGGCGAACTTCGTATCGCCCTATAATCAAGAAATATCTATTACGTCTTTTTACTTATATTTTTACAGTTTACCTGTAAGCCATAAATCTCCGTGTTTTGAAGTGCGACAGAATTATTGACATATTAGTTAGTTGTCAAATCTAATGTCAAAAAAAAACGTTTGTATGGGAAATAGAAAAAAGCTGTTTTTATGGTTTTCCCAGTAATGAATCAATTTTTTTCAGCTTTTATACCTTTCCTGGACCTCCACGAACATTTCAAGACTAAGTTAAGATAAATCCGTTCAGCTGTTCTCGAGTTTTAGCGAGACTAAGGAACAGCAATCCATTTTTATATATATAGAAGATTCATAAAGAGATATAGTTATATATTTCCTATCTTTTCTTTGTATGCCGTAGGAAAGAAATATAGTTATATATTTATGAGAATAGGATTATTAAATAACTTTTAACACCTTTATTGGTCTGAGTGTAATAATTAAGGAGGTCTTACTAGTTATATTCGACTGTATTAATTTATTTTGTTTAGTTTATAAAATAGGTGAGGTGTAAAAAGAATTATAGCTTTAATTAACAAAGAGTATGTATTTAGTCAATATAATGTTAACTACGCGCTAAGTAATTAAAGAGCGGCACTTACTAAGCGACTTAAAAACTTAATTGGTTTTGGATGGGTACTTACAGCATCGAATGTCAAAGATTAATTTAATTTTATATAAGATATACGACACGGACTTAAAAATAGTATTCTTTATTGAATAAACCTATCTTTCATAGAAAAATAATTAAATTAATAATCATATTTTGTTGGCAAATTATGTACGTCTGTAGGTCAATATATATCAATATTGATCTGACCCGATCTCCGGCAGGCTTTGACATTAGTTTGGCATTTTTGTTAAGCGATTTATTGCTGATTTATAATATTTTGCTTTCATCGGAAAATTGGAGTGTTCGTACAGAAATATTTTATTATTTTAGGCCATGACATTCTATATTAAATTTACTACACAGTATTGAAAAGGAGATGAAAGAAAAAATACAATGTACATAATATAATGGTTTTCAAGTAATTTCTTTTGTATTTTTGACATTTATTATGTACATATAAATAACTTTTAATGGAGCCATATTTTATTATAAGCTGTATAATAAGATATTTGATACATAAAGAAACTATAATTACGACTCTGTCATTCCAATTTAATAATGTGTAATCTAGATTGAGATGTTTATTAGATAGAATTATTATTTGGAATATAATTTTAGCTGGTTTTATACGGTTTCTTAAAAGCCTTTTAGTTACGTGATATTTCACTGGAAAGGTTATTAGCAAGGTTCATAGGGCTAACGTATTAAAACAGTTTAGAAATAAGTAAATTCAATATGAAATACATCTACACTAATACTATAAAGCTGAAGAGTTTGTTTGTTTGTTTGTTTGTTTGAAAGCGCTAATCTCCGAAACTACTGGTTCGAATTGAATAATTATTTTTGTGTTGGATAGTCCAGTTATCGAGGAAGGCTGTAGGTTATATAACATTACGCTACGACCAATAGGAGCAAATATATAGTTTTAAATGTGTAAAAAACGGGAGAAAATATTTCATCTTTGAAGCCTTCCGTTGCGTGCGCCGTGAAAACGGTTCAAGATACACAAAAAATATGTGTTAAAGACTAATAGCTCTTTTAATTATCTAAAAAACAGTCCGCGATAGTATATGTCTATCTTTTAAGATTAACTCACAAAAACCGTTTTTATGGTACCTTATTTGGTCGAAATAATTTGTTTAAGTTGTATGAACATAATAATATAAATCTTTATTCAAATAAACAAATAAATATGTTGTTGGTTAAGATTACTTCATTGTGAATTTAAAAAAAAACATAGGTTTTATCCTGAAAATTCTACGGGAACTCCACCATTCCGAAAACCCCGCAAGAACGGGAACTATGTGGGAAGAACCAAAAATCTGCCGGAAGTCACAATTCCACGCAGACGAAGCCGCGGCAAAAGCTAGTATGAGTTATTTCATCTCAACAATTAAGTGGATGAGGGTTGAAACAGAGGTTAAGAAACGGTTGAATATAACGGTCTTTTTAACTATTAGAAAGTGTGTTAACAAATTGGTCATAAATAATTATTTAATAAATATTATAGTACATGATAATATATACTTTAAAAATGACAAAATAAAAAGCTAAATCTGTGCTAGTAAAATAACAGAGCAAACGACAAATGTTTTTTAACATTATAATTTACTTACTCGTATATTTTTCAGTTAACTTGCGATTTTGGTTTAACATGATACAAATCTAAACGCAAGTTATAAGATAAACTAGTAAGCTACTTACAGTATTCATCTAAAGTAACTATTTGGAATGAGATTACGTTCAACCTAAGTTTTGTGTTGAGGCGTCAGAAACAAATCATACAAGTCAAGAATAACTGATTCTGACAAAGTTTTGAGACCGCGAGAAAACCAATAATAGGAATCAAACTTGAAATATAGAAAAAAATATTTAGCCTGAATATCTGTTACAGATTTTTAAATAGATTTAGACAGTTACTTTAATATTTTTAAATAATTAAAAGTAAATGATTAGTTAGATAGTCATCTGTTTATCTACATAGATATACGATAAATCTAAGGAAATATTTGCAAATAGTAATATTAAACTTGTACTTATGGTAAACTATTTAGTTATAATTTCAATTTAAATATTTATTGAAAACATATTTAAGGTTGGAAAGAATGCCAATTGAAATTTAATGGATATATTTTGTATTAAAGGTCAAGAAAAGTAAAGGTTTATATATGTATTTCTAACATTCATCAATTATTTACTTATCGATATAGAACGGCCTTCGACTGTAAATGTAGTAAAAAGTAGTTTCAATACACACTGTAAGAATAACGTCTTGCTGTACACTTTACTTTGTAACATTAAAGAAAATATATTATTGTAAATTTGGGAAATTAATTTATTATTAATTCACGTTTCTATTGGGTAACAATTTTATTTATTTCCCATACACATTTATAAAATAACTGTGTGCGTTGTTACAACTTACGATGAGATTTTTAAGACTAAGTTCATGAGTAAAATTTGATTTGAATATTTGTTCGGATAGGACTTGGAGAGAAAAATATATTGGAGAATATATTATATAGGTTATATAACTATACTTATCCATTGATTCTTTTGCTTATAAATGAATGTTGGGGATAATTACTTTCCGAAGCCTCAAATTCAGGTCCATTAAGCCTAAGACATTTAAGCCATGTAAGTATCGGCTCAGGTGGCGTTAGTAAGTAATATGGTCGTCTTAGATGTAAACAATTTGTTTAGGATAAAACCACTTTGGCTATTGGACGATTCTAAGATAGATAGAGTGAAGCCACACGTTAAGTGCCGCAAGCGTGAGGTTTAAATGTTTTACCACTTAAAAGTCATTTTTTAACCAAATAGTTGTTATTTTCTTAACGGCTTATAAAGAAAGAGAAGGAAATCTTCCTGTTAATGCTTATATTAACTGTAATTAGTCTCTGTCAACTGAATAGACATCTGCAACATGTTGCAAATACATTATTGATTTTGTATGTACAGGATACTTGTGCAGCTGACGGAAACCTCATTATTGTTTTCAAGAAAACTATAGGAGTAAGATAATTATGTTCTTCGCATATGTGGAAACAATGTTTTAAAAGTTTTAAAATATCTAACAGAACATTGGTTACGGATTAAATTTATCACCGGACCAGAAAACGATTCTATAGAGAAGAAATCGACGAGAAAATTATGTCTGCTCTTTTCAAAACCGTTTTCATAAAAGCTTATAAATGAAATGATGTCATCTAGTTTAATAATTCCAAAATATAGCGTATAAAAAGGTTTAAAACTAAATCTTACGCTGCAGTGTATCTGTTACCAAAGGTTCAAAAGTTGGTATATATACCAATAATTTAATGAGATCTAAGACTTTCACGAGTTTTATTCATTTAAATGAAAGTAATATTTTTAAAAATAAACTGCCGACGATCATCACGGTTGCTAAAAAGTCGTCGAAACGTCGGGAATATGTAGTTTTTTACAAAAATAAAGCATGCGTTATATATCCGAAAAATATTAGTTTAATTTAAATATACCTATCATTGCTTTATACAACCACGTTATAAGAAATATGACGAACATAGTTAGCATGATCACTGCATTCAAGGACTATAAAGTCATTGAACATTAAATTTTTTATTTATATAATCACACTAAGATGTTATAAGTATTCGAAAAACAGTCGATATATATATATATAAAAATCTTCTAAATGTTTTAATAATAAGCTGTAAATGTGTTATAAGCTTGGCATTATAAAAAGATCTGGCAGTAAATACTGATTGTGGCGACGCCGTTACGTCTAGACTGGGCTTTTGTGTGATAACATGTGACCAATTTACCTAATTGCGCCTTCTTGAACTTGCTATGTATCGTTATTACGGCGTTTGTAACAAAACACAAGGCCCGAATTCATAAATAAATATGTTTTCAAAACAACTTGGAAAGCTGGATATAATTTATTCAATAATTTTTATGATTTCAATTATTCCTTATATTTTGTATTTCATATACATACAATACTATTAGGAGTATGAAATCTATATATATGTATATGTATTTATACATATAAATAGCTATGAATAGTGTATAACTTACGTGCATATGAAAAGGGTAGTCCATCCGACCAGCGGAATTCTCCTTCGTGGACGGAGTCGGTGGCACCTATCCAATAGACGTCATCCACGCCGGCTCCTGGTCTGTTGAACGAACAATACATGAATGACGCATGTATCCCATAGCGATGCAGTGAGGCGACGTTTCAAGTTTACGCGTTTTTACCCTCGTTAACGTACCGCCTAGACTGAACGTGACCAGGTTTAAAAATATAAATTTAAATCAACTCCCTTTTGTTAAAATCTATTCATCTAAAACGACTTAATCTAGAGTCTAGACTAAATATTTTTTTAAATCTAGATAACAAGTTTGGGAGAATTTATTTTCAAATGTTAATTTCAATACTACTGATCTATGTATATGTCGACAGCGAAGGAAAACATCGTGAGGAAACCTGGACCTATTATTACAAATTATAAGTTTGAAATCGCCAACCCATCTTGGGCAAATGTGGTGATTAATGCTCAAACCTTTTGCATGTGAGAAGAGGGCCTCTTCAAGAGGCCTTTACTTAGCAGTGAGTTTTGATAGGCTAACGATACCATAATTATAATGATGATATACTGTACCAAATAACTAGTTGTTAGTTACTTACGTGTGAATAAGTAGTTGGTCCATAATTTGTTGCTGACGTTCATTAAGGATGCTTGCAAGATGACCGCCGAGTCGAACACACTCGAGCTCAGCTTGTCGCCACGAGCTTTTTGTTTCTCTCACAGAGGTAACACAAAAATCTCCGGACACGACCCAACCAAAATCACATTGTCCTATGACTTCCTCTATAGGTTTATCCATCCACCATACTTTTAACCACATTGCTGAAGAATTTTTCTTTGCTAAAATACTTATATTAAGCCTGACGGAATTTCTTTCAGAAATTATCTGTACACTTCGCAACGGATCCCCGGGCTGTGAGCAATGTTTCCATCTAGAATCACCATCTACTAGGTTCAATTCCATACCTTTGCAAAAGCTATGACCGTCTTCATGAATAATATTAAAATTGTCTGCATTCTTTTTGACCATTGGACCAGTTCCCATTTGGAGGCGTAAGGCAACTCGGTTTCCATAAGGCAAGTGTATTTTATAAGAGCAAAATAGTTTGAATGTTGGGCCGACTTCGAACGAGCCGTTTCTTTCAGTTAGAAGAACATCATGACAACGATCTACAACACGATAAGTCGCGGCGAACGTGGGTCGACCATGGATTTCAATTTCCGGCTTGCTCGAGGATTGGTATAAATGTCTTCTGTTCGGTATTGCTATCTGTTCCAGCTTTCCACATACTGGTGGAAAACCGGGAGCAAATCTTAAGTAACCACTGGAACATGGTACATTTAGCTTGTGTAGCTCGACTAAAAGAGCGTTTTTTGGAGAGGGTAAGGGGAAGAGCAGTTTGCAGCCGTGACTCCTTGGGAGGTAACCGGAGTGAACACGACCTGCCCGAACTGCTCGCACACGTATCACACAATCTGAAACAAATATTATATCTATATATTTTATTATTAAATCTTCTAACTCGTCAATTTTCGCCAGAATGTTAATATTTGAATTCTGTAAGAGAAAAAGTCCCAGCTGACAATAGCAACAAGAGTGCTCTTTCCAAGGACATATAAAATATTTTAACGATTAAAAATTAATAAATTAAGGTAATCTTGTCAAGGGACAACAAATTTATTTTACAACTCGGCTCTTTTCTGGGAAATAAAAATATTGTTGATGTCGGTGGTTTTATCCCACAATGGGACACTACTAAGCTTAGCCCTGTGAAGGGATATATAATATTAACTTTTCCGACTACTCGTAATAGTCTTTTTTATAATTGCAACACGGCACACGGTTTACTAATATAAATAGCAAGTAATCCTACTGGCAAAAATTCTATCGCATGATTTCACTGAAGATAGTTAAAAACCATCAAGTCACTTACTGTTAATACTTTATTATTTAAGTGACAAATTTCAACTGTCTTAAAGTGAGAGAATCTAAATGTAAAATAATTGTTTTCCTTAAATTCACTACTAAATTATTAATTTAATAAAGTAGAGCATCTTTTAAATGTATGAAAGTTTAAAAGTAATTTCGTAGATTTGCTTAAATTATTTAATAAAACCGTTCCTCTCTACAGTATCGTTTCTTAAGTTATTGCATCCAAGAGAGTATGACGCAGGGTACCTTTGTAATCACTCCACAAAATACAAAGCTTTGCATCTTCAGAACCACAACCTTAATGACATTCCAGAAGCCCAGACCGCAAGCTTGTAAAGCTAATTTATGTTTCCGCAGATTCTAACATTGTAACTTCTATACTACATACGTATAACAATTTAAACATTTCTTATTGCCATTACACACGTAATTATTACTCAGGAATTTAATTTCAGTGTAATTTCTACAAATGTTTCCTGACACCCATAAGTTTGATTTTATATGTATAAAGAAAAGTATCCTTTAACGTTAAGATACATTTATTACTACGATCTAAAAATGTTCAATAGCATGTGAAATCCGAGTTGTGACAAAAAAATCCCTTAAGGGTCTTTTGTTGCCCTTTACTTTCCAGATATTTCGTTGCAAGACGTGTAAGTTTATAGAAAATACAAAAAAATCCTAGAAACAATGAAAGATTTGCCAGCGTCTTACTTTTGATTATTTATGATATATAATTATTTATTTATTTTAGCTGATCGTTAAATTTTATTCTGTTTTAGTAGTATATATGTATAGAACATTTACAATGTTTTCATTAAACTAAACCCACATTATAGATTCCAGTTCTCATCTGTACCTTTCATAACATGTTTCAATAACAAGATAAATGTCAAAGGCTCAGTATTCCCTTCCCAGCGTAGGTTAAGTAGAATAGTATGCTTTTAACATTATACCAAGCGCTGGGACAACACTCGACAGGGACTTTGTTCTTGCAATTTATGATATGAATGTTTCTTTTTCCTCTTCTTACTTGGAATTATAAATGTCAACAAGAAAATGCTTATAAAATATATTTATATATTTTCAAAATTCGATTTTAACGTTTTTTATATGGGGGTATTCTATACGTATACCAAAACCAATTATAAAGCCATAAATACACGAAATAAAAAGAAAAAAACAAAACTGTTTAAAACTGTGCAATGCAAATGAATGCAATCTGGTAAAGTTTAGGAGTTAGCAAAAAAGTCAAGAAGGGCTATTTTTATGCATTTAGATTTCATCAAATGGAGGTTAGATTTTTATAGAACTGTGTATGCAACTTAAGAGCTAAGAGAGTGCGCTAACAGCACTTACACAAACTGGAGTGTAATTTAACGACGCGTTATACTAATAAGCAACCTTGGATTAAATTTGAAGCAATAAACCGAGATTGTTACTATGGAAAAAATGTCAATTAAATTGTTAATCTATTTAACAATTAATAAGGTTTCATTTCGCATGATAAAAAACATTTTTATAACGGTGTATTCTTATTTTTTCTATACACAACGTAATCCAGTTTAAATAATTTATATACATTTTCGTTTCATTTATCTCAGTAATACCTTTTCCTTTCAAATATATTCATAAAATATTTAGTTATAGAGAAAGTCAAGTCCGGATATTGAATTTTCAACCCATGTTCTGTTCCCGATCAATATAAGTCTATCCGAAAACAAACACAATGGCTGAATTAATACGATATTATACAATAATGTAAGATACGGTTCATCTTTTTGGTTTATGTTTTGGATTAGGCTACGTAGAATATTTTTATAGTATATTTATTATGAACCAAATACTTTTTGTATAACTCGACACTCATACTCATGTTTGTAATTTGTAATAACAAAATATATAATTATGATGATTTTTATATATATATATATATATATATATATATATATATATATATATATATATATATATATATATATATATATATATACATATAATCCAGACCTCTTCTATTCTTTAATTACCAAATGTTCCGCCTATTGCTTATATATTTCATGATCTATTTTTACCTGTAAGTATATTGTTTTTTCTTTCTTCTTGTAAAAATTACTTAACCTATAAAATTAACTTTACTTTTATTATATTGATATTTTATGACCAAGCAACCTCGTTGACAGGTTCTATTGACAACTGTTGAGTGATTCCGGTTTTTGAGTAACAAATGTGAATCTGTCATAACTATAACAACAATAGCGTTATGTAGAATTCAATGAAAAGCATTAAATTTATTGAATTGTATTATTAGTTTTTGATTATTTATTACGAATATATTTATTATCCTTGTCTGGTTTTTCAGTAATAAACTTTTGTTAATAATAGTACATAATTATAATAAATATTTTAAATACACAGACAGAGCTCAATAACAATTATATTACACACATTAAGTTATAGAAAACATGTTTTGTTATAAAAATATCTAGACGTACTTAGTGTCAACTTTATATGATTTCTATTGAAATTATTGTAATACATCTTGAAACATCTTTATACTAAGATTTAATAATTAAAGACATTCATTATACATAATTAATTGGTATTATAATTTAACAAATATTTATTTAATTTGATTATGTAAATCCAACGTTAAGTGTAGAGAGTATTAATTAATACTGTTCAGAGCCTGTGGTGTTTTGAAAACAAATATTGGATTGCATCTATTAGTAACGGTATGCTATTGTGAACTGTTTTGTAATTGATGATAATTTTCTGACGCATATCTTATTTATATTAATATTATAAAGAAATTTAAACTATCAAAAAGAGAGGAAAAAATCGTGAATTTGCCTCTCCGCAATAACGAATGATAAATAATACTTAGGTATAATGTCTTAACATTAGTCATCTTTTGTAACAATTTTCCTTTTCCCATTTTACTTTGAGGTCTGTTTCTTGGAGCAAATAATATTGGTCTTGAATTTGTCAACAAATGAATATCACGCTTTCAATTCTTATTGTATAGTAGACCAAAAAGCCAGATTACCATCACATAGTATAATAATTATACTTCTACTAATTGCACATATGATTAAAAGTATTTGATTTACACCTTATCTGGAATGTTTGTATATTCTTCAATCTGAAGTAAAGTGTAAAGAAGTAGTAGTCTCTTTCTTAAAGGTCATTAATTTAGTGTAGATTCCTGAAGTGTCCATTTTTTTTTTGTTATTATTGTTATAATCTTAGATGGATATTTGAATTTGAAAGGTTTAGTGAGCTAAAAGTATCACCAATCATTGTTTTAATGATGTGTTTGTACTAATTAGATTTATTACTTCATTTAAATCATTATAGGTATATAATAGAGCTTTACAATTTATTCTACCAATTTTCCAAAAACATACCTGATGTCCTAGAATGATGCTCAGATTTAAATAAAATATAGATTAAATTTTTTTATTAGGAAAAAATATTATTACGATTATGGAATATCTTTGTAATAGTATTTATTAACTCTCTTAAATTCCAAAGCATTGAGAAATTCAGATTTTTGGTCATTTCCAAACCAGAAAAAGTTTTAAACTAGTTTTGCAGTTCGAAACTTTTTGACAGTTTTTTTAACAAGATCGTATAACATAATAAAACGAGCAAGTAAGTAAAACTTACTTCTATTCATCTCTTCTCCAGAAAATGTATCGACTCAAGATTAAATGTATCCAAACATACGTAGTTTATATTTGAACGAAAAATAAACTCTTTATATAAGGAAGTAAATAATATATATACCTAATTACCTTAAAGATTACTATTTCAAAGAATAAAAATTTGTAATTTCGTTATATGTATTTTTATTAATAATTAAATCAATCAGCCAGTGTGACTTAATATTTACATAATAAGTATTAACATATACGGTAACTACCATATTCAGTTTAACTAGTTACCAGTTAAAGTAAAAAAATAAAGTTAAATTGACTTACATATATGGATCTAAGAAAAATATACAATAAACTTTAAATACACACAATCGACTTCAACTGAAAACCTACTTCCTGTTACAATTAGGTGTTAATTCTGGAGTTCTAAGTAGTTTCCATGAAATTGAAGTTTTGTTAACATTGACCTTCGACCTTGTCGAGGCCTCTATATGTCACAGTCAACACGCACGAACGTGCGATAGTAGCTATTCATCAACGTCAAATGAAACTACTCTTTGGAGGGTAATTTTTATAGTAGTAAGTTGGCCGGCTAAGTAACAGCCTGAAAATTAGTTTTTCCTATATTAATTAATAAACTATTAAATTGTTTACATGTTAAATTATTTATTCATTCTCTATCACACTGTGATTTTATTTCAAGAGGACTTAGCATGATAATATTATTATAAATAATAAAACCGTGAATATTTCGTTCAGAATAAAATTATAAAGATACTCACCTAATCTTAAAGTTTTAGTAAAGAACACTTGGTATATGGTGGCACTCGTTGTTTTTCTATAACGTAATCTGTAACAAAGCAGAATATATTAGGTTTCATTTAGAGCAACACTAAGCAATAGTATTATAATTCTATATTTTTATTTCTATTAATTTTAAAATAGTATTACGTTTGTTATATATTCGCAAATCATTTCTTTATCAACAATATTTTGATTATGTTAAAGAAGTAAACAACCAGACGGCGTCTTGATTGGTGGTAGACCTCGCCCCCCCGTGGACATCGGCAATATAAGAGATGTTCAGATGAAATGGAAAAGGAAAGGTTGGGAAAAGGGAAGTTCAACCGGCTTTTAAAGTTATCGGACGAAACGCAGCCATTACAGACTACTTCACAGTGATCATCTATGAGCATGTGGTACTCTCCCGATCGAGCTAGCCCATGTTTGAGTGGTATTAACTTGACCACAGCTATGCTCGACCATCATTTGTTGTTCAAATGTTAAAATTTTCATCAATGTTCAAATTTATCAAGAAGGTTCGGCAACTACCACGATATTATTCGACACGTTTCTTCTCGTTTCTTTTCAGCTTTGTTTAAATTCTAGTAATTAGAATTAAAGTTGATGGAATTTCCGTTCTTGGAAAACACTCTCCGGAGATCTAAAGCACATCATGAACCCTCCAGTTTCCAGTACTCCTTTCAGAAAATAATTAGCTTAGATGAATAAAACTATCGGAAGTAAAGTGTTTCTGAGAATCGGAAAAAGATATTTTATATAAAATCTTTATATTACCTGGAATAATTTAAGGTTCTTGCACACTTGTTAAAGCATTACTAAAGTCATTTCCAGCGTCTAGAAACAAATTCTTTACTTTGAGTTTCTCGAAACTATACTTTTTCTTTCTAAACTTCGGAAGGAAAAAGCAGTAAAAAGTCTCGCAAATATTATGCGAGGTAAATTTAAAAATGAACAACATTCAAGCTTTTGTATATAACGCAAACAAAAGAGTAAAACACGAAGGAGCCCGTATTTTTAACGTAAACAATAAGTGTTTCCACTTCGTTTTAGCAATAATAATACCAAAAACCTCCACGTCACTGACTTCCTTATTTGCGTATGTAAATTTTATCAACAGGCTTTTTATAATAAGGGCTAAAATTGCCTGTGGCTAATAACGCGTGCGTGGGTGTTACATCAGGCCTTGATTAGCTGTACGATATTTTCAGTGATGAATTGTTGGAATTGACCTTCGACTTGTACTGCGTTTGAATATTCGAGTCACACGCTAAATATATGTTCCTGACGCAATATAACACACATTTCCATTTGGATGTCAATTTTGTGGGATCGATGACACTTAGTCAGTGATCAGCAGCGATATGAGTAGACAAATTAGTCTGAACAAATTTACGAAATCATAAAACGAATGAGAAACAAAACATTTTGTGATTAAATTTATATTCATATATGTATAGAATTTTTATTGATTATCGTAAACGCTTTGTGGGGCTGTTGTATTGTAACAATATATATTAGAGTATAAAGACGGGAAAATTAGGATATGCCAACAAAGTAGAAGAAAAGACCGAGACTAATCTTAACATCAATGGATAATCGTGAGATAAAAGGCATGAAAAATGTTGGAGAAAGATTATTCTAATATTATATACTGAAGATTAATTATTTTATAGTAGGAACATAAGAACTATTTGAACCCAGTAATATTATTAATCAATCCTGAAAGAATAATTTTACTTTGAAGCACATATAATATTAATTATTTTTCAATCATAAACAGTCCGGTCAATATCTTGATCTACAAATAAACAAGTCCTCACCTTCAACCTTTACAATTTAATTTAAAATGTAAATGCAAAAGATAGTTGAGATAAAAGAAAATCGGTTTAATTAAAAATGTTATAAGAGTACATTACAATGAGATTCAACAAAAAAACGGGCACTAAAAAGAAGCAGCAATTAGTCTCTAAGTCGACTCACGTTGCTTACTTGAGTATTTTTCTAGTGTATTACATATGTATATGTTGATTTAATTAACTATGGTCTACACTTTTTAAGATTTCTTAATATACGACGAGAGCGGTACTTATGATATTTTTAATTTATTTTACCGTACAGCTTGGAAGAAGATGTTGGTAATTTATTAACATATGTTTATAAGAATTTGTAGCAAACGAACTATATGTTTTTTTGGTTACTTGTTATAAAAATCTCATTAAATGTCATTGTTGAAGAGAGGTTTAGATATTGGTAACTAGTTAATAAAGAAATTCTTTACTAATACTCTCTGTCTTTAAATACGCATTTAGATCTATTATTATAAATAATTTGATGTAAATGTTACAGAATTCACTACATAATAAAAGGAATACCAAATTATCTAAATGTTTCAGACTTTCATTTCATTATATTGATAAAAGAAAACTTTTGTTTCGAATTAAAAAAAATATTTTCATGGAGGTAAGTTTTATATTAAATTTAAACTAGAAAGATTTAAAAAGTATACCATCTTATCATAAGATTTAAAATGTATAATATCTTGCTAAACGAATAAGATAAAAATATATAACCAGGTGCATAGCATCTTTTTTGGAGATAAAATTCTTTGAAGCCAGATATGTTAAGGCATGGCAGAGCTTCAGAGAACATGTGGGTTATAAACGTAAAATTTGTAAGTTAATCTCTTTTATGTAAAAATTATGCCATAAAACCTAAAGAGTTTTTACTTCACATGATATTTTCCTTACTTATATTAACATGTTTATGTTCAGCGGTCATTCGTAAGTTAAAATATGTAATTAGCAAAGACTTATTTTATACAACTAACACCGCTATAACCGTTGGCTGCACGAGTTAGTTTCAGTCGGTATTTCGTAATTCTATCAAGAAACAACGAATGTAGAGTGATTTAATTAAAAATATTCACACTCTCACCTACATTTTAATATTATCGCGTTAATTAAGTTTTCTGTTTTTTAATTTAAAATTTTTAACAAGAATTCTAGTGTTAGAATTGTAGACATTTTATTGTATTTAGTTATAAGTTCATTGTTTGTCGTGACAATTGCTATCCTAACGACTATTGTCTGCGGTTGAAGACAAACGTTTGTGTAATACCTGTTAAAAATAAACGTATATCTTCTCAGTTGTTAGAAAGAAAACGACTTTGAAATTTGTTACTCCTAATGTGAGAGTATTATGGGTTAAAACTTAAAATTGCTTAAATATATTTGCAGTGGAACATTGAAGTATATTTTATGTAGAACTATTCACAAATTAGTGTCAAATTAAAATATGTTTAAGCTGTAGAAAGACGATGAAAGTAAAATATTAAATTACAATATTGATTAATTACTTTATTAAAATAGACATTGATATTAGAAATCAAGTTATTCGTTAAAGTTCAACAATGCGAACTAAGCACGATTATATGTACTCATTGTGATTATTGATTTAAAGTGCTTAGTCAGAGCTCGGTTCAGTTTAATTATGCATAAGCTAATATTGAGGTCTGAAACCTGACATCCAACCATTAGTGACGATAAACCCACAATTATTTAGCGATATATGAATTTATTGTGTATTTAAATATTAATATATATTAGTCATTATATGAACGAATGAAAAATGTTGTGACACATTATACTCTATAGTAAATACGTTAGAGTATAAATTATTCTGAAAAGTTAGAGCTTGTTCCATGGACACATGTAACGTTTGTATTAATGACTGAAACATACGATAGATGGCACGATCGTGTGATACTCTTATCTACTTTTAAGAACACTATTCGCTTCTCTCTGAACTTTATTGAAAGTGGGAAGTCACATTCAAATAGAACAGATTATATGAGATAAATGTATTTTCAAATAATGGTTATTTCACGGACGTAGGATAATAATGTCCAACGATTATGTAACTAAAGAGACTATGTAATATAAATATTTATTTCTACACCTATTGATGTGTTGTGATTAGATTACTACGCTTGGTTAGAACTGAAAATGTCAATACAACTTTAAGGTATTAAAGGTAAATATTGCTTGTACCTACCGTGTTAGTTTAAATCGGAATTTTAATTGATATAATATTATTTAACAAATGTAGACCTATACATTAAGAAATTGTGGCAATTTTATAATAATGTTTAAACTTAAGTTTATACTGTTAAGTAAATTTTTTCGTTTTCTTTTTTCTTTCGGAACTTAAAAGTATTTATTTAAATTTAATTTAATTACTAGTGTCAAGATTAAAATTTCAATAAGGAGTATAATATGGCAGAGTTAATCATGTTTAGTGTAATATACAATGTTGTCTTGGAAAACGAAATCTGCATCAGACATTCTTGATGCTATAAAGAAACATAACAAGATTTTATATATTTTAAACGAAAAGAAAATTATTAACATAATGGCTTACATCTCTTATTTAAGGATATAAGTTACTGTTTAATATTTTAATGAAATTAACAAGAATATATTGCGAGTAATATAAGAAATGAATTTGCTTTAAAACAAACCAAGTTGCTACTTCACTTGTTTCAAATGTTTATAACCGAGGAAACGTAGCATCGACCATAGATTTTGTTATTGATTGAAGCGCTAACTTAGAAAGCAGTTAATTAAATTATAAACAACTAACTTTGTAGTTAAAAGCCAAACCTTTCAAGCATTACGAACTTGTAACTTTATATCTACCAGTGTTACGAGAAATCATTTGGAAAACATAAAGTATACTTATAGTATGTTCATATATTATTTAAAGTTTGAAAAGCAAGCAAGATTTTGGTGATAAAAGTATTTGTAAATAATTCTTACCGATAGGTATCCGATAAAAACTTTGTTCGCAGGTCAGTAAAAAGCTTGTTATAACTTGATCTATAAGCAATTGAAAAGAAAAGAATGATCTTAATGCTAGTAGATTATATTATCTCAATCATAGCGACCGACATTTTGTTGATTTGACATTGAAATAGTGCAAATGGGAGTAGCGGAAATCCTTTGTTTGATATCACAAAGAAGCACTTAATGGAACAAGCCAAATAAGGAAGACCCAAATTGTAGTTGTACTGCAGATTTTATGATTTTGATGTGTCAATACACGTAGTTAAGTCAGTACGTGAAAATATTTAAGAGTATAGTGTTCATATAATAAAGTGAATGGTATGCTTTTTAATGATTAATTTATTCTATGGCATGATCACTTTTTGTGGCATATTTAGACTAATAAGTTATAACATGTCGAATTATTTTACAAATATAATATTAAGAGAAAAATTTGTTGGCGTATGAACGAAAACTAGGGTTTCTGCGGCAGAGTAAAACGTAGTTCATTGTTTTGTGAAATCTATATAGTTTAACTTTTACCATTTTCAAATAGTTTTCGTATTAAAATAATAAGCATTTCGTTAAAATATATGCAAACGATTTCACAAATGAGCGAGTAATAATGATCATGAAAACTTTACAAGTAAATTGACAACTTGCATTTTTTTAAGTCTATCGACTGAGAAAATATTACTAAAGATCGTTAAAGGTTTAGTGAGTTCAAAAGAGTAATAGTAGTTGACGTTTAAATCTCTTAAATATTGTAGTAAGCAATTGATTTTCACATTTACACCAAACTTCAGTGATTAATAAACCAAACTCGTCCAAGAAAAATAGTTGATCCCAGAGCGATTTCAGCTTTGATTTATGGACCAAGGAAGCAAGTTAGAACTTTATAAAACTGTGTACGAAAACCACCTTGGAGAATACCAATTAAGTTCTGACAGAGGTCTAAAAACTTCGTTCCCTGTTCTGAATATAAATTTTTGTTAATTTAACAGTCATAAATGCAAGAATATAAGATAAAGCTTCCTTCTATCATTTGCATCTGAAAGTTTCTATTGATAGACTAACTAAATTAGTTTCCGATACTCTTTGTAAAGACTGATCGGAGACAGATTAAGTTTTGCTGAACTTATTTCTCGAGTGCTACATTTAATGACATACGAAGCTTAAAGCTATCGTATTTTAATTAAAAGATTTTAAACTAGTATTGTAAACTTCTTTTGCATAAATTTTCTCTTGTTTAATATAGAATCTCTTGATTGCTAAGGTCATGACTAGGTTAAAGAATAATTGCGAATATGCTCATATCAGTAACCTGGTGTTTTATGAGAGAAACTGACTAAGTCTAAATCCTGAGTTAGAATGATTATATTATTTACATCGTTTGGTTATTGGTGGATTAGGTGATTACGAAATAATTCATTTAATTTAAGTAAAATATTCTACAAGCAAATTACTTAATTTGTGTTTTATTTAAACCACGAACATGGTGAGATAAAAGAATCAATATTGAACGCTGCAACAGAGGATTATCCGCTTTTAGTGGAAGTCTATAGGATAAAAGTTGTAACGAATATAACTCGTGGAATGTTTAATCGACGATTAAAAAAGTTAATCAAAATAAAACGAAATGTTTATTCAATATATGTATTTGTATGAAGACATATTACTATAACAATATTGTTAGGGAAATATCATGTTTATGTTTATTTAAACGAGATATTCATCTCTATGAAGTAAAAACATCAGTTGCTCGTGTTATGCAACCATAACCGAGGAATAACCTTATACATCAATGGTGTTAAGTACCAAATGCTGACGCTGAAATGTAGGTGGAAAAGAGAAATTGCTTTTGAACAACTTATATTCTGTATAAAGTCAATAATGACTAAAGACATTTCTTTAGAGAAAATTAAATTAATGTACAGTCCTAATTGTAAATTATATATAGGTATTTATAAATTAAACTGCTCTTGTACCTTTTGCAAAAAAATGCAATTAAGATGCTGCCGTATAATTGTTCAGATCATTCGTAAAAATTTATATGTACATATACATGTGAATAAAATAAAAAAACTATTAAAACCTATTTGTTATAGATTTATAATTAAAATAATACTATATATATTTTTATAAGATAATAAATTTCAATGTATCATACGTATCAAATCAAGTATAACTAGTAGTGCTATTAAACACTAGTATCCTCTAAGTAACTTCAGGGTTCTGGAAGAGATGTGTCTTAATCAATTTTTAATCGCTCGATATTTCTATCTGATACCAGGTCACACGTGATTTATCTTCATCATGTCTTCTACTACTTTTGCATGTGAATAGGTTTAATGCATTCATGCCCTTAGCAACGGATATCTGAATGATTAATATAAGATTATACATGTATCCTTATATGTATGCGAGACTAGGCAGACCCTGGCTAAAGCTGGGAAATTGCCAGGAAGAAGAAGGAGATGTATGTGAGACTAAATAACAAATTACATTATGTAGTAAAGTACTTATAATGTGTGAAAGTTGTTTGTGGTGGGTAGTAAATTTTTAAAGTAATAAGTAGTAAGTTTCTGACTACGTACGTATATTATAATGTTATGCATGGCTGTTCTGGGACAAGTCTGTAACGTGTTCTGAATATAAATGATGGTATATCATGACATGTTTACTACTTCACTAATGTTACTATTTCACGAAATTTTGCAACACAATGAACGTAAAATTTATTTTGTTTACTTATGTTTATTAAATATTTCTTTTAATATCATAATTATACGGTTTTTTTTATAGTATGTAGCATGTCATTATAATTTATGATCATCAGAGTATCGGAGTAATCATTAATACACGATTATTTTGATTCAAATATAAAATTAAACCTTCGAAACGTCTTGAACTTAAGATACAAAACCTCTGGGAATTCAATGCATTCACGGTGCGGGTGCCGAGTCCATCGTTCCAGATAGAGGAGCTTCAACAGTGCCTGGGACTTGCGACCCAGGTGTAGGTTTGAGAGGCCCTTATCTTACGTGCGTTAAACGTTCACTTACACTCTCTATCTAACCAATATAATTAGTGAAATTTCTTGAAGTTATTGAACATAACTTATTAAACAGAACATTAACGGAGTTGGAAATGAATTCTATAGAACTTACCTAAAGACGACACTAGTTTCTTTTCTCTCTAAATGTGAAGCATCATTCAGAGACCATTGCAACGTTAGAGACCTCCTGTCTCGTAATGGCCCGCTCACGATTGCCGACGGTAGGAACCTGTATCTCATTTTGCCGAACTTGTAAACCGAACGTTCCACTCGCGATAGAAATTTTGGTCTAAAATAGTAACCATCAAAATCACTGTCACCCCTCGTCCTATAACTGTCACTATCATCATGCCATTTGGTCTTCGAGTGCTTCGAACGCACGGCTCTCGCATGTTTGGGCTTGAAGTAGGGGAGAGGCTCTTCATCCCTGCAGGGTCTCTCAGAGAAGCTGGTCGGAGTGAAGTTACCTCGGATGAAGTTACCAACTATCGAGTAAAGAACGTAGTCCCTTAACGTCGGTTGGTTCACTTGGAGATGAACTGAAAGAGAAAAAATAAATTTGAATACATAATTACGCTTTCAACATTTAAATTGATGAAATGTATAAAAGGTCATTCTCAAAGCTCTTATCTTAAGAAATTGTTAGTGTGAGTGTTCTTGATCAAGTGTAAGATACTCGAGGAGAAGTATTCTTGTTATCACGAATTATTACTTTGGACGGCTCCTAAGAGCCCTTCAATGTAGATATAGCTCATTTGAGCAACTTCAGAGACATTAAGATTGTAAAAATGACGAATGTATTAAAGTTTTCTTCCAAGTTAAAAACAGAGTATTAAAAGTGAATCATGGACGCATAAAAACACTTTGGTAATGAGGAGTAATTTGACTTTTATTGGTTTCCAACTGTAGATTATAGTTATCGAGTTTGGTAAGAAAACGAAAGACTTATCGTCAACTACAATAAAATCGAATCTGATCAATTGAACAAAAAAATACTTTAATATCAAGTGATATTGTCACGTCTTTGATCCTTGTATAACTAATAAAGAGAATTTATTCTTTCAAATATGATTTTTTAACAGTTTAATATATTCAATTGAAAAACATGCAATTTTTCCTTCTTTGGTAATTCAGTTTTTTTATATAAAGTGTTTACTTTCAGACAATTAAAATAAGCATCTTATTTAAAAAGGCATAAAAATCTCACAATTGTTCTTTCAGTCTGAACAAATGGTTGTAAAACACGTTGTCGAGATTTATTTCTTGTTTCAGTCCTCAGGAGAGATGAAGCCATCTTAAATGCCAACGAGCATTGTAGTAAAACAGAAATTATAAAACTTGTAAATTTCTTAACGCTCAAAAGAAACAGACATATACTACATATAATAGCTTTTTTATTCTGCATTACATTTTAATTATATATAAGGAATAGATTATTTTTGAAAAGATAAGATGTGCCTGTGATCACGGTTAAAGAAAAGTAACCGAAACGTCGGGAGTATGTAGTTTTTTATAAAAATAAAGCACGCGTAGTGTATCCGAAAAATATAAGTTTCATTTAAGTGAGTACTCGCGAACGTCTTAGCTCTCGTAATATAATATCAATTACACAACTATGGGTGATGTGAAATCGTTGAACCCTCGAGGTCAAAGCCTAAACTATATCAGGTCACGGAAACACCGATGTTAACGATACAGGAAATGGAGGCCCCAAAGCGGATCGAGGACCAATTTCCGCGTAATGTCAAAATGTCTGGATGTCAAAATCTTGAGGTGATAAATCTTTGTCGATCACACGATACAATTCTTAGAGGAACAATGGACGGAAACTGAATAACGTATCAGATATATTGTCTCACAAGATTGTGGAATACAAACGCTTTGATGTAATGTGTTAAATTTGAAATAAGTTTCAGGAGATCGAAATCTTAAGCTTTGACTTTTGTTGTAGTAATGCTATTTTACAACAATACATTTTATACTAGTTTGTAAAAGGGAATGACCTGTATATGAGTATGTTTGGGATTAAGACCCCTAAATATTATAATTTATTTTATATGTTGTTCTTGATAATCGTATAATAATGAGATCAATTTTACAATTTTTTCTTCAAAATTTAAATTATTATCTTCAAAAAATCTTTTACAAAATATGTACAATTTTAATATCTTCTTCATGTAAATGAGATTTAATATGGTTTTCTACTACCTTTAGAAATTTTCTTGCACAAGATTCGATGGAATAAAAGTTTGAAATGAAATAATAAAAATCACATTTAAATATTTCAGAGTAAATGTTGAAATGTGGGAAATTTTTATTAAGCGGGGAATATTTTTTTACAATCTTTCTTAGTTCATTATTATCGTCAAATCCCCGGGAGACCTAAAATTTCGATGAATGATGGTCATAACTCTAATAAAAGATTTGGTGTAATTTTCGTCTTCCCCAAAAAAATCTATTCTCTGGAGGTTTCGATTATTAAGGCTTATATATCTTAATTAAATAATAATATAATTTGCCTGCGATTTTTGCTGGCAGGTTTTTATTACCTTGTAACGTTTCTTAAAGTTTAAAAATGAATTAGTCTTAACATATTTTATTCGAGTATATTCCTGCATAACAATTGTACAAATGTATGAAAAATTTCATCTAGATTGATTATTATTTGTTAATGAACAGACACATTCATACAAACTTTATAACAAGAATCATTTACAAGTAGAATAATATCAAATCATTTTTGAAACAAATTAATCTAATTCAATCGGTAAAAAATCTAAATTATATGGCGACTTTGGTTTGTTTTATTGCGAGCCCGACATTTAGACACTTTGATCTTGTCAACCTTTGAACACGGTTACTGCAAATTAAACAAAATTTAACCCAAATTAACAAAGGTGACTCGGAAAATATAGGTTTAATTAACTGTGTTCTACCTGTCCACAAAATCTAGAAGATAAATACGAGTGTTCAAAATACTACACTAATGATTCATTCTTATTTCAACTTTACAATTTGTTTTAAAGGAAGGTGAGAACGTTCAAAGTAAGAACAAGTCTGCATTGAGCAATTCATCAAAGTTCTAACCCACTTTTAGTAAACTTTCATCGTGTTGTAATGCCGTCTTCCATTATTCATATCTAAGAGGAATAATGAATTATACCAAGGATAATTTATATAACGGGATAAAAAACATAGAATAAGTTAGTTGGCAACACAAAAAGGGGGTACATATTTGTTACGGTGACATTTAATTTCCCGCCAATTCCAAAATGTTGCTAGCTAGTTAAAATTGTTTTTACCATTTGGGGTTTCGACAGGGGTCTAATAATAATTAATCATTAAAGTTTTGAACCGTAAATAATTTATTGTTTATTTATATTTGTATTGGAATATTGATTACAATTTGCTTTTACACAAAACAATAACTTTGTAAAATAATTCTAAAAGTATTTCATTCAATAATGTTGCTATAAAAAAAATTCATCAACCATTATATACTTTCTTAAGGCGTATATATTTGTTTTGCGTTCTAGAAAGAAAAAGTTACAATTTTGAAACCACAATTGAGAGTTGATTTCCCAAATTTAAAAAAATTGTGTTTAAAAAATGTCCCTTGTAACCTAATTCATTCTGAGATATTTATTAAAACATATACATATATGAGCGTGTATGTGTGTGTCGGTGCAAAACCGTGTATTTATTCATCTTACTAATTTTATAAGTGAGATATAATAGTTGGTAAAAGCCAATACCTACTGTTAATATCGCTAAACTTTCCAACAAGCTGTAAAATGTACGAGTATATTCTTTGACGCTCCCCCACTTGCCCTTACCATGATTAATGACTCCTATAATTCTCGAGCCAAATAATGTGACATGACTGATACGAGTTAGGTTCGACTTCCACTCCTAGCTGTTACAAACGCGATAGAATTATATGTCAAAACGAAAACTTAACTTTTAATATACTTTTAATATATAAAAACTTTTAATATTTTACTATTTGTGAAGTTTAATGGAAGAGCATATGCAAAGTACAGATAAATTGTATCTTAAGTTTTAAGCATTTTTTATTCAAATTCTGTTAATTTAGAGCCCTTAACATAAATAAAATTAAAAAAGAAATATATTTACCAAATTACAAATTTGTATAGTTTAATTTGTAACTTTTATAAGATATTTTAATAATCTATTTCTTGTTGTTAGTAATTAGTATAACATTTAGAAAGCATCATCTATCAAAAATGATAAAAAAATTTAATACAATGTAGTTTAAAGGCTTGATTTCTTTTATTTATTGAAAAAGCATTTTGTGTAGCACAGTCTTAATTGTCTGATTTTATAAGAAAAGTTTGTGCTAATTTATTATAAGAAAGATATGTACCGTCTAAAATAAATTAAACTGATTTTGTAATGAAAAATAAAAAAAAATATGTAAAAATATTACTATGAAAGAAATGGGAGCGTAGTTAAAATAAAACACAACTCGTTTTGAGGTTTGAGATACGAAATTGAAATATAAATGCAATGTTCTTTGAGCTATACCACGAACCTTTTAAAAATGAATATTTTGTATCAACAGTGAAGTTATTTCGATATTTACATTTATAATACTAAGATAACATTCAAAATAGTTTGCTTCTTTAAAATATGTATCAGCTACGTCTATTAGGTGTCACCATTTTTTTGTTACGAAATCAAAACATTATTAAAAACTAGCTGACCCGGCAAACGTTGTTTTGCGTTGTAAAAAATAGAGGTTGGTGCTAAAAGAGTAAAATTTTGCTTTGTATGTATTTTTAATGCTACATTATAAAAAAATAGAAACCAAAAATTTCGTCTGAAAATTAAAAAAAAATATAATTGAAGGTGAACAACCCTTATGACTTAGGAGTATGAAAAATAGATTTCATCAAAATTTCATCAAAATCGGTCCAGCCGTTTCGGAGGAGTTCTCTGTCTAACACCGCGACACGAAAATTTTATGTATAAGGTGTTACGTAATTATTTCAAAACAAATCAATCGAAGGAATGGAGTCAGAAAACTCCAAAAAGAACAAAGATTTATAAAACCAAACATCACATGTTTTTTCCCAAGTCCTAGAGTAGCATATAAGATACCATTCCAAGATAGAGTACGTAATGCAATCTCATTCTGTATTCGCCGTGCCATACTTTTTTATTTCGTCCGTTTTTCCACTCCCCGCTATTTTATTCAGTGTTAACCGAGTTTTCCGACGTGACGTCATACGTGTCGGTGACCTGAAATCGATTTGTGCTCGTTCGGAATTAGCATCACTGCTTCATGTTTTAGCTTCAGTCAGAAAACGTTCCGGTTTATTATACCAAAGTTTTATCTATCACTAAATTCCTTATTTAATTTGTATAAAGGTTTAAAAATTGTCATCTGATATACAACTGTTATGTAATTCAATCTCACAATCATTTGAGTTCTTTGTGTTACTATTCTTAGTTCTAGTTAGTTTTTGAAGTGTTCAGAAATATAGGTTACAATCAATATTAGGACGAAATTTACTTTTGTTTAAGACTCTTTAAAGTTTTTGTGTGCTATTCCTAGTAAAATTAATAAAAAAAGGTGTAATGTTATAAATTTTTTTTTATTGTATTGTCATGTAAACTTTTCACTAACGATATGCAGATGAGTGAATATTTATACAAATAAAAAAAACCTCGTGAATTTAAAAAACTGCGCTTGTATGTTAAATGTTTCGATTGCTTTATGAGTTTGTCAGTTTTGAAATGTCTAAATTAATTTCTGAAAATACATTCCTATAGGATCTGACGTAAGTTTTTAATTTTAAACGAAATTAAGGTTTTCGGATAATATTAATACAGATATAGGAACCGGAACTACGGGATTATGTAATTAAAAAAATACAAATTGTTTATTATTTTTCGAGAATCTTAGTTTTATTTAGATGAATACTCGAGAAAATCTTAGATGTCAGTATGTGAACCAGTTATTAATTATGTTATGTGACCTAAAATGTAGATCTTTTGATATCATGATTAATTGTAGATGTTAGCATACAACTCATAGACTCTTAAGGTTTAGGGTGAAAATGGAACAAAAAATAAAACTCATTTTTTGTAATGAAAATAAGTTTACGAGGACCTTGAATTATTTTTATTATAATTTTTACATTTATACATTTTTATTTATATATTTTTCTAACGTTATTCCTTGTAACATTGAACACTTTATTATTAAAAATAATCACAGTGCATTTTTTTGTTGCAACATGTATACACAGTATAATTCTTAATTACTACTCATGTAATAAAAATCAAATTAATTATCCTTTATAGCAATGAAATGGGTGTAATAATTTTAAATTTTCGCAAGTAATATGCTGAATATGTATTCAAGTTATCAAATTTTTTGATGCATTTACAATGAATACGAATTTTTTTTATAATGTGCTATTAATGTGTAAGTTATTGTTGATTCATTTTATTTTAAATATATTTTAAAACAAAAAATATTCAAAAGAAGTATAAATAAATTCTTTAGTGTAGTCTAATCCTTGTACCATTTTAAATGAAAAGTTTTTAAATTATCCTAAAGATATTATATACAAGGAATTTATTACTCGGAGAATAATCTGGCTACAGTACTACAGATACTATGAGACAACATATAACTAAATCAAAACGAAAGCTAACTTCATTTCATGATAAAAACACAATCATATTCATACAATCCATTCATATTATATTTTTCATTTCATACAATATTCATGCAATAGTTTGTTTTTAAGGTTTATTTCTGTCAAAAGTGGAATTAAAAGATATTTTTGGCATACAGCCTGACGACATGATAAAGGGATTGTTGCAAGGCGTATATAGAGGTAAAATAGGAAGATTTTTAAATATTCCTGAAACTTCTTTATTAAACTTTATCCAAACAACCAAAATGACATTTAAAACCACCAAAACAATTCCCGAAAAAAGAACTACGCAGAATGTTGATAATATGACGTTAGAAAAATTTATTATCAGAAGACGCCGAATACAGCTACAGGAACTGTTAGAAGATAATATAAATGCTAAACCAAATTTTGGGGACAAAGAAGATGAAATAACAATACAAACGAGGAGATTCAATGCAATTGTTAACTCAACTCGTGAAGAACCCGAAGCGCTGAGAGAACTGTATTTTGACGACGTGGAAAAACGTGTATCAATTCGCGAAAAGAAAAAAACAATCGCTTTGATGGAGCAGTTTGTTTATGAAACTCATTACATGCTACCATTCATGCAAGTAATTAGAAATAAGTATAAACATCATCCGAAGTATCAACTGGGATACTGTTTCTCTTTACTACGAACTTTGAAGGCGCAACAGATGAAACTTTGGACCAATTTAAAGACATATCAGGATATATACCTGGAATTTTACACCTTTTTAAAAATATACGAGAAAGTAGTTAGACTGGATATAGACATAAAAGATATTTTAAGAATTATGTACAAATTAGATGTCAGCCTAAAGAAAAAGAAAAGGAAACGTAAATATAGACCTGAGGAAAATGGACGTTAACGATATAAAATGTCTAATAATAAAATATCGAAAGCATAAATCACAAAATCATATTTAAATATTTTGGATGTAATTAACATGTTTATAAAATAAGATTGATTGCAAATGTAATGTAATGCTGAAAGGTTTCGCATCATATGTATATATATACAAACAATATTGGTAATATACGTATATAAGTGGTGGCTTCCTTCTTCATAGATACCTTGTTCACAAATACATATATTTAACAAATATATGTAATAACTATATATTTAATTACATATTAATAAGATATCTATCGCTGTAAAACAGACAATCTTCAATAAAAAAAACCCAATCGCCTGCAAAATTATTCTAGAGTGCAAGAAACCTTTTACATTCCTTAGCGAATACCATACCATATATAGTAATGACTGTAGTCTGAAAGCCAAAACTTTATAGCCATTGGAATTTAATATATTGTTATTTGTTAGTTGGTTTACTTTTAAGCCCAACGTAAAGGCTATTAAACTAGAGAAAGTCGATAGAAAGATTTAGAAACACTATTGAAAGCGTCTGAAAGTTAGGATAACGTTTTGATCCCATTCCATATTTCACCTAAGAATATTTACAAAATATCCTACTATTATTATAATTGAGAAAGTAACTCTGTCTGTCTGTCTGTCTGCAACTTTTTCACCCTTACACCACTGAACTGATTTTGGAGAATTTTGGCATATATGTAGATATATGGAGACCTGGACAACGATATTGGCTACCTTCTATATAGGCTTAGTGCACCTCGGACTCAGTGGCCGTAATAGTAGAGAACAACTCTTATCTATAGGTGAATGGAGTCATATATGAAACATATTGGGTAAAAGAAATCTAAGAGTATCATAAAGACATATGTATATATCAGAACTATAAAATATTTACATTTTATACTGGCTAGCAGATTTACAAAGTATGGTTTTTTCAACCATATATTACAGGCAAAAATTTATATAAGGTATTTAATATGTTGCTATGGGATATAGAAGCGTTGCAATTATGTTCAGACTTTAAAATGTAGGTAACTAGCAGGTTCAAAATTCTTGTTTTTTAGAATTGCTTTTTGAAGCAAATTATACTGTAGCTAGAAAAAATGTACAAACTGATAAATAATAATTAATCTAATGAACTCGAATTACAAAATAAATAATGAACCTTGGAATTCTTTAATAATTAAAAAAATATATCGCTAGGATCAGTCAGTTTCTTTATTGCATATATCTAAAAAAACTGCAACTTCTAAAAAATTAAACACAAAAAAAATAATTAAAGGAGGTCTCACTGGTACTTGTATTTTTGTCGGAACGGTGCTATCTCTTTTTGGTAATATATTGAGTGTCATTATGACTTATATTATAACATATAACTAAAATAAATATATTAAAAGATTAATGATATATAACAACTTGCTAGTAACAAATTAAGAATGATGAATACCATTTTATGTTTTTTTATTGAACAAAACAAAATAGATTTTACTTATAAATTGAAATCGCAGTCAAACATAGTTTTGTTTGATCAAAAAATGTGAAATTAAGTTAAAGATTTAATTTCGAAAGACTTTCTTTGTTTACTCGTATATCTGACTTAAAAAATCTTTCATCGTAGATCCCAATACGTCCAATTTTATAACTAAGAAGTTGCATTGTTAGGAGCACAACACATATACCTCTAATCGATAAAATAACAGCTAATTATATGTAAATAGAAAAAATGGAAATATTATTAAAATAATCTGAGAATGTTCGTTAGTGATTTTTGAAATGATAAACTTCTTCGTTTTCAATGATGCTTAACACGCACTTTAGTTATACCGACTATGAAACTAGGTCATACTTACATAAGGTATTGGTACAATTTGAAATACTGATAGAATTTGAGGCATCTGTTTAATATTGAGATGAATTTATTTTTATACAAAAACTATGCACACTCTCTTATTTACGACTAGTTTATAAAAATATATAAAAATGTTTTGTGATATTTTGTAAGTTCAAGTCATCTTCTTTGAATATAATATTGATTGCAACTATTTAATATTAATGAAAAAAACGATTGTGATCTGTATGGTTGGTAGGCAGATAAATATGGGATCATTTCGATAGCCTTTTGCTTATTAAGTGCGCCACTCGCACATAGCGTTCTGGCTTAAATAACTTAAATTAAGTGATAAGCAGCACTTTCCTGTTTCAAGGCACTATCGAGGTAAATAACGATAAAGTTAAAAGTAATTTACGACTGAAAGTTAAATGGAACGTATTCTCTGAGAGCTCTGCTTATATTTGTCAAATAGCTGCTCGTTAATTTATTCGAGTCTACTTGTGCTAATTATAAGTTCCGTCGTGTTTGTAGGCTTTAGGTTGAAGTAAATTATAGGTTACTTTTGTTTTACATCAAATGAAAACGCTACTACGACTGAATTATATCCATTTTTATTACCCTACGCACTGTATAGTGTTAATTATTGTTTGATAAAGATGTACGTGAAATATTGCGCTTAGTTTCTTTTGTAATTTAACAGCAATATAAAATAATAAACTTATCTAAACTAAGGGGATGAATAATATACTATAATATAGTAGCTAAGACAGACATTGAAGTGATAGTGAAAATAGTTGTAGTTGTAGATTGAGACTGTTATAGTTGTTGCAGTTTTGGCTTTGTACTTAAATCACTACAAACTTATATTACACTTACTTTCCGTGATCACGGTTACTGTAATGTAGTGAAAACATTTCTTGAAGTATATAATTACAAAAGCAAAGTTCACCCGAAAAAACAATTTAAATGATTTTTTAAGTATCAGTTTCCTCCTATGAAAAAATAACTAAAAAAACGTTACGTCATTTTCCGTATATAATCGTCCTTATTATTTAGTTTTAGATGTTCTTTTTAATAAATAAATAACAAGAACAGCTGTAAATACCATAACATGAACAAGTAACAAACAATTAATCATAGTTTTTGTGAACAAATAATAAATCTTCATAATTAATTACGTCCCTTTGAGCGTATCCCCGACGCCGCTAGTCGAGATAATCCAGGAAGCTCGGAGAATATTTCCGTTATTAATAGCCACTTAGGTGATAGATCGTACTCATTTGATATGTTAAAGCATTATCCATACCAGCTTATACCCGGGACGTCATCTTGATTGTGAAATAACGTTGATTAAAGCTTATATTCATCACATTACTCACCGCTCATTTAAAAAAAAGGATGACATTGGCAAAATATAGCAAAATATAGCAAAATATATATAGAGTCGAGGTGGCCTAGAGGTTGAAGGCCTGTTTCTTGTGCATGAAGGCGCAGGTTCGAAACCTGGCAAGTACCGATGTGATTTTTCCGAGTCATATTACTTTCTAAGAGTATTTAAACACTACCAACAGACGGTAAAGGGAAGCATCAAGAGGGAACCTGAACTTATAATTTCCAATTATTAGTCTAAAATCGTCAACCCGTCTTGATCAAGCGTGATGATTTATGTTCTAACCTTCTCCATGTGAGAAAAGGCCTTTGCTCATCAGTGGGCTCTGATAGGCTGATGATAATGATGAATATATTATGGTAAATTATTATGATGTATATTCCACCATTCCATTGCGAACGGTGCTATAGCATAAAAATAAATAAGAATTAAAAATAAAAACCACATACTTTCGAAATATCTTAATGTGATGAAGAAAATTATTCCATTATTTCTAACATAAAAACAAACAGTTTACGTTTATTATTTATTAATTATTAGTAACATAAAAACAATATCGTGAGTCTAGTATTCGTGCGTAGAAACTTTGATTTGAAGACTATGAAAATCGTGCGTACGTAGCGTGCGTGCGTGCCGTAATTGCTTTTTTAAATGTACCCAGATTTTAGACATGAAAGGCTATTAGATGTGAAAACTTTCTTTTTACGACTTAAGATCTTTATATTTATTTATTTAATGAGGCAAACCGTTTTTAACGTCTCACTTATAAAAATAGACTAATAAGAGAAAAGAAAGAAAATCATTATTAGAACTTGATGGCATTGTCTCTTTTTCCTTCATTATCAGCTTCTGTGGACAGATTACAGCTTCATTCAGCTATAATCTGTCCACAGCTGAACCTAGGTAATAATTATAAACCGCTGAAGTAGCAGTCCTCAGGTTTAAAAAAAAAAGTAGTAAAAAATGAATTTTAGAATTATTATTAAAGACACGGAGATGATTATAAATAGTACCACTAGTTAATTTATTTTTTAATTATGAGTATATGATTTTAAGTTTTCCGAAACAATATACATGGTGACTGGTGAATTACTATCAATATTTAAGGAGAATACTCGGTACATGATTCTCATTCGAATTATGTAAAAAAAATAGGCACTTAATTTTTGACAAAATTTCCGTATAAATAAATAAAGTGTTGACACGTTCCAAGTGTTCCAAGTGTGGAAGCGTGCGGCGGCGTGCTGATACAACACCACGCCGCCGCACGCGTATGTGTGAGTGTGTGTGTATACCTAATCTGTAGGGTGTTCACACGATGCGTAATTAATTACATAACTTTTGGTTAACTTTACTTAGAAGTTTATTAATATTTATGTTATATTAATTTTTATTTTGTCATATATGATCGTCAAATATCACGTCCTCAAGTATCGATAGTAATTCACCAGTCACCCTGTATATTGTCTTGAATTGAGCATTATTGAGAGGGTAGTTTTTGGGTAATTTTTATATTTCAATACTTCATTTTGTGCTTCAATAAAAATTATTGCTTATCATAATAATTAAACAAAGTTTAAATAAGAGTCATTAATTCTACTTAAGCTTATGCAACATAGTCATGTTAATTCAATATTTCAATGTTAAATTCTTTACTGAAGAACGAACAAAAAATAAGAAACATTTCTTTGTATAAAAATTCAAAAAGAATACTTCATTCTATCCCTATTCCTATTTTTATCATTGAGAAAATTCTGGTTTTTGTTTGGTTTTAAAACATGATAAGAAAAACAAATTGATGTAAATATAATATGATAATATATATAATAGTTTTGTCTTATAAGTTACTTCGCTTCAAAAGATGACCAGTTTTTTCAACGCGGGATTCGTACGCTGCCCGAAAGATGGGAGAAAGTAGAGGCCAGCGATGGACAATACTTTGAATCATAAATGTATAACCAGTTTTTTACAATAAAGCCTCGAGTTTCGGAAAAAATGGCGGAAGCAAAGTTGTACACCTATGTATAACATACAAGAAAAATCAAAACGTAAATGTAGTCTAAAATACAAATTGAACTTAAGATCACTGCACTGACTTCGTTCAGACAAACAGACAATATCAGATTAATTTTTGTTCCTTTATGATATTTCTAGACGTATAATATAATACTATATAGTATTTTTGTCACGAAAGTTTTCTTTACGTCTTGTCTGTAAACATAAATTTATGATAAACTTGATGACATTAAGGTGATTATAAAAATAATATATAAATATAAGTAAAAATTAAGAAAAAAGTATTCAGTAGACTATATTCTACTATGAAAATTTCATTTTTATAGTATACTCAGCTTAACTAAGCAATCAATTTCACGGTTTGGTGTCATAAATAATCGCCTTAGTTGATTGCTATTTAACGACATGATTTATGTAATCTTCCCTGCATTTTCATATAATTTTTATTTATATAAACCAGCTTTCAGAATAATTAACTTAAAAATAAAACAAAATTTAATCAAGGGTCTGAGTGTAATACGTAAGAGATTGGGAATACATTGACTCATATCATTAAGATGAGTTAAAATTTTTAAACATAATAAGTATCGGTAATAAGTTAAGTCAGTGGTTAAAAGGTCTGCCTCTCAGACACAAGGACGCGGGTTCAATCCTGGCCCTGACAAGTACCAATATGATTTTTCCGAGTCATATGTACTTTCTAAGAGTATTTAGATATCACTGATGAATGCATTCCCAAATAGGGTTGATGTCAGTCAGGCGGCTGGTCGTAAAAAACAATTAGCCAAAACTATTCACAACATGTAAGACAGACTCTGGCTAAAGCTGGGAAATTGCCAGGTAGAAGAAGAAGAATAAGTATCGATAATGTTTCATAATATTATTAACTAATTATCGTTTTTCAAACAAAAATCAAACTTGTGTCACGTGTTTCATCTAAGTAATGGACTGTACATGAAGTTCAGACGAAATGTAAAACCTGTTTCAAGATCTTTACACTCAACTAGATTTCCTGAAACATTAACTGAAGACGTCGCCGAGATTAGTTTTAATCAGCTATCTGAGATTTGGTTACTTAGAAAGATATTTCACTTGAATATCTGTTTGAAACAAAACTTAAATTTTCAGTGCATACATAATTTTTTAGAAGTAGGTAGAGACACAATTGGTATTCATATTATTGGAATTTTTTATTTTTATATTATTACTAGTTTTTGCCCGCGACTTCGTTATTGTTAATTTATGGATAAGTAATATATGCATAGCTGACCGGGCCGGATATTGGAATTTATTACGTTTTATTCTTTTTCGATCGAACAGGATGAAATATCCTATGTCCGTCCCCTGATTCTAAGATATCTTTCCAACAATTTTCAACCATATCCATACAGCAGTTTTTGAGTATTACTGTAACTAACACAACTTTCTTTTATATATATACAAAATAGGGAACACATTTTTAATTTGAACCGAACTTTAAAAACTCCGGAACGCACCCAAAGTGACGTTGAAGCGGTGACATTTTGTTTGTTCAGTTTTGAGCGGGAAAATGTTTGTCGACGCGCTTTGTGAGTTGTTTTGTACATTAAATTTAATTAGTTTACCGTGTTTTTGTTTTAGATATGATTAGTTAAAACACATTATGATAAGTTCGTTCCAATTAAGGATTGATTTGTTATTTAAAAGTTGAAGGTTTTTAAGAAAACTATGTTTTTTAATGATTTTGTCCTTTTATATATAAATATATATTCATATGTGTGTAAGTTTCACAAGCTATTTTCTTCATTTATTGAAAAACATGATGAATTCGTTAGTGTCAGTAAAGTCATCAGAAAAATAAAAATGGAACTATTTTTATTTTAAAGAACAATACATATTTTTTGTATTTAAATATATTGTATTCAAATACGAAATGTGCGTGGCATTTTATTACGGGAAAAATAATTGGCTATTAGTAATTCATAAAAATATGTAAATAATAACTCGAAATATATTGTAAATATAAAATTTCATGTACATATATGTATGTGGGAAATAATTCAGTTATAATATATACATACATTATATTTTGTTTAAAATGGTATTGCATGCTTTTTCAATTTATATAAATTAATTGAAAGTAGAAGGTACATGTTTCCAAGATAAACCTTGATTAATAGATTCAATATGAAAATGAACTACACCGTAAGCAGCTTATAATAATAAATTCATGAACTACGCATGTTTATTAGTTTGGGAATAATTACATTATATTCAATCATTTTGCCCTAAAAATTGTTCCTATGTAACACTTTAACTATCGGGATTGACAATTCCGGAGACTCAAATAAAATTAAACCTACACCTGGGTCGCAAGTCCCAGGCACTGTTGAAGCTCCTCTCCCTGCAACGATGGGCCCGGCACCCGCACGGTGAATACATTGGATGCTAAGAGGTTTCGCCTCTTCTTATATTTCGGTGCTAATGCTCTTCTTATATTCTTAAATTTTTATTCTATATTACGGTTATAAATTAAATACTTAAATAGCCAACCTCTCGTTGAAGGTGTTTTAAAAACACGGTAATGAGTTTCTTCTTATTTTCTGTCAAGAAATCTTCTTGATGAAATAAGTACGCATATCTTATAAATTTCAATATAATTACAATTGAGTAATAGTTATAATTTAAAAGTCACGTCACGCCAATTATTAGCACGGAGTGACAAATTAATTTAGGACTTAATGAGACCTAAGATTTTTGTTAGTATTCATTTAAATAAAACTATTATTTTCGGGTTACTACGCGTTATTGTATTATTTTTAAACTACAATCTCCCAACGTTTCTTTTACTTTGCAGCAGCAGTGATCGCCTGAAAATATTACTTTTATTCATTATTGATCGAGCAAATCTTTCTTTTCTTGTGTCTATTACTATTACTTATTGCATCTAAGTATGAACTTCTATCTTACTTGCTTCCCTAAGACAACAGGACGTCCACTTTAATTTGATCTTTAACTTTGGATCGTAAGATTTTGATTTATTTCCACTTTACAAAAGACCCTTCCAAAAAAAAATGTATTTGCCAGAGAGATAGAGTGAAATCCTCAAATATAACCTTGAATTAAGAAATCTTATGATTGTTATAACATGAACTTTGGTTTCAACCAGACATCTGGTTATTAAGCTAAAATAAGCCATATAAGGGAATTATTACCCGTAATGTTTACAACGAAATCCCGTTCATACATTAATCATATATAATTGCGCAATATCAAAAATGTACATGTTAAGGTTAATACGCATTTCAATTTACAAAATTAAAGCTAATAAATTAACATGTATCGCAAAAGGCCATTTCACTTCTGCGGAGTCTCATTTCATTCAAAGTACTGCGGTATTTCATTGGAGGCTTACATATATTTTATAGTATATCACAATACAAATTTTTATCTGCAACTTTTCCAATTCATTGATTATATTCATAGAATATATTTTATTGAAATATTCTGTAAAAACGCTTATGAATGTTGTCTAACTAACTGTCCCTTTGTAAAAAATTAAAATAAAAAATCGTCATGAAACTGGAGACTAAACAGTATAAAAATAAATTTAATTAAGACAATATTTAATTATTATTTATTATGTTCACAGCAAAACAACACTTAATGACAAACACAATATTCATTAATAAAAATAAAATAATAAACAACAAGACGGATTTGGATGAAATGTGGAATGAATATAAATTTGAAATCTAGAGAAGTAGAACTATGAAAATTCGCAGAGAGTAGTTAGTACTATAACACGATTTTTAAAGGTTTACTCATTGTCAGGCCAACCTTGAGACATTTCCTTTCCAACCAAAAATTAGAAGAGTTGGTTCAGAAAAGGTGAAGTCAATAGTGAAAACATATAAATAACATGCAATCGAGAAAATACCTCTTGTTTAACTTACCTACTTTAACACAAATCAAGACAATAGTAACCACTAACAAATTTATAATATTTATTACATATTGGATATACTCGTATGATAAAAAAAGAGAAATAAAATAAGTCAAAACCTATGTAATGATGACTAAGTACATACATATGTATTTCTGATGCTCTTTATTCTACTTATTAATAAATGATATATTTTGTATATATCATTATATATTTGTTAGTCAATCAGTTAAAACTTTATCCATCTAAATATGGAGATATACAATTTGAGGAACGGATCTGGTTATAATAATGAAGAGGTAGGTAATTTCATCCAAATAGAGTAAGTTAAGATCCGAACGAAACCGGTATTCAAGTATTGTAATAAATTTCAAAAATAATGTTTACGAATACTAAGGAATATGTAATTCACATGTCACCGTTAGATGATCTTTGATTTATTTAATGTGGTATGTCTTAATATGTTATTGTTTATAAAGAAAAACCAAAGTAATAAATAAAAAAAATCGCGAGAATTAATTTAAATAAAAGTGATGTATTCGGAGGCACTACGCGTTTTTATTGTAAACTACATAGTCACTTTGTACCAACCGTGATCACGGGCAGACGACATGAAAATATTCATACTGAAGAGTAACCGATACGATTGGAGTATATAGATTAAAATGATAGAAAACGCACACATTTAAAAATACTAGTTTTATCAAAAAATATACAATATATTAAAAAGCAATGATTGATCAGTTTATATTATATTTAAAATACACAATATGTGTGAACTGCTAGCCACGTTTGCTAATTTTAGAAATGTTGAAATCTGATATACGTTCAGAATGGTATACTTGAAACATAACATTCTGGAATTATAATTACGAGTTCAACTTAATTGGTGGCACTAAAAGAAACAAGACTGGCTTTAAAATCTTTATACCGGTCTAGACTGTGAAACAGCTTCATGAATTTTTTTATTAAAAGAATGATTATTCTTTTACATTGATGTCTGGAATACTTAATCTACTCTAATTATATTACACATGTATAGAGATTAAGACTTATTTCTTGTAGTAAACCACAGTGTACATATTATTAAGGAATCTATCGATATATTTCATGCCATTGAAAATAAAATTGATGTCCAATAAAATATTAATTTATACCAACTGGTTTTGTCAAAATATATAATAATTATTTTGAATGCTATTGTATTATATATTGTTTAAAGAAGAAACCTTTTTCGTGTTGATAAATTGTCTAAATCCGCTGTAATGATTTTTGTCGTCGTAGACTAAGATTTCTTTGCTAAGGGACCATTATTTATGATGGAAACATTTGTTTTTCTTATCCGCGATGTTTAATCATTTACCTAAAACTACTAACTATATACACATAGTATTAATATGTATTTCTCTTCCATAACTACTCCAAATAAAGACGTTAAAAAACTCACTTACTATATACATATATGGATGTATATATATGTATGAATTTTCTTTTCAAATCTTAGATATTTTATAAACAAACGAAAGAATTTTTCATTTGAAAATGAAATTAAAGATAAATATATTATATCTTTAGAGTATAAGAGAGTGGAATTTCTTTTTATTTTTTTAATAAAATCACATAACCGACTATCCCCTTGATTTAAATTATAAAAAAACATACGTTGAGTTCATATACTTTAGCAATTCAATTTAAAAATTAATATAAAATAAACTTGTACTGAAAATACTATTTTTCCTTTGTGCATTCTGATCATATTCAAACGCGTAGAGATTTCAACCGAGGCTTGGTTTTACACTATTATTTATTTTTACGACACTCTAGGGCGACACGTTTGGTCTCCTGTATTAGGTCAAAGCCTTCTACCATATTGCACTTCTGTTCAAACTTTATTATACACTCCATTGTTGTATAAATTAAGATTTTGACTACGCTGCTGTTGGTGTAACAAATTACTCTGATATTAATACTGTACCTGTCTAGACTCTAAAATTGTTGTGCCTGATGAAAAGGTAAAGCAACATAAACTTATTTATATATTGTAAAACATTAATCATAACGAATGTTGAGACCAAATGGTCTACATGATTTTTATAAGTTAAATTAGCTACATCAAGGGTCAAAAAAATATTGTGATTAAATATAATTTAAAAAGTATGCTTAATGAAACTGACAAATACATATGTATATTTCCTATACTAATAAGTATACTATATAATGGTCAATAAAATTATGACACTGAAATGATAGTATCTCGAAATTAATTTCACATTGTCGGTAAATGTACTTAATTGTTTATATTGAGGAAAACCAACATCGTCTTATTCCTGGAATACCTTAATAGCTAGAGTAAGTCTATTAAGTATAATTAATAAGCAATAATGTAACTTCATATCAAGAAACAAACAGATCTTATTAATTGTAACAATTACTAAAACGTTTCCAATTTGCATGTTACAATATTTCGATCAGGTAATTTCTGCGAATTTGTCATTGATTTGGTAAACTTTGCCTGTTTTTTTTGTTGTATTTTACGGAACTTGTGACAATATATATTTTTGGAAGTAGTTCGAGGACAAATGTTTGTGGCAATTCATTTTAATGTACAATGATTGACACAAAGGCGACTGTTAATGACCGAAATCCCTGTGATGTATTAGATCTTTTTCTAGTCAGGTTATTTCATAAGTTATTTATGGTATATTTCTGTGATTTAAAGTACTCTTTATAATACAATCACTGCGATGTTACAAAATTAAATGGTTTTTTATTGTAATGAATGTATTGTGTCATATAGGTATAAAATTGAAAATCAAAATAAAAGCCACCAATATTTTCAGAATATTTATGTATACTATAGTTATATTTAAGTATAGAGGTTTTACCGCTTTCCATCTATCTTTAGATTAAGCAGCTTCATCGCTGCGCTGTAAAACTGTTCACAGATATTGATCCAAGAACACTTTATTGTTGAAAGCTGTTGAAAGACAACGTAATAACCAAATCCAGGTATGTAAAGATTCAGGATTACAGATTTGAAATTTGCCGATAACCCTCTATTGCAATCATATAACAGACTGAGTTAAAACATCTTTATTTTTAAACATTCGATCTAGATTATCATATCATCAAAATGACTATAGCAGTTTGGTTTGTCCATTGTGTATTAAAATAATAGTGACTTCGTCCTACGCCTATTTCTAAAATGCAAAATATGGTCATTGACCCTTGTACTCTTTGATGGCCCTCTTCATTTGTCCGATGTACGACAAACCACAATTCCTGCCTCGAAGATAAATTTATGCCGAGGTTAATCCGCGAGACTTATTGAATTAAAAAAAGCGTGTCAAAAGGGAAACATCCTAACGTTATTATAGAAGATTGTTGGTTATTGTCATCTGTCATCCCCTCATCAATATATAAAAGTCTTGTCCGTGACCACACATTCAGACTTTAGGATACAGTTAGCGCATTTTGCTTTGATTTAGAGCAGTACGGTAGAAAATGTATAAATAGTTGGCAGGAGATAACACATAACAAGACCAACAGACAGACACTCACCTCGTTTGGCCTAGATTACTGCTATTAAGTAACAAAACTTAAAAAAATAACAAAGTATCTCTTAAAATGAAATTAATAGTTTCATATTTAATCTAGCATAAGTTTAACTAAAGTTTTGAGGTAAAGCTTAAAAGTGACATAACTCGTCAGCTTCAAAGTAATCGATATACTTAAAGATGTTTCTTCTTGATAGTTGTGGATTAAGGATAAGAGAGATTATAAGATAAATTGAAAGAAAGTTTAAAGGAAAACTTCGAATTGATTATATTTTTACATCTATTTGTGATTAGAGTAACTAAGACATAAACAAGTAAAAATCATTGCTGGATTTTAATAACACCTTATAAATGCATGCATAAGTAATTATAAATAGCACAGTGTTTTTAATTTAAATATATTTAATTAATAAAATCAGGATCCTGTAATGGTAAGTTAGATATTTAAAAACTGTTTCTTTTTAACATGGTTTTAGCACAGTTACGATATGTATTCTTTACTTTGACAATTAATTTGAACAAACGGATCTAACTAGTTAATAAATGTAAACCTTACTTTATGTTTTCTTTATTCTCATTTCTTTGATCTCTCATAATCTTAGTTTTAATACACATGTCTTAGCATCAATGTAGTCTAGACTGGTTCTTTAAAAGTTTATCATCAAAAATATCAATCTATTTTTAATGCGACTGAACGTTAACGCATCAAAAAACATGAAAGAGAGTATGTAAATATTTGCGAATGTCGAACAAAAAGCCTTTCGCTGACAAAAGGCTTGATTTATATTTGATTAAGCATGGCTATACTATTTTTTGACGAACGTTGATTTTTTTTATTTCACATATGTGAAATGCTCCAACTCTGTGAAATGCAGTTATTAAATATATTATGTGAGGTACATTATATTGGAAGCTATTATATTTGAGGTTAGCAATAATAGCTTCGTTTCTATAACTGACCTGTATATCGATTTGGGCACAGAGAGCACAGTATGCTGTAATCTGATAAGCTTAGGTCTAGTGCTCTCGTAAATGTCTGTTGAAATTGAGTGCTTCCAACAACTAAAGAATGTTACATGAAATGCAATTTATTTGATACATCTCAATTCTAAATCTTTTTTTATTAGAGCATTTAAAAAATCTTAAAATAGATGTGATTTTCTCATATTATTAAGCATGATAGCTCATTTTCATTGCAATGTTAAAACAAGTTACATTCTATCATACGCTTATCCAGGTAAATTAAATGTATAGAAAGATTTGTGATATGAAATACGTATAGTAATTGATTTAGTAATTCTTTTTGCAATGATTTATGGTATGAAATAGGGGTCGAGTAAAAACTCCGCTAGTTATAAAAGGTGGCCTTGTTGTGATAAATAGAAATAATGAATTTCATGGTTCAATAGAATCCGTGGCCTTGTTCATAATGTGTGGGCGACATCGGCGTCACCACTCCCAGGTTGGCATGTTCAAGGCCGTCTCCTGAACATTATAAACAAATCATAATAAACCTAACAGGCTTTATAATCATGGAGGGTGTACATAATTGAAAACCTGCTTAGCTCTAAGTAGATTAAGTTGAGACACTTTACACATATTGATGAGCATTATAAGGCAACGTGTATTAATACATAGTAGTATTTTATAATAGAAATTAAAACTTCAACTGTATTTAATTACGTTAAGGTGTCGAAAATATCGATTATTTTTAAAATATAAAATAACAATGTGTTTCTGAAAAGCTTAATTAGTTTTAAAAAGCAATTAGATTGATAAACAAAGTGTTAATTTCATAACATTTAAGGATATCGATCAGCATTACACTGCACCCTTCGAGTCAAGGTCAGAACTTAATAAACCTACTTGATTAAATAACCTACCCTGTATATAAGCCTGATGCTTGTGTTTTTATTAATTAATTTATTTATGAGAGTGTGATATCTGCGCTATTTATCTACTTATTAAAAAAGGTATGAAAATTATTTCAGTATATTAATAACTAACTCATCAAGTTAATGGGTCAGGCGCCGGTTTATTTATCTGGTATAGGAAAAAATGCCGATGTAATACTATTTACTTTTAACGTATTATGACGAGGAAGATGCTCAAATAACTCTTATTGTTGAAAGAAAATTTTCCTTGCAGCTTGTTTCGTAAACGTCCTTTCTTCCTTAAAACTGAGGAGATAAAGAATATCTAATTATTTATGTTCTAATTCGACTCTTACACTTATATTATGAATATTAAAGAATACTATGTTTACTCTTACAATATGTTTTGCAATATCGCACTACACACGTCACGTTCCCAGTTTTTCATGAATCATTTTTGCATATAATTTTATTAACGTAAATTTATAAATGAAAAACTCATAAATCTTTGTGTATTGTGACGATGAAAAACTTTCGATAAAAATATTTAAGTTTTTTCTTGTTAAACAAAGTCAAAAAAGTCACAAAAAAATGCGTGATCATTTTGCACTCAGAAGTTTTGTTACATAAGTCGGAACTTGAAGCGATGCCTTTGTTTATGATTATGATTTTTGTCAAGGTGGTCCCAAATTATTTTCTTTTATTTCCAGCTTAATGAAAAATTACCTTATTCTTGCAATCCCACTGTAAGGTAAGATTGAAATTGTTATTCTCTGGAAAAAACAAAGGCAAACAAAAAGAAAGATAAAAAATAAAACTATGGTGGGTAACAGGAGTTTGTATGAAAAATTTGCGACTAAAACAAAAATCTAGTAATCAAATTTAAGTAGCTCATTTCAGTTCCAAACTCGAATTAATACTATAAAAGTTTTTAAGGCGGTAATGATCTTAAAAGTTATGAAAACCTACAAAATTATGTCACAGGTTTGAAATAAAAAGTCAACAACACACGTCGTGTGATCAACTATCTTTTTGGTCGATGCGACAGCGGACGCTCGAATGTGTTTTGTTTGTGTCCACAGTGGACGTTCTGCAATACAATTTGGTCCATTCGATACGAAAAACTATCATATTGACCATTCATCTATAAAATATGGAAAGCTTTTAAAAATTTCCGCTTCGTAAATTTAAAACGAAACTAGATTTTTTATAACAAAGACTTGGAAACAGACGGTACAGAAGGTATTTATCATATTCGATGGAAAATGCATCTTTGATGTACTTGCAGTTCCCTAACGTGGGAAAATACGTGTAACTGACGAAAGTATGACGATAAATATACACAGTTATTAGCTTCTGACGCGATATCAATAATAATCAGAGCCGTTACAAAAACACTTAACATTATTTTGATCTTAATTTATTACTATTAATCTTCTATCTTTTATATATATATAAATGGATTGCTGTTCCTTAGTCTCGCTAAAACTCGAGAACAGCTGAATAGATTTATCTTATCTTAGTCTTGAAATGTTTGTGGAGGTTCAGGGAAGGTATAAAAGCTGAAAAAAATTGATTCATTACTGGGAAAACCATAAAAACAGCCCTTTTCTATTTCCCATACAAACGTTTTTTTTGACATTAGATTTGACAACTAACTAATATGTCAAACATTCTGTCGCACTTCAAAACACGGAGATTTATGGCTTACAGGTAAACTCCAAAAATATAAATAAAAAAACGTAATAGATATTTCTTGATTATAGGGCGATACGAAGTTCGCCAGGTCTTCTAGTATGAAATAATATTTGAAGATTGTAGATTTTTTTTGCCAACTCTAGCTGTCGTATATCTCACTTGCGGAAACAATAACAAAACGAACTTTTCAAATAGAGAATTCATCCAATAGTTTAACACTGTCTAATCATATTTTGTTTTGAATATTGATTAATTTATTATGTACCAAGAGATTATGATTATATGAGAAAAATTCCTTGATTATGAATCATGCAACCATTTATGTGTGAGACAAAATCCGTTAAGCACTTAAACTATAACATATTTATCAACAGAATGTTGTTATTCCAAGCTGTATAATAATTATAACTTAATATATAGACTTACGATAAAAAAACCTGAATAATAAAATGCTGCAATCCTAAGCGTCGTGTATTTTGTTGTTTATTCAAAATACTATCATAGATAATTCTATTAGCATGCATATTGCATTACAGCGAAATAAAATAATAAGTTATAAAATATCATCAGCATATTTGAAATTTTGTCAAAAATATAAATAAGTCATAATATAGACATAAAGTAATTAGGTTAGAAACATATAAAAACGTAGTACTTTTGGTCAGACTTAGCTTTGTCTGTTTTTGTAAGAGTGTTATAATTAATCTGCGGTTAGTTTATTAGTGCACTTGACTGTTACAATACCATTATTTTCTGGTCGTAGGTACCGGGTTAGTTTGTGGTTTGTTAACAGAACAGGAGAGATCAGATTCATTATTTTTTAAAAGAATAGGAACATCAAAATTTCAATTGCTTATCATGGCTGATGTTTTAAACAAAAATGTTAAATATAACATTACATAGTTAAATAGATATTAAATTTGTTATTAAAACTCGAGTGTTGTGTCAAAAAGAATAGTCACGAAGATTTCCAGGTACTGAAAGCGATACATGTCTAACAATTATAATTTATAAAACTTCTAAAACACATTTTATATAAAAACAAAAGATGAATTTGAATTTATTATAGCGGAATTTTATTCGAAATATGTTAAAACAGAAATGATTTTAAAGCGAAAAGTTGCTTCTATATTTCTAAAGTTTTTCAAGAACCATTCCTAAAAAGAAATACAAGAAACTTGGGAATAGCGATGGCTTAAAAAACTTCCGATTGGTTGAAATAGCATTAAACAATTCTGGACTGGAATGCAACAAAAAAAACATATTTAATAGTAAAAAGTTGAGTCAGAATGAATTTTATGAAAAGAATATTATACTCATTATTTTGCCTCTTTATTTAATAAAGTCAGTGGTGGCCTAGTGGTTAAATGGCCTGCCACGGATGCACGAGGGCGCGGGTTCGATCCTGGCCCGGGCATGTGATTTTTCCGAGTCATATGTACTTTTTAAGAGTATTTAGACATCCCTGATTAATGCATTCCCAAAAGAGGGTTGATGTCGTAAAAACTATTAGCCAAAACTCTTTACAACATGTTATTTTGAAGAGAACATGCTGTGCCGACCCTACATAAAGTGGGATCAGGGCAGGAAAAAAAATCTGTATGTGAATGATCTTTCTTAATTTTAATTACTAAAGTACGTTACATAGAGACATATTCATCATTGAATACCTATATATCGGCGCTATCAGCTTTAAAAACGGATGCGACATGAAAATAATTTGAGGCTATCATCAATTCTTAATAAACCTCATTAGTATTTATGATCATTGTTAAAAGTATAACGAAATCAAAGGTTGTTTAAAAAGGAGAATTGAACTATGTTTAAATCTTGTTATAAATATGACGCCTGGATGCACGACGGCAGAATTGAGACTTCAGAATTGAGAATTCAGAGTTCAGTGAGTGCGTATCATTGAAATATGTGATTATGAAGAACCTTCGATAAATACAGGAGCATTAAGAACAATAATTGATGTTTCATTTTAAAATATCATGGAACGCTCTAGAAGAAGTGACATTTGTTACGTCAGCGAGGCTGGCGTCTCTCTCTCTTTATAACAACGAATTTGTAATAAATCCGATATATACAATTCTCGTGAGTCTGAAAATTAGTTTTACGTCCATAATTTCTTTCTGAAAATATATTCATAACAATTTTAACAATTAATTATAAATACATAATCTTTTTTCAGGTATCAACGAAAACCTTATATAAAAATCCAATTAAATATTAATTATACAAAAATAAGATTCAAGCATACGAATTTTAAACATTCTTTTTGTTACTGAAAATATTGAACATATAGCGTCTATAAAACAGAATGATTAAAGAAAGTAAAGAAAATATTCCATTCAAATTAATTATAATGAAAATTGCTACATAAAGTGTTGTTTTAAACCGAATATGTTAAAATATCGATAATTAACCCAAACAATGAATCCAGCGATCAAACAATACGTGTGCAGTAATGTATGAATAATTTTATTACCTTGACAAATTAATACGTTACCGGCCTCAACGCAATTTGTTTCAGAATTATATTTATTTTACACAAATTTAAATTTTCTGTTAAAATGCAATTTGCTACCGCTTTTAATATGTAAAAGCATTATGGGTAAATGAATTGTTGTAGCATGCAAAAATATATTAACTCTAACGATGTAATACAATTAAATAAAATAGTTTAAATGATGAAGAAATTTTATTATCATTATTGTAACATATTTATTTTATATTAGTAAGTGATTTATTTTAATTTAAAAAAAAGTATAACACATCTAAACTGATGAGATCTAAGACTTTCGAAAGTTTATTCACTTAAATGAAACAAACATTCGTATTATTTCGTATATACTACGCGTGCTGTGTTTATGTAAAACAACTACATGAAATGTAACCGAAACGTCGAGAGTATGAAGTTTTTTACAAAGATAAAGCACAATTATTATATCCGAAAAATATTAGTTTCATTTAAAATCTAAACTGGTAAACAACACATACGTCAAAGACTCTGTAATTGTCTATTCGCAAAATAAATAACAACACGATTATTATAAGAACGGTAACAATCTTAGTCCGTCTTTAAAAATTTTCCTATTTAAATCTTGCTCCAAAAATCCCGGTACTTTTATATCTTCACTTATGGGCACATATCTTTTGACATGATCAAAATGGTTATCTTTCTTTGACAAATATATTTCTGGCACTTTATAAGATGTGATGTCATCTTTGCTTAAAACGCTATTTCCTTTTTCATTGGATACTGTCACATTTTTCTCAGTATGTACCTTGTTTCTGTCTAAAGTGTTGTTCTCGATGTCTGTAACTTTATTTTCCGCGTCTCTTCCAAGAATATTCTCCTCGGGATACAAATCATTTTGATCCTTTTCGCTCTGCTTGTGTATAGATAGTCTCGTAGGATTTGCATTAGATATGAATTCTATTGTTTTTAATGTAATGACTTTAGCGACAGTCAAGTCGTGTTTAAGTAAACACAGAACTATTAGGCAAAGTAACATTTTAGCAACGGCTTTTATTATATCTAGTTAGTAAAACAATCTGTGTGGTTGAATGACGAGGAATGCAATGAAATCTTAAATGCTTTCAACCGTACAAAATCGTTAAATTAAAAAGTACTGTAAAGCAATTAACTTTATTCGTTTATGGACATCAAAATTACTATGTTTTGTTTCCTTCTTTATTGCGACGGAGAGAATATTATTTATACAACATATTCTATGGTTACATAACTTAGTTATCATATTTATTGACCTGGCATAGTATGCGAATAATAATAATTTATGATTATCATTACTAGTAAGCACAAACTAATTACCACACGCCACAAATCGGATGAAATAAGTCAATCTCATTATTAAGTTAATTTTGAATAAAATAGGTTGTATTTTATTGAAGGAAATCTATTTCATATTAACTAAAACGGAATAAAACTATTAGTTTCAAAATCACCCTCTTTGATAATATAATTGGTACATTTATTAAAAAATTATTTTTCAGATTCAATGAGATTATCAAACAGATTGTTTTTATAATATTTGATAGATAGGTAGATAGAAAGGTGTATTAATACAAATATATTATGTTTAGAGTTATATTACATATTAGAAAGATTAAATTATTTTATACGTATACATAGTAATGGTTCGTTGGTATTTAGCAATATGCGTATATTTGTGGCTTATTGCGATTTCATAATGGCTTGTTGAGTACAGGGTTGTCGGACGGCTTTAATTTGGACACAAACGAAATGAACATTTGTGGAACTGAGAATTTTAAGAAATAAGAGAGATTTGTCGAATTATTAAAATAATCCTTTTATGTTTTTTATATTATTCATGGAGGAATGTAAAGAACTAAAGAGTTAATGTCTTCATCACAAATAAGAATATCCATGATTTTTTAAATTCAATATATAAATAATTACAAGAACAAAAAATATATAAAATTGTCACATGATTATATTACATAAGCTAAAAATAAATTACTTCACCTACTACAATTTTCGGACGATTTATACGAAGTCATCTTGGCGTACCTATTATGTACCTATTTTGAGTAATCACCGAATAAATTTTCACCAATACTGTAATTTACTTATTTACTATGAGTAGTTATATACAATAATGATTACCAATTTACAAATATTTTAGTTTAATGATCAAGATAAAACTTTTAGGTATCCTAAATGATAATAAAATAGCTTTACCTACAGAAACTTATTTTATTATTACACTGCAAAAGCTAGGATATAAAAATTAAGTGTACACAACCAAGTACGGCGGCGTTAAATGGGCTAATTTTAAGCCACGCTATTTAAATATGTTTTAATTTTTATTTGTCTTAGTTGTTTACCTTTTTTTAAAGTTTTGTATTTCTATATTCATTATACTCGTAAATATGAGTAAGTTTTGTTAACTACATTACTTAATAACTTTTTATTTATTACTCATTCGAGAGCATCTAAAGTTGCTGTTTCAACCCCCAACAGGCAGTATGGCTGGTAATTTGTTTAATAAATTTCATTACCGCTGAAGTTATTGCAGTTTAAAACTAAAGAACTTTCGAAGTTGCAACTTATTTTCATTGCTAGTAATATTAAAGGATCTTTGCACCTAAAGTTTTATAAGTAGTTGGAGAATACAACATTGAAATATCAATCAGTTGAAATATCTGCCAAGGAATTAGCCCATTAAAACTTTAATTGTAACACTATACATATAATATTTACTTTGTTAAGCTGTATTATAAGTTTATTTCAATGACTCGATAATTCAATAATATTTATTATTCAATTTAAAAATAAAGGCTGAAATAAATATATAATATATATATATATATATATATATATATATATATATATATATAATTCATAATAAACGTAATTTATGCTTTCTTCTGGGAATATTAAAATAACAAAATTATATTATTAATTTAAAAATCACATTATCTTTAATCTCGTTGTGTTATCGAATAATATTTCATTAAACAGAATTAATTATAAATTGGGTACATGTCATTTTGATTCATTATATTAAAATCGTAATATTATTTATTAAATCAAAGAGACATTTCGCAAAATCAACTTTAAGGTTGAAAAACAAACGGGCTGGGAGCAGACCAGTTTATAATTAAAAGTAAATTAACCCTTTCGTGTCGAGGATTCTGAGACGGAAAATACATGGGAGTATATAAAGTTTATTACTTCAAATATTAATAAATTTAACACCATCTTCGAATTATAAGTGTAAGACCTGGCTGAATTACAATTTCCAAAGTTACAATATATAGATATGTTTTTTAATTGAAGCAATGTTGAGACAGATGTTACCCTGTGTGCAGTTTTCATTTATACAATTAAATTCAGAATAAAGAATTTTAAAACGATAGTAATTTTCAAATTTCTTATGTAATTCTAATAGAGTAATAAGACAAAGAAAGAGCTTTATCATCGGATAGATTTTTGCATATAATAATGGTATTGAATCCTGTTCGGGTGGTCTCATAATTATGCCGTCCAAATTATTCGTCATTTATTTCAACAAGTTTTAATGATCAAGGCTTCAAACAATGTGATTGATTAGGAAAACAGAATCAACTTACAAGGGACTGTTGCGTAATTTAATTAATCTGAGAATTTTGAGACAATAACAAATCGTCACCAGTTTCCCAACTTAATTAAACGGATTATAAATGCGCCCTAGTTATTATAAATTAGAAAAAGTTTTATTAACATGTTTTTATACGACACAACTTCTTATTAAAAATTTAAATGAATGTACCTTAAAGTATATAACAAATAAAATACTAGAAACATAGAAAAGGAACGAAATAAATATAAGGATTTGGATAATTAATGTTGCAGGGAGCTCATTAAGTATGTATTTAGTTTTCGTAGAAACAACAGAGTGAGAGGTCAAGATTGAAAATAAAATCGTAAAACCAAACCCTACTATGTTATTTAAGACACAATAGATGTTTTCCCGGAATATAAAAAACTGAGATTTATTTCTTTTTTTATTTTAAACACATTAAAATGTTACGGTAATGCCTATGTTGTATGACTGCTGTATAAAGTGGGACATTTTAGTGAATATTTTGCTAATTGAAAGAAGCCTTGGCCTGCTTACTGAGATAAAGAGTTATTTTTGCATTCAACGAAAACATTTTAACCCTGGCTACGAATTTTACTCCAACATTATAACAGAATGGTATGATAAATTTCTTTATTCATAAACTTATTTTTCATAACGTGTACATTATTAGTATGAAGTAGATGTACATATTTTATTTAAATAGCGTCTTAAAAGAGTTAAGATTTGATTGAAAAGATGTTTTTAAATACTTTGCAAAAAACAGTGTAGCTAGCCATGTGTCACCAATTCACCTTTGAGTGACCCAACATATATGTAGGTTTGTCATACCTCTGTTTGTAATAGTGTTATGGACGATAAGGGTGTGTTGTTTTTCAGACTAACATGTACCTAGCCTATTGTTTCTTTTATTTTATCACATATTCATGAAGTACTGACTAATAATTACAATCCAAAAGTTCTATTGAAATTGTTATTTTTTATAAATGGTAAGATCATATATTTATAATTTTTGATTGATTAAATTAATTATGTAAAATATAAATCTTGACCGGCATGAACAATGGACCATTAAGTGTACCCTGACGAATAAAGAGAAGCATTTTAACTTCCAGATAAATGTATGTATGAAAAGGTTGCAATTATAGAGACGAGACGAAATTTCTCAGCATTCCATGGATTCACCGTGCGGGTGCCGGGTCCATCGCGTTGCAGGGAGAGGAGCTTCAACAGTGCCTGGGACTTGCGACCAAAGTGTAGGTTTAAGGGGCCCCTTAACTAACGCGCGTTATACGCTCACCTCCACTGTCCAAGCTCCTCTCCCTACCTAACCAAATTTGAAAAGAACCTACTAGGGCTGAATTCGATGTACGTTCCAAGAATGCATTAATGTGAGTACTGGACAAGCCCAAGTCTTTTGGTATGTTGTAGAGAGATTTCGCTGTTATAACTCTCGCTCCCACCTCTACCGCGTACAAATCTACTACGAACCTATTTCGAGTGAGTTCGTTTGTGAGCTCGTAGTATTTGTTGACCTTGATGGTTTGGTCTTTGGGGATGTTGGTTTCCCAAGGATGTTGGTTTTTATAGGTGGTAGAGCCTAGTTGTAGTTTAGTTACTACAGCTCGAATGTGGGCTGGCTCGACCGGGGAAGTACCACCCTCTCACAGAATATCGGCGTGAAGTAGTCAGTAATGACTGCGTTTCGTCCGATGAGTGAGAGAGCCGTATCCCCTTTCCCTGTTCCCAACCTCACCTTATATTTCCTTATTCCAACCCCTCCCTTTTCCCCCACAAGTAAGGGTGGCAACGCATCCGCAACATCTATGTTGTGGATTTCCATGGACGACGGTCACTACTGACCATCAAGTGGGCCGTCTGCTCGTTTGCCACTTTTTACATATAAAAAAGGAACCGTAAGCTCTATCATCACTACGCGCTTTAAAATACGCGAAAACAAAAATATATCCGGTCTGGAGGCCAACGCACAAATATCCTCGGGGATTTTATATTGTTTTTCATACGTGTCCATCATTATAGTCCAATCCAACGCCGCTTTAAGGATGGAGTAAGGCTTGACATTTGATTTTATAGCCCTAGTGCATTATAATATATTTTTTAACGAAGATAATTATTTTATTATCATATTTATTTTATTATCTTCGTTTATACTAAAATTTTTAAATACCTATTTTGGCCAACATCATTCAACGTTTTTGTTTATTGCATAAATTATTATTATATAATTTTGATATTGTTTAGCGTCTCTAGAAAACACCAAGAAATTTAACAAATAAAATTTGTGAAAAAATGAAAAGTTCACTAATGTTATCTTGTTAATCGTTTAGTTGGAAGTTGTTTTATTTTTTTAACACGAAATCATGATGCACCAAAATTGACATTGGTAAAATATTCCACGATTCGAGTGCGAATGAAGCCATAACTTAACAAAAAACAAATGATAGCACCAACTAAAGTTATAATAGAATTTAATATAAAAAATGTTTAGTCATGTCACGTTCTTCTTGATTTGGAAATACTTTTTTGAATTAGTTGAAATTTATATGATTTTTTTATATTAAAATGCAACTCGAATCGTAATTACAAAATATTAAAAATATCCAGATGACATTGAAAAGAAATGTTTCACGAAGTATCTTTATATTCAGACCATGAACAATTAAAATTATGAATTAGCCAGATAGCAAATAAATGCATGTTTAAAATTATAATTGAATTAAAATTTGTATTTAAGTAGTCTATTTCTTTTTGTTCCCAAAAAAACTGTATATTATTATTTAGTAGTTATATAGTAAACATAAAAACTATTTTTTATTAAATAATATATAAAAAAGGGCTATAATAACATTTTACTAAAATTATTGCTGGGTCTAAGAAACCCTACGACGTATATCGTGGTACTTTTATATGTTTACTCCAAGAGAGATTACTATCCGATGAAGGATTTGGGGCTGACACACTGAAGCATTCACCAGAACCAAAATAGGATAACTTAAAGTTTGGAAGATAGATCGTGTGTATTTAAAATATATAAACAGTTTTAATTATTCCCATAAATAATTTTGAACTATACATTCCGCAAGTACAGTATAATATGGTTGACAAGACTAATAATACACCGAAATATAAATAAATATAAATTTACATTATTTTGATTTTCATAAAACGATAATAATTATATATTTTCAATATTCTTTTGTGTTCATTTATATTTCATAAAACAATTAAGATTATAAATGAAGATTATGAAAATGGCATATAAATGTACTCCTAATATTATGTGGTATGTTTAGATAAATATTAGAAGTTTACGAAGTTTTAAGATACAGCTTTTGTAATAGAATGTTATAAATAAACTCATTAAAGCCTTATTTGATACATCGGAGTGTCATACGATAAGTCTTGTGTAAACTCACCTTTACATTTGTCAAACACAACCAGTGGAGCCTAAAGCAGATTACCTTCTGTTCAGTGTCAACAGCGTTAGCTGAAACGCAATTAGCCCCGTGTCGTGTGGTCGGTGTGAGAGTTCATGGGAGATTAAGGTTATTCCGCTCGTCATAACTACATCAAAAATAGTATTGGCATACGAATAAAGTACTTGGAATAAGATTACATGACAAACATAGCAACTGATAACATTTTTAAGCATTCAATATCGAATCCTTTAATTACTTATTTGAATTCACTGTTTCTTATGTTATCCGTAAGTTATAATTTAGAACTATAATTAAATACTTATATTAAATCAATCCTATTTTCTGTTTCACCCACAATAACTTACCAGTTTTGAACACTTAATTTAAAACAGCAAAAGTATTAGCATCGAAATTTTATTTCCTCGAATCCGCAAAATCGCAGTTAAAAGCAATTTCCATAAACACAGGACAGACTGAAGGGGTCAATGGTCTAATAGTTTCCCTCCACCTTCCTCGCCGGACGCGATTTAATGTCAGGAAACACGTACAACAGATAATACTGGTTCAGTCTTTAGAATATTTTAACTACCTGTTTTATAGTCCGTAGATTTATTTGATTGTTCTGAGGTACTTCTTTATACTTGGCTACGTAAACATTACTTAAATAAGTAATGCTAGCCAAAAGACATACTGTATTAAAGCATCAGATCTTAATAAAAAATATCTTAGTTATTTGTGGGACAGACGAATGTATATAAGTCTTTTTGTTTTATAAGGTGGTAGAGCCCAGCTGTAGTCAAGTTCGTATATGCACTAGCTTGACCGGGAAGTACCACAATCTCACAGAAGATCGGCTTTAAATAGTCTTTAAAAGGCTGCGTTTTGTTCGATGAGTGAGAGAGCCGGTTGCCCTTTCCCTATTCCCACCTTTTCCTGACATTTCCTTATTCCTACCCCTCCCTATTACTAAAAGAAAACAAAGTTGGCAACGCATTCGCAACAAAGATGTTGCGAATGTCCATGGTCGACGGTGGCTACTGCCCATCAAGTAGGCCCTCTTGTCGTTTGCTACTTTTAACATAAAAAAAATATTTATCAAAGACTCAAGGAAGCACTTTCTTCGTGGCTTCAAAATTCTCAACCGTGACTGTTAATATAATTGGGTTTATTTATAATTGCAACTACTGCCACTTTTGCAACTAGTGCAACTAGAGATTCGCTATCATCCTATACTCTATAACTATAGATATTTTGAACTTTGATATTATGTCACAATATTTCAACAAATTGTTGATGTTTGAATAACTTTGTTGACCAGATAAAAAATCCATATTGATATTAAATATTAAAACTAACAGCTAACAGCTGACAGTGCCAATTAGTGACCTAAATATACACATAGTATATCAAACCATGTCCATACCTAAGTATGTGGTATATTTTAAAATCTTTCATAATATATTAGATAATAACATTGTGGAATATAAAATTAATATTTTAAGAATAAATTCAATAAAAACACAAATAGGAAGTGAAGAGATGAAGAAATTTTAAAACTAGTAATTTTGAAGTAGGGGTTTTTATGAAAGTGTGAAACTATATTTAAACTAATTCATAGTCAATTAGGTTCCAAATTGTTATCATAGTTTTAAGACGATTTAAAGTTTTTCTACTTTGATATTAAAATATAAACTTATTTTAGTAATTATGTATTGATAAGCTTTTAAAAGTTATCTCATATTCTACATTGGCTATTATATTCATAGCTTTTGGGGATCAATAAATTCGCTGGTAATTTACTTTGGAACCAGCAGCATTGGGTAGCTCAAATAAGTTTACTAAAACATAATTTGATTGTATATTCCCATTAAAATAATTAGCTACTAAATTTAAAGGTAAAACCTTTTTGAAAACAAGCTTTCCATTCTCTGTTTAAATAATTTTTTTTATAAGGGTATTTTAAACTAAAAATATCTAGTCCGCCATTTTGAGCGCTTCGTCATGTTAGTTCTGGTGACGATTGTAAATTATTGTTAAGATAATAATAAATTTTGAATTTTACTCCCTATATTATTTTCAAAACCAGTCCATAATAAAATTCTCAGTTACATACTTGGTGTAAATTTTAATTTTAAAACGTCCATTTTCTTTCAACCTCATAATACTTAATTATTTAAATATTAGTGCATAATTCATTCTCTTAGACAAATTAGTTAGTCTTTTTTTTAAATTCCCCTTTAATAACATTTATATTAATTTGGACAAAATTATATTCAGTTACTAATAGCCTTGACATAATCGTATATTTCAAACAATAAATAGATCAATAGCGGATTTTAAACAGGTAAATAAAATCTACCAAGACTTATATATGAAATATTTTAAGGATAAAATATTTCCATACTCTGACGCTCTGTCGTGTTTATGACACGTTTCTGAATATAAAATAGATAACGCAAACGTAAACGCCATTATATAATAATGAAAATATATATTTCACTATGATTACAATGTATAAATCATTGTTACGAGAAAAAAACTATTAAATTATAACTATTTTAATTTAATAATAGTCAACGCTTTTCTCTTTTTTCCAAATCTGAGTAATTACTGTTTTAAGGAGATGTACATGTAACGTTAACAAAATATCTACCTTAAACATTTTAATAAAAGATTATATGATACTAAAATTTCCATTTTACAATATTGGGTTGAAGCCAGAACGCATCTAGCCAAGTCACTAATCATAATACGAATTTTCATGCTGACCTTATTTAAGAATGGATATCAAGTTTGCTTTTAACAAATAATATTTCAAAGTAAAATAGACTAATGCTAGCCGTATTTCAATCCAAGTTAGTCCACATTGCGGGGTACGGGCTGCCAAGCTTTATTGTTATTTGACAAGAGAATTCAAATTTAATAAGCATTTCTAACACAATTTGCGAGAAACGCCCAAAATACTTCAGGTCCATAGCTAGTTCTCACTCGCTTACATTCAATGCTAAAATTATTTACATTCAATAAGTATTTCTTTTGTTTTGATCTTCGCAACTTTCTAATTAAGTCTATTAAGACTTATTATTCACAACATTAAACATAAAACAAAGTTTCAATTCATTTTCTTCAATTTAACAATTTAAATAAAAGTTATTTAGTAGAATAAGGTTAAAGAACTTTCGAGTCGCTAGTGCATTGAACTGTTGACATTAAATGACTAGTAGTAGGGGAGCCCAAGAGGGGATTTCGGGATTTACAAAAGCGCGGCAGATTAATATACAGGGGGATACCTTGTACCCAGTTAAGTACCTCCACAAAATATGAGGCCCATATATAAGGCCGACCGTGAAGGATACAGGATCAGATTAGTAAAAAAAAATTGACCATCAGAAATTCTCGAGCGCGTCAGATTAAGGTAGGGTGAGTTTATTACACCCTAAAAAGGTGTATATTTCACTAATCTTACAATTTGAGAGTGACGAAAAAAAAGGGGAGGGCAACAAAGTCGTAAAAAAAAAACGTCATCTCGACATTCTCGAGCGTAGCTGAATTTTCTTTTATTTTGAAGGAAATAATTCAAGAATAATGAAAAATTTATAATCTGACGATTTCCACAAGCCGAAATAACAAAAATTCATCAATAAAGTTAAATGCGTGCAGCTGCGTGATGTCTACATGTCCTCCTCCGCGTTTCTATTCCTCTCTCACTCTTTCTCTATCTATTACTCTCTCACTCCGTCCCCACTCTGGTTTCTGTTAATTAAATTGTTTAATTGTAAAATTACTTATGAGGATGATAAATCTACGTCGAATGCCGCCAACCGTGTGAAAATCGGTTGATCCTTTCAAAAGTTATTGCGGTTTGGAAATTCCAAAAATAGTGTTCTATGAAACATCTATCAGATTTTCGAGATGGGAGAGCTCAAATGCATAGAAATATTATTTTTTTGAACTCAGCAAGCTCAAAATATCACATAAATTATTTTTTGAGCTTAAAAATGTCATAAGTACAATTTTAAGCGCCCAGGAATGGAATTAGCGAAAAGTTGCAGGGATGCCCTTTAAGGTGAACCGTTTTTCTAATGTTTTTTTTATCAGATTAGGCGAATCCCTCTACATAATCGTCAGATTATGAGACAGTACGTTTAGAACATAAATATTAACCATATATATCTTAATCTGACGCGCTTGAGTATGTCAAAATGGCGATTTTTTTTGCACATTATAAAAATGGCCGCGAGTTTGCGTCCCATCGAAATCGTCAGATAAGTGAATGAGAGCTTTTTTTTGGTGCACTTAACACTCTCTTAGAAAATCTGACGCGCTCGACAACATTTTTTTTTTGTTCATTTTCAACCCTTAAATACAACCACCCGCATCATGAAAACGATCAGATTATCATACGTACATTATTAAAAATACGTAGGGCATCGATGCTATCAATATCTGACGCGCTCGAGGATGTCCATGTAACAGTTTTTTTTTGCATATTTAAAAATCTATAGCCGCTTCCCCCACCGATGTAAAAGTATATATCATATAACATTTTTTTCTTCTTATCATCTAAGCTTTGCATCCCAATAGGTCTCTACGACGCTCGAGTAAATCCCCATTTAGCATCGTGGGCTCCCCTACTATAGGCAGTATTGTTCCGAGAACACGATTCAGAAACATACATAGATATTTCAGTACTGCATAACATATCGGCTTATAATGACGTCACATATTAGTTCGTTTTGATTTCTCATTATGTATTCTTATCATCATCAGCCTATCAGAGCCCACTGCTGAGCAAAGGCCGTAAGGCAGTATTCTTATAATAAGATATTATTTAACTTTTATATTATTCAAATTTCACGACACAAGAATGTAGACATGAACTAAATGTATACTATATTATAATAAAGAATAATTTCTTTTTAAAAAACAGCAAATATTTTGATGAAAAATAATGTATATCATGACGTTTTGTTGAAACATAAAAATCGAATCGTCATGCAGTTTAACAAAGTAATGTTAAACTTACTAGAACATTTTAAAAGTGAATAACCATATGTTAATGTCCCAAAAAATCAATCGGCACCATTTCAAATGACCCACATCAATCACGAATTTCAACCGATGTTTCATTAGGAACGTACTATATAATGAATTGTCCATTTTCCGTTGAAAGCGACACGCACCAAAAACCACGTAGTAACTATCGGGCCTCAAACCTATACTTTGTTGGACGAACGCCAATATATCAAATACATTAGAGGAACCCTTCATCAATTATTTCAATAAGGTCATGTCTTGATATCTATTTGTTTTATTTATTCATCGTCTGAGCGATCCGTACAATCTTGTCTGTAGAAACAAATTGCTTGTAGTTAGAATATGTTGGTATTCTTGGCAGAGGAGAACTAAAGAATATTCGTCTGTGGAAGTATGTAAATTCAGCTCTAATTTTTTAAAGTTCTTTGGAATAAATAGTTTACGAGACATTTCCTTTGCCAATCCATAGTTTATATAGTAAAATCCTTGTCATTTCTATCAAGACGAATGTCGAAACCAAGCGACAATAATTCGGGACACCAAAAAAATAATATGAATTCATTTCATAGAATTAACAGAAATTTTCTCTGAAAATAAAAATTTGTTTTCATTCGAACATATTTTAAAAATCCTTTTGGGCGCTTGTGTTGAAAAGATTGCTTGGACTAATTATTTCGTTTACTCGAATACCGTAATTTAAATTTTAAATGCATAAAGTTTTAGAAAAAAGTATATAAAATTATTTAAATTTCTACTCAATCTTATTGCGAGATCATTTTAAAATTGTGTTTATGATTATTTAAACATTAACTACTTTTTTCTAGATAGTTGAGGTTGACATGAAAAATATAAAAAGATAATTTATATTAGAACGTACTGAAACGAAAAATGGGTTAAATCTCGACTTTCCATTTAATCAGTGACGTAACACTTTAAGAAAAATAGCGTTAGCAATTTAATAAAGCGTTTCATGAAATGGTATAGTCATTATATAAATTAATAGGATGAATAGTTAACGGCCTTTCTAGTTATTTTAATCTCAAATAAAACAGCTAACAGAAAGTCGTTTAAGAAATACTTTTCAAACGACGACGATCTCCTTTTAAAATGTTTCTATTTTGCTCTTTGAGTTGACATCAAAATATAATCTTCATAGTTTGAAGCAAAATTCATTTTGGGAAGCCTAGGAATATAATAATGTTAAAATAAATGAACGATCTCAAGATTTCATATTGTACAATAAACTTTTACAAGATGAACATAAAAATATTTTCAGTCAAAAGTTGATAAAAATCATGTTTCACTAAAGTATTAACTTATTAGAATGAAGTGTATGTTCTTCATACATCATAAATTGTAATATATCAAAAATAATATTCTAAAGCCAAGAGCACACTGTTTTAAAACTGAATCAGAAAAGACCTTTAAGAAAATGAAATTATTTTTCAAGTATTATATTACTTATTCAAATGCAATACCTTCATTTCCATTCAAACAATGTTGTCTAACAAAAACAATATCAATAAAAGATTCCTTCATAAATAATGTATTGTCGCGATTTATCTCAGATCAAAGATAACTTACGTTGGATTTCCTCTTAGTCCTAAAGATATTTCAAGATGTCTTTGTCATCTGAAATCGCGTATGATGGGAATGAAATTACTTACAAAATAATACTGTTTGTATAAATAAAAATATAATATGGATGACTGTCATTTAAATATTATATACTAGTTTGTGCCCGCGACTTCGTCCGCGTTAATTACGTCATTAGTAGTATAGGTATAGCTGACAGGGCAAACTCTATTCCGTCTTCAATACCCCGGTATTGGTATTTATTAAATTTCTACTGTTTCAATCGAACAGAATTATTGACATATTAGTTAGTTGTCAAGTCTAATGTCAAAAAATCGTTTGTATGGGAAATAGAAAAGGGCTGTTTTTAGGGTTTTCCCGGCAATTTTTCCATTTTTTCTCACCTTTTAAACCTTCCCTGGACTTCCGGGAGTTTTTCAAGACTAAAATTAGCCAAATCGGTCCAGCCGTTCTCGAGTTAAAGCGAGACTAAGGAACAGCAATCCATTTTTATATATATAGAAGATGTACATTAATTATTACATAGTATTTATATATAAAATAAATATATTTAAATGGTCGTGGAATTGGAATCATGTCTACAGAAAGCAATTTAACTGATTAAAGTATTTACAAAGGAGCATCGTTGATATTCAGTGTTGATTGAAATCATTAAAATATAAAATTATCACATTATATTTACTTGTACTCCAAAATAATTTATTACATTTTTATCATTCGGAGATAGCGCCCATTAATTAACGAGACCCAGTTTCTATATTTTCAATGATATAATATTCAAGTAAAAATACCCGAATTTTTAAATATTCATATTTGATCCGGAATAAAACTGGGAACTTTATTTTATGAAGAACGTTATATATATTTTCAACCAAAAATTTATCAAGTATATTGTACCAAAAATTTTGACTCTCTCCATTTAAAATATGTTTAATATTATAAATATTCGCCCCAAACATTATTTAGACATTATCCTTCAATGTTTTATCTCAATTTACTTTCGTATTCCGATGTAATGGAGTTTAGATACGCACCATTTACGTGTAATACGATGCTTTCAAACTCGTTACTAAGTTCTGGGAGACTTCACTTCATGATCTGTTAACATTTATATACATTTATTTATATGACATCTTAAGTCTCCATCTTGATAAGTTACCTTGTGATCTTACTATAAATAAGTTGATACTTTAAAATGTTTCTACTTTATGTGTGTATGTGCGAATTACATATATAGCTTTAATACATCAAAATATAATAATAATTAGAATTTTGGTACATTTAGTAAAATATAATTTTATATGTTATAGGTTCATTGACCTCGTAATGGATTTTGAAATTATCATCTCATTTGAATCACATCTACGATATTACAATAAAGATTCATATCATACACAGAACATATTATTCCAACAGTCCATTGTTGTTGAAAGTTCAATAAATCAATTGTGTAGAAGATCTTTTGTGAAGATACGAAGAGAGTGGAGTGAAAATATTTTGCTGTAACATACTATATTATTTTTCAGCACTAAGCACTTGTAATAAATGAACTTAGGAAGAGTAACAGAGTGTGATTAATGAGAAATAATATTGTGGCAGGAGCTTAGCTACATAATATTTTTGTATCTTCGTGTTATATACAATTAAGGCATAGAAAAAAAAGCAGTATGAACTGTTTTTATACAGTAAATACTCGTATGCATAAAGCTGGCGGACTTTAGATTTTTACCAATCTGAGAAACACTACCAATTAATGAATGAACTATTTAATCTTCAACCTTTTCTTTATTATGTCTCAATCCTATTCTACTTTCGTACATCAATGATCATAACCAAAATTAAAACAAATAGATGTCCTAACAATGACACCATCATACCGTCTATTAAAAAAAGCAAAATTATAAACGCTAGCTTAAATATTAAGACGAACAAATCATTACGTAGCTTAGATAAAAAGAGCATTGTTTTTAAAACACAAAAACTGAGCTTTAATCCTTATACGTTTCTGCACTCCTGGTCCTTTATTACAAATACCCAGCAATGGTACATGTTTTAATTATCCCCGAGGGATCCATTCACTGAGTAGATCAGGATAAAATATTCAAATACACGTATTTATCTAGACGAAAACCAAGAATATTAATATTATTGGATATAATTTATATATTGAGGGTATTGAAAATGAAACTAATATATTATTTATTAAAATCGTGGGCCGGCTGCGTGACGCTGAAGTCATTAAATAACCCACGACAGACATGATCAAATAAGATTATTCCTTTTTTAATATGCTTAGTAAAGACATTAATGACAAAATCCTAATGAATAAAAAACTAACATGCATTTTGGTTAGACAGGCTATGGCTCAGCGTAGACTGGTTTTCGGTGGCGCAAAATCAATAATAGATACCACTACGTCCCCATAACTTCACCAAGATATTAAAAAACAACAAACGAGAAGATTGTTCACCTGACAGTATGTGTCAACAACATTTCTTATAAATATCTGATACATAGTGGGAATTACATTGTCAGTTCTCATAACAGTTTTGTGTATAACAAAATTAATCTTGATCCGAAAAATATTAATATCTAATCATTTTACGGAGAAGAAAATTAAAATCACAATAACATAAGTGATGTAGAAGCATAGATTGTTTTTATAAAAAATATAATAATTTAATTCCTCCGGCAGTATTCCAGTCAATCTAAAAATAAAAAACATCTTTTTCTTTATCTCTTTATATAATATTTTTCATAAAACTCATGAAAACTTTCACCTTGAAACGTGAACATAAAATATGTTTTTAGAAAGCACACATGTTTTTAATTTTTATGTATGTCATGTTTTTATGTTCAAATATAAAAGCTGGGTTTGTGTTGTTGTGACCTTAAATAAAGTACCAATGACCTTGTAATTAATATTCTTGTTATTAGTAGCTTCTTGCATACTATAGTAGCACATTTTACTGTAGTTTTTCTGTAGTTTTTTTCGTAATTAAGCTATAATTTCCTTAAACGTAGTAAGGATTGATTAATATTGTAAAATATTTGATGAATCTATGTGTACGCTGATCATTGTCACTCTTATACATCACTATAAAGTAGTTCGATTTGAACACAAATCCAAATGTTTTAATAATGAGCCACGAGCGATAACATCAACGCCACGATATATCAGTAGATCTTTTGTTATATTAAAATGATACAGTGATATTTTTTATAAAACCAATCAAATTTCATTGTTATAATGTTTTTTATTATAAAAATATACGAATAAATAACTATCAATCATCGAAATGAAATCAATAGCAAAAAACATATATATCAAAATTTACTAGGAATTCCATATAAAAAAATATTTAGATACAGTTTTCAATATAAACGTTTATCTGTACCCACAAATTTATCAAAATATCGTCATATTTATAGTTGTAAGAGGAAAATGTGATATGAAATATATGAATATTGTTCAAAGCGAATGTAAAACGGCAATATGAATTTACGTTTAAGAGTATGGTGATGTCGGTAATAGGGTTTTGGCAATCAGCATTTGAAATTGCTTTACACAGTCTGTACCTCATCAGTTGACATGTTTCATAGGGAATAACTAATCAGCCTGGCCTTCGTTAATGAATAATGGTCGCGATATTACTCAATCGGATATTAAACAGACATTATGAACATCAAACACAGATGATTGAGAATTAATTATTTAACCAAACTTAATATTAACGCTACTTTAATATTAAAATCATTGATAAATTCAATTTAATTATAATTTATTGTTATTGTCTTTATTTACTTGGCGTGTATATAAAAAAAACATTAGCATTTATGTAAGGAGTCTTTAAAGTTTTATTTATAGTACGAGACTAAGGGCGGTTTCAGACTAGCGTTTTATACGCGCGTATGAGCTGGTTTTTGGAAGCGCATGTAAGCGCGTATAGGCGCGCCTTTTGGCACACGCTCAACTCGTACGAGCGTTGACGCGCTTCTAAGCTCGTTTAGAATCACTTCGCAGTTCTGGGTAAAGTGTATTAAAGTAACCGGTTATCAGTCTTGATGCAACTATTGGTGACACCCAGCACTTTTTCCGTCGTCTCAGTCGACGGCGAATAAGTAACGCAAAAAGTAATGTTTCTTTGTCAGAATCCATGTTGATACTGACACGATACCACCGGTTCGAGCGAACACGCCGAAATATGCGCGTTTACGCGCGTCCGGTTTTTTGAAGCGCGTAATGTAGCGCGCGTGTAAGCGCGTATACTGAAACGACCGTATACGCGCTGAAAAAAACGCTAGTCTGAAATCGCCCTAACGACATTACACATTTTTTTTGTATTTAAACAAAGAATTTAAGTAAATAAGGTGAATTGTTTATTAATATGAGAACAACATAACTGACTTTATGTATATCACGCATATTATGGTTAAATCTCTTCCTAATTATTAAATCATAAGCCATAAACAAAATAAGTATAAATAAGGCATTTAGTGAAAAAATTACAAAAATAGGACGACGAAAAAGAAAATCACACAAAATAAAGATATATTAGTAACAGTCTTAAGCTATGCCAAACAATTAAATTTATTACAATTCAAGTGTTAAAGCTTATATAAAACCAACAAGTAAAATATATATTAAAAATAAAATACGATATTCCTCTAACAGCCACTACAATATGCCCATACTCCAATGGTTATTAATAGCTTTGGACAGACCTGATCGCACTCAAAGGGTTTTGTCACGTCACGCCCTATCCTCATTTATGGCCCTTTATCCTGGCCATTTCGTAATCCTTAAGGATCCCCTAATCTTCGAGTTATAAATTCAAAGATAGCTTAATTTTAGATCTTTGGGAAGGTCGTAAATCGTGAGATACTCAAAATACTATCTTTGATACACTTTGTGATATATATACATATTATGATCCCGATAAGTAATATTGTCTAAAGATATTTTGATACTCTAATATTAGTACTTTTTTATTTTAGTTACAGATGCATATATATATATATATATATATAGTTTCATACGATTTCTGAAACGTAATCATATCGTTTATAATTTACCCATACCCATTTTATAACAATCCGTTTACAGGCCAGCAGAGTCTTAGATAATACCGAAAGGGAAAAAGTTGAGTCAAGAACACAGCCAAAGTTTATATAATGCCAAAACTTTGAGGAAGTGGCGAGGTCAAGAAAGTTTGCAGGATTAGTCTATTATGCTCGGATTGACGCGTTCAAACGTTCTGCCAATATATGTTACGAAACTAAGGTTTCTCTGATACGTTCAATAGTCGAGACTGCCAGAAACGAAATAACCTACAATTAAAATATAAATATAGGTATGTACACCGCAACACGAAGATATTTATTATATGAATGTAATAGAAAAAATAGCAGTAAGAAAATCTTAGTTCAGTAATATCATTTCAACAAGAATCTTCTCTAAAATATAAAACTCTAACCTATGACATTCAAAATCTATTAGATCTTTGATCTAAATTAATTTATTCTCGCATAAACTCTTGAGATAATGAAGAAACGTAAAGTTACCTTTACATAAATTATTTCTCTAACGGGATTTTATTATTCACTATGCATTTATGGATGCGATTAACGAAATGAATATTTTGAATAAATTATTATTTTCAATTGTTTTCTTTATGAAGGATGATATTAAAATAATAATTGCCAACCTATATTGGTTAAGCTTAAAAATGATTAGGAATTGATGAAGACCTATTTATGTAACTAGGAACTAGAGTACTTACCATCATAATCAAAGCCCCTGACCAGTTCCTCAGCCTCGAAGACCGAATGAGTGAATGTAATGTTGATATCACTATTCCGTTCACTCAGAGTCACAATGTCTTCACTGTCACTCGGGATTCGGGCGAAGGCACAAGCATCGCCAACTATTCTTTCACTTACACTCGCTTCACTAACCGTTGTGGCCGCGACCTCGTCGTTCGTCGTCACTTCATCGTATATAGTATCGTCGATTGGTATTTTTATATTAGTTTCTAATTTATCACCAACCCTTTCTATATTTTCATTGATTATGTTAATAGGCGGTCCAGGCGACCTGCCAGGTGCAGGGTCCCCGCTTGGTAGGTTAAGAGTGGAACTATAAGGCAGCGAGGCAAGTATGAGAACTCTTACTATAATATTCGTAGGACATCTGTTCATCTTGAATTTGGTCGGACTCTTGAAGCGCTCTGTGGTTTCTTGGCATTGCTGTTTCAGCATCACTCTAGTTACAGTCATCTTATTTACTAATCCAATCGATACCTTGATACTGCTCCATAACTTTGCACTGAAAAGAAAATTAATAATTATAACATCAATATTAGAAATAATTCTAAATTTCAATTAGTTTTGTAGTAATGAACATCTTTTATATAATCTCAATATTCAGAAGAACATAAACGAGATATTTTGTGGGCCCACTTTTGTGGAACCTAATTAAAGGTTACGTGCAACCGCGAAGTGCTCAAAAAAATTAATTTGCATAATATTTGCACTGTAAGAGGAAATATGAATTTAATTTTCGCCGAGCAAAAAGGCTGTCGGTTTAAACAGAACACGCTTTATTTTGTAGCTGGTTGGTTTAAAAAAATTCTAGAAAAACGAATGAAAAGTGTTAATTCAAGTTATAAATTAGCATCTGTAATTTTAACCAGATATTCAATGCTGAAAAAGTGCTTAATTGGTTGAAACATATGACGAATCTTCACTTACTTCATTTTCTATGTAATAACATACAAATTTTCATTATATTCACCAACTCTAAAAAGACATCACTCGCCTAAATGAGATCGTCTTAGGTGTTAATTTTTAAATATTCTTTATTAAATTAAAATTACTTCAAATTGAAAGTCGAAAGGCAAAATTAGGTTATCAATTATTCATTCAGACCCACTTTAATCTCGCTTCTGGCAATAACATCGATCACTTTGTTTTCGCAAACATGTTTTCCAAGAGGGCAAAAAATATTTTCATTTAATGCCAATGGTTTTCTGCCATCCTTTTGAGAACCAAAATAAAGAAAACAAAAGAAAACTGGGAATTAATGATTTATCATAATCAAATAAATTATATTCAAACTTTTATTGCACATACGTATATGTATATTTGATTATAAGCTAGTAAAGACAAGACAATATAAGCATTGTAATAGTCATTGTATTAATTATAAAACGACAAGATGAAAGTTTCTTGCTATTGAAATGTATTTTTCTCGTTGAAATGTTTAAACCTTTTATATTTAATTCCCCTATTTTAAATATGATTTCTCCAATAAACAATAAATATCTCCAAAAAACAATCTTAATCTCCAAAAAACAATAAATATAAATAGATGATTGATCATCTATTAACAAGATTTTTTTATTTCTTTATAACTTTAATCCACTTCGCTGTATAACTTCGTTACCTAATCGAATTTAATGCAATATGGGTCAACGATGAACCTCATCGTTTCCAATACAAATTTCTATCTAGACCTTTGCATTCCTTTAAGCAAGGGAAGAAGCCTTCAAACCCATGTAAATTTCTCACATCAAATGTAAGCTATAAGAGACCACATAATCGTCACACCTGTTCCCAAGTCGTTAGTAAGCGCTCAACGTATCCCCAAACTTTAGTGGTCATTTATTTTCGACAGTTCACACAAATCCATAATGTAACGACTTTATAATAATATTGTGGGTGAATAACACTTTCATCTATAATCAGTAAAAGTTTTTGCTCTGATTGTTACTTAATGATAGGCAAATAGATACAGTCTGAATTTAATCATTATTAATATTTTAGTTGTATAAAATAAATTCTGTCTAATTATAGTAGTCATAGATTTTGGGTTAATTGAGTCACATATTTGGTTTCGTAAGAGGAAACGATGAAAAGTTAACGCTATTTGTAATAAATAGAAAACACACTCTCACGTATGTAAATATTATAGACATTTTTGAAACTAAATAGTTGACAGAATTAAAAAAATAACTGGCTTGAATATAACTTGATATGTTTAAAATAAGAGCGGATTAGATACAGAGAATGTAGAGTTATGTTTTTTATCCATCTGTTTGAAAATTATTCGCCCTTAATATACGTTTTCGCCAAAATTTGTAGATTTGATTAGCTTAATTAGCTAAATGAAACCCACTTGACCTCATCTACATTACAACGCTATCTGTATCTTGTGGCTATTTCGTAGTTAAAACGTTTAATTTGTTTATTTTTTATTCCTACAACAGTAAATATATTTCATTCCAAAACTTTACAATTCCAAAAGTTAAAAAGAAAAATATTTTTCATAAACATTAATACAACGTGACATTCATGGCTTTCGTAAACACAAAGCCTTTTCTTTTTCATTTTCTTCAGTTGTTATTTCTAAAGTACGATTATTGTGTAACAGTTTCATGTTCTAAGAACCAAACTGGGCAATCTTTAAAATGTCTGGTTACTGTTCACAATAAAATAATGATAGTATCATAGGCATTTATCGAAAAATGACAACATTTTTTATTCATATACATGACGTCATTGCACCAATTACTGATTTTTTAACAAGCTCAACTTAATATGAACTAAATTTTAGATACCCTATATCTGTAATTTTAATAGTTGAAAAAGGCGTTAAAAGCAAAAGGCAAATATAAAGGGTATTCGATAAAATGATAAAGTGTCGTAATGTTTGTGGAATGGGTCGATCTCTTCAAGGTTGGGCCGAAGCGAAGTAAAGTGACCTTCCGTCACACCAAATACGAAGCATGTCTTCGTAAAAAAATACTTACTAATAAGTAACAGTACAATGTGGCATTCGAATTGACAAACCATTCTAACATTCAACAAGCTATAAAATAAAAACTAAAAAATAAATATTTAGTATATATTAGTAACTGTAAAGTGTATATTAAAATGAAAAATTTTGTTCACTATCGGAAAAACATAGTTTCATTAAAAAAATTTCATCTAAATCATTTAAATCTGTTTAGTTTTAAGATATAATTCGTGGTTTAACAATCAGAATGTTGTCGTTCTAGTAATACACAACTATGTAACGACTTCCATTTTACTAATGGCACTACTCTATTGTCTCGTGGTTGTTATAATGTACATGTATATTTGGTATTCAAACAAAGTACTACTTTCTCTGTTGTACCTCGACCGCTCAATGAGACCATGTTGATTTGATAATCATTTTTATGATTTCACTTAGAGTGACAATTAATTTTCAATAATGTAAGTTTTAAAAAAACATTCAAAATTGATAAGTGGAACAATTATTGGCCTCAATTATAAGTACAAGCCTACCTATTTAACACTTGGGAAATAAAATGGAATAAATTAGTTACTTCTTATACGATTATAACGAATCTACGATAACAACGAGAAAAGGATACATTTTTATGATTAAAAACAAAAGATACTTTTGTATCATTTGTTACATTATAGATGTAATTGAGATGAATAATATTTTATTTTCAATATTCTATAGAAGGATTCGTTAAAACAAGTTATTTCGCTGCATTTTTTTCCATTCTTAGCTTTACAATAATTATAATAGGAATCTACTCAGAAAAGTTCTGTACCTGGTGAAAGGCTGTTTTCATTTAGGAGAATTACAATACTATACATAGAATTCTTTGATCTCATATCAAAATTAATTAAATGGAAAATTATTTTATTTTGGATCCATATTTTAGGTAAACTTATTTTACTTTTAATATTAATATACCTGTAATTAAAAAGTATTCAAGCAATTTACTTTTTAAAATGCTGTAAGTAGTTTCAATATCCAATACTTTCATCATATTTTTTAAATCTTTATATTTAAAAAATATGATGAAAGTATTTTTATTTTTATATAGCTTGAAAAACTTATAAATATAATATGACAATTTACCGATTACATTTATTAACACAAATTTGTTTTTCCGCAGATTTATTCGTCGTCAAACATCTCATGTGCGTCAGGTCACTAACGTGTAAGTCGTGCCTTCAACATCTCTCCGCTCATAACATTACGAGGTGACAACAATTAGCAGGAGAACTCCAATGAAATATACATACTACAATAGTATCACTGAACATTTTACTTGAAGTATTTAAGTTTGAAAGCGTCTTAATTTATCATATTCAGGAATCAATAAACGAATTTACTATCAAAAAAATTAGGACGAGGTGTTTGGAAATATATTGCTTGTTTAAAAAATTGAATAAATATTCTCAATATTCGTTTGTAAAATAAAAATCTGTTAGTGTGTACGACGCTCTGATTTAACATATTTTGATTGATATAGTTATGAAGACTTTAAATATATTTCGCAATAATTTATTGGGAGATGATTATATACTGTGATATTTTAAAAAAATTATAGGAAATGTATTTATAAATCTTAAAAAAATATAAACAAAGTTAGGTATAACAACTTTTAAAACAACCACGCAGCGGTCCTTTCATAGACAGACGATAACATAATGTACATGCGTTCATGTCAATTTCAAGTAATTTCTGTTCACGACAGTCTGTCTAGACACTTAATTCCTCTTATGTAAATAGTGAATATATGTATTGAGTTGTGCTGGCCTAGCGTTTAGCGCACCTTAGATAGGGCCCCCTTACACCTGTGCTTGGGTCGCAAGTCCCAGGCACTGTTGAAATTCCTCTCCCTACAACGATGGGCCCGGCACTCTCACGGTGAATTCATGGAATACTATATTATCAATGTGTCATCAGATCAGATATATTCAAACGTGAATGAAATTACTTTCAAAGAGAATTTCATTAGTCTAAAGAACAATAAATATAATCAAGAATTTCACAAATAAATATGCTACTCGTATTTTAACACATCATCGACGTTTACAGCCTCGGATGTTGTCTTCTAGTTTAAAACTATCTTAAAAACATTAAGTTTGAAAGTTATTTGTGTTTAATATGCCAAGCGTCGATTCTGGATACCACGTCTCTATTACGATTTTTAAAAAAAATATTTATTTGCAAAGAAAATCGTGGTGGCCAAGGGAAAAAAAGGGGTTAAAGGGCGACCTCTTTTGCATGAGGGCTCGGGTTCGAAACCTGGCCCATACCAATTTGATTCTTCCGAGTCATATGTACTTTCTAAGCTTATTTAGACACCACTGATAGATGGCAAAGGAAAACATCGTGGGAAACCTGGACATATAATTTCAAATTATAAGTTTGAAATCGCCAATCCACCTTGATCAAGCGTGGTGATTAATGATTTAACTATCTCCATGTGAGAAGAGACCTTTGTTTAGCAGTGGGTTCTGATAGGCTGATGATGATGACGTAAATCGTACTATATGTCTTGTAATTCACAATTCTTTATCACTGTTAGATTTATAAATTTAATTTAATGACTTTTATAGCTTATAACTTAAATGTTTTTATTATACTGATAGTAAATCAATATTCTTATGTTAATTTTGGTTTTAATAAACTATATTCTTCATATTTCCAAAAGAGAACAATTCTTAACGTTAAGGTTGTAACTAACAGTTTGTTTCCAAATTAATAGGGACAGTCGCAAAGTATTGATTTTGATTGAAAACATTTTTTGAGTTAAAAGATTTTCGTCTCAAATAATCTAACCAGTACTTTATGCAAGTAAAAGTTTCTATTATACTAAAGAGCTTTAACAAATTCCTGTAATATATATGTACAACGTCTTTCTTTTATGTAGGTATTTTCATTGTATCAAAGACCGCGCAGGCTTCCTTGTAAGCATTGCTTATTGTTACAGTGACCTTTACTTTTTGGACTTTCAATGACTTTAATAGAATACTTCGGTACGAATTAGGCCAACGTAATAATGTTATAATTAAAATATATAGAGAAGAAGTATGTTTATATAATATACATATGGAGAACAGTATAACAAAAGAAATTAAGATTTATTTTTTTTATATAACTTGCATGAAGCGATTTTGAAAGTAATACATTTTATCCTCACTCACACCGATGAGCTTAGAGTTTTTAATAATTACGTAATTGTTTGTATGTATTTTAATATTAAAGAAAAAATATAATTTCATATTACTTAATTTTCTACAAGTAATGGTTGTATATGCTGTCATGTATAAGTGGTTTGCAAACCTCATCTCAAATCCAAAAACTATTATGACTGACGTAAAATAACAACAATTTCGTAAAAATTTACAATGTATAAAATTCTTTGTGACTAAGCAAGCCCAAATACGAAAGAAAATAAGGTATTATTTAAGAAAAAATTCTTCCATTTATTTCTTACCAGATATTCTCATATCTTATCAGTAACATCATTGTTTAAATGGAGACATTTGTATATATTTAGAATATACACAAAAGTAGCGTAATAAGGTTACATTTTTTAGATAAACAACTCCAATGACCTATACGCCCTTATTATAAGGTTAACTGTATTGTATGAAAATTCTATAACATTGCATGTACACGAAATAAAAGCATTGTTAATGAAACATGTCAAAGAATAATAGTTCATTTCAGAAAAATACAAATATATAAAATTTATACGAATGAACTAAAAAGGTAAGGAATATTCGAGTTTCATAAAATTAATAAAAAAAGGATGCTGGGGAAATTTAAAATGACCCATCAGTACATAATACAAAACGAATAGTTTTGGCTTCTGTTTTTCTATCGGTTGTATTCTAATGTATTTTGTTTGTTTAATATTTTTTTTTTAACAGATTAAAGAAGTCCTGTAGACTTAAGATTTACCCAAAATATTATTTGACAATAATTGTAAATCGTCATAAGAAAACCTGGATTTATAATTTCAAAATATAATTATTAATCCGCCTTGAATAAATGTAATGATTATGCTCTAATCTTCTCTATGTGAGAAGAGGCCTTCTCTCAGCAGTGTTCACTAATAGGCCAGGGCTCGTGATTCATACAATATATTTTTATATGGACCTATTTTTCAGTATGTTGACATAAAGCTTATTTTAATATCAACCATTAATTTTGAAAGATTACATTTTTAAAACTTCTAAACTGAGTTGATTATTTTGTTGAATTTCAATTTTCATGTACACACATATTTATACGTCCAAATAATCCCTTTCAATTAAAATATTCTTACCAACCCAATTTTCCTTTGTCTATACAAATGAATAATTATCCTGAATAAATGTTTAAATTTCCTGAGTTATTTTAATAGCAATATCACTGTTTTATTTGACTCATCTCTCTTCCAGCCGCAAGACTTTTATATACACGAGGGATGTCAGAATATGACTCAACGTTCAATAAAATATTGAAGACCAAACAATAAAATGCTGCGAGTGCAATATTTTACATTTAAACGAAGAGCTATTTTTATTACTTACTAGTTTTTGCCAGCGACTCCGTCTGTATTAATTTCTGCATTAGTAATACATATATGTATAGCTGACAGGGCGAACTCTATTCTGCACTAAAGGCCATAAATAACCATATATTGGAATTTAATAAGGATTTTTTCTTTTTCGATCGAACAGAATTAAATATCTGCGTCCGTCTCCTGGTTCGAAAACATCCCCCCAAGAATTTTCCACCACATCCCTACAGAAGTTTTTGAGTTATAAATAGTGTAACTAACACAACTTTCTTTATATAGTATAGGTATATAAGATATAAGACTTATATTAAGATTTTAACGCAATTATACTAAATGAGAATACATGAAATAAATTTCTCGACATCCGAATACTAACAATGGCTCCATACTGTAACAGATAATGAATTCAATTTAGTACAGAGCATTCAACGAGGATTGTATTTGGTGATCGGAACAAATGAGCAGCCAATTAACCAATCAGTTTAAACAAACGAGATAAATAAAGCGCTTAAAGCGATGACGCAGTGTTATGTAGCGATCAATTTTTATTATTCAATGTTTTTTTTCTATCTCATAAGAGGAAAACAACGAAATTCTATTAAAATTTCTTTAAATTATTCTTTATTAGTGGCATTTTATTTAGTGGTTGGATTTTCAGGTAATGAAGATCAAACGTGAAAAACATCGCTACGGTTTACCCGAGGGAAGTATTTGAGAGCAGCTTCTCAAATAGCTTGGAGTACGCCTTGATGTATACTTTGTATATGCTGGCGTTTTTTTTACGTCAAGGAACAAGCCCCGGACCTCAGTCAGGACGAGCTGTTGGATGTGACCATAAGTGTGGTGGATAAGTTTTATTGTATAATGAATGAGATCGTCGAAGAGTTTGTGCAATATGGAATAGTACATGTATATAATATTACCTGTTTTCATAACAAGTGTTGTACTAATCATTATTCAATATGATAAAAGTGTAAGTTTAAATTACTGACTAACTCTCTCAAATGACTTTCAAACGTACTACCAACAGATGTACTTCCAATACGTTTACTGTATATATTAGTGACATTATTGTTACTAAATCTTTATTATAGTAACGAAAATTTTAAATATTAAAATAAAATAGAGCAAACAGCTTGTACGAAATGATTAAAGTATAATTAAAGCCAGTGGGGAAGTAGGGTCTGCTAACACAAGTACATTGTACTTAAAAGGGTACCTGTCCACTTCACAATACCATTTTATATTTGATTTTTAATGTCATAGCGTTTATAATTATTAAATTTATTTTAGGTATAATTAAATAACAATTTAGAATACAGAAGTTATGTATTTATTATATTTAGCTGTTTTTATATAGAATTATTATTATAGTAGAAGCTACAAATAACAAAATAAAGTTTTCCTCGTGTTGTCACAATTTTATAGTAAAACAAGCTCATATGATTTTCGCTTCAATCATGAATTCTATAGAAAAACAACAATGAGTTGATTATTTTTGTTTTTGTACATTGTTTTTGATATATCATAATATAATTCCAATAACATTATTTTGTTGAAATAACATTTGAGAATGACATTGACGTGCATTATGCATTGTCTATAAATAGTTTATTAATTTTCCAATATAAGTTTTCTTAAATATAATAAATACGTACAATGTATAAAAATGAATAACGGTCGAGAATAATTTAAGCTAATTATTATATTTTCGTCAGTTTAAAACGTTGTTGAAAGCCGATATTTATTGCATAAGTTTATTTAAATGAGACAATTTGTTATTTTGATTATAATATTCCTTTTATAATCTGACTATACCTAAGACTTGTTGATGATACTCAGAGAGTAGCTTCTAAATATGGCAACGGTAGCCGGTATCGACGAATCGATTGAGTGTTGAATCCGATGCAATTTATGTTGAAATGGAAACAAAGGCTCAATTTAAATAAATGCTCAAATTAGTGAATTATTTATATTACAAAAAACTCGAATGACAGAATTATATGTGAAGTAGGAATCTATTGTGTTTTTGCTTTATAAAAGCATTAAACAAACTTTAAAAATTAATAAAATAAATGTATATTAGTCATAACTGACAAAATATAATTTTATTTACAGCAAGGTTTTACTTTCATTACTGCTTTTTTAAAAAACGGTAACTTCCAAAATCATACTTCGTAGAAATCCCATTTACTAATTACATTATATTCTATATTAAATACTATTAATTAGCCACTTAAAAATTCCTAATAACTTTTGTAAGGCAAATGAATATTTTATTTAATTATTATAATTCTAATCACAAATGAACAATCGTAATTTAATTAAATGAAGATGGTCTAATTAAAACCGTGGTGATTTGATAAAATCAAGGGTCGCTGTAAATTTTACTAAAACAATCTCGATAATAATTTCGTTGGATTCGCAGGATAAAATATAATAATAGGTTTTTTGTTAATTTCTCCTTCAAACATATTTAATTTAATATAGCAAAGGGAAAGTTGAACTCAGATTGAGCGACAGCTAATAAGTTATTTATTTTAAATATTAATTCTATGTTACTAGCTTCATTATTATAAGACTTTATTGAAAATTTGAATCGACTTGGTATAAACTAGTTTAAAACTACTACTCATAGAACAGTAGTTTTCATAAAAATCTCTTAACTGCATATTTTAATATAATAAGTAAAGGCATAGTAACATTTTCTAAAGAACATTAAAGAATGCAGAGAAAGAAAATAAAAAAAAAAAACAAAACGTAAGAAATCCCATTTTTAAATGACCTGATGAAGATCGTTACCATAAATCTCTATTTTTATAATTTAAAGCCTAATTAGATACTAATTAAGTCTAATGCTGTCCCTTTTTATCCATAATGATGTAGTTTTCTCACTCACGTTTAATTCTGAGGGCTAGATGTTTTGGAAATACAGAAAACGATGTTATGATACCTGACTCCACCCAGTCTTCAAATTTATCTTCAATTTATGACGATTTGGTTAGATAATATCTTTTATGATTTTAGTAGCTGTTTCTAAATAAGAAATGCATACTGATTATAGGAACAAAATATCTTGTTTTATGAACAGAGCTTTGAATTATACTTATAACACTAGACTTTTTATTTAATAAGTTAAGAGACACAGAATAATCATAACGGTCATTAAATATTAGAGTAATTCAGACGCAACATAAATAAAGTCTTTGTAACTTTTACATATACTCCGCTGTTAATACTGTACTTTACTTAGTAGACTTATTGGAACTACACCTAGAAATAAAGCAGCTTGAAAAGAAAATAAATAATGGAGTATATTGCAATGTTTTAATATTCATAATTCGATTTTAAAGTAATAAGTTCGATTTCCTGACTTTTATATTATTTTTTTTTGCATCTCATACTTTTATGCAATGTATTATTAAATCTATGTTAAAAAAAAACATATGAATAATAATCTTAATACTTCTGAAATCTATTTCAATACACTTCCTTAGTACAATCGTATATTAATGTACCCAAATTTATTCTACAGACGTAACACCGTAAGACGATGAAGATATCAAGAAATTTATAAAATGTATCTAGAAAATACATAACAAAATATGGCTTGTAGTCTCAAATGGAATATTTATTGCAGTAATAATTGCTTTCGAGAACGGAACATAATATTTCTAGGAAGAAATTATAGTTTTCGTGATTCCATAGCATTAAGGACTTGCACATGCAAACCGCTCGTTCAATGAAGTCCTGTACAATGTACTAGAATAGATTTGAAACTATGTAGTTCATTGTACTGTCGTGCAGTAACGATCTTTTATATACATCGAATTAATTATCACAAATAATTTTTAACACTATTAATACCAATTATTATTGATAAATGAAAAAGATGTAAATGTGTTTAAAGAATGAAAATAATTATATAACTATGTAGAAATTTTTGTAAATGCAGCATAATTATTTAATACTAGTTTTTGCCTGCGACTTCGTCCGCGTTAGTTTCGTCATCCCTACTAATATTATAAATGCGAAAGTAACTCTGTCTGTCTGTCTGTCTGTCTGTCTGCTACGCTTTCACGCCTAAACCACTGAACTGATTTTAATGAAATTCGGTACAGAGATAGAGTTGACCTTGAGAAAGAACATAGGATAGTTTTTATCCCAGACTTTTGAAAGGTTCTCTTGGAAACGCGATATAACCGAACTCCACGCGGCGAAGCTGCGGGCGGAAAGCTAGTTAGGAATATTTGTATAGCTGACCAGGCGAACTCTATTCCGTCTTAGAGGCCATAAATAATCAGGTTTTTCCTGTTTCAATCAAACAGAATGATTGACATATTAGTTAGTTGTCAAATCTAATGTCAAAAAAAGCGTTTGTATGGGAAATAGAAAAGGGCTGGTTTTAGGGTTTTCCCGGCAATTACTCCAATTTTTCTCACCTTTTATACCTTCCCTGAACCTCCACGAACATTTCAAGACTAAGATAAGACAAATCCGTTCAGCTGTTCTCGGCTTTTAGCGAGACTAAGGAACAGCAATCCATTTTTATATATATAGAAGATTAAGTTAAGAGGCGTAGAGAAATTTAAAACTTTTTAATATATAAGTGTTTAGATTATTACTTCATAATTAGCCTATAGTGTCTAGCTCATACTAAGTTTTTCTTCTTGAAATTATTAGAATAAAGTCTATAACTCTGTTCATTGATGTATCGTTGTAAATAAACAAGCTATATGTTCAATTTTATTTTATTTTTTGTATTATTAATAGCAATAAAATTGTAATAAAATTTTTAAAAAAGAAAATGATATTTATAACTTATTATTTTTATTACAAAAACAAAGTAAGCATTCCAAGAATTCTTGGAATTTTGTTCTGATAAATTTAAAATACATGTTGTAATAATTCATAAATCAACAAAAAGTTAAGAGGTCATGTACCCCATTTTTCACACAATCAGATAATGAATCACTACTTTAAATTGCAACTTTTACTACTAAGTTAAATTGCAACTTTTACTACATACGTTGCAAGTAAAATCAACTTTAAAAAATAACTGGAGATGTTCAAGCTATTATCATTACTTGTAATTAGTCTACTACTAGATGTGCATCTTCCACAGAGACTGAAGTTGATCTCTAGATTTTCTCCTCCAATAAATCCCTAAAAATTTACTTATATCGTTCCACCTTGCTACTGGGTGTCTTAAACTTCGTCTACTTGTTCACAATCTCCATTCTACAACCAATATACCCTAACATCCATTCCCTCTGTATCATATGCGACCTGTCAACTGCCACTTCAGCTTGCTAATCGGGCTATGTCTCTTGACTCAGCCCTCTAAAGAATAACTTCGTTAAAGATTCGATCCGTTGGAGAAATTCCGAGCATAGTTCTTCATAGATAACTGATATAATTATAAAATCTTAAAAAGTGAGTAGAATAATGAAGAGAAGAAATAAATAACATTGATTTATGTGTTTCCGATTATGAACTGCTATTTTGAAATATTATATAGACAATTGTCAAATTTATTCTTTAAGGAGGATGCTGTTTATAAAGATAAACTTTGTTTTAGCTACAAATCATTAAGTTTTAGAAAGAGAACAAGACGTTATGAAACACACTAATGAGCAAGAATACAACACGTATGTTCCATTATTAATTCAATTATATTTTAATGACAGTAGATGATTATTATTATAATAATCTACTTTTGAATATATATTTTGAACTGGCTAATACCGGCGACTTTGCCCGTGTGGTACTCTGTTTAAGGGATGATTAATCATAATTATATGCTTTCATTCGATTACTCGATGATCTCTTCATCAAAACCTTGACTAAGTGACTAAAGGACTGCGTCAATACAATTCTACCTGACAACAGAGATATGATGACAGTTAAGTATAAGTTAACTAAAATATCAATCGATTAAGTTACTAAAATAAATTTATTTCATAGACAAAAGTGCTGTATAAGCTTTAAGAATTGTCTGGTAGCCTTTTACAATGAATATATATGGATTTCAATATACACAGAAAAAATATACAAATTGATTTGATGAAAAGTGAACGAAAGAAGCCATAATTTTTTATTTAATTTGAAGTGATATTATTAAATGAGAAATTATTTAAGTATATTGTATGATAGACATAATTAAATTACACAAATAAGAAAAATATTTGACCATTAGAGCATTTCCAACAAATATACAGGGTGACTGGTGAATTACTATCGATACTTGAGGACGTGATATTTGACGATCATATATGACAAAATGAAAATTAATATAACATAAATATTAATAAACTTCTAAGTAAAGTTAACCAAAACTTATGTAATTAATTACGCATCGTGTGAACACCCTACAGATTAGGTATACACACACACACACGCGCGTGCGGCGGCGTGGTGTTGTATCAGCACGCCGCCGCCCGCGTCCACACTTGGAACACTTGGAACGTGTCCACACTTTATTTATTTATACGGAAATTTGGTCAAAAATTAAGTACCTATTTTTTTACATAATTCGAATGAGAATCATGTACCGAGTATTCTCCTTAAATATTGATAGTAATTCACCAGTCACCCTGTATAGAGACCGAAATTTTTCAACATGCAATTAATTATCAGATGATCTCCTTCGTTCATAGCCATAAGTTGATTTAAAAAAATGTAAACTATTTACGCCTTTATTTAATAAATTTTAGCACCTTATTTTTAGACGATAAATTATCTTTGATTGCATCCAAAATGTACAATACAACGTGTACAGAATTATTTCCAGAAAGATAATTCAATAACAGATGCGGGCGTCGCGATCCTAAAACACAATTGTGCAATGACGCATTTGGAATTTCGTGAAACGCACCCATTTACTATGCTATAATTAAAATATGAATATATATTATGAATATCCTCAAACATTGGGTCAACAATTAAAATGCATCATCTAAATATTTAACTAACAATAAGATGGTAAATACTTAAATAGAGGAAAAAATAAATTTAAATGTTCTTAAAAACTTGGCTTTACTTAAAGATCTATTATTTTAACTAGGTACATTTCAAACAAACGGCATAAAAGTTAAGAGTTTGTGATAAATTTCGTTATAAACGGATAGAAAGTCGTATTGTTTTTAAGTGAAATGTTGAACAATTATTTATTATGGCAATGGATTCAACTTATATTAGTTCTTTTATTATTTAGAGTTATATTTAAAATTAATATTAAGAATAAAATATTCGAATCTACTCTCAGAGGTAAATTTAGTTACATAACGATTTAAATCAGAAAGTTATGGCAGTTAAATATACATATGTAGCTTCAACCCCATTCCTAAAATCATATGTTTTGCTATACGTTCGTTTCGTTTCGTAAAATCATAAATTTCGTCCTGAGTTAGTTCTTCCAAAACGAACATCTTTCATAGAGCAAAAGAAAAAAATGGTTTCTATATCTTTTCAATATTTTGCTAGAATTTTAAAAAATAATATTCTCATAAAACAGATTGTCAAATTTTAATCATTAGTAATAATTTTATTATGTCCTTCAAAACAATGTAACACACACACATTCTAGAAAAAAAACTATTAGTTACATCAAATGTAAATAATAGCTAGCATTGAAACAATACAAGCTAATGTCAAAATAAATCCCATTATACAATTCAAGCATATCTGTCATTTAAAAATTTAAAGTCAATATTATTGTCTTATCTGTGGGTCAGATGTGGGTAATCGACTTATACTATTATATTTATTGCAAGTACCAAGTGCTGGATTGCTAACCCGCTTTTCTAGATTTATCCGCTTCCAAAGTCAACTCAAGCTCTTTTCAATCTGGCTATACTGACATGTTGAATTATTTACATATTCCATAACAAGTTGATATACGTATTTTATTTCTTTGTTCTGTTATGAATATTTTTCATAAGAAATATCATGAAGGAAAACACAGTTTACGTTTATTTTTGTTACAAGAGAAATGAGACTACTAAATCGAAATTTTACTGAGAAATGTATTATTAAAACATTATTAAAAGAAATTGAAAATAATATCTGTAAAATAATAACAGCTTTTTAATAACTTTTACCGAAGAAAAATTTGGTTCTTTCTTAATTTATCTGGAAAGAATAAAACTTATATTTTAAATATCTAAAAGCAAACTTCATTGAATCACTGTACCCGTAAACAAAAACGAAAGTAGAGACACTGAATTAAAACATCTTCCACTGTAGCACGAAGTAATTACATCAAACAGAACCTACACGGGTATTCGTTCCATTCCTGTGGAGTTTAAAAAACGCTTTGATTTCTGTAAACTCGTAAGCTATGGAGGAAATACAGCTACCTCTCTTTGAATTCTATTTTAGATATTTTTGTTGTTTTCACCAAATTAATGTTTTATTTCAGAAAGACTATTCAATTTTTTTTTATCTGCTTCATTATTGTCAAACACGATCTGACAGGTGTCATGAAGGTTACATTACTAGAGTGTCATTGTGTATCGGACTTACGATTTTTTTAAAACATATTTTACCGGTAAAACCTTTTTAAAACGTAAACTTTGACCTACTATATCTGTTTCGTGTGCCAGTGATTTTAAATAAACTAATTTAATCAAATATTTAAAAAATAAAACCGAAAAATACAAATTGCGCCTGCGACTTTTTAATACATATTTTATTTAAGTCGTATTTGCTATATTTAACCTTATGTGTATTGAACTAAACTATCGTTTTCATCACGATACTATCTGATAAGATATAACTGTTGATATTAAGAATAAAATATATAAGTGTAAGAGTGTGTACTGTGTAATAAATATAGTTTAGTGATAATATAAAATTATATAAAAATGGAAAAAGACTGCAGCACAAAGATTTCAATTACAGATTTTTCAAACAATTTACAGAAATCTATTCAAGTTGTTATAAATAATTTAGGTTATGTCGAATATGAGGCAGATGTCAAAAAAATATCCACAGACGGCAATAACTTTTTGGGTGAACTTTTTGAAATTGACGTCTTCGGAAGAACGAGCGATGGGATTGAAACTACGCACATTTTTCTAAAACGCATTATACGTAATGAAGATTTCAGAGTGTATTCCATTCCAGAGGTGTATAAAAAGGAGGCGTTCGTGTATAATGAATTGAGCAACATTTATAACGAGCTTCAAAATAAAGTCACTATACCCATGAATGAAAAATTTAAATTTATAAAAAACTACGGAACCAACGATGAAGCTATTATTCTTGAAAACGTTAGTAAACAAGGATTCAAAACCATGGAACGTATGGACATAATGACGAAAGATTTTGCCGAACTTTCGATAAAACAATTAGCAAAATTTCACGGGCTGTCGTTAGCATTGGAATGGTACGATCGTGATTATTTCAATGAAAAGGTGAAAACAATCAAACAATCCTTTATATACGATGATTATTGGAATGAATTTGTTAAAAGGATGTACGATCTATCTACTTCTAAATTGGAACTAAAAATTAAAAAGAGGACCGATGAATTCTTTTTGAATTCGTTACAGAAGTATCCAAAATACATGAACGGAATTAATTCGGACATAAAATGTTTATGTCACGGAGATTATAAGATGAATAATGTATTGTTTAGAGAAGCTGTAAGTATAAATTTAATGGTAATTTTATTTATAAATTAATGAATTGTCTACATTTGGTACTCGACCACAGTTGAGTGATTATTTCAAGATCTATAGTGTAAATAGTAATGTAATTATGCTTGACATTTGATGACACACACACCATTGAGAAATCCTGACGTATTGACGTACGTGTGTGTGTGTCAAATCCGTGATAGTATTTGTTAATACTATCTAAACATATGTTTATTTAAATAAATAATTTAATATACTTATTCATAAAAAATCTATGCATATTTTCGCAATATAAACTTTGAACCTTCACGTTCAAATGTTCTAGCCATTCTTAAAAAGACAGATAAAGTTTTTGCTCTACTTACATTATGATACTGAGAAACAGCTGATAGTGGAATGATGGAAAACCAATAAATACCACTTCAATTCTAACATATATTTGAAATCGTCTTACATCCATATATTATCACATCAAACTCAAGATTTAACTGTCTTCATCAGGATTCTAGCGTCGGCTGCTAATGAGCAGACTTGAAACTCGATAAGACCTCTCAATGTGTCTAGATTCTGACATATATATTTGTATATCTATAGCACATGTACTATATAATATATACGATATCATTTTCACAAGTTTAAAGCTATATTCATCATTATACATTTTAATTATAACATATAGGTAAATTCATTCACAGCGTTGGAATGTGTTTGTGTAATTCTAATACGTCTCGCAATTATGGCCCGCTTTAATGAGTCAACTTAGATGTATAGGGAGTAGTATATTCCATCAGGAGCTAATAAACATCATTAGGAACCACATTTCGTATTAAGCTAAGTGCTTGTAAAAATATATTTAGAGAATTGAATTGAAAACTATTTTATGAAACCCAGTCTCTAGAATTTCATATACGGTTCATGTATGTAGGAATGTATCGATATTTACAGTATACTGAGTATTTCAATTGCAATATTTTACCCAAATAAATGCGGTATAACCAAAAAGTAACGTCATAAAAGTCTCTTACTATATTTTATCTTTACTATATCAATTTTAAATTTATTTCTGTTTCTTCTGTATTGAGACGTAAAATTAAATTAAACCGAATTGATGTAATTTATCATTAAAATCATTAAAAATTTACAATATAATGCATATATACTATCATTATACAATAAGCAACTTCCAACATAATCATGTTATTTACAGATAACAACTTTAAGTGGTATTAATATTCTCCGTTTTAGTTATTGTATCATTCAATACAGTCCCAACGAAACCTAAAACCTTCCAAGAGATTAATCCTATTTAAATTCAACTAAAACGTAAAGCTCAATACGTATTCAGTTCGTCCATTCGTCGAACCAAACTAATTTAATCTAGCAACATGTGTACAAACTTTTAACGCATATTAACTTTTTAGGAAGGAAAAATAACAGAAGTTATTCCTATAGATTACCAACAGATCTACTACGGATGTCCAGTCATTGACCTCATATATTTTATCTATGCAGCCAGCGACAGGAGTTTCAGAAAACAACACTTAAATTATCTCAAAGATGTTTACTTTGGAAGTTTAACGATGTTTCTGAACTACTTCGGAATTGACGTCGCTACGGTTTACCCGAGGGAAGTATTTGAGAGCAGCTTCTCAAATAGCTTGGACTACGCCTTGATGTATACTTTGTATATGCTGCCGTTTTTTTACGTCAAGGAACAAGCCCCGGACCTCAGTCAGGACGAGCTGTTGGATGTGACCATAAGTGTGGATGATAAGTTTTATAATGTAATGAACGAGATCGTCGAAGAGTTTGTGGAATATGGAATAATATGAATAGAATATTTTTTGGTTCAATAAACAATATATCTCTAAAGTTGTATATTATTTTACTTCTGCCGTCCTTAAACAATATCGATTAATACTGCTGTCGTTTCAGTGCTTTATAATGCATATATATGTATATACAATTCTTCTATCTTCTACTGTTGGATATTTTCATTTTCACTGTGAGTTCATATCAACTCTTTTATTATAAAGTAATCAACAGTAATACAACTTACCTTTAATATTAACATATATGTCATACATTACAATTTGTCAGATAATTAATAATTCAAATGCCACAACTAATTCTCAAACAAATATTTAGTTGACTTATACTCAATTATTCTCTATCGGTATATTATAACGGTTTACTAGAGATGTCACATCTGACCGACAATTAGTGAAGGTCTTGAATATAACAATATTACCTAAACTAATGGTTATCTGCATTGGTGATATGTGAAGATTAAATTTTAGTTTTTATATAATAACGAAATTCAAGCTGTGGTGGAGTCTCGAGCCATATTGTGGATTATACTTTTATATTTTTATTCATTTTATACTTTTGAAAGTAATACAGAAGGAAAGAGAATCTTTTATACCATATTAATTCTAATACGAATGAGCTTTTAACCTTTTATTTAACGCCAAAGTGACAGTTAAAAAGATTCCTTATTTCTTAACTAAGACAGAAGTTAAATCGAAAACAAAAGTATTATACTATATAGATATGAAATAACATTATATAAGGATAATTTTATAGAGGCTTTTGATAAGAACATTGCCCCTTAAATCCGATTTCATCCATCAGATCGCAAGAAATTTATCATAGAATCAAATTGAAAACAAATCTTATCTTATACAAAGAAAATAAATTTTATTTCGTAACATATACAAACAGGAAAACTACATATTTAATGGAAAACTTGATAGTTTTGACATCGCTCGGAAATAATGGGTTGATAACAGTTTTAAACATACTGGCTAAGTTGTTTATCCACATTATAAAGTCTATTTCCCCAATCACAACACCCACTACAACTTCAACCCAATCACAATTAATTTACTTCAGTCTGTATAAAGTTTGCTCGTAATTTATCCAACGGTAATATAACTGTCACAGAAGTTTTTTGTTTTGTCGTTGGAACAGAAACTTATAATTCTTCTTAGTTCTTAAATTCTTCTTTCCTTCCGCTTCATTGGTATCACAAGATCTAATTATGATTGTGACTTTAATGTAATAGACTTCTAATGTAAGCACAGTGGATATACTATTTGTACCTTAAAAATCGTTCCGCATTTAACTCACGCTATTTTTTGTTTTATTTGTTTTTTATTATAAACTCTCCAATTTTCCAGTGACTTGGCACTTGAGTATTAACTATACATTATTTGTAACTTGTTATGTTTCATTCTCTCTGGTATTGCGAGTCAGAATTGAGGTATAACCCAAGAGTATTAATTTTGTTTATTAGAAATTCTCAAAATATATTTACCTACATATGATACATGTACCATTAAATGCGTAATATTTAAAGTGTCTGTATAAATTGACAGTATTTTAAGCTCGTGTAATAACGTAAAGTATATTACGTATAAGGTGTGCTTACTCTCGCAAAATGTAAAATTCGTTGATGATATAACTGCATTGTGCAACAGAATACACTAGGAAGATATGAGGTTTCGTGATTGCATAGCATTAACCTACAAGTTGTACGTGCTGACTACTCGTTCCAATGATTTCCTTTACAACAAACTTTCTTTAATTATGTAAATTTGAAGCACTGCTTCTGAAACTCTACCCTGAAGTTATATAAACATGTTTTTTTCGAAAAAACACATCATTTGATAGTCATTACCAATATGTGTCTTTGTATCAAATTTTGTATTATCGGCTGTAAAAAATTTCTTCTGCAACTTGAAGTTGAGATCAAGTTTAGTTTCATTCGATTGTCTTTTGTTATGGAGCCAATATTTGTTGTATTTACAAATAATTGTTGAGATTAATATTTATACTGACTTAAGCCACAAAGAGTTATTCTAATTGCTCTAAACCACATTGCACAAATCACCTTTTTTCGTATTTGCATTCCGAATTTTTAAATAAAGAATAGGTACTTTAAACTAAAATTAAGTCTAAGTTAAAAAACAATGTTTCTTCACAAAGAACAAATTTAAAATTACCTCATCATATACGGAAAGTGCCAGAGAGTAAATTTTATTTTAATAATATATAAAATGTATACTGATAAGACTATAAAGGAGACCCTTTAGATCTTATTAATAATTGTAGAATGACCCATAAAACAAAATCATTTTTAATCACTTTATCCTCATTTATTTGTTACTTAAACAAGACATATAACAGACATATACACTTGAACAAAGATTTCTAAATATACAAAAAATGTATATAAATTTATTAAGCTAATAATAATTATAAACACAAGCTGCGTACATGTTCCTATGCATTAAATAATGGAAGCCAACTCGATGACATAATCTAATGCATATCCAACTAACTCATTTAAGTTCGTCAAACTTGATTCGTAACCAACTGAACTTTAATAAATAACTAAAACGTTCCAAAATATCATTCCAAAATATATTTAATAATAACCGACTGTATTTAACAAATAGATATTATTCAATAAAGGAATGAGTAAATAAAGAATTAAATTAAATGTAAATGAAATTTCCATTTAAATGTATATCAATTTAATGAATGCAAGTTCCCGATGATTAAATAAAAATTCTCATACAATTTACTGAAAAGCAGCTTTTAGAAACATTTAAGCGTCTTAATTGCCTGTGACGAAAGAAGAAATCTCAATGTCTGCTTCGTATATTTTTCAATATTTAATTTATGTCATATATTTGAAATGTATCCCTAAATAAAGTTTATTAAATTTTCAATTCAAGATGAAATATTGTAACGAGTCCATCGGGATTAACTAAATTGGTAATATGTTATCTGTAATTAATGTTTGTGCATTTGTTATAATTTTAAACTCAAACTCATTTATTGTTGCAAAGAGATAGAAACTCTATATAATAGTATTCTTTACTTAAGACTACACGGAATCATAGTCAATATACTTAATAAAACTTTCAATGCATTACTTATGTGTGTAATAAAGAAACATTTTCAACGATAAACCATAGCATATTTCAATAATATTGTTTATGAACAATAGCCAATAAAATATGAAGATGGTAATCAAAGTAATTTAGATTATACCTACAACGTAGATTGTAATTCTGACTGAAGGACACAAGGAAGCTCTGTTTATTGAACTTTCTGTAGGATTATCCAGGATTTGTTTGAAAGCCTGACCGACGTTCAATCTTGGAAAATTAATCAATTCATACACAATAGTTAACTAGTTACGCTAACACTTTAAACTGTCACAACAACCGAAGCAATTCCTAATAGATTTTAAACCATCATTAATTAACTTTAGTATTAAAATTTCTATTTTGTACCAAACAAAATATAGTGATTTATATTAATGGATCTTTATTCTGTTGTTTGCAAAAATTAATCTGTCATAATTTCATATACAGGCTTCCGTTAATTATCCATACGAGGTTACCAGTGTCAATCCCATTTAAAGAGAGTTCACTAGTTCAAGAAGCCCCTCGCGTAGATATTCAACTGTTTTTTTACCACAAAATTATGTTCCATGAAAAGGTTAATGAAGTGTGTGATTAAAGCTTTGTGTATGAAAAATATAATAACATTCACCATAGCCAAGTCACGGTTGTTACAGCATTAATTCACCCAATATTTGCGCAAAGATCCTTTTAATATGAGAACAGAAAACCCCAAATAAAATGAATAAGGAAATTTAGTCAAATATTACGTAAAACATAATAGCGTGCAATAATTGCGGCTGTTAGGTAGAATTATCCGGGCGTCGTACACTCGACATTTTTACCCCAATATTTGTTTGACACAACGCCATAAGATTGCTCTGAGCGTCGAGACACAAAACTGCTGCGAGATAGCCTTGGTTTATGGTTATATTTTATAGAATTATATTACTCTATATAGAATTATATGTATAACTCTATATAGAATTATAGAGTTATATTTTATAGAATTTGAGTGAGAGAGACTACACATTGACGTAGGATGATAAAAGTTTAAGTTTTAAATATATTTTTCATTGCTTTTTTTGTTATTAATGGTTATTCTAACATTAAAATCTATTCAGTTGAAGGCAGTCGACTTTGAGGCCTTACTACGAGTATGTCTCTTAATTTACACTCCGACAGTAAAGTTTCATTTCCAAATTTGGAATATCTTATCGTATATCGTTCATTTAAAAGCAAATTGTTATTTTAATATTATATCACCTTAACTTAATGAAGTTTGAACAACTCTATAATTTTTTAACGCCCACTCTTTTAGAAATAATATCGAAAAAATTTAAAATACTCTCAAATAAAATTTTCATGGAATTCAAAACTGTTTTGTTATAAAATTTTGATACTTAAATAACTGTTATTTTGCTCGTAAATTGAATATTGTTAAAAAAATATCGTATATAAAAGATGGTTTATACTTTTTATAATATTTTTCATCGGAATAAATTTAGCTGGTACCAAACTGGACTTAAAGAGTTCAGGTTCAACCCATTCGTATCAGGTCGATATCAAATAACTTATCGGGAAAAATTAATACAAGAATATCTGAAATGAAATTCAAAACCTGGTCACAACAACCCCAATTAAGGCAACGTAGTGAGCTACAAAATTTTTTCTCTGAAATATTGTTTTACATTTTAAAATAACCAATTATAAGAAAATATAATGCTTGTTACGTTAGTCGAATGAAATTTAACTAGTTTATGTGACGCTTCGACCCATGAAAAATAAGTCCGTTTAATTTATAATTTTATTACCATAAAACAAAACAGGTTCATAAAACAAATTTTTGGTACGAATATTTGAAATATATAAAGTTTCCATTGATTGTTTTAATATGCGAATAAAACATAATATAATTTAAATTTATTAGCAGTAAATACTAAATGTATGTAATTACAAAGTGGTACGTAGGAAATATAATAGTAATTTTAATTTATATTTTAATAGCGCATATGTTAAAGATTTATTTATCAAGCCGAAGAAAATGTGTGCAGAATAAGGGATTTGAAGGACAAAATGAAAGCCGTCCACAAACGGCGAACCATTGAAGTTTTCAACAAAGAATACCGTCTGACTAAACCCGTGAAAAGGCCATTTTGGTTTAAAAAAAATATCTGTCATTTTTGACAACTAAAGAAAACGAATTTATCTTTAAATTTAGAAAGCATTTTCATATTATGATGATACTGAATTGACTTGTTAAAAAACTGAAACTTTTTAAACAATTTTATTACGTAATTCCTTCATTAAAAGTTTTGTTATTCATGATTGCATAAACAAATATTTCATTATAGTAAGTCGGTACAAAGTAATAACGATCCGAACTGTACAAGTTACTGTGAGTGTACATTTGGGCAGTATATCACATTAATGGCGTTATATTTCGTCTCCCATACTATTTATAGGAGTCGTGTGCTATATAATATGTTTAGTGTTTTTCCCTTAACTTCCTTATAAATATTAATGTTTACTTTACAAAATGCAAAGGAAATAGGTTGAAATGAAACTACTTTTTATTATTTAATCATTCCTATTTGAACTTTTAAGCATTAGCTAAGAATCTCGTAGAATATTACAGAAAAAAAGATGGTTTATTCTTCATTATATTCTCTTTGTTCTCATAGAATTGTATCGTTGTATTAACCGAAAATGATTGATGGACTTTCTTTGTTTGAAAAACGGAGTGTATTTCAACAATAGAGGTTTTGAAGTATTATGACATTGTATTATAAATTATATACCCACATATAAATATCTAAGCTTTTAGAATACACATTCTGTCATTATTTTGTATTTTAAAATTAATTTTATTATTTCACATTTTGTATTTGAGATGAAATAAAATGTAAGACAAAATTAAGCAACAAAAAAATATAATTCCAATATTATTATCAATAATTTTCAAATGAATTTCTCTTTCTTTTCAACTTCAGAATTAACATATCTTCATACACTTCAAAGGTGCTTAATGTAATACACCTTCATTCAGATATCTGCTCCATCCCTAAGGAATGTCGGACACTATCTACATATAATCCGAACAAAGCCACGACAAAACCTAACGTTTATTAATGTGTTCGTCGTTCGTGGAATTGGCTGGCATTTATATTGATGTGTATGAGATCAACGACGTACTTTGTCGGGTTATAAATTGCATGTAATACACCCTTTGGGAGCACTCAATTAATCACTCGTTTCACAATTAACACTGAATATTAGTTGTCATTAACAAATAACTGTTAATAGTGGTATTTTATCATATGTTTTTTAATCAATAGTTGATGAATTTCTGATGAAAATTACGATAAATGGAGCAAGTGTGAGCCGAATTAACACATACTGGTTCCGTACATATAAAAGTGAGCAAAGAAAATACCTTTATTGTGTAAAATCCTAATTAATTTATAGCGTTTTTGTATTTGTTTTTGTAACAACACCAAAGATACATCATCTGAGATGTTTTCAACTGTCTGACTATTACGGTTTATGAGACAGTGTTTGGTAAAAAATGAATAGCTAAATGGACAACGGTCTCTAAATAATATGCCCCCGTTTTACTAAACTAAATATAAAAATGTACTTCACACTTCTAAGAAGACAATACTACCATATATATACCATACCACCCATCTCAGCGTTCTATTTTATGCAATTTAAATATCGACGCTCTAAAATCATAATACACTATACACACATATGTATGTATGGTAAAAAGCGTGGTAACTGTGCCTTAGTAATTTGGTCAAAAACATTCTGGTCTCCTAATGATGTCGCAAAAAGTCATTGGTAGTATTTCAATGGTTACTTTTGCGACCCATGACACAGCATGATTTGCATTACACTTTGACATCTGACCATTTATTTTCCATAATCCCGCCTAGTTTGGTGTTTTTGTTAATTAATTATGTATTATAATATAAACTCAAATAAATTTAATATGTATTTCCATTTCTGAAACTATATTTGTCATTTAAATTCAAGAGAACGTTCAGAGCAAATAAAGTGATCAATATTTGTACTTTGCCTACATGTATTTTCAGACACGCCGTCGCACGCTAAGTAATTAAACGAAAATTAAAATTAAAGTACGATATTCTGATTCCAGGCAAATGTAAGAATTAAACAACATAATAATTGAACAACATATTTTAAAAAATACTTAGGTATTTATTAAGTAGTAAGGCAGCTAAACATTTGATCTTTCCTAGCTTTGCTGCAAATTATTTTTTTACATTTTATTATTAAATAAAACGCTTTTTTAATTAAATAATAATGATCTAATCTAAATATACCATCTTTTTCATGACTCTATCTTGATATTAATAATGCTTGCATTATACGAGAATGGACTTGTTTTCCCCACTTATCTCCTAAAACCAATCAAAATCTTCTTCAACATTCGAGTAACATGAATTCACTAACTCTTTATCTCTCTCGTATACTAACAGATAGCAATCATTTCACGGCTTATGCATTATTATGCCAATAACACATTTACAGTACATAACCCTAAATGTTATCCTCGTGTACTTCACAAATAGCTACTGCAGTATGAACTTAGACTCGCATTAGGCTTAGCTCCAATATTAGATTGCTTTACACTTTGTATAGGTCTGTTTTTGTCAATGCCATTAGATATAAAATACCTAAATAACTTCTTTTTGGAGAATTAAAATGATTATTTGTGAGGAAAGTCCACTCATAGCAGCTTTATACATTTTTTCTTATCTTAAGATATAAAATTATCAATATCAAAAATTACAGATCACAAGCAATATAAAACAAAATAAACCGGACAACGGTCATGATCATGTCAAACAATTGATCAGATTACCTCAAATAATAATATTCCCTCATCTCATTATTTAATACGATTGAAATTAACAATTATAAGAAATTATTTTCATAAACTGATATCACGAAATAAGGCAGCATTATTATCGTGTGAGCTTGCAATTAACGTTTAAAAGCCGCAACGCAATTCCTTATTCTAAGGAAGACTTTACACGCAATCTTTATAGGACCAACAATACAGAATAAGTTTAGACAACCATGAATTAGATATAAACAAAAAACCTTTTTACTTCCATTAAGGAAATATTAAGAATAAATAAACATAAAAAACAAAATTGGACTTAAAACTAATACATATTATTGTCAGCATTCTTTAAACATCACGAAACTTGCAAAATCATAAACGGTTTCAACAACGGCATCTTTAAATCTGATGAAAATTTACTACAAGCTTAATAGCTCGTCACATTAGGCATTAACATCTCGTCTGCCCGTGATTACGGTTGCTGAAAAGTAACCGAAACATCGGGATTATGTAGTTTTTAACAATAATAAAACACGTTGGTATATACGGAAATATAAGTTTCATTGATAAGCTTAATAAATGATCAATATTATAAACAACTCTAGTTTTTATTGAAGATATTCCAACGTCTCGTTTATTACATATAGTCGTTAGGAAGCACTCCCAAGAACGTCTGATGAGGCGATTCTTTGAATTCTGTCCCGCAATATAGCGGATATCTCGACATCGTGTTGAGATATTAAATATATATTTTAATTCAACACTGGTTAAAGCGAATCAGTAGCATTCATTTGGAATAACGGTTTTTTTAATAACTGCATTCTCGGTAAAAATTATACTACAATTTTCTTAAAAATTCTTGTAACCGATACTTATCTAAGTTTATTTGAATGAAAAAGATGAATGTAGTTATTAATAAAGGAAAAAATATCATGGATACTATCATATTCTATGTAATACAAAAGTAATTAGTAAATATATTTTATGTGAAAATATAAAATGATGAAGAGATAGTGGTAATTAATTACCCTTTAGGTAACTTCTTTCGTAATTCGATTCTTAAATTCATTTATATTAATCATTGAATACGTTGACCACCACTATTCTATCATATTTCTTGTATATAAAGTGTGTGAAATTATAAATGCCACAGGCTAACCTGGCATCTAATGCCACACTGGCCAATTAACACGCGACCCGAGACCTTTCATAAACACTGGGAATATTAATAAACCTAGATAAAACTTAGGTTTAGGTAATTATAAGGCCATTACTCGAACAAATTCTAAACACCTTTAAATGGGAAAAATATTCACTAATAGTATTCGTAAAATTTTATAACTGGCGAAATTATTTCTGTCACGGTTTTGATTATGTCAGATTAACTTTTTTTTTATGATAATATAATTCCTTACATACACTCAAAAGTAATAAAATTCTTCAAGTTTTCTTAAAATCGTAACACACATGAAGCTTACATTTTGATAAAAGCGTGAAAGAAAAATAACAGAACGAATGTTTCAGTCGAAAAATAATAAATTCTAACCTACTACAAAGATGTTCATTCGTCAAATATTCTCCATCGAATCATTTGTATTATTTTGTATATAAAAAACGATCGATGGCATAACGCAAGACGAATAACATGCTCCCTTTATATATCTGGCGTTACTCCAAAATAATCCTGGCCAAGTATCTAGTTACATAAGTTGCAAGGGATGCCATGGATGGGCGGTGCTCAAGAATAGGTCGATTCTAATATGAGAAATTACTTTGTTATTGATATTACTTTTAACTGAAAAAATATAATAATATAATTTATAAAAGATTATCTTTTTTGTTCGTTTAGATTTTTTTCTATTTAACCTATATATATAAAAATCGTGACACAAACGTCGTAAGTATTTCACGAGTTCATAGTCTAATGGAGTCTCAATAATGGAAATTGCTTTCTCTCTTCGTTCCAACTTTATATTTTTTAGTTCATTCCATCTTGGTCTAGATGAAATATCAATATATTTCTAATTAGACTGACTCCTGTGTCTTTGCTTGTTCAAACTGACTGACTGACCAGTTCGGTTTGTATTACTATAGTTTCCGACTTGTATAAATATTCTACAAGTTATCCACTACTTTAATATTCAAGGATCAATACTCCCTCTTAGTGTAACGCTATGTCCTACTTCTGAAAGAGCTCATTCAATACTGGTCATATACCAAGACTAACTTGTAAAGCATTAACTACAGATATATAAGTAATCATTATAATACGAAATATTCAGCCAACAATTCATAACTTTTTTTAATTTTATTTATGTAGAAAAAAATATTTTTTATACCATAACTGTTAAATCACTTTTATTCCTTTTTGTAATAAATTAGACAATATAAAAAATATATACTAAAATTGAGAAATTGATTCAATTATTTTAATTGATAGTAAAATATTTATTCTATTAATGTTTAACCGATATAAAAACATACGAAAACACACATTTCTACCAAACAGTTAACTTTTAAAAACAAAAAATACTATAAAATGCCTAACACGCAAATACCACGTGTTCTATCTTACATAGAATTTGTTACAGATAATAATCAATTAACAAAATAGTTAAAATCAAGAAGCATTTTTACTGATTATTGATTTAAATTGTATAAAAAAACTTATATAGGTAATGAGATCTAAGAGTTTCGCGAGTTTTATAACCGTAGTATAAACTACGCGTCTTTATTTCTTAATAAATTTCATAAATTATATTTTTGGCAACGATTTTTTGAGCTTTATTTTTTGAACGATTGAATTTTATTTCTGTCGATATATTTAATTAAAGAAACCACAAAGATGTTAAAACTAAAATATTGAATACTTTGAAAATAGCTTCTATCAAAATATACTGAAAGACTAACAGGAGACACAAAATATATAACTTTTTTCAAGTAATTGAAATAATATATTCTTACAAACATATAAATAACAGGCTTCATTTAATTTCCATTATAAAGTTACATTTTAATTTATAAAGCAATATGTTTAATTTCAAAGAAAATAGACAAACGAAAAAGTCAATTACGTTAGAACATATTTCTTTATCAAATAATATTTGGCAGAAAAGTTTCCTACAAAAGAGTTACTATACTTAAATATAAACTTTACAAATTATATTCAATAATGTTGGCACATTAAAAAAAAAAAAAAACAAAAAAAGCTCTCGTAATAAACAAAGAAAAAAATACATATGTAACAATTAAAAATATATGAAAAATATAGCTTAATGACTCCTAAATCCTTACTATTAAATAATAAATATAAATATTTAAGTAATACTTAAATAAGTTGAAGAAAACTCACCTGTGGTTGTCTCACAAAAAGCCGGAACCCAATACTATTAACATAACTAAGTTCACGCCACTTATATTATATTGAACATTAATATATTAATTTATAATAACACCATGTATATATATTGTTATTTTTCACGTGTCGTATGATGTCATATACATAATTATTTTCGTGTTTATCTTCTCTTTACTCAAACGTGTGGACGTCTGAACGCACCTTATTACACTGAACCGAGGGGTAAGAAAACCGTATTTCGATACTACGATCATAGATTAATAAAACAGATGAGACAATAATAATAACACTATAATTATACCTAAAGTTATACTAGATACATATATAAGGATATATTCTATGTATATGGAAATTGGAAAATATATAGTTTTGTCTTAATAAGGATTTTTTATTTTAATACTTTTAAAGGATGACTTTTTTCATTATTGTAAGGACAATTGCAATGACTGACGTATTTTTTGTATATTTTTGAGAAAAAAAAAACCATTTTAATATATACGTGAAAAATAAGTTATATTTAAATAATCTGTGGTCGTTATGGGCGAGTGTTAGACAGAGAGGGGTGATCGGTGTCTTTGTTATAAGAGAGGGACGGCACGTATTGACGATTGTAGACCTTATTTGACCAACCTTTCTTTCTACTCAAATAAAATATGAGTTTCCAGAAAGCTTTAGGCTTGCGCGAGTGACGAATTATTAAAGGATTACCGAAGGCTCGTCTTGTGTAGATGTTAGTACAATACTTTCAAGATATTATTTGTATTTTAAAGTAAAAGTAATTTAAAACTGTTTTTAATTAGAGTAAAGTTTTCTGTTTCCATCGATTTTCGTCTCGATGTTGAGTTTCGTTACAAACTTTTCTACTTTTCGTAAGAACGAATTGTTTGCTCAAAGTATAACAACTGTCAGATACATTTTCTATAGATTATCCATTTTCATTAGTCAAATAGAAAGTGAGATTATATTTGGACTATATCTTTGTGTTTTATTATAGTTAAAACTTTCATATTTTACTATGTAAATATTAATTTTATTATTATTTATATTTTATATATTTTCATGAATTTTTTTTTATTAAATTTTATTAGAAGACCTTTCTTTTATCTCACTTTAAAAACCACTTTCTGTAATGGTGAGAGCTACGATGTTTGTGCTACGATGCTACGGTGCTACGACGCTACGAATATGGGTCGCTATTCTCTGCAAGACTAAATCCCATTACTTGCTCATTACATTCGTGCAATTAAAACTATTTTGTTACAAAACAGAATATAAACGACTTTCTGTATATATGTATATATACATATAACTTAATAATATACAATATGTTGCATATGTATCATATAATATGTATTACAAAAACAACATATATGTATAATGAGTTTTTTTTAATATTGCAGTATTTTTTGGTCACCAAGAGCAAAACCGCGGGATTAGTTATAACAAATAACTATATTGTAATTTCCATAAAGAGAATTAATGGGCTTTAAAACTTGATAGTTCAATATTATGTTTTGATTCAGTGTTTGTTGTACGATGTGGAATATAAAATACGTTTAGAAATATGATAGGTACGTTATTATTATTAAAAGAAAATACTTTAAGCATTTTTATTTGTTTTTTTTTTTTATATATATTTTAGGTATTATAGTATTCGGAATGCTAATAGTTCGTACGACATCAAACTTAACTGATGTCAAACAAAATTATAACTCGACTTTCAAGGACTATCTGGATAAGTTCAAACCTAGTCAGATATGGATGGAGGTTGAGGAAAGAAATAGATTGAAAGGCTTAAACAGCACACTGAAAGACGAATTAGAGACGATACTGAAACGCATGGACCCGACGGATGAACTACTAGCGGTGAAAGTCAAAAACGGAAACCCTAGAGTAGTGATCGATAAGAATAAAGACGCTAGGAGACAATATAAGCCACCAGGGAGGATAGCGTATACGAAATTCGATCAGTTCAAAGTGAGGAACAGGCTGCTCGAGCTGATGAAGCAGGCGATATACCAGGCCAGAAACAAAATGATCATCATGCAGGACCTAAGGGCAAAATACAATAAGATATCCGTCTACAAGATGGGCTTCCTCATGTCCAAAACAGATAACGCGTGTAGAATTTTCGCCACTTTCGCCTACAAATCATTTAAATTCTGCACGTTGCAGAGACAGTACTCTCTCAAGAATTTCAATCTGCTGCAAAACTTAGAAGCAATAGAAAGGTTGATAGACCTATGGTTTGATGTGGACCTACTCATAGATCTGGTCTTCCTCAACCATGACAACTGCCTGCGCATGTTGAGAATGGTTATAAGTAATAGGAAACATGCTTGGAAATTCGTTGACTAAAATTGATTATACACATTATTGCTTGTTCTTTAAATTAAACCGCATACTTTTAGAAGGACAAAAACGTTTCTATTTTCGTTACACATACTTTAAACCTTTTATTCCCAAAGAGGGTTGATGTCAGGCAGGCGGCCGGTCGTAACAATAATTAGCCAAAACTATGCACAACATGTAAGGCAGACCCTGGCTAAAGCTGGGAAATTACCAGGTAGAAGAAGAAGATACTTTAAACCTTTTATGAAAATATTTATTTTTTAAATCTTGACAATATTTTAAATCATTTTTGTATGGTTTGCTTATTTTTCTTATTTAGGTTTATTTTTTGCCACTTAATGTTCATATTGATCTTGTTTAAGATAAAGCGTCAATACTGTTAATTGAATATAAAATATTTATGTAGCCTCTGTTAATGTTAGAACAGTTCTTGTATTTTTATTGTGATGAATGAAGATAATCATCATAAATGGATAGACATGTTAAATATTATGAATAATACAAAACTAGATGTTTCCAATATTTATTCTCTATAGAGCTAAAACAAATTAAAAATTATATATATTTTTCCGATAAATTAGATCAAAATGAAAATATTTTAAAGGGATCTCATTGCTAAGTGATAATGCCATTAAGCTAATTTTGGTTCATCCATCTATATCTATAAGTTACAATCTTGGACATTGCTCATACCAGGTAATTTTTTACATTGAAGTCAAACTGAAATTTAACATAAGATAAAAAAAATCGTCGTATTAAAAATTTATATCATATGACAATCCATCACTCGAATCCATAAAAAAAACTTGGAGAAATCTCTTACTAAATGTTATACAATAATATCAGCTGTTACAATATAATTATATAAAAGAAAATTAACAAGTAGTAATTTATTAATATAGAGGCTATAGAAGGCTATAGAACGATGAGTAAAAGTATGTATATTTTTTAAGATTTTTATCTGCAACACTAATTCTAAGTAATGTTGAAAATTTCATGCATTTAAATCGAACTCAGCTTCAGACGATTCAGTATTTACTTCAACAAAATTAGATTCCAGGAAATAGATCATCAGTTAATGATGATATCAACGTCTTCTACTGATTTAATATATAGTAAAAGAGAAAAAATCTTTATTTCATATAAAGAAAGGAAAAAAGACGTGGACATATTGAAATAGACCCAGATAAAGTCTCTACATATTTCAGTCATCATATCTACATGTCAACATGTGATTTGTATTATATGTATTATGCGTCGCAAGTATGAACCATTAATATGTATATTCTATTGAAGTGTATGTAGTCATTGTTTTTCTTTAATGGCCTAAAGGGGCAAATGAGCAAACGTTGTGATGATAGAGCCTACGGTTCCTTGGGAAACCAACATCCTTAAAGACCATCCCATAAACGTCAATAAATATTATGATCTCACTAATGAACTCACTAAAAATAAGTTCGTCCTGGGTTTGTAACTGGTAAAAGTGAGAGCGAGAGGTATAACGGCTAAATCTACATCATACTAAAAAACCTAAGCCTGTCCAAAACTAATAGCAACTAATTCTTGGAACGTACTTCGAAGGCAGCCCTAGTAGGTTCTTTTCAAATTTGGTTATAAAGGAAGAGGAGCTCGGAAGCTTGAGGTGAGTATTTAACTCGCTTTTAATAGGGGCCCCTTAAACCTACACCTGGCTCGCAAGTCCCAGGCACTGTTGAAGCTCTTCTCCCTGTATTACTAAGGACTCGGCAACCGCATTGTTAATCCATTGAATGCTAAGAGGTTTCGTCTCTTCTATTATAAGGTTTTAAGAATCTAAATAATTCATTCTATAAAATTTTAAATTACGTTCGATATATGTATGTTTATAAATAATAAATTTTAATTGCAGAATAATAAATGAGATTTAATGGCACGCGATAAAAAGAACCATATGATAAACATTTGATATAATATTAACATGTTAAGGGTGTCGTAAATTGCTAATATGATTCTAAAATATCTGCTTCTATTCATTCATCTCAGTAAGTATATTTTAAATTACAAGTTTTCGAACAAATATAACCGATAATTCCAAAAAAAAATCTCTCATTCCTGTATTTTAAGAAATGATTTTTTACAGAGAGTTTTCTTTTATCATAATCCTCAATTTTTTAATAGCAGGTGGGAGCGAAAATCCAATTAATTTTATAGATATAAGAGTATACGATAATACTATTGATTTGGATCGTCTATTGTTTGGTGATATCACTACGATGGATGATCTCCATCTGCCACCTATGAAAGATGGTGATCTAAACTACAAGTTATCTGAAAGAACTCCAGAAGAAGGTACTCTCAAAGACGAAATTCCGGTTCATATTATGGATATGACCGATTTAAAACTTTCCAACATGGAAAACAGTTTCGATGTTAAAGAATTCAATGAAATAACTAAATCGATGAGAAATATAACTGATGCTTACAAAAACACACCTGGTATTCTATCGAGACGATATTATTATCAAGACTCAGAAGACAACATTGGAAAGGACAAAACTATCAAAGAAAATGATAAGAAGGAAAAATTAATTAACCTAATGATAACATTCCTGATTCACGCTAGATACCAAATAAAGAAGGGCCTAGCAGAGAAACATCCGTTACGTGGTGACACTAGGTACAGAATTGGATACCTCTTCAACAGGTTGAGACATTTACAGTACGAACAGCAAAAACTGGTGAGCGCAGCTCAAAAACAACGCAACCATCACAAGTTCAGTTTGTATTCTATGACGAAACTTTACGAGAAATTAGTCCGCTGCGATGTTGACATCAGGGATACTATAAAATATTTAGAGGAGATAAATAGTAAACGTGAAGTACGCGTAAAATATAATTTGCCGGAACAGTGACAAAATATACTGTATAATTAACCATAAGTTTGCAACTCTACACTAAATAATGAGCATTTTAAGTTTATCGTTCATAAACGATGATAGCGAAGTAGGTTCTTGCAAAAAAATAAGCAATGTTCCGTATTTATTTCGAACATACAAACTTATGGTTAGGTTGCATCTCCTAAAAATATCAGCTCCAATCCAATGTTTGACATTTTTTGTTTTTTCAATAAATCAGATGTATTCTTAGTAATTTTTTCGTTGCCCATATAGATTATTTTTATAAAAACACGTTATGGTTTTTTTTTATAAGGATTATATATTGAAATAAATACAATTTAAATTAATTAATATACATAAATTGCGCTCAATGTTTTCTTCAGTATATTGCTTTTAGTTTACTATTGCGGCATCGGATTGGACTATAACGATGGACACGTATGAAAAACAATATAAAATCCTCGAGGATATTTTTGCGTCGGCCTCCAGACCAGACATATTTTTGTATTCGCGAATTTTAAAGCGATTAGTGATGATAAAGCTTACGGTTCCTTGGGAAACCAACATCCCCAAAGACCATACCATCAAGGTCAACAAATATTACGAGCTCACTATTACGAACTCACTCGAAATAGGTTCTTCGTGGATTTGTACACGGTAGAAGTGGGAGCGAGAGGTATAACAGCGAAATCTCTCTACAACCTTCTAAAAGACTTGGGCTTGTCCAGAACTCACATTAATACATTCTTGGAACGTACATCGAAGGCAGCCTTAGTAGGTTCCTTTCAAATTTGGTTAGATAGGGAGAGGAGCTTGGACAGTGGAGGTGAACGTTTAACGCGTGTTAGATAGGGGCCCCTTAAACCTACTCCTGGGTCGCAAGTCCCACGCACTGTTGAAGCTCCTCTCCCTGCAACGCGATGGACCCGGCACCCGCACGGTGACTCCATGGAATGCTGAGAAGTTTCGTCTCTTATTATGCTATTTATAGGAAACAAATAAATAGAATTTAAGTATAAAATTCCATTAGTAATATCGTGATTAACTCCAAAAAAATCTGTTATTTAATTTTTAAAGCTCATTAAATACGCTTGATACACAAGCAATTTTCTACATAACATTATAAATAATTATTTCATTAATTTTATCTTTTATGAATATCAAAACGTATACTTAAATAATATTTAACGAGCACTAAAAATGTTTACTTTTTTTGTTACACACGATTGATTTAGATATAGTTATGTTTTGGATCGTGTTACTTATTACCTTCATTACAACATTAAAATGTATTTAATCTTTAATTACCTTTAAATCAATGGCAAGTTTCTTCAAGAAACTTATCTTTCAATGTCTCTAATCAAAATGAATTGTTTAAGGTGTGAACTCAGGTGTGAATTACACGAACATCACCATACCAAGTTTGGACGCTATGTTCAAATCGTTATCTGAAGATGTAATGGACGATTATCCCTCGAATATGGTTGTTAAGAGACTATCAATTGATCTGGAGAAGCTGGATATGAATAACATAACAAAGAAACTAGAAGCGATGAGAAGAAGCCTTAATGATTCAGACGATGGTGCTCTGGAGGAATTCAACACTCGACGTTTAGGAAGCCACGGAGAAGGTTGGCAAAGAGAAAGAGCCACAGAACTATTAGAAAGAGCAAAAATTTATGACATTATGTTACAACTGATTTATCAAGCGAGACACAAAGTCAAACAGATAGAAAGTGAAACGTACTACAATCCAAAGGACACGTCATATCGCATAGCGTTCCTATACAGAAGAATAAGAAGGATTTGGAAGAGAATGAACGACGTATACACTACCATGCAAGTTAATAAGTAAGCGATTTACGAGTAATAACTTCATTTATATAATAAACTTATTAAAGACTTAAAAACGAACCTAAGTTAGGAAAACAGAAAGCAAACAGAATCAAATGTAAACGTGATTACAAATAATAAACATATTTGACACATTGTTGCGTTGCGTATGCATCACTGAATCCAGTCATGCAACTAAATGCATACCGTACATTAAGATGCATTTATTGTAACGAAATAAAAATACTAACCATAACTCTTTCTAGACACGAAAATCACAAATACAGAGGGAAGTTCCAAGTGATTGAAACGTATTTGATCCTCCACCACAAAGCTGCCAAACTTCACGTCGACTTTCTGTACTTTTGGTGGGTCCTTGTCAAGTTACATGAGAAATACCATTTCCGACACAATGCGCCTAATACGACGCCAAAACAAAAATATATTTTTTAATATACCTAACCCTCATATGATATTTAATTTCAATGAGCCTTGAAACTTTAGACGAGCCTGTAAAGCGTTAAATTTATAGGCATTTAACAGCCATACCCAATTTTTTGTACCATAACTAAGACTTTTGTTTCCATCGACAATTTAAACACCGCACTTAATTTAAAAGGGTGTAACAGTGTGATCAAAACTAAAACTTCTTTCGTACCTTATGTTAAAGAACAGTTTTCCAAGATAGGGTAACGTTGACTCTCTCGCAAAATATTCTACAATTCAAATGTCAAAGAAGGCATAGCATAAAAAAGGAGTTGCAATTAAATCTTTACTTACGTGTAAAATAGTCCAATTGAGTAATAAATTAGTCCGATTTCATAGCTTCATTTAATCAAAAAGATATTAATTATTTAATTTATGTTAGAATTGCATAAAACTTATCTAGTTCTATATCAACACGTTATTGGTTACATCGACAAAAAAGATAACAGTTTTGATGATTTCATTCTAAATTATTTAAACAATCATATAGGTATTTTCGTCTTAAATTAAGTTAAATAGTAGAATTGATACACCTGTGTGTGCATATTCTTTATTTTAAATAATACCTACTATTTAAAACAAACTTGCTCTGTGAACTATTTCATATAAATTTTGACTGGTTTGAATCTACGCTCATTATTTGAGGAATCATATTATACAGGGTGACTGGTTAATTACTATCAATATTTAAGGAGAATACTCGGTACATGATTCTCATTCGAATTATGTAAAAAAAATAGGTACTTAGTTTTTGACCTAATTTCCGTATAAATAAATAAAGTGCGGACACGTTCCAAGTGTTCCAAGTGTGGACGCGTGCGGCGGCGTGCTGATACAACACCACGCCGCCGCACGCGTATGTGTGTGTGTGTGTGTATACCTAATTTGTAGGGTGTTCACACGATTCGTAATTAACTACATAACTTTTGGTTAACTTTACTTGGAAGTTTATTAATATTTATTTTATATTAATTTTTATTTTGTCATATATGATCGTCAAATATCACGTCCTCAAGTATCGATAGTAATTCACCAGTCACCCTGTATAAGGGAAATGGAAAAAGGGAAAGAATGGACGCTAATAAAATTAAAAACTCGAAATATGCATAGGAATTAAATTTACAGCAATGGAAAAAAATATAGTAAGAGTATATACGAGAGCGAATAGAAACGATAAAACATGGAATGTTTTTGAGTTTAATGTTTTCGTTTTGTTTATTTCCCCCCAAAACCAACCGCAGAACCTTATACTTGCGGATTTTTATCTGCATTATTGATTCAAAATAAAGTGGATTCTACACAAAACAATGTCGGGACCAACGTCTTATGAAGTTATAAATTAGAGTTCACTTGGAGAAGTGAATCTTGTGACGAAGCAACTTGATAAATCTATACATTATTGTGAGTTAAAAATAGACAAACACAGCCTTATAGGCTTTACGTTATTCAATCGTCATAATGACCTGATAACTTTGTATGTTATCATTATTTGTGAAACAAAACAAATAGCAGCTGAATTAAGAACGGACCGATTCTGATAGAATAATACGCTTCTAGCGTAAATAAAATAATTCATAAAAACTAAAACTACTCTTATACGCCACTTCATTGTGAGATCTGCTTTAACGATTTTGAAAATTCTGTACTATCAACAATGACTAGCTTTATATTAAAAACTATCTTTTAGAAAACCGAGACTGTTTTCACATGGAAGGCTGCCCGTTTTAACCTGTTCTTGTTTCTTGAGAACACTATATGCCTATACTTTCAACAGATAGTTGAGATAGGAATTTAAACAAATAACTCGTTTGACCTTTTTTCAACAAATTTCACCGTCTTTGGAAATTTGCAACTAAATGCAAGAAAAATAATTCTTTTAAAACAGTCAACTCTGTTCTTTATCTTTGAAATAAACATTTACGCTTACATAAATTTTTTTATACCTATTGAATAAATGAAACAAAAAACTACGGAAGTATATACATAAAATGCACATACCTACAAGATTTGTAGGATACATTTTTATAGAATGCATTAATTTTATTATTCGCCCCTAACACCCCAATTATATTTTAATAATAATATAATAAATAATAAGGGGCCTTATAATATGGCCTTATGCGTTTTTCATATTTTTTAAACGAAATCTATTAGACATTAAGACGGTAGTAAAGTGGTTATGAAAATAGTTATAAATTTATGTGGTTCTAAATGATTAATATAAAGAACTATAAAATGAATCGTAAAATGAATATCGCATACACGGCGGCTGTATTTATAAATAGTGAGTAGCTACTATTAAAATTTCAGCATTTATTCAAGTAACGTTCCAACATTACCTATCACATATTTCATAAATAATCATAAACTCACTGTATTCAAAGGCAAGAAGAAGGACTTAAAAAGGAGCACCTGGGAAATACTATCTCAATTTTACTAGACCTTTTCTTTGTACGACACTATCATTAAATTCAAATATCTCCTTTAATTCCAGTTTGCTATTTCACATTCGCTGATAATGAGACGGTAAATATAAACGAGACGGCCATAAATAAAATCATGACTTCAAATATACCAATTAATATGATCGAGGTTAGTGGTGAGAAGGTCAATAAATATTTATATGAAGATATCGATTCAGAAGAAGATCCATTGGACTTGAGCGAACTGGATCCACAGCTAAACCAACTGGTGTACGAAACGGCTCACTCAAAGTTACGAATGATCGAAACCGAAGTGAACAAATCTAGAAGGTTCCACGAAACGCCCGGATACATCTCGAATAGGTATTTCGAGAAAAAAGCCTTGGACTTAATGCAGCAGTCTATTTATATAACGAGGGACAGATTGAACGACACGCGGAATCTCAGACGGATGTATTCTAAGGATCCGGCCTACAATATTGCCATTTTGTACGGATCGTTGATGCAGATAAGACTCAAAATGGACAATATATACGGTACCATTGACAAATTTCATACAAGCGTAAAATTTGTATGGTACATTGTGCTGTATGAGAAGTGTTTAGCTCTCAGTATTGATGTGGAGTTTATGGTGCGCAGGATATATGCGCTAGCTGCGCAGTTGAGGAACCTGTTCCGTGATGTGGAATACGGTGACTACGGACCAGATGCAAATGAAATGGCAATGTTGAAAAACTTTACAGGGAAGTTTCCCATATCATGAAATATATGTTTTATCATCTTGTTCTCGAATTGGTGATTTCTTTTCGTATCTCTTTATTTCATAGAGCACAATAAATAAAATCTACCAAATAACTGAAGTAAATACATATTTATCATGCTAAGATCTTTTGTATTTCGTTTGAATGTTTTTTTTAATTTTCATATTATTATACCAAATTAAACAGTAATTAAGCTTTTATTTTATGTCAAGAACTCTTCTTTATAAAGAATTCTTGTCATAAAAATAATTTTATACGATCTGTTTCGCAACCTTGTTTGAATTGGCCTTTTCTAGTCTATGATTTTAATAGAATCCATTTATCAAAGTTAGATGCAGGAGTCATAAAGATGTTGAAGTTGTAGCTCTGGCTCGTTCTATCGGCTGATTCGTCAATTATATTCAGGGATCGCAATAGTTTTGGAGAGAGTCTAAAACGGTTTCCAAGGGACATATCCTGCTGAAATCACATAATGACGTCGTTACATCACTCCCAAAAGAGAATGAAAGTTTAGAAACAAAATGACCAAAGATACAGATATATTAAAGTCTATTAATTGGCAAGACGAGAATTCTAAATATACGATCCATTCAATAAGTTAAGAAATGCACAATAGGTGGTTAGACATAATAGATTTTTCAATACCATTAGCAATATAATGTCGCATCTTAATTCGTAATTGGTCGCCGCCACTGCAATAATTTTATTCCAAAGTATTCCAAATGACACTCCTAGATCAGAGTAATTTAGTAAAATTGGGTATAGGTAGCGAAAATTGCTGAATCTGCGGTAAAGCGGTTGATATTGCGAAATATTTGCTGTTGAGATATAGAGTACTCCTGGATAGCGATCAATACTCGCGTCTCCACAAAGGGTTTCCAAAAACATGAAACCAGCGACCAATAATGATTTTTCTTGTACCTCCTTTTGGGCCTAAAAATTTTAGAAAAAAAAAATACATTTTATGTAAAACATTTTATTAAGAATTAATACAATAATATTAAAAACAATACAAGAATGGAATGGTCAAACAAAAATAATCTCACTTTGGAACAGGACACCTACATGTACTTACAAGCTTGTCTGGCTTAGCTACATTACTTTAAAACTTAGCCTCTAAATATAATTTAAGAAATTTATATCTTAGTATTTTTTTTTATAAGATATATTTTTAATAAGATGAAGCCTTGTTATACAGCCAGACTAAAAATTGATATTAATTGCAATGTAGTACACATAATTGTAATTGACCCTACATGTTGCAAATATATTCTATTAAAATAAAAGTTCATAAATTATACACTTGTTTAAAATAAATTGATTAATGTCAATGAGTATTACATTTTATGTAAAAGAAATATAAAATAAACAATCATTATCTATTTGGTAATTACTTTTATCCTATGCTACTTTCTATTTACAGGTTTCAAATTTGACTTAGGCACTACAAATAACTTATTTTAAAAATCTACTATTACATTTATAATTATTACACAGAAGTCTAGATTTTGTTTATATCTACTTTTATTTTTTCTTTTATTGGCGTTAATGGTATGCATGAATATTTTGGCTATTAAAAAGACTTATAACAAGCAACAAACCTCATTTGTTGTTTGGTAAGGAAGCACATCATCGAACAGATTGCTATGACACAAAATTTATTCTTAGTAGGCATTAGAACAATATCAAAACTGTAAGCAACATCTGCTAAACCGTCTATATTTTCGGTACGGTAAAGATTATCACATTAACAATAACGTCGAAGCTCTGTGAATGCAACGCTTACGCTAAGCAATATAATATTTACATATAATGTTAATTACAACAAGTTAATAACTAGTCATAAAATATAAACACAGACAGAACCAAATACTTAACGTAAAAACTAGAATATTATCTGCAAACTGAAAATTTAAATCAGAAATTGACAAGTGATAACTGACACAACCTGTCAACTGACAGATATAAATAATATTCCCGCCATTTTAGGCTGCAGACTAAACAAAATGAATAGCGAAAATATTTTACCAACTTTTATAGTATGGAAGTAGGTACTATTCGACTACTTTGTACCTAGTGAACATAACTACAGACATTCAAATTAAGTAGTAAATCTTAATAACAGATCTGCTTTATAAAATAGTCTAAACATTGCAATAAGCAAATATTCATATGTATGTTAAATTACATGGAAAACCAAATATTACTCATAATTACTTGAAGTCATAAAAGCATATATGTCAAGTTTCTCATAATAGAAAAAATAGATACTGTTAAATACATAATATCTCTAAATGTACTTATATTGACAAAAGTTTCGTTATTGCGTGTTAAAAGATATGGATTTAATGATAAAATATTTAAAAATGGACAAAGAGAATTCAATATCCTTAGAATAGGGATTGCCATAGCGATAATTTCCCCTCAATTCGTTATTTTTTTCATTAATTCTGTATAAGCGGTACCTGACTACAAACGGTCGGGACGCTGGCCCGCCATCACTGAGTCTTAGGTTTTGTTGAATCACTTGTGAAGATGAATGAGTATTCCGCCTTTTTCTGAGCGAAGTTTATGAAGTCATCTGGAATATGTGTTTATTTGGTGTTATAAATATGATAATAACTTATCTTATTAGAATTTGAACAATAATTTTAAACAAACATTTATTTTTCTATAGGTAAGAGGAAGGACCAACCAAGGATAAATAAAGAATCAAATTAACAACTGAACTGAGAGGCCATACAAAACTACGTCACACAAGTTAAAGACTTCACCCCATCCCCTAACCCTTGATGTGACGTCACAAATATCTTTCAATCTTGAGCTATCTTCGCCGACAATTAAAACCAAGACCCTTACTAATTAATATATGACGTAACTATGTTAGGTATAAACGAAAGTATGTTCTTAAACTACATCAACTCTTCAACACTTTGTGAAAGATGCTAGAGACTGAATGCATCTTACATAAATTCAATGCAAAATAAAGCGTTTTAATATTAAAAATTAAGAACACCAAACTAAGAATAGTACCCTAAGATCTAAGAATCATAGTGTTACCAGCTTTTTATCCTTAAATAATCGCAAATAATAGGACAACGATAGTTTTATGGATGAAAAATGGGAAATTCTTCGTGTATAGTGTGTTAGGTTGTAAGTCAGTGGTGGCCTAGTGGTTAAAAGACCCGCCTCTCATGCACCAAGACGCGGGTTCGATCTTGGCCCGGGCAAGTACCAATGTGATTTTTCCGAGTCATATGTACTTTCTAAGAGTATTAAGACATCACTGATTAATCCATTCCCAAAGAGTGTTGATGTCAGGCAGGCGGCCGGTCGTAAAAACAATTAGACAAAACTATTCACAACATGTAAGGTAGACCCTGGCTATAGCTGGTAAATTGCCAGGTAGAAGAAGAGTGTGTTAGGTTGCAGAACACCCTGTATAGTGTTGTAAACAAGTTAGGTTATTGAGCACCCTGTATAGTGTTCGTGTGGTGGTACTAACCGTAGGTGATGAAGGTCTTCTCATCCGTGTCGGCCTGAGTGAAGGCGTGCCCCGCGTCCTCCTCACACAGCCCCAGACAGCGGCCGGCCACGTGCTCGAACTGGTTACGACTGAGACGACCTGACGCCTCGTACAGCTGGAATGAACATATATATTACATTTTTATATGTATCTACCATATACACAATACACATATCTTGTCGCTTCTTGTCTGTTCGTGATCACGTTTCTGCGAAGTTAACGAAACGTCGGTAGTATATAGTCTAAAATAATAAAATAACGAATAGTAATTTAAAAATATCAGTTTCATCAAAGATTTCGTTTTCGGTCACATCACAAATTATTAAGATAGTCACACTTTTAGTATTTACATCTGACCGGTGGTACCGTTCTTTATCACTCTACAATTAAGGCTGTTTACTTCGATTTGATGGCATTAAGGAGAATTTTAATTTTGTGAATGTTACAAACATTGAAGTAGTTTTAAGTCAGTGTTGGCCTAGTGGTTAAAGGCTTTCGTGCACGAGGGCGTGGGTTCGATCCTGGCAAGTACCAAAGTGATTTGTCCGAGTCATATGTACTTTCTGAGAGTATTTAGACACCACTGACAGACGGTGAAGGAAAACATCGTAAGGTAACCTGGACTTATAACTTCACAATTATAAGTTTGAAATCACCAACCCGTCTTGAGCAAGCGTGGTGATTAATGCTCAAACCTTCTTCATGTGAGAAAGAGGCCTTTGCCCAGCAGTGGGCTCTGATAGGCTGATAACGGCATGCAATGATTATATATACTCTTATATCATGTATTCTTATTTAGAATAATTGTAGATTTTATTATTGTCTGCAATTTTTAATTAATTTTTTCTTCACAACTATAATAAACAAATTCATTAAATTCAAAATATATTATCACGTCTTTATTTGATGATATCTCAGATTTTCGCGTGTATTCATGTAAATGAAAGTTAAGTTTTGGATATTACAAACTCAGTAAGCGGATTCTGAGTGCAACAAGATTAACTGACACTCATCTCGTCTGTTCCTAATCACAGATGCTGCAATGCCAAACCCTGGGATTATGTAGTTATAATGTAACAAAAAAACACGTTGTAATGTCTTTATTTTCTACCTCCAGTAGATTTGATTCATTAGCAAGCCACAAAAACTACATTTTGTTTTATCGATACAGCTATCATAGGATATTCGTCTAATTAAAAAAATAGCAGAAAGTCTATTCAAGACGTACCTTAAAGGCGTGTTGTAGAAGCGTCGCGACAGGTTCATGTTGTAGAGACAGATAACACGCGCACAGCTGGTAGTCCGGGAAGAATACCAGCCCGTTGGACCTCTGGGGAACAGAAATGAAACATGTGGTATATACATACTGTAACCCTAGGAATATAAATGATACGGGACCAGCCTACGTATTTTATTTATTATTATTATTTATTTATTACAATTATATGCTGGTATTTTTTACGTTTATGTCTAAGTTTTCACAGTGTCTCATAAACCAATATTGGTTTTTCCGTACACTGGAATTCATCGTCGTTAACTCACAATTACATTGACATCTCAATGCATTTATATTTAGTACTTAATGTATTAAACAATAAAAGACATCAAGCCAATAATATAATGATACGAGTATGACAAAATAGTAATAAAATTAACTAAAGATATAAAAATAATATAAAGTGCATAATATAACAATCTGACAAATAAGTAACTTTTCTTTCTGAAAAGCTACGTTCCAAATATTCCATTACTCAGGAGCCCAATCTGCCAGGATTATTTAGTCAGAACATCCAGTTAAAATAATATATTGGATTACAATATACATTGTAGATGTAACGAAAGCAATATTTTTAATGATAATAATCACCCTTTATTTACTCAAACGTTTTCGTGTTAAGTAATGAATCAATATCTGGTTACCGAGCTATGCTCGGTATTTAGGAATTCTTAGTATTTATTTTGTAATTTCGTTTAGGTATTTTAAGTGAATACTTTTAGAAGACACAAAACAATATTAATCAACAATTAATTTCTTAGTCTAACCTTGAAACAAACACTGATTGACTTCCCTTTACTTAACAACGCCATCTGCTGTTGTGTCGTTAAGGCAATTAATAAAGCAATTAGCAAAAAGTAGTATTACTATTCGCCGATAGATGTCAGGCAGAGTCATATTTTAAACGACTCTTTTTTGTTATTTCTCAATGCTCAATTAAAGATATAAGATAAGATTTACAAAGAAAACTGTAATACATTACATCTGACTATATATTTTAACAGTTCAGATTTAATTAAATACCACACAAACAACAAAGAAAAAAATTGATTCTAACAATACGTAGAGAAGTCTTAATGAACAAAGTTCTACTTGTATAATGGAAATTTCTGTAATAACCGCTGCCTCGCGACTACAGTTTCAGGGAACTACAAAACTTGCTATAAAATATATTACAATACAAAACTAAGACTTTTGAAACTATACCTAAGACTATAGGTCTGATCGGTGCATGGACAGGATTATCATATTTATTTTGTGTCATCGAGTATTCAAGTACTTCACGGCCAGGTATTTTTTCCGCGGGTCAATGAACTCACACAATGTTGTTTTATCCAAACGTCCCTTATATATAAACTAGCTTTCCGCCCGCAGCTTCGCCCGCGTGGAGTTCGGTTATATCGCGTTTCCAAGAGAACCTTTCAAAAGTCTGGAATAAAAACTATCCTATGTTCTTTCTCAAGGTCAACTCTATCTCTGTACTAAATTTAATTAAAATCAGTTCAGTGGTTTAGGCGTGAAAGCGTAACAGACAGACAGACAGAGACAGACAGACTTTCGCATTTATAATATTAGTAGGGATGAGCTAATATCGCGAAGATCTCCTGCCGTTTCTAGGAGACTAGGTCTTTAAGCTACCTGTTTGTAAATGTCGAAAAGCCGTCGAGCGTGTGGGTTCTGTGTGTCTGTTCCGAGGCGACGCGCGAACTGTTGCAAGTCATACCAGGCGCCTGGAGAAGGGTCCAAGTCTGATTGGGAACTGTCCAACCTACCAACAGGAAGAGGTCATTAAATGTTCCAGCATTTAGCTATGATAGACACGTTAATGAGAAATCTCTTTGGAGATAATAAATTGGTATTCAAAACCGTTAATATACGAAGTAATATACTGATGATGTCTTTAATGAAATTAACGAAGCAATTGGCTTCAATTTTTAATTCGATGGCAACCAATTTCCTAAGAAATTTATAAATCTTCATGCAATTAATAAATAGACTTTTATTTGTATAGTGCGTTTACCATAGACGGCTTCATTTTCACTTACCATCAGAATGGGAATATAGTCAAACGATACTCAATTAGTATGTTAGAAAAGAGCAAAGATTTCCTTTCTGTAATTTAAAAGTACTAGTATACAAATGTCGAAATAAAAAACTTACCCCAAATGTGCCCTAAGTTCGCTGACCTCCCTACATAACGCTCCGCCAGGTATGCCGAGCTGTTTGGCGCGAGCGATCAGTCTACAGTCATCATACGTGTAGTCTAAAACTGGCACTCCTAGGGCTCTGGAACATTAAGTTATATTGACTTTTAATTAGTGCTGATAAGAAAACGCTCTGATTTTCAATTCTAAACCTTGAGTAGTTAAACTTTGGGTCTAATTTGGGTGCACCTAGCTTAAGCTTTATTTTGATAAAAACGGTATATTGCTCTGAACCAGGGAGAGGTTTTTGGGATCCCGGGATGGGTCCAGGACTACCCATTACACCAAAAAAGTTAGCTTTATCACTTCAGTGAAGCGCCAGTGACTGTAACCTAATCTTATTTTAAGGGTTAATAACATTATCCTTTATATTCTGCCCTTTTACGCCTCAGTTTTCGGCAAACTCTACTCCATATACCTTTTCCCTCATGACTGCTTCTTCTTGTTATCCCGATAAAAGTCAGTATTAAATTCACTAATATTCCTTAAAGTTTTTTTTGTTCCCAAATTCTTGTTTAACAAAGGTATACATGAAAAGTATATGAAAACAGAAAAAGATATACATGTACTATGTACTCGGAAATATATCTATATCAAGAAAATAAGTAAATGGCATAGATCATCAATGGAAAAAGTAAACAGAAACGTTAAGTTAGCAGAATTCATTTTAATTGTGATATGCAGATTGACAAAAAAAGGGAGAATATTGAGTTTGATTTAGGATAATACTTTTCTGTCTCTACCACGGTACACCTAATACAAATGAATTAATAAATGAGTTAATGAAAACTAACTACCTCACTTATAAGAAGTCAAAATTAAACTTATTCAAACTGATCTAACCTACACTTAGTCACTTACTTGGCCATAACATCTCTAACGTTTCGTGCGTACAGCTTGGGATCCTTCTTCTCTTCTTCACTGGGATAGTAGACGGGAAGGAACTCGATTTCACAGGAGCTATGCACTTGAGTTAGCGTCAGCCATAGGAGCTTCAATCTGGAACGGAGACACCACACAAAATCAACGTCTATGCAACTAAATATGTCGACCCAAAAGAGCATAATAAATCAAGAAATTGCCATATATAAAAATATAGATATTAAACGAGTTGCGACTGCAACTTGGATCGCGCGAAAAATCTTTTTTTACATATATGTATGTATTACTAAAAAATGGGGCTTTCAAAAATAAAATTTTAAAAGTAATTCCTAATTATTTTAGCTATTTATCCTGAAAGTAAGGACCAAGTATAAATCGGGACAAAGTTTTAAGAGATAAATGAGAGAAACAGAGAGACAAAAATTTATTATTTTGTGTGTGGTGTTTAAGTTACAAACATACATACAAATTTTATTTACTTTGTATATATGGACTTTTAAGTTCACGTATAATTATAATACAATGTTAATGCCATTGGACACTAAACCCGCCCTTGGCATTATAACAGCCTCACATTGAACAGGGCCATGTTTAAATTACCTTCAAGTAACAAAAAAGTAAATCCCACTTCCGGACTTCCTTAATTATTATATTTACCTTTATTATAAATTTTTCTGGCGAATAATTACACCAAACAAACACTTTTCCCGCATAAATAAAAGTAAGTGTAAAATAAACATTGTTTGTTTAAAAAAAAATATAGTAACAATAAACCAGCCAAGAATATATTCTTTAATATTTAAAAAATTAGTTATATCTTTAATGAGGGGAAATTTTAATAAGGGAAAATATATAGGAGTAATATTAACAATACAATAGGGCTTATATGAGCAAATTACGTTAACGGGACATCGCGTAAAGCCTATAAATTTATAGCAGTAGATATAAGGCGAGTTTTCGGTTTATTGCTGAACAGAGACATTAGCATGAAGATGTTATTTCTGGATTACTTACGCGCCAGGTCCTTCCCAGGTCCATGTTACGGTATCCTTAGCGTTGGGATACCTGATCGTTACAGGCTGTACCGGTACCCCAGGGTAGAAGCCACCAGGCTTGAACGTGATTAGACAAGAGCGATTCGTGCAAGTACCTTCAGGGAAAATTAGCACCTGGAATAGAAAAAGAATACAAGATATTTTTATGCCAAATCTGGATAATGAGGTCTAACTTTCGCGAGTATTTATTAAAATGAAACTAATATTGTTGGATTACTACTTTTTTTTTACTATTTTAAACTACATACTCCCGACGTTTCGTTTACTTTTAAGCAACCGTGATCACGGGCAGACGAGATGTTAGTGTCTGTCAGTTGGTCCTGTTATTTATCATGTACCCACCCCCATCGATTTCTTAATTTTCTGGCGTACCGCTCTGGATGCTAAATATGGATATTTGTTTTTTATTTGGGAATGTTGATAGTTTATCGATTTGAATTTAAATAAATGTTAATTGAAAATTAATATTTCCACTGGATCATATAGAAGAAAGTAAAACTGATAATAAAATCTAATGAGTGCTTACATAAAATTATTAATTAATTCTCATTACACTTTCGAAAGTGTAGAATAATTATGCTAGTTATTATAGCGTATCTGATAGATGCAGTTACAATTCAATAGCAGTAGGAGAGGCGAGTCAAAATAATTATAGATCATGATTAGAAAAGCGTGTGAAATTGAGATTTAAATTGAATATTAAATCTCAGTCGCCATCTGTGCTGTTTGTTTGGGCTTTATTAGAACCATGACTTGATGTTCCGAACAATGGCTTCATGAAGGTATCGAAATTACTTGACCCAGTTCATTCAATGGCATAAATAAAGGCGTTACGCTCAGACGCAAAAAGAAGCCCCATCTTATAGTACATTTGCAAGGCATCTGAATTACTTTCTAACTTCTATTGATTCCAGATAAAACCAGATTGAACTAGCTAAGTAATATTCAAATGAGCTCATTTCCAAAATCGTTACAATTCATTACTGTTTTTATGATATTTGGAAAAGTATGAAGTGAAGTGAAGTGTCATTAAAATATGAAATTGAATTGAATTAAAATTGGGAGTTCTGTAGATCTTTTCTTTTAGATCTGCAATACAAAGGTATACAGCCTTTTTAAATCAAGTAATTATGTCATACAACCCTTCTCTTTTAAACCAGTTTTTTAAACGAAATGTAAATCAATATTAATTTAATATGGTATTTATATATAACACTATGCCTTTTAGATTCAATGCATAATATTACCAATTAATAAGAAAGTGTAATTCTAACATAACTTATCTGGTCGGCATAAATACTAACATCGTTTCTCGTAAAATTATCTATTACCTGAAGTATCGCTGTGAACTTAAGACCCATACTCTATACGCGAGTTTATATTCTATCAAACAGATAGTTAAACGTATTCAGAAATATACTTGTACGATAGCAGGACGATGGAACTGTCAGTCATCAGGTTAACTCCAGAAACATACATATAGAAACATACCAAGGCCATTGCACAACTATTCAAGATTAAATGCTTAACATTTACCTTTACCTTTGAAAAAAATATGAAATGTATATTTTGTTCAAATCTTTTCGTTCAAATCATGCTTTCATACTACATATAACTCTAGAGGTCATTTAAAATGAACGCACTATATTCTTCATTACAACTTACTTTAAGTTTCGCTTATTTTAATATTAGTCATATGCAAAAAATAACATTAAATGAAAACGTAAAGGTTAATGTTGTTTTTTACGTATCCATACAAGTTAGAGATTACACTTTTTTCAAACGAAAAATTCAAACGATTTCAATTTAGTCAAAATAAATATATCTTTGATATATAAGACAGCATGTTATTTGAAATATCTCCGAAACTAGTTGTGTGATCACGAAGGGTTTCAACTGAACCGTATTTTGGTAAAAGTTTTTAAATAACAAACATAAAAAAAACAAAGACGAATTGATATCGTCTTCGTTTTTTGAAGTCGGTTTGAAAAATACAACTATGTCAAACTAACTGTTAAGTTATGATTTTATACAAGCAATAAATTTAATGTAAAGAATAATTAACTTTAAACGCAAAATAAATCCGATAAAAAAATAGCATAATTTATAAACATTTGTACTAAAATATTACTCTACAATCTTAAGGTCAAAAGAACAGAGAAATAAATCCAAAAAATTACCATAATATATCCGTATTACTTCCTCCAATAATGTCTTACTCCTGTGTTGTCATTAAATTAACATGACGACACATAAATAATGTTGCCAGTATTTGTAAATATTTTTTTGTTGAGTTTGTTTTATGGTAATTCACAAACAAATAGCCAATAAAACGAAGAGCTCAGAACCGTCAACATAATATTTCCTAGAAAAGGTTTCCTGATTCAAATATTCTCTTAAATATTAATAAAAATATGTAAGATATTTTGCATGGGAATGAATAATTAAATACAAATGCTATGAATTAATGAAGCTCCTTATGAATATTATAAATTAGAATTTTTTTCAAATAATCGGATAAGTTTTTATAAGTTTTTTTCTTTTTTAAACGTTTTTATTTTTGTAAGGAAAAAGGACATTACTAGACTACCTACTACAACATATAAAATGTCCACTTATTTCTTTAAATCTTAACAATATCTATCACATTTTTGGTATCATCACCATCTCACTGAAGAGAAAGTAACTCTTATTAATATATTTCATCCTTACTACATGTTTTACCAACATAAATAAAAACGAAAACTTTCCTTACAAAGTTTGATCATGCGAATCTATCGTAAGAGTACTCTAATTTTGTTCAATGTAGTTCCTACTACGTGTTCGGTGCCAGACCAACGTAATAAATGAACTAAAAACTCACCGTACGAAGTGTGATCGTGAAAAGTCTATGTTACCATAGTTAAATTAAATAGATTAATTTACTGACAATATTTAACTAAGGATAAGTTTTGTTTATTTCGTGTACCTGAGGCCAGTCTTCTTTGGAGGTGGCTCGTTCTATAATTTCTTTGATCGTGTTCTGTCTCGAGTTAGGGTCATCCCGCCACACATACACCGGCTGTGTGTAGTTTATTAACTCTGTAAATACAACAAGAGTTGTTTTATATTAATTAGTAATATTTATACTATGGATAACACTTCTGAAAACGAAAAAATGTATATTGAAAATCTTTGTTACCACAGATTTAAAATTAAATATTATTCCTAGAAAAAATAAATGTAATGACAATTGGCTTTTTCTTGTATTAAAACCATTTTCCTTTTACACATATAAAAAAATACAAGTAAAAAATAATGTTATAACATGCGTTTTACAAGCGTGGGTTATTAAATACTAACTACGACAGTGATACATAAGTTAACTGATTTTATAATATGATTAAAAAACTGTTACTTAAAAGAATAAATTTTATAAAAAGATCTACAACGAACTTTCTATGATATTCAATGAAGCTAAGCCATTTTGAAATTAATTCATAATAAAATCACTACATATAACATATATTTAATGTATGTAACATATAAAAAAATATGTAAAACCTTCGACCTGAACAGGCTCTATTTTGTGTATCCAGTCAAATTTATATCTTACAAATAAAAAATAAGAAATTACTCTTCGTATAAGACTAAACTAAAATTAAAACCAAAATCATACTGTATACTAATTATTATATATTTTTATAGTGTAAATTGTATGTAAAATTCATTTCCTACTTATTTGTGAAAAAATAAAAAAAAACCTTTCATCGACGTTCTGACGGTAAACGAAAGAATAGGCCCTTCTGATTTCGTAATATTTCACATATATGTATGTATATACACAGTGTATATAATATATATACCAAACAAACGATATTATTGACAAAATTTAATATAATATACAAATTGAAATGTATCATCTTAATGATTAAGCGTATTAGATTGTATTAGAATTTAGATTCATTTTTTTAAATATCTTTTAGCGGTACAAGAATTCCTCGCATAGCACATTACCGAATAGCGGTGTATAATTTACAACAAATTTCCTCTAACAAAAAACTGCACAATATTATCTGAATGGAAACACGTTTTTTTATAAATTGACCAGAAACCTGTCCGAGATAATAACAGAATAATGTTTGAGATTTTTTTAATTGGATATTTATGAATTTTTTAATTGATATTATTAAAAAAAATCTTTTATTAATCTACATTTAGGACATTAATATTAAGAAAGTTTTTTCGTACAAAATATGTAAATATAAAATCAAATGTGAGGACCGAAAATAAATTAACAGCCAATCAGTAATGTTTTTTTCCATTTTTAAGAGAATATTTTTTTTATCAGAACAGTTTTATTTATTAAATGGAGACATAAACTTTATAGTTAAAATTCTTCAAGAAATGGGAGTCTTCAGGGGTAATAACTATACATAATCTGATATGACCAGCTCATCAGCTAATCAATTTTAAAACCAAAGAACAACATACATATAAGTAGTTATGTGTTCAAAGCCAATATTTCTGTCTGACATTAACCTAATAAACACGTGCGTCTAAAAATATCACACGGACACACGCAACTAGAGAGTATATTGATATAAAATCAATATTTACTGTTATAATACAAAAAGATTTGATGTAAAATGTGATTCGGTACAGTTATGAAAATATTCAACACTCGTTTGATATATTCAATGCTATTTAATGAGCGTATCAAAAGGGGAACCGAACGAACCGAAATAATATTATTCTTTCTTTCAGAAACCCATTGAAGCGTAATCTCCGTCGTCGTGATTTGGAATAAATCAAAGATCAAAAGATTATTCAAATATAAAGAAATGTTGACACGATTTAAAACACATACATTGAAAACATTACAAAAGCATCACCATCAATGGTTGAGATTAATTAATCATGAGTGTAAAGAATTCGAACAGTCGTTCAAGATAAATTATTTCATCTACACCGTACGTCAGCCGACTAAATAAATAATACTCATTTAATTTTATTCAAATCTCATTGACAGTAATATGGCGTAGTCAGCAGTTAATATTTTTTATCAGGTACCGTAATGATCAAAGAGACGAATGCTAGCAACGTTAGCATTTAGTTAGACTGAAATGCATTTGGCTTCTCTGTAAACGAAAAATCAATACGCTGAGAACCGAGCGAGTCGTGGGGTAATTGCATTTTAAACTCTTTTGACGTTACAGACAGTTTAGTTACGAGATTTATGTTATCATACTTTATTTATAAACTAAACTATTTTATGTATTTATTTTAATTTTTATACATCACTGCATACTTATTCGCTAAAACAAAAGAAAATCTCGCATCGAAACCATGAAAAAGTATGGACCAAAAACATACCGACACCAAAAACATCGATCAATAAGAGATTTTAGAATTAGATATCCAAAGTAAATCCTCCACCACAAAAAGTACCACCACCACAAAAATGTCCACCTACTTCCCACATAATTGTCCATGCTTTCCTTCCTCACTATGACAGAAGACATCCTGGTCGCATACACTATACAGCTGTCCAAAAACGAGGAATGCGGTGCCACGACCAGAATGGGAGCCTCCTTGCGGCTAGCCTGGCGACCACGGATAGATATCGCCATCCCACCAGCCAAGTAGGACATCTTGCCGATAAAGCATATTAGCGGTTTCAACGACCTAGAATGTATGCAATTCATTTTATACGGCACATTCAATACACACTGAAAAGCTGATATGATGAAAAACAGTACAAATTTTGACGTCACTTATAAAAATCCGGTTGAGTTATCCGGTATGAGAAAGAATGTAGAATCCGTTACAATCAATGAAAACATTTCTTTATATTATACAAAGATGATGACGTCATCATGTGGCCATGTCAATTGAAGTGATTATTTTTTTAAACAAAATTTGTAGTAAGTTATACCATATCAAGGCAAACACTGGATTGAGACTTAAAGCTAGTCTAGAACACAAAGAGGTTTATTTTGTTGATTATTATAGGAAATTAATTTTCTTATTTTCTGTACAAATATTATTTTAAAATCTGGTGATCGTCTAAGTTCTCTTATTTATTTTTACACCGTCACCCATCACCATCTTAACGCAGGTAAAAATTTTACTAGGTATATATTTTAACAACCAATTTACGTCGTGGAAAATATCCAACAAAATTATCGCTAGTGATTGAATAGTTAAGATTATTATATAATTCTATAAAATGCCACGATCCATCATAGAAATTGAAGAGAGCTGTTTACTTTGTTCAATGTAAATATTGTACAATGATTGAGTAAGACTATCGCTCTGAACGAAGACATCATTCGTTTCCCTTTTGTCCTGATTATATACAAAATTAATTTAATTACATGAACAGACATTTTTGAAATAAAAAATCAGATTGACTACATATATTTTTTCAAAAGCTATAAGTGAATTATTTAATACTTTTTCTCGTTCATAACATTTTAGTGGAACACATTTTACAGCACCATATCATCAATTGTTTTACAAATTATCACCGATGCGTGAATTGTTACATTTCAACTTAATTTAATATTAATTCTTTCACAACTTAACCTATAAACAATGGAAGAAAAAAAAAACAAGAATCGAAGAAGACCGTAAAAAATATGAATAGATTGTGTAAGAAGATAAATGTTCCTTACGTTTATACATCCAGATACAAAGTTTGCTATTTATATGGAAGATAATAACAATTTTGCAGATCACATTTATAAAGTAGAACATGTTATTTTTTGCCTCAATCCAACTTATATTCGGTCTTTCAACTCTACATCGACCACAAAACGTAGAAAGTCATCAAAGTACGCAAGTGCGTTTACATTGTTACGTCAACTGCAAGTAACGCTCGATTTAATACACTCACGTTAAATTACATTTAACTTTATAGTTCTTAACTCATTATAACGGCAAGATATTTGTAACAAAAGAATAGAAGGAAAAAGGTATTTTTAAAGTTTAATCGACCTTTGGTAATGATAGACATAATAACTTGTGGCGTTTCTAGTGAAAGACGGTACCATAGTTATTAGTGTCTCGAATGATGACTGATTAATGAGATTTTTTATTTACGAGTAGATCTATTATAATACAAGTTAAGAAGCTACTGTCGCCAAAAACTGGTGACAGCAAGATGACAAAAAAACGAAATAATTTTTTATGTTAGGAGTTTTCTATACTCTTACTTGTCAATTGAGATATGTATAATAGTCCCTTAAATATGATTTATACAAAATAAAAGACCATTAGATCAGAGTCTATTCAATATGCAGGCAATTACTCAAGGTTAGGGGTAAAGAATAGGGTTATTCAACTAATGAACTAACCGTAACATGGTATAACAAATTAATGAAACAACAAAAGTGAATGAAGTTCGTGTTTATTTTGCAAAACTCCTGACATTCGTGAAATTACCTGTCACATTGTACGCCTTGATAGCCCTAATTAAAGAATGGGTAGTCAGACATAACGGGAACATTGTAATTATATGAAAATAGACTTTATAACAACGAGTGAAGGTATATTTTTTATTATTCAGGAGTTATTATTTCAGATCATAGACTAGTTCGGTAAAAACTTATCTCGTTTCAAGTTGCCAATTTACTTTACACGTATGTCCAATTAAAATTTATGTTTTAATATTATTCGCAGGTTATATAAATTTATTATATAAATTATCGATATTAGTTTCCTTTTAGAAAGTATAATACATTTTTCTAATCACCTTTTAGCCTTTTCATTTGTAAATCACCAAATATAATATTTATTAACGATTAATATCAAATCATTTTGTATCAAATATATACAGTAAATAAGCTGTACTATATATGTCAATAGAAATCGAAGAGATGATTATTATAATGAATTTTAGTCAGTTGTGGCCTAGTGGTTATAAGGCCCGCCTCTCATGCATGAGGGCGCGGAATCGATCTGGCAAGTACCGATGTGATTTTTCCGAGTCATATGTACTTTGTAAGGGTATTTATACATACTGATAAATGCATTCCCAAAGAGGGTTGATGTCCGGCAGGTTGCCGGTCGTAAAAACAATTAGACAAAACTATTCACAACATGTAAGACAGACCCTGGTTAAAGCTGGGAATTGCGAGGTAGAAGAAGAATATTATAATTAATTTTATGATATTCATATAACTAAGTATATAATTATTTTTAACTAACTTAACTAACTTTTGAGGTACTAGAGTAGATACTTTGGATATGATTTATCAGGAGAAAACGCTAAATAGTAAATAAAAGTAACTATTAATTGAGCTCTACTAAAACATGCATGACCTAAATTAATAACAAACTTTTGCGAATGTGAATTCAATATTAATGTTATAGGATAACACCGACGTAATGAGATCTATAATTTTCAAACCAGTTTTTACTTTAAACTTTTTTGTGTATAGGATAAGAACAGTAATGTTGTAGAATAAAATTTTTGATATTCCTCGTCTAACAACCGGTTTTTTGTTAGCAAGGAAACATAAAATTTTCGACGCGGATATATTCTTAATAAAGTTTAATGAGTGAAATTCTGTATTGAATAATATGTACATTGTGTAACCAAAGATGTACCTTCATGGCAATATATTAAGTAAAAATTACAAAACATTATGTAAACTGTTTGATAATGTGTTGGTACTTATTGCTGTAAAATTCTTGGCACGTAAACGGTAAAAGGTTGGCCAAACGTCAATTTTGATTTTAATTAGCCGTTAAGACGGTACGACGATAAGCATACACCAGTTCTGTTCGGTTGGTTGAGGCCATTAAGCAAATGTAACGGTCTCGAGAGTACACTATAAACTGGTTTAAGCAAATAAAGTGGATTCGACACGAGATTCTTAGATGTGTGTCACGATGTTCGCGTTGTGTGTAAGAACTATTGCTGTTGTGAATGTTGACGTACATATTCATATAAATAATAGTTTTAGCCCGCGACTCTGTCCGCGTGAACATCGAAGTTACGCTTAGAGAGAAATGTGTAGTTTATGTAACCTTCGCGCAGCCTTTTCATTTTTAAATAACCTATGTAGCGACATACCCCTCATCTACTAGGCCTACAAAAAATCATTCAAATCGGTCCAGCCGTTTAAGAAGAGCTCAGTGACATACACATGTACCGTAGAACTATATTTGAGAAGATATATGACCATATTATGACCTATATTCATATAGAAAAATTCCAAACATTCTAAGAACATTTTTAGAGAGCCACATTCAAGTAAATTTCACGAGAGCTCTCACTGCCAATCTGACACTGTATTTTTTGTGCAAAAGGTACAATTGAAAATAAAGGTACAATACAATTCAATAAAATGTTGAGAAAAAGGTACAAAGTACAATTGTAAAGTAAAAAAGAAACTTTGACCGGAAAATAATAAACATGAGCGAGAGGAAATTTAAATAAATCTGACTTTTATATGATGACGTGATGATAAATTAAGTAAGGTCAAGGTCCAATAAAACGGACAAATCCGAACACATTAATCCGATGGACCTCAATACGTTGGTTGTGAATTTCTCATAAACTGTTATACGCCGTTAGATTTACCGGCATCTTTTATTTTTTGTATCAAATCTTCTTATTATGTAAATGACATTTGTGTATAAAGAAATTTGTATATATATTTGGAATTTATTTTATTCGTAACGTGATTTTCTTGTAAAGCGAACTTTTATATTGTATGTAATACTTCAAGTTAATAATGAAGTTTAAAACATGAAACGAACAAGAAAACTTTTAAAGAAAAGACTCGGGCTTACGACCTTCAAGGACAAAAAGACATAAATAACTCGATTTAACCAATACTATGTTTAGTGTTTAAATATACAAGTAAACGCCAACTCAATATTGGTAGCAAATAGCAACAAAACAAGGAAAAGCAAATATATTAGCTTAGTCTACAAGGAAAAACAAAAATTCACACAGCACGCAAATACAAGAAAAACAAAACTGAAACAAAAAAAAAGACACATCGAATACATTATACCAAAAACATCAAAATCTACTGCTCGTTTAAGCTTCAAATAATAGCGATCTACACATGCCATAACGTACGTCCAATGAATGGAAGTCTTGCGGTGTCGGCTTTAGCGACCACACTTGGGGCGCCAAGGCAGACGATGGCGATGGCGTCGAAGAATGAGGAGTGTGGTGCCATCACCACCACCGGCGCATCCCTGGGGCTGGTCGGTAGGTGGTGACGACCCAGAACACGCACGCGGTGGAAACCAGCAGCCACCACCACCAACCGCATGAGGGACAGAATATAGAAGCGGAGTTTGCTAGAATAAGACCGCGTGATTAGTTAGTAAAGTGATTTTATAATCGACCAGTTTGATGAAATCACGATAATCTGGTATAGAAAAAACTTAATTAATTAGTTTTTTGAAACAATTGATCTGTTTTAATGAATAATCTTATCACATATCTATAGTATTTCATTAAAGTTCGTTTTAAAATTTTTTGAAGAATCTCCACTAAACGCTGTCTTTAAACCAATAAAACTAAATACTCACAAATCTAGTACTCTTATAACCGTTTATTCTCACTGAAATATAGCTCTATACTTAATAAAAACTCAAAAACAAGTTGTAATAACAAAATAAATCAATGAAAAATTAAAATAACAATACTGAACGCTCCAAATAAGACACATTAATGTCGAGCATCATATAAATATATAGAAATATTTAAAACTTTTCACTAAAGTACCGCTACATCCGACCGGTACTTAGCTGCTGACCTTGACTTAACTAACAAGTGATGCGCCCGCGCAGACAGGAGGGAAACTCAGCAGCCACATAAATCTATTGATTCGTGACTTTAAATATGACATCCTAATATACAATACACTTACTGAATTTGTAGTTACATTATTGTTTTGTAATTTTTTTAGGACTTTTTGAGTCTAGATCGCGATGAAAGACTACTGTTAGATGCAACAAAAAACTGTTTGTGAGGTTACTATCAGTAGTTTAACATAATCTAACAGTTAGATAAAATCTCGAACCAAAAAGTTTCAATACATACAAAACTCAGACGAATGTTATATAAAAAATAATAGTTAAAAAACTGTCATCTTGCAGAATCTCATTTATCATATTTTATGGTAAGCAAAATCGTGTATGTGAGGGAAGTTCTCAGAAGCAAGGGATTTTACTCAATTATCCATATTGAAAAGGAAATAATCAAAAATATATACAGTAAGTAATTAATTTAAGATTGCACAATGCACATAATCAAATATTTGTTCAAAAGATGTTGTCTTAAAATATATACTCAATTTCAGTAGAATTAAAATAAACTCTTTAAATAAAAATATAAAAATTAATATTTTTAATACCGTTACAAAGAATGTAAATATACTAAAAAAAATGTGACACAAAAAATAATATGAGAATTGGTACACTTTCATTAAAATTACTAAGGAAAATAATTCAAACCAGTTTTATAGACGTGAAAAATATACAACCTCATTCGAGGCCTTGCATGCGAAATAAAAAAAAAACAATTAAAATAGCAAATGTTATTTCTCGGAAACAAAGTACATAGTAAGCGGGTCAGTGACAAAACTTTCTCGCTTTCTTGTTTATAGTAACGAGAGTTTGATGTATTCCGCCAGAATTAGCTCTCACTCAACCTATACCATCTTGAATCTTGATAACATCTTTATGATACACTAACTTTTGCATTCGATGTTACTTGTATCAGAAATAATGTTCCAGAAAGTCAACTTAAACATCGTCTTTATTTTTTTAACTATCAGCTTAAGTTCAAAGTCCTGAGGTTTATTCCACATATATTTTTACTTATGGCAACGAATTATAATTTTTATAATATGAACAATTTAAAAAAGTAAAAAGAATCATAGTTGAAATCTTGTTTGTTAGACGTCACATCTATCACAATTCTATTTGCAAAACCATAGCCAACATAGGATACTAATTTAAAAAAGACATACAAAATTACATATATAGGGAAAGTATAACACCTTATATGGCAACATACCTTCCATTTTATTAACAATACTAATAAGGTCATAATGGAATTTACCAAGACGTCAACCTCGTTTTTAAATCATGGAAACATTCATAAACAATTGCATAAAAAATATTACATAATAAATATATTCATAATTATATAAAGAATTTCAGTTAAATAAAACTGCGTTTGTTACTACGTTTACACCCAGTGGCGTAACTACAGTCGGCAAAATGCCACGGGCCCCCAGCCGGAAAGGGCTCCCGGGCAGATGAAAATATATACATATATATACAGGGTGACTGGTGAATTACTATCAATATTTAAGGAGCATACTCGGTACATCATTCTCATTCGAATTATGTAAAAAAAATAGGCACTTAATTTTTGACAAAATTTCCGTATAAATAAATAAAGTGTTGACACGTTCCAAGTGTTCCAAGTGTGGACGCGTGCGGCGGCGTGCTGACACAACACCACGCCGGAGCACGCGTGTGTGTGTGTGTATATCTAATCTGTAGGGTGTTCACACGATGCCGAATTAATTACATAACTTTTGGTTAACTTTACTTAGAAGTTTATTAATATTTATGTTATATTAATTTTTATTTTGTCATATATGATCGTCAAATATCACGTCCTCAAGTATCGATAGTAATTCACCAGTCACCCTGTATACATATATACATATATAACCAAAAGTTATGTAATTAATTCGGCATCGTGTGAACACCCTACAGATTAGATATACACACACACACACACACACGCGTGCTCCGGCGTAGTGTTGTATCAGCACGCCGCCGCACGCGTCCACACTAGGAACACTTGGAACGTGTCAACACTTTATTTATTTATACCGAAATTTTGTCAAAAATTAAGTGCCTATTTTTTTTACATAATTCGAATGAGAATGATGTACCGAGTATGCTCCTTAAATATTGATAGTAATTCACCAGTCACCCTGTATATATATATATACGTATCTTATGTAGTAAAGGCCTCCTCACATGATTATTAGTAAACTTACAAATAAAAGTGTTTAAATAAGTATTATAAAATAAAAAATACTATTATTGAACTATCAGCTTTTTATAAGGGTAGTGAGGGGCACGGGGCCCATTCGATGAATTCTACCAATAGCCTCGTAGTTACGTCACTGTTTACACCACTATCAACTCAACGGGCTGTATGTATGAATAGTAATAATTAATATTGTTTGTTTGTCACGAATTAATATCTCATTTATTGATATTCATCGTTCGTTTTTGTTGAGACACAGCACGGTATTGACTGATTCGTTGCACTTTGCTCCACTTGACTCCAAGGTTTTGTAATGTTTAAACAGAATACAACAGAAAATATACTTACAATACGCTTTATAATACAATACAGTATAGTATAAATGCAACCAATATTTTCAAATTAATACGCGTATTTTATCATTTTGAAAAAACCATTCACATCCCGTCTGCCCGTGATCACGGTTGCTGAAATGTAACTGCAACGTCAGAAGTATGTGGTTTTTACAATAATGAGATATTCTTAGTAATCCGAATAATATTAGTTTCATTTAAATGAATACTCCTCAGTCTTAGATCTCATTAATACACCGTATACAAATCTCTTCAATAGATTAGTGAACTAATTTAGCTTTGAACTATAACACATACTTCACTGATTCAGAAATAATATAAATCTAAAACAATTCATGTAAACTCTAAAGAACTTTGAACATTCTAACGATTACAATTTTATGCTATAATCAGAGAGAACAATTTATTTCTAACTTCATGATGATAAAAGAACTTTCCAATAATGAGTATAAATGTATTTTAGTTTAAAAATATATAATATTAAAACAAAATGATATTCATTGAATCGTATTTTATAATCCAACTATTATTATTAATGAATATTTAGAATACAGATGCAGTGCCAAAGAAATGTCTCGATCGCAAGTAATGTAAATCACTATAGTTAAATGAGTATCAAAAAAATTCTTAGTAGTTCAAACGATAATGATACCTAACCTTACAAAAATTACGATGGCAATTTGAGACTTAAACGCCTTTAAAGGTAACATAAATATTGACTATAGTGTCAATTGAAGTAAAAACTCACAAAAAAATTTCGTAGATGAATTATATTATGATAGAGCCCGAAACCTATATCATTGTTTTTATACTTTGCTACATATATGTATAAATTTTAGGTTTATTCTGTATTCTAGAAACAGTTATAGCTTTAGTAATAGAAAGTTATGGATAGAACATTATAATTATCTATACAAAACAATTTAAATTTAAATATTAACTATAGGTTACATTAAAAGGTTATTCGGAATAAAAGCTTAATTTCTTTAGAGTGATCTTGTTACTCGATACTCTTGTTTTGTGCCAATAGAATGTTGTCTGTCGAAATTAACGATCCGGCACAACCTTCATTAAAAAAGTTAAAGTGAAATTTTTGTATTAAATTTAAGCAATACTTGAAAAAACGCACCAATATCTTTAGAGCATTGATTAAACTGAGCCTTGAAATTTGAAGACATACTTTCTTGAAACATATCTTTAAATAAAGATACGTTTAATTATATTTCTTTGCTTAATTCGTCGTGTTTTGACTCTAATAACATTCTTCTCAAAAATATATTATAAAAACAACCTATTATAATTATATAGGTATAATAAAATAATAACAAAAAAACATTAAAATAATTTGTAAATACTTTGTAAAGTCTCAGCCAAATAAAAGGTAATAAAAAAGTTACATATTATTAACTAAAACAAAATACATAAACTAATGAGATCTATGATTTTCGCGAGTACTCATTTAAATGAAACTAATATTTTTCGGATTTACTATACGATTTTTATTTTTGATAAAAAACTAAGTACATACTCCCGACGTTTCGCCTACTTTACAGCAACCGTGATTATGGTTAATTTTAATAATATTAGTTTTATACATAAACTATTATTTATAAGAAAAATCTCAAACATTGTTTTTTATCACAAGTTCATAAGAAAACTAAATGTAAATGAATTAAATAATTCTCGCTATTAAAAATAACAAAGTGTTATTTCTCGTTGCATTTAGTTAAATAGGTTATTGTATCCAAATCATTAATTTTAGTACGACGACCTCCAAAACAGATAAATGCATCAACAAAAACTAAATACCATAATTCTAGACATAGTTTTTCTCTTAGTCTGGACGTCCGGTATAAGCCAATCATTATCAAAAATAATCATTACATCTTATAATCTATTAAATAATAAGAGTAGAAATTACATACATATATAAGTATATAGCTCTCTATATAATCAAAATATCTTTCAAATTTCCAGACGTGAAAGAAAACTTATGTATGCATAATCCAATAAAGTTAGGAAACTCAATAGGTTTCCTCGAACTCAATTTGGTTCTTATAATCCCATTACGTTAAATTTATGTTTAAGTGTTTTAAGAGATTAAATAAAACAATTAATTGTTCTATCAAATTATATTATAATATTAATAATTCGAACATTATTATTTTATTAAAGTATTTAAATTACAGCGACTAATATACATTTAACATTGACCATTCTATTGAATAATATGTTTGATTTGAAATTTATTTTTAATTGAATTAATAATTCCATTTATTAGAATATTTATTCGAATATGGTTGAATAATGATGTAATTATATAACTATATTCTTCATAGGTTTATCTAGATGCTGAAGATTTTATTATCCTATGAATAGTTCAATCTAACGATTTTCATCGTTCATTTCATTAATACATCTTCGCACATAACGTCGGTTATTGTATGAAAAACGGTAAACGCTTCGAAATATGTATGAATTTGAATCCATGTTATAAGGTTGATATTCCCATGGTACATCAATATTTTGTAATGAAAAGGATTACGAATTTACGAAAAAGGATTGTGAGTGAAAAACCTAGTAACTGGCAGTATAACGTATCGCACTCGGAGTAAGTAGTATAAGATACTTCTAATTGAATCTTTGACAAACTTCGTAAACTTAATGAGATCTAAGATTTTCGCGAGTACTTCGTAAACTTAATTATATTTTTCGTACAAGGAAATAAAACTTTATATTTCTACTAAATTTCAATTATAAAAATTAATACTATCATCGGAGATGTTAATTATCTCATTAACTATCCCTAAATCCCACCAAAGTCTCGAGTATTCGATACCTTAGACCAGAAATTTTATCTCCCTATTCAGTATCGCTCATTCTTACCAATCTTTCGCGAGTTTAGACGGCACAGTTAGACAATGTGTGCCATTGTTATAACAATACAATCATCTAAAAACTAATACACGAACAATAGTCACAATAGTTCACACTCATTGAGAAGCTAGATATTGAAATTATCTTAGATCTGTACACAAATCGTAATTTACCATAGAATTACTAGAGGTTGTTCTGTCACGCAAAATGTAGCTAACTGAATTAAGCATACTGTGTACTTTTGTAATGGACAAAAATAGTAGTCTTTCGTAACTTTCCCTTAAAAAAATCTAAATTACATAAATATAACAATACCGGAGACATTAAGCGGAACTTAGGTTAAAAATATCTTAGAATTTATTTACAATTTTGATTAGATGGGAACGAAAAATGAAGTATTGCTTATATTTTTTTCATAAACTACCAATAAATCGAAAGTTTTAAGGAATCTTGTAGTCCCTGGAAAGAGCAAGTCTTTTCTTATCCTGGTATCGATTATGTCGCTTTTAACTCATTAATTATGCAAGACAGGGTGTTTAATAATTATGTAACTGAAATTACAAACGTGCGTCGACTACTGACTACGAGAAAGCAACTTATTTAGTAAGCATCGAAGTACCCAAGGACATTATCGGTTATGCGCTTCGATCAATCGGCGCATCACTACGTAATGAGCATGTTAAAATTAGTGAAATTTCAATTCTTTTATCATATTCATATTTAGGTAATACCATGAAAAAAACACAAAAGTAAGATGTCATCAAAAATCCGACTGATTTCTGACAAAAAGGTTGCATATGACCGATTTTTTAAATCCTAACCAAAGATGACGTCATAAACTTAAGAAAAACACGTACCTTCTCCAGCCGGTCATTGGTTTCCTTCTCAAGTCTTCTTCACTGAGTCCATACAAGCCGATGCAGGCAAGAAACCAAGCAGACACTATCAGGTAACAGATTACAATCACTCTGAATGGCAGAAGAATTACTGTGAAGATCGCCGTCTGAAACAAAAAAACATAGGCTAGAAACACGACAGCGTAATTATAGTAGATCTTGAACCTAAATTAGACTAAATTACCTTTGTATTTGTATGTACGTGACAGAGGCAAAAAAATTAGAAATATAACAGACTAAATTTAAATAGGAGACATAATATACTGACGAGAGTGCATTGATCTGTACATTAAATGTTAAAAATGAATCATATAAAATTGAACCCATTGATCATATTATTGAAGATTTAAGCTCATTAAAAAAAATTGATTAGACAAAGACAGTAAGATACATTTATATGTATGTATGCTCGCGAATAATTTATTAACAATAATCTTAACATAACCTGAATATACTTCAATTACATTTTTGTTTAAAGTCGAGTCATCGAACAGATTCTATATCGTATTGAACAGTGCAAGTCTTTTTAAAAATGAAAAGTACTTTTCTTTCTTTCCTTTTCTAAATGGACATCCATTTCTTTCTCAACTCATCTTTGTTGAGTTAAATTTTGTTACGTTATGTTTTTTATTAATTGCTACATGTCACTAGTGAGTTATTATAATTAAAACCGTATATTTTATGACCAAATATCAATGAAGATACCACTTCTAAGCTTCTGCTTATTACGGAAAAGAATGGTTTGGTAGAGAGAGGAGCTCGGGCGTTGGAGATGAGCGTTTAACGCGCAGTAGATATTATTCCATGTCTGATGTATTATATATGCCAGGTTCATCGTGTTGCAGGGAGAGGAGGTTCAACAGTGTCTGGGACTTGCGACCCAGGTGTAGGTTTAAGGGACCCCTATCTAACGCGCGTTAAACGCTCATCTCCATATTATATTCTGTACATATTCTTAAATTTAATAAGACAAAACTAACTAACTAGTAATTCTGTCTTTGATCTTTCACAGTTAATGTTAAATCCGTTTATAAAATCATTCCCTTATTTTAATATTAATACACGGCCAGATCACAGGACCGATAAAAAAGTTATAATGCCTCGATGGATTTTAGTTTTAGGAACGTGTAACAAATATACATATATGTATATTATTGTATCATCAGATTGTATTTCTTCAAACGTGAATGAAATTACTTTCAGAGAAAATTTCATAAGTCTAAAGAACAATAAATATAATCAAGAATAGTTCGTAAATAAATACAACTAGGAATAAATCAGCTTTCACAAATAAATATGCTATTTTAACACATCATCGACGTTTACAGCCTCGGATGTTGTCTTCTAGTTTATTACTCTCTTAAAAACATTAAGTTTGAAAGTTGTTTGTGTATTTAAATATGCCAAATTCCGGATACCACGTCTCTATGATGATTTAAAAAAAAATTATATATTTGCAAAGGTAATCGTGGTGGCCTAGTGGTTAACGGCCCGCTTCTCGTGCATGACGGCCCAGGTTCGAAACCTGGCAAGTACCAATGTGATTTTTCGAGTCATATGTACTTTCTAAGAGTATTTGGACACCACTGATAGACGGTGAAGGAAAATATCGTGAGGAAACCTGGACTTATTATTTCAAATTATAAGTTTGAAATCACCAACCCGTCTTGAGCAAGCGTGGTGATTAATGTTCTCCATGTGAGAAGAGGCCTTTGCTCAGCAGTGGGCTCTGATAGGCTGATGATGACGCAAAGAAAATTCCTACATATTTTAAAATATTAGGTATGTAAAGTCCTATGAAAAAGGCACAGTCTCAATCAAAATATTTACTTGTATATATTTTAAACTTCTACATATTATTATATTCATAGTTCTCAAACTGTTATTAACCAAAATATGTATTTAGAAGATTCTATCTTAAATTTATCCATGATCGTCGTTAAACAATAAATCAATCAAATATATTATAATGGGAATGAATATAGAAATGTGAAGGCGATCGTGAACGTCACGCAAGCCTAAAACGCGTGCTGGTTCAAACCTTGACACGGAATATATATTATCAATTTACAATATAATACAGTAATTAAATAACTTTTATAAGCTATTATATAAGCTATGTTATGTAATCTATTAACTTGGGCAGCTTCTCACGTGGAGCTCATTAGAATATATTTTTACCACGGTGTTAAATAGTTTTGTATCCAGCAATCCGTTCTTTTCAAAATAGTCCAGTCATTTAAGCTTAAATTAGGTAAGAATCTCGGAATTCGAGATACCCAGCTATAAGTCTGTAAATAGTTGTATATTGACACCCTAAAAGTTGTCTCAAAACCTACATGTGGTAGGGTGTAAGCAACTATTAAATTTCAAGGTCAAAGGTCACAAAAATCGGTTTTTTGCGCTTTTTTTGGAAATATCTCATTTCCTATGGGTTTTTTGCTATTTGTATTTATTATCAATATTGTAGAATACTAAATTCTCTACAAATTTTGTTTCAAAATTTTTTTTATACGGTGTACCGTTTTCGAGATAGAGGGCGGAGAGCGAACCACAACCACTTTTGCAGTTGCAGAAAATTGTAGTAAAATTGTCATGATAGGCTCCAGAAAATCATTTCGCATTGCCCAACCCCATACCTGGGGTTCCAAATCATGTCCTAACCAAGTTTGAACTTGATAATATACACGGTTGAAATGTTGATGAGCAGCTGCACTTGTTGGTGGAATATTTGAAAGCTGCACAGGTTTATTAAGTTTTGTAGACTTGACGAAAAGCGTACAACGAAGATGATATAATAGTTAAAAATATAATATAATAGTTAATAAAAATTGACAAATATTTATAATCATTGATTTATTGATTGTTCATCAACTATATATGGCGCGTTTTTTATCGGAGGCACTGGTTGACCTGAAGTGATGCGGTGACCGCGCGCTCTCCGCCCTCTATCTCGAAAACGGTACACCGTATAAAAAAAAATTTGAAACAAAATTTGTAGAGAATTTAGTATTCTACAATATTGATAATAAATACAAATAGCAAAAAAACTCATAGGAAATGAGATATTTCCAAAAAAGCGCAATAAACCGATTTTTGTGACCTTTGACATTGAAATTTAATAGTTGCTTACACCCTACCATATGTAGGTTTTGAGACAACTTTTAGGGTGTCAATATACAACTATTTACAGACTTACAGCTGGGTATCTCGAATTCCGAGGTGAACTTACTATAATGACTGGACTAAAAGTATGACAAATTCCAAAAGAATGACAAATAAACCAAAGATAAGTCACATGACTTCCACGTGATCTTAAAAGCTACTAATATCAGGACCAGAGTCTTATTTTTATGTGAAACTGTATATTGTTTTAATACAGGTCATAAAAAACACCATGAAAATTGTAAGCCGTAGTTTGTACAATAGAAGAATCATGATCGTGTGTATTGAATATCTTTAGTAGTTTGCTGTGGCCAACTGCAACTATACTCTTCACACTTTACAGCCTTTTGTATGATAGGTTTTCGTTAGTAAATCCATTTCAATACGATTATTTAAAAAAAATATCAATAACAGCATGGGTATAGTTTAAATACAGAAATAGAACTTGTAAAGTAATGATTTAAATTAATAAAAAAATCATAAGTTATGATTTGAATGTATAAAATTAATTATACGAGTTAGTCGTAAAACTGCATTTTACTTTTAAAGCTGGTTATGCATATTACTGATGCGTTAAAAAGGTTTTTTACTAGGTACTTTTTAAATTAACAAACTTACTTTAGTCAATTAAACCAAAATTTCATTTATATCAATATATGTACTTTAAATACATTTCTTCTTAAGCAGTGGAAGTTTAAACAAAAATAAGACTACTGAAATACGTATGTCTTAGCACTTAACAGAAATGTCAGTTATTTTCAAGTGTAAGTAACTCGTGACTAACACGAATTTCCTTTTTTTAATTGCTTCATGGGAATCTAGACTTTATTGACATATGAAATATACAGGGTGACTGGTGAATTACTATCGATATTTGAGGACGTGATATTTGACGATCATATATGACAAAATAAAAATTAATATAACATAAATATTAATAAACTTCTAAGTAAAGTTAACCAAAAGTTATGTAATTAATTACGCATCGTGTGAACACCCTACAGATTAGGTATATACACACACACACACACACTCGCGCGGGGCGGCGTCTTGTTGTATCAGCACGCCGTCGCACGCATTCACACTTGGAACACTTGGAACGTGTCAACACTTTATTTATTTATACGGAAATTTGGTCAAAAATTAAGTACCTATTTTTTTTACATAATTCGAATGAGAATCATGTACCGAGTATTCTCCTTAAATATTGATAGTAATTCACCAGTCACCCTGTATAACGATGTGATAAAAAAACCTTGCAGATATATCTAGATTAGACATAAACCCGTTAGCTGCCAAAAAGCTTAAGCATATTTTATTTCATACAAATGTCTAAGTCAAAGATATGCATCTTAAGAGTATATGTAGTTATTACTCTAAAGCAGTGGCAGTCAGATTTATATGTCTACAAGATATTTAAATATTAAACATCTAGACTGGAAAGGTCACAGGTTCAATATTGGATGTAATTAGAAACGAGTTGAGTTTATATATAATTTTTTTTATCTGTGGCAATAACGGGTTATGCGACTCTGTGGGTTTGAATGTCATGCTATTCTTTAAATTATTATTTGTTGTCTGTGATAAATTAATTCGAATTTTAAAAATAAACAAAACAATTTTGATTACAAATAATTAAAATGAAGGTAAATAAACAGTAATTTTTTTACGGAATCCCGTAAATCAGAAGAATAAATTGATGGCATTATAATTTCTCTTTCTGAAACAGTTATTGGTAGGCATTATTCTACTGACCTATTAATATTATAGCTACTAAAGTTTGTCAGGAAATCCTGACTTTTGTAATTCTCTGAGAGAGATATACAATACTCAATTTTAATGAAACTTAAATATTTTAACTCAAGAATATTGTGCATGAATTGTAATGTTTGGACACAAAATATTTACCTAATTTAATTTTTTTCAACGCTCCGTCTAGGACCGGTCAAATTATAATAAACTATTGGCAAGGTCGTTTAATATGAGTGTATGTGTGTCTTAATGTTACGTCTATCCACTGATAATATATTCATTGTATACCTACACATACGTAAAGGTGGGTCTGCATTGTATACATATATTTACTAATAAATGAAATTAAAGTGTTTGTAATTTTAATCGAAATCTTTTCATGAAAGGCATATAAAAGTAAAAAATATATTTTTCGGATTACTACGCGTTATTTTATTATTTTTTAAAACTACATACCTACTCCTGACGTTTCGGTTGCTTTGAAGCAAAAATTACGTGATAATCCTAAAATATTAGTTTGATTTAAATTTACACGAAAACCTTAGATCTCACTGTGCATATAAAAGTATATACGACATTTAATTCAAAAGTAAGCATTATTTTAATTGTTGTCTGCCTGACGAAAATCGAATGAAACCTCAGGTCACCCTCATCATTTACGCGTATCTTAAAGGGGCTAGGGTAAAGATATAGGCAAAACCGCAGTCAATAATTAGTATAAATGTCTTATGCTTGTATGAATAAACATCACAGTAAAACTACTCAATAGATTATAATCAAGCTTTTCTCATTTAATTCCCTAAATTATTATTTTTAATTAAAATTATTAAATATTTTTACAAGACTTTCCTCTTCTTAATTGTTCATTGATTTGTCTTTTAGTACCTATATACGAAAATATAAAAAATGTCGTGCTTATATAGATACTATATCTCGTATACATATAATATTCTCGTGTCGCGGTGTTAGACATAGAACTCCTCTGAAACGGCTGGGCCGACTTTGATGAACTTTTATGAGCATATTGAGTAGGTCTGAGAATCGGCCAACATTTATTTTTCATACCCCTGAGTTATTAGGCCGTTTGCCGGGTCAGCTAATATGTATATTTAGAGCACCTCCATTAATGAAATAATATTTATATTTCACGGCCATTAACATTTAAAATAATATTATCATACAGGAAAAACATTTATTTTCAACTGAAGGAAGAACTAAACTAATATATATTTAAAAAAATGCATTCTTTGGCACATGATATGCAAATCTTTGGAGCCTTGAAACATCTCGACCTTCCCAAAACTATACGTTATAAACAATTAAATGTTAAATATTTTGAAATACAACATAGGAAGCTTATAAGCGATTTTTTTAAGTTTTCAAAGTCTTTCTAGTTTCTAGTAAGTTTTAAAGTAGAGTTATTCATTCTTCTAGATGTTTCTATCACAATTCACTCACTTTTACGAAGACAGAAGCTTATAAAACTATTTTTTTAAGTTTTAAAGTTGTTTTACTAGTTTCTTTTACGTTTTTAAGTAGAGTTTCCAAGTTTTCAAAGGTTTATTCAGGCTTCTAGATGTTTCTATCACAATACACTCACTCTAAAGTTACGCAAGTAATATATAACTACAAGCTATGTCTGTATACGTATTAAAGACTTTCCCTCAAGGTACAGCACTTATCAAACTATCCATAACTTTCTTTTATAACATTACCAGATAATGTTTGTTTTATTAATATACAAATAACTATTTCCATGTATAACTTTCTATTGTACATGGAACTAGAAAAAAATCTTCTTTATTTCGACTTTATTCTTGTTTGATAGTATTTTGCCGTTTTCTTCAAACTAGATAAACTTAACTTACTATTTGTAGTATGCTATGTAATAGTCTTTATAAATATTATATTGTGCTTTTACATAACTACATATGAACTAGGCATAGAAACTTTCTATTCCAGAAGCTTCTACAGATATATGGCTTACATAAATTGGAGTCAAGCTCTTGAAAACATATTAAATTCATGTACTTATCTCAAAATGTTGACCAAAAACTAAAGGTTTGATATAAGGCTTTATTTCTTAATGTGTCTGTCGGTTTGTCTTTAAATCGAGACAAATCTCGCGAACTCTTAGGTACAAGCTGATATGGATTAACAGTTAAATAGTTTTTGTTTGTGACTCCGTTTACAATATCTTTGGTATTGTGTTCAAAAATAAATAATGTGTTATAATAATAATAATAGGTCTGTTAAACGAAGTCACGTGACTTTATTATACATGCTGTTACGATGTGTTTGTGCAAACTACACGGAAAGAAATGATAAATTAAAGCCATTATTAGTAAAAAATACTTTTTAAACAATTATAATGAAAATTTCATTAACACTAGCAAGATTCAAACGTGATTCCAAGGCAACTGGAGATATAATAATTTGTAGTAAAACAAAATATTTTTTACACTATTGGAAACTTTCACGGCAATTTCTTTTGTATATTTTCCTACAAAATCAACATCCACACATCATCACTAACTTTCGCATTTATAAGTAGAATGTAGTCTACTATCGCTTGGAGTTGTAAAAAAAAACTTAATTTCAACGCTACCTAAAGTCCGTCACGTGTTTCTTATATTTTAACGCTCGAAAGAAAATCAAAACTTAACCTTCATGTTGACCTAGAATCATTTAATTCAACAAGAAGCAATGTCATGTAGGACAAGCGGAGGGAAAAAATCCGTAAATGTACTAGCATCATAATAAAATTATTTTGATTCGGTCGTTCAACATACAGCCGATATCGATGTATTTGAAAAAAGAATTTTATTAATTTCATTGTCAAATAATATTTTATCATTTCTGTTGTTAATTTTTTATGTTTTAATATTATAATCATTTCAAACTTAAATTATAATTTAATAACGAAATTACTGCAATTTTTTCTTCGCTCCAAGTATGTTTAAATACAAAAACCTCGAATTGCCAGACAGTATTGCATCAATACTATTTATTATTATAAAAATGTGTCTAACAAAATATATAACAAAAACGCATATATTTACATAATGCAATAACATCAATATTTTAATGGGACGTATTTTATAAAACATTTTTATTATATTATTTAATCTACATGCAGCAATCAATGAAGCCATTAGAAGGTTATACGAGATGGTATTAGTTTACGATTGAAAGGATTCGAAAACACTCAAGGGCAGGCAGCGAATAGCAATACAATTTATTCTAAATAGAAGAAATAATTTATATAAATGTAAAAACTTCTTTGTGTTAACTTTTTATTTCATGCTGGTTTTTTTTATGACCGGCACCTGGAAGTTGCCAGCAAAAAATCCTTAGCTTCCGTACTTTTTACAATAACTTATCAACAATATATATACTGAAGTGATCTAAGTTATTGTAGAGTAAGCATAAACCATATAAACCTACAATATAATGCCTATATGATTGGGAAACACTGAATATTATACTCAGGAATAACCTTCAATAATCTTGTTAAGATAATATGCGACATATTTGCATTTTATATTCATATATTATTTTGTAATATTAATAATTCGCAATACAATTTATTTTAAAATAATAGCGAATAATAACATAATACGAATATGCAGTAACTTTGTAGCAAAATTTTTCCGAGTCTGCGCAATAGACTTCGGTTGTATATTTTTATTCTATTTTTTAATGAGGCACTGACTAACAATATTGTTATGTCTTACCCTTATCTTGTCGTATGTATTGTCCAGTTCAAGCTTGTGGACGAAAGGATTTAATATTTCGGCTCTCATGCCATCGGATGAGAAAGTGCCCGTTTCGCTGTGCATTTTACCATTCATTTTCACTATCATTAAATGCAAATATTGTGTTAAAACACGTTAAACACTCATTTTAACTTAACGCGATAACAATGTGTAGTGATAATTGTAAAACGCGTAAATAATAATAGACCCGAAACGAATTTGGAATCGGAATTATGCGCGAGTGAGTACTACGTACTCACGCCTAAGAGAAAAGATCAAAACTGAATGCTTCAAATGATTGCCGACCAAAGCGCCACAGCCGCCACTAAACTATCACTCTGACATTGAATGAAACTGAAAGAGAAGTCCAAATACAATGCAAGGCTCTATTCTTTTAGAATACTAATATTTGTTGAAATAAATACATAAAATCATATTTTTTTTCATTATTTTATATTTGATTTATTATTACGATATGAATAATATGTTTTAATAGTTTGAATCCATTAATATTAACATTAATCGAGTTTTAATCTCAATTTTATTAAAATAAAAACCAATGCTAATCAATAAATATTTAAATTATAATATTTATTACCTATTTTCTTGAACAGTCTTACATTTTTTAATCTATAGTTGTCTAACTAAACTGACGCATATCAGTTGATTTATAATTTGTTTTCTTTTTCAGACCGTTGTCATTAACAAATATATTCTAGGCTTGATTTCAAAAGTTATCTTTTAACCAACAAATCGGTACCTTTACCGGGCACGGGTATAAAAATGAAGTTTGATATTTATAATGGAAACGACAATACAAAAACAAATTATTGACTTCTTTTCGGTTTACGAGGAATTTTATAATACTTCCAAAACGTGTTTGAAAATCTGCCAAAACTGCGCAATATCTATTAATAAATTTATTCAACGGTGCCGAAATATAAAAGAGTAAATAATATTGTTGAAGTGATAAACTTATATAGTTGTATACATTATATTCAATGCGTGGTTGTTTTAGGGCGCAAGTAGCTGGGTCGCCTCTCGAAGAGTTCCGAGGATTGCAGAGCAAATTGTTATCGTCTTTACATAACCTTATTTCTGAAGATATTCAAGAGATAAAACATCAACGGTATGTACTAGTTATATTAAATATTTTATAATAAACCTAAATTCAATTATATAAATTTAATATATCATTAAAAGCTATAAAAGGTTATTCATAATTTATGATAAAAATTTCAGGACTGTGATAGAAGAAGCTTTCGAAAATCTTTGTTTAAAACACAAAGTTTTACTAGGAAATTGTAGAGGTATTGAATTGTCTCCAGATCTGCCGTTAATTAAAGGCACCTGTCTTCAACCTCCATTAGAAGATATATTAGAGTTAGCCGGCCACAGCATATCATTTGGTGCAGAAATCTGTGAGCAGATCAACACAGCATTAGCTGTTTTATCATTAAGAGGTTTAAACACAGACAACTTTGTTGATAGTTTCAAAATATCAACAGACTGGCAAACAAAAGTATCAGAAATACTTGCCTATACTTCATTCTGTAGTCAAAATCAAATATAATTATGGATCTACTAGGTTCTATATTAAATTCCATGCAAAAGCCACCTTCTACTAGCGAGGCAGAAAAGAAAGCTATGAAAAAACATAAGGAGGCATTGGAACGTAAGCAGAAAGAGGAAAAGAGCATTTTAAGTAAATTTTGTAAGAGAATTGAAGAGAAAATTAGTGATTTTATAAAAGATGGTAACAAACCGTATCTACAGTTTGATCCAATGGATCAGATGTACAGATCGGTAATCAGAGATGTGGCCACGACTGCTGGGGCACAAGTATACTCATTCGGCCAAGAGGGAGTCGACAGATATTGTGTAGTATACCTCAAAGACAAAGGACCCTCCGAAGACGAATTGGAAGTACGTAGATCAGGTGGAATATGGGATGAAGAAAAAGCAATAGAAATGGCCCAGAGACGTACCGAAATGGAAAAGGAAGCCGCATTAGATAATGAGAGAAGTAGGAAACGGAAACACGACAAAGAACAATTGAGCGGTACATTCTATAAGCAGAAATATGCACATTTGATAGGTGAAGACGCGGCTATAAACGCTGCTCAGAAAACAAACATGAATAAAACATATGGGGAGGTACCGAGCGAGAATAAAAAGGATTTGCGCTCTATAGAACAGACGATGGCTGATATTAAAGCTAAGAAGGTCAAGAAAGCCGAAACAGAGAAATTGCTTGAAGGTATTTGATTCATGATTCACTTAAATCTTATCAATACACAGTTATGACAATTAATTATGTCTGTAAAAACAACAAAGACATCATTATTGATATTTAGTTATACTTGTTGTGATTTTATAACTATGGCATTCATAAAAATAACTTCCTTTTAAATAGAGGTGAAGTAAACCAATTAATTATATTTTATATGCCAATCCCACCAATCATACTCGGAAGAAAATGTTAGACCAATACTATATTGTTTTAAGATAGAATAAAAATGGCATTTTGGTTAAAAATTACTATGATCCTTAATTTATGCCAATATATATTAATTTATTATAACCACAAAGTTAATCCAGTTCTTTTAAAGGCCGTTTCTCTGCCAACTAAACTACCACACATATGAAGACTCATTTTCTATTTTTCGGTAATCACTTACCCTTAAGTAATCCATCTTCTTGTTTCCTTATGTATACATTATATGTATGTCTGTTTTTGTATGTATGTATGTCTTCTTCCTGGCAATTTCCCAGCTTTAGCCAGGGTTTGCCCAGTATATATGTTTCACTGTCTTATGTGATAATTTGTCAAGAACTGTTATTAAGCAATATTAACATTGTGTATCTGATTTTGAACTTTGAATGTAGACATTATAAAATATATAATTGAATGCCATTGCACTAAGATTTTTTTTTTGTTTAATAGAATACTAAAATTGCATCTTATTCTGTACTTATAAAATGTTCAAATGAAAATATATCATTTTTCACACATACAATGTATAACAATTTAAATTCTCCTTCACATTACAGTTGAAACATTCAAAAATCTTATTTAAGTTTTCAATAAAAGTATATGATAACCTTATTGTGGCATAAAGTTGGTGTTATGTATAAAATGTATGGAAATAATATTTCAAATTCAATTTATTTTAATGTGTTATAATATAAATCTTTATGTTTCATGTACTACATATTGTACAAGCATATTAAATTCTCTGAAGGCTACTTTATGTATAGCTCGAAGAAGTTACTTGCAAGATAGTTTTCATTCAATAAAAACTTTTGGGTGAAAAAGTATATATTCTGGCATTTAAAAAGAAAGTAAGTTAATACAAATGATTAATTTTTGAACTAAATTAAATAATGTAATAGTCATAAACTAAAGCCAATATGTTTTGATTATATAAATGTATAATATAGTGATGTACTGTCTAAAATGGTACACCACAGTCGGTGAAATCTTTTTAGTGCCTACGGTTAATTGTTTTCATGACATACCTAGGCTCAAGGTTTGTCACCTTACTACAAGTGTGCATCGTCAAACTGAACAGACTGTTACTATTTTTTCAATAATTTTTCTCATATGTTATAGATAAAAACAAGATACCCATCTGTTTTAAAGTCAATATACCTAGCAAACTGGTGGTAAAATATTGAAATAGTTAATATTAGTTAGGCTATGAAAGAAAATACTTTCTGTTTCAATTAGAATATTTCTCTTAGTAATTGATTTTTTATTTACTTTTTAGTATAATGTAATATTAAACTGCCTCTAGCAATAATTGCATTGATTAATTGTTAATAAATTAGGTATCCTATCTTATGTACCTGATAAGTTCAAATTGAATAAATAATTAATACTGATATGTGTTTATTTATTTCTAGCAACTTAAATACATCAGCTTTATAGAACTAAGTTTGTTGATTCATATTTAAAAATATGTATAATAAAAAGACCTTTTTTATTTATAATGTGATCCATTTACAAAATTATTGGATGACATATTGCAAAAGTTTAGTATTACCGATAAATGAATATTGAAATGGTGTAAGGACTTAACGCTTATAAAACATTTTTTTTATCGATAGCACTATATTTTGAATATTTAAGAAACCACTTTTCATCTTTTATGGACAGAAAATAACTTTTAGACACTGTTTAAGATTACTTGTATTTAAGATATCAATAAATCTTGGAGCTTAATCCTTTTAAACCGAATGTCATTATATGTATATACATATAGAGACGAAACTTTTCAGCATTTCATGGATTCATTGTGCGGGTGCCAGGTAAATCGCGATGCAGGGAGAGGAGCCTCAACAGTGCCTGACCTGGAGTCTAGGTTTAAGAGGCCCCTATCTAACGCGCGTTAAACGCTCACCTCCACCGTCCAAGCTCCTCTATCTACCTAACCAAATTTGAAAAGAACCGACTAGTACTGCCTTCGAAGTGCGTACCAAGAATGAATTAATGTGAGTTCTGGACAGGCCCAAGTCTTTTAGTAGGTTGTAGAAAGATTTAGCTGTTCTATCCCTCGGTCCCACTTCTACCGCGTACAAATCCACGACGAACCTATTTCGAGTTAATTCGTTATTGAGCTCGTAATATTTATTGACCTTGATGGCATGGTCTTTGGGGATGTTGGTTTCCCAAGGAACCGTAAGCTCTATCATCACAACGCGATTTAAAATTTTCGAATATAAAAATATGTGTGGCCTTGAGACCGACGCACAAATATCTTCTTGGATTTTGTACTGTTTATTTGTTTATGTTTAAATTTAATTCTTCTCTTGTATGTATTTTTTCTCTAAATTTTATTGATTTAGGATGTATTTTTTTATACAAGATTAATTAATCCTTTCTGAAAATATTATTCCATTTTGGAATCATTATACGAATTCGGTGTTATCAGTTTTTTTATGTGAAAGGTGGCAAACGAGCAGACGGCCTACTTGGTGGAAGGTAGTTACCGTCGCCCATGGACATCCGCAACATCTTTGTTGCGGATGCGTTGCCAACGTTGTCTTTTAGGGATAGGGAGGGGTGGGAATAAGGAAAGGGTGGGAATATGGAAAGGGCAACCGGCTCTCTCACTCATCGGACGAAACGCAGCCATTAAAGGCTACTTCACGCCGATCTTCTGTTAGAGGGTGGTACTTCCCCGGTCGAGCCAGCCCATGTTCGAGCAGTAGTAACAGACCACAGCTACCACCTAAAAACTCTTGAGATTGAAATATTTCAATGAAGTATTAATTGTATTTAAAATAAAACAAAATGTTTTTTTGAACGTTTATTTACCATCAACACGCAATAGATAGACAAATTTTTACAACAACGAGTTAGATAGATACAATCACAAATAACAGTATTATAATCGATTAGTATTACACTTATTGTCTATGTTGGAGTTTAAGCATAGCCTATAACATGTTTTTTACCAAAACAAAATATTTATTTTATATAATAAAACATTATTGTCTTTTGAGATTTCCTTATGTTATGCAACGTATAATTATTAATATAATATGCTGTAAATAAAGTTTTTTTATTAGGTACGACTAAAAATATTATGATAAAAGCATATTTCTTTTCTATAAATTATCTTTACTAGGTACTATATGAACTAACTATGTCACAATTAGATAATACAATTTAAATAAGTATTTGTAAATATAATATGCATACTTAATTAAAAATCTGTGAGAATCATAATATTCGATGTCTTGTATTTTATAGTTTCAAAATATTCTCTTTAATTTACAACAAAAGTTTTATATTTTAAAGAAATAATCGCGCATTAAATCTAAAAATAAATAAAAAAAGATTTTTGTGACATGACATTTTAATTGACGCCATCTTGAAATCACATTAAAAGCTGTGCGCAGACTGAAGTATAACAAGTCTAGATCTAATATTAAGACGTATAATATCTGATTTTAATACCAGAGGACGCTAGATTATGGCAGATACTTGTAAATATTTATGCTTGAATAAGCTTACTATTTAAATTACTATTACTATTTTTTCCAAACAATTTAATTAATTATTTAAATTTATGTGAATTAAATATTGATCTGAAAAAAGTTTCATCAATTTAATGAACGAATTACCAAAATAAAAATGAATCAATTACCTTTACGTTTGATCAAACTTTACTGTACTAAAAAAGATAAAATTAAATATATTTTTTATAACACAATATAAAAAATAGGTACATTAATAAACCTGTATAGATATGTATTTTAATAAATATTGAAAGTGTTATGTTAACCTTACGTTATAGAATTTTTCTTATACATATTATATTGTTCTAAAAAATAACAACAATCAAATATTTTGTAAAGATAACAAAATTCCAGTCTACATATATATATTTTTAATGAAAAAACTCTATAAAACTTGTGTAGTCAAAATTGCTTAATACTACAAAAATTATTGTCTTGAATATAGCATATAACAAATGAGTATTAAATACTAACATTTATAAGGTTATGTATATTTTTTATATTTAATCGTATTATTGTCTTAATTTATGGGTTAATTAATATATTTATTGAAGACTAAAAGAAAATTTGAATCACAATAATTCGATGAGCCAGTCAATAGATATTTTATATTAAATATATAAAAATCAAAAGCATAACATTTGAACCAAAAAAATATCTTTTATAAAATAATTGTGGCTCTAAGATAGTACAACCAAAGTCTAAAATCTTAAAAACATTAAAACCCATTCTAATACCTGACTTTTTTATTGTCTGTAACATCGCTTAAATAGCTTTGTAAAACGCATGTAAATGTTTTCCAAACATTTCCGATAGATTTTATTAAAAATATTCAAAAATAATAATATGTAGCTAATTACGTAACTAGAGAGAACAAGAATATGTCATAAGATATGTTACCGTTATTTTATTATTATTTATTATATTAACTACGGCGCCATAAACAATATACTTTTTTTTCAATAGATGAAAAATGTAATCTAGCAATCTCGGCTGTATGATTTCATGCAAACAATAAATTCAACTAATAATAAATTAACTTGTGCGTCTTTTTTATTATCATAACGCTTTTTTCTTATTACATGACAAAAAATATTTACTTATATTACTGTGCTCACTAATATTGTTTAAGTAGATTTATTGTCGTAGTTACTATATTCGTAAATGTTACATCAAGTATAATTTTAATTAAAAATGATTACTTAACTTTCTTTCGAATTTCTTTCCATTAAACCGGTGTTTGGTTGAGCAAACTGTAAACGTCAAATCCGCAACGTCAAATCCAAACGTCAAATCGTATCCAATCATCTTCCGTCTCTCTCTATCTTATCTCTCTCTCTCTCTCTCTCTCTCTCTCACTCATCACCTCTCCTATTCGTCATCGTCAGTGTCGCAGCAGCCCGGCCAGCAGCACCTCTCGCTGCCGTCGGGTCGTGTACAGAACAGCAGCGTCTCCAAAGCGGAGACGGGTCGAGGTTCCAAGCCGTGGAAGTCACGTAACTCATCAGCCGGGAACCACGCACGCTCTTCGTCATCAATAACTTGGATACCCATATATCTGGAACACGGATTAGTTAAGATAAACTAACTAATAGTTTAAATAAATGAAACTTAGGTATATTTTTCCGATAAATGCGAGTTTTTAATGATTTTAAACTAAATAGTCCCGACGTTTCAGTTACTTGCCAGCAACCGTGATCACGGGCAGATTAGATGAAATTTATTTTCATCAATAAAATACGCATAGTAATCCGAAAAATATTAGTATCATTTAATGAGCACTCGCAAAAGTCTTAGTTTTCATTAACAAATAGTTCAGCTAAACAGGAGTTATCCTTTGATAGAAAATGTAAAACAAAATTTTAATGCATGGGTTTCCTTAACGAAGAAGATAGGAAACTTGGTAATCATAAACAACTCTCATTCACTAAATATGAAAATAATATACTGCCCTATTAAATTATATGTACAGTATCGAATAAATGAAAAAAAAAATAATATTACAAATATTTACAATATCGAATAACAAGTATGTGTTTCAGCTAATTTCCCTCCCTGAAAATAATCATACTCACAAATGTAAAGACAGAACACAAAAGAGAATATATATTTATAGAGATTAGAAAATTTAACGTTGACAACGAATCATAATTAATAGTAATAGTTATTAACCCAATAGAAATAGTATAAGTCTGTGGTTGGAAAAAAAGGAAAACTAAAGAGTTTGGGAAAATTATTATGTTCTTGTAAGTCCAACCCAATAAAAAAATCCGTAATAGTGTGCTTGGGCTCGATTACTGCTTTTCTTTTCTGAATCACTATATAGCATTTTTAGGAAACACTTCATCTTCAATCATCACAACGTAATATGCTCATAATAGTTGGATAATTCAATGTGAATGTAATTTTTATGGATGTATATCGCGAAAGGATTAAATATACTATCATTTTTATTCAACATTGTACATATACGTCTTATGAAATAATAATAAAGAGAGTAATATGTATATAAAATGTAAAAATTCTTAATAGTATCGAACTAAGTATTTTACTTCACACAATATGTACTAAATGAAATATATGAGACGAAACTTCTCAGCATTCCATGGATTCACCGTGCGGATGCCGTGTCCATCGCGTTGCAGAGAGAGGAGCTTCAACAGTGTCTGGGACTTGCGACCCAAGTGTAGGCTTAAGGCCTCGGCCTCGAATTTTGCGGGCGGCGGAGCGGTGGCGGCGGCGGCACGGAAACGCATACTATTCTCCAAACTAGCGGGCAGCGGGCACCGCTGTATTCGAGGGTCGGTCCATTTGATTATACGCGTAAGATCCTGCCGCTCCCGCTGCCGCTCCGCTGCCCGCAAAATTCGAGGCCGAGGCCTAAGGGGCCCCTTATCTAGCGTAACGTATATAGTATGGATGTTCGATTATATCTTCTATCCTTATTCTATCCCGTCCTTTTTTCTCAACAACATATATTGACAACGCATCACGAACTCTTTTGTTTCGGACGTCTATGGTCAACTGTCACTACTGCCCATCAAGTATGCCACCTAGTTTGCCACCTTTCATATAAAAAACATCTCACCTGCAAATAGCCAGTCCTGGTATCCAAAGTACGGAAGCAAGCACCATCACTAACACCAACAAGATAGCCCACAGCGGCCAGGGCTTCTTCATAGTATCACCTTCAGAACTGATCCAAGCTTCATAGCTCGAGCCCTCCATGATTAGCTCCGCGAATGAAGATATCAGGATGGACAGCATCGCCAGAGGAGAGAGATACTTCCAGCAGATCAGCCAGTATATACCAGGTCGTTGACCCGTCATCAGTTCTATGTCGTCAGCGAATCTAAAACATATCATACTTTTACTATAAATATTATAAAGAAACATAATTAAAAGTCATACACGTATGTTTTGGTGTATTATTGCAAATTTAGGGTCATATTAGTACGAAAAGTAACAAAAGACATACATCAAAAGTTTACGTACGTACATACATACATGTTTGAAAGTTTGATTACTGAAAGTAAGACAGTAAACTAAGAAATGTCTAAATGGAAGTATGTATACGATTTAAATGTGAGAAAATTGATAACGTATCATTCTTAAATTTTTCGATCAAATGTCCAGATGCCTTTGTCAAGAAAGTCTTTACGAAGGATAAGTATTAATATTTTTATTAACTGACCTGATCAGAAGATGACATAAAAATAACATAATGCACATAAAATATAAAAACACATTGCCAATTTAAGTATGAAATAATCACACCGAACTTTTGACAGATCATTTTAAATTATGTGAACACGTTTTTTAAGTCGTTAATATAAATTTTATTCATTATGATTTATGTTAAAACAAATTTATTTTCATGTATTAACAGTTTCCAACTTGTGTTATATAATATTTCTAATTCAATTTTTCACTTCTACTTTAATTACTCGACCCTTTTAAAAGCTCCATAAAATTAATTGAGTCGTGTGAAACAACACGCGTAAACCCATTCACGGAGACATTTAAAATGGGATTTGCATTTAAACCGAGATTTTTATCATCAAATACAAAATGGACAGGTTGGTTCCAGGTTTTTTATATATTTATTTGTTATATTGGTACTAGCATTAGCCCGCTTCTCTGTCTGTATTAGTTTCATAATAAAAATGTAGAGCTGACCAATTTCGTTTCGATTTAGAGGCAGTAAATAAACAGATTTTGGTTATTATTAGCAAAATTATCTTGGTTTCACGAATTCAATAGTATCCTATATCCGTTTCCTGATTTCACCCTACCTTCCCCCAAATTTCCATCAAATCCGTACAGCCTCTCTTGAGTTATAAGTAGTGTAACTAACACGACTTTCTTTTATACATATTATATGTAGGTAACGCACGCGATAGTATCAAGTTAAATGAACGAAAAACTCATTACTGCCAATTTGTTTGTAAACTTTTGGTAAAATTCTTATGATTACTAGTTTGGCTACAAATAAAACATAGTATCTTCAATCCATATGCCAAGCTTTCCTGATTCTTATTCTATAACCATTGTGGGTTATACCATACCATAATATGCGAAGATTTATGAATGAAAACCTATGCGAAGATTTATGAATGCTCCGTGTATAGCTAGGATATAAACTTGGGTTAAGCTTTGTAATAAAACTTAGTTTTAAAACCATCAGTTGCCTTAAATAGAAATAATGACTGCAATGTTAAATCCCTTTAACATCCAGAGGCTTTATTTTATATTTAAATCGCTAAAGAATAACAGGACTTTAAATATTTTCTCAATAGTATATAAATTTAGCAATATATTTTATCTAAAAATTTGATTATTATACTTTATGTTTGTTATATTATTATAGCTTTATTTCTATTGATATCAAAATTAATTATTTTTAATTATTGTTTGAATTTAACTAAAAGTGTGGCGGCATCTTAATAAAATGAGTATTTTTTGGGCCATAAATATTTTTAATACCTCGTTATCATTTAAAATAGGGAATATCATCGAGTTAAGAATAAGGATATATTTTCTGAAACAATTTTTTATGTCCCACTAGACAAAAACACCTTTAGCAACTTTAACAAAAAAGGCAAAGATTACGAGTACATTGAATCTACCATATTCAGCAGATATAGGGTGCGCCAGAGAAACTTACTTATTTAAAAAAATTACCGCGCGGTGAGTTGGGCGGGTAGAGGGGCAAGAGGGGGCGCATCTGGAGGGGGAAGTTCCCAAGTTTGTTTCTCCCTCCAGTCAGCTGCCATCATGCTCTGGTTTAGAGAGCAGCGGGCCTTCGCAGTTGAGAGCTTCTTTTTTAACGGTCGCTCACTTGTTACTACGCAACGTGCCTTCCGCGCTCGCTTTGAAATTCCTCCTCACAGACTCGTTCCTGGCCGTAATTCGATTCTGTCGTGGTTTAACTCATTTCGGGAGTGAGTTTCGGGAAGTGTCGCTAAGCCCAGAAATGGACTTCAACGGACCATCAGAACTCCGGAAAATATCGAAAGAGTGAGGCAGTCAGTTGTGCGTTCTGCTCGGCGTTCGGCTCGCAAACACGCAGCTGCTATGGGAATTTCTGATACCACTGTTCGACGAATTCTCCATGAAGACCTTCAATTTCATCCCTATAAATTGGCTGTTGTGCAAGAATTAACTGAACGCGATTTTGTTGCCCGTCAAAATGCATGTGAAATGCTGATTGACAACCTGCCTGAAGACGCGGTCGTTTTTTTCAGTGACGAGGCTCACTTTCATATTTCCCTGGTTTATGTCGATCGACCACGGACCATAGCACACCTCAAGAACAACATTCGCGACGCCATTGGCAACATACCGATTGATATGCTGCGAAGAGTGGATACGAATTTCAAAAATCGACTTCATCAGTGTATGCGCCATGGGGGTCACCATTTAACCGATGTCATTTTTAAGACTGCATGAAAAAAAAATTGGGATATTGTATTCTCAAATAAAAAAAAAATTAAAACAATAACTGAAGTACTTTTTTTTTAATTGACCTTTCAAATAAGTAAGTTTCTCTGGCGCACCCTGTATGATATTTGATATACACAGAACCTAAAGCTGTTTACTAAGAAAAGATTAGTTCTTTGACAAAATTATTTATTCCTTATATAAGAGAAGGATCCAAATAATTAGATTCAATTTACTTATATATTATAATTTAAAATTAAAAAATCATGTATTTATTATTTTCATATTGATTAAAGTTTTAATGCTACTCTGAACTTTAAGTAGCTGCTTATGTACCTAAGCTTCAGGAAAAACCCTTTCTCTTGATCTAGAAATAATACTTAAATATATTATTTACACAAACTATTAAAATTACGTACTAACCTCTTGACACCATAGACGTATGCTATCCCAATACATTCACAGAAAGCGATGATGAGTAGCGGGAAGTTTCCACTGTACATGTCAAACAGCAGGAATATATAGCTGCCAGCACCATGAGCGAAACCCATGGACAGTAAACAGCAGATGAGGCATAGACCACCAGTGAGGTACTCCTTGCGAAGATTTGGGAAGAGTTTCATATCAACAATACTGGTGACCACGCCTTCCAAGGTCCCGAATTGTGAATCAATGCCCAGAGTGAACAGCATCAAGAAGAAAAGCACTGACCAGAACTGAGCTCCAGGGAATTGGTTGATGGCTTCAGTAAATATTATGAACGCGAGGCCAGTACCTGATGCCGTCTGAAATATTACATTTTAAATAGAGCTATACATAATATAAGACAAAAAAAAACAATATTACGGTGACTTATATAATAATACATATTAAAAAACTTTTCGATTTTGGTATAAAATATTCGAATGAGCATAATGAGATCTAAGATTTTCGCGAGTACACATTTAAATGAAACTAATATTTTCGGATTTTACTTCGCGTTTTATTCTTGATTAGAAACTACGGGCAGACGAGATGACATCTCGTCTGCCCGTGATCACGGTTGCTGAAAAGTAGCCGAAACGTCGGGAGTATGTAGTTTCTAATCAAAAATAAAACGCGAAGTAAAATCCGAAAATATTAGTTTCATTTAAATTCGAATGAGCAGTTTATTGAAGCATGCAAATAAAAACCAAAGAATTACATATAAATGAAAACTATAATTAAGAAAAAATAGAAAATTCTATGCTTTTTTTTATATCACTACTTCGGATGGCTTATTTAAATTTTAAATATATGTATATATTACAAAGAGAGTCTTATGCTGCATGAGGAGATTTGGTAGTCAAATGGTAAGTGGTCATAAAATAACAACTAGCTTAATACTTCTGGAATCTGGATACACTATATATATAGGTATACATATACAATACAACAAGAAGTAACATAGTGTCCTTAACATTTAAATATGTATTATAAAATATTAGAATTGTTTCATGTATAATTCAATTGACATTAATTATATTATGTTATGATAATTTAACCAAATCCGCTTTAATTAAGTGTGAGTTAATGAATTGCGGGATGTCAGGAAAGTGGAAACCAGTACGTAAGTAAGCCACAAAGGTATAAAAGTTGAAAATTATGATATAAATATTACAGTACTAGGTACATGCAAATTTATAAAGCAAGCGATGAAAATGATACAATTGAAATATAACATTCTTGTAATGATAATTAAAATAGCGAAAAGATATTTTTCGTACATTTTCTTGATAATATTATTATATTAATTTTAATGGAATTCTACTTACATTGTCCAACTCTTTCTGCAGATCGCATTCCGGTAGATGTGGCATTATATAATTAGTTACAGTATCGTTCAACATGACTGCCACTTTTTCACCGGCTTCGGGAAACGACATTTTAGTGTACTCAGGACCAAAAATTTCAAGGAGCGTCTCATTTCGTATTGCTAAACATTTCTCATAAACCATGGTCGCTTTAAAACCTATGATGGAGAAAACGACAATGCCGGCAAACATGGACGTTAGGCAGTTCGTCATTGAGACCATAATCGCGTCTCGGTAGCAATTATTGTCCACTGGATTATATGAGCTGAACGCGATAAGGCCTCCGAAAGCTAGGCCCAAGGAGAAGAAAATTTGAGTACCCGCCTCCAACCAGACAACTGGATCTAAGATCTTATGCCATTTCGGCGTAAAGAGATGAACGAGCCCATCGCCCATTCCTTTCAAAGTTATTCCTCTGAAGAAGAATATTACCAGGACTATGTATGGAAAGGTGGCTGTGACGTAGACGACTTTCCCAGAAGACGCTATGCCTTTGATCATACACATGTACACTAAGATCCAGGCGATGATGAGCGCTAGCGCGATCTTGTAATTAAATGTTTCGGGATGATTGATGTCTTCCGATATCTGCAGAGTGGTTCGGTACCAGAAATATTGCGTGGGACTGCTTACCTGAAACGAAATACAAAAATGTAAGCAAAATACTTAATTAATAAAATTACATATTTATTTAAAGTTTTGTTTATTTAGTTCGTGTTTCATACAGATCTTATTGTTTAAATATATGTGAAAAAGTACTATTTTAAATATTTATTGCAATAAACGTTATGTTAATGTTTCAATACACCAGAAAAGTCTATTTTAAAAACAGTTCTACTACTTCATCTAAAAGAACAGTTTCACGCCATGTTTTTAGTGAAAAAGTTAAAGCACTTTATTCAAATGTCTGACGAATGGAAAAACTTAAAATCACAACTACTGTTATACATTTCACTAAGTTTTATTGATTTTAAAAAGTAATTTAACTCATTTATAGCAGAAAAATGGGAGTAAACAAAACAGAAAAACTGCAAATAATTCTTATTACACAATAGCATTTGATATAATATTGTTTTATTCAAAGCGCATTGGTCTTTTCATTCTATATCCCATAATATCCTTTCAAATGCGTATTGAATACGTTCCGTTTCAGTCGAACTGAACGTTTTATACGCTTCGACTGCAACATTCTGTATTCATTCTATTTGTGTATTAATATATGGAAATTCATTATGTCAAATTTTCTCTCATCTATCTACACACCGTATTTGTGGGGGAAGATAATAAATATGGATGAATTTATCATCTGTACCAGCACCATCTTTTTAATTATGAGGTTAATTTAAAAAAATATTCTTCATAGATCGATGTTAATCATTCAAGTCTCAATAAATCAGTCTATCAAACTTAATTTTTTAATTCAATTTTAAATCTATTCCACATAAAATTAAATTAAGATAAAGTAAGTTATATAGCAAGTTATAATTTCATTTATTTTATATTCTCGTAAAACAGTTACGCTTCGGTAGCTGCTGACTCGAAGCTGCCCACGCACCGCCCACGACATCGACACAGCTATAAGGTTAAAGGGGAAAGGTCATCGCTGCAACGATTCGCATACGAATGCCAAAATTAAACCACCCTTTAAAAACTATGAATTAAAGGGAAAACATATATCATAAAATATCCTATAACATAATGTTAATTATATAATTTAATAAGGAATGAAATCAAAAATCTTAATTTTAATAGTATTTCAATTTTATATGACTACACAAACGTAAAGGTTCAATTCTAATATAATGTATTTGGAAATATAAGAATTATCCGCGCCCAGGACATTGCGTAATCTTTATAAAATATGACAAAGGCTTTGGGTATAAGGTTTTGTGTTGAACTAGGACTATTCAGAGTAAAATCGCATGTTCATTGTTGAAAAGTGGTTCCTATAACGTATAAAGAAATACAGATAACTTGCAAAAACCTTTTTATGTCTCTACCTCTATTTTTATTCCCTATTTAAAAGACTAAAAAGGTTGTATATTTAATTTTCAAGTTTTTGTTACATTGGATACCATTTATTTCCGAACGCTCTTTCGTAACTACACTAAATAACATTTTGCGACAAATTTTCCGTAAAAAAATTTACGGACTTTAAATTTTTTGCAACGGGAACATACGCTTTAAGTGCTACCTACTACCTAGTATCTGCCATGTTGCGTTTTTTTTCATTACATAGAACCTTTGCTAAAAGCCTGCCTACAGACATCTAATAACTAAATATAATAACGTTGATATAAACAAAAATAATAAAGTCAATAAAACATAAACCACCCATAACGTCTCGTTTATAATCTTGTTATTTTAGGATCCAATTTCATTTACAGAAAGTAAATATAAAAGATAAGATTCCTTAACAATATTGGTTTTATTTTTTTACATTTTGTAATAAATGGTAATAAATTGTGAACTATGAAACTCATGCATGCTTCTTTACTATATTACCAAATGTTTACATGCATACTACGAGTATATTACCACACTTTCGCAAATGCGGAGAATATCAAGTCTCTCATTGATAAATCTTCAAAAACAATACTACCAACTTACTCGTGAATTAACTGTAAATTCTCCGTATTAAACTTCACGATAAAGCCTTAAATAAATAACTAATAATTAATTCATTTAAAACTAATTCCATTCTAGTGAAATCGCCAGCTACACATTACAGAGTATATCCCAAATACATTTAATGCATGTTAAATATTACTGTATCAAGGGATAAAGAGAAACTAGAATATTAACCAACTGCTCATATTCCATATTCCAACTGTTTGATTAAAGTCAGAAAATAGTTTACCAAATAATATAGCCATATTAAATGGACTTTCCGACTATATAATGTATTGCTTTTCAAGATACTTCATGTAATCAATTCATTGCAACTTAATAAAATGATTTCGTTTATTGTCTTTTATTTTCATAAACATTATAATACACTACACATACACTTCGGGACGTAATATAAAAGTGAAAGATTTTCAAGTAATCATTCTGATATCACAAACGTTTTTTTAAACATTGCTTAAATATTTCAGATATATAGTTTGTAATAATATTTTATATGTTCTATATACATAATATATTTATACTGTGTAAACAATACAAAAGCTGACCTCAATTATAAACGAATCAATAGTGCTTGTAAAGGATTTGATATTATAAATAAGTATATTGTTATTATCAAAGACATACGAACAGTTTACGATATTTATTGGCTATTAATCTAATTGTTGTATGTACATATAGCTTATTTGAATAAAAATCTAAATCAAGTGAGGGAACACATTTTTTAACATGAAAGTCTTTCTAACGTATAAATACGTATTTAATCTTTCAAGTGTACTCCAGCGACTGCTCGTGAATGCTTTGTTTTTTCCTCAAAAGCTTCTCTTCCTATGAGTTTATGCTTGAAATAAGCTATTGAATAAACATGTTAACTTTGTTTATAATAAACAAAGTTAGTCTTAAGGCAGGTTTATTCTGAGAAGAAACAAAAGGAATAAATTGTTTTAAGAAACTAATCTTAAATCTTAAAGTTCTATTCAGTCTTCGGACAGTTTCCTCTGAAACTTGGTTATTATAGGAATCTATAATAAATCCCTCTACAGGTAGCTTACACACGGTCAGAACATAAAAATTATTATCGAAAATAAATATGTTATAGTTTAAAAAAGCACACTTTATATATAGTAATAATGCCAATCATTTTAGATTTGGTGAAATTATTACACAGGATAGTGTTGTCGTTTCAAAAAAAGTACCTTTTATAAAAACACCTTCCAATAAATGCAGACCGATTGGCATTAATACAAGATCACTAACATGTTATCACTGGAAAAAAATCCTTTATAAATTAAGTACAAAAGAACATAATAATAATAGATATATGTATAGAAATATCCTATCAGTGATTTGGAATCACAAAAATCAATTTTACTGTCCTAAACTCGACGCTTAATATTAGGTACATAACTATGTAATTTAACAAAAACTTTTTTCATTAATACGGGTTCAAAGAAATTTCTAAGCAGAAAAATACGCTAGCGTGGCCAACTTTTTTGATGGCGATACTGAATGTACCTTTATTTTAGGGTATTTCAATTAAAAAGCCTTTACTCACATCTGCTGACTCAAACTGTTTGCCGGGAACGAGAAATATAATCCTTACATTAATTTTTTACATGTAGACAGTTATTTATACACTTAATTGTATCTAAGATTTTCGTGAGTTCATTTAAAAAAACTAATATTGTCGGATTACTACGCGTTTCTTATTTTTATTTTAAACAATATGCTCCGAATATCCGAAGTTTCGATTAATTTTCAGCAACTATGATCACGGACAGACTAGATGTTAGTTTCTGTCAGTTCCTCCTGTTATTAATCGATTTCTTAATTTTCTGGTGTACCACTCTAGAGTCTATATGGCGGCAGAATGCGTTCACTGTCTCTCTAGGTCCTGAGTTGCCACAGACAAACGATCTTATATTTTTTATACGAGAGGGTTCTAGGTGTTAGATAAATTCCAGCCATCTTCTCTATTGAAATTGTTATATATTTTTTTATTTCAATAGCCTCGCGGTTTATTCTCGGCATGTACCCGTCTTATTCTTTAATAATTTTAAGATTATTCAACAATGTTGATTTTAAAATTACCATTCATATATCATAAAAGTAACACGAATCAAATTATTATTCTATTACTGTATCGTCCTGGATTACTACAGCTTTTCCATATTTCTAATTTTATTTCTATTAGAAGTTATAAATAGACCTCAGATACGACTTTATATAAAGAATAAGAAGAGATTTGAGCTGAGTATGGTCCATTTTATATTTACGTTTACGAAATTACATCATTTACCCCACTATTATCCCTACTAATATAAATGCGAAAATAATTCTATCTGTCTGTCTGTTACGCTTTCACGCCTACATCACTGAACTGATTTTAATGAAATTTGGTACAGACATAGAGTTGACCTTGAGAAAGAACATAGAATAGTTTTTATCCCAGACTTTTGAAAGGTTCTCTTGTAAACGCGATATAACCGAACTCCACGCGGACGAAGCTGCGGGCGGAAAGCTACTTATGTATATAGCCTCGAATAAAACCTATTGAAAAATTAAAGTACTTGTCTTAAATTTAAAGATAATATAAGGCTTAATTTTTATTAACTTTAGTCTGTATATTTTGTAACAAATATTCTAATAAAGATTATTATTATAGCGTATTAAGATTTTTTATATCTCTATTCTTCAGTACTACACTTTATTATCTAAGTCCACGTTGCAATATATCTTACAAAGTTGTTTGGTTCAACATCCGTCAGTAGCAATATATGAGCTAATCTATCAGCACACAGAGCTTAATACCTAACAATTTTTCATTTCTTGCATCAAATTCTCTCAATCTTACTTAAATTAGAGATTCTCTGTTCTTATTAAGTTCTAAAAACGACTTGTTTTTTTGTTCGATTTATTTTTTAGTCTTATTTGATAAAATTACATACAAAATCCCGTCATAGTAATAACGATGTTTCTATAGTATTTCATGATTTTATAGTATTTTATTTCAGTTTAATTATATTTCAATTACTTAGATAACAAAACGTTCTTGCATCAAGATGAATAGCTTTACATTTATAGATACAATGGTCATAATAACTGTGTTGACAGAGCTGGGTAATTAATAAAAAAGTAAGTAGTAGTTACAAAGTCCAACAGAAACTTGAAATATCTTTTTTCTTTGTAAAAATCTTAATAGCTATACAACTCTTGAAAGGACACTTTAAATATTGTTAGGTTCGAAACTACAAACTTGCTTCCCTTGTTTTGACCTAGATGAAAATGTAATGTCTTTTAAACTTCTGTTAATAGAAAGGTCTTACGCCTACACCAAAAAATAAATTCTTATTTAGATTCTTACATCATTCATTCATTTCGAACTATATATTACAAGTGATTTGTTATATGAATTGAAAAAAATAATATTTTACAACCTTTGGTTCCTTCTATATTTTATTTAATTACTGTACCTACAGACTTTTCAACAGTACATTTATTATGTTGATCCTTTATTGTTAAATATTTCTCAGTTAAGTTTTCTGAAAAAAACTTTATGGTATTTTATTGTACGATTGTAAGTCTATATAATATTAATTCACAGAAAGGTGCAGAGGTCTACGGCAAAAATTTATGTCGAATACTTTGGTCCCGAGCTCTAATGTTCTTTTTTTCAAAGTTAAGGAAAATTTTAAGGTTAAAGTAAATAAGGTAATATATATAATTTTCATAATATGTTTGAATCAACATATTATGAAAATAAGTTTGAAATTGAAACCAAATCTGAAAAAGTTTTAGAAATAAATAAAATGTTTGATATGAGGATGCGGCTAAAATATTGGTAGGCGGCTAAAGTATATAAGGAAAATGAGTATATAAGGGAAACGAGAATATAAAGGAAATTGGTATATAAGGGAAATGAGTATTTAAGGAAAATTGGAATATACCTAAGGTTAATGAGTATATAAGGAAAATTGGTATATAAGGGAAAAAACTTATCTTTAGTACTACTTTGTTTCATTTTTTTTCTGAATAGCCATAAGTTCTAGTATAAGACATTTCAAGGTTATCCATTCTTTACTAGACGCTAGTGCAGAAGCCTTTAAAATTAATGAAAAGTGAAAATAAATTATAGTAGAATGAAACTCATTAGAAAAGGAGGGTAATATTATAAAAATTAAAGGAAAAAAATTACGGGCGATCTGAGGTCGGGAAGGGGATGGTATTTAAGTAAAACTCAAAGTCCTGAGGAAAAAAGTTATATGACAAAGTTGTAGGTAATAAAAAGATCTAAAACTTTTGTACTAACACGTTTTTCACATAACACACAACAAAATTTTTGGTTTTTTATTTTATTTCTTACAAAAAACAATATTTTGTCACGAAATTTGGTGAAAACTTACATTTTGATGTCCCAAATACACTGTAATTTATTTGATTAGAAATATTAGTTTTTTTAGCTTATTTTGAATAAATATCGAAAACTCAGCCTCATTTTCGATCGAAAACTCACCCGTCAAAATATCAGCGTTTTTCAAAAATTTTGTGTGTTTTCTGTTCGTTAGAATCTCTATTTACCGATGGTAAGAAAAAAATATAAGTTTCTTACTTACAGTACCATTTTTGGATAAAGTGTCTCTTTTAATGAAATGACACTCGACATCCTTTTGAAAAGGCTCATTCTAATTTATTTTTAATAGTTTTAGCAGCTATATACATATATTAAATTAATATGTTATATATAACATATTATTTTACTATCAAATAAAATGCAACTTATGTGAATGTATACATTTATGTATCGACTACATTTTTCCGACGGACACGTTAAGTTTATCTGTCAGTACAAATGTTTCGATGCAACATTAGTTATGTAATCATAATGAAGAGATATAATAAAATAATATTTATAGAATTACTGCTTGCTATAGGCGTTTAACGAAAATATAGTTGTCATTTATTAATATCAAAGTCTGTTTATAATTTCAAGTTAGAAATGCAGTTATTTGATTATTTAACACAGAATATAACATATTTACTAGTTAATAAGACTTATTGAAATATGAAAAATTTAACATTAACGTATGTAATTGAAGTATCGCATACTGTTACCATGACTAAGTATTTATATATACAGTATACAGTATTTTTTAAATGTCCTCATAACTTTCATAGAGCGCAATTAGTTTTTGGACCTCCATATAATTAAATTCTAGTAACATTATTACTATCAAATTCACATAAAATAAATATCAAATTATTTCAATATTTTTTGTCATTTTAAGACAGCCAAATTTCGGCATTTCGTGAAAATTACCCATATAATATTTGATGAATATTTTAAAACAATGAAATACTCACAGCACATTCTGGTTCGCTGATGTAGGATCCATTGTTGAAGTATTTCTTGGGACACTCCGACCACGGCAGCTCGGCTTGGAAGCTCTGCGCGAAGTAAAACAGACACCAGGCGATGATGGAGTTATAATACAACGCCACGTTGAAAGATACCACGGCTGAACTGATACCAATCCCACCCAAATACGGCGAGACCTGGTGCCAAACACCAATCGCACCCTTCCTCAATCTCTGCCCGATGGCCAGCTCCAAATAAAAAATCGGTATACCCTCGATAGCTAACATCACGAAATACGGGATTAAGAACGCTCCACCGCCATTTTTCTGTGCTAGATACGGGAATCTCCAAACGTTTCCAAGACCCACAGCATATCCAACAGTTGCAAGTAGGAACGTCAGCTTGCTGTCCCATGATTCCCGTTCACACTCTCCTCCTTCGGGCTTCAAACCCACGGGACCTTCAGTGGAGCTGGCCTTGCTAGTCGGTGTCTCGGAAGATCTTCTATTGGGGCTCGTGTCTTCGAAGGCTTGATTGGTGGCGCCGTATATGACGTGGGTGCGGTGTATCGGATGCCCGTTTTCCATAGTCACCAGCCGACCTCTCAGTTCCTTCATCTCCATTCTATCCAAAGAACGCTGGGCGTACAAATCTCGCGAACTCTGTCGCCTCATCAAATGTGCCGTGTTCGCCATCTTCGATTGATTACAACGATTGTATATTATATGTAACTTACTTGTAATATGCGTGTCTTATTGTCATGTTATTTATTTAATTAATACGAATCCTCCTCACCGTCGTGGCACATCACGGAAAAGATGAGAAACAATGATAGAACAGATTCAATAAAATGTAATAGAAAATATTCGACCACTGATTTGAATACAATTTGGGTCATGTTTAAAATATATTAATCGATATGGTATGACGGATATGATCTGGTGTTTTAATAATTTCGTGGCTACGAGGGAACCCTCGCAGACACAATTCTGGAAGGGCACTGGCGGGAAACTATCCAAAAATGGGGTGAGGGAACTCTGAACGCGCATGCGTCTTGGAAATAGGTTTATAGAATGGAAGATGCCAATGAAAACCTTTTTGTACCCTCTGACCATTAATCCTCATAGCACACGTATTATAGAACGGATTTTTCGTTTCATTCAATAGTGTAATGAATATTTCTCACGCTTACGTAATTATGAAACATAAATATATTATTAAATACATTTGTTGACTTCAAATCAATACTTCTATGTATAACTTGTAATACATAAACAGTCAATGGATATATTGAGATAAGACATCTGATAGCACTATTAAATTGGGTTAATTGGTATATAAACATTACTGCCTACCCATACGGTTTTTAGGGCTTTATTTGTGTTACTGTAATTCACCTTCACATTATTATATTTTAAGGGCATGACAGTAATTTTGGGTATACGCAATACTGAGGTGGCCTGACAATTTGTTTATAATTACACAACAAATGATTCCAGAACGTTATAATACGAAGTGATTCGCTCAATTGCAATTTGCAATGAACCGTGACCTAAGTTTCAGATGCTATCAGCTAATAACTAAAGTGAATTATTATTTATTATCATTTAAAACATTAAGATACACATAATATAATTTTGTTTTGCATCAGAATAGTAGGTATAATTCTAATTAAATTGGTGTTTATGGGCTTGATAACAAATGAATATTCTTAAACATCAATTTCTTTAATAAATTGAAATTTTAGATATACAATTTTATTTAAGAATATTACATATACAGGATTGAATATATCATTTGTGAAGTGAAATTAGTCATCAGTCTTTGTGAAATACAAATGCTATTAGTTTTGTAGTCGGTGGAGGTAATAAGACTTTAAGTAATTAGTTCTTAACCTTAGTAACATAACTACTAATGTTAGAATTTTGATAAAGCCTTTCAAAATAATTTTATGATTAATTTATAACATCTTCATCAGTCATTAAAAATGGTTAAAGTATTTGATCCTATTTTAATAAAAAATTGTACGGTGATTCAAATAAAAACTGGTTTCATGCGTAAGAAAACGCTAATGTCACGTTAAGTCCAAGAAACAAAGATGAGCCCGTTTATGTATACCCATACACCATGAACTTCAGTTATTTGTACATATATTGTATATGAATCAAAGCAAATATTACAGTACATACCTTTATAAAATAATATATCAAATAAGAAAAACATACAGTCATAATATTATACTAATCGTGTGTTTAATGAAGAATAAAATTTAAACTTGATCGTATGTAAAAATTAAAACTTGAATATGTCTTTAATTGATTAATAATTATAATCCTGAAAAAATAATTCATACAATACGTTTCTTAATATCTTGATATCATTGAAATACTAAAAACTGATTAGAGAGTTGTCTTACATTATGTTTTTTTTTAAATATGGCAGTCCTGAAAGAAGTAGGTACAACCATTAGAGGCTACTGTCAATAGACAGCTGTCAAAAACAAAATTTTAAGTAGATAGTAGTAGGTACCTACACTGTATAACTTACTGCAAATGTCAACTGTTCCACATTCCGCATTTAATGGATTCCTTGACATTATTTTAATGGATGGCTAATTAACAATGATATCATTCAAAACATGTCGTTTGCAGTAATCAGTCGTGCCCTACATATAATTAATTCTGATTCTATAATTTTCGTATCGGCGTAATCATTAGCGAGATGTATTGTTTGCAATGGCTGATTCCCGTGCTGCTAATACCAAAACCTGTGCATCCGGCGTTGGTGAATACCCACGTAATGTTCATGGTGTTGTACCTGATCGGATTTTTCTTAGAAAGGAAGCCATGTACCGTGTGCAGTGTAGTTTTTCTTGCAGCGGTCATCCTAATATGTTATAGTGGCATAGGAAATTGCTTATTTTGGGGTAGTCAGTGCGAAAGTGAGAAATACGACACCTAGTATCGTCTTTCGGAGCGCAGTTTGATCAAAGTGCAAAGTGATTTGTCTCTGTTGATTCGCCACCAACAAAAATGACTTGTGTATATTTTTGTAAATAGATATGGGTTATTTACAATGTAATTAATGATGTTGAAGCGAGTCTGTGCCGATATGTACTTATGTATCACGATTGTTATGTTTATTGAATATGTGGTCCGATGTATAGTAAATGTTAACAAATAAACTTATTGATATGTGAATAAATTCAAATATACAGCATTAAATTCATTTTCATTTCTGTTAACTTGTAATGTATTAGTTATGTCAGCAAATTATAAAATAAGTAGATGGTTTTAATATAAATTTGATAAGATGTTTGTGATAACGCTTAGATAATAATAATGTGGTTGTAAAAGGATGCTCTGCCGTCATCCGATGTAAACTATGATATGTGTATATAAACTGTAGACAATCTATATTCTGACATGTAGACAAAATTCTCTTATCCATTCACTGTAGAAAAATTATATAAATTTATTATTTTTTACAAAGTTAGTTTATGAAGTCGGTGCCAATTATACTTTGAAACTTCTGAGATAAGATCGGTTTTTCAACTAACAACTATCATAAAAGTTATAAAATATTTGAACATTTCCAATATCTTAAAGAATTTGTAGTTTTTTAACAATTTCATTTTAAAGTGTCAAAACCTTATAATGAAAATCAAGAGACTGTATTTCAACATTATAAAAGAATGAAAGTATATTCAGGTTTAAGAACTTTATTTAAAAGTTTATAATAATAATAAAAAGTTTATATTATGAAAAAATACTTCTATTTCAGACTTGTTGTTAATAATGAAGTCAATGCTTATTGGAATCCTTCTGCCTTACAATATTATGTTTGACGTCTTTCATTGCGAAAGTAATTTTGTTGTTTTATTTCATTCATAATGTGAGACACTGGTCATATTAACGGTAACAAAAAGGTCAAATAAAATGCTATCAAAAATTGTCAAATCTCTTCTCTTCACAATTTTCTTCTGATGTCTTGATAATGGTTCAAGTTTGTGGCCAACAAAGAATAAGATATGTATTTAATTCATGACTAAATAACCATGTACATGTGCAATCAATCCCAATTTGTAAATAAAAGAAGTTTCCTTGGAAAGTTTTATTTGTTTGCTGACAGTTTATTGTGGACTAAATAATACTTTTTATTATTTAAACTGTGTGAAGACAAGCTAAACCAACCAAAACCAACGAGTTATGTCACTCGGGATCATGTTGATAAAAGTGTACATTGTATTTCATGTCTAATTGTTTACAATTTTAAAAATAAAATTTTTTTTTCATATACATATTTTCAAAAATTTTAATCTTAATCTTACTATTTATGAAATAAAAGAAACTTGCTAAATTATATTTAATCAGCAAACTTTTAAAAATGTAGTTTGAAGAATTCATGAAATATTCACTAAATCAGATTTGAATTAATTATGCTCGTAAATAATAATTTAATGAAAACTACTCAAAATTATAAATTATATCAATTTGTAACATTGACTTATCTGTTTGTAAATATTTTTTGTTAATAAATCTTTTAATATTGAAATGTATGTATTCCCAGTTTGTCACTCCGATTACTTCCCATGAAACATCCCCAACTGCTACCTATTTATTAAGAATATGTGAAGGTAAATGAAAGACAAAATGTTATTTAAGTCGTATATTTATGAGCTGGTTACATCTTTGACGGTTTTATATTTCACAACTTGAATAACTGTTACATGTAAGCGCTTAACCTAGTAGTTCCTCCACATCCTGGAAAAGAAAACTTCACATTAGTTTTGACATGAAATATAACTAAAAAAATATAATTTATAAAACAGTTAATTGCAAACAGAAAGTCATATTTGATGTTCATGACAATTATTTTGGTTACGGACTGCGATGTCAAATGTAAGTTTACGAGCATCGTACTACAGCTACCATTAGATGCAGAATTTTCCACATTTTGCTTATGTTAATGGTCGAATCCTCACCTATCTTAATCTTCTGGCTTCACGCTCAGACTCCAACAGAGTGAGGATGTCTCCATCTCTGACGGGTCCCTTTACGTTTCTGATAATTTGACGGCTGGTCTCTCCGATGAACTCAACTTTGACCTGAGTACATTGTCCCTGGGATCCAGTACGGCCCAAGACCTTAACAACGCGAGCTAGAACGTTGGGTTTGTCCATTTTATCCAGATATCGAGCGAGTAACTCAAAATAACACGTGCAACGCAAAGAGCGTGTACGAAAAAGGAAAGAATGACAGATAAAAATTATTAACAGGAAAATTTACCGGTCCAGTGTTGCCAACGGTTTACTGAATTAAATCGGTTTTTTAATTGCATTTCGGAAATTTCAGATTTCAAATAAATTATTTTATTTAATTGTTAACCAGTATTATATAATTTTTATTAGTTTCTTCTTTTTAATATTTGTACATATTACTTTTGCGCATCAGATGACAACGAAATGTTTTTGAGATTGCTATAATACTAAACGGTTAGAAACAAATTTAGGAAAAATTTAAATAAATATATTAACAATTTAATTCATGTTCGTTTTATTTATTACTCCTTTGGCAATTTATTTTCTTTTTTTGTATATTATTCTTTAGTATCTCAGGTAAATATCTTAGCCTGTATTTTGCTCAACACATAATATTTTTGGTTAATATAATTAATTACTCTATTTAATTCAATCAATTTAATACTAATTCGCATAAATTAACAATAATAAAATTACTCGCCAAAAAAATATACAGTCAGTTTTGGATCAATTATATACTGAATTGGGAAATAATTTACGGAAATCATTGTGATTTTTATAGCTTTCCGCCCGCAGCTTCGCCCGCGATGAGTTCAGTTACATCGCGTTTCCAAGAGAACCTTTCAAAAGTCTGGGATAAAAACTATCCTATGTTCTTTCTCAAGGTCGACTCTAAATCTGTACCAAATTTCATTAAAATCAGTTCAGTGGTTTAGGCGTGAAAGCGTAACAGACAGACAGACAGAGTTACTTTCGCATTTATAATATTAGTAGTGATATACAGAATGACATTTCCATACTGGCGTATATAATAGAATGTGTTTATACACTCATCGATTATTTGTTTAGGGTTCTGGATGAAAATCAACTTATCAAGCTGAAGAGTTGGTTTGGTTGGACATTATAATCTAAGAAACTACAGATTTTAAGTAAAGTAGTATATTAGTCTACAACTGACATGTGCAAATTAGAATGCCGTGTTATGTGTAAATATCCCTTTCGCTAGATTTTTCCACCCTCGCTCGTTCATGGATTATCTGCTTTTCTTTATTAAATAGCTCATCTCTCTTTCCGGACAAAAGCGCCCCATATTTTCAGGTGACTAATATAATAATTATTGCGTTTCGTCCTCAAAATTAGCCCTCGCTCACTTAATAACCATTTTACTACAAGGAAGGCAAAATAAAACAAAATAAAAAATTAACGTTTTAATTAAATTATGTCTTCTCATCAACGCAAACATTACAAGGCTGTCCACACATTTTGTTCCATAACTTACTCATCAACTAAAAATCACACAGTCTTAATTCAACGCAACTTAAATAAGATTAGGCTGATGTTCAACCATAGATGTTTGTAAAAAATGTCAGAACTATGAGACTTAATCTTATTTTAGTTGCATTCACAATCACACACTGCATCTTCACACATATGGGTGTGATGTTCTTAAATAACTCCACTTCTTAATCATCGCCAGCAGATCTTTTCGCTTTCCTCGCGCGTGGTGATTGTTTTGGTGTTTTGGGTGATTTTTCTGTGAAAAAAATATTATATTAATATACTATCAGATACTTGACTTGACATAATTAACAGAAATACGAGTAAATGAAATGGGACGCGTCTTTTTGTAATTTTAAAAATATATATTGCTCACTGAATTCATAAGCATTCATTTCTTAACAAAGAATACATGATAAATGCATAAAAAATTCATTTAAACTTTTTGCATTTCCAAGTGTTTTGGATATCTCAAACCATTAACCAATTTTGTTGACTTTCACTTAAAGATCATAAAGAGCATTTTAGGCTAAGTTTTGGCTGATTTAAAAAAAGAGCAAGTTTTTTATTGGATTCTTATGTTTTAATGCTATTATTGGTTCAATTATAGTTAAAAATATTGCTAATTAAATTGTCCTGAGGTATTTTCAGTTATCTAGGGAGCATCAATCAAAATAAAACTTCAAAAAATCAATTGAATTCTCATATGGATACTGACACATTATATCAAAGGTGATTTAATATATAAACAAAGCTGCAAGCAACAGCTAGTTAAAATATTCTTAGTGAAAGTATTGACTTACTAAGTTGGTTAGCGACATCCTTTGGCAGCCAGTCATAGTCAACATTAGTGGCCGTTCCAGTCTCAATGGGTTTAGACACAGATCGTGGGGACCTCGACCGTCTTGCAAGTGAAGATAATGCTTGCTGTCCGAGAACTAAGGTCAATACACAAGCTGCACCGAGGAACACATACAAGAAGAATGTCTCTCCATCAAGACCTTCAGATACTTCAACAATGTTGATTGTCTGGTTGTATACTGCTTCCTGTGATATAAAAATAATAAATGAATTACATCTTACTAATATCATACATGCGCAAGTAATTCTGTCTGTATGTCTGTTAGGCTTTCACCCCTAAACCACTGAACTGATTTTAATGAAATTTGGTATAGAGATGGAGTTGACCTTGAGAAAGGACATAGGATAGTTTTTATCCCAGACTTCTGAAGGTTCTCTTGGAATCGCGATATAACTTAATTCCACGCGGGCGAAGCTGCGGGCGGAAAGGTAGTAAATATGTATACTATATAGCAACTACAGTGTAAACTCTATATAACGACACTGAAGGGACCGTGCATTTTAGTGCGTTATAGAGAGTTGCCGTTAAATAGAGGGAAGAAAAATCAGAATTAGAAAAAGACAAAGTTTGTTTCAGACTAGTGTTAGTACTTATGTACATAAAAAAGAATGTTATAAAGTCTGTTGTTTTTGTTTGACGTGTTTTGCTGCACCAGTAATGTTGTTGTATTTTTTACGTATTTTATTCATATCTTGCGATATTGAGGCATATTGGTGAAGAACGAATTTCTTAGAAAGTTTGGTATGCATGATTACGACAGTGGAGTTTATTGCGGGCTAGGATAACAAAGCGACAAAAAACGTACACAGCTGCGCATTTTTTACTAATTTTAGCAACTTAAAGGGTACTTTTTATTACTTAATTTTGTCGTTATTGAGAGTGGCTGTGGCGCTATATAGAGTGTATCATTGTATGGTAGACAAGATAAACCAACCAAAGTCAAATGATTTCGACGCTTTAGAGAGTTTGTCGTTAAATCGAGTGTCGTTATATGGAGTTTACACTGTACTTGTAAAATTTAATATCAATGAATTTTTTTAATTAGAAAAGAATAATTGATTCCATATCATACCTGATAATAGTTACCGCTGGCATCTCTATAGTTCAGCTGAATGTTAAGTCCGAAGGGACGTCCGGCGTAAGCTTCGTTAGGGATAAATGAGTAAGCGAATGTAGCCTCTTGTTTAGGCTTGACCTCTCTGTAGTATGGTAGTGCAGTGAAATTCTGAATATAATAGTTGTAGTCCATGGGATAACGGAAGGATGCTTCCATAGTCTCAACTATGTAGTCTTCTGAGCCCTTGTTGATGAAGCCAACGAGGAACTCAACAGGGTAGCCGGCTTGAAGGTCTGAAATCGAATAAATAGTATGAGAATATATTAAAATGTAGTAATTACTAATGATGTATTCATACTTCAGACAATTACGAGGAGTTAGAAATATTATTAAATAATTGCATAGGTCATAAATCTACTGTTTAATATCAACTTTATTAAAAAATATTGAAATAATTTTACATTATGTGTTGAATAATCTTACCGAATGCCACATCACCATAACTGGTGATGGGTTTCATGAACAGTATAGTTGTGTCAACATCTTGTGATGATTTAACGATCGAGTCATCATCGTCACCAAGAGCATCGTCACCCACCACCTGGTTGTCTTCACCCTCAATGTCAACTACATCATCGAGTTCATCCTCATCTGCTCTGGCAAATATTGTGCTCGCTGAAACGAAGAAATTATTCATTGAGAGCTCATAATGTTATCAGTTTTGAAAGTACACAATAAAATTATGGTAAAGAGAAATGCATTAACTATAGATGGCTTTGAATAAATATATCATGCCTTTGTAATAATATAAAGAATTATTACAATTTAACTTAACATAAATAAAACAAAGTAAAAGTAACTGGTATTCAGCTTTATGTAAGCAGATGGATAGAAAGGTTTTGTAGTATTATTGAAGATTCTTTTCGTCATTATCATCGTTATTTTTAATTATAACAGTACAATTTACGTAACATTAGTAGAAGTAATAAATGATGTTTCATTTTACAATTTGTAGATTACGATTTACGATGGAAGTGCATAGGAGAACAAACTAAATTTTATGAATAAAATACAAGTAATTTATACGTTATATAGATATCATGCGTCATTTACACCTCACATCTCTTCGTACAGGAGGTATTAATAGGTACTTTCTTTTAAATATCACTGAAAAGCTATGCCACGTACGTGACACTTTCTATAAAACGGTAAAATACTTACAGCTTTGGAAGCAGAGCAGCGCCGGTAGAACCAATAACGTAATAAAAAATAGTTTCATTTTGATTATTATTATGTTAACTTATTTTTGTCTAAAATGTAAATGATATATTGAAGTGACCGACCATTCACTTCATTCGATACAATACAGCCACCACCGCGTACACTCAATCTCACCAATGCCAATTTTATTTCCAACTCGATTGACGTGGAAGTAACCTTGTCACTAGTGACGCACCAGTAGGGTTTATTTTCTTTAAGTTCCGATAATCGATATTTACCGGTTATTTATAAACAAGTTTTAATAACTCTTAAATTACTTAAATTAATGTTAAGTTCATAGTGATTAAACTAATAGAAATCATTTGTATAAATATTTCTTTATAGAGGTAAGTAATTTTATTATATTTTTTAAAGTGAAGCTATTATTACATTGCCTCAAATTTTAATGCAATCTATCGCATGTTGTACGATAACTGGCCTCCGTATAAAAATAATGTCAAAGGTTCTTTATATAAGTTTCTTCGGTTCGCATAAACCGAATGATTAGGATTAATATTTTCATATAATGTTGCAAGTACTCCATGATATTTATGTTTTTTTGAGTGATTTAATAAATATCATGACATTTTTTAACAAGCGTATATCGTCTTAAGTATTGTTTTATTAAGTAATTAGTACTGCAATGTGCAGTTCAAGTTCAAAATATATAATGTTGTCTACTATTAATTTCTTGATACCATTTCAATTTTCCGATCACGAAATTAACGTTACAAACAATATTTTAAATATTAAGCGTTAATATTTGTGTCACTTTTCAGCTGATATCGTTTTAATTTTTCATAGAAAGCTTTTTAATTTTAGATAAGGGACAATAAAACTGTTAATTATTGAAATTTACTGTTTTGAATTTATGGATTTAATGTTTATTTCTTACAGTTTTATCTCAATCCATTAAAAGTTTGTTTATTTGTCTAAATGATTATAAATAAACCCTTTTATTTATAATAGAATGTTAAAAATGCGATAACTCTTATAGAATCCTATCAGTGATAATTAATTTACAAAGTAAGATAAAAAAATTACTTATTTAAAAGTACATACTTTTCGAAAATGTTAGTTTTTTAAAAAAATTAATTTGAATTGATATTAATGACATTTTTAGGCAAAAAGTTTCGGCTACTTTTCAGCAACCGTGATCACTCATCATCACAGTTTGCTGAATAGTAGGGAGGTTATAGTTTTTTACAAAAATAAAGTGGCGTATCGGGAAAATATTCGTTTTATTTAAATGCCTACTTATATAATCATAAAATTTTGGATTTAAAACATAATAGTTTTCTAATGGCCGATACGGACATAAATAAATCATGAAACATAATTTTACAATCGAACAGAAATGTATTATCGAAGCGATGAAAAACTTTATAATTTTTTAATCTACAAGGTATTTAGCGAAAATAGTATATGTTAGGAGGCAGATAGTATGTGTTAATACAGCTATGTAAACTCTTAAATATAGGTATCATCCAATAAAGGGTTTTCACAATTTGTTCTTACTTGACACAAAAATAAAATACATTAAACAAGTCATAAAAATAAGTTATTGTTCTTAAAAAAACTGATTACAATATTTATAAATAATAAAATAAATTTATTTTTAAAGTAAACAAACATACGTAAAGATAAATACGATCTCAATAAGCCGATTACATTTACAATTTAAAAATAAGATAAAGTAATGTGTACATGTGTAATAGAGTTGTACTTATGTTTTAAATTGTTGCGATCTATTTATTTTTTTTAATAATCGGTGACAGATTTAAGGCTCAAACCAAATTAACGGAATTATTATATTTTACGTCATGAATAATTTAATTGTGATCCAAATTAAAATAGCTTTGAAACCTTTGTTTTAAAAATGTTGTATAATAGCAAACGTAAATGAATTATTGTAATTCTATTCAAATATGAACCGGTGTGTACGGCGTATAATATAGTATTTAATACGTTTGAAGTCAACGGTCATGTTTTATTATTCAAAATAATTTCAGTTGCGTTTCTGTCGTTCGACTGTCGGCTTACATTATGGCGAATATATGTAACTTTTATTTCGATATAAATATATGTTGTAGTAGAATAATAAGATTTTCGCGAATATTCATTTAAATGAAACTACCTAATATTTTTTCGGATTTACTACGTGATTCGCGTAATATTGTGTAGTGAATCCGAAAATATTAGTTTCATTTAAGAGATTAACGAATATTTCAATGTAAGCTTTTTATGTTATATATTTATAATATAGTTTGTTTGTTACAGTTGTAAGACATTGCCATAACTCAATCTTCAGGCGAAACGTAGCTACGTTACCCAAATATGATTTTACACCAAAACCATATACGGTAAGTTAAATATTTTGGTTGTTTACAGAATAATTGTTATAGTAACATGTAATTGGCTGTTTAGAAATCCATGTTGCCTTGTTTACGATTCAAAAAATATATTTCTTATCTTAGGGCCCATCACTACAAAGAACTGATGAAATAAAAGCGAATCACATCCCTCCCGCAGTGCACAATATATATAGGAAGCCATTGGTGCTGCATCAGGGTCGTATGCAGTGGTTGTTTGACCACGAAGGTCGGCGATATTTGGATCTTTTCGGAGGAATTGTTACAGTTTCCGTTGGACATTGCCACCCGTAAGAAAATTAAAGTCATCTTCTATTTGTTTTCCAGATGATATGTTATTTACAATGTAATTCATCACTGTCTTTTAGCATTATATCACAGTTATATTTTAAAGAAGTAAAGCTGAAGTGGATAAATGAAAGTAAGAAATGCAGTAAAGCTTTGAAGGCGTTTTTATGTAAGCACAAACGAAATACGGCTAAACACGGATTAAAACAAAATAGGCCCTTATTTGAATAAACTACAATTACTTGCAACGGCATAATAAATGGAAGAAAAATCTCTTTTGCTTACTTTACCGTCGTTTTAAATGTATTTCTAATTATATAATTTATTTTTAGAAAAGTTACCGCTGCTTTACACGAACAAATTAACACATTGTGGCACACAACGAATATATACAGACATCCAAAAATATATGAATACGTGGAAAAACTTATTTCTAAATTCCCAGGAGACTTAAAGGTGTGTACGAAATATATTAGTGAAAATACCTGATTGAATTTCTGAACTGTATAACCTTAATTTTGACAGTTGATTTGGCGGTTTTTTTTAATTAAAAAAATAATTTAATCACCAGACAGTGTACTTAGTAAATAGTGGAACGGAAGCCAATGATCTGGCGATTTTATTGGCGCGTGCGTTCACCGGCCATGAGGACGTCATTTCCCTCCAAAGCTGTTACCACGGCTACTCCAGCACGATAATGGCGCTCACAGCTACACAGGCTTACCGCATGCCGCTCTCCGTACCGGCTGGTTTTCATCATGTAATATATGTTTCATTTAAAGAGATCTATGATTTTCGCGAGTTTTGTTCATTTAAATGAAACTAATATTATTCGGATTATATTACACGACGTTCTTTTCGTAAAAAACTATATCCTCCTATCTTTTCGGCTATTTTTCAGCAACCGTGATCACATCACATCTCGTCTGCCCGTTATCACGGTTGTTGAAAAGTAGCCTAAACGTCGGGAGTATGTAATTTTTTACGTAATTAAAGTCGCGTAGTATAATCCGAAAAATATTAGTTTCATTTTTTTTTAATTATTTACGTCACACAGAGTATTGTCATCGCGACAGGCGGGTCAATGACCTGGTGATTAATTCAGCCCTGACCTACAGGTCCTGAACGCGATAGTCACGTAGTGATGACGAACTAAAGAATTTTTAAAACCTTCCATAACTGTGGGCGGGGGATTATTGAGTTAGCATAAATCGTATCGTATATTTTTATATACATATAAAAGAAAGTCGTGTTAGTTACACTATTTATATTTCAAGAACGGCTGGACGGGTTTGACTGAAATTTGGTGGAGAGATAGCTTAGAACCTGGAAAAGACATGGGATTTATTATTCGATCGAAAAAAAATTAGTTGAAAAAATCCAAAACGTTCTTATTAACTGCTTTTAAGGAAGAACAGAGTTCGTTATCCTGAAACTAACGCAGACGAAGTTGCGTTCAAAAATTAGTCTGGCATAAATTGTGTTGTGTTAAACATTTCAAAAGAATTGCTTATAATACCTATGAATATACATAATGAATTTATATTGAGTATAACTCAGGCTTTATTGCCGGACCCGTACCGAGGTATCTGGGGCGGATGCAGGGACTCCTTGTCACAAGTGGCTGGCTCATGTTCGTGTATCGGTGACTGTGTGACGTCACAGAAATATGTACACCAACTATCTGAGGTGATAATACATTAATAGTTCGTTTGATACAAAATAACTTCTTATTTCCCTTCATTTTCAATATGTATCCAAACAGCAACAAATATGGCTGTAATATAAGAGCTCAATGAAAAAAAAATTGAAGTAATAATAATATCAAATTTAAATAAATATTTTAAAAGAAGCTATAAAGGTGTAGTTGAATACAAAAATCGGTAAATTTATTTTAACCAATCAGAAACCACTTCTTAAATTAAACATCACTAGAGAAAATCCTTTTGAATTTATTTAAATTTGGAACACACTACACAGCTTATAGATAATTCAATACCAGCGGGTCGCGTGGCCGCGTTGTTTGCGGAGTCCGTGCAGGGCGTTAATGGGACCGTACAGTTCACGCGAGGCTACCTCAAACAAGCCGCTGAGCTGATTAGAAGCAAGGGAGGCCTATTTGTCGCTGATGAGGTACACTTATACTTATAATACCTTCATATATAATGGATATGATATGGAAGTTTGAATGTTTCTTCAAATATTTAAGGTACAAACAGGTTTCGGTAGGACCGGGGATGCGTTTTGGGGATTTGAAAATCACGATGTAGTTCCCGATATAGTCACCATGGCGAAAGGAATTGGTAATGGATTCCCGATGGCAGCAGTCGTTACTAGGAAAGAGATTGCTGAAGCTCACACGAGAGCTGCCTATTTTAATACGTTTGGGGGAAATCCAATGGCGGCTACAGTTGGAAAGGCCGTGTTGGAGGTAGAACAGATTTATTATTCGATATTTTACTCATAAACCAAAAAACCGTAACTTTTTGAAAGTACCGGTTATATAAAAGAACTATAAAATTGAACACAAATTTGTTATATTCAGGTAATCGAAGAAGAAAATCTTCAACAAAACTGTAAAGATACAGGAAAATATTTTATCGAACAGCTAATGCAATTACAAAAGCAACATGCTGTGATAGGTGATGTCCGCGGTAAGGGGCTCATGTTAGGAATAGAATTGGTTGAACCTGGCACTAAGAAACCGTTAGACAAAAATAATGTAAGCGACATCATGGAATGCATAAAGGACTTGGGAGTTTTGATCGGACGGGGCGGGCGTTGGAGTAATGTAAGTCGATTAAAATAAAAAAATATAATTAATATTACTATAATTATAATAAAACGTATTTCACAGGTTCTTAGGATTAAACCACCCATGTGCATAAATAAGATGGATGTAGATTACGCTATATCGGTTTTGGATCAGTCACTAAAGGATTATTCACAAAATAAAACATCAAATTAGTTTACACATTGTAATATAACTTAAAATATAAATATTATACACATTTTTTTTACTTTAGACTGAATCCTAATCATTTCCCCTTTATTTAACTAATGCAACATAGCCATTGAAGGAAAAACACCAATTTTCATTCGTCAAAAAAGAAAACTGTTTATGCCGACGAGTCTATTAAAATATGTATACAACTGGACTTTGTTTCTTTGTAATAGATAACAAATTAAAAGATTTTGTTAACTTATTTATATTGATAATTTACCACACTTCTCTTCGACAAAGTTTTCTCCGACTCCTATACTTATTATTAATTCTACTAATGGCAACACTAAATACGAAGTCATAATAGTTGGTTCCTATTTTTTAATATTTTTAAATATAAGTAATTCGGAGACCTTTTTTAAATAATATTTCTTATTGTTATAAAACTCAGGAGTTTGAGTTTTCAGTAAAAAAATATAGGTTACATTTTAAGGAAAAAATGGTATTTAAATGTCAGGAGGACAGTTTTCTTACTGAGGTAAGCCAATAATAGAAATGTTTTTAACAGAAAATTAGAAAATATAAATAATAAAAACTAATTATTTATCAATACGTAACTTGTAAACGAGTTAGTTTATTATGAGTTTTAGCAGAGGTTATTAGTGGAACTAATAATATATAATAATAAAACTGAAAATGAAATTGTAATTTGTATATTATCTTATTATGTAAACTGCTACGAAAATTCCTAGTAATATTGAACAATAATATGTACATTGTTTTTTATAAAACAAACATAAGGCGGCCAACCGTCCCGCAATTCTAGACGAAGTCCCGCTTTGAAATTATTCGTAAAATAGTCCCGCAAAACGTAGTATGCGTCCCGCATCCCTATTTTTCTACGACACCCATACCACGGCCAACAGTGTAGGAACACAGATTACCTATAATAGGGACAAGCGTATCGCGCACGCGATAATCTCGTTTTCTTTCTTTCTTCTGAACTCATGACGCGTAAGAGAGTACTTAAATTTAATATGGACAGTTGCGAAGATTTTTATGACATTCACAATCCCTAGCCCCCCCCCCCCCGCCATTCACGAAAGGTAACGTCATTCAGCTTTCGGAAAGTTGGCCGCCTTAAACATATTTTTATTTCTTTTATATTATTATTAACAGTATACTTCTAAAGTCTTGAAGTGTGAGAAAACAAAAGAACCGATTGTTGAATATGGAAAAGTTTCAAAATTTGATGGATATCAAATTACATTGGAGAATACAATACTATTTCCAGCAGGAGGCGGCCAGGTAATAACTAGTATTATTTAGAAATAATATAAACACCAACAAGATAGTACTGTGAATAGTACTTTCTCATGAATAAATGAATATTTTGATTTTAAACTTGGGAAATATATTATTTTATCATTAATACCTATCAATACATTTACCAGTACAAATTCAAAAAAACACATGAAATACAGTCAAAACGTGTACATTGACACCATATATTGGTATAACATAAGACCTCTATATAATTTACTCATCAAATCTGTTCCCAGCCTCATGATAAGGGGTGGTTGAATGACACAGAAGTGCTCCAAGTGTTACGTAAAGGTGATGAAGCTCTTCACTTCACACTCGAACCTATAATTGAAGGATCGGAGGTAGTACAGAGGATTGATTGGCAAAGAAGATTTGATCATATGCAGCAACATACAGGTGAATTGTAGTATTCAATAAAACTATATTAAATTTGTTATGTATGTATTGTGCTAAGTATCAACACTGAATGACAGAAACTAATATAATAAAGTGATATACCTACATTACACTTGACATCATATTATTATAACAATATAGAGGAAGTATAAATAATACATAACATGAATATAGACATCTCAAAATAATTACTTTGTATGCATGGTTTAATAATAAATAAAGAAACCAAAATGATATATTTCATAGTTTGCAATTTCAAATCTTGCTCATCTTAATGCTATATATATAATCTTAATCATAAAATTAGATTTTATTTTCAGATAATATTTATTTGTACTCATTATTAACCTTTTCCATGTGAGAAAGATGCCTTTGCTCGGCCATGGGCTCTGGGAGGGCTGATGACAATCATTGTTAAATTAATTGAAATCAAATATCATAGTGAAAAAATCTATTATTTAATAAGATCTTATAATATCAATGATTATAACAATTTGACAGAATCTTATATAATATCCAAATTAATTTTATGAAATAAAAGACTTATCTTAAAAACCTTCATAGTGTCATCAAAAAGTTTTCATGTAATTATGGAATGTGTTGTCAAAGCTCTTAGACCTTTAATATCTTATCAGGACAGCATCTCTTATCAGCGATTCTTGAGAAAGAACACAATCTACCGACAACAAGCTGGTGGTTGGGAGCCGAGGAATGTTTTGTGGAACTCGATTCAACTACTGTCAAATATGAAGACATAAAAACGGCAGAAGAAAGATGTAACAAACTTATTAGTGAAGGAATTTCTGTTAATGTAAAATTTTTCAAAGCGAATGATCCCGCTTTAAATGAGGTCTGTTTTTATGCATATACAATTTCTTTTATTGACAAATTATTTGTTTGCAAGTACCTACATAGATATTTACAAAATAAACTACAGCCACGGGCAAAAGTATTAGGCACCCTACAGTAAGACAAGTTTTAGGGTGTTTTAGCATATCGAGTGTAAATAAAACTGCATTTATGATTACAATAGTTTATTTTAAGAAAATAATTAATATTTTGTAGGTCCACCTTTTGACTTAATAACCGCAGCCACTCTTTTTGGCATTGACTCTACCAGCCTGAAACATTCTTCTCTTGATATATTTTTCCATTCCTGCTGTAACGCGGCCAATAGAGCTTGTTTATTGCTAATCGAGTGCCTGCGGATATTTTTCTTTAAAATGGACCAAATATTTTCAATCGGGTTGAGGTCTGGAGATTGTGGTGGCCAGTCCAAAAGATCAATATGATTTTCAGCAAACCACTTCATGGTATGCGCGGACTTGTGGCAAGTGGCGTTGTCTTGCTGAAATTTCAGGCCATCGGTGTTTGTATCACCGAAAATTTGCGTTATCGACGTTGCTAGTGCTGTTTCCAGAACTTCAGTGTATTTAACACTATTCATTCGTCCCTCACACAACACCATCTCGCCCACTCCGTCGGCAGCCATGCAGCCCCAGATCATTATTGAGCCTCCACCATGCTTAACAGTGGGAACCACACATTCTGGGTTGTATTCTTCGCCAACCCTTCGCCTAACATAAGTCACACCGGGTGTTCCAAACACCTATGCCAAAGGAAAAAAACACATTTATTTTCAAAGTTATTATTTTTCTTGCAGTACGTTATTTAAAAAACATTTATGTGTTTTAATATTGTACATAAAATAAATAACAATACCTCAAAGTTAGATTCGTCTGACCACAGTATGTTGGACCAATCTTCCACTGACCAATCTCTATGTTTGAGTGCCCACTCCAACCGATTTTTCTTATTGTGTTCTGACAGCCACGGCTTCTTCCTTGCTTTACATCCTTTTAATCCAGCTTTAAGAAGTCTTCTTCTCACAGTATAAACACTCACTGAGCTGCCTTTTGCCTCAGATAATGCTGCAGCGAGCTCTAAAGCAGTTTTTTTCCTGTTTTGTAGAGACTGCCTAATCAACAATCGATCTTCCCGTTCAGTGGTAACTTTTCTTCTGCCTGTTCTTGGTCTATTTTCATGGGTGCCAGTCTCTTTGAAGCGATTTATAGCATATTGAACTGCACATCGCGAGCACTTCACTTCTCGGGCTATTTTAACCTGAGACATGCCTTGTTCATGTAAAATCTTAATTCTTAGACGCTGTTCAGCACTAAGTTCAGATTTTTTCGGCATGATTAACACGTTAAATGTTAGTCTTTAGAATTGTGATAGGAATAGTTGCGTAGAAGACGTGTATGTTCACTGCAAGCACTGATAACACACTATAACCCGAAACGCAAAAAAAGCAAATTCGAAGAAACACCGCTTAGGAGCACACCTGGATGTCATAAATATTTTCTTTTATCTTAATTTGGTTAAAAATTGCCGCTAATACAATAGCTAAACCATAAAACACAGACTTGACCGCAATATAATGAGATAGTGACTAACAACAGGGGTGCCTAATACTTTTGCACGCAGCTGTATATATGATATTTGTCATATATATATTGTACATACAGTGTAAAAGATCTAAGTTTAAATTATCAAGCTGGCTGGCTTAGTTGTTCTCGCAGGAAGGAAAGATAACTGTCACCACTCATAGACTGGGGTAAAAAAGAGGGCCATACTTGTTAAATAACGCCTGTTCCAGCAAAAGTACACTCGTCACTAAAAAGTATACGGCTCGAGAATTCAGTCTTCATCGTTTTCGTTTAAAATCCATCTGCAGAACGCCATTCTAGGCTCGAAGTCGGTAGGAATTAATAACTGTACTCGACGATAATGGTAGGTACGGGTGCTGTCCATTTTCCTTTAAAACTTTCCATACACGCGTATGGTTGACACCGAGTTGATGTCCCACCGAGCGCGTGCTTTGCGTAGGGTGCTGTCGAAAAATATATAATGTTTGTTCCTCTAGATCGTCATTATTAACCCTCGGCCTTCCCGCATTAGCACGTTGTTGTTCACGGCCATCGACATTTCCGAAATTGTACATGCGTATATGAAGACGCTGAAATGCCTTAAGTGACGGTAATGGTAGGTTTCTTGGAGAAGCAAACAGTTCGTCATAAAGTCTATGCGATTCGACATAATTACTATCACATTTCCCTAGACACATAAACATATTGAAATATTCCTGGTTGGAGTTCATTTTATAAAACAACACAATTTTATAAAACCGTAAACAAAAAGTAATCCACTCGGAAGAAATTTCCACGAGGAACCAACTAATACAGTTTTTTTTATTAAAAGGGCGGCATAGGCTCGAATATAAAATATCGATAAATGAAAATATCGATATTTAAAAAATCATAATAAAATAAATATTTAATACAAGTTTTTGCCCGCGACTTCGTCCGCGTTAATTTCATCATTAGTAATATATGTATAGCTGACCGGGCGAACTCTATTCCGTCCTAGAGGCCATAAATAATCAGGTTTTTCCTGTTTCAATCGAACAGAATGATTGACATATTAGTTAGTTGCCAAATCTAATGTCAAAGAAAACATTTGTATGGGAAATAGAAAAGGGCTGTTTTTATGGTTTTCCCGAAAATGAATCAATTTTTCTCACCTTTTAAACCTTCCCTGAACCTCCACGAACATTTCAAGACTAAAATAAGATAAATCTGTTCAGCCGTTCTCAAGTTTTAGAGAGACTAAGGAACAGCAATCCATTTTTATATATATAGAAGAAGATTCATATTATTTCCATACTTATTTTTGATATATCAAACATTAATATTATTTTGATTGTACAACATAGTTTTTAAAAGAAGTAGATTAACGATTTATCCTAATAATACAACATAGTTAATTTACCTAAAGAAGTTCTAAATTATAATATTGATTAATAATATTTATTATTCATAAAAGTTATTTTAAATGAAATAATTATAATTTGAAAAGCATAACTATTTATAGCAATATTGAAAATAGCGGTAGAATATTTATTGATATACCTAGTTTTTAAACTTGCAAATCTCTGTTCGAAAAACTAACAAAATAATAATAACAACGCCGGCGCCCCGGTGCATGTGATGAATGGCCGTGCGTGCGCCGACGCGACTATGTTTGAATCGTTTTTTCAAATAATGTCGATTTAAAACTTATTTAGCCTATGCATTGAAACTGATCTCTGCTTGATATTTTTTAAGTTATACTATTTTTTTAATAAGCTTATACTTATATGTATACATGCCTTTAAGGGAGGACAGTTTTTAGAACACGCTGTATAATGAAAAATTTTGAAGAATGTATCCCATTACTTTTATTCTGATAGTTCTACAATTGTATTTATATAAACTCTTTCATAGGCCTCTAGTTTTCTTAGTTTGTCCAAACCATTTGCACAATTCCTTATAAATTTAGTATAAAAATTTGTTTCTTACTGGTTTTGTTGCTCAAAAAAGCATTGATATTCAATTAATTCTATATAACATGTTCATATTCTATAATTATCTGTATATAAATGTACTAAAACCTTTTAATCTTTCAGGCACACACACGAGGTCTACCTAAAGATTGCATCGACACCATTAGAGTCATATGTATCGGAGATATTGATGAAAACATGTGCTGTGGGACACATGTTACTAATTTAAGGTTCATTAATATTAATTTTATATATAAATGATCTAATATCTATAGGAAATGAATGCAACATATATCATTATATTTTAGCCAGCTCCAGATGATAAAATTCTTAGGCATGGAACCAGGAAAAAAAGGAAAGACGAATCTAAGATTTATTGTAGGCAATAGAGTTCTTAAGACATTCCAGAAAATGTTAGATAGAGAAAAAGCTCTGACAGCACTACTAAAGTAAGCATAATCGATAATAAAATTAATAATATGTTGATATAAAACTTAAAATAATAAATACACGTTTATTTTATTAGAAATGAACCCAGCAAACATGAAGAGCTTGTATCAAAAATGCAGAAAAACTTGAAATTAATTAATAAGAATCTACAAAATGTATTGGCGGAATTAGCACAGTGTGAAATTGATAAAATAAGGAACAGTGAACCCAAGCCAAAGTATTTCTGTTTGTTCAAAAAAGAGAGTACACCAGAATTTAATAGAATTATATGTAAGGGTCTTGAAACAGAAAATATATTTATATTATTAGCATCTGAAGACCCTGACAAGGCGAAGGAGGGGCAAATATATTTACAAGGTCCAGAAATACATTGTAATGCTTTGGGACAACAGTAAGTGGAGTTAAAATTATTAACATAATGTATAATACACTTTTACATCCTAAAAATATGCATCATAATTTTTATTTAATTGCAAAATAATAAATTACTATTTAAATCATTTCTCAATTGTTCATCAAGTGTTCCAGGTGTTTTCATACATTATTCACTTCCACCACAAAATTTTTTATCAGTTAGGCAAATCTGAAGAGAATTACCAATTCACATTATTTTATTAAGTGTGTGAAAAGACCATTGCCAGTGCAGTACAGCAGAACTAGATAGTTATTTATGTGAAAACAATAATATAGAAGCATATTGCTATTGAAATTTTAATTAAGAAAGAAATATTTCTTTCTCAATAAAAATTTCACAATACAGGGTGACTGGTGAATTACTATCGATATTTGAGGACGTGATATTTGACGACGTGATATTTGACGATCATATATGACAAAATAAAAATTAATATAACATAAATATTACTAAACTTCTAAGGAAAGTCAACCAAAAGTTGTGTAATTAATTACGCATCGTGTGAGCACCCTACAGATTAGGTATACACTCACACTCACACATACGCGTGTCGTGACGTAGTGTTGTATCAACACGCCGCCGCACGCGTCCACACTTTAACACTTGGAACGTGTCAACACTTTATTTATTTATACGGAAATTTTGTCAAAAATTAAGTGCCTATTATTTTTACATAATTCGAATGAGAATCATGTACCGAGTATTCTCCTTAAATATTGATAGTAATTCACCAGTCACCCTGTATATGTTAATACAGATGTTGAAATTTATTACTGTTTTTCAGAATAATGGACATATTGAAAGGCAAAGGTGCTTTCAAGAATGGAAAGTTTCAAGGGAAGGCTAGTGATCTTGGTAGCTTCAATAAATGTACCAAAATAATTGAGGAATATTTTAATAATATATGATTAAATAATAAAATACATGTATACCATTTCACCTCACAATAGTCAAACAATTCATAATAATTTAACTCTCAGAAATAACTGAAAGTGTATGATGAATATCTATTACCCAAAACAACTTTTATATAAATAAGAATATAAAGATATATTTTTAACATAATGAAATTCCCTTAATTTTCTTAATAACTTTCATTTGTGTTATTTTTTTAAGAAAACAATGTTTCCTTATTTTAATCATTTTCACATTGGTGTGATAAAATCAGAAATAACTATAGGATTTAATTGTACAAACAAATTTAAAGTATAGAAAACTGAGTGAAAAATTATTTTAAATATTGAATTTTTTGTAAATACAAAACTTAACGGATTCTTAGAAACACATTGAATTAACTAAATATTTATTTACTTACATAGAATAATCATAAAAATGTTAACTAGGTCTTAGTCATTCTTAAAATCTATAGAATTTGAAGCATTTATACTTGCAATCAGTTTTTCGATACCAAGATTTGTCCAATCCTGAGATATATCATCCAAATAATTGTCAAAATCTACCAAATCTTTTTGGACTCCCTTGTGCAGTAATAATGACACAGTCTCCAAAACATATGGTGTTTCTGTAATAATAATGTTTAATCAATAGTTGATTTGTTATAAAGGTGGCACTTCACTTGGCGTTTATCTTGTGTTTGGCACAATAAGACCATGTGTGGAGGATTTGTTCGTCTTCATTTGACATATTTGCACAAATAAGACACATTCACAAATAAGCAAAAATGATTAAAGACGTGTTGGCATGCCAAGTGTGGATGTCGTGTTTGCGATTTTTAGACTATGTACGAATATTTGGTCAAATGCGGCGAATACGCAACGCCAAGTGACGTGACACCTTAAAAGCAAACTCAGTGAGAGAGAGTTACACATAATAAAATTGTGTATATACAGAAGTTAAATTATTTACTTTCAAGAGGTTGCATTTAATCTAATTTGATTTATACAATGTTTTATAGTTACCATAAAATATTCATTATTATGACAAATGACCCAAATATCACTTTTGTAATAAATTAAACTCAATATCCTCATTTAAGTATTCAAAGAAAATAATAGTTTTTTTTTAAAGAAAAAAGAAATATTGCATTTGTTTCTTCATGCAGAGTTATCTTATGAAATTGGAATAAATATCTGTTACTGACTCTAACAAACAAAAAGATACAAAACAGTGAAAAGTAGCAAGTTTAACAATTATAGTAGTAATGATTTTAAATTGCTTTAGTAATAATTGTGATAAGCTTTACTATAATTCACTATAGTAAAATTGGAAGTGGCTTATTTAAGTGTTGCTGATAAAAGAATTATATGAGTTATTTGTAACTTACGGAAAAGAACTTTATTATCATCCATGACCTTCCACTTGCCTTCACTGTAATTGTGTAGTTTTATAGCTGGGTTACTCAAATGGTGTCTGAACTTTTTGTTATCAACCTAGTAAAATATGTTAATAGGTACAAATTATTATTTATATACAATATAAATACAGTAATATAAAATATTATAAGCCTTTCATATAAGTTTTATTGCACTTACAACAACAAATACAGCAGATGGGAAAAATTCCACTATTTTCTCTGCAATTTTCTGACCTGGACATTTTTCTACTGTGTTATCTCTGAAGTTCTCACATGCGGCGTAATAGCCAGCTATTACTCTATTATTGGCTTGTGCCAATGCGTCTACCTGCAATCAAAAGAAAATTATTGAAGAAAATAACAAACTGAAGAGCCTTAACATGTCATGATAATTCTAGTAATATTTAACCTGTGTCATTGCTACTTCTGCCATAGGAGACAAATAGTGACTGTGATGAAACAAGGGAATAGCGTCCACAATATCTAGATCTTGGGACTTTGCTCCATCTCGGATTTTACTTCCATCGGCTAATAGCACTCCAGTAACAGCACAATGTGGATAACTTGCTGCGTGCAGCATTATTTTAGCATAAGCAACGGTATCTAAAGTAACTTCACCCATTTTTTAAATTCTTTGCAATTGTTTTAATTTAAATATATGGAAAACAATAATTGCAGCAAGCCCAAATGAGAATCCACTTAACTTCTTAGACAATACCGTCCTGTCATAATTAAACTTATGTATTTTTTTATCTAGTTCTGGTTTGTAGTCAAATGTTTTAGTCTTGATGTACAAAATAATTTTTAAAAAAGTAAGAAGAAACTCCTTTCTGATGATATTATATGCTCTGTTAGTGAAATAAATCAAATAATGTCGAAAATAAATTATTAAAATAAACTTTAGTATTGTTATTAGGATTTAGAAAAAAAAGATTGAGTTTTTGTAGTTATTTGCCTCAAGAGTAATTTACTTAAAAAAAATATTATCAGATTTTTATTTAAAATAATAAATTTTATTTTATAACATGAAAACATATAAATAATATTGTGGGATGGACAAGTCCAACGCAAGCTTTACATTTGTTGAAGAATTTAATTGCATAAATGTCAATATGACAATGACTTACAGATGACTGATTACAGTTATGTTTATTGTATGTTATTCATAATAAATAAAATATCTTTATTTTATTAGAATTTCGCTCATAACATAAGGATATGGAAAAATATGATACTTCTCAGCTCACTGAGTTTCCCCGTTTCGAGGGTGATTCCAATCAAGGGGGAGTTACTAATTTTTTAAATAAATTATGGAAGTTCCCGATATTTACGGGAAGTGAAACTGGTGATAGTGAAGTTAAAACTATTGAGACTAAGCAGAGTGAGGTCCATAATGTTGAGAAGCAGGATTATGAAGAGAATAAAGTAGAGACAGCAAGCGTTGTTGAATGTGAGGGACGGAGTCTGCAGAACATAGTTAATCGTATAAGCGGTTACGCAAAGGTATGTGACTTAAATTTTCATATTGGAAACTTAATATATAGACTTTCTTTCATAGTAATAGAGTAGTTTGTTTGTTATTATTTAGTCGGGAACACGTTACGCCGATACTGAACTCGCTCGCTACTGGATGCCGGACGATATATCCCGTGAATGTTACGAGTGTGCTGTTCGGTTCAGCGCATTGAGACGCAGGCATCACTGTCGCGTGTGTGGACAGATATTCTGTTCACGCTGTTGTAGCCAAAGAGTCCCAGGTTCATAATACAATATTTATACACTTAAGTATATAGAGAATTTAGCTGAAAAATATGGTATATTTTTGTACATAACATAGATATAACAACTATATTTTGGAGTCATTATTAATATGTTTGATAATAAGAAAAACTAGAGTTAAAGATTTTGAAACTAATAAATAAATTTGACTTTTTCATCATTATTATCCAAAATATGAATAAATATGTTTTAATCCTGGGTACATTATTAATTTCAGGTCACATTTTCGGCTGTGCCGGTGGTCTAAGGGTGTGTACTTATTGCTGCAACGTAGTATTAACATATTTAAGAGAAAATGATATGACTGAGGATATATCGCCCGATCTTAAAACACTACAAGAGAGCTTACAGGTAAAATTAGTCTTTATGTACTAGGAAATTATTTAATAATATTTAAATAGGATAATTGCCAACAATATATTCTAACCATATTATTATTATTTTAATTTTTACTGGCTATACTAATAAGTAGAATATAATAATACTAGCTTTTGCCACGACTTCGTCCGCATGGAATAGTGACTTCCGGCTAGCGTTGCCAGGTCGCCAAACCTAATAGCCGGACAGACCAGCCAGTTTGGCCAGACATTTGGTTAAAAAAGCCGGACACTCTATAGTCTATATTATTTAGGATTTTGTCTTAGTATAAATAGGTACGACAATTTTTTTTTATATAAAATCAAATCTTTTTGATTATTATCATAAATTTACCAGTGAAATAATAAATAAAATCGAATGAAAAATCAGTCTTAGATAGGTACTTCATTATTAATCAGTCAAATAGTCATCAGACGAAACTAAATTCTAGATTAAACATTTATCAACATATTTGAATTTTTCTTAAATAATAAAAAAGCCACAAATTATAATTTTTTAACTTAGAAAAAATCAATAACTTCTAAGTTAAAATATAAAACAAACAAAAACATTTTCCCTTTGAGTTATATAATAAGTTTAAATTCATTTATGAACAAATAAAAAATTTTTTACTAAAAAAATAAATAACTTCTTTTTTAGTTTAAATATAAAACAAAAAAAAAACATTTTCTCTTTGAGTTACACAATAAAAATAAATATTAATACTTTTGGTTTGTCGAAACCTGCTTTAAGAGCTCAGTTTCTTTCAAAATGTAGTTGTAAAAATCCTTCCATGTCAAATGTTTTAAATTAAATTCTACAACCAACATTTTGGAGACAGTATCAACATGTAATCTGTTGCGTTCTATCAAGGAAAAAACTCTTTCAACGTTTGCGTTATGTCCTGGGATAGAAAAATAATACTGACAAATAGTAAGGAATTTTGAAAAGCAATCTTGACTTATCATCGATTTAAAATAGGCTACTCATTTCTTATGTGCTAATAAGTAATAGCTTCTTGAAATCAACGTTCTATTTGTTAGTATTCAGAAAACTTTTAAGATTTTGTAGTTGGTCAAAAAATTTGCTATCGTCGATTTTAACGTTGTTTTGCGAGAGAATACTTATAGTATCGGAAACTTGATTCCACTCAGGAACATCTTTTAAAGTTATCCATGTAAAAACCGAAATGTAAAAAGCCTAACAAAAGCCGGACAAGACGGACACCGTTTATTTTGACCGGACATGCAATCAAAAAGCCTAACTATGTCCGGCTTTATCCGGACGCCTGGCAACGCTACTTCCGGCAGATTTTTGGTTCTTCCCACATAGTTCCCGTTCTTGGGGGGTTTTCGGAATGGTCGAGTTCCCGTAGAATTTTCAGGATAAAACCTACGTTTTTTTTTATTCACAATGAAGTACTCTTAACCAACAATATATTTATTTGTTTATTTGAATAAAGATTAATATTATTATGCTGATACAACTTAAACAAATTATTTCGACCAAATTAGGTACCATAAAAACGGTTTTTATAAGTTAATCTTAAAAGATAGACATATACTGTCCCGGACTGTTTTTTAGATCATTGAAAGAGCTATTATTCTTTAATACATATTTTTTGTGTATCTTGAACCGTTTTCACGGCGCACGCAACGGAAGGCTTCAAAGATGAAATAATTTCTCCCGTTTTTTACATATTTACCACTATATCTTTGCTCCTATTGGTCGTAGCGTGATGTTATATATTCCAAAGCCTTCCTCGATAACTGGACTATCCAACACAAAAAGAATTATTCAATTCGAACCAGTAGTTTCGGAGATTAGCGCTTTCAAACAAACAAACAAACTCTTCAGCTTTATAATATTAGTAAAAATTAATATTTAAATTGCAACTTTTTCTATAAACAATTTTTCAAATAATAGAAAGCAGTGCAATAACATTATAATTGTTTGTCCATTATTGTATGATTAATATGGTATCTGGCAGAAATAAAGGTCACAATAAAAAAAATCTTTTGAATTGAAACATTTTCAATGATTGAACAAAATTATATCATTAATATTCATACAAACAGAAAATAAATATATTAAAATCGAGATTATCATATTAAAAACAATTGACTGGAAATTGAGGACAGTGTGAAGCTGGCAATTGTTTGAATGAAAATGAATGAAATGAATAAACTTGGAACAATGAAGGAATATTAGTGTATTTATTCAATAAAAGTATAATAAAATTGTAATATATGTTTTTCCTACCTTACAACTGAATGACAGAATATTATATACAGCCACGGGCAAAAGTATTAGGCACCCTACAGTAAGACAAGTTTTAGGGTGTTTTAGCATAGCGAGTGTAAATAAAACTGCATTTATGATTACAATGGTTTATTTTAAGAAAATAATTAATATTTTGTAGGTCCACCTTTTGACTTAATAACCGCAGCCACTCTTTTTGGCATTGACTCTACCAGCCTGAAACATTCTTCTCTTGATATATTTTTCCATTCCTGCTGTAACGCGGCCAATAGAGCTTGTTTATTGCTAATCGAGTGCCTGCGGATATTTTTCTTTAAAATGGACCAAATATGCTCAATCGGGTTGAGGTCTGGTGATTGTGGTGGCCAGTCCAAAAGATCAATATGATTTTCAGCAAACCACTTCATGGTATGCGCGGACTTGTGGCAAGTGGCGTTGTCTTGCTGAAATTTCAGGCCATCGGTGTTTGTATCACCGAAAATTTGCGTTATCGACGTTGCTAGTGCTGTTTTCAGAACTTCAGTGTATTAACACTATTCATTCGTCCTTCACACAACACCATTTCGCCCACTCCGTCGGTAGCCATGCAGCCCCAGATCATTATTGAGCCTCCACCATGCTTAACAGTGGGAACCACACATTCTGGGTTGTATTCTTCGCCAACCCTTCGCCTAACATAAGTCACACCGGGTGTTCCAAACACCTATGCCAAACGAAAAAAACACATTTATTTTCAAAGTTATTATTTTTCTTGCAGTACGTTATTTAAGAAACATTTATGTGTTTTTATATTGCCACTGACCAATCTCTATGTTTGAGTGCCCACTCCAACCGATTTTTCTTATTGTGTTCTGACAGCCACGGCTTCTTCCTTGCTTTACATCCTTTTAATCCAGCTTTAAGAAGTCTTCTTCTCACAGTATAAACACTCACTGAGCTGCCTTTTGACTCAGATAATGCTGCAGCGAGCTCTAAAGCAGTTTTTTTCCTGTTTTGTAGAGACTGCCTAATCAACAATCGATCTTCCCGTTCAGTGGTAACTTTTCTTCTGCCTGTTCTTGGTCTATTTTCATGGGTGCCAGTCTCTTTGAAGCGATTTATAGCATATTGAACTGCACATCGCGAGCACTTCACTTCTCGGGCTATTTTAACCTGAGACATGCCTTGTTCATGTAAAATCTTAATTCTTAGACGCTGTTCAGCACTAAGTTCAGATTTTTTCGGCATGATTAACACGTTAAATGTAAGTCTTTAGAATTGTGATAGGAATAGTTGCGTAGAAGACGTGTATGTTCACTGCAAGCACTGATAACACACTATAACCCGAAACGCAAAAAAAGCAAATTCGAAGAAACACCGCTTAGGAGCACACCTGGATGTCATAAATATCTTCTTTTATCTTAATTTGGTTAAAAATTGCCGCTAATACAATAGCTAAACCATAAAACACAGACTTGACCGCAATATAATGAGATAGTGACTAACAATAGGGGTGCCTAATACTTTTGCACGCAGCTGTAATAATCTACCTACATTACACTTCACATTATTATTTAACAACACCCACCAAGTATAACTAATACACAATAAGAAGATACTCAATGATGGAATATAATATAGTAAAGCAATCTACTGACATTTTATTTAATTCATATATTTAACACATGTGTTATAGGTGAAGTTTCCATCTAACAAGCCGTCTCCATCGAGCAGAGAGTTCCTGTTCTCTCATGAAGTAGAGTCCGGGGATGTCCGGAGCAATAAAGAACCACTGGCTGATGTGTTTAGACAACTTTACTACGCTCTGCCAACACAACAACACAGGTATATGTGGTTAAAAGAGATCAAAACATGGTTCATAATTGATTACCAAGTTTATATGTAATTGAAATTGTGTTGTACTGGCATTTTAATAATATTATAACATTAAATCGTATCGCATGATATGTAAATAACTAACAATCATATTTTTAGGACAAAATTCAATGTTTTTCTATATAAATTGGGATTTAAAATTTTGTTATTATTATTTTGTCTTAGATATAGATTGGTGCGTTATAATGGAGTGTGGCGAGGGTGTGACGTCATGCAGTGGGTGATGGAGAATACGTCACATAAAACAAGGTTCAGTTGTTAATAATAAGGCTAGAGTAAATTGAACTTTAATGTAAGGGAATACATTGCAATATGACATCAATTCTTTATATTGTTTAAACAAAACACAAATCGTTTTGGTTGTATTATAATCCAAGTAATTTTAGTATTGGGAAAGAAATAGCTTTTTGGGACAATATTTGTCTAGTTTTAATCATAAATTCTAGTGTAGAAACTTCTTCTATTGAGAGTGTTATTTGTGGAGTTAACCCATATAATCTGCAACCAAATCAATCCACCTATCTCAGTATTTCAAAATCTGATATAGCATTCAATTATGCAGTATTTTTGACATCTGACATTTGACATTTTTGAATTGACTAATGTAACTATTATATTTCTTCTAATAATAGTACTAATCCTTCCTTGTATTGTATATCATATATATGTTCTGTATGTCCGTAGAGCCCAAGCCGTTCTATTATGTCAGAGCCTGCTACTAACGGGTCTCATGGAGCGCGTCACAGAGCCCGCTCAGTTCGCGGACTACGCCCTCTACCGGCCGCTACAGCTAGAGAACAATGACACTACTGATATTACTACAGGTAAAACTATATTCTCTCTCTATATAATTTTTTGTCCCTTTCTATCACCAGTATATTGTATTTTATATCTCTTTCTCTAGATTTAGTCTGTAGATGTCATGTTTTATTAATGATCTGTTTTGTTTCTTGTATACTTGGAATGTTCGATCTTCAAAAAATATGTTATGTCTTGTGTGAATACTATATACATATAGTGAACATCTAAATATAATTCTATATTAGACTAAATATGACAGTGCTTTGAATTGAAATTATTGATAAAATAATCAGATTTCATTTACTGCTATGTATTATACTTTATTTATTTAAACTTTGCTTGGAAACTCACTATTAATGTATATTTTTTAGGTGAAGATCCATCCGAGGAATGTAACAACAGGCTCGTTGAAAGTGTTTCTTCATACTGTCTGGATCTTAACCTGGGAAACAGTTCAGCGAGGTTGATTAAAGCTACTAAAACTGGTAAGGACAGATAGAAAATAAATATTATTATCTTTATTATATAGATATATAATTAAATATAATGGAAAAAACTGATACTTCATCACAGAATAGTAATCTAGTACAGATAAAAAATATATTCATAATTAACAAGTTATTATAATTTTTTTTAGAAGTGAAAGCGTCATCTACAGGCGAAGAGGAAGAACCGATTTTAGACAATTCTGAAGGTAAATAATCATTGAAATTTAAGATTTTTTATCCAAAAAAAAAGTTTACTTAGTAATCCGAAAAAACTGTTACATAGTAACTTCTAAGTAACTGAACAGTCGAGATCATGTACTTAGTTTCCAAAATAATGTAAAAACTCGTAGTAAGCCTTAGATATTAGTTTCATTTGTCAAATAGACTTTTCATTATCATCTACTAGTTTTTGCCCGTGACTTCGTCCGCGTTAATTTCGTCATTAGTAATATAAATATAGCTAATCAGGTTTTTCCTGGTTCAATCGAACAGAATGATTGACATATTAGCTAGTTGTCAAATCGAATGTCAAAGAAAACGTTTGTATGGTAAATAGAAAAGGGCTGTTTTTAGGGTTTTTCCGGAAATGATTAAATTTTTTTCAGCTTTAAAACCTTCCCTGAACCTCCACGAACATTTCAAGACTAAGATAAGATAAATCCGTTCAGCTGTTCTCGAGTTTTAGTGAGACTAACGAACAGCAATTTTCTTTTATTTATATTATAATTGTATGTGTATACCCGTGTCGTTCCAGAGGCCCGTCAGCCGTGTAAGTCTATCGAGCAGTCGGGAGAGGATCACCTCAAGCTGTTGATGCGTCAACAGCTCGCTCGGGAGGCGCTGCCGGCCATCTGGCTCGACACGCTGTACCCGCTGTGTGTGAGAGCAGCTGATGTTACGGCTATAGGTGAGTAACCACCAAACTGTATCCGTCTCTTGCACACTTACATGTTTTAGTATTATTGTCTCTGTCACTCTTTTGGAATGAGACATAGGAAATGATGATGTCGCTATGATTGTCTCTTTCGCATGTTTATGTTAGTTGATGTAATGGGTCGGCTATAGGTAAGGCGGGATTCTTAACTGACATCCACCAAACTGTATCCGTCTCTTTCACACTTTCATGTTTTAATATTGCTGTCCCTGTCACTCTTAAGGATTAAGAGATCGGAAATGATGATGTCATTATGATTGTATCTTGTGGACCTTTATGTTAGTTGATGTACTGGGTCGGCTATAGGTGAGGCGGGATTCTTAACTGACACCCACCAAACTGTATCCGTCTCTTTCACACTTTCATGTTTTAGTATTGTTGTCTCTGTCACTCTTTTGGATGAAGATATAGGAAATGATGATGTCATTATGATTGTCTCTTTCGCACGTTTAGGTTAATTGATGTACTGGGTATAGGTGAGATGGAAGATTGTATTATTTACTTTCTTCACTGTCAATACTTTAGATGAAAAGATCTGAAATCAAGGAATTATTATGTCTGTCTCTCTCACTCTTTAAGGTTTAGAGAGAGATAGGGAATTTAGTATTATTTAATTTCATAGATATGATGAGCAACGACATCGATATCCGGAACTACGTTCAAGTGAAGAAAGTCCCGGGCGGGGAGATGACCGACAGCTGCCTTATACAGGGTGTGGTGATGACTAAGAACGTGGCTCACAGGTATGTAATATATAATATATACTATAGATTATATATTAATAACACGATATCTAATCAGCTGTATATAACAGAGGCATGCCGAAAAGAATAACGAATCCGTCGGTATTACTTCTGGATTGTTCGATCGCTTACCAGAGGGTTGAAGGGAAGTTGACTTCTTTGGAGCCACTTCTGATGCAGGTAAATACATTCTTCCAATTTGGATATAATTTTTGGCTGTTAATTAACTGAATTATGATATTAGGAGCAAGAATACTTAGTGCGTTGCGCTGCGAGGATATCAGCGCTTCGCCCCAAGGTGGTGTTAGTGAGAGGGAGCGCCGCCCGCGCTGTGCAAGACGCTTTGAGAGCGGAGGGCGTAGCGCTAGCTGTGGGTGTACGAGATAAGGCTCTCAAACGAAGCGCTAGATGCGCTAAGGCTGACCTAGTTACTTCTATAGACGCAAGGATTGGAATGCCTAGATTGGGTGTCTGTAAAAACTTTTACGTTAAAAATTGTACGTAAAATGTAATTTTTATTGTTATTAATCTTCTTTGATTTAAATTACATTGTTTATGTAACATTTCAGTCACAAGTAAGACTTTGATGGTGCTAGAAGGTTGTGCGGAACCAAATCTAGGTTGTTGTATTCTACTCCGCGGCGGATCTCTACAGGAGTTAGTCCGAGTGAAAAGGATAGTCAAGTTCATGTTGCTGGCCTGTTACAACTGGAAATTGGAGAAATCTTTCTTGGCGGATATAGAAGCTATACTTCCTGAACCAGATACCTTCGTTGATGATAGTGAAGAGACGGTTCTCGATGATAAATATAAGAAAGACGTTAAAGACAAAGCGTGCATACCAGAAGATGATAATATATTTGGCAATCCAAGTACGGAATCGATAACCGAGCTCGGATGTAAGGAAGATGTGAATGAATGTAATAAAGATGAGGTCGAAAAAATAATAGATGATGGGAACGCTACGAACGAAAATGAGATCAAAAATAGCGAAGATTCGTTCAAATACAAGCAATTCGGTAGGAAATTGGATTGTGACAAGAATTTAAGTTGTGGAGTTCCTATACAAGATTTTAGTGATCCTTTACACTCCCGGCTATCGGGAGACGAAGACGTGTTCCTTACTAACGAAGAAGCTGAACTGAAAGCCGATACACACAGCGAGAGGTGAGCTATATATAAGGGACTTAAATGTTAAAGTTTTTGAAAATGATCTTGGGACTATTAACTTTTTTCAATGTAGTTAGCTTAAATTCTTAGTTAATAAGAAAGTCCGGATAGCTGTTGAAGAATTATAATTATCCTTACTAATTGCATACTAATTTTTTTTATTGGTAATCCAATAGCGTTACAGTAATTTTAAAATAGTAACAATATAGCTATAAACAAGGCCCATTTACTTAGGATTACACCAATTTACAGTTCTACAGATGCACTCGAGCATACAATTAAGGATAAAAAGAAAAGGGAAAAAAAGTAAAGCAAATGGTGTTAAAAACAAAAGTGTGTGTGTGTGTGTGTGTGTGTGTGTGTGTGTGTGTGTGGGTGTGTGTGTGTGTGAATTTCAGTTGAATTGAGGTCTCAAGTATATATTTCTTATATCCGTATTTTTTTAATATAAAATACATTTTATTATTCCCTATTTCTATCATAGATGGTGTACTGATGACGTAGTACTATCGATGTCTCCTAACATCGTGATTCCAGCGCCCGAGCTGTCTCTACTCAGTAGACCCGCGCCTCACACGCCTCGCGTGCACAGAAAGGATTCAGCGAGACTACCCTCGGAGAAAGAGAAAGAAAAGGTACAAAAGAAAGAGAAAGAAGGTATAGTACTTCATACTTAAAAACAATAGATAATATTGAGATACTTGTAAGGTATATGTGAGTGGACTGTAAGTTAATGGATATATATATAATGAATATTTTATATTAAACAAATTTTATATACGCGAATTTTTTCGAAAATAAATATTACAAGGAAAAATTTATACGCTAAATTTGAAGTCATTATTCGTCTATAGCATTTTCTTCAATTCTTTTAATAATATGTACAAAATAATAAAATAACTCGCAACAATTCTATTAATTAGTATTGAAATAAAGCGGCAAATTTCATGTCATTAATATACATGGATAAGTGAAAAAGCAATAAGCATTAGTAAACAAGAATATTTGAGTATTATCTCCTATACGTGTGTTCTTAGATAATTGGTTTATATTTTAGAATCCCCGTCATACATTTTAAAGAATATGACGTCAGCATAATTGACGTCAACAAAGCCTTTTTTTCGATTGGTAGGAGACGATTTGACGAATATTTTATTTGTAAGAGGTTCGATCGCTACAACGGCTCGAGCGAGACTGTTTGTAATCTGTACCCTCGTCTCTATTTATACCAACCGACACTTATTGTTGTGACCTCCAATATTTGACCTCTCATATTCCAGGAGCGTCACCCGTTTGTCACTCAGCCGATAACGACTTCAATGGACGACCCCGCGCTGAGAGCGTCGCTAGCACACTTCAGAGCGACCGGCGGGGTGTTGGCTGCGGGGAAACATAACCGTATAACAGACATACATACATTAATATAAGATACTGGCTTTCCGCCCGCAGCTACGCCTGCGTGGAGTTCGGTTATATTGCGTTTCCAAGAGAACCTTTCAAAAGTCTGAGATAAAAACTATCCTATGTTCTTTCGAGGTCAACTCTATATCTATACAAAATTTCATTAAAATCAGTTCAGTGGTTTAGGCGTGAAAGCGCAACAGACAGACAGAGTTACTTTCGTATTTATAATATTAGTAGGAATAATATTGTGATTTGGATGACACAATCAATTAAAATATCAATGGTATCTCTGTAAACAGAAATGACATTTATAGCTAACAATTTACAATGACGATTCCAATATCACAATTTAAAATAAATATGATCTATTTAACAAATTCTCTTCTTGGCAAAAGTTCCTTTATACGTTATACAATTTTGAATGAACCACAGATAACATCATTGGGTTTGTCTATGACACGTTAAGAAAATTATATTTTATTTTATATTTAGAATTGGTTTTGATTAATGTTGAATCCCAAAAAAGGGTTGATGTCAGGCAGGCGGCTGGTCGTAAAAACAATTAGCCAAAGCTATTCACGACATGTAAGGCAGACCCTGGCTATAGCTGGGAAATTGCGAGGTAGAAGAAGACTTAGAATTGGTTTTGGGGTGAAATTAATACTAATTATATTATATTGTTCATTCCAGCCGAGTGTCCTCAATACAAGTGTTCTATCGTGCGCCCGGTGGAGGTCGGCGAACCGTCCCCCGCGCAGCTCGGCCCGCTGTGTCCCGAGCGGCACCAGTTACTGAGCGTGCTGCTCTACAGCTACAGCAGCAAGAGTCCCAACGTGCCAGACTTCTGTGTCAACCCGTGGTATAACACATTTATTTATTTATTTATACATATAAGGACAACTTACAAAACGCACACCATTTACAAGTTTTAAAATAAAGATAATTACATCCTAGCTAAGTGATGTTTCGGTTAAAAGTTATCACGTCATGGAAAAGGACAGCATTTACTCGCTGTCAAAATTTGTCAAAACATGAATCTAACACTTCTTTTTTTTTCTACTTAAATTATACAAAAGGGGGAATATATACATACTACTATACTATAGAAAAAATAGTATAGTTGGTTATGAAGTCAGTGGTGGCCTAGTGGTTATGGCCTATTATGCTCGAGGGCGCGGGTTCGATCCTGGCACGGCCAAGTACCAATGTGATTTTTCCGAGTCATATGTACTTTATAAGAGTATTTAGATATCACTGATTAATGCATTCCCAAATAGGGTTGATGTCAGGCAAGCGGCCGGTCGTTAAAACAAATAGCCAAAACTATTCACAACATGTAAGGCAGACCCTGGCTAAAGTTGGGAAATTGCCAGGTAGAAGAAGAAGTATAGTTGGTTATGCGTATTTGGCAAGAGACGATAGATGAATAGAATACGATTTTTAGGTGTCATAAGTATGATGCGGGGCAATGAATGTTCTTGATTACACTTGCGAGCAGTTAAATTAGACCCGTTATTTGACACTGTCAGTTTTTGTTACTGATAAACATGATACGACCACTTTTTGTCGTATTAAATGTAGAAGGAAGCACTTATAAAAATATAAAGCTTTGTAAAGTTACGTTCCGGCTACTATAGAAGTATATCATACTCAATATATCACAGATGCTATTCATACGATTTTAAATAATAATAATTAAACAATTTTGACGACCTCATAAAGTATATATATATATATATATATATATATATATATATATATATATATATATATATATATAATATTATGTTTCATTGTTCTGAGAATATATCAAAATAGAAAAATTGCAGATTTCATTCCGTTTATTATACTGTTATTTGGTCTAAATCTATATTGTCATGTTTTTATATGTAATAATTAAGCCTCCATATAATATATTTTAAGGATAGTAACTATGGAGATGTACGGTCGTCACGACATCTCGCTGGGCGCCTTCCTTGAGAAGTATTGTTTCAACGCGGACCAGAAGTGCTCCTCGCCTAACTGTCCCGTGCCCATGAACCAACACGTTAGGAGGTTAGAACATTATACCTTACAATATATTACACTAGCTGCGCCCCGCGGTGTTACCCGCGGATTTCCGGGATGTAAAGTAGCCTATGTATTATTCCTTCCTGTATACAAAATTTTATCAAAATCGGTTCAGCCGTTTGAGCGTGAAGAAGTAACAAACATAGACACACACTCACAAACTTTCGCAATTATAATATTAGTAAGTATCCTACTATATACAGGGTGACTGGTGAATTACTATCGATATTTGATGACGTGATATTTGACGATCATATATGACAAAATAAAAATTAATATAACATAAATATTAATAAACTTCTAAGTAAAGTTAACCTAAAGTTATGTAATTAATTACGCATCGTGTGCACACCCTACATCGTGTGAACACGCGTAAGATCGGTCGCTAGGCCAGCGCGCGGGAAAACGGACGTACAGACCTCACGGTGGCGCTCGCCCGACTAATTAGCCACGTGGCGGGGGTTGGAGGTAGCGACACACGCGTGCGGCGGCGTGGTGTTGTATCAGCACGCCGCCGCATGCGCCGCAGGCAAGGTGTCCACGCTTTATTTATTTATACGGAAATATGGTCAAAAATTAAGTACCTATTTTTTTTACATAATTCGAATCAGAATCATTTACCGAGTATTCTCCTTAAATATTGATAGTAATTCACCAGTCACCCTGTATATAAAATTTTCGTGTCGCGGTGTCAGACAGAGAACTCCTCCGAAACGTCTGGACTGATTTTGATGAAATTTTGTGAGCATTTTGAGTAAGTCTGAGAATCGGCCAACATCTATTTTTTATACCCCTAAGTCATAAGAGTTGTTCACCCTTAATTTTAATTTTATTTTAACCCTAAATTTTTACTTTTTATCAACAACCCCTATTTTTTATACGGCAAAACAACGTTTGCCGGGTCAGCTAGTATATATATTGCGTCACTTCGAATGTTGAACTTGGATCTTGAATCTTGGAATGTATTTACCTAATTTTTATTAACTCGGCGGGAGGCGAGCCCCATATACCAACACTGACTGTCGCTACTGGGTAAAAAATACTACAATAATATTAATGTCAGAACTAGAGTTATTTTATGGATAATTAAATATAACCAATTTTTATACTATATTGTGTTACATTTTCAATTAAACAATACAGTTGGAAACTAATAACGCTTGGTATAATATGTAATATTTGAAATTTTAAAACATAGCCCAAAAGCTCAGCCATTTTGTGTACAAAACGAAATATTTGCTAGTGTGGCTGGACGGCTCTTTCCTGTTGTTTATTCGGAATATTATTATTTTGCTCGCCATTACCGCCAAGTAAAAGTATTATTTTACTTTTCATAAAAGTATGTAGGCAGGTTTAAGATTGTAGATTTACACTTAATTTGTGGCAATACAAGAGACACAGCCAACACCTTCAAGTAATCTCACGATTTTCTTTATTAGTCGAACCGTCGAACATCTGTCGAAAGGGATCTAAAACGGCGCTGCACAAAATTACTTACAAAAATAAATATTTTCGAAAGTATGCACTATATGGTTAATTTTACCCGGTAGGGCCTCCCGCCGAGTTAATTAAGTCTCTATGATTGGATTTTTTTTTTCATTTTGAAATTTAATATCTATACACTACCAACTAGTAGTTAAAATTAATATCTTTACCAAAATACAGAATATATACTTCATTACCTTATTCTACCATTATATTATTATGTCTAAAGTTACTCATTTCTCTCGGCTTACACCACACCATCTATTCATCTATAACTTGATTTTTTTATTGAATAATCTTTTTTTTGTTTACATATATATAATTTTAATTGTTAATTTTCAGGTTTGTGCACGAAGACGTGTGTATAACAATAACTTGCAACACGATAGGACACAGCAACGTGGATAAAACCAACGAACAGAACAAACAGGTACTCATTATTATTATTAAAATTCAAGTAATTTGAATGAAAAATAAAAAACGACATCGGTATATAAACCCGAACTCTTTTTTTTATGGTAGTTCAACTACATTCCATACTGAGCTATCGTGACACCACTGTATATGTGAATTAATTCTATATATTTTATAATCATATCAGATCACGTATGAGAAATTTTCTTTCACATAAATACTATGATTTTAATTATTTTGTAGCAGTGGTGTCTAAATACTCTCAAACAGTGCAGTTTCGAACTCGCGCCCTCATGCATGAGAGGTGGGCCTTTAACCACTAGGCCACCACGACGAATTCAAGTATCAAAATGAATTGAAGTTTCAATATGATGGAAAAACACGTGGTGTACTAAAAATCTTAGTGTTGTTCACATCACTATATTTTATACTTGTCCAAGTGACATTCTAGTATGTATATTAAAATCTTAATATAATATTCCCATATATATGTGCAGGTAGTGTTTTGGTCTCGCTGTGACGCGTGTGGTCGCTCGTGGCCAGGTCGTGTAGTATGTCGTCGCTCGCTGGGCCTGTCCTTGGCTCAGTTCCTCCGTGGTCGTGTCCGCGCGCCCCGCTACGCCCGCCGACATTGCCCGCATCCTCTCAACACACATCACCACGCATTCGTTAGCAGACTCACCACCGCGTGCTTTAGGTATCATACATATATATATATTGTTAGAAATGAAAAACACGTTATGATTTTTAATGCGAAGTATTATCCAGTTATTATTTAAAGAAAATCTTCATAGTATAATAATAGTATCTAGTATATATTGAACCCGTATGTTTTGTCGTTACGCCAGGTATGAAAAGATCCATTCATACTGGGTGCACCTCCCGCCCGAGGTAATCTCCGTGCGTCACGACACGCGCCGTATGAGGGACGACCTTATAGCGACACTCAATGAACTCATGCTGAAAGGTGACACTCATAATAGGATTGAAAGACAAATTTGACTTTCAATATATTATTAATTTGGTTTCATTATGATTTTTTTAATTAGTATAACAATACTTAGCCTATTTTGAATTTTTTTTACTAATACCGTATTCCAAAATTTGGCCTAAGAAATCTCAAAACTCGCCAATTTTTTATGAGTTAATTTTTTTTTAATTTATCGGTAACCATTCAAGTTATATAACAAAAAAGTATTTCGTCAGATTAAAACAATTTGCCGGAACAGTTGCCGCAGCTATTGTATATGGAGTGTAGGAATTAGAAAGGCAAATAAAACAAGTTATCATAAGTCTTAAGAACATAATCATTATACATTGTGTCAACCTTATTGTTCCTGTATACGTTTCAAACATGTTATATAATGTATGTGTGTATGTGTGTTGTAGGTCACGAGACGTTCAGTAACTGTACGGACGTGGACGTAGAGAAGGAGTACGGCGCCTTTAAGCAACTCATGGAACAGATACACCTGGCGCTCACCTCACACGGACACGAAGACACGCACGCGGGTACACACGCACACACACACACACACGCGCGAGATATACTGATATATACTGTGATAGAGAATATATATATGCGTATGTTATAGAGAGGGTCCGCCGCTTGTGGTCCGTAGCTGACAGTCTGCTGGCCGCTGAACGAGCGCTCAGGGACGCTGCTTCGCGGACACGACCTGCGGAACATACGGGTCAGTGACACACACACACACACACGATATTTTGAAAAACTGGTGCTACGAACTATTACGTAGATTAACCCTTGCCAGACATTTTTATAAAATCTTAATTCAAACGGAATATTATATGTTCCATTATATACGTTTATTCTTAAACAAATTTTGTATAAAAAAATACAGTAAGTATATACTCAAGTTACTTACAATAAAAAGCTACTTACCCGTGAAAGTCACGTTAACAAACCAAAATAAATAGACTGACAGAAGAAAATAAAAAAATATTTATATGTATATGCACTCAGCACTGTGTATACTGTATACATTGACTTGATTAAATAAAAATCTTATTATTAACATATTACAAATAGACCTTCGTATAATATATTTGTAAATTTTATAATAAACATGATCTCTTGTTCTATCAGCGGACGACAAACAAGACGCGGAGGAACAACACGACGTTACCAGCGACGGAAACGGTGAGGTGATGTGAATATAGATATAAGGAAATGTACGACATATATTATATAAATATCTCATCATTTTCAGAGAACGCGCCAAGAGAAACTGATAAGGAACATATTGGTAAGTATTTCATACAACATACAGACACATTCATGAATACGTATATATTCTTAGAAACCAGATCACTATCATTATTTTTAAATAATATTCGATACAATTTCACTTTAAATTTTGTTAAATTCAAACAAAACAAAAAGCCATTTTAAAATTAATAACTTTCAATTATCTCGATCCAAACTTTTCATGAAATGAAATCTGAATATAACACAGATGAATGGTTTAAACTTTAAACACTTCGAAAATTTATGATTAGTTAATATATCACATCAACGCGCGTTATTTCTTTTGGCAACTGCTTATATGTGGTCCCGTGCTTAACATCTCATTCTTACAATACATATATATTACGATTCTAACAACATAATTAAAATATTGTTTTCTTATAAAGCCACTACTTTTAAATACCAAATCAAACCTTAACCTAGAACAAACTAATTATTATCTTAAACGAAAACACCTTAAATCTAATGTATAAAAACACTCAGACATCGCGTCATTACTTTTCTGCGCAAAATTTTTCAAACCAAATGTCATCACTTCGGGTGCGTTTCGGAGTTTCTAAAGTTCGGTTCAAATTAAAAGGATGTTCCTTAACATATACAAAGTATTTTTTTTTTTAATAATAATAATGTGTTTAATGAAGCTACAGAGGGTGACGAAGACCGGGGCGACAAGAAGACGGTGAAGCAGATCATATCACAGTTACTGACGAACAACCAGCCGGCCAGTCAGGTACAGCGATAAACATATATATATTTAACACTTAAATTCCTTAAATTACGTCACCTCGATTACTGACATCCGAAAAGTATGTCTTTCACACACCGCTTCTATTTTTAAAGATGTTCCTTACTATATACATATATGTATAGTCGTCATATAATGTTTATATATGTGTGTGTGTGTGTTTCCAGGGCATGTTAGTTCTTGGCGGGTTAGTGAGTGTGTTGGTTCACGCACACCAGGTGGGGTCGGTCGTCGCCGCGGCCCTCGCCTCGCTCGCCTACCACCGCTCGCTACATCTACACAGAGCGTGAGATATATTACACTACTCTACTACTAGCTCATTCACGCGGATTCGTTCGCTTTCACACTACATAGAGGATAATTTTATTTTATTTACTTAGGAACACCAACAGTACACATATGCAATATTTACACAAAAATATAGGTCTTCATATGTACACCTATTACAGGTATTCACAGCACTATATAATATAAGGATAATGAGTGCAATTAAATATTTGTTAACCATCAGCGCCATCTGTTGTGTATAACATGAGTTATGTTTAAACGATTGTCGTGATACGTTCTCATAAACTAAACCGAGTAAAGATAGACTTTATGATGTACATGTCAGCGTAACGTGTGTTCCGTGTTAATATGAAGGTTTATGTTTATCAATATTCTAGTTTTTTCATAAAAGCGTCACAAACATTACCGAATACCTATCCATAAATCGAAACATCGCTTTTGATATTAGTATATGTAATGACAGATATATATATATATATATCGTTTATATTGAGTTTATACGGCTCTATTACTTTAAAATATATAATTATACTCTATATAACTACAGGAGTGTTCACGAGAGCGAGGAGGCAGAGACAGTTAGCTCTGTGCGTGATAAGAGCGACGCGGACAAGACGAAGACTAAGACTAACGAACATATAGAGGTGTTACTGAAGGTATGTAGAACATATTACATACAACCGGGATTACATTTACTTAAATGAATACTCGCGGAAGTCTTACATATTATTTATAAATAAAATTCCAAGATATATGTACATATATATTCACTATAGTGAATGGTTTATAGTTTATTATTATATACAGCATGTAAATTGTGAAATTTTACTATCATGTATAATGTATAAAGTATATTTTTCATGCAACTTTATTATCACTTTTATTTTTACATATAAAGTGTGTTAACAGAAGTATATTAGTCCGAGAGCCAGTAACAGATTTATATGACCAAATTCTTATCAAGTGATAATTAGTAAAACGCATCAGAAAATCGAACTATAAAGCCTCGTGAATGTCAGCTGAGGCTCGGTGAGGGGGATGAGCAATTGTCACCTCCCGCGCTGGAAGTAAAAATAAATAAATTCACTCATTTCCTCTCGGCAAAAAGTTTATCAAGTTATAGCTAACCCAATACCTCAACAAAAAAAAGTCAGCTGGCTATAACATAGTGTATTGTACGTCAGCTGATGGCTAGATCATGGGAAAAAATCTTCACTTTCAGTGATATCCTCTCGGCTAAAAATTTAAGAGATGATAGCTTATCTGGCATCAGCTGACCAGGTTTCCCTCGACTGTTATTTAATTTTTAAAAATAACAAGAATAATTAAAAAGACTTCATTTCCTCCCACAAGAAAATTTGTGAGCTGATTTTAAATGTAATACTGTGATAAATAAAAAAAATCAGCTAGCAATAAGTCGAGGGAAACCTGGTCAGCTGATGCCTTTAAATAGTCAGTAAATGCTTCTGGCTAACTTCTACGTAACGACCTTCAAAGTATCAGCTGACGATTTTTCCACCGAGATACAGCCAGCTGACGTATATATTTATCAATAGTTACATATAAGCTATCATCTGGTAAATTTTTAGCCGAGAGGATATCACTATAAGTGAAGATTTTTTTTCCCATGATCTAGCCATCAACTGACGTACAATGCACTATGTTATAGCCAGTTGACTTTTTTTTTGTTGAGGTATTGGGTTAGCTATAACTTGATAAACTTTTTGCCGAGAGGTAATGAGTGAATTTTTTTTTTCAAGCGTGGGAGGTAACAACTGCTCATCCCCCCAACTGCGCCGCAGCTGACGGTCATAGGGTTTTATGATACTGTTGTCTGATGCGTATCGCCAATTATCTAACGAGAAGAAAAAATAACCAAATTTGCACCTGGCTTTCGGACTACGTATTAAAATAAAGTCGTCTGGAACATTCCATCTTGCGTCATGTCTACAGTCCGGTGTAGTGTATCGGAGTGTGTGTTTATATAGGACGGTCTGTCGTGTCGCGTGTACTATGCGTCTCAGTTCCACCGTCTACGTCACATGCTGCTGGCGCCGCTGGAGGGAGGCCGGCACGACGCGGGCTGCTGCGACGACCCCCGGGACAAAGGTCACCCTACATACTCTCTTCTATCTGGCTATTTCCCAGAATTAGCCAGGGTCTGCCTTACATGTTGTGAATAGTTTTGGGTAATTGTTCTTACGACCGGCCGCCTGACTAATATCAACTCTCTTTGGGAATGCATTAATCACCCGCGAACCCGCGACCTCGTGCATGAGAGGCGGGCGCTTTAACCACTAGCCACCACTGACTAATACAGTACATACTCTATAGTCTACATATAGTTTACGAATTTGTGAAATATAGAAACTCGCTTATTGTAATTGTGTAATATAATACTAACACCTGATTTGTTCTGGTCTGTCACTAAAGTAATATTTCCGTTTATTCCAGTAAATAAAAGTAGGAATAATGTTAAACAGAATTCAATTTGGTATATATGTAGCCGGGATTGTTCTTATTTACGATGCAGACATAGTTTTTAGTTTTAATTATATGTGTATGTGTATGTATAAATGTATTTCTGCATATCTGTGTACAGACAAGGGTCTCTGTGAGATCGAGGAAGGCTTCATCCGTTCGTTAGCTAGCTGCGTCCCGTGGGCGGCGCGCGGCGGCAAGTCCGGCTCTACGTTCTGTAAAACGAAAGGTTGGAACTATACATCAACTAATGTACCAAAATAAATTAAAACCGGCGTTTTTTTAGACCACACGATTGAAGTAAAACTTCATTCGCGCTATCTATATGTAATACAAATGTATATGTATATATATATTTCATAAGAAAATATGCGTGGGCACTGCTATCTCCTTCTCACTTTCGTTCACCTCGCCCGATCACATTTTTCGTAACGCTTTCGTCACGCATTCTCCAGTTTACTCCCAAGTGTAGCATGCGTATAGAAGTTTAAATGCAAAACTACGTTTGTCGTGTATATAATATACTAGAAGACCCGGCGAACTACGTATTGCCCTATAATCAAGAAATATCTGTTACGTTTTTATATTTATATTTTTGGAGTTTACCTATTAAAGCCATAAATCTCCGTGTTTTGAAGTGCGACAGAATGATTGACATATTAGTTAGTTGTCAAATCTAATGTAAAAAAAAAACGTTTGTATCAACAACTACTAATAAATTAAAAATTAATTTAAATAACATTGTCCAGCGGACAAAATTGTGAATCTAAACCATTCCCAGATCCCCTTGAACACACAATTTTTTTTATTAAAATGGTCCAGTCGTTTGAGAGAAGTTCAGTGACATACACACTCACAGAAGAATTATATGTATAAAGTTTAATATTGATGATATTTCCCAGACGACCGCTACGTCCTCAAGGAGATGACGAAGCCCGAGTGGCAGCAGTTCCTGGAGTTCGCGCCGCACTACTTCAAGTACGTGACGAGCTGCACACAACACAAGCTGCCCAGTCTGCTGGCCAGGATCGTGGGCGTGTACAGCGTGGGTGGCGCGGGCAGCGGCGTGCTCGTGATGGAGAACGTGTGGTACCCGCCCACGACCGCCCACGACCACGAGCCGGAACAAGCACAGCTGAGGTTCGACCTCAAGGGAGCCAGCAGACAGAGACTCGCCTCGCCCGACAACAACCAAGTGCTGTTCGACGAGAACCTGCTGAGACGTGAGTTATATTAAGACAGTTATCGCTTTACAATATACTGAAGGCTCTGTACATTAACTAATCTATGTTCATATATTATTATTGGTCAGTTCGTTGGGAGAAGCAGCTGTACGTGTCGGGTGCGGGCGCGCGCGCTCTGTGGGCCGCCATCGACAGAGACACGCGCTTCCTCGCGGACAACCACGTCATGGACTACTCGCTGCTGCTGGGGCTGAGGGGGCGGCACATCGAGCTGGGGGTCATCGGTGAGGAGATACACACACACACACGGACACAGGCACACGGACACAGGCACACGGACACATACACACACACATGTACATACACACACACCATCATACGGACGCTTTCATTGAATGAAGCGGACTAAACGCTATACTGGCGACTCATGTCATTCATCCACGGAGATCCGTGTCTGTACTGGTTTTCATACAAAAATAAATTTGTTCGGACCACCAATTCATTTTAGAACCCCGTGTACAAAATAATCGGTTCGCAAGAATCCAAAGGTTCATCTCCTAGTGATGTAACTACTGTTAATGTTCGACCAGTATACGTTGTTCGTCCCCAGACTACATCCGCACCTTCACGTGGGACAAGAAGCTGGAGCACCTGGTGAAGAAGAACCTGGGCTCGGGCCAGCCGACGGTGGTGTCCCCCGAGCAGTACCGGCGCAGGTTCATCGCCGCCACCAGGAAGTACTTCCTGCACTGTCCCTCGCACTGGGACCATCTGTACGACAACCACTGCTGACTACTGACATAAATACACCCGCTCCTACATACATACACGACTTGTATGAAACTAGATAATATTAAAACGTAACATATATTGAGGCAAATCGAATAAAAGCTTAAAGAGCTTAAATTTAGTTAGTGTTCAAGAAATCACTCGAACAATTCTCGATCTTAGTGACGTCCTTAATATAATAAACTTAAATATTTTATTTAAAATATTAGTTGCAGTTCAAACTACGGTCGATCTTGATTCTGTTAGTAATAAGGAACAACGTATTAAACATTCCAAATGATATTTATTGTAGAGAACAAATGTGATATAGAGCATAATAAACGTTCAAAGATAAGTGTTGTTTTATTATGACCCTGAGAAGTGGTAATTTGTATATAAAGTATTGTGTTACATGTATATTATAGAGAACTTGGTCACAATTTAATGAATAACAAACACATTCATCCCGTGATAGAGGATTTTGGAACATTTGCTTATTAACCTTCGAGAAACTTCCTTCAGTTACGAATAGAGCGCTAAATTTATCCCAATGCTAACCATTGTCCAAGCTAAACAAAAACTCATTAATTAGTTCCGAAAAAAATAAAACAATATTAAAAGTAAATGTATTTATTTGGGGCTCACATGAGTTATATTTCGAGTTATAAATAAACCTCGACCGAAACGAAGTTACACAGAGTATACAAGAACAAGTCACGCTCGGTACATACATTACAGATCCATCCGTTCACAGAGATAGTTAAACATAATACAATATAATTCGTTAAGCCATGGGTCCGTGGTATTTAGACCGACTCAAAATTACACATCCCGCGCCATCTTTACACTGTACAATTTTGACATTTCCATGCAATCACTTGTCAATTTCCAATTCAATTTACAAAGTCTCCTTCAATTTTCGATGACTGAACGAGCAGAACGCTAATGAAATGATAAATTTATAATATTTACATCAAATTTAGTGTCTTACAGTTTAAAATACGCTTAGTCTGAGTTTGCATCGACATGATACGTAGCGTTAACAGTATTTCATATTAGTATTAAGGTATTATTGAATGAGAAACGAATTACTCATGTTGCGAAGATGCAAATTGAACTCTTTTTTAAACGCTCGATTACATAATAAACAAAATCTCAAATCTTAACATCGAATACTAATTACTATTCGTAATTAACGTATTAAATGCAAAAATTGTACCCAAAGTTATTCGTATTGGATATGATTTTCATCGAATAATGTACTATGTACCATATTCTTATACATTGTAAGAATTTTTCTTTCAAGCTCACTATGACTTCTAATACATCAAAAATAAGATATTGTAATTATTATTGAATAAAAAAATAATTTAAAAAGCTGTTCCGATACTGACGCCATCTATTAGCGAAAAATTCCAAGAAAACTTATTTCTGAGGTAAGCTGTTAGTAGCTACATGATAGGAAGTGCTTAAAGTATCGATGGTAAATGTATTCATAGGAACTCCATACAAATGTAACGGAAGCAATTATTCAATTTATAATTAAAAATACTTCTCACTGTAGATAAAAGTTGAAGCACTTTAAACTAAATAAAATTCAAACCAAATCTAATTTTGTTCAAAGCAACAATAATTGTGATGATACATATTTTATATAACATTCCACATAATTAAAAATAAAACTGTCTTTTCAATAAAAAATATAAATAAAAAAAAAGTATTATATATCCCGAACCTTTTAGTAACATTACCTCACTTTATAAATTTAATTATTATTTACAAAGATTCTGTTTTATTCCATATCCCATGTTTCTAATCTTCATCTCGTTTAAAAGTCAAAAGTTGAAGGAATCTAACATCAATCAATTGGTTTATTACAAAAATAACTTCTACAGAAAATTTCGTAGAACAATAGATTGAATGTTAAAAAGGTATGCTTTAAGAACATTAAGTTATTACAAATTTTATATTTACATACATTTATTATAAGTTTTTTATTTAAAAAAATGTAATTTAAACTATCAACATAGAACATCCAATGCGTATTACATGAGTGTGATGCAGAATGTTTTCTTGTCTAATTACATCATGTGTTGTACTTAGATGTAGCTCCATTAATATACAACAACAGTCAAAAACTAAGCACATATACATATATAAAAAATATTATATATATAAAAACAACTAATTAAAATCACAACGATTTAATTGTTTTGGAATATTTCTTTAAATAAATCTAATTGAACCATATGTTATTTCATTCATTCATATAGTACATACATATAAAAAATGTTTCTATAAACGAACATTTCCAAACTTAGTTTCTGACTGTTAAAGTTATTTTACATTGAGTTAAACTACATACATCAGTATACAGAAGATAAATAATAATAAATTATCTTATATATTATCATTTGAGAGACTTCAGCCAGTGTTCTTGTCACATCATGTCGGGTCTAATGTGGAACTTAGAGTTCTTAACCTCTCCAAGCCAGCCAAAAGCTCTCTGGAAATAAGACAATTATTTGCATAAGCAAGGACAAACTGTAGTAATAATTAATTATATAGTTTTCTTGTACCGTTCTACAAGTAACATAAATGAGAAATATTGTCAGGATGTATGACAATGACATATTGATTATGATCTAATTCTAACAAATCATTCCATGTAGGTTGATAGGGGACTAATATTAACTATTGCCGTTAGTGTGAAGTTACGCCACACAGACGATAGATGTCGCTGACAGTTAATTAACATAATATATTAAGAGCATACTGTTAAAAATCCCTCTGAACACAATATAGAGGACATAATGAGAACTAAGATTTTCGCGAGTACTCATTTAAATGAAACTAATATTTTCGGATTTTAAAAAAAAGTAGCCGAAACGTTGGGAGTATGTAGTTTTATAATCAAAAATAAATACGCGAAGTAAAATCCGAAAATATTAGTTTCATTTAAATATAGAGGACATTTGTTTTCTCATATTTCAGTCATCTATCGCTCTCTGGTTCATTGAACAGTAGGTATGGCGAGTTCCGTAGATGTAATGATCTGTACGCGACCTATGTCACATTCTACTTTATATTATATTTTATTTCAGTATATCCTGGGGTATGTTCCGTTTCAGTGTACGCATTATGACACTAGCTCAGCTGTTCAGGTGTTTTTGTCTTTATTTTTTTGTATGATGCAAAATATCTTGTGTAACTGTTGTCATATCTAAGATGTTAGGTAATCGTTCATTTGTGACAAACCAAGTCGCATTAGTTACTATTGTCAGCATTTTATTTTGAAATCCTTTACACAATTTCATTGTTGGGCTGTTCCCTACAATTGAATACCGTAAGTCCAAATTGGTTCCTATGTTCTTTCTCGAGGTCAACTCTACCACTGTACCAAATATCATTAAAATCAGTTCAGTGGTTTAGGCGTGAAAGCGTAACAGACAGAGTTAATTTCGCATTTATAATATTAGTAGGTATGCGGCCGAGAAGACAAATATACAGACGAAACTTCTTAGCATTGAATGTATTCACCGTGCATGTGTCGGGTCCATCGTTGTAGTGAGAGAAGCTTCAACAGTGCCTGGGACTTGCGACCCAGGTGTAGGTTTAAGGGGACCCTAATAACTAGTATAACTAGGACAAATATAGAGTATTTATGTATGTTTCAAGTATGAACCTTAGTGAAGTGTCCGCTACATTGGTCGCCTGTCGCAGGTGAGCGGCCGCGTCACTTTGCGAACTCCTCAGCTGACGAACCTCCTCTTGAGAAGATGCTAACTCCTCCTGGATATATAAGATACCTTTCATTAGATGCGTGCGGATAATATGTATGTTTTTATGATTTCTATACGTTTTTGACCAAAATTGAGCAATTTGGGACAAAACAGACAGTAGTCAGAAGTAATTAGGCTACTTTGTTCATTATTATTTATTGTTTATATGAATAATTAAAAACCACAATGCATAGCAACCTCTAAAAAGCATGATAAAGACTTTACAACTGAACCTTTGTCACATCTCTGGTATAAGATACAGTTGTTGGAACTAATAATTTTATATTAAAAAAGTTTCACTTACTTTTAACCGTTTAATTTCATTCTTTAACTTCGTCACAACACTCTCTGCCTCTGTTGCTCTGGCCTATCAATGGAAATAAAATCAGATATTATCATTGATAAATACACTTTTTATATAATTTAATACAAGCAGATTTTCCTTTGTGCAGCAGTATGGATGATCAAATTAATAAAAAAAGAGCTCCTCATTTATTTTCGATATGAATTGTGATGTGTATGAAGTTTTTACAAAAGTAAAATGTAAAAAAATAATGCTGTTTAATAATCTTCATTGACCTTAATGTTATACTTTATTTCTTGTAAAGAAAATTGGTAAACCTGCCTGTACCTTTATCATATAAGTAATATAGTTATTATATAATACTAGCTTTTGCCGCGACTTCGTGCGCGTGGAATAGTGACTTCCAGCAGATTTTTGGTTCTTCCCACATAGTTCCCGTTCTTGCGGGGTTTTCGGAATGGTCGAGTTCCCGTAGAAGTTTCAGGATAAAACGTATGTTTTTTTTATTCACAATGAAGTACTCTTAACCAACAACTTATTTATTTGTTTATTTGAATAAAGATTAATATTATTATATTGATACAACTTAAAAAAATTATTTCGACCAAATTAGGTACCATAAAAACGGTTTTTATGAGTTAATCTTAAAAGATAGACATATACTGTCGCGACTGTTTTTTAGATCATTAAAAGAGCTATTATTCTTTAGTACATATTTTTTGTGTATCTTGAACCGTTTTCACGGCGCACGCAACGGAAGGCTTCAAAGATGAAATAATTTCTGCCGTTTTTTACACATTTACCACTATATCTTTGCTCCTATTAGTCGTAGCGTGATGTTATATAGCCCATTGCCTTCCTTGATAACTGGACTATCCAACAAAAAAAGAATTATTCAATTCGAACCAGTAGTTTCGGAGATTAGCGCTTTCAAACAAACAAACAAACAAACTCTTCAGCTTTATAATATTAGTATAGATATATTTTACTCACAGCAGTATCAATGAGGTTGTTCTCGACTCGTTGCGCGGCCGCCTCTAGTTGTCCCGCGTACTGTCTGTCGGCGTGTCTGACGTCACTGAGGCGAGCGCGCGCCGCGTTCAGCTCAGCCCTCAACGCAGCAACCGCGGCTCGCGACTCGCGTGCATCCTCCTCCGCGTGCGAGCGGCGACTGCGCTCCGTGAACAGCTCCGATCTATTTTTTAAATATTATTGTTTTTTTATGTTCATAAGGCTAAGATCTTAGACCATACTGCCTATTTTTTTTAATTTACTATAATAGTAGAAACATTTTTCAGCCAGTTCAAAAAATTATATATTTTTATATTTATGATGTCTAATAGATTGCAAATGTAAAATTTATAATGCTTTAACGATATATTCATTATACCACATTTCCTAGTGAAAACAAATGTGTAGAATGCAGAATTTGTTTGAAAATTACCTAATAATTATGCAAGTATAATGTTTCTGCATATACAAATCTTCTTTAACACATTATTGTTACAATATTGCTTAAATTTTCTATAAGCATATTTTTCTATTTACGATATAATCATTTAAAAACTTTATCAATATATATTTATTTCTTTAGAATATGTCAGAATGCTATTTGATCATTATTTTCATGCGAAAATAATGATCAAATATTGTCTTATTCACCATAATTAAAATATTAAATAGTATATAATTAATTATAAGTGACCTGGTGCGTTCTAGTTCAGCTATGATCTGTGTGAGTTGTTCATCTTGATGCTCCGGTTCAGGAGAGGTCCTTCCAGGATGGACGGGGAGGAAATCAGGAAGCCTCATAGACTCGGCACCTGGAAGTTAAAAATTACATATTTATTTATCAATACATATGTATATTGATAGAAATATTGATTAAAACAGAATAACATTTAGTAAAATATCTAAATATCCAAAGCTATATTGTTATGTTGAATTTTTACCAACTCAAAATCTTAATAGTTCACAAAAATATAAAAAGTTTATACAATTTTTATTTCACTAACTTATAATACATACAATGGGTATATTTATATAAAAAGCAGCATGTAATTTACTATTAGTTTAATATAAATATCCTAATTTTTAAGAAATTTAAGTGAGCTTTTATTCTATATACTTTACAATTAACACTTATTAATTCTAACACTTGACTTGATATTTTTTTGCTTTTATATGTGAAGAACATTAAAGACCTTTTCAAATTGATGCAAAAGATATTCACATATTGTAGAATGCAGTCTTAAATATTAAAAATCCATTCAGTAACAAACACTGTTACAATGGCAGTACCATAATTGTATTGCTAGTGTGTATAAAAATGAGCAGCATATTAATACCTTTATAAATATAAAGTCATACAGTATAGCCATGAATACAATTGATCTTATACCAACATTTTCCTGCGACTTGTCTGAATTTCTGGATTATATTAAGAGAATGGAATTTATTTATTTATTGTCTGCAACTTCATATTAAATACAACTATTGATGTGTTGTTTTACAAACAATTAGGAGATAAATTATAGCCATATAATATTCTCACATGTATGCTACAGTACTGGAATGTTTTGCTAGAATTGTTTCAGTACATTTTATATAAAAAGTAACAAAGAAACTATCATGTTTATAATATTAGTAGATGTGATATAATTAATGAGTTTTGAATATCTTACCAGCATTGGGCGGCAGGTCCAATGGGAAGCTGTTTCTCGGAGATACATTTCTTCGGTCGGCGGAATTAACAGATTCTGTTACATCCAGAATGAGATGTGGGGGAATCCATCCGACTACAGGCTTTGGACCTGAAGCCTCGGCCCCCGTGGGTAGGTCGAGAGGAATATTACGATTTGATGGTCCCGAATCAGCGGAGGTCGAAGCCACTCCCATGTACGCATTATAATCATTGTAGCCTCTGTTTCCGTTATAACCATTTTTATTCCGTCTTCCCAATGACGATGAACCGGCATTGTAATTAGTGTTGAAAGTAAAATCTGGTAAATTATCTAAATCTACTGATATAGGGCCGTTTGAGTTCAGATAAGCCTGCTCTACTAGAATGTGGTCTTGAACGAAGTCTGGAAGCGACGGCATACCTAATGGTTCCGAGGCTATATTCGGCCTGTTAAAGAATGGTCCGTCGGAACTGTCCGCGTAGAGATTATGCTTAGAGTCTGAATTATACACTACACTAAAAGGAATCTCTATTTCTACAGAACTACTAGAAGACGTATCATCACTGTTACGATGGTTGACACCCTCAATTTGTTTATCTTTGGCTTGGATTTCACTCGGACGAGTTTTCTCTTTTTTCGGTTCCGTGTGAAGATCTATTTTAGTCGGTGAATGCTGCACTGTGTTAGCGTATACTTTCGGTCGCGCTCCGGTGTTTTCGTATGTTGAATTGCCGGGTAGAGACAGATCTCGCTTTAGAAAGTGGCGAAATGAAAATGGATTCTCCTCTTTACGCATCGCACCTGTAGATTCTGTAAAAGATAGCGTCGTTTAATGATATGCCTTCATATTTTGGGAACAAAAAACAACTCCAAACACATACTTGATGATGAACTAACGGGCTCCGACGGCCCGCTATCTCCATTTTCCTTGACGTCATACTTGGCTTCTTCAATTCCTAAGTCCGGCTTCTTCGAATTTTGTTGGTTGTCTTGCGGAGTTTTAGCATTATTCGAATTTTGAGGTGATTTTTTATCCGAAACACCGTCTTCGTCCTCCGCCATGATAATAAGAATGACAATTAGTAGGTGCGTTCAGGAATTACAATATTTTTTATTGAAAATAGTGAATGTGCAGAAATGTCAAATAAAAATAATAATTATAGTAATAAACATGATTAAAAACTTTTCCGCATTAAGCCAATTTTATTAAAGTAATATCTTCATAATATTCAATCATAATCATCATATAAATCGTAATGATTGTTGTACATAGTGTTATAAAATTTCTTTTTTACTTTGGTTTAGACATAAATGCTTTAAGTATAATGTAATTAATCTTTCTATGAAATATTCGTATTCATCAGTTTAGTAATCTTAAAATTTAAATAATAACTCTATTAGGTAAATAATCTCTTAAATCGATTTATATCTAGCATATATTTCCTAAAATTTTGCTACACATTGGCTAGTTGTATAAGTTACAACCAAAACAACAATAAATTTTGTAAACATTGCAAGAAGTTTGATTTGTAAGAAACGATATTAGGTTGTGGATAAAACAGCAAAATAACTCAAATCTAAGGTGAAGGTATACTTCGAGACTAAATATATTTCTTGGTAGGTTCTGGACCATAAAAATCTAATGATGCACCTCTGTTTTCATATTACGGAGTTGAAGAATTTCTTATTTCACACTTTCGGTTTCCTATTTGTTCTGATGTTACGTTTCATTTATTGGTAACAATTTTAAAGCACCCCAAAAGTTATTTAGATAAACCATAGAGAATCCTTCTCTTCAGACAATAGACAATTAGGTTTTTGTGGGGATTACCTTATAATCTGAAATTAAGAGCATTTAGTTCTTAAGAGACATTTCCCTTTTATAATGTTCCAATTTTGTTTTTCAGAAAAAAAAAAGTTGATAAAATTAAGATATCGAAATACAATGCAGATTTTAATTTTAAAAATGGTTAAAAATAAAACGCCACACGAGGTGTAATAATAATGTTTATTTTTAACAGACAAGTGAAGTCATTTTAATAGGTTATTTTAAAATTACACAAAATAAATTCGTTTACAATAAATGCACAATTATACGCTAGAGTATTACAAAAATAGTTTTAAACTGAGCATATATTAGCTTTAGAAGCATCGTTTGTTTCAATACAAAGTTTAGTTTTAAAGAATTAAGTATAAAATTGCACTAGCAATATCACTTGCACCATGGATCCTATACATAAAATATATGGAAGTGACGTATAGAAAAAGTAGATTAAATCTCAAATAATAGTACAGATGGTCAGTAAAACAAATCAATATATTATATTAATTATACTATAAAAATTAATATGGAAATTAGAAATAAGATATTTTTGGCACCTGCTTCGATATAAATGAAAATTACAAGTCATTGTGTTATGGCACAGATTTTAAATATAGAACGAATAGAATATAAACATAAGAACGGGAGATGTTGATTATATATTATAATCTACAACAAGATTTCAAAACAAAGAAAAAATGTTTAAAAAAAAGTCTAAATCTTCATATAAAATCAGTCTTCAGAATGTCAAAAGGAAGAATCAAATAATACAAAGACATTCAGGCGCTAATTACGTTAAATGAAATTGGTTCTTATATGTCAAAAACACATTTTTTGACATTATGTAACATCGTTTACACGTCACGACACGACATTACACTCTACGACACGTGACACGACATTTGTTTTATTAAACATACATTTTATATACAATAGATAAAATTAAATAACTATCCTCGTTATAATACACTGAATATATATTGTATTACAAAAAAAGTGATGAAAATAATTTAAACATTCCTCCGAAAATACATTTTGTTGACTGTTGACATTTTCGTGACATTCTAAATTATGAGCAGATTAAATACTGAAAAAATTGTATGAAATCAAAAAACACGGTGACAAGATAGAATACTAAATACTACATTTATAAATATAATATATTTACATAATTTAATTTACGAAAGTATGGCCATGGTCGAGAGAGTAAGGAGAAAAACTGTACAGGAGATGTTATTACAAATAAAGATTTTATTACAATATGAGTTACATCTTCATAGAAATTATCAAATTGGATTAAATATCAATAAAATTATATTAAGTTTTGAATGAGTTGTACTAAGATAAACTGTGTGATTTTATAGAATTATTCAATATTTTTCGTATACATTTTCTACTATAGAAATTTCTTATTGAATTCCTCTCCTCATTGAATATGCCCGTAATAAATGTGTTAATTGAAAATATATATTTCACCTATACAATATAAATAAATATAAATAGGATCGTTCAGGAAGGGGACCAGTGACTTATCTTAGACATATGAAACAGACAGAATACAAAAAATATTTCTGAACGTACAGTAAAGTAACATTTAATTTGATACATTTCTTTCTAATTTTTGCTGCATTTATAACTATTTTAAGAAATATGGCCCCATTTTTCAATAAGTTTACTGTAAATATAAATCTCGATTGAAGTAATAGAATTTTCAATAATTTTATAATTATTTCCAAAATCATTTCTTTCTACTTTTTTTACATTTGTCATTATGATGGCATATGGCAACTCTAACGACCATAATCATAATTTAAGTCATTTGGCAACATTTTGAATGCTAGTCATAATTAAATACAATTCTCCAAAGGGCTGTCCATTGCTACATTAAATACATTATAAGATATAATCAACTAATATTTACTATATAAACAGTTGTACACCTCAATAGACCATACTTTTATCACAATACACCAATAACTATACTTGTTTGAGATGGCAGCCCTAAGAACACAGACTGAATACACATGGATCATTAAATTGAAGTTTTGAGACGAAAAAAAAAACAACGTAAAATCCACCAATAGCATTCGTTTATTTTATTAATGCACCTAAACGTTTCAAAAATAAATGAATCTCATTGGTGTATTCTATATCGTTTTTTTTTCATTGTTATCTAAGGAGGTTGAATTTTATAGTTCATATTATAAAGTGTGAGTTTATTACCTAATTGTATTAAATTGAATTAAATGCTGACAACGTGCAATATTTTGAAATATTTTGTTTCTTTGTTTTGTTATAATGGCATACCTCAATTTCATCTTGCTTTTTATATCTTCTCTATTAAAAATAAGAAGTAAATAAAATATGCTTACATTTAAATATAAAACTGAATTTAAGAATATATTTCAATAAATGAAGTTTCTTTATAATAATATAAGTTATTTATGACAACTTTATAAATAACATTGTAAAATAAATCAGAGTTAAAATCCTTGTTTAAGAAAAATATTTAACAGATGATAAATATAACATATTTTTATTTCATCAACAAAGACATTCTTTGGACTGATTCCAATGAATAAAGTCTAACAGAATATTGACCTTGGTGTTTGTTTTGTTATTTAGTGAAATATTAACGCCGGTTAATTATTATAATTATAACTGTATTAGTTAAATATGAATAGTTAATTTGTTATTATAATTTTAGCTGCTTTATTATATTTTTATTTGTAATTTGTCAACTACCTTCAAAAAGGTACAGTCAGTTAGATTAGCCACATTCTGATAGGAATTAGGATTGCTGTAAAAATATTTTATAATATTGTTTCTTTGTTTTACCTATATAATTGAGTTACTATAGTTGTGACGGCAGTTAAAAGGTTGTGTTAGCTTATTTGTGTCCTCGTAATTGGATTCCAAATGACAAGGTCGTGTATTACAAACATGTCGTGTCAACTGGGAGATATTTAAAGAGTTTCAATTCTTTTAGTTAAAATTGTTAATATGCACACATTTCAATGATACGATAAATATGAATCCCTCGAGGTCGAATCGATTTCTTTTGATTATTCGTGAAGAAGCGTCAGATATAGATATTATATCGGAAGTTTTGGAAGGTATTGTATTATTGGCATAATCTTATAAGTAGATTGATGTCAAACAAAGTGAGCGCAGGAATTAAATAAGAAAAGTTTTTTTAAGCACGTTATCAGCTAGGAGATAAACAGAGACATCTGTCAGAGCGATAAGCACATGATGATAGCGATTTAGAATTATAATAAACTCCATGACGAGTCAACGGCTCGAGATGGATGTGCCATAGTCTGAGGGACAGTAAATTACTTATAAAATACATTCATCGCAACACCTAACACCTTCTCCTATACTAATAATCTTAATATCACAGGTTTGAGGACCACTCAGGGTCACTCGGTGGCCAGTTACTTCACTGCCAGGTCGACTAGCTGTGAGTTACACGTGTACACTTTATTGCCATTATGATTAACATGTTATATTCGCGAAGTCCTGTCACTAAACGTACGTCTCACACTGCCGGGCGAAGCACCCGGGGGCGAAGCCCTAGCTGTCGCTCGCGCTGTCCGCGTCGGACGAGCGTGCCGTGGGCTAGCTCGAGGAACTGCTAGTAGATAAAGTCTCGCGTCCCAACTCAGCTGCTAATATGGCGATGGTCAACTCCTTCCTCGCTTTCTGCACCACCCACACCATCAGTGTAATGCCGATCAATATCTGGAATAAATAATTTCTTTATTAAACTATGATTATTATTAGAGAGATAAGAATTAAATACTAGAGCCGTTCATATAATGCCAGCGATAATATCGCGATCACGTCCCCAAGGGAGGACGAATTGCAATTTATAAATTTAACACGTCAACTACGAGTGGATTAGTTCTTTGTGGTTAACATAATGGTTATATAAATAGTTTTGTTATAACTAAAAAATGAAGTAATCTAAAAAGTATGTGAAAACAGTAATGTGTGCAAACCGACTTCCTCAAACATACGGATTAAGATAACTAGGTGACTGTTTCAGTATGTATGTCAAGGGTTGTACTATAAACATCCATTTTACTATGAAAATTCACTTTGATTAATTCTTTCAACCTGTTGTAAGTAAAGAGTTTTTATTCATATTTAAACTTTGACTTTATAATGAAAAAAAAGTTAAATAGTATATAGCAACACTTTCGCGGAAAAACCATAATCGTTGATTCAAATGAAAGTCAAGCCTAGCAAGTATGGATCAAATTATCTTTCTTAATGGAACCGAACGAGAAGTTTTTTTGTTTTGCGTCGTATATTGAAAATAAAACAGCGATAGTTTGAGTAACCGTTTAACAAATTCAGTACGAGTAATAAGAATGGCCTTGAGAAGAAAGTCCTGATTGAATAAATGAAAATGACCTTTAATACTATATCCATATGATACTAAATTGAAAGTATGAATCCTAAAACTGTATTATTATCAAGAAATGTAATGTCAAGGATGGCGCCTTTTAAAAAAGTCTAAGGTTAAATCTAAGGTTACGTCTTAAGATATTCTGGCATCGCTAGCTCACAGTAAAGGCTCATTGCTTGCAATATTTTATTCGTTATTAGAACTATATTTCATAACGCAACATTTGTTTACGTAAAATATTATAATCAAGATATCCTTGAAGTAATCTCATTGTTAAAGTAAAAATTTTTCCTCGACATCGTCTATAAGACGGCGATTCATTATGATCAAGATAAAACCACGGCCAATGTACATAATAAAATGTAACAAAAATGTTCATATACATCAAATAGCAACGGAAACTGAATATACTGACGATACATAAAAAAAATTATAGCGGATGTTTTACAAGTTAGGTGTCGCTTTATGTTTTTGAATTACAATATAATATCAATAACGGTACATAACGTTTGAATACTTATTCGCTATTGTTCCTTACTGAGTTAAAGTCGTAAAAATTGTTGCTAATTTATTCGCGGATTGACTACACTAGCATTGGATGAAAGAAAATATTTTCCTGTATTTTGGCAAATCGGATTTTCCTACTGGAATTTTTGTAATTAGACGCTGAGGAAGAATCTTCTTCTTTCTTATTCTTGAAGGTTTTATATCGAGGCCAAGGGTCTTGCAATGATGTTTGAAGTATGTTGGTCCAACTCCTAAGTGAAACAATATATTGCACTCCTCTCGAAGTTAAACAATACTATTGCTGGTTATAACAAACAGCTTTTTTGTATGGGCATATAATGTATACATTGCCTGTATTTGAATAAACTCTCCGTCCTTTTCTTTTAAGTAATGTAGATTGAATGAAACTAATATTTTCGGATTTACTACGCGATTTTTTATTTATGTAGTTTATAGTCAAAAATAAAGAAGGGCGTAGTAAATCCAAAAATATTAGTTTCATTTAAATGAGTTCTCGCGAAAATCTTAGATCTTATTATATGTAGATTGAGTAGATGAAGTGCAAGTTATTTGCTTTTTTGCTGGGTGATCTGCCACAATAAAACTTCTAAGATTTATCTATACAGTACCCAGGGGTAGAGTTAATTCCAAAACTACATGCATCAGATTTTAATAGGGAAGATAACTCTCGCTAACTAACAGATGATGAATGGAAATGATATACTCTTGAGATTCAGGAAAAAGTCGAATGGCAAAGAAGTAATTCTTATGCTCTATACCGTAGAGTTCGAACGTAATGGCGACGTAATATGGACGCCAATGGGGACATAGGACTAAAAAGCAGATACTATGGAGTGATCTGATTTGACGAAGGACAATTTGATGAAGAAGGAGAGTATAGGCAAAATGTTTAATCTGCCAGCCAGAACCTTAAGGAAAACCCTTCCATCAACAATAAGTAATAATCAGGACTGAAACTAGGTTGGACTGAATATTAGTGACGTCACTAAAGGCGTGACCATAATCACGAAGAAATTATCTTAATCATAAAACCCACATTTATTAGCTCCACGAAATCATTAAATGTTTTATAGTCCATGCTTTTACTTCGCAAATAAACAGCGTAGGAACGAATTTTATTTGCGGACTTCCACTATATTTATTTCATTACTTTAAATAATTTTTGTATGAATCATTTGTATATGTATAATAAAGATATTCCTAACAAAATAACGATATATTTTATTATTTTATCTGTCAATAATCCTTAATAACAATGATATTCATATTTTTATCATATAATGCCAATATCACGAACAGATGATACGAAATAGTTTATCAGCTGAAGATAATATTATAAATAAACTACTTCGCTACTCGCTGTATCTAAAATTACAACACTAAATAGTGTCAATGTCTCGTGTTCAATACTAACTTGTTAAGGACGGTTTATTTGTTATTCACAGTATTTGGACTATATATGTAGTATTCTGGACTATACAGTAATTACTAATTAGTATTACACATTCCGTATAGCCCAAAGTAAGATACAGTCTCATTAGTAATTGGGACAATATATAGCGTATATTCGACATTATGTTATGTCAGAAACTGAATAGTCCAGTATTTTGTGCCAAACAGTACGACTTGAAAAAAAACGTCATACCATATAGTTTTTGTTTTGTTTTTAATATGTATGCTGACGGTACACACTAAAATATCGTACAAATAAATCTCGACGGTATAATAATGTGTTAGAAGTGATTAATCATATATTAATTGATATATGCTTATTTAGAACACGTATGTCTCTTTTATGGCAGATAATATTTTTTGATAGTATTAATACGACTCTGATATAAGATAACTTAATATTATACCTAATCTATAGTAGTCTTTAAAATCTAACTCAGTTTTCAAACAGTTCTTTAAGTAGTTTACAAAGCTTAAGAAGTTGTTCAAGTATCTAGTAATCTTATTACAAAGTACTATTCATATCTCTTCTGAATCAGAGGATTAGTTTCATAACTAGCCAAGTAGTTTTCTGAAGTCTTGGCTAGTTCGGCACAAGAACTTCATCGAAATCGATTAAGCCATGAAATGTCATAGTCCGATAATTATGCTATGTTTATTGAAAGAACAAAAATTAAATAACTCTCGATAAACAAAAGTCATTGAAATTTTATTCTCTCAACAGAAAGTGAATATTTTTAAGGTAATAATTAACAAATCATTTTTCATTCACGATTCAATTATTACTAAGCAGTTAAATAATCATTTTAAAATTACAATCTTAAGAGTGACGTCACGTCACTGATAATAAATTACACATATAAGTAATTCCCCGTGTGTACACATCATAATTGTGATTTACCTCCATATATTATACTAGCGATAAACCTTGAATTAGGGTAAATATGAGCGAAAATTGTTCATGTGTCAACGGTTTTAATCTGCGGCTATAATGTTTACCCACACAAAGGGGATTCGGAGATTTAGCTGGCAACTCTAACAGTTGGAATATACTGCTATATTAAATCAAATGTAATTATAAAATGTTTTAGATATAAAATCGCGTCGAGTTTGAAAGTATATTTTTTTTATGCTATGGCCGCATTCGCACTGAAATCGTGCAATATTCTGCCATTGTCAACGTTCATATATGTACCAGAAGACCCGGCGAACTTCGTATCGCCCTATAATCAAGAAATATCTGTTACGTTTTTCTATTTATATTTTAGGAGTTTACCTATTAAAGCCATAAATCTCCGTGTTTTGAAGTGCGACAGAATGATTGACATATTAGTTAGTTGTCAATTCTAATGTCAAAAAAAAAGTTTGTATCAACAACTACTAATGAATTAAAAATTAATTTAAAAAACATTGTCCAGAGGACAAAATTCCCAGATCCCCTTGAACACACACAAAAAATTTCATCAAAATCGGTGCAGTCGTTTGAGAGAAGTTCAGTGACATACACACTCACAGAAGAATTATATATATAAAGATTTGTCGAACGTGTTATAATCTTGAGTACTGTGGAGGTAATACGAAGGAGTTTGTATAACAACGTCGTGTTTTTATCCTCAGTAGTAAATGGTGCGGTGAGAACTCTATGCTAACCTAACGAGATGTCAATTGGTACACCAATTGACAAATTGAAGACGCAATGAAGCGAACGTGTGACAAACGACAGGAACCAGCCAGTTGTATTATGTTTCTTTCGGATATAGTCGAAATTTAAATTTAATGGATCTCAAAATCCCTACTAATATTATAAATGCGAAAGTAACTCTGTCTGTCTGTCTGTTACGCTTTCATGACTAAACCACTGAATTGATTTTAAGGAAATTTGGTACAGACATATAGTTGACCTTGAGAAATAACAAAGGATAGTTTTTATCCCAGATTTTTGAAAGGTTCTCTTGGAAACGCGATATAACCGAACTCTACGCGGGCGAAGCCGCGGGCGGAAAGCTAGTATAATATATATTTAAAGTTTCAACCTTTCTTATTTGATTTTTTTCGTTAAAGTTCCATTATCTATATGTAAATATCACACACTGTAATGTTGTCTGAAAACAATTGACCTCTAATAATGTGCAATCTGCATATAAAGCAACAAAAATTGCAATAGGCCTTATAATGACGTCTTAAGCAGAGTTTTCTTGAAAAAACTTATACACCAGAACACTTAAAATCGAGGGTAGGTCCAATATAGACAATTAAATCCAAAATCGTCAATAACTTCATACATATTTGTATACATAGACATAAATTAGACTAATATTAACACATTAAAAGAAAATTTAAGCAATACAATCGTAAATGATAAACAAAATAATTGCATATGCAATAAGGTACTATTTTTAGTAGAAAAGAAACCTATATTTACTGTTTAAATTAACTAAAAAATTTAATGGTTTTCATATAAATTATATAGCGGCGAGCTTGTTGTCAAGTGTTAGGCCTTTTTCACATATTTCTAGTGGCCCTTGTATATCATAGCGAATGTTTATGTACGTGACTAAGCCTTCGCCGCATTTCTTGATGAAAAACGCTGGACTAAAAATAGAAATATGTTCCAGTTTCTTTTAAAAAAATATAAAGAAGTTAAAACGAATTATAATTTTGAACATACATGGGACGGCCTTGAAAAGAAATGTGTACAAATATTAGTTTTAAGACTATCTTAATCTAAATATGTAGGAGACTTATTTAATAGCTTTTCTGTACTATAGTGGTTAATTTGTTAAATTATTTAAAATATATTATCACTATTTACCATGTTGTGTTCTAGAATACCTAGACGATTTTACACACAATTAAATTTGGGATGCATATGTCCTTCGCTTGTGTTATAAAGCCTTGACTATAGGTCGAGGTCATGTTACTAATAATTTCGTATGAAAACTATGGATATGATCTTTAAATAATTGCACTGGAAAGGCGTAATATATGTATAATGAAATTTGGTCATTCAAGAAAACAAAAATATTAAATAACAAAACGGATTACATTTTCTTGTTTCAGACGAAAATATAAATGGTGTCTTTCGGATTATTGTTAAGAAATAGGTTCTAGTAGAAATTCGGAAGCGACATTCCTTGAACGTCTAACGTATGATCAAATAATAAAAAATAAATTTTTTTCATTGTTTTAGTAGGAAAACTTTTTTTCTAAAATTCAAATCAAAATTAAAATACTCGTAGAATTCAATCATGCACATAATAAGTCACGCTATGTAGTTTTCTGTAATTCGAATTTAAAAAAAACATTTAAAATACTTTTTTTCTAATGTGAATATACATTTCAAAGTCTCCCGAATATGAAAGAGTTTCTATATTTAGAATTTCGTTATGTATTTATTATTCCACTACTTATTATACACGCTAAGCCAGGTAAAAATAGATTTGAACCACAAACAAACAAACAGATTAAATCAGGAACTGAGTTATATAACTCCAAAATATAATAAAAACATATATAAGTTAAATTAAATCTACAAGTCTTCTCTATTAACATATTGGTAGGATTTAAGTGTTGTGTATTCGCAAAATCTACAGGCATAGTTGGGTGATAAGATTATATTACCTGAAAAGCGAACACGATGTACCCAGTGACGTGTGATTCATGAAGTACGTCGTGCATGGATCGGAGGGTTGACCCCAAGTAGACGTTGATGACCTGGGCCGGCAGCAGCCCTAGCAGGGTGGCCAGGTGATAGCCACAGCCCCGGACATCACTCACCTGGAAATTAGAGGCAATTGTCATATGATACTCGTTCTTCATCAAGATATCAGAGCCCACTGCTGAGCATGGCCTCTTTCTCACATGGAGAAGGTTTGAGCATTAATAACCACGCTTGCTCAAGACGGCTTGCCGCTTGGTGATTTTAAACTTATAATTCGAAATTATTATTACAGGATTCCTTACGATGTTTTCATTCATCAGTCAGTAGTGTCTAAATACTCTTAGAAAATACGTATGACTCGAAAAAAATCACATTGGTACTTGCTAGGTTTCGAACCCGCGCCCGTATTTACTAGAGGCGGACCTTTAACCTCTTAGCCACCACGACTGTTTGGTGCTCGTTTAAGCCTTTCATAATGTAGTCAGTAGCAAATGTCATATGATGATTATTAAGACCTTCCTTAGTACTCATAGCGTAGTGTAGTAGGTATAAAAAATTTGAAGGTCATTTGTTTTTGGTTTTCTTTTAACTGGAAAAATCAAAAAAATGTAACGAGCTTTCGACAGACTGATAACAGTTATGATATTCAAAACTAGAATGGCATTTTTAGAAGAAAAATTCTTCAGATTTGATAATCCAAGTATAACTAAATAATATTTATTTAAGCTACTTTCTTTTTTTATCTGGCAATTTCCCAGCTTTAGCCAGGGTCTAGCCAGGCAGACCCATTACTCAATGCATTTATTTTAGTTACTTTATAAAACTATATATATTTTATTTATATTTTAAATGTTTTATATGTGAATAATAAACTCGTTGAAACATTGATTGTCATTTAAATAACACGAGTCGTTTTCAGCACGCAACCTATTTGAATACGTAATTGGTTTAAGAAAATGGTATTTTAACATGACACACCCATTAGAAGAGTTCGTTAAAGACTATTGTTGAGACTAACTATAGCTTATCCTGATAATTAGAAGTCATGGTCGACATCCATTAGCTATATTGGGATATTGATGGAAACTTAATTAACGCTGTTTTCTTGGTTAATTTTTTATACTACGAGTCTTCTACCTATCAATTTCCCAGCTTTAGCTATATATATGACTCGGAAAAATCACATTGGTACTTGCCAGGATCGAACGCACGCCCTCATGCATGTGTGGCGGGGCTTTTAATCACTAGGTCACCAATGACTTTTTTATACTATGAGTACTGGGATATATGTATTCCAAAAAATAGTTTAAATTAAACTAATATTTTTCGGATACACTACGTATGATTTGTGCGTGTATAAAACTACATACTCGCGGCGTTTCGGTTACTTTTCAGCATTTAGTTTCAGCACTTAGATCCCATTATGCAAAGAATAGTTGTATGTATTTTTTAATAAATGGCCGGAAAAAGTTTTACTTGTGTCTTGATGTCACAAAACTATATAATTTTTTATGGGATAAAACAAAATTGTTTTTTATCTGGTAAATCTCAGAACTACATTTCTCGCGGTATTTTTTTATGCTATGTCTTCATTCGCACTGGAATCGTGGAATATTTTTTCAATGTCAACTTTTTATTGGTTGTACAAATTACATATATCGCTTTTATTTTACTGTTGAACGTTAAACACATTTTTATTGACTGAAATAAGAAAAAGCACCAAGTTATTAATATTATAAACAAAAAACTGTTCTTTATAACATAGCTTTGATAAATTTCTTCAAAGATTTTTTAAACTAATATCTCCATATACATATATTTTCAAATTGTAAGTATGAATATATGTATTCTATTCTACATTAAACTAGTTAGTTAGTTAGTTAACTGTTACGTAGTTAATTAAACGAAGCCGACACATTTAAATGTCAGTTAAATATCACTAACTGCGGTTACCTTACTAGAGTAGACAGGTATTGTAGAACAACTAAATATAACTACATATATATACCTATATTAACATATATACCTACATATGTCTGAATATATACATACATTAATATTGCAGTAAGTTATTTTGTACAAATAATTATAAATTTATATTAACTTAACTGAAATACATATATGTATATATTATGATTTATCTTATTAAATAGTTATATTTTTTATTAAAAACTGTCGCTTACGAAATTATAGTAATGTATATATGTATATGTAATACGGTAAGGATTCGTTTTAAGCTACCATTAAATACAAGCCGTGTTTAATTGCTTTAGTTACCAAGTAAGGCGATAACGCGATAAGCTGAAATTATTTTAACTGGACCTTTAGTATGAGTTTTTCAACGTTACACTATTTACGCGGCGTTAATAGTTTCCATTCACTAATCTTCACACAATACAGAATTAGAATTAAATAAAATATTAAATGAGAAACGCAAAACGTATCGTATGTAGTTATATTACAAACTCGTACTAAACATTCTGAATTACGGAATTATACCGACTTTTTCATATTTGAACGGAAAGTATTACCAATTATCTTTTCAATACATAATATCTTAGATACTTAATATCTATGATATTCAACTATCATATCATAGTTGTATTCTCCATAGTCGTGTTCTATAAATTCTAGTATTCTAGTATTCATGAAGTAATTTTAACATGTACAGTTTACGTTGAAGTCACGTCACCAAGGCCACGTAAACTCTACGATCGGATATTTTGGAATACAAACGTAAACATTACTTTTATATGTACAATTTTAAGAAAGCAGACAGTTTCTTATTTAGAGGTTTTTATAAATATCCCTACTAATATTATAAATGCGAAAGTATCTCTGTCAGTCTGTCTGTTACGCTGTCACGCCTAAACCACTGAACTGATTTTAATGAAATTTGGTACAGACATAGAATTAACCTTGATAAAGAACATAGGATAGTTTTTATCCCAGACTTTTGAAAGGTTCTCTTGGAAACGCGATATAACCGAACTCCACGCGGGCGAAGCCGCGGGCGGAAAGCTAGAATATTTATAGTATATTGTGATAAAGTACTTAAAGTATTTCAATAGTGCAAAACACGTATATGAAATAAAAATTATAATCAATTTGCATAGAATGAAAGAAATTAAATCATTTTTATGTGTCTCAATGAATAATTTATGACCTTTAATTATTTGTTTTTTAACTACTGTATTACTAGTGTATAAATAATAAACTGTAAGTACATGGATACGAATTTTTAACAAAAGTAAATGTATTTTTTTTCATTAAAATATTTTCAATTTATTTGATTACAATACTATCCAAAAATTTTAAACTTTATATACGTTAGGTACTTCTACATACACACATACACTCACATGCACATATACATATGATATTAGCATCGGTGAATTTCCATTGTCTCAAAGCGCTAGACAGATTTCGATAAGATTTGACGGTTAAAAAGGTTATGATCACGACTAACCTTCGATCTGATTCAATATTTTACTTACAATCACACACATACATACACACACGCACACACAGATAAACTTATGAAAACACACACACACACAAGCGAGCACACGTGCTATGTGTATAAATGCAGATATAAACACACACATTCAAACGCGAGCTTTATTCTAGCTAAAATATTCCATACAAAGTATTTTATTTCCTTTAATATCTTAGTCACTGAAGTATATAACATATAATGAGTACGTTGTTGACATTTGATCTTTATGATCCCGCTGGTAAAACAGATCGACGCGACGTCTAGTCTTAGGGCTGGCACACACGAGCCGACAAACGCCGGTCACATTTCACTTGTATTATATTATATTAAGTTTATATTTCATCTCCAATTATATTATACACATTTAAAAACACCTGACGCGGATATCAAAACAGAAACGTCGGTACGAAACAGTCGTGTGCAGCAGACCTTATATTACATATTAATTACGAAGTTTTTTACCATTTTTGTTAAGCGTTTCTTTTGTATCTTTATTATTAAATGCTGTGTACATGACGTCAAATGAATTTTACGTCATTTTATGAATGATCATTATAAATGACATAATTATAAGTTGTCACGTTTTAATTGTGTTGATAATAAAATGCCACGTTTGATTTATTCGTGGGAGATCGTTACTTTGGAACAGATGAAAATATCGTTGAGATTTATATAGTTCTGTATATCCTTGACATAGTTCAGGGATAGACTAGTCATATAACCCGGATTTGTATTTTTCATACATACACACACACACATATATATTTATATATATTTTCCTATAAAACTTATAATAAGTATTATATAATATGTGTGACTCTGTACATACTTTTGTAAATGCTTGTTATTAAATAAATATATATGTTTTAAAATTTCAACATTTAAACATATGCTATAGGAAAAATGAATAATACTAAGAATAATATTAATAATAGTATGCGAAATGAATGGAAATATACCTTTATTTTTATTGTACGTAATGCAAAAAGTAAAACTATATGCGTCTCACTTCCCTTATAAAACAAACGTCGAGTTTGCTAGAATGTATGGAATTTAATGTGAATAAATATACATAAATCATATATAAGAATAAAATATACTATATAAATTACACACATTTGTATTAATTGATGTATAGTTGTCAAGATTAAGGTAAAGCAGCCGTAGGTACAAATACAGTTTCTATTATTTACAGTATTACATATTTTAAATTTCATCAAAATTGTTATAAAATCCAATCAGATGTTGAAGCATTCAAAACAAACACACTCACACATACAAACATAACTACGTAAAAACAAAGTTTTACAGCGGATGCATTCCACGCAAACTATGTATGTATGTCTTAATATTTGTTACACATTAGTTCTGGTTTCATCCACACGAGATCTACAGCCTCTTATTTCGAACAACTTTTGGCAACATCTCAAATACCTACAGACGAAACTTGATTTCGTATTTCGGTTAAATTCATCCTTTTCTTGTTACCATTTTATTAACGTTGGCATCGGCCATATTTATTTGTCATTTCTTTTGTTTTTTATTTATAATTAAATATAGAGGAAAGTCCACAGCCTATTTACCGATTTAATTTTAAACCACCGGTATATTCCTCAATGATTTCAGACTTGCATAAGCGAGCGCTGTCCGAGCTTTAGAATGTATCCAGCTATAATTAAAATGCATTAAGCATAAACGCAAAAGGATATCTCGTGGTACTATTTATATTATACATTGGACAATACTGAGAAGTCTGTTATAAATAAAAGCGAAGTCCGTCTAAAACCGGATAAATCGGGATCAGCCCTCCGCCATTGAGTCGCTTTGGCATATGTCGATAAACATACTAGAAAACTTATATAACACATATGACATACAAAACAACTTGTTTTCAATCCATCGTATTGTTTGTGACCGACTTATATTACTATACATTTAAGTACCTCTTCAAATGTATGTTCATTACTATATTTTTTCTATTTAAAGCATTTTCAACTCATCTCTGGTTCAAAATACATATACGTCAAAATGAAATTCGAAATTCAAATACACAATTGTTATTGTCTACTCGAAAAGATTTTTCAAGGTCATAGTTTTTTTTTTAAATGTTAAGTCGAAAGTTGTATTCAAAATATTATTCATATATGTATATCCTAAATCACAAATAAAAATTAATAAAATAATTTGTCTTAATAGTGGATTGTACTGATAAAACTGTAAGCATATATCTAAATATAATTATACTTATATTATTTAAATAAATTCATTTCAATAATAGCTAATATTTTCTGTGAATTAAAAAAAATATGAGATAAAGCGATTAGTATGTAGAGGGTTTTTTATTGTGATGTAACATTGTATTTTCCTCAATTATTTTATAATTTATAAACACAGAAAAGATGGCGAACATTTATAATAAACATAATACATATATTCATACATTTTGTATAACAAGTTACAGAAACAGATGCATATATGTATTTTATCTACGTAAAACATTTTATTGGTCATTATTGTTTTTAATGGAGACCGATGTGAACGACTTTTACCTCTTTACAATTTATATATAATAATTTATCTTCACAGGGTAAATAAGTTTATACATATGTAATAAATAACAATCAATGGATTCGTCTAGCAAAATGGGTGGTTACGGGGTAAGTAAATATGACAAAATAGCAATAGGTACATGAGAATCTTATATCACTCATCTGATTTAATTTAGACAACCTTACAGAGAAATAACTAAATATATAAATTTGGTAATGAATATTACTGTCAATCATACGATTGAGACAGCATCGTTGATAAATTAAATGAATGTCTTGTTTCGAGGACTAATTGTTATTTTTCTTTTTACCTGTTACGTACGCGCAATGTATTAAAAAAATAAACATAGCTGGGGAAACGTCGTATAAGAAATAGGTATAACGAGTGACGTTGATGATTATGCCGAACGAACATCAAGCCGTGTGAACCAGAAGTTTCCAGAATAATATTGCTATCCTAACATCGGGTCAATCATGTAGTCTTAGGTGTAGATTATTAGTTTCAATAGGTAATTCTTATTATAATATACTTATAAGTAAGTTTCGTAGTTTTCCTGGAACCTCTGGTTGCTTTCGTTTGTTTTTACAATGTATAAGCAAAAATTTTTTTCAATCTCTCCAAATATAAGTACGGATTATTATTCACATAATAAATTGTTATCTACTAAGATCGGCGACGCCATTATCGTTTAGCTGTCAGATTTTCTTTTAAACTTTTCTCAAATTCTGAGAATTATTTCATCGTATAATTAAACATTTTTACATTTATTTTAATATTTTGTTTACCATTTCTAATAAACTAATAACTTATTTCGCTACAAAATTAAATCTGTCAAAATATCGATTTGTCAACAGCGATTGGCGCGTAATAATTTTTTTTCACGCGTCAATGATTTGAGGCGTAGTGTAGAAAACGGTTCGAACAACAAAACATGTTTATAAAACTATTATACACATAACAAATTTTTTATATCTGAAACTTTACAGAAATAGAACTAAGAATATTAATAAGAATAAAACCATTTCACGATCATACATCAAACAAGGAATTCCATGAAAATACCGGCTTTTGATTTACTAGTCATAAAAGTTTTGCAGACAGTCTAAACAGAATATAGCATATTTTATAGTGGCCAAGAATAAAGAGAAACGAATTGCGTCAACGTTACAGATAATAGAGATAAATTAGTTTATTGATTAATATTTGTATTATTATCTTTATGTGGAAAGAAATAGTGTTGTCACATTAAAATAAACATGGATAAAATTTTGCAATTCATGCAATAAAAACGCAATTTCAAAAAAGGCATTAACACATGATTTCTATGTAGTGATGATAAATTTTTATCTAGTGATATATGTAAAAGTATTTTTTTATTTATTTAAAAAGAAAGCCATCTTTTTATACAATTTAAGATCTTAGTTTTAACGAATAATAAATAATAATAAATAAAATTGTTACATGTTTAAATTTACCCCAAAATTTTTTATAAAATTATTATTACATTTGACCTGCAGACTTTAATGGAAAATTTAAGAATAAAAAAAATGTGATTGTTCGGTTGTAGTATTCAAATCACTACTACCTAAATATCTATAGATATATACATAGTATATACACCAAAACTTTTTACTAGTCTATATATCTATCTGAAAATTGTCTAGTAATTCTAGATTAGTTGGAGAACCTACGTATTAAATAGATAAGCATTATTCCAATTTCCTAATAACGTTATCTCCAATTTCAAACATATTATGATAAGATAACCACAAATAAGTAATATTAATAAAAACTAAACACACATTGAACTAATTATATACAGTTCTGTAGTCATGAAACGAGATGTAATTGGTTGGTTAATCAAAGCAATTAATAATTACGTCATGTATTAATTTGATTAAAAATTTAAATGGTTCATTAGCATTGTAATGTATGTGATATGAGAATAATTATTAAATATAATGTACTATATTGTGATTTTATCATATTAATGTTATACATATGTAGTTGGAATTTCAATAAAAAATAAATAATTGTTTTGTATGAATCTCATATAGAATAGAAAGAGAAAGGAGAAATTTGATATATGTATGTATGTATTTTAGTATTTAGGCAATCAATGGATTTTTATAAATTTTTTCTTATATTTGAGGTAATTTTGACGTTTAATCACATCATGTTTGATCTTCCAAGACATTGTTGTGTCTTTTTAAATATATTTGAGAACCAAATCTTACACATATACAAACCTACATATATGTATATGTGTGTGTGTATGTAGATATAATGTGTTGATCAGAGCCGTTCTCTATGAATGCAATTAGTATGTAATAAATCAATTATAACCAAGAAAGGCAAAAGATATATTACAAAGCCCATCAAAAGATTAATAAGATATCGGAGCAGCAGCTAAGATAGCTTGATAGTGATAAAGCATCCATTTAAGTGTTCTTTAATATTTTGTATAAAGAAAGGTGATGGTTAAAAAAATTTGGTTGTGATTTTGAAAAAAAAAACTGACCTTAATCAAGTATTCCACATTTCAATTGTGATTTTTTAATCCTCAAATAAGTTCTGCCATTAAGTTTATCTATTTCAGTTTTTTCATAAAAACATTCAAAAGAATTCTAATTCTATTGTAATGTAAATTTGATAGCAATTATTGAAATTAATTCCAATTGCCTTGTTTCTCTGGTTATTGAGTATAATTTATTTGAACAAGACAATTATTATGACTTATATAGTCCATATTAAGAATTAATTTGGTTTTAATTTCATGACTTAGGAATTTCATGTTTTTCCTTTCATTTGTTGATGAATATATGAAAAAAGCAGTTTGTTAATTAATGTAAATCTTTTAAACAGATGATTCATTATATAATATTTTTAGACACTAACTTTATATATTAGATAAGACTAGAATAACATTGAGATAATTAAAATTTGAAATCTTATGTAGTGTTTTAAAATACATATTATATACATATAAGTATTACAGTAGGACCTCGATTATCCGGACTAATTGTTGTCGGTAGGCATGCGGATAATTGAAAGTCCGGATAATCCAATATATGAAGAAAAACGGGCTTTTTGCATATGTACATATGTAGTCTGTACCATACATATGTAATGTTAGGTGTTTATTTAAAACAACAAATACATATGAGCGAAAATCAACGTTTATTAAGAAACTAGCTTTTGCCGCGACTTCGTCCGCGTGGAATAGTGACTTCCGGCAGATTTTTGGTTCTTTCCACATAGTTCCCGTTCTTGAACCGTTTTCACGGCACACGCAAGGGAAGGCTTCAAAAACGAAATAATTTCTCCCGTTTTTTTACACATTTACCACTATATCTTTGCTCCTATTGGTCGTAGCGTGATGTTATATAGCCCACAGCCATCCTCAATAACTGGACTATCCAACACAAAAAGAATTATTCAATTCGAACCAGTTGATTCGTAGATTAGCGCTTTCAAACAAACAAACAAACTCTTCAGCCTTATAATATTAGTATAGATTGTACATAATGTACGTATAATTTGCTTACAATAATTATGTATGTATTTGGTACTATGCAAGTTCTGACATGTTAATGTTAGAATAAACTCGTCGCTATTAGCAGTCCGGATAATCGCGAATTCGGATAACCGAGGTCCGGATAATCGGGGTCCTACTGTACTTATTGTCTAAAATTTTTAAAATTATTATTTCATATAATTAATAATTATGTATATGTTTTATAAACATGTCACCTTTTATATAGAAAAATATAACAAGTAAGGAAACCTTGGTAAATCATTTGAATTATAAAGAAGGCAGGGTGTTGACTTGTGAGCTTTGGCCTCCAAACAGTTTATTTAAGCTAAGCTTTCAGGGAATATGTAATGACTTTAGAACCACTTATTAAGTTGATTACAAATTAAATATTCATACACCTAGAATATGTTACATTCAATAAACCATATTTTTAATATATTGAGGATTGATTGATTTTTTATTATTCATCATCATCATTATGGATAGTTTTTTTGTTATATACATACATATTAATGAATGTATTAAGATATATACCTAATATAAAAAAATAATAGTATTTAAAAATGGATATTGAACATAATTTTAGGGTAATGTGAATTAACTATGAATGCACACTTATTTAGAATATGTAATTATATTTTTTATTATGTATTGTAATTGTGAAGTGTACTTTAGTCCTTTGCAGATTGGATTAAAAAGAATCATGGATATTTATTATTCATTATTCTCGTAAACTTTTGAAATTTACACTGTATTGTATTTATAAAATAAAAATAATATTACTCACAGCGAATATCGTGTTTTGAAGACCAAACGGTATTGGAGTAAGCCTGGCAAAAAATACGATCTTAAGCGCCTGCGGGCCGGCGATCACTTTGAGAAGAGCTCTCGCCGTTTCGTTCTTCAAGAGTCTGTCGAGAGGCAGATAACCCCTCAGCATTTTTAAAGTAAAATGTGCAACAGCCACTCCGAAGTTTGCGCTCACCACAACCGTCCCTAGACCCTTTACGATACCAAACAAATATCCACTAGTTATAATCAACACAAGATAACCAATTGTCACGGGAAAACTTACTATTAAAAAGAGTCCCATAAATAATAAAAATATAATCTTAGGGTCCTGAGCGTCCACCCAGTATAAGATAGTTTTTAAATACTCCTTAAAGAAATATAACACTAACACTAAACACGTAACTAACAGTATCGATATAGCAATATTAAATAAATAACTGTAAGTCGTCCTACTGTTTATTTTTGACCACAAACTTTTTTTTCTCGTCACCGCCGTATCGGCCTGGCCGTCTTCCACGTTAACTATTTCCATATTTAATAATTTACACACTAAAAAAATAAACAATGCCTATAGCACGATCCAGAAAAAGACAGTGAATAAAGTGGACTAACACTCGCCATGGCCTACTTTCTGCTACTGTTTATTTCGATTTTACTACGGCTTAAAATTGACCGAAGAAATGTGTCTGACGTACCGAACCGATTTATGAATCCTAAAAATCTGTTTAAAAATATATACATTATACTTGTATTTGGTGAATAGTAACTACATTATAATTAAAAATGAAATCAGTTAAAAAATCAAAATTACTGAATATGTTATTGTTATATTTGTATTATTATAAATATATTTTATTATTTGAAAATCGATTAATTACCAAATAATATCGATGTTTTCATCGTTATTCTGACAACAGTTACATAAACGTCACATTCGACATTTCACAGGATTTTTTTTGCAGTTACAATTATTATTGTGTTTTTAAATTGGTTTATTTCCTAAAATTTTATTACCTCAAAAGATTATTAACGAAAATGAGCAAGTATAATACACATTACTAAAAATACTGTATTTGATTCTGATTAATCAAAACTGAACCTGATCAAACAAAAAAAAACAAACTGTCAAAAATCGAGAACGTCAAGACATATGTCACTTAGCAATCTCCCACAATTCCACGACGGGTTTCATTTAACAATACTTTTTCAATTTTTCTTGGTAAATGCTGTGATGATTTATGTAACATCACAGATTTTATTAGAATTATTTAAAAGAAGTTGAGTGGACATAACAGAATCATATTTATTTGTACTTTAAATATAAGATTATAAAAACTAACCATGCCGCCCAAAAAAGCTGCTGCAGCCAGCAAAAAGACTGAGGCGAAGAAGAAAGACAAAGTTATAGAGGTGAGCATTCGTGACAGAAATAAATTTTATGCTGAAATACTGGTTTTTAACAGCAATTCTTTGTTAGTCAACTGTTAACCATAATTTTTCAAAGAAAATTGCTACTCATGAGATAATTGGGCTAAATCTGAACTTTGAATAATTAATAAATATTGTATTCCCTTACTAGGATAAAACATTTGGTCTCAAGAACAAGAAAGGTGCCAAACAACAGAAATTCATCCAGCAAGTGGAGAAACAAGTTAAAAGTGGCGGCATACATCCTGCTAAACCTATGGATGACAAGAAGAAGACTAAAGAAGAGAAATTAAAAGAACAGAAGGAACTGGCCATGTTGTTCAAACCAGTACAGACACAAAAAGTCGAAAAAGGTTATAAATTACATTTATACATTAATTGATAGTATCTACATTCAGACAATCCTACTAATATTATAATTGCGAAAGTTTGTGAGTGTGTGTGTATGTTTGTTACTTCTTCACGCTCAAACGGCTGAACCGAATTTGATAAAATTTTGTATGCAGGAAGATGACGTCCAGGAATAACACATAGGCTACTTTACAACCCAGAAATCCACGGGTAACACCGCGGGGAGCAGCTAGTGTTTACTATAAGCTCAAAGTATCTTTCACAAAATGAAGTTATTTGTTTTAATTACAATATTATTTTACATATGCTATGCTGTTATGAATAAAATTTAGTCTTTTTAATTCGAGAATAATAAATTGTTGCAGGTATTGATCCAAAGTCGGTTGTGTGTACATTCTTTAAGCAGGGCCAGTGCACAAAAGGGGACAAGTGTAAATTCTCACACGATCTTACCATTGAAAGAAAAGTATGTATATACACTTTTGTAACAAGATTTGATATTGTAATACAGTAGAAGCTTTTTATTCGCGTTGTATATGTTCCAAAAATATGCCGCGAATACAGAAACCGTGAATACGGAATGATAATTTATATGGGATTATAGGGGATAGTGGATACTTTCCTAGGTGACAAAAATAAAAACAACAAATGTATATAAAAAAATATTTAATTGAAGTTTTTGAACATTTTAATTAATTATCTTAAGGCTTAGGCAATGGTTTGAAGAATTTTGTATTTTTTCCTTGCTTGGCAGTTTTTAAAAGCTCTTTCAATTCAGACTGATATACAGCAACCGCATTAGAAATTTGCCTCTTAAAAATGAGACTTTGATCCATAGACAGAACAATGTTCATAAAGAAATCATAAAGCTCATTTGCACTTCTTAAACCTTCACTAAGATTTTTCAAATTTGTAAATGTCACGTTTCCAGTGTTTGTTGATGCCTTTTCCTCCAAGTCGGTTTATTATTGAGCTATAAGGTTGCTTTCATTCTGTTTGCTTACATTCTCAAAAACACCGCTCGCAGCGAAGGCGGCTTTTGTCAAAGTCCTCGGCGATATCATTTAACAACATACTTATGGTAAAGTTCTTCTAGAAGAAGAAGACTTATGGTATAGTAGTAATAAGGTCTATTTTACTTTTTTATTAGTCCATATGACAAGTATATTGTGTTAGATACTTATTGGAATAATATTATTATTATTATGTATGTACTTATTAGATCCGCGAATAAAGATATTTTTAGTCGCGAATATAGGAATTTGGTAGCATTTTTTGAATCAGCGAATAGTGAAAACGCGAATAAAGGAAGCGCGAATAAAGAAAGCTTCTACTGTATATTACTATCCATAGTAAATACATAATATGAGAAAATTTACTTTATTAAGAATATTAGCGACTTTTATATTGAATAATGAATCTTAATATACTTTGTGTTATATTTTAGGCCGAAAAGAGGTCCCTCTATGTAGATATGAGAGATGATGAAGACACTATGGACAATTGGGACGAGGATAAATTAAAAGAAGTTGTTGAGAAGAAACACGGGGAAGGAAACAAACAGAGACCAGGCACCGACATTGTAAGATATTATTTGTTATTATGGATATATATAATATTGTCAGCAAAGAAATATTTTCCTATAATTCTTTTTTTCATTAATATAAATATTATAATGCAATTGATAAAGAAAATATCTAACCTATCCTGGTTTTGTAGATGAAATTTTTATACCAAAATTTCGTTTGTAGTAAAAATATGTTAATATTAAATTTTATTATTTAATTGATAGTATCAATAACAAATTATATTGGATGTCATATCCATTTTATAACTAAAAAACACATTTTATATAATAATTTGAATAATTAAATATGTTGTAGATTTGCAAGCACTTTTTGGAGGCTGTCGAGAAATCTAAATATGGTTGGTTCTGGGAATGTCCATCGGGTACCAAATGTATTTATAGACATGCCTTGCCACCTGGATTTGTTCTGAAACGCGATAAAAAGAAGTTGGAAGACAAGAAAAATGAGATTTCACTTGTAGATCTCATTGAAAGGGAAAGAGCAGCGCTTGGACCTAATCAGACAAAAATAACATTGGAAACATTCCTTGCATGGAAAAAGAAGAAAATCAAAGAAAAACAGGTATTTAATATAGAAATGACCTAATTTGGCAAGCTAAATATTGTTAGTATTGACAAAAATAATATAAAGATGTTATAAGTTTTATTGTTTCACTAATTAGATGTGCTATATATTGTTTTTGATTGTGATATCAAGTCAAGTCTGGGTTAGAAGTTACGGTTTTTAGTGTTCCAAAGAAACGAAACATCAGGAATATTTTGAACAATTCTTACTTCGTAGTGTCATTAACATATATCTTCTATCTATATTAAATTAACAGTTTGGATGCACAGAAAATTTACAGTTTGCTGCTGCAAAGTTGCTACTTTACATGATCAGTATATGAAAAATAAAATTAATATGTATATATATTCAATTTATATTTTTTTAACAACAGGATGCATTTACGAAAGCCGAAGAACAGAAGAGAACTGATTTCAAGGCTGGTCGAGCTGTGGGCTTGTCTGGACGAGAGATGTTCGCCTTCGACCCGGCGCTGGCTGCTGATGATGATGATGATGAAGCTGTGGACCTGCGGTACTATGATGATGAAGAGGAACAAGACGACACTGAATATAGGGACATACAACTTGACCTTATTGGCATGGAGGCCGCTGAGGTATGACAAAATAATAAATACTTTTGTTATATTTTGGACTATAAAGACTATTTTTCAAATATATCTTTAATCTCATGTAGTACGACAATGAAGGCGTGGCTGTAGTACTAGTACATGATCAGAAAAAGAACTTTACAAGTATACCACTACTAATAAAGTGTAGTTAGTGTTCAAAAACAATATTAACTTTGTCTTGTATTATGCTAAGTAGCAAACTGAATGATAGTAACTAATAATATAATATACCTACATTACACTTGACATCATATTATTATTTTAATAATACCGAGCAAGCATAACTAATACATAATTATGCTATCAATTCGATTGTGTAGTAGGATCAGAGAGATTATACACATATTTTACAGGTTTTCTATTTGGAGACTTGGAAGTATTGAATATGAAAGCATTTCAGTAGTATCAACCAAAAAGTACTACTCTAATGTAGTACCGGTTTTTAATTAATTGCATTTGGCATCAGTTAAAATGTGTTCTAGTTCATTTGAACCCTTTGTAGGGCGAATATTATTCTTTAAGTATATTATTCTTTAACTCACTCAAATACATTGAAAACATAAAGCATAGTTTTAATTTAAATTTGCTCATATAGTTATTAAGAATTCTAGTTAAGTTAATGGCCTCAAAATGGCTTTGGATATAGGAAATAGGTTTAGTGAAATGTTATTTCATTATAGGTGGATGGCAGTGGTACTAAAGCGACGGAAGATAGGTTGCAACAACTAAGTCAAGGTTTAGAGAATGGTGACAAGCAACCAGTGGCTGCTGAAGATGGATCAACCGCCGTCCCTATCAATGAGAACCTGTTCCTCGACGAAGATTTAGACGAGGAGCTGCAAAACCTTGATCTGGAAGATTAGGGCAATATAATGTAAAAATAAAATATATGTGTTTTATTTAGTATTGAATTTTTATTTAAATAAAAGTGTATATAATATATTTCTTTTTATCCTACCCAAATATTAGTAAATAACTATTGTGTTTAGTTTAATATATCAGTAGGGTATTGCCAGCCACCTCGCGGGGTTTCTGATAGTAATCATATCTATTTCTTCCTTCGAGAATCCTTTCATTGCCATCTTGGGAAGAACGTTTACGTTTATATGTGCGTATCCATGGCCGCCGTATTCCAACTGCGAAAAGTTAATATAGAAGGTTTTTGTAATGGGATTTTATATAAAAAGACTACTTTTGTTAATGTTAATAAGAAGTTTTATATAGGAATCCTCACCAATCTATGTTTAGTGTGTATGTCGTGTGACATGAGAACTCTGTCGACTTTTCCGTCGTCCACTATCTGACGGATCATGTTTATTCTCTGTGCGTCTGAAGGCATGTCCGTAGCGACGTTCAGTTGGTAGAACGAAACCTCTGTACCGAACAGATCGAACTGGCAGTATGAACCGAGTTCTGCAAACTCCAATAGCTTCACTGGGTCGAGCAAAGTTCCTATAAGATAAGCAACATTATCATAGGATTTTTATTAGATCCGGAATAATATGCAAGTAGGATGGCTATACATTAAAATAATTGATTGTTTTTCCTACCAGGAGTTTTAAAGAAGTTTTTTTTATATATTTACGAATGACCTTCAGTGGGGTGTAAAAATTTATTTCCTGGATATCTATAAAGAGTATTATTTTATGTGCTAACTTGTATATACACTTACTATCCAAATGGGACATAACGGCTTTATCGGCTCGTCCGCCAGCTTCAGTGAAAATCCGTAATATTTCTTCTGGCGCGTTCTCGTCTCGATGTGGATGGAAACTGACGCCGCACCTCACTTGCGTTTGCACCTCGCCAGCAGCTTTGATAGCTTTACGTTCGAAATCTACAACATTTTAAGTATTTGTCTTTATTTTTTTTTCTTAAACTACTAGTTAGACGATTAATCTTTAGAATACTAATTACCTCTTATAGGCCACACGCTAGCTATTTCCCCCATAAAACCGCATTTCACTTCAGGAAATCCCACACATCCGTTCGTCAATTCTTGAATCATATGGTTATACATATCCTCTACTTTATAATTAAGTGTTTGGTGTTCTTGAACATCCTCTATATAGAAACCTGTTCCAGCGACCACGTGTACTCCTGTCTCCTCAGATACTTGTTTGTAAAAATTAATATCTCGTTCCAGACCTTCAGTGGAATTCTCCACTATAGTCCCTGTTAAAGTCAAATCATTACTTTTACAATATTTATTTTTGTAACAATATCTAAATAATTCTTATCAAAAATACGCACCCCCATTATGTAATTTGTAATGTTTGACATCGTTACGGACAGCATCCTTAGCATTCTCATCGTTCAGCAATAAATTACTCTTATTGCTATATGGATATTGTCTTATGTATCCCAAATGTTCGCGTGGAAAATTCGGGTTTTCACATTGATGGCGTATTTCGCTGGGTGGTTCTCGGTAAAAATGTGAAAATTTCATTGCTAAATGCTCATGAGTCAACGTTCTTCCTAAATGTTCAGGATTTACGTCACCTAAAACTGTTTTTTTCAATCCGTTGGTGATTTTTCGTAACATGAAATTATTTTGAGTAATAAAATTTGGGAAATTAAGCTAGTTTTCACTTTATACATAGTTTAAGAAATTGGTTTAATTGTGAATATGACCCTTGTATATTTATCGCAAGTCTTCACTTACAAATATGTATATATATAAGTATTATCTCAAATTACAAATAAGTTTCATATAATTTTAGACGTGAAATAAATAATACGTAAATTTTTAAGCTTACCCGTTTGAACCTTGAAGGACATCGTAAATTATATTAACTTAACCTAAATAAGTAATTCAATTATTTAATAGTTTAACTCAAAACAAGTCTCCACAGGGCGGCGGTAACGCAATAACTGTCTATGTTTATAAATAGATAACACATTACATAACATATATATACATTACTGTTAAAAATTCCACGATATCTTAAGAATTTCAAATATATTTAATCCTTTCGCTGATATAATTATTAAATCTGTGATGTCTTATAAAGTTTTTTATGAAATACAACAGTCGATATCTAAGAGTCATATATCTACTAAATCTACATATCTTTTGATGTTGTTTTCATAACTAATCTATAAAAGTTTTGTTACTAAAATAAAGATTGCCAATAAAGAGACTGTCTGCTTTGACCGAGATTATACACAACCATAAACACTTTTAGGTTTAAAGAATACATGAACATGTATTATTATTTTTTTAGCTTGTTAAGAATATTAAAAGGAAAATCGGATTCAAATGCAACTAGTTATTAAGTAAAACTTCATTAAACTTTCAATAGACAGGTTTTGGTATACAAAAATGAGCAAATTCCGCAAACGAACTCAATTATTAAAATTCAAAAGTCAAAAAATTATTTTATAAACCCAAATAAAAATGTAAAAATGTTTTTTTTAAGTAATATTAAGTTGTGTCAATATATATGTTTGCGGTATCAGTTTACCTTGTTCAAGGACAATTAGAAATATTGCCATGGAAACAAAACAATCGTTATTGTAGAAGTATCTGAGTATTACATTATATTTTATCTTATTCTTCTTATTGAAGATGCCTATATTAGTGAAGGATTATACGTGGATCCAAACTCCTACAAATATAAGCATACGCGTCCCCTTAGATCCAGTTTATAGAGAAAAAGTAGATATGTTCACAGCAGATTGCTATATCAAAGCACATTTCAGTCCATATCTTTTGGAATTATTCTTACTACATGACGTAAACATGGAGAAGAGCAAGTGTGTTGTAAACAATAATATGATTTCAATGGATTTAGTCAAAAGGGAAGAGATTGATTGGGAAAATTTGGAAAAAAATATATCCAAGGAAGAAAAGAAAGCAATACGACAACGAGTTTTAGAGGAGAGTCAAGAAAAAGCTAAAAAAGAGAAGGAAGAAAAATCAATAAAGAAGACTGAATTGGATAGATTCACCGTGCAAAGGGCCATGGATATAGATTCAAAACAACACGAGTTGATGGATTCGAGAAGAGATGAGGAGCGTCAGAAAGCTATGAGCGAGTTGGAAAAATGGAAGGAGCGGTCATACCAAGAAAATGATTTTTACAACCACAATATGTGTGTTAGCAATAAAAAGTCAGGTGTTAAAATTGTCGAGTTACCAGACTCAGATACAGAATCAAAAGAAAAAGCGAAAGATGTAGCTCCACGATCTTCCAAACATCAATTAACTCCAAAATCACCGGCGAAAACTGTTGTCAAATCTGAATATGTCGATAAGAAAAAGCAGGAAACAGCTACAAGAGTTTTACCTAGATTGAGGCAAATGATGCAATTAGAGATAACACACACGAAGCGTACTTTTCCTACTCCTAGCCGGGAGTCCACGGCGCAAGAAGAAGAAGCGTGGCTTAAGAATATTACTTTAGCTCGTAGGGCTACAGGTGGTTTAATTAATATAAGCTTTGATTAATTTTAGAGGTATGTTTATATAAGTTTTTAATATAATTAATAAAAATTCAAGGTTTTGTTTCGGAAGATCTTCGTCCAGAAGAACAAGATCCTCAGTGGTGTAAGGAAAAGGGCGACGAATTCTTTCGTTGTGGTAACTTTTTGGGAGCAATCAGCGCTTACACTCACGGTATTACTCTGTCTGAAAAGCTGCCTAGCCTCTATGCAAACAGGGCCGCTGCACATTTTGCTTTGGGGAACTTTAACAAATGTGTAAGTGGTAATTTTTATTCTCAAAATTTATATATTATAGGTTATTTAAAGTCATAGTAGCCATAGGTAGTTGCTGATGTATGGCGAGATTGTATTATTCTCTTTACATGCAAATACTAAACGTGATAACAGTCTGTTGGTATGTATTTAACTGATATTCTATGTATAAGCGACTAGGAAAATGAAATATTGGCTCGATATGTCATACATATTTGGTAAAATATCATGTAAAATGTTTAATCGATTAAGAATCTAGTATATTTGGTTTCCAGACGAATGATTCTTCTACAGCACTGGATTTAATGAAACCAGCTTGTGAAGGGAACCGTCAAAGTCGTGCCAAGTGTATAGCGCGACGAGCGGCCGCGCTCGCTAGGATGGGCTACTTGAATAAAGCCATAGATGAAATGAAGGCAGCTTCCAAGTTGGTGCCAGAAGACGAAAAAATTAAAAAGGATATTTATAACATGGAAAGAGCCTGGGAGCAAAATCCAGATTCCGATTAAACTATGTATTATAATTATAATGTGAAACGCAAGTTTATTAAATTATTTTAGGAATATTTCTTAAATAACAATGTCATTCACTTCCAAACGTAACTTCTATAATATTAGGCAATAAACTATTACACAATATATTTTTTTAATTCTATTGTTCTAAGACTTTTTGGTTGAGTCCAAGGTTGTTTAATAATGCTTGTGGTGACGGGTCCCTCCCTCGGAACCTTCTGAAGACCTCGCTAGGATGGCAGCTGCCGCCGGTTGCAAGGAAAGTGTCTTTGTATCTCCTACCCACTTCCAGTATATCTTGATCCCTATCCCTGGCCTCTTCGAAGGCACTATAAATATCGGCAGCGATCATCTTAGACCACAAGTGGCAATAGTAGGCCGCGCCCCATTCCTCAGAGAAAATCTTAGTGAATGAAAGTACATGTGAATTGTATTTGTCAAACGGCAGCGCGATATATTTTGGCCACAACTCTCGAACGATGTCTCTCCAGAAAGTTTTTTTGGAGTGTAATTCTAGATCTAAACGTGATAGATATAGTTCCTGGCATAAATCGTAACCCGTCATGTGTCTGCGAACATTCTGCAGGTTTTGGACCATTTCATCTGGGAGAGGTTCGTCAGTTCTGTAATGGCCGCTGATTGCTTGGATAGTGTGAGGATGATAGAGCCAGTGAGTCATCACTTGACCGCATACTTCAGCCGCATCCCATTCAACGTTCGACAGACCCGCAACCTCAGAATAATTGGCTCTAGCCAGTAAATGCCTCAAAGAATGTCCAAAACGTTGGAACAATACATTGACTTCTTTAAATGAAAGTAGCGACTGTTTCCCATCTGACGGCGGTTGGAAGTTGAAGATTAAAGCTGACAGTGGGTTTGTGCTTGTAAATGTGCTCTTATTTCGTATGGACACATGCCATCCCGCGTCGTCATACACACGTATTTTCTCATCCTGCCTCGCGTAAGGGTCGAAGTACAATCCTGAAATCGGTTTATTACTGTCTTCGTCATAGATATCATAGAATTTTACATCTTTATGCCAAGTATGCGCCTCTGGTCTTTCAACGATCTGTATTCTGAAGAGCGTGCTGCATAAATTGAACAGACTGTTTATTACTTTGGGTAGTGGGAAATATTCACGGATTTTATTCTCGTCAAAGTTGTATAATGACCATTTCTGCTTCCTTTGCCAGTAAGGAATATCCCAGAGCTGTAGTTTATTATCGAATCCCCTTTCGTGTGCAAAATGTTCTAACACTTCCAGCTCAACATCTTGCATTGGACGAGCGTTAGTTAGAAGCGTGTCAAGCATATTCGTAACATTCTCAATGGAGCCAGCCATTTTGGTTTCCATACTCATATCAACGAAGGTGTCGAAACCCAAGATTTTTGCTTGTTCGGCTCTAAAATCACGTAGTTTTTCAATATGCGTACTAGTTTCCAATTCCTTATTGCCATAACCAGAACATCTCTGAACATGGGCCTGCCAAGCGTTCCAACGTAAACTTCTATCTGGACAGTACTGCATGAAGGGTTCGTAAATATGAGGTTGCAGGGTCAATTTCCAAGGGCCTTTGCTAGCGTCATTACTGGCAGACATGCTCTTAGCAAGGTTTTCGGGAAACTCTTTAGCCACTTCTTCATCATTGATGAAACAGCTAAACAGTTTAGTTGCAGCATTAACTTTCTCCCTTATAATGTTTTTCTCCTTCTGCTGATCATTCAGTACATTATTGAGTCTTTCCCGCTTCACTCCTTTAACGTCCAAACCATTGAGTCTGCCTTCTAGTATATATTTATCTAAAAGTCGTTGCTCTTCATCTGTTAATTTCTTCAAACGGTTTTTTTCATTCACAGCCGCATGGAATATGGGAATGCTGTTAAACTTTGCCGACCTCGCTTTGTGTGCCCGTTGATGTATTTGTATGTATGACTTTGTTGGCATGAGGGAGCTGTTTCCTAAATATAATGTTTTAGCCATACCCCATGTTAGTTCTAATTGGTTGTCCAGTTTCTCTAAGGGCTGGAATATTTCAACAAATGCGTTTTTGCAGTTTGGACTAGACTCTTCAATTTGTCTCACTCCGTTTTCATATTCCATACTTTGTTTACTGATTGTTGCAATACATTTTTCAATTGTTATATCATTGAACTCTGGTAAGCCATTGTTTGACAGGAGGGTGTCCTTGTCCCCATCCTCCCCAATCTCTGGAATTCTGGAAAAGTGAAATAACAATATGTTTTATATGAAATTTCAAAATTAATACAAGAAATCGGAAGTTAAAACTAAATGATTCACATGTTAATTTAGAAAAAGTGCATATTATGGAAAACCAGTAAATCATTACATTCGGTGTAATGTAATAATATAAATAAGACTGAGTTTTATTTCCGTAAGACAAATATGGATTATAAAACCACAAACAATTTGGTTTAACACTAGAAGCAAAAATGTGTTTTTAAAAACTCATTTTAAAAGAGAAGCTTTCTAAGGATTATAAGATTTATTGAGAAATATTGTTAATTAATCAAAAGTTGATAGTTGTATGTGATCCCCCAATGGGATATCGACTTTTTACGTTTATTGCTTTTTGATAATTAGCTTACAATTCTTTGTCTCGTTATGGAACCATTCATCTACCTTGATAATTATTACATTATTATAGTGATTATTTACAGGTACAAAGTTATTTAAAACCGTTTTTTAAGATTTTGCTTCAACTTTCATTAACTTACAACACAACATATCCAGAATGACGTTTGCTTTGATAAAAAGGTCGTTTCATGTATCGAGTAACCACATTACTACGTAAAAATGAAGCCATTTTATTATAATATTGATATAAAATTATTTCATAATATGATAATATTCGCCGCAAGATGAATTAAAAGTGACATAAAATTCTTTGACAGACGTTTGGCGATGACATTTTTAACATTTAGACCATAGTGTTTTTTTTTTGGTTATGTTCGTTCCGTTCAGAACAGGCAAACGGAACAAAGCCCATACAGCCATGTCTTTTGTATTTTGTATCTTTAATTATTTTTAAATGTCTTAATCTCCTTTTAAAAATGTGGAACGCTTCACGATTTTGCGTGTCATCCTTGCGCAGGGGCCATGCTAATCTTCTCTGTATCGTTCCAATTTTAGTATATGTGCTTTTTTTGTCTAAATACTCTTAGAAAGTACATATGACTCGGAAAAATAATTTGGTACTTGCCCGGCCAGAATCGAACTAGCGCCCTCGTACATGAGAGGCGGACCTTTTAACCACTAGGCCACCACTGACCTTTAGTATATGTACTGCCGAAGCGAGTACAATTAGACCATAGTGTAGAAAAATTGGAATCATAGACACTTTAGTTATGTATATAAATAGTATTTTTTGTTCGAAATCTTAACTAGTAACTACATACCATAAACTTCTTGAGCAGTGAACTGAATGCAACTTTTATAGCATCACCTCATTTTTCTATGGCTGGATTACGGCTGGAGTAAGGATGCCAAACTTTGGCTGGAGTTAGGATTGCCAAGCCAAGGTATGTAGTTCAGCAGAGCTGTCAAGGTGGTAATAGTCTGCATAAAACTTTGTAGCATTTATAAATGTGTATTCAGTACTTCATTAATGTATAGTTAAATATCTTACGTGCTGTCCATATTATATGGATATCCCATTTTCTGATTATTTTGTTTAAATTAAAAAACATGTTTTTAAAATATGTATTTAATTAAGTAACTTTAAGTACTATAATTTCAAATTAAATTATTTCTATCAGAAACTAAACTTTCGATTTCCTCGTAGTCTTATAAACAACAAATAGTCTTTTGACTTTCTAATGTGCATATTATTTAAGTTCTGTTATTTTAAACTATTTCAATTAACTATATTAGTAACGAAATATTAACCTCCCCGTTAAATTTGGTAGTAGGTACATTAAATGGTCTAATATCGCAAATTATAATTTTCACTTGTTTCTTTGTAATATGATTTTTTGAGGTTTCGCCTACAATAGCCTTTATTTATTTTTTCTTTACTCTGTTAAGGCTACAAGTAGCTATGTAATCTCAAAAGTTTCGTGCTTACTGTAATCCTGTAATAATTGATTAAAAAGCAAATTAATGGTATAAATAGTTTATTCTTCTTCTTCTTCCTGGCAATTTCCCAGATTTAGCCAGGGTCTGCCTGATTAAAAAGCAAATTAATGGTATAAATAGTTTATTATTGAGATTTAATCATTAAAGTATTCAGTTCAAGACAACAAATTCCACTTTTTCTTCATCCTTATCCATAATGGTAACTATATCTTCTGCAAGCGACACGTTTACCATTTGACATGTACATAACGCGTTGCAATTTTTACAATTTTTATTTTTATCTTCTTTATTCGATGTCGACCCGGTTTCTTTTACGGGCGGGCTACAGCAAAAATCAGTGTCTAAGCCCATCTTTTCGCCATCTTCTAAAGTCTGGGGTAGGTGTTGATTTAATGTTTCTGGTAGAAGTAAACTTGCTATGCCACCAGCCACTAACAACGCTCCCATAATTATTAGCGGTAGGACCATGATGTCGGATCCCTTGAAATATTCATTGTCAATACGATTATAAATTCTGATCCATTATTAACTAAGAAAAATAGTAATATGGTTGAAACAAAAAGATTTAACTAAGTTATTTTCTATCAGACTTACCAAATAATTAACGAGTGGAATAAATATAGGTCCCAACATTCCCAAAACGGAACTCAAACTCATACCGAGACCTCTGACTACAGTAGGATACAGTTCCGAGGCCATTAGTGGCAGCACCACGAACGCTGAGGAGATACCCATTTTGCCGACGCAATAGAGAGCGAGAGTCACGTTTGTTTCTGTAATTTAATTATGTTTTTATTACGTCAATTCCAGGATTAATGCTCTTATTTAGTACTGATTATTACTAACCATGTTGAACTAAAAATGTTGTCAAACATGCTATTCCTCCTACAACCATGCTCATACATAGCGTCCACCTTCTTCCGAGTCTTTCCATTGATGGCCAGAGAAACATATATGTAGGTAGTTCAACCACACCAGCTAAGAAGAAATTCAAATATTCGTCACCCCCTAGCACAGGTGCGTAATACGACAGACCCACATACACACTGGTGTTAGTAAACCAGATAAATGTGATGATAATAGTTTTTTTCCTCAAGTTGGGGGTTCTAAACAAATCTAGGATTCCATATTTTCTTGACTTTTCTTTCTCTAAATCCTGTTTCAACTTGTCAGATTCGTATTTACGTCGTAGATGCACCATGTAATTTGCTGGTAGAGATTTTCCATTTATCCTAAATTAATTTTGACTTGTTTAAAATGTTATCAAATATGTAGTGACTTGTTTGAAAAAAGTAAATGGATACAAACCTGGCCATTTTCTTTAAAATAACTTCAGCCTTTTCGAATTGACCTCTAGCTAACAGCCATCTAGGGCTTTCAGGCATTGGCCATAGATAAAGGAAAAACACTAGAAACGGCAAAGTGGTGGCTAAAGCTAGATGACGCCAGTCACGAACTAAGTAGACTACACCAGACAGCAAAATAAGTCCCAAAGAGTAAGCAATATTCGAGAGAATGGTACATAAGGTTCTACATTTAGGTCCTACTAGTTCTATAGCTGTAAAAACAAAATATTTGTTTAATTAATGACGTCAATATATATAATAATTAATATAATTAAAATGATGAAAAAGTATTGAGCAGCTTTCAATATTTTTTCTTGACCATACACACCCAGAACGTATGGAGTGGCCATTATAGCTGGTACTGTAAATCCGACTCCAAATCTGTATACGATCCAAATGTAGTAATTTTGAGCGAATGCTGTGGCTATTCCGAAAATGGATTCGATTATAAGATAAATGAAGAAAGACGGCTTTCTTCCAAAAGTATCCTGGAGGTAACCGAATATATAATTGCCGATGATGCCACCAACTGCCAGTAACACTAGACCAAGAGTTGGGTAAAAGTCTTTATTGCACACTAGACTCCACTGAAATTATGATTTCACTGATAAAATAATTAATGGTAACATAATTAAATTTTATTACAGAAAAGGTTACTCTATATGTACATAGTACTTAGTTTTTAAGTAAAGTTTATAGTCGTTAAAAGTCTCACCTCTGAAACCACTGTTGTTTTATTGGTTTCAAAAGTCCAGCCATCGACACACGGAACAATCTCGGCTAAAACTGGCGTTTCTATATTCGGATAATTTTCTAAAACATTGCTGTAGTTCAATTGATACATGTTGCATTGAGAATATTCGAATTCTCCATTTTTCAATTCGAGAGGTATACTAGAAGGGGAACATATATTTGTACACAATAATATTTCGCTAATTGTGTGGTGAGATTGAATTGTTTTGTTCATAACTATACTTTTTATGGGTTATGATTAAAAAACATATTAGCCTACCTGAGATTCCTAATCAAGTCTAAGTTATTAAGTGGTTCAAGAGCAGGGACATTACACCAGTGCTTTACATCTGAAGCCATGAAAAGTTGAGCATATGCATGAAAACCGCACGGTATGACTGCTGGTAGTAGAATGAAATAGACAACCAATTTTTGGTACCGTCCAAATGTCCCCACATCTTCGAGTATAGCGTCAAAATCCATTGTTTCCTAAGAAGCGGAAATGTATTACAATTTATTTTAAACCTTTAATTTTGACTTGTAGTTTTCTAGGCTTTTTCATTAGTTCATAAAAGCTTACCCACTATAGCGTTTTCTGCTGGTTCAAAGTTGGTTAACTAAAAATGTATTCCTGAAGTCTCTTTTGTCTACATTGTCCAGTGTGAACCGATCGACTGTTGCAACGTACGAATATGTAGGGACCTATACTTAGGACCCTAAACACAATCGTTTATATATACAGTGGGTTTAGAAAACTCCACGACATTTTTTTAGCCTGAGATGAGTATAAGTTGATGCTTTGAGTTTAAAGAAAAGTTTCTAATGTTTTTGAATAATTAGTTTAAGTTATTTCATACTAGTTAATATGTTTCTTATGTATTACATACATTTAATTTATATTTTTTACACGCAGTGGTGTTTCGTCGCATTTATTAAGCAAGCAAAAAAAATAATTATGATTTGTTTATAGAATTCTATTTTCAGAATTCAATGACTTGATGATATGTTATAAATGTTACTGAAGTTATAATAAGTCAAATTAAACTTAATTTCTTACTTAATTGCTTATTTAATTTTGATTCGAGTTAAAGGTTAGTAGGTATACATAATTACCTATCTGAGATGTGTATATTTTTTTACACTTCAAAAGTTTACTTTTCTCAAACATCAAGTGCAATATGGACAACTGTTTTAATACCATGTTTTAATTTACGGTACATAAAGGAAATTACTCATGAAGATAAATCATATTAGGTTTTCTATTGTATAGTCAATGGACATCACCCAATATAAGTCATGGGATGCGTATTCGCAATTATCTCATTTGTAGAGCAGTCAGTCAATTCGATTAGTATTATAATTGGAGTAGCGAAAGGCCAGTTGTGACTTGTCAAGGTCGTTGTTGATGAAACAATGGTCATCATCCAATGATGGCATGTCAAAGAGTTCTCAAACATTCTTGATTATATAACAGCAATGTATTACATGCAGCGTGGGAAAATCTAAATAAATAGAACAAACAAGGCTCTGTCATGGTCGATATTTGTCTGTTATTTATGGGGAAATATTACAGAAAATTTACTTTAAAATGAAAAGGAATATATATAAGTTAGTGAAGAAAAAACCGATAGTGGTTGTGTCATTAATAATTTATTAACACTTTTCTTCTTACTATTTTTTATTAAATTCTATTCAAAACATATAAAAATTTAAAACCTGACATTATATTGTCAGTTAAGTTTCTCATTTATATATATAATTAAAAAAATTGTTATAAATGATCAAATTCAGTAACAAAGCATTTTATTATTAAAAGCACATCAGTAACGTTCGTTCTTAATAAATACAATAACTTGATCGCCACAACCTACAGAAATAATAACAGGCACATCGTGACCCCAATCTATATCTTATGGCACATCTTCCTGTACCACTCGGGGTCATTCTGTGAGACATCATCAGGCCGACCTCCCTGGTGTCTGTAATGGAACTCAGACACCCCTCTCCCCGGGACGCCGTTCACCACAAACTTGCAGAAACGCTCCACCATTCGGGCATCCCAATCTTGAGACACAAAGTGTATAGACTCGTATTCCACCAACACCTATTAGAAAAACATTAAATCTTTGTATGAATTTTCAGAGGCACTTATAACTTATAATATAGAATCAGCATTCTTGAGTCGAAGCTATAGATATAGCGCTAATGACAAATGTGAATCAACATACCCAAAACTTGTTATTAATGATCTTCTAAATAATGTTCTGTAAAAAAACTAATTTTTTATAGCCAATGAAAGCTTGAGTACTTATTAAAACTAGCCTACTGAGGTAATAATTCAGTTACCTGAACAATATAAATAACATCTCCAGCCTTCATCCTGAAGGCATAGTCTCTAGGCGCCTCACCGCCTTCTCCGTGTTGGTACAACTGCATCTCTACCCACTCGACAGGCAGAGTCTCACGGCTCGGAAGAGCAACGTAGCCAACCTCCATGCTGCCATAATCAAATTAAAACAAACATTAGCTAATAGTTACTGATCGAATCTTAGTACAGGATTTCAATTTCAACAAGGATTGTGGCAACTTGTCATCTGGAAATCTTCAATGCTCTTTTGACTGATTTTTCTTCTTTTAATTATGGAAACGGTAAATGTTTTGAAGACATTCTCTAAAAAATAGTTTAGAGTTTTAGTTTATATTAAGCTTCAGTTTAAGGTTTGCTTTGAGATATTCAGATATAAATTAACTTATATGAAACAATAGTTTAACTGAAAATCATAACTTTTATCGCAAACTTAAATAAATAATGTATGTTTGAAAATTCAGTGTCACTATCACAATGACATTAACTAAACTACTACTTTAGAATCAGTAAGACAAATTTATAAAAAAATCTGTGAAATATTTGTTGCCAACACATTTGGACTCACCGTGTGGCTGTAGAAGGCTGACAGATGATTCCAACGCTGATGGAGGTGCCATCATGTAAGAAAATATGATGAAAGGCATATCTGTGCATAAGCGTCCAGTCTCGTTTTTGACCTTCAAAAAAATATAGAAATTTATTATTACACAAAAGCTTACCACTGATTCTTCACGTGTAAGACAAGTTAAACATTATTATGGAGAGATTTAACGATGGGTTATTTTATATTTTACTTTTGAAGGTCTATTATCTTTTTTTAAGATAACTTTCTAAAAAGCAATGATGATAAATACTAAATTTTTATAAACCTTACCAAAGCTGTGATCTCTGAAGGAGGGTAAGGTGATTTCAAAGGATTCCTTGTCAATAGTGAAGTTACACTTCATCACGCCGAATTGTTCATAGTGAGATTGGTGAGCGCTAAAACATGTAATAAATTTTTAGTTCCCACTTGTACATTAATTAAAAATTAAATTACTGTAAGTATGCCAAGTAAACTGAAATTTTACTTACGTTTTAAGGTTTTTAAAGTATTTTCTGCTCCACTTTTCTCTAGCAATTGATCGGATTACAGCTGGAGGGTGTAAATCGGTATCGTAATCAAAGTAGTTGCTTGTTGCTGTCCATTCACCATTAAATTCTACTTCTACGATTTTGCTGGGCTCATTTTGATACCTGAGACAATAAAAATTATTTTATGTAATTATCGTATAATGTACCATTATGTATTCATGTATATATAAGCATAAAAGCAGTTATGTTTAATATAGTAGCAGTTAGTAGTGATAGAGTAAAAAGTAAAAAAATTCGTTTCCTTTAACTGCAAATTGTAAATTCTATCTTAAATGAAGTCTACAAATATGTCAATGTCCTTTTTACTAAATATGAAGAAGACTATATCCTGGGGTACTGAATATAAAAACGAGAACCAAATACTCAGTCTTATTTTAAGAGAGTTACTAATTACTATTTAATTAAAATTGTTAATATGTAAATGCTAATTTATGTAGTACTTACTTTTCACAATCGTCTTACAAAAATCGGAATGTGATGTAAGAGCTAAGGGATGAATTAGGGTAATAACTGCCTTACCTTAATTCCAAAAAAACGCTAGCTATGATAAAATACAACATCAACTCGAATACAATCTATAGCCATATAGGCTCTAAACTTACTACAATAAGTAGGTATCTAATTGCATACCACATAGGTCCTTTGTAAGAGACGCTCCATTTCTTCATCGGTTCTTCGGGGGTAATAAGGACCCCTTCAGCTCCAAATTCACCGATTTGAGCACCAAAAAGGACAGTGTCTGGAATCTTTTTACTGCACAGAAGTCCTTTTCCTGGCAACTATATATTTGTTTAAATTTAATATATTAGTTTCTGAATGATCTGGTATACCTTCATAATAAAGATATTTGTTGAGTCATAACGACAAAGATCAAACTGAAATAATGCTTCAATTACCCCAATATAGAAAAGTCCATTGCACATTCCCAAAGGCCGTCTCTCACAACCAGCTATTACATATATTCCCTTATCTTGTTCGTCCTTCTTTGCGGATATGAAAAATACCGCATCGAAAGCCTGTAATAAAAGTGCTGCTATCATTATACAAACAATTAAATTGTTTTGTTATTAAGTAACTTTTTGAAGTGACAATTCTAATGCGACATCCAACAAAGTTGCGTTAAACGTTCAACGCTCCTATGGAGGGTGAGTAGAAAGGACGGAGCGATAGCAAGCTGGTGGGTTAATTTTGAATTGTAAAAAATATTTATAAAGTTAATCCAATAAACTATATGAAGTCACAAAAAAAATATTTCTACCCCTTCCTATTTTCATTTCCACATTACGAATTGTCACTTCTTCCACGCGGAAGGATTCCACGAATTATTTATCTTTTGTTTATAGATAGAACATTGGAACAAATGGTTAAGAAATAATGGCTTGTTACCTTAGCGTGGTCACTCAGTGGTTGCGCCTTGTCCATTTCTTTCGAGTCTGAGATAGCCTTCACACCCTGACCTGCCCCACCATCAGCACCGACTGACTTATTCTTATTAGAATACTGTTTAAAATAATTTACAAGTTAATATCTGTTATATTGAAGTATTTTTAATTTTCATATTAAGTTCTATTTAGGAAACATATCATACCTAGTATCTAGTTAAGATTATTCAAGATTGATAATGTTAATTAAATATTTGAAGCGATAAAATATTGGACGTTAGACAGTGTAAAATGATCAAGCACACGATTAAAAAATATAATTATTTTCATTGAACTACTAAGTGTGTTACTATTGTGTACTTAAGAATAATTCTTATAATAATATTTTATAAATGAAATTAAACTTACCCGTCTATAATAATAAATACAGGAAAAGGCGACATATTTTAAATAGTACCACTTCCCAGGCACACTGTACACACCGAATATCGGTTCGGGATCTTTTCTTTTTAAATGAATTACAATAAAAACTATAAATATAACAGCTGCTATGAATAACAGTGTCATTTTGTGAGTATTAAATAAACGAATGCATTGGATTGTAAATTGTTATTTGATAGGACACCGGCCGATAACACATGACGTTGGATGATAATAATGTTAATTTATCAACTTGTTGCTATTCACTTCACATTGTTGAGGTAATACTCTATATTTGATTTTTATATCATACTTTTGAATGCTCATCACTTTCTTTATAATGCTTACAATTATATGTTAGTCTTTATATCCTTGTAAATCATTTCGTTTTTTTTTTTGTTTGGTTTTTAAGTCTTCAATTTTTTTTTGAGATTTTTTGAATCAAGTTATTCAACGATCATAGTTTATGGAATTTTCAGAATTGTATTTGTTTTTTTTTTTTATAAAAAGAATTATGATTTATTGTTAAAAATAAAATTTCACAGATTTATGTATACTTTTTATTAATTCCACATTATAAACGTTTAAATACTTTCATTAATTTGTTATATAATTAAAAAGCCATTATAGACAAATTAAGATCTTAAATTATAACTAAATTAAATACACTTCCATATTATCTAATAATTTTGACGAATAGTTTCTTTGAATCATATAATATATAATCGTTTATATCTTTTAATCATCTAAAATTAATTATAGATAATATAAGAATACGTTATTTAGATATACTTTTTACAGTTTTTTTTAAGGAAAATTAAATACTGTAGTATCTATCCGTTAGCAAAGAGAGCATTTCTAATTTCTATCCACTGTAATTAATGAGAAGAGTCAAATTGAGCCAAGTTTCTTTTAATGGTAAAAATAAATTCCAGGAATAGGTATTAATGATTATGACTTCGAAGACAGGGAGAGAATGAACATGAAGATGTTTATAATGTCTACGTATAAATTAAGAGCAGCGAAGATGTATTCTTCTGGTGAGATGCTGTACTTGTGTTTCCCTCCCATCATGAGTTGAGTGTCGTACACCAAATACAATGAGAAGATGAGAGCACCGGCCGCCGCATACACCGTATGAAGAATGTTGTTTCTAAATATTATCGCTAGTATACCTGGTTGAATAATTAAGAATACTTCATTTTAATAACGTCCAAATATGAATTCAATAATTATCTTAGTTAATGAGATCAAGACTTTCGCAAATATTCATTTAAATGAAACTAATATTTTCAGAAAACTACTCGTATTTTATTATTTTTAAACACTACAGCGTGACAACGTGCTGCAAAGTAACAAAAAAGTCGGGAGTATGTAGTTTTCAAATACGAATTATATAATAAAATCCGAAAATATTAGTTTCATTTAAATAACCTTAGTTTTCTTGCAATATATATTTTGTGAACAAAGTCTTTATATATATAGTCTCTAAAATTCGTTTGTTTCCTCACCGAAAACTAGAAGGACCATGCTCAAAGCCACCAGAGCTCCACCCATCATGGTAAAGTCCCATTTTGTCTGGAACGCGAACAAAGTCAGGCCAAGGCACACAGCAGCTGTGATACCGACTGCCATCAACACCTAGGACATTCAAAGAAACAATATGCATGAGAAAAATAAGTGGTTACAAATAAAATTAGGAGCACTTATATTTAATTTACTTCAATAAATGGAAGTTTAAATCAAACGTATTTTCTTTAAAGTTGTGTCGACAATTGCTAAAGCTGTTCTCGAATTTGACCCCATTAAATACTGCTAGATTTTGATAAAGTAATTCTACGTAAAGAACAAAGTCTATTGAAGATCCTCTCCCTGCAACGATGGACCCGGCACCTGTACGGTGAATCTATGGAATGCTGAGAGGTTTCGTCTCTATTATATGAATGATGTTCAGTCTTCATTATATTAAAGATTTTCTTAGACACTATTACTATAGATATGTTAGGCAAAATTTTATTTTCGCCTAATGGGTTTTGGCAAATATGAAGTCAAAAAACCTTCAATTCCCTTATTTGTCTCCAAAAACTGTACCTATTTAAAATTTTAAAATTCTTCAAAGAATGTTGTATATTTTCTAGACATACCAAACAAAAATTAACGATTAAAAGCACTTCAAATTTTTGTCATTTTCTTAAAAGTAATTTAAGTCAGGCTTGTTGATTTTTATTTTAAATATAGGGTGGCGCAAAAGTAAAGACCCTATTTGGTTCAGCTATAACATTTTTTCTAAATGAGAAAACTAGATTTAGGTTTTTTTAAATGTATATTTGTGCCATTAAATTTCGTACCATTAGGATTTAAAGATAATGTCTTTTAAATGGTGACCTCCAGAGTTGATACACAAAATTGGTTATGAGTGACGAAGCGCATTTCCATCTCTCAGGGCATGTCAATAAGCAGAATACTCGGTTCTGGGGCACTGATAATCCGCGCATTATTCAAGAAACACCTCTACACCCACTAAAAGTTACATCTGGTTTCAACAAGACGGCGCTACGGCACACACAGCGCGCGACACTATGGACTTAGTGAGGGACGCTTTTCCAGGCCGAGTTATCTCTCGTTTTGGCGATTTGCCTTGGCCTGCAAGATCACCCGATTTGACCAGTCCAGACTTCTTTCTTTGGGGTTTTTTGAAATCTCGGGTGTATGTGAACAAGCCACAGACTCTCGCAGCTCTAAAAGAAAACATTCGTCAAGAAATAACGAACATATCGCAGGAAGTGTTACGGCAAGTTATGCAAAATGTCATAAATAGGGCTCAAATGTGTATCAACTCTGGAGGTCACCATATAAAAGACATCATCTTTAAATCCTAATGGTACGAAATTTAATGGCACAAATATACATTTAAAAAAACCTAAATCTAGTTTTCTCATTTAGAAAAAATGTTATAGCTGAACCAAATAGGGTCTTTACTTTTACGCCACCCAGTATAACTTTTAAGTTATTTTTGATCAATAACAAGATGGGAACGTTTTTTTATTAACTTCACTTTAAGTATCTTATTTGTTCTAATAACAATACTCGTAAAGTTTAACTTACCTGATTGACCTCATACAGACTGCATACAACTCCCAGAATAAAGCTCTGAGCACACGTAAATAATGCTAGGAATATAAAATTTAAGGGAAACTGGCGTCTCATCTCCGTACAGCATGCGAGAACTATTATAGCAATGAAAAGAACGGCCATTGCAATCCATCTATGAACAAAAAGATAGTTTAATTATATTTATAATTGTGAATAATTACTGAGCTTTAAAACGATAGAAATCTCTGTAAACAAAAAATGTCCAAACAGAATAATTGTATGTTAAGCTATTTTTCATAGCTTTTAGTCCTCACTTTTTCAATGTTAAACTGTAATAAAAATTATTGTATGTACTTAAAATCATAATTCAAATGTATATATTTATTACATTAAATGAACAAATAACCGAGCTGTAATTTAATATATTAATGTAATTTATTTTAATCCATTTATTAAAATTTTACTAATTGCTGCAATTTATTGGTACATGTGATATGCATAAATTTAACTTTTATCTGTGAGATAAGGAAGGAGAACATGACTGCAGGTGACGTATAGCTCTTAAATATTATGTTGTGTTAGACTTTTTTTTGGATCTCAGGATACTTAGAAAAATATATAAGTGATTTTCATAACTTTTGAAGGGGTTTAAGTAAAAAAATAATAAGGAAATATTAAAATATGAAGTAGTTTTTTTTATTTTGTCTTTAAAAAGTCAAATAAAGTTATCAGTACACTAAACTTCGTCTGCATTGTCACTAATTAGTTAGTGTTTGTTATTGCAACACTAACATGCGTATCAATAAGCGATGTACCCAAATAATTAGCTGTCTCTAGCGATAGTAACTTAACTGTTATATCTTATAATATCTACGTAATTAAAATTACTTACCTGGTTTGTAATGACTGAAAACTGTTTGTGACAACTGAAAAAAGATAACAAAGGAAAATTTAAGAAAAACTTACAAAAGGTAACTGTTTTGTCTGACGAAAACTTTGGTCGGTTCATGGAAAAGAAAAAATGCCATGATCCCCATCGTCACCAATAACTGGCTCATTAAAATGGCGTACACCTGAAATTAATGCTATTATTATTTTGTTCAAACTTTAAACTGGTCAATATAATCGAGAGTATGGTGTAACAATTTTCTTATTGTATAACATATTCATAGTACACAGTTCACTTATTAATGATAAATTCAAATTTTGTCTCGTAAATATTAAGTATATAAATTTCCTAAAAAATATTGGTACAACTTAGTGTATTTCTTATGGACACAAGAACACAAGAGCTAAAAAAATGTCTAAGGAATATTTTGTTGTGTCTCTTTAATGTAAATGAAAATTATTTTTTTAAATAATTTTTAATTATGAAAATCAATTAAATACCTTTCTTATAAAACCTCTGCGTATACTTTTTTCTGTGAAGTCAAAGTTCTCCATATTTCCATCTTCGAAGGACCCCGGACCAACATAACCTGACTATTATAGAAATTGGGAATTAAGGCAACTATAGAAAATTTTGTTAGTCCTTACAAAGTCGACGCTTTTATTAAGAAAACTGGACAGAGTAAGCAACGTAATCGATTGAATAATACTTTTTAAAAGTAGATAAATATGCCATTGAATTAGTTTGCAACAAATATCATATTTTTTCTCACTCATTCAAATATATTATGATACATAATTGAAGATTAAATACCAGTTGATTTCCTATAAATGCATATAGGTAATAGTAATATTTTAAAATCACTTAAATCAGAAAAAAACCAGTAGGAAAATCCATTTCTACATTCACACCCATTAAGAGCGGTAATTGCTATAAGCCACATCTATTAATTTGTCGTTATAGGTTTCTAAGAAGTGTGTGCTACAACTTATAAAGGTAATTTGATTAAGAAGATTTTAAAATTCTAACTAATTGTCTACGCATTTTGAACTTTCACAATCAATTGAGAGCAAATTTGAAATACACAGCAACATTAAGTACACAAACGTAACAATTATTAAATATTTTACTATACTTTTCTTAATATTAGCTCATTTTGTAGTTAATATTTCAATAAAGAATGAATAATACATGATTCACTACGTATATATATAAATATATATAAACATTTACCTAATGTGTTCGTATTTAAGAGATAAGAAAGCCAATGAATATCTGTTAGAAAGTATACTAATCTCTGAAAATGTTAATAAGTATACCCATATATCATAACTTTAATTAAAATAGGGACGAAATTGCAACAATATTTTTTATAACTCTACGCACCTGTGCCATATTGAAGCGTTTGTGTGCTAACACACTATCTTTGTTACTGATATGATATTTAGGTAACTTCGTGTTAGCTGATAATAATCATGTCTGTTGGCTATATTGTTAATGATAAAGTATATTTTTGCTCAGTTGATGCATTTAAAGGTATTAAAATAGGTTTTTGGTGTTCCGAGTCTACGCAAAATTTTGGGAACAGATTTACTTTGTCTTGTTAAAATACCATAGTGTAGGTTTTTAGAAAACCTACATGTAACAGAAAGCCTATTCTATATGATAAATAGAAAGAGTTAGCCCGGTCCAATGATCAAACAAAGAGTGAAGTTGCAATAATTTGCATCCAACTTTCAATTTATATAGGTCGTAGAGTCTAGCTGTGGTCGAGTAACTACAGCTCGAACATGTGCTGGCTCTACCGGGGAAGTACCACCCTCTCACAGAAGATCGGCGTGAAGTAGCCTTAGTGGCTGCGTTTCGTTCGATGAGTGAGAGAGCCGGTTGCCTTTTCCCTGTCCCCACCATTATTTCCTTATTCTTACCCGTCCCTATTCTTCGATAAAAAGTTATCAACGCATCCGCAACAGCGATGTTGGGGACGTCTATGGGTGGTGGTGACTTCTGCCCATCAAGTAAGGCGTCTGCTCGTTGGCCATCTTTCACATAAAAAAAGTTTATAGTATATATTGTTCTCGCGATCTAAATAGTTCTCGCGAACGTGACATGGGGAAGAAAATAGTTAGTCATAGGTCACCAAAACAGCCTACTCGCCATTTTCAGCCAATTCGATAAAATTTATCACAAAATTATGACAAAAATTTTTGATTAGATAAATGTCTGTTGCCTGTTTGAAATGCAACGATTCAAAAAGTTGAATCAGTTTAAAGTCATACCCTTCGTTTGAATCCTTTACATCTCACCAACAATAACTCTTAGGAAAAAGGTATTGGGATATTTTTTAAAAGACAATTATCCAAGCTTTAAATTATGTCTCATTCTAATTTTATGATAAAAGTTACGTTATGACTGAACAAAGCGAAAAATCTGTTAACCATTGCATTTTAATATTTTTTTTGGGGCGTTAAATCGATGAGGACATTTAACATTTTAGATTTCATTCATAATGCTTTAAAGAACAATCAAACTAAATTTTTGTTGAGTGCAAATTATTATAACATAAGATATCTGAATTATTCGCTTTAAATGTCCTTAGAATGCGGATAATTGTACAAGGACGTTAGGCATCAAGATAAAGATATGTTCGACATTGTGTCTAAAAAGTCATGACTAAGCGACGGAACACTATATGAAAATAACAAAGGCCATTTCTCATTTTAAGAACAATAGAAAGGACACCAATATATTCAAGTAATACGTATACAACGTTAGTCTGAGGTGTAAAGACGTCATTTGTTAAGCAAGCTAAGAATTACTCTGCATATAAGTAAGCAGTGTACTGACAGTTTTATTCATAAGCTATGGTCATGAGGCGATAAAATTTAAGAATAATCGGATGGAAACTGTAGAGTTACCATAGACGAGCAGCCTCTAACATAATACTGTTTTCAGTTTTCATTCGGTAACCTTTTCATTCTATATAGCAAACTTGTGTAAGCATATTCAATTGAGTGCCGGCAACAGTCTTGCTGAATTAAACTTATAGTTGATAAAACACAAGTTACCACGGTTTAAAGTACCTTATTGCAGTGTAGTCAGATTTAAAACTTTTTCCTCTTTTGCATCTTTGTTACAAGTGGCGCCATCGGTGCGTTATTAATTATAAGGAACTATAATCATTAAGATTATTTTTATGACTAAATATAATTAATTGTACTACATATTGGAATTGCAACATTGGAGTATCAACTTGTATTTTAAAAACTAAAAATACTGGCTTCAGTCATTTTGTAAGACATTACTGGAAGTAACGATGAACATTAAAAATCAAGACTGAAACTGTACCTCAACCAATAAAGTCAGTTAAATTGTTTGAAAACTTAAATTTGCTTTCTCGGGATACTTTTACTGGAATGTATGCACACTGTTAATTTATCAGAATATCATGGACATTATCAAAAACAAAATAAATCTATTCATATATATAATAGATAAATAAAACACTGATAAATTTTACGACAATTTTTAATTAAAACTACATCATAGTTTGAACAACAAAACCTTAACACATTACAATATAAATAATATCTTATCATCAATTATAAGAACAGTTGCATATATACAATGTGGAAACAAAATATATTCTTCACTACATGAAACATAGTACTGAGACGAAAATTTTACTTTTAACATTTTTACAATAACGCCATCTAGCGGCTTCAAACTATTTATTTTAACGTGTACACAAGTTTAAGTAGCATTAAGCATTACAATCAATTTAAGACACTTATGTAACACTTAAATGCAACGTCTACTAAATATTTTATAATATAATGTGTTGTTTACAAAAACACCATCGTGGAAAACAGATAGCAATACAATTTTTGTTTCTTTTATATAAGCATTAAAAAACAGTCACAGTGTAACAAACAGAAAAAGGAATACTTTTAAGTAGGTTTTATTAAGTTATTTATTATAAGCAATATTAATCAGCTTGAAATTTTCTGCCAGAATTAAATATTTTTTTTATAATTAATATTCGATTTACATTTATAGATTCTTTAATTAAAGCGGTAATTATTCACATACACCTTTACATTAGAAACAGTGTAACTCTATATAAAGACATAGTCCCTTTACATGTACATAAAGAGTTTGTCCGTTCATAGTAAGGAATGCTGTGTAAAGCTATAGTTGTGGCCGGTAAAACCCAACAAGCGAATTGACGAAAATAATACATATATATTGCTCTGTATACAATCTAATCTCTCGCCGCTCCAATGATTGTAAGTATATAGATGAAAATGTTGATAATATCCAAGTATAAGTTGAGAGCAGCGAAGATGTATTCTTCTGGTGAGATGCTGTACTTGTGTTTGCCTCCCATCATGAGCTGAGTGTCGTATATCAAGTATAGGGAGAAGATAATGGCTCCCAGTGAAGCGTAGACAAGTGTTATAACTTTACCCTTCACAAAGATCGCCACAATACCTGGAAAATTGACATTATTATGAATATAGTGATTTTTAATACAATATTTGACCTGATTACTCAAATGAGATCTAAGTTTTCGCGAGTATTCATTTAAATGAAACTAATATTTTTCGGATATACTACATACGCGTGCTTTATTTTAGTAAAAAACTACATACTCCCGACGTTTAAGCTAATTTTCAGCAACAGCAGTGAGTTTTTCATGTTAGGAGTATGTAGTTTTTTTACAAAAATAAAATCGCGTAGTAGTTATATCCGAAAAATATTAGTTTCAACTGATAAATCAATTTAAATTATTTTCAAGTACATTATAATACATATCGTGCACAAAATGTTCTAGACAAAGTAATTTTTTCTTTATAAAATGTATACATGAAGTTTTAAGTGTTTTAGATCTGTTTATATCAAGTGTAATATTTTAATTGTATATACATTTATATTTATACAAGTAGTCTTAGGATAAAAGCATTTCAATTTTGAAATAAAAAAAAATATTTCCTATTTTACTGAAACAAAACGAATCACATGTGCCTTAACAATACACAAAAAACTCTTGATTTTTTTCTCAAAAGTAATGAAATGTTTCTTTTATTACTAATGAAGGCACTGATAAGTATTTCAAGCCATTCAATCCGAGAATCAAACCTACTTTTACCATCTTTTTACTTTTCATCCCTATAAAAATATTAAATCACTTTTCGCTTTAATATCCTAAGGGAGCGTTCAAGTATTACGTAACGCAATTTTCGAAGATTTTTGACCCCCCCTTCCCCCATCGTAACGCACAGTAACGTTTTTCTGTAGCCCCCCCCCCCCTTCTCAAAACGTTACGTAACACTCAAGTGATCAATTGCATCAAAAGACTTACGATGCAATCTAGGTATTCCCCGTAAAATATCAATTAAGAGGTTTGCAAACTTGGAATAACAAATAAAAATATCGACCAGACTAATACAATCTGGTCAACAATGTAACGTATATGAAAAGAGTTGCCAGTTTGGGGGTTTTTATTAATATATTTTTTTAGAAACAATGCTACGTAACGTTTTGTAAGAGACACCCCCCCCCCCCCCCCCCCAGTAACGCATCGTAACGTTTTACGAGACCCCCCCCTCCCCCAAAATGCGTTACGTAATACTTGAACGCTCCCTAATAACATGTAGAACTTTGTCATATCGCGACATAGACACAGACTTTGCGGACTCGCGTCCGCAAAGTCATGAATATTATTGAATACTTCGCCAGTCGGCATCATTAAGCACTTTGCGGGCCGTATATTTTGCACTTTGTCAATCTGATTGCCTACTGCACTAGTTCCTGGGGAAGCGCTTGTAAAACGCATTTAATTCATCTCGAACCAGCCCAAAGATCAGTGCTCATAACGATGTTGAATAAACCATTTGATTATTCAACAACCAAGCTTTATCAGAAAAGCGAAGTTCTAACTGTATGCCAATTATACTTATTAAAAATCGCACTTAAAGTTCATCACACAACTGTATCTTCAAAAGACTACAAAATTTTACTCAAAAGTCGGGACTATAGGCTCCCCTTGCTCAAAATTAAGACATCTTTTGTTAGACGCTTTAGTCCTTTTATTGAATCTTTTATTTACAATAAAGTAGCTAACGCTTGTGACATTAAACATTGCTCCGTTAAACAAGCCAAAACAAAAATTATTTATTGGCTCTCCTATTGACCTATAATACCACTGAAAAACTTTTCTTGCACTTTGTATAGTACCAATTCACTAACATAAGACCACTTGTAAGTTAATTCTACTTAAATTATGCAATGTCTCTAAACAATTATGTAATTTATATTCTAAGCCGAGCGACAACAATAAACATGTAGTGTAAATCTATCAATTGGTACCCACGACACAGGAATACCTAGTGTGGGCACCACCGGACATTTCTTTGTATAATGTTGTTTTTTTGTTAATAAACATTTTTTAATTTTCATTTTCATATAATATAACAAATATAATACAAAGTAAATTTTTACCGAAAATTAGCAAGACTACGGTGGCCACGATCAATGCTCCGCCCATCATAGTAAAGTCCCACTTGGTCTGCATAGCGAATATAGTGAGAGCCAGACATACAGCCGCTGTTATACCCACGGCCATCATTACCTGGAAGATATCATTATATATATATATATATATATATATATATATATATATATATATATATATATATATATATATGTATATATATGACTAGCTTTCCGCCAGCAGCTTCGCCCGCGTAGAGTTCGCTTATATCGCGTTTCCAAGAGAACCTTTCAAAAGTCTGGCATAAATACTATCCTATGTTCTTTGTCAATTCAACTCTGTCTGTACCAAATTTCATTAAAATCAGTTCAGTGGTTTAGAGGTGAAAGCGTAAGAAACAGACAGAGTTACTTTCGCATTTATAATATTAGTAGGGATATATCATGTTCAATTATGACCAATTTATCTTGACCCCTGTTATTCTACATAACTTTTAATATACATATTAAATTTGTATCACCAATGTGCACCGATCACCGACGTTTCGGTTACTTTGTAGCAACCGTGATCATGAGCAGACGAGGTGAAAACAAGTAATGCTTTATTTACTATTTGCATTTTCGAAGTCATATTGTCAATTTATGAAGAGGTTGTGCTTACATGGAAAAAGATTTAGTGTGTATGTGTGTGCGTGTGTGAGTGTGTGTGTGTGTGTGTCCGTGTGTGTGTACGTCTTACCGCTTCGCTCTGGTACATGCTGCTAGTGACCCCCAACAAGAAGCTCTCAGCCACCGTGAAGATGCTGAGGAAGATGAAGTTCATGGGAGCGGTGCGGCGCACGGACGGGCAGCAGGCCATCGCTATCAGACACACCAGAACTACGGCGAACGCGATCCAACTGGAAGACAGAGACGGAATATACTGTTAGAGAGAGATAGACATATAATATAAAGAAGTTTATTTCCAAAAAAAAAGTTCGCGTACAAAGGAAATTTTAAAATTACAACTACAATTAAGATATTACAAATAATAAACAATAGTGATATTAAACATCTAATATATGGGTTCTTAATCGTTTTTTAAATATATTTAGAGATTTTGAATTTACAATACTTAGAGGCAAAGAGTTATATAGCTGTGTTCCTTAAAATGAAATAGTTTTAATGCCGTACTTGGTTGGTACTTGGTATAGTTACACATATAGGGAAAACAAACTATTGAGACGTGAGTCTAGTCACTGAATTATATAATTTTGTATATTCATCCTACCTATGGTCAGTGGTGCCATCTATTAGCTCTCACGAAAACCATATTAACTACTAACATAAGTAAAAGAAATGGTACAGAAAAGTTCTTTTACCAAACCCTGTTTTAAGCGTTGTACATTTGGTTAAGAAACAATTTTCTATTGACTAAAACCAGTTCCACTATTAATAGTTCAGTCATGTCAAAATATATGTGTGTGTTATACACTCCTATATATATATATATATATATACCGATACCTCCCACGTAAGTTGTTGTATCTCCTAAACTGTAATTGTACAGTAGAGCGTTTTAAAGATTCAAATTAAACCAAAACCTACTTTTATTGATGCATCTTTTTAAAAATTCGTATTTAAATTTAACATAATAAATAGTCTTCTTAACTACGTTAAAAGATATTTTAAGTAATATGCCTATTATCAAAGATATTATTCATAAAACATTTTACTCCGTAATAGAAGGTATAATAGGTGCATCTGATACTAACAACATTATACCGCGGCGCCCAGGTAGCATCACTTGTGGTATTTGATAGTTACAACTGTATACGTTGAAAAACATAAGTCTTACTCTGTTGTATGTAACCAAAACGCGGCGCGAGCGCGTGATTTTACCCACCTCGCTCCCCGCGTACTTTATTGCAATACATCAATGTAATCCGTTCGCGTTTGAAAATTACAACATTATTACAAATTACAACGTCTGACAAATCCTTTAAAAATAGTGTTTCGTTGTTTTTTTACTTTGAATGGATGTAATGATCCCTAATAGGATATTTTTCAAAAAAAAAAAAGCAAAATAGCATTTTTGTATGTATGTGTATACTTACAACATGAACGGATTCTTCTGCACCCATAGCTTGGTGGGAGCGTGATACACGAACAGCGTTATGAAAGCCATCGTCACCAACAGCTGGGTCATCAAGATACTGTACACCTGGATATAAAAAGGGGATTTTATTGGTAGGGTTATTTTAATTATTATTGTCTATCACTGTGTTACATAAGCGACATGCTTTTTAAGACATTAACCAACTTGACTAAAAATAATACTGTATGGACAAAATATTACAAAGTGTGATGTTGCTGACTCCTAAGATAGAGGATAAAAATATATTCTCATACTTAAATCGCTAGAATTTATTAATTTTCAATAAATGTTACGTATAATACTATAAGTATTTTATGAATGTCGGCACTTATTTGGCTATAGTTGTCTATAGTTGGTGAATTTAGAAGTAATGGAAAACTATTGACACAGTTGAGATTTGTTACAATGTTAGATTCTATAAGGCTGTTTACTGTCTTTTGATTTGCAAATAACAATACCTAAGGTACATGATACACGTGGTTATGTTGGAGGTGAGAAATATTTAACTGTGTATTATATAAATATTAATTATTATACATATTAAGTAAATTATATTTAAGCATATAAATGATTTTAGAATCAGATATATATAAATATCACAGCATATTGTTTTTAATAACATATTTTGTGTATTTATTTTGTTTGACTTAGTTCAATAATACAATGGATCTCTAATGGCGTATTTAACTTTAAATTTATTTTTAGTTATAAATATATATTTCAAATAACCATTTCTTTAGTTTGATATGGTCAAATGAACATTATACACCTATATATATTGAATTGTTTTTTTAATTGGCCATTTTTTCAAATTTTAAGTTGATCTTAATAATTATATGATGCAAAAAAGTACATACAGAAATATTATTAGCGCCACATATCTTCGTATAGAAAATAACACAGAATTTAAAACTATATAATCACGAACAATTCTGATCTTAGACTAACGAGTAACACTTTCTCAGCTCACTACAGTATTCTTAATATAAGTCGTCATCGTTACAACACATACGGAGCGTGTACAGTATTTCGTTGATAAATCTTCGCATATTATATGTAGTATAATCGTATGTTACCGAATGAAAAACGTAAAACGCATCGTATGCAGTTGAGAAGTGAATTGGACTAAGCATACTGATGGCTAGAAGTAGACAGATAATAATTTAAGATTTCATTATAGTATACATATACTAATATTATATCTTTTTATTTGCTAAAGTTACTATAGTTGTTTAGCCATTTTTTAATAAGAATCGATGTACCTAAAACAGTATTTAATTCGGTCAATTTTTTAATTTTCATTGTATTGGTACTTCACTAGTTTTATATTACTCTTGTTTTTAATAGCAATTATGTGATAGCCAATATGAGAACCAATATAAAACCAAAATATTCAAAATGTATTTTGTGTAGTAAAAGTATCTGATATATGTTTATCTAGTTATATTTACTGCCAAAATAATTGATTAATAAGTTTTGTTTGTCTAATGCTTGTTGCATTACACTCGTGGAGTGGAAATGACTAAGAAGAATAATAAGAATTTTAGTCCGTAAAATATATTTCATATCATTTGCGTATCAAATATTAGTATTGAAATAAATATTTTAATATTTGACAACGTGTCTTTTGTCGATAAACGTTTTAATAATTAAGATATGTTAATTTTCTTTTTCAAATTTTCTTTGCATCCTTTCTTAAGTAATTTTATAGATAGTTTTCTAACAGCCGACCTTCATTCATTGGTTTTAGCGGATGATGAGTTCATTTGAGGTTGTGATTATGTAATCAATTTTTTTTTTTCATGGAAAGAATCTCAAATATATTTTAACAACTTATTCCTATAAAGTCCCTTAAGCTTAAAAATGCAATAATGTAATTTTCGTTTAAACAAACTGAATTGCAAAATTTAAGCATACCAATCGAAATCACATCCGGGTAGTGATTAAGTTGCAACGCAATTTTGACATTAAATGAAAGCAAGTCCCACAAGTATCTCGACCAAATTATTACATACATAGTTATATATCTTATTATACAACTGAGTTTTGATTATAATTAATAAAAAACTGTGTATTTGTTATTAATTTATAAACAAAAGATTACAATACCTTCCTAACGAAGAGTTTCCTGATACTCTGATCGTTGAAATCAAATCCTTTGACATCTGCATCTTCGCCCAAACCGCCTCCATAGCCGGGCTGGAAATATATATACAAGTTAATACACACATGGATATATTGTTCTAATATAAAATCGTTATTTTTATATACGTTTGTTATTAATTTAAACAGTTTTTGAGCTTCAGAAACAGGATTTAAATTGTCATATATGAATGAATTAATCCCTACTAATATTATAAATGCGAAAATAACTCTGTCTGTCTGTTACACTTTCACGCCTAAACCGCTGAACTGATTTTAATGAAATTTGGTACAGACATAGAGTTGACCTTGAGAAAGAACATAGGATAGTTTTTATCCCAGACTTTTGAAAGGTTCTCTTGGAAACACGATATAGCCGAACTTCACGCGGGCGAAGCTGCGGCCGGAAAGCTAGTATTATGTACATATATTCAACTAGTTCGTCATTCTGTACAACTCACAAACGTTACGGTATGTCCACGCATCATAGTTAAACATTATAATAGGGATACAAAATTATTATTTAACATCACAAATATGAGATATAAAGAAAATCATAGCCATCTCGATTAATATTTTGACGTGAATATTAATATAGAGGAAAAATCATAGAAAATATTGTATTATGTATGATGTTTCAAGTCACGAATGATGCTGCAATTAATTTGATTACATGGTAACATTAATCAATGATTTATTTTATTCTATAAGTAATACTAGTTTTATATGGCGACTTCGTTTGCATGGACTTGCGAATTAATCTCAGAGAAATGTATAGTAAAATCAAATAATATATTCTAACATACTTCAATCACACTATTGCCTTCCATGGAAAATTAAACTATATCTCATCTATAATAATTAACATTACTATAAAGTGTTAGTTAATATAAAAATAATAGATATAAGAGTACAACTAGCGCCACCTGGCATCAAGTATGTAAGTCGTCTCTGTATTTTTTAAATCTATGTATTTAAATAAAGTTAAATTCGTTGAAGTCAAGCAGTACGTTGTTTTATAATAAAGTTTTAACAAAATCGAAAATACAACAAAAATTTATATATACATCTTCACACTTTAAATTTCATAACATATGTAAGAATGCTGTAGGTAAAAGGAAAAACGTTAAATTAATATTGCATAGACGCAGGGAATTGTATCTTTAAAATAAAATACGATTCCTTATACTTCTCTCGCTTGTTAGTTTACTACATGTTTTTAGTAAAGTAAAACTGATTTGCTCATCTCAAATATAATAATATTTCCGTTTTATCAAGATTCTCATTGATACTATCTGCTTTAGGTGGATAATGAGATCAAGATTTTCGCGAGTATTCATTTAATTTTAAATAAAACTAATATTTTCGGATTTACTACACGATTTTTTATTTTTGACTATAAACTACACACTCCCGAAGTTTCGGCTACTTTACAGCAGGCGTGATCACGGGCAGACGAGATTGAGTGTCACTCACACACTAGTACATTCGAAAATATTAAGTTTCATTTTTTGCTTTAGGCGGAGTTATGATATTTAAATCTTATAGCAGTCCTGAACATAGTGGGCGTCAAATAACGACAGGATGTTTCAAATATAAACAATAGTGTCCGTTTCAAAACAAACTAACTGTTATGCCTATAATATATATACTAAATTTAAGTACAGATACCGAAATACAAATACAATTCTGGATAAATCGTAATAATTATCTGAACGGTTTGACTATACCTCTCCATAACCGCTTCCTCCGTAAGCTGGAGATTGGAATCCTGGTTGAGGGGGAGGGGGGTAACCGCCTTGAGGGTAACCGCCCTGGGGGTAGCCACCCTGGGGGTAACCGCCTTGAGGGTAACCGCCTTGGGGGTAACCTGCTTGAGGGTAACCACCTTGAGGGTACCCAGCTTGCGGATACCCGCCTTGTGATTGATCTGAAATTACAAATTTTATTTCATTACACACGATGACTTTATTACTGTAATACCATACGGAAAATTTTATTTAGAAATGATAAAGAACTATAAAGTATGGGTATTTGCTGGGTAGAATATAAATAAGAGAAATAAGAAGATTCCATCAGATTTCAGGGATATGAAAAGTAACAATATGACAAGAATAGTAAGGAGGGTATTTTTGTTTATTTTGATTTGTTGATATTTTTGAAGCAATAAAAATTATATACAATAATAGTGACATTAAATAAAGTTTATTTTATCTGTGATACCTTTATTTTCCGCCATAATTGAACAACACCAATGACAAGTGTATGCATCAATGCATGACACCTTACTGACATCAAAGACGTATACGATAATTTATTTTAATATGATCTTTCGGTACATACAATAACAATACTTATGTCGTATGCAATAAAGACAAATATGTCATAACACAATTAGTGTCTGATTGTGAGAACCATACCCGCTGTTTTAATTTATGGATTGCTTTGGGATAAAGAACTCTAATAATTCACAATATGACATAGTTTTGCGTGATTTTAATATAACAAGTACTAATTATATTACAAGTTAGTTTGTAAGGAAATCTCTTTAGTAGATAAATATCGCGTTTCAGGGCTAGCAGAGGTGAAAATATTAAACGGGGTCAGTTTTTAATATTAAAGATGCGATTCTATTACTTCCACGTATCGAGTTTCGGAGTTATGTTGCTACATACATTTAACACCTGTGAGAAAAGGCTAACTGTTAACACTAAATGATAGATCATCAAAGTATAAAGTTGCATGTAGCGAGTATTCCATGTAAACAAACAGTACTTCGTCATATTACAAAACAATACGTACGTATGCTTTTATGGTGCAATGAAAAGATATATCGAACACTTACTCGTTTATTTTGAATTCCTAGTTTTTTTACTCACATTTCCAAGTTAACTTTAGTCACTCAGAGTATTTTAAAATAAATAAATGTGGTAACCATCTTTCAGCGACATCGTTAAAATGTGTTTATACGCAATATCGATGTTATGTTCCCGCGGGAACTACGCGGAATTCTTATCCTGATGTCTAAGTTACATCACTGTAAACTTTAACCAAAATCCGTTAAGCAGTTTTTACTGACGATACCTCATTTATGATATGAATAGAGTAAGTCAAATTAAATTAAGACTACATACATACGTCTATACATTTATGTACATAAATGACATTGAATCGATCTGTCCGTCCGTGGGTGGTTCATTGCTCATTTAGTCGCTCGTCTGTCATTACACTCACAACAAACGTTTGTAATAATTCAATAATACGTTTATGATTACCCTACATAAAAAAGGAAATACACACTTTGTCAATAACACTAACGTCTGTCCAATGAACCAATTAACTACGCGAGTTTTGATCTCCTACTCAATATAATGTTAACAATGGTTCTGGGATCAAAAAAAGTCATCGACCCGATCGGGATTCGAACATCCGACCTATGGGATACAGTTTAAAGTCGCTTTCGCATCTAAGCTATCGTACTTTAGTTGAGTCAATGAATTTTTTATCTGAATATTAAAGTTGTGGAAATGTTAGACTGACAATAACAGTATTGGTTTAACAACAACTTATAAATCATTTTCATCTTGCAGACAATAAGATAAGATAATGTTGCAGACTAGAACCATTTTTATTTTAATGATGATACATTATTTTATAAAAAATCAAAATTATATACCACAAAATCTTTAAGCTTAAACAAAAATTGTAAATACATGTTTTGTTACGTAAAAAACATATTGAGTTTTTCTTTGGCTTTGGAAAAAAAATATATAATAAGATTTATACATAATTATTATAAACATCTACCACAAATCATTGTTTAGAACTTTAAAAAAAAATAATTCTTATTCGTATTTTATATAATCACATATAAAAATATATCTTTATATTCATTTAAAACAGTAAAAGCGAAATTGCTAAATAACATTTCATCATATTAAACATACAGTTTTTTAAAACCCTATTATGAACTCCTTACCTTTAGTTATTTTTTTTTATTATTTCAGTTTAAAGTATAGAAAAAGCTGTAAGAAATATGTGCAACTGCAAATGACGACAGAGCAAAAAAACTGTAATAGCAGGTTCACGTTGTAGTAAATATTTTTCGCTTCTAATCACATTTTTTAACTGTAATAAAAATCGATTTTCACTTGACGGTCATCTAATATTAGTTCACTTCGTGTACATTTGCTACAGTAATATATAAATAATATGTTTATTCAACAACCTTGCCAAGAGAAAGTATTCAAAGTTTCAGTGAAAGTAGCTCATTAAGAGAAGCCACAAAAATATTTACATAACACTAATAGTCATCCATTCAGTTCTTACAAAACGTTAATATAAAAAAAATCTATATTGAAACGCCAATTTCGTAGAAATGTTTATCAATATACAAAAATACATCGAAAATCATACGCCAACAAATAATTGTGACATTCAAAGCTACACCATAGAATACACCATCGATTGTTCATAAAGCATGCGGCGTTACGTCATATGGGAAACGTGCCAATTGTATAAACACCCACGCGCCAAGATATAGAAAGAGGGAATTCCCCGGATGATGCACGCAATCGGCTAATGCATTCGTACTCTTAATTGATTTTAAATGCGAACAAAACTTATGTATTACTCATCGAAAAAGAGCATGTTTCTGAGCAAATATGTTATTAGTTACAGTACTTATGTGAAATAGCATACAAATAAATACACCAAATCTTATATAACACGAAGTCTATGAGACAGATTTAAACATTTATTTTGTTGCCTAAAAATTAAATTCCTTCAAGATCTATGTGATATAACGTCCTTATATGAAATACCGAAAATTGTTATTGTATGAGAAATTTTAAAATATCTCAAGTCCCAAACTTGTTTTAATTTATACATTTGTGAGTACAGATTAAATCTGTTCAGATTTAAATTTATATAAAGGTCATTGAATTAATTAAAGACATGTTTAATCTCTTGAGTAGTATCTATAAATCCAAATATTTATTAGTTGTAAAACAAAAAAAGCAAGAATACACGTCATTACCTTGGCATCTATATTTTTTTTATATGTTTAATGAGTAAGAAAATGTATATAAGCTTTTTAATAAATCTTAGGTTCAAAAGACCCCTTTAAATCTGTTTATTTTCAGTTAATTGATAATATTACATAAGTGGTATTGATTATATTTCTGTGACTCAATCCTTTCTTTTGTGCAGTTGTGCAATATTTCATATATACATATATATTTCACAATGCGCACACAAATATTATGACTCAAATATTCTTGTTATGTAAATCTAGAACAATACCTGGCACAAATTTTGGGTAAGCATTTGAGGCAGGCCAAAAACTTGTCATATACCTTAACTATTATATCCTGATCCATAATCCAACTAACAAATAAAATTTATGAACTCCACTTCCTCTATTTCTTTCTCTTTTAACATTAAACTGAAATATATAAAAAAAGTTGAATATTGTCTGAAATATAATTAAGACAAACATACATTTTGAAAAATTAAGATGATGTTACTAGTTAGGTCTGTAATTCATAGTAGAATATTATAGGAGTTTTATTACAATTTTCCTTAAAGTACATGATGCCTCAAATACTTACCACAAGTTTAGTTAGTTCTAATACTATATATATATCATACATGTTAACTAGAGCAAGTGAATAAATGTATAAATGGAATGACTTGTTTAATCTCATTATTGCACAATGTCGGAGAAACAATGTTAAGTACCACAAAGTGGATAAGTTACCGTCATTTAGCATCACTTGTTATAAAAATTCTAATAACTATGAAGGATTTTCTTATTTATATATAAGGATTGTAATTCTTCATTATTAGGAACAATATATAGTACATAGTGTATGAACAACATAAAACATGCTATATAAAGTAGCGACACACATGAAGCAAATTACTGATAATAATTTTAAATTTATCCTCAACAGTCTCATTTCAAGTTTAATCTTTAATTGAAAAAAACATTATAAACGCAGGAAAATCATTAACTGATAAGATATCAACATGTTTGCTTAACAGGAAGAGATGATTCATAAGCAGTGAGCATAAACGGACATACTAATGAATATTGACAAGTTTTAAATTATACAATGATGAAATGAGCATGAAAAATGGAATGCGTTATATTATGTGGTCAGGCAGTCTTAATGGCGGCTTTAATAGTGCTTTGGACAACATTTATACAAGGTTCGGACAACAGTGGTGCACATCAAAATATAATAAATATATAACCTCCGGGATAGACTCCGGTGTTCTGCCACATTTTCCAAAGATATGACTGTAAAGAAAAAATATGATCAATATATTAAAAAAAATATATACGTACACATCGTGTTGTAGTTTTGCTTGTCAGACGGGTTTAGCTTTTCGGAGGCCGTTTTGAACAACTTCAAAAATCACAAAGTGTAAGAATTACTGGAAAGAAATTGAAGAAATACAATTAGATATTATTAATCTTAAACTAAAAAAGCTTGAGTCGCGGAATATAGTAAGGATTACAAAACGTAAAAACCTTGGTAAAGAGAAATAAAAATCTATCAACGTCAAAAATGCATCAGCCATTTTTTTTTCTTTGCAAGCTACTGCAACTTGAGACAATGTTTATTTTGGATAAAATTTAATCAGTTACTATTAACAAATGTTATATACACGAAAAATCCGGTTCATACTAAGAAATATAAAAAAAACATACTACTTGTTATATTTTTAACACAATGTTGTGGTGGAAAATGTCGGTCACTAAATTAATTATCGAAAGATGTAAACAATAGAATATTGAAATTATTGATTACTCAGTAGAAACTTTACTAGAATATAAATAATCACAAAAGGATTCAATGGCTATTGAACAAGATTTACACAATGCATTTTTTTATTGTTTATTCAGTAACTCATCACCATTGCTAAATCATTTGAGCACCATTGTTAAAAATAGTTTTTTATCTTCTTAATTAAGTAAATTTACATAAAAGGGCAATGGAAAGTACTAGATATTCCGATGTCGCAATAAGCATCAATCGATAGTTTTACAACTGAACATAACGGTTATTTAATATCTATACTTACATCTATCGAGCCTTAAAAGCTGTAATTTTAAAGTAATAATGTACACGAATTGTGAAATAAAGGACTCACTTCCACAATGCACGTATGATCTCACTGTTTCGGTTTTTCACTTCTGCGAATGGGAATTGACTTGAGCTATGACAACAAAGATTCTTGATACAGACAACAATTGTCTATGGTTTTATCTTTCTAGAATCTATCCTTGATACTCTTAATATTTACAGATTTTATTTTTATTTTATTTCTAATTCGCTGAAGACTGGGAATTTTTTTTATCGTTTCTATGTAAATACTAAGATATTATGGTTAATTAGATTTTAGCCTATATAAATATGAAATGACGTATCGTTTAAGATATCATTGAGAAAACAATCAACCTTTTAAGCAAAAATTAATGGATATGATATAATTAAAATTAGAACACTAAATATTATTTAGAATGTGATTTTAATTTTTGTATATAATCTCTCAATTTATTTATCATAATTCAAATTCATTATGTATATTTTTTCTTTAATTATGAACCTAATTTTTCACTATGCAGTTGCTTAATTTTATTAAAATTGTAACTAGTTATTTCCTTATAACAAGTTATTGAACAGTGATCTTTATTTGACTTTATTTGACAGGAGTTCAAAACTAACCTAAAATTTAATGAAGTTTCAGTAATATTATAAGTTCCCTAGTAATATTCAATAAATAGAAAATGAGTGCAATTCTTACGAATATGATTCGAACTAAGAATATAGGTACAATTGTGATAACATATTGCATTTCATTTTTTTTATTGGATTTGAAGTAATTGAGTTCTGTTTATGACGTCCAGCTGTACCAGGCTTAATTCGTCAGCTAAGCAGTACTGCAGCCATGAATACGAAACAATGGCGACTGGAGAAAGGTCTGCCGGCCAACCGTTTGACCGAGGGAGTGCTAATTGATGCACCCGACTATACTTTCTTAGACGGACGTCCTACACCTTTGCTGGTATTTTAAGAACAAAATAAGATATTATTAAGTGAAAAGAGATCGTATAAAAAGTAATACAAAACGCAACAATTAATGAAATGGAAAATAATTTAAATTTGTCATATATATTTAAAAAACCTAATTAAAACTTATTATGTTGTTGGTAGTATGAATATATATGTAATAAATATATATTGCATTATTCATATAAAAACGCTTATAATTTCCAGCAAAAGCAGAAGAAGAGGATGCTAAGACAACAGGATTATGCTCGGCAGATTGTAGAGAGTATTTCAGAAATAGATTTTGCCAAACAGAGATATCTTGATAACATAAAAGCTGTAGAAGAAGAGAGAAATAAAATAATTAATAATAGATTGAAACCAAAAGGCAAGGAATTGTTAAGGAAAAAGTAGATTATATAGAATTTAGATGTATGAAATTAGTTTAAATATAGATTAAAATATAAATTGATAGTCTTATTTATTTTTGCTTACCGATTATGTTTGTGTCTATGTCTATGACTTAATAAATTAAAGGATGGAATTATGGTTTATATTAAAAATATATATTAAATTTATAAGTTTATAAATAAAAAGATTCTTGAATTTTCAAAAATTGAGTGACTTTTTATAGGAAGTCAGATTTAAACATTTTTTAAGATCCAATTCATGTTTATTTGTATATTAAAAATGTCTGAAAGATTGTGTCTAATAGTGATCATGACAGGTAATTAAAATGTTAATTTAAGAATAAAAAACTTAATATTTAGTTGTATCATACTTGAAAATAGCTACAAACTTTGATAAACTGAATTTCATCAGGTTGAATATTATGTTGTTACAGAAATATGTTGAGTTTAAATATGAAAAAATATATTCAAATTATTTATCATCTTATAATAGTTATATCATTTAGTGTAGATAATAGGACAACAATGTAGGTTTTAGAAAAGGTGTTCAAACTGTTTGAGTTTTACTGCATTTTAAAATAATCTAAGTGTAGTAGAAATTAATTGAAGATGATATGTTTGGATTAGTTATAATTAACTTACCATAAACTCTAAAACTACTCAAAAGTTTAAATCCTGCTTTAAAATAACCTAGCTCATAAAATTAAATAATATATATATTGGTTTTACATGATATTATCTATGCATTTGTAGCTAATACCTTTATTATAGTAACACATATTTCAATATTATTTATAAGTATTATTCTCTTCTACTACAGTTAATACTACTGAAGTTTTAACTGATTTTGTAGATTATAACTGACCTATAGATAAATGAATTATTATTATTGACAAAGGGAAATTGTACAAGTATAAAAAAAGGCCTATAAAACTAGGTTAATATTTTTCTAATTTCAGCCAGTTATCATTTCTGATATTATATCTATTCTGATTGGGGCCAACCAGAATTTTTGATATATTTTTTGTTTAAAAATAAAGAATATTCAAGCACGACATTTAAGCAAAAACTCACATGTATAATTAAAAATACTCCAGCTTGTGCAGTTATAAAATAATTTTCAAACTGTATCATTTCTTTCTTATATTTTCTTCTTTTTTATGCTCCTTCTTGATTCTTCCTCTCAAATACATAATTTATCATGTTTATTGATATAAGTTTTGCCAACTAAATATTGCAGTATCTTGAAGCTGATAAAGGGTTTGTTGTGGGTAGGATTCTATAATTGTGTTTATTTTTATCTTATGCCAAGCATGTTCTCTTGGTATAATGTACGGAATAAGTACTTGTTGCTGAATTTTTAATGGCACTCTTCTCAGCCATAGTGATTGTGCAATATCGCAATGTGAAATTAATTGATCACATCCAATAAGCACCCTTTATGTTATGTTCTTAAAGATCTACCTTAGAAGCTTCATTGATGTATTAATTTACTTCATTGTACTTCAATGATATATTCATTCTTTGCCAAAACTCTTCTTGGAGTGAAAATAATTATCGGATATCATTCGTCTTCCCAACCACTTTGTAGATCAACAGGTGCACTTAAAGTTGTCCTTGCCTCGTCTGGAAACAACCCATGACCATTACTGTCACGTCGAAGAAGCTAGGGGTCATGAGTTTATCTTATTTCTCGTAAATTGTTTTTCTCCCTACACCTTCTCATCTTATATTCAATGACAATTTCATCCCTGGAGGTTTAAAACCGTTTACGGATCTCGATAGAGGTAAGGAAGGGATATCGTAAAGAGTAAAACAATTAAGTGATTGTCACATGTTTTGTATTTTATGTTACCAGTAGGTATCTGGGCTTCTGTACGTATTGCATCTAAGAAAGTGGTACCTTAGAATTAAGATACTTCAAGATGGGTCAACACTTTTTCTATTAATGCCACTTCTTGTGCTGTTTGACTTGGTATCGAAAACATTTGATTTGAATTTTAAAACAATTTCATTTCTCACAATAAAGTCAAAGAACTTGAACAGTTGCACAGTTTAAATTTTGAAAAATATTTCAAAGTATCGACTTAATCCGAAAAAGAACACGGCTCAACTAAATTTCAAAGACAAACTACAATGAACAACAGCTATGTTAATTAAAGTTTACATTATTTCCGACTATTTACATGATAAGAACAAAGTGAGATAGTTAAAAAACTTCTTATCTAAATGTGTTAGCCCAAGTTTTGGTGTCCCTGTGTATGAATATTAAGGGAGACTAGGTGTTTTTGGGAAAACCCCGAAGACATTATTTTGTTTGCTTATTAAGAACATATTACCTAATTTAACTCCTACTTAGTGCAATATGTAAATGTTTTCGAGTATTGTTGACGTTTTTCAAAAATTAGTAAGGCAGGAGATTCGATTTCCTAGTTTAAACAATACAAAAAAATAATAGTTCAAATACCAACCACAAGTCTTATTTTGTCATAGTATACGTATATTTATATAATATAAAAATACTGTCCGGGAGACTTAACTATACGATTGGGTTTAAAACTAATTATTATTGTCCGATAACAGTTCGTAATTTTAAATCTTCTCTCTAAACATGATTCCGTTAATTCTAAATATTATATTTCATAGTTAGTAAAATCATGTTCATTATTTTGATTTAGTGTCAACATGAATTGATAGGCTCCATAGCTTTATATATATAACAAAAATAACATATTGATAAAAAAACATTATATTACTCATTGTGTACTTAAAGATGTTTTTAATGTTTTTCTTATTCTACTCTCATTACTTTATCAGTTGACAATAATGTCAAAAATAAATAAATTAAAAGTTAAATACACTTTCACATTTCAAGGGTTCAGGTAATGAAGTGTGATTCTAGAAAATTAAATACTTTATTGTCTAATTACATAATCCTAGAAAAACCTGTGACTACTTGTTATTTCTAGACGGGCGTAATTTCTTAAGTACATTATGTTTACCCCGCGTTAGCATCATCAAACGACATATGGAGCGTCGACAGTTTTTCAATGATTTTTATTTTGCACGTTCTGTTTATAAATGGGTTATTAAACACATGAAAGGAAACGCTTTATATGTAGTTTAAACCTAGAAAGTTTTAGTCAATATAGAGTTTAAAACAAAATAAAAAGTTAAGCCTTACTGACCCTAGTCACCGTCTGTCACTATGCAATTTGATTTACTGGAGGATACGTCAACAAATAAATCTCTGACTAACAAATAGTTAAAACTATCAACTTAGGAAATAAGTAAGGTTGCAGCTTTTATGGTCTAATAAAAAATACTCTTTCATATTAGTCTAAGTTTATTTTGATATTCAAAATAAAATCTACTAAATAGTTCTAGTAAAAGTGTAAAGGTTGATGGAGGTACTTAACAGCTAGATACAACAAGATTAGACAGTTAGACAGTTTGTATGAAACTTTATACTAGTGTATCTGACATCCCATCACATATTGAGTTAATATTATCATGAGTTATGATTTTGTGCTGCTTAGTTTTTTTCTTAGTTTTTTCTATATGGTATAGTAAAACTTTACGATGTGATACAAAAAATTAGTGTTTTAATGTTTTGTTCACCTATTGCATGTTGCATTACGATCGGGGACAAAGTAGGCTTCGATCCAGTTTGGTTTTGCTAGGGTTTGCTTGAATAATCTGTACCTGTGAGATTTATAATACGAATTAATAATTAAGACAACTGTTCCGTTCTTACTTATCATAACATAAATGTGCATTAAGTAAAAATACATAGTATCCGCTTTCTTAAATGAGTCACATTACTTAAATGAAGTTATTTATTAGATATTCCATACCTTCCTAAGCACAGCTAACTAAAAATGTTTAATCGTCTTGTTCACTTTTGTTTCCTATTATTATTTATGCCTGAAACGAATATTCCTTTCCAATTTTTTGAATTGAAACCCTACAGTCCGAAAAAAGATAACTTGCAATCTGGTTTATTAAATTAACACCATCTTAATATACATCGCGAGATGTGTTCTTTAAAATATAAAGAATTATAAATAATAGGAATTAATGTTAGTAAACGTTTATTCCCTATGTTTTCTTGTAACGTCGTTACTTTATTTTATTTTAAACGGTTCACACAACAGATTACAACTAAATATGCAAATAATTGATGAGTAAACATTATAAATGAGCTGAGTTATAATCCAACAATTATGCGAACACAGATTATATACTAAGTATTTCACTTAAAAAAAAAACACATCAGCACTCAACAATACATAACAAAACACACTTACAATTAATAGAAGTAGTTTTACACGGAAAAATATGAACAGGTTACAGGAATCAAAATACAATGAAAAGTAAAATGAAATTATAAACTAGTGAACTGGTGAGGCGAGGAACTAAATAATGGATAAATAAAAAAATAAATAAATAATATAGATTCGATCACTATTCTTGGCTGTTAACCGAAACCAATCGTTTTTTAAATAGCTTTAGGTTTTTGTTGAAAATGTCGATACTATCCAACCCGTCGTTTTCAAGAAAAACCTTATTATAAGCGCGACACATACGTCCGATAGGATTGTGATATGAGATGTTATTTTAAACATCCAGGGTAAATGTTCTGGGGTGTCGGAATTTAAAGTTGATGTTTATATTTATGGAACCTAGAAGTGTGGGTGAATCAACAACACCGTGAATAATTTTGTGCAAATACACTAAGCTATTGCAGTTGCGACGCATTTCTAGTGTAAGCAGTCTGAAACGGTTGAGTCTGTCGTTGTAGCTTTCGAGTGTACGTCCGTACCGATAGCGAGAACTAAGCAATCGTAAAAACCTTTTCTGTACAGCCTCTACCTTATCACAGTGATTGGCGTAGTTAGGTGACCATATGACCGAGTTGTATTCCAAAAGGATTACGTAAGGTTAATAATATTTTAATAAAGAAAATAAAACAACGAACTTAATCTTAAGCTCATTCATTGTTGTTGTAATGTTTAAAACTATTTTATTATTTAATCAGATTCAACTAAAATGATTTCCAATCGTATTAGCTTCATGATGCATTTAGCGGTTTTCAAAATGGTGCCGGGCTAAGCGCTAATGGACATTGTGTATTAAGCAGTGGTCGCGTGAAATAATTTGAACATAGAACTATCAAATCAGTTTAGTTCATATAATTTCACTATTTGCAATATGTGCTAGTTATATATCTTTTCTTTTCTTTTAATAATGGTATAAAATTGCTTGTATACTAGATTCTTTTCATTTTTATTGAGACAGTGACTTAAAAATATTTTCTAATATTTAATTTCACATATTTATAGTTATGGAATACGAAAATGAGAATCGTGAAAATTCTGGATAATTTGTAAATATATTTTTGTAAAATGACATTAGGTACAAACACTATGTATATTGCACACTCTAATGTATATATACCTTTTTATGTATAAAGTAGGTACATATATCAATTAAATGTTAAGTATTTTTAATCTGTTTGAGTGTTTCCAAAAAATCCCATGCCTCCTGTGAGGTTTGAACTCACGACCCCTGGTTTACGAGACCAGTGCTCTACCACTGAGCTAAAGAGGCTCATGTACATGCTGTTAAAAATAATATTTAACTTCCAACTTTAAGCAATTAGAAAAACATATTAGACGATGTTCTTGTCGAATACTTCTAAAGATATTACTATATTCTATTAGAGATGGAAAATTATCTTTCCTAATTAATTTGTAAGTTTTTAAACTACAATGAAATAGATTCTTGTATTTCTGATACTTGCATTTTAATAATCCAAAGTAATCTCAGGACGTGATCATGTCATAACCCATTTGCAATTATATAAAGAAGAAAGAAAGAATATTTATTCTTATTTTAATTATAGTACAAATGTAGCTTAATATGAATTATATTTAATTTTGCTGCATATCTAAGTCATTCAGTACGTTCATATTACTAAGGAAATATAAGGAGGAGTGGATATTTTTTATTATATGCGAATAATTCCTGCGAATTATTTGATTAACAGACTTAATTCATTAATTTATATTTGTATGTTTTAATATTTTCCTTTTATAGCGATACTTTTAATTCAAATAAGTAACAAATTTATTGTTGTGTTCGTACTTCGTATAGTAATGACAGTTGCAATAATGTACCTAATTGAATAAAAAATTCATTAACCATAAACAATTATTTGTTTATTTTTAAATGTACGAAAGCATTAGCCATTGGCTCTAACTTGATACTGTCAGAATTTGACAATAAATAAATCAATAGTATAAATAAATTAAAGATAATATTCAAGTCCGAATTATAATCTAATAAACTCAAATGGTTCAATAAGTTTTTGCCAATACAAAGAGTTTTCATTGATAAACATTGACCTGTAGTCACCTTTGTCAAGTACTAAGATACTAACGTAAAAAGTAACGTTTAATTTCTGGTTAGTTACTTCAAATTCTATTGTTATCTCAAAATATTATACAAGCAACTAATAAAAATTAATTAACTGATTAGAACACATGTTGAATAATGAAATGTTAAATAATTGTACCTATATACTTCTAGAAGCATATAGTTCGTATACCTTATATCTATGTCAAAATAGGTACGTCATGTCTTCTGTAAGAAGGTTTTGTTTCCCAAAGAAATAACAGTACGAGACAATGAGTAAGCTATAAGGCTGAAGTAAGGTTTTTCTTATTAAGTCTGATTATTTAGCGTTAGTTCCAAAATGGATCATACTGCTAGAGGGTCAGAAATAACGCTGCTGACTCCGGGTATTGTAGTAAAAAGATTCGTCATAGTGGCATACTGGAGGTATAATTAGAAGAGTATATGAGGTGCATATGCTATGGCTTCATACTATACATATGATTAGTGATTACATTTATAAAAAAAAAGTTATATAGCAGCAGCCAAATTGCTTCCTTATTCACGTTTTTATTTAATCATTAATATTTTGATTTTAATAAGGAAATTTATTAAAAAAGGATTGTTAAATTTAAGTTATCTCCATAAAAAACTGTGTAAACGTTAATTTTCACCTAACTTTTGAAATCATTAAGTAGTTTAGGTAATATGTATACAAAAGTATTAAGGAAAGCAAACACAGTATATATCTGTTTCATACAATTCCAATTTCACTATCACAATCTGTTTCGACGTTTATTGTTCTAATTAGATATTTCATTGGATAATTATGCGGCGCTGCCATTAGATGTTTATCTGAAACGCTTTGTGCATTTGACGTAAATTATGCGGGCAATAGATTAAACTATTCCAATATAAATAATGTATAGTTTTTAAATAATCAAAAACATTAATAAACATTTACAAAGAGGTACATATTAATAAAAAAAAAAATTCTTACCACTGTCCCTTCTTGCAAGCCTTTTGTTTTATGACAAATATCTTGTTCGCTTCTTTCATTAAGCTGTACAAATTATAACAATAATTGTGTTTAAAAAAAAAATTGTATTATCTGCCTCCTGTGAGGATTGAACTCACGACCCCTGGTTTACAAGACCAGTGCTCTGCCACTGAGCTAAAGAGGCTTGTATAAAATCTTATATTTTTTTAATCGTATGTCATTTATTAATTTCGAATTAACAGCTTGACATTAAATGTTTATGAAAGTATTCCCGATACTCATATTTTTTATTTTTATCTGTCTGTTTCGTTAAAATCTGGAACAGCTGGACCAAATTTGACATAAATTTGAGTCACAGTTACATAATCTCATAAAGCGTAACTCAGGCGACTTTTGAACCGACTTCAAAATGAAAGAAGTTTATATAGGACTAAATGTTTCTTACGCCATTATGTCTTGAACTGAAAGCCGATTTTTAAAATTGTTTATTTAATCGAAAGGTCATTGTCCTAAGGCGGTTACAATGTTATCAGTCTTATTAAATAATTTACTGTTGAGTTTCGTTATTAATGATTCCATAGCCAGACGCTATTGAAATAGGTATGAAAGAATTGTATCTGATCAGTAGTTAAAACGATAGTAGCTTCCCTTACCTGCCATTTTTTTAGCCAACGGTGATCATTGCCGACTAAAAATTAAAATTATAAGGAGAATAAATGTAAAAGATGTTATCATTATTTTAAGGTTAATAATGATTTCAATAAAATATTATTGCAAAACTTTAAGAAATAACATGACAGATATTTAAGTAAACTTAACTTTTTTTATATATTTACCACTGATTGTGTTGACTAAATAGTAGAAACGACATGGTGATACCAAAAAACCGACAGTTTAATTGGTTAAAACATTATATAGACATTTTGAGTTATTTGTGAATTAAATACAATTATATGTGAGTTCAGTGAATCATGACAAAGGTTTACGTCATTAACGAAATCAAAAATGATTAAATATTAATTTGTTTAGAAGTCTTGTTATTTTTTTTAATAATTATGGTTAGATAGATATAAGTATATATTAGAGCTTATATTAGAGCTTGTTATATTTTACTAAGAACCTTCGAATTAGTTTCTTCGTTAGTTAGCTATAAGTTTTGTATTGGATATATAAAATAATGTTTTGCAAAAAATCTATATCTTTAATAATTGCCTCCTGTGAGGTTTGAACTCACGACCCCTGGTTTACGAGACCAGTGCTCTGCCACTGAGCTAAAGAGGCTTATGAAAATCTTTATCCTTATAAAGCTATGCCCCTTATTTGGAGGATTTGTTTGGATTTAAATGTTGGGTCCATGTCAAAATAAAATCATTATTTTATGCTGAAGCCATAAGAAATTTTAGGAAAATGTTTTAGGATTGTGATTTTTTATAGGTGACACTCTATATATCAAATATCAATTTATGTCCCTGTTCCTTTAGTTAAAATAAATTTAAGTATAAAAGAGAAAAGAATCTTCGTAGTTATTTCAATTTTAATTGTCAATAAATGTTATTAATCGTTTGAGTATTAAATTATAACATTATTTTTGAATGGAGGTTGCAATTATTATTATAGTTGTTCAAAAAACTATGACAGTATTGCCTCCTGTGAGAATTGAACTCACGACCCCTGGTTTACAAGACCAGTGCTCTGCCACTGAGCTAAGGAGGCTTATAATTGAATTATTTCTTAATATGTAAGTAAAAAGTTAATTTTTAAATTAAGATATTTAGCATGTGTATTCTTTCATAACCTTGAAGCTCATTAATCAATCAAAAATAAAGATATAGACAGCCCGCAATTACTTTCAAAACTATACTTAAATGCACCAGGTAAACTCCCAAGAATGCTCGTGTATACTCCATTCAACACAAAAAAACGCAAAAGTAATCTCGCTCATTATTCACCTTTGAATAGAATGTCTTTAAAGTTTAACTCTCTTTATAAAAATACTAAAATTGATATATTCTCGGGAAGGCCTCTTGAATTTAAAAAAACAATTAAAAAATGTTTAACTAATTAAGCTTAGATTTTACTTATTTGTTTGTTCTTCATGCTCTGTATCTAAACTAAAATGTATTAAAACCAAAATGTTAACCTTGTGATGCACTCTGTTACTATTTAAGCATGTAGTGGTTGCCTGTAACTGAGGTAGCACATAGCATCTCGATTGTAATAATTTAAATGTTTGTATTTGTGTATACTTTGTTGGCGATCCAATAAATAAAATAAAAAAAATAAAAAATCGTTATTTTTAATAAAACCAATGTTGTTATTTCTGTTTAACTATTTTATTTTTCTCATGAAATTAATGATCATTTGATCATATTATAATATATATTTTTCTAGTTTTAGGATATAAACATAACAATAAATACATTTATTGCTTACTCGTATTCATTTCAAAGATTTTATTTCATCTTACAATTTTTAATTGGTTACAAAAAAATAATAATTGACGATCTATTAGATACAGAAATTAATTTAAATTTGCGGGCACCCCAAGCACTGCGCTAGAATATTAAGAAATCCTTGGCGGTAGATAAAAAATAACAAGACTAACTGACAGACACTTTGATCTCATCTTTCAGTATCTGGGTTGATTTAATGTAATCGAAACGTCAGTAAAATATAGAAATAAACTAATAAAATCGCGTAGTCGTATCCGATGAACAGTTACATTTTAGATTAATAAATATAGGATATAATATAGTTTTGTTTAAAGAAACTACCATCACAGGTTTCACAGCAAACTAAAAAGTTGATTGACATTGCTTTACATTATTTACAAAACTGAATATTTTGATATAAAAGTTAAAAGCTAAAAGTTTATTAAAAAATACTGACAAAGTAAAATATTTTAACCAGAACTGCATATTCACATAACATCACATTTTCTAGAATATAATTTGTGGTTCCCTTTACATGTACAGTTGAAATTTCGTAACATTCGCGGCGTCTTTAATTAGTCTCGTTGAATATACTAGAATTGTGATAAATATGGGTTTCGTACATTTATTTAAATGGCAGTTCCCTTAATAATAATTAACTTTGAAATATGATTTGTATTTTATGTTATATGAGGGAGATTTAATAGCTTATGGAAGAATGAAGTCGATTATTAGAAAAATTAATTTATTTATAAAAAGAAATATGTTCTTTTATAAAATAATAAATTAAAGGAGCCCAATCAATTGCTTAGGTTACGTGTATGTGAACAAAATGTATTCAAAATCAGTAATGAGGCACATGTGTACCTGACTTAAGGGAATTGAATAGAATAAAAGATCAAGATTAAACGTAACATTCAAGAACATTGACCTCAAACTTATTGACGTGTACGAAATAATATTTAATGACATTCCCTACACCTTTGATTTATTTTTTTGTAAATACTTGAGCTTTTTAGCTTGGATCTCAACTGATCTTCGGAAGGGAAGCAAATTGAACATGTATAAGATACAAAAAAAATAAATATTCCATTTCAATCTGACAATCGAAGAGCTTAGATTTAGATAAATGTTGATAAATATGCAAACTTGATTAGCTAGTGGTCATGGGCCCCTAATCGAGATAAAATTTCGATGTAGTATCTGTCTGAATATGATGGCAATAGTTATAGTTTTACAAGACAAAAAGAAAATCTTACTTCACTTCCAGTGCTATAGATTAATTATATGAAAACAGTTAGGCTTGATGGTAGGCGTTAATGTCACCTAAAAATACATTAACTGAAGGATGCTGAAGGTCAAATCGGCTGATTCACTGAGATGTTCACATGGATGAGTTGCCTCTTTGTCACTGATCAGTATTTCAAAGACTGTTTCATTGTTCATGTGTTCATTCAAGTGTGACGTCATATTATAATACAAGACTTCTTTTAATTGAAAATAATATGGTTATTTCCCCAGCTTCACAATCTGAAGCCACTTCAGTTTATATTTGAGATTTCTGAACTATGTACCTCCAATATATTGACCAGGTTTCGACCTCAATAGTGTGTCAAAAGCCCTACTTTATACTAGTGAGAAGTCGAAGTCGGTCATAAATATCCAGTACGCGTACTTAATTCCGGAACAGAGCTAAATAGCTTTACAGCTAACAAAGTTGTTAGTTAAATTACAAACTATTCCTGACGCAAGACTCCGTGGTTATCGGTTGAATCAAAAATATCGTCTTTCCAACTTAAAGTTGTTCAGCATGCAGTCCAAATCGTAAAGTTAGGATTATACTTACAAAGTGAACCCATTTTAATCAATCATCAATATTCTTATAATGACTTACTTTTTGATACATGTAAGTTATTGCAGTGAAAAGAGTAGGCATTAATAGCGTGATTACTCTTTTATTATTATTTTCTGCCTTGACATCTATACTAATATTATAAAGCTGAAGAGTTTGTTTGTTTGTTTGTTTGAAAGCGCTAATCTCCGAAACTACTGGTTCGAATTGAATAATTCTTTTTGTGTTGGATAGTCCAGTTATCGAGGAAGGCTGTGAGCTATAAAACATCACGCTACGTCAATAGGAGCAAAGTTATAGTGGTAAATGTGTAAAAAACGGGAGAAATTATTTCATCTTTGAAGCCTTCCGTTGCGTGCGCCGTGAAAACGGTTCAAGATACACAAAAAATTTGAATTAAAGAATAATAGCTCTTTTAATGATCTAAAAAATAGTTTACTACAGTATATGTCTATCTTTTAAGATTAACTCACAAAAACCGTTTTTATGGTACCTAATTTGGTCGAAATAATTTGTTTAAGTTGTATCAACATAATAATATAAATCTTTATTCAAATAAACAAATAAATATGTTGTTGGTTAAGAGTACTTTATTGTGAATTAAAAAAACATAGGTAAATAATCCTGAAAACTCTACGGGAACGGGAACTATGTGGGAAGAACCAAAAATCTGCCGGAAGTCACTACTCCACGCGGACGGAGTCGCGGCAAAAGCTAGTTATTAATTAAAGACTTGAATTTATTTTAGTATCAATAATGGATTTTTAATTTACAGTAATAATTGTTTAAGACATAAAACATAACATTTAAAAAAGGAAATTTTACTTAATATTCCATATACTAGTTAGCTTATTCAAATTAGAACCCAAAAAGAAACAAAATAATAATAATTTTAGTATGTGAACATGGTATGTCATAAACTGGAAACAAATATAAGCATAGAATTTAATATCACCCGAGTTTAAAACACCAACTACTAACTACTACTGTTGAAAATATGTGTTTAAAACTTTATTTCAGTGCAACTTTAAAGGTTAAAATAAAGCAAACTTGGATAATTAAAAAACTTATCAAACTTTTCGGTTTTTTGACAAACTTGTTCGAGTTCATTCCCCACACTGTTTTTTATAGAACTTTATATTTTTAATTATAGAAAACGATAGCGTTATTGGAAAGGCAACTTGAATTAGTTGGAAGTTCTCATTCTACTCGTATCGAAACTTTTTCATTCTGTATTAGCTATTCAATTTAATAATACTCATAAAAAGTTGTGCTAGAATACATGTTTAATTTATCCTCAATAAAAACATATAGTCCTTTTCTATAATAGTTATTGCTATAAATAAAACTTCAAATAAATTCGATACAATCAACTTCTAATGGTTGCAATTCTAAAATCATGTGAGACTTAAGTGGATGCATTTTTAATTACTCATAAATTTGTAATTTGATATTTCATAACAGAATAGAGACAAATATGATAATTATTCTCTTAAGCGTTCTGTCACGTAGAGTTAGTAGATTATTTAAATGTAGAAACCTTTTTTAACCCAAAAACAAAATCACTTACCAATTACAAAATGGAATATCAAATATGTACATGTATAAAATATTATTCACGAGAAATGTAACATCAAAAGTAAATATGAACATTCGTATACCACAAAGTTGTATGAACAGAGGTTTATACAAACATCAGTGAACTGTGTCGTCAAACGGGCTTCAGTAGTCCGAAGAACTCTTTGATGAATTATGTATGTTTTACCAAGTGATATATGCGAGTGTTTAATAGAAATAATTTAAAGAGAGTAATGTGCAGTAATTAAATAAAATATATACATTTTATGGGATATTAAAATAATGTACATAATAATTAATGGAGGTGAACATTATTAAAAATAAAGAGCCTGGTCAAAATATATATTGTTTTTTTACTGTTCGTTTACATATCACATAATTATTTTATCTTTAACATTTATATGTCCAAAATAATCCGTAATCATAAAACCAGTATGCACATAATGAGTCTAATTTCATATCTATTTAGAAAAATGTCTGTATTTTAAAAACTTTATTCAAACAAAAGTACATCATTTAACCAAAAAAATAAATAACTAAATAACTTTTTGGAACTTCTGCCAGAGAGTCAAAGTCGAAAGCGCAAGCGACTCTGTGAGGCTGCGCCAAGAAGATGAGTGTAGACTGCTTTACTGTGTAGATTGCTTTACATCGATAAAAACAAAAAGAAAAATCATTGGTTTATATTGGTTTTGCTATTAACGTGCACCAGAGTGGGTCTCCTGAAGTTCTGAGAATACTTGGAAAAAGATTGTGAAATATAAAAGAGCAGCCTTAAGGTGTATGTAATGGTTTTAAATGATATTTAAATATAAGCATTAGGTATAACATATGAGGAATAGTTAGATAAAATCTAATTTTAATCTATTACCTAGGTGCATAATGTAATGGTGTTCAGAATCATAATTACAAGATTATAAATGAATTTATGTTTGTCTGTTAGTAATAGTTTTTTGTATATTTTTCCAACTGCATTAAAAATTCTTCAATACAAAGTGAAGATTATTTTATACCATATTTTAATTTAATTTCTTTATTTTTAGTTTAACATTGTTATAGTGTTAATCGAAATATCAATAAGGTTTGTAGTTTTGACTGACTATACCTATTCTAATATCGTATATACTTTGTAAACGATTAAAATCTATTTTATTTATTTATACAAGTTTTGTATACGAAAACTAACATGTTAAATTAGACCATGTCTATTGTATTTCAAGTATGATTGCTTTTTATTGATATATACGTTAAATTACTGTGACCTTTAATAACAATTCAAAAGCTTTTATCAAAGATTGAATCACTCTATAAGGCTAATATGATAGTAATATTAATAATGAAAGTGCTCATTACATATTAATATTTATAGAATTTTACTCAAATAAATATATTTTATAGTTACTTCCATGATAAAAGTCACACAAATGTTGTGTCTCAGTTATTGAGATCGAATTATTAAGTATCCAAATTTTGTTCAGAACGTCAATATGGTTATGGAATTTCGATATGAAAATTCAATATCTAAAAAACTTAAAATAAGTTTTATACTTTTATTGGCAGTATTTTTTATAGATTATGGTTACAAGTCGGACTCCAAGGTCGTCAAAACTTTCAAATGTTTTCTTTTAGTTGTATTTTCTTTTTTAGTTTTTATTTTAATCATTATGAAAATATTCGGTCTTGGTTATCTTTGTCCACCGACAACGTACTTAAATTTATTTAATTATCTTGTTCATATGTACATTCTTATATTCTGTGATCGACAGAAAACATTATATGCGTTGTTGGAAAGATTTTTTCTGATCGATTCTGAAATAAATTTTCAAAAGTCACATAAGATTGAATTAACAACATTATTTTATACAATATCTATGTTTATATTGAACTTGTTTCTTTATGCTTGCGTTTATGAACATTTCCAGTTGTATTTATATTTTTCCTTTTATGAGTGTTTTATATCTTTTATAGTTCCTTTGGCTTTACATTTTTCCTTATATTTTTTCTTTTTTTTATTACTTTCTGTTTATTGTCGTTTGAAGAAGTTAAGGAAGTGTATTGAAAATGATCAGAATAATGTAATAATATACCAAAAGGTTTATAAATTGCTATTAAATTCAACTGAGAGGTCAAAGGATGTATTTGAATACTTAGTGAGTTCACAATACTTGTAAGTTATCATATTTAAATGTACGACTTTGTCTAAATGCCATGTTGTTAACTGTTTCAGTATTTATTGATTTTAATATTTCAAGTACCGCAAGCAATGCGTATGGTATTTGTTGTGTTAAAAGAACTTAAATCTACTTCGGTATGTATGTTTGGTTTTTGGAATGTAATTAATTCACTCCAATAATTGTAGTTAAAGCGTTGCCTTTTTCTCATTCAATAACCTATGTGTTTTTAATATAAGAAAATTGAAGAACGAAAAACTGTTAATGCTCCGTGTGTAGTGTGTAGATGCAAATTTAGAATAAGCCGTAATGTATTCGTACTTTTCAGACGCAAATCAATTTTTTTTTATTAATGATTTCTTACATGGTTGAACTGGTCATAAATCTGTTTGTTCCTGCTTTCTTGGGTACGTTGTTGACTGTTGAAGCAGATATGATAAAGCTTGTTTTACACGACCAACTCCTTATTGAAAGAGGTACGTTAAAAATTAATATTAAATGTAAATTAATTTTAAAGAATTACACATGATATTTTATTTATAATGAAAAATATATATCTTATATACATCCTTGATCCTTGTCTATTGCATTGTAAGATCATATCGCGAGACACTTTTATTACTATTATTTTCACATTACATTGATTTTTAAAATTAGCTTTGGAGGTTTTAAATCATTGATTTAATTCTGTACAAACAATTAATTTAAATTATTTCAGATTCTGTACATACTCGACAAACGAAGCTCTTCATTCAGTACATTGAAGGGAGACCGTTCCAGTTGTATTTCTGTGGCTTTATTCCTTTAGATTATAAATTACCGTGTATCGTTCTTAATATTTATATAACGTATACTATAGTGTTGGCTCAGTTGTAAAATGTATAATGTTTATATTTTATTTCTTCTGAAGTATTTAAAAAGTATATCAAGATGCTTTTTGTTATTTTTTTCCTACTATATGTTGTGTGCTTTAAAGTATATAAGTACGCATTAATCTCCTACTGAGATTATTCTGTAAGTTTCTTTTTCTTTTCACTTCAATTTCTGGAAATTTCATTTTGCTTAATTATAAAACTTCATTCAGAATACGATATTTTATTTGGATAAGTGTTTGGGACCAGATATCCTGGAAACATACTTCGGAAGTCTTGCTTCAATGAATTTTCTTTTAAACCTGTACCAATATTTAAATAATAATAGAATTTTAATTATTTTGTAAGTGTAAATTCATGAATGACGGGATTTCTGACTTTTTGAGGATCTGTGTTAAACGAGTAGGTGATAATGGCTGTTCGTCATTGCTAATGATAGCCAACACAGAGATTCTTCAAGAGTTTTCCTCTCTACAACTTTTATCGTACTACATATTAATGACTGTACTACACATAATGACAGTTAATTTTGGTTAAACTGATGATTGCAGCCTTGTGAAATTTATTGCCATGGACATAACGTTAGAAAAGTCTCTTTTTTAATATTTTCAACCTGAATCGTATATATATATATATATATATATATATATATATATATATATATAGAAATGAATAGCCTCGTCACATAAAGTTTTAAGTCGGTCTTGAAAAGTAGAAGACGTCCTTTACCGTAATTAGAGTTTTAATTCTTTAGAGTTTTTTACAAAGCTAGAAGAAAACCACAAGATAGCGTTATAATAGGCCGTAGTAGATAAATATAGTGAGAGCCGAAATTTTTTTTTAATTCAGTTCCCCAGAGTTTTTGCAATCCTTGCCAAACCTGTGACAACATTGCCTTCTTTTGAAATAAATAATAACAAATTTTATCAAAATAAGTTTTTCTCCATTGTTTTTTCACCGAAATTCACCCTAATAATATTAGTGAGATTTCATCTTTTTACGTAAACACAAACTTTCAAATTAGTGCAAAGTCATAGTTGTTGATATATTTTATTTTCATCTTGAAGCTTTTTTCTGAGAAGACTCAAATTGCAAAAGATAAATATGTTCTAAATTGTAATTAGGTAATTTTTTCTAATTGATGGACAAAATTAGTGTTAATATCACTCTAAAAGCTTTTAGTTATACTTTAATAAACATACACCATCCTTATAGATTTTAGTATTATAATAATTTCAGTATTAATGTAAGTGCTCTTGCGTTACAATTATTTATTCATAAATATCTACACAATCATTTCCTTTTATCTTTATTTATAACAACAATGTTTTAGTGATGTCGTGTCTATTTATGAATAAGTTACATATAATTCATTTTTTAGTTAACATCGACTTACTTTACTATATTTTCAACATGGTAACTCCATTTCGATATGAGAATTCAATATCTAGAAGCCTTAAAATAATTTTTATGTCTTTAAATGCTATACTTATGTTGGATTTTGGTTACAAACCTGACTCCAAGTTCATAAAACGTCTCAAATATTTAATTATTGTTTTTACTTTTATTTATATTGTAGTAACGATATTTGTGCCAGGTGTCAGATTTGCGTCTCCAACCATTTATATAAATATAGTCCACTATCTGTTTAATGTTTATATTCTTTTAGTTTGTGATCGACAACACACATTATATGCTTTTTTGAAAGGATTTTTTCGAATTGACGCTCAATTGGATTTTCGATTATCTCGTAAAATTGAACTGACAATAATATTATATATTATATCCATATTCGTATGTAATGTATGGATTCATGTATATATTGTTGCTTATTTCGATTTGCATAAGATTCTATCCAAATTTGAGTTATTTATATCTTTCATAGTACCATTTGGTTTACGCTTTTCCTTATTTTTTTTCTTCTTTTTACTTTTTTCTGTTTATTGTCGGTTGAATAAATTAAGGCAATGTGTTGAAAATAATCATTCTAATGTGTTACATCTACAAATTTTTAAATTTCTCATCGATTCCACCGAGAGGTCGAAGTATATATTTGATTATTTGGTGAGTTCATAGCAAATATCCCTTTTCAGAATCACTATTCTTATCGTCTCAATACAATTATTTTATTTGTTGCAGTATTTATTGTTTCTAATATTGCATGTCCCGCAAGGAATGCATGTGTTACTTCATATGTTAAAAGATCTTAAATTTTTATCGGTATGTAATTGATTAATGGTTCTAAATATGATCAATTCGTAAAATATCAATATATAAAGTTAATTAATTAATACTATATTTTTTTGTGTTCATACAAATTATAATATATTTATTAAGACAGAATAGTTCAATACAAAGACTTCGATGTACTTTAGATAATATAGTACTTATTTAATACATTAAATAATTTCAGAGTGACATCCCCGTGTTTTTAATATTGAGCAGTTACGTTGGTGAAATAATCATAAATTTATTTGCTCCTGCTATGTTCGGCACGATGTTGACTGTCGAAGCAAATAAGATAAAATTTCAGCTGCACGACAAACTCCTCAATTCAAGAGGTAATTCATAATAAGGAGTTATAAAGTTTTTCTTCGATTTCAATCGTTGTAAGATTATAATTATGTAGAGTACGGCGTGCCATCTTCCATCTAAAGCCACAGTAGCTTAATAAAATGTTATTTAAATTATGACGAGCGCTTGCGACACTGACGTGAAAAGAAACGTAAAGAAACAATTATTTTCTTATTTACTACGCGTTTTTTTAATTTTTGACTATAGACTACATACTCCCGACGTTTCGTCTACTCCCCGTCTGCCCGTTATCACGGTTGCTGTAGAGAAATAAGCCCTTTAAAATCTTAAGAATGGAAATGTCTCTTAATCTTGGACTATTAAAGGCCTTTGGTACAGTTGAAAACTAATTTATTCTCGATTTTCTGCAACGATGTCAAGAAGCTGGGAACTGGGGTGGGCCATATGTATCTGATCTAACATTTGCGGATAAGTTCGAATTATCGGTGAGAGGTTATAGTAGACGGATAGTCTAGTAAGTTTGACTCAGAAAATAATCAATTTGTCATTCAGAAATTTAAATTTCCACATGAATGAAATTACTAAAATATTTTTATGTTTTTTTGGATCCTTACACCCGTTGACTGAATATTGTTTTTGAGTGTATAATGCATTATAATAAATTTGTTTTTGACCTTTAATTTTGAATTTTAGGCACTGAAAATCCTCAAGAAACTAAGCTCTTCATTCAGTACATTGAAGCGAGACCATTCCAGTTGTATTTCTGTGGCCTTATTCCTTTAGATTACAAGTTACCGTTTATTTTTATAAATATTTACCTAACTTATAGTATATTTTTTGCTCAGTTATGAAATGTATTACTTCCTCCCCTTTTGTTCCTGAGCATTAAAAGATTAAAAGTACTTCCTGTACTGATTTTTTACTTAACTTCTACAGCTTGGTGTGCCTTAAAATATTGTAATTATAAAATAATATTGAAAGTTTAAATTATGTGAATAAATTACTTGAAATGTATTTTGAATTCTTGTGTATTATTTCTATTATCTCATTCCTATTATGCATATAACAAGCTCAATTAATGACAATAAAATCCATTACATATAATGTTTATTTCATTTATTGATGCTATATACCATATATGAGTGATGACTATAAAGTCATGTAAATAAATATCATATTTAAATATCTAGCAGATGGCCCACTTCATGTTTCATATTCACCGTCGCCCATGATCATCCGCAACATCTCTGTTGCGGAAGTGTTGCCGACCTTGGTTTTTGAGGAGGAGGAAGGGGTAGAATCAAGGAAATGGCAGGAAAGGGTGGGAACAGGGAAAGGGCAACCCGCTCTCTCACTCGTCGGACGAAACTCAGTCATTACTGACTACTTCACGCCGATCTTCTGTGAGAGGGTGGTACTTCCTCGGCCGAGCCAGCCCATGTTCGAGCTGTTGTAGTTACTGTCCACAGCTAGGCTATACCACCTAATAAAATTGCTACATATTAATAACTTATTTTCTAATAATGCTGTTTATTTCTTTCCACCCAAAACTTTGCTTTCCGTCATGAAGATCCCAGTAGACATGAGATTTCGATGCATTGACGATATGGATTTATTGTCAACACTAGGCTGTAATCTACATATAGCACCATTGTAGCCTCTTTTTGAAGGTATTAAATATTTAAGGATAAGCTAATTCGGGGCTCCTCTATTAGCAGAGTTGGAAAGCTCATATGGAATAAGTTCATGTTTTCTACAAGGACCAGATTTGCTGGAAGGTATAGTATCACCTGCCTCATTGTCATATTAATAAAAAAATTGTCATATTAATAATAATCAAATCCACTTCAGTGCGATCATTAGATTGGCATACACATTTTATCCCATATTAGAGTCCAAAAGTTTTCAGAGCGTCGTAAAATTGTGTCTTTCAGGTTGACGAAGACGCTGATATTCATTAGGAATATACACATAACCTGTATCATGAATATACAGATATTACGACCGCGATTAGATATTACAAAACATAGAATGTTTAAAAGATTTTCAACGCAGACCTCAGATTTTATGTAATATAATACACTGATATCTATTTTCTTATGAGAACAGATATAAAAGTTAATCGATATAAAAAAATATAACAGGAAGGAAATATGGTATGGTTGAAGGAGTTTTGAGGTCGGTGAGTTTTGTTGTTAGTAATCCAAATATAATTATTTCACGGTATGTAGCTGTAAATAATGATAAATAATTAATTACAAGCAAGCTATGGGAATGAAGTTATATAGATTACAGTTATATTACATATAAGCTTCCAGTTTAACATTAAAAGTTTATATTAGGCTTAAAATATGTTAAATTAGAAATATATAAACTAGTTGGATGTTACCTATAACAATTACTAATCAATGTACGTTGGCAATGAATATAGTCGTTCAATTGTCGCACGCATATGTACTTAATGCTTATTTTACACTTATATGCTTGTTTTTTCATGGATGCCAGTATCAGAATTGAAATAGATTGAATTAGGACCACAGCGAAAGCACCAGCTTTCAAATAATTAGTCATTAAAATCGCTTTGCCCAGTATAAATTAAGAGATAATAAACATAACAAAAATAAGACGAATTGATAACCTCCCCTTTTTTTGAAGTCGGTTGAAAATATGAAGTTGGAAGAGTGCGAAATCACGTTAGATGGGTGTGCCCATGAGTATTAAAGCACTAATAGGTATTTGAGAGCTGGGAAAGTGTAGTATATTGCAGGGTAGGATCGAGACATCTGTATTGTATATACTATTATTTAAAGATTCTCCAATTATTTTCTCAATATTTCAGAAATCTTTTGAGAAGTTTTTTTATATTTTTGTTAACATTACACAAAATATTGTTAATAAAATATCTTGACCATTTTATGAGTTACAAATTATAAAAAAATGCTTAAAGATAAATGTCCCTGAAAACCTGAAATAATGTCAATCATATTTCTAGTTATCTTTTTTTATCGATACCAACATTGTAAATACTTCTAAAATAATTAATATATTATAATATGGTACTATTCTTGTTGTGTACTGTTGCTTTGCTTGCAAACATTGAAATTTATAACAAGAAACATGTTTATCATCTAAAGTTCTATGGAATCAAAGAAGTCAACTACAAAATTCATTAAAATTCATTATAAATTTTCAATTTTAAACTTATATAAAAATGGAGCATCCGATTTTAAGTTAACTAGTTATTTCGACAGATTTAAAGCGGTAGCCGGATATGGCCGACGCGAGGGAAAGTGTCTACCAGTATTGCAAACTTATTTTTAATTATACGTTTTAAAACAGATGTGAAAATCAGCCATGAAAATTAACGTGAAGTGAGTTACGTTTTTATGTACCTTAATCACCTGATACCTGCTAATTGGCCGTTTGAATAAACTAGTAGGTAGGCATAAGATCATAAGTACATACTAAGGCTACCCAATCGTCCACATTACATACTCGTACTTCAGATAATACGTGATGTGTGTTAGTTACTTACTTTACGATGGTGGAAAAGATATATATATATATATATATATATATAAGTTTCTTACCTACAGTACCATTTTTGTATAGAGTAATCTTACAATCAATTTATTTTTAATAGTTGTGTAGTCTGGAAGATCTCCTGAAAATCCCTCTTTTATTTCATTTACAGAAACTGAATAAAGATCCTTAAAAAACACAATACAGACATATATACATATTTTATATTGTATGTACGATCCAGATATACTACTTATTTATTCCAAAGTTATAAATACTTTTATTCTATTAATATCCATAATTAATTATTTGTACTAGTGCCGTTCTTTAGTTTTGTCCACGAAGACTGAAGTTTCCATTAAATAAAATGTTTACCGTTTTATCCAGATCGTACCAAATTATTTTAGATTTTATCTCTATTCTCTATATCTTCTATATATATAAAAATGGATTGCTGTTCCTTAGTCTCGCTAAAACTCGAGAACAGCTGAACGGATTTATCTTATCTTAGTCTTGAAATGTTCGTGGAGGTTCAGGGAAGGTATAAAAGGTGAGAAAAATTGGAATAATTGCCGGGCAAACCCTAAAAATAGCCCTTTTCTATTTCCCATGCAAACGTTTTTTTTGACATTAGATTTGACAACTAACTAATATGTCAATCATTCTGTTTGATTGAAACAGGAAACACCTGATTATTTATGGCCTCTAAGTCGGAATAGAGTTCGCCTGGTCAGCTACACCTACATATATTACTCTTGACCAAACAAACGCGGACGAAGTCGCGGGCAAAAACTAGTATATATATAAAAATGAATTGTTGTTCCTGAGTCTCACTAAAACTCGAGATCGGCTGAACGGATTTATCTTATCTTAGTCTTGAAATGTTCGTGGAACTTCAGGGATGGTTTAAAAGCTGCAAAAAAATTATTCATTTCCGGGCAACCCCTAAAAACAGCCCTTTTCTATTTTCCATACAAACGTTTTTTTTGACATTAGATTTGACAATCATTCTGTTCGATTGAAACAGACAAAAATATTAAGTACCAATACCTTTCGCCCGGTTCTTCCGGTCAGCTATACATATATTACTAATGACGAAATTAGCGCGGACAAAGTTGCAGGCAAAAGCTAGTTTAAAATATAAATTCAGTATATTTGTGTTCTTACATAAACAAACATACAGAATTATTAGAGTCTATAGAGAAATAATGTTACTAATACTGTAAATGTTCAAGTGTCTCAATTACTTTTGAATATTAAAAACATCAGAGAAATTATTGATTATTTTACCCTTATTGGCGTTATAAAACTTGTGTCCTAGTAATTGTGATTTAATTGAGTCGAATTTCAGTTTTGTGCAGCACAAATAGTTAAATAAGTTATAATATGATAATCCAATTTCGACATGATAATGCAATATCGAAAACGCTTAAAATAATGTTTATTATATTACTGGTTGTTTTTATGTTGGACTTTGGTTACAAATCTGACTCCAGGGTCGTCAGAATATACAAATATTTCATTTTATTTGTATCTACTGTTTTTGTTCTAGTAATGATATTATTAACGGGCCTCGGCCTGAACAAATTTGTTTTAATGAGCACGGGTTTCAATTTATTTCTTTATCTTTTTGATATTTACATTCTTATATTTTGTGATCGACAGAAAACTTTATATGCCTTGTTAGAAAGATTTTTTCAGATTGACGCTGAATTAAATTTTAAAAAATCACGTGAAATTGAAGTGGCTTTAATAGTCTATGTAACATCCATTATGGTTTTTGATATTATTATATCTATCATCTATTCAACTTTTTCTGCATTATCTCAGTTCATATCCGTTTTTGAGCTTGTGTTGTGTTTCGTAATTTCTTTTAGTTCACATTTATCTGTGTTTTTTTTCTTCTTTTTTCTATTTTCTGTCTATTCGCGATTGAAGGAGTTAAGGAAATGTATTGAAAAAAGTAATACCAATTTTGTTTTATATCGACAAATTTATAAACTGCTACTCGATTCCACGGAGAAGACAAAGAGTGTATTTGATTACTTAGTGAGTTCTTAATAGATTACAGAGAATAAAGATGTCTATTTGATTTTAATTTTCTTAATTTGTTGCAGTATTTATTGATTTTAGCAACACAAATTCCTCAAGTAATGTATTTGCTGTATAATGTTCTAATTGGAGTTCGAAGTGAATGGGTACGAGTTTATTATATTTTATTTATGAGTCACGAATATAATAATAGTTTTAGATGACTCTATAATTTTACACATTTTCAAACCGATTTCAACATCCACAACATCTTTGTTGCGGATGCGTTGCCAACCTTGTTTTTTAGGGATCAGGAGGGCTGGGAATATAAGGAAATGGTAGGAAAGGGTGGGAATAGGGAAAATGGCAACCGGCTCTCTCACTCATCGAACGAAACGCAGCCATTATAGGCTACTTCACGCCGATCTTCTGTGAGAGAGTGGTACTTTCCCGGTTGAGCCAGCCCATGTTCGAGCTATAGTAATTGACCAGAGCTAGGCTCTACCACCTACATTTCAATAGAAAATATAAAAATAAATTTATATATATTTTATTATTATTTTGGATTGAATTCAATAATTTGCTGAAAATGCATAACGTGTGCAAAAAATAGCGGTATAAAATATTTCTTATACATCACTAGTCATTATGTTTTGACAAGTATCAGAAACTGCAACTCTGAGCGGCCCTTCTGCAGAAAGATTTATACCTTGATTTTATTTCAGAACGACATCACTAATACTGTAGTAACAGGTTTGTGGATGTCAGAAACGCTTGTAGAACAGTTAGTTCCTGCTTTCTTTGGTACTATGTTGACAATAGAAGCGACCAAAATAAAGCATGTGCTGTACGACAAGCTGCTTACTTTTAGAGGTTACAAAGTTTAATATATGTAAATAATTTTAATGTTTTCCTTACAATGCAAGTTATTTAAATAAGTCATGAAATTTATTAAAACAATTTATCGTTATTTTGGTTAGGTCAGTATGGTAACTATGTTTTGTTTTCTGGCTATACAGCTTTTTTAACCATGTAGCGATGTTCTTTGTTTCTCTTTTGACTTCACTAATAAACAATCATAATTTCAGAAACCATATATACTGACGACATCAGTCACTTCATTCAGTACATTGAAGCCAGACCGTTTGAGCTGGATTTCTGTGGATTAATTTCTTTAGATTACAAATTACCGCTTGTTATTCTAAATGTTTACGTTACTTACACTATTTTTATGGCTCAATTGTAAATTTAACACACTCTGTTTGTCCTTGAAAATAAAAAAATCAATGAATGCTGAATTGTTATTATTTTCTTATACAGGTGTATATGTATTATAAAGCATTTTTTCTTTTTTTCTGTAATGTTCGGATATTGACCACAAAATGTCTAGAAGGGCAAGATATTGTTGATATGTTGATGAAAAATTTTTACATGTTTTTCATTTAGAGTAGCTTGACATTTCTTTCAGTTATGTAAAATTATAAACAGTCGTCTAAATATATCTATATCATGGGATGTATGATAAACAAAGAATGGTTGAAAATACCAAATTTTGGTTTTCTTTGAAAAAAAAACTCAACAGCAGTCTTCACATCGTCATTTTTCTAGTTTTGCTATAAATACTCACAAAAATACTAAGTACCAAATACTTACAAAAGTAAAAAAATAAAATGATGAATAAAAGCTTCATCCCGCATATTTATGTTAATAGGAAACGTTAACTAGTCTCACGACATTTGGTTCCTCCAATCCATTAACTTTCAGTCTCTCCCTCTCTCTCTCCTATCCACTTCCTCTCTTTGGGAAATATATTTTAGGCGTTACTCTATTGAAATGAAAATAGCGATACAGTGATGTGATGAAAAATTCTTCAGAACTTCCTCTTTATAATACTACATACTATACCAACCGTTATATTGAAATACAAGTTTTTGACTAAAAGTTTATTTATCTATTTTTTAAACAAAACATTCGATGCCAGGCTACTTAACATGTAAATAATTAATTCTAATAAAACAGGGTACGTTTACACTTAGTTCCACAAATCAAGATAAATAATAATTGAAGTTATTCTATATTACACCCTCACCAGTCCAATTCCATAAACAGTTTATGATAAGAGCACAAAGTAACAGAGTAGAGTTAGGATACGAGTATATTAAAGAATAAAAATTCTGCAAGACGAAAATCCTAAATATAAGATACACGCAATTTGCTTAGGAACGCAAATTAAAGGAGCTTTCTGCATATAATTAGCATTAAACTGAAGTACTAACAGCTATATCTCTCTACAATCTACTAAAAGAGTTGGGATTGTCCAGAACTCACATTAATACATCCTTGGAACGTACATCGAAGGCAGCCCTAGTAGGGTCTTTTCAAATTTGGTTAGGTAGAGAGAGGAGCTGGGACAGTGGAGGTGAGCGTTTAACGGGCGTTATCTCCCATTTTTGTTGCCATTGCACAAAGTGTTGATAAAATCAAATTACCATTTTATGAACTCATAAATTGTAGTTACGAAGTATAAACAATTACATAAAGAATAATGTCTCTAAAAACCTTAAATAATGTCAATCATATTTCTAGTTATCTTTTATTTTATCGATATCAACATTGTAAATACTTTTAAAATAATAAAGTTAATATCAATGTATCTATTCTTGTTGTGTACTGTTGCTTTGCTTGCAAACATTGAAATATATATGAAGCAACATGTTCATCATCTAAAGTTCGATGTTTTTATAAACAACGGCATCAAAGAAATCAACCCCAAATATGTAAAATTCATTATAAATTTTTAACTCATATTTTATTGATAAGGATATGTGGAAGAATCTGGAGAAGGCTTATTTGTAAGGGCGATCTGTCAGCAAAGTAGTTGCTGAAGTTTTTCTTTTTATTTTATTTAATTTTATTGAAAATCTACATTTAAAATATATTCGTAAGTCGTATATAAGTCAAATTTGGTATAAAGATCGTTTAAGAAACACGATAGAGATAATTTTTTTAAATTATATACATAATTTAGAATTGCTACTTATTTAATTACTTATGTTAACTCGCGTACTCGCGCCGTTTTTTAGCTTCATTCACGAAAATTAATGTTTCAATAAAATAAAAAGTGCACAGTTTTATCCAGATAGTACAAAATTATTTTAGAATTTGTTTTAAATATACAAACATACAAAATTATTAGAGTCTTTAGAGAAATAATGTTACTAATACTGTAAATGTTCAAGTGTCCCAATTACTTTTGAATATTAAAAACATTACACAAATATTATTGCCTTTATTGGCGTTATAGAAAGCAATATAAAACTTGTGTTCTATTTATTGTGATTTATTTGAGTCGAATTTCAGTTTTGTGCAGCAAAAATAGTTAAATAAGTTATAATATGATGATCCAATTTCGACATGATAATGCAATATCGAAAACGCTTAAAATAATGTTTATTATATTGCTGGTTGTTTTTATGTTGGATTTTGGTTACAAATCTGACTCCAGGGCCATCAGAATATACAAATATTTCATTTTAGTTGTGTCTACTGGTTTTGTTCTAGTTATGATAGTATTAACGGGCCTCGGCCTGAACAAATTTGTTTTACTGAGCACAGGTTTCAATTTATTTCTTTATCTTTTTGATATTTACATTCTTATATTTTGTGATCGACAGAAAACTTTATATGCCTTGTTAGAAAGATTTTTTCAAATTGATGCTGAATTAAATTTTAAAAAATCACGTAAAATTGAAGTGACTTTAATAGTTTATGTAACATCCATTTTAGTTTTTGATATTATCATATCTATCATCTATTCAACTTTTTCTGCATTATCTCATTTCATATCCGTTTCTGAGTGTGTGTTGAGTTTCGTAATTTCTTTTAGTTCACATTTATCTGTGTTTTTTTTCTTCTTTTTTCTATTTTCTGTCTATTCGCGATTGAAGGAGTTAAGGAAATGTATTGAAAAAAGTAATACCAATTTTGTTTTATATCGACAAATTTATAAACTGCTACTCGATTCCACGGAGAAGTCAAAGGGCGTATTTGATTACTTAGTGAGTTCTTAATAGATTACAGTGAATAAAGATGTCTATTTGATTTTAATTTTCTTAATTTGTTGCAGTATTTATTGATTTTAATAACCCAAGTTCCACAAGTAATGTATATGCTGTATACTATTCTAATTGGAGTTCAATCCAAATGGGTACGTGTTCATTATATTTCATTTATGATTCATGATTATAATTATAGTTTTAGATGACTCTTTAATTTTACACACTTTTAAATCAATTTCAACGTTATCATTTCGATTTTTTTTTGTTTTAAAGGTATCATATATGACTTGAATATTTACTTTAAAGAATAAGAGATGAAAGGAAGTATAGATTTACTATCAAGTGACATCTGATGAAAATCGTATGCCTTCGCTCATGGACACTAAAAGTTCTAAACAGTTATCACTAATTTTAAAGGGAATGCACATGTTTCTAGTAGGCAGGCTCAATGTATTCAGAAATTCTGCGGATAGAAATCCTATAAGGTTTCTTAGGTTTGAGGTCACAAACAAAAATGGCTGGTTATGAACTATTTAACCATGGTTATGTAAGTTTTTTTTGCCAGGGAGCAACTTGAGACTTGTCGCAGAAAAGGTACTAGTTAAGCTTGACCGGAGAATCGTATCGAATTAAATATCACTCAAATTAAATATCACTCGGTACATTTGCCTAGGGATTTCAAGAATTACGGTTCTAGTTGAGATGGAAAGGTGAGGTCAGTGTTTTTAAAATGTTCAGATGCGACAAGTGGCGTTATTGATTTTTAGTAAAAACGGAAACATTTTTTCGAAGTCCAAGCAGAGATTTTCTTATGATGTTGACGTGAGAAAAAATATCATAGCCAGATTAAAGTTAACATCTATCATGTGTTCGGACTTAGCTTAGACGGTTCTTCTTTGTGGGACCCGTTGGCTAAATTATACATCAGTTTTTCTGTATTGGCAGTTATATTTTCGGTGATATGTAGTTGGGCAAAGATAACTGCAACAGGTCTATGATCTATAACTAATAGGTATCACATGGTATGGAATAAAAAAGTTTGATACTTGAAGTAACCATATCAGTGACAGAACTTGAAATGATATGGAGTTACTCCAGGGTGAAAAACTTTTCTTCAGCAGCAAGATATAAAACAAATTCTGATTGAAATTTTTTTCAAATTGAAACAACTATTGAAAACGCATAAAGTGTGCAAAAAATAGCGTTACATAATATTTCTTATATTTTTGTTTGTACATCACTAGTCACTATGTTTTGACAGACCGTATCAGAAACTGTAATTCTGGACGGCCCTTCTGCAGAAAGATTTATACCTTGATTTTATTTCAGCACGACGACACTAATTTTATAGTAATATGTTTGTGGATGTCAGAAACGCTTGTACAACAGTTAGTTCCTGCTTTCTTTGGTACTATGTTGACAATAGAAGCGACCAAAATAAAGCATGTGCTGTACGACAAGCTGCTTACTTTTAGAGGTTACAAAGTTAAATATATGTAAATTTCAAGTAATTTCAATGTTTTCCTTACAATGCAAGCTATTTAAATAATTCATGAAATTTATTAAAACAATTTATCGTAATTTTGGTAAGGTCAATATTGTAATTATATTTTGTTGTCTGGATATACCGCTTTTGCTAGATTATGTAGCGGCGTACTTTGTTTTTTTTCTCCTTTGACCTCACTAATAAACAATTATAATTTCAGAAACTATATATACTGACGACATCAGTCTCTTCATTCAGTACATTGAAGCCAGACCGTTTGAGCTGGTTTTCTGTGGCTTAATTTCTTTAGATTATAAATTACCGCTTGTTATTTTAAATGTTTATGTTACATACACTATTTTTATGGCTCAATTGTAAATTTAACACACTCTGTTTTTCCTTGAAAATAAAAGATCAGTGAATGCCGAATTTAGCATTTTTATTATTTAGCATTTTTCCTTTTTTTTTGTAATGTTCATATATTGACCACAAAATATATAGAAGTGCAAGATATTATTGATATGTTGGTGATACATTTTTACATGAATTTCATTTGGATGAAAATTTCTTCAGAACTTCGTCTATATGATACTACATACTACATCAACCGTTATATTGAAATATAAGTTATTAAGTAAAAGTTTATTCATATATTTTTTAAAGAAAAAATTCGATGGCAGACTGCTTATCATGTAACTTATTACTTCTAATAAAACGTACTCTCACTTAGTTCCACAAATCAAGATGATTAATTGATGTTTTCTATATTAAATCTTCACCAGTCCAATTCTATAAACAGTTTATGATAGGAGCACAAAGTAACAGAGTAGGGTTAAATATAAGATCCACGCAATGTGCTTAGGAACGCAGAATAAAGGAGCATTTAGCATATAATTAGCACTAAATTGAAGTACTTTAATTCATAATTGGTAAAATTTAATCTCAATGCGTTCCAGACGACTCTCCCAGATCAGATTTATTTAGTACAGTTATCGAAAGAGCTTGCTATATCTACGGAGAGGCAGTGGGAACTGCTAATCATTTCTGGTGGGATATAGGTTACTCTGGGTAGCTACCAATACTGACGTCGTGACGATAGGATTTTAGTAATCATACATCTTTCGGTAGTCAGATCGCCAAAAGAAATAAACATAAACGAACGATCAGTACGTTTTGTGAAAGTAGGCACTAGGGCTATAAAATCTAACGTCTAGCCTTACTCTATCCTTAAAGCGACTCCGGATGGGACTACAATGATGGATACGTATAAGAAACAATATAAAATACCAGGTGAAATTTGTGCGATGACGACAAATACAGACATATTTTTCTATTCGCGAATTTTAAAGCTCGTTGTGCTAATAGAGTTCACGGTTCCTTGGGAAACCAACATTCCCAAAGACCATGCCCTCAAAGTCAATATGTATTACGAGCTCACTAACGAACTCACTAAGAATAGGTTCGTTGAAAATCTGTACTTGGTAGAAGTAGAAGCGAGGGGCATAACAGCTATATCTTTCTACAACCTACCAAAAGAGTTGGGATTGTCCAGAACTCACATTAATACATTCTTGGAACGTACATCGAAGCCAGCCCTAGTAGGCTCTTTTCAAATTTGGTCAGGTAGAGAGAAGAGCTTGGACAGTGGAGGTGAGTGTTTAACGGGCGTTAGATAGGGGCCCTTTAAACCTTCACCTGGGTCGCAAGTCCCTTGCACTGTTGAAGCTCCTCTTCCTGCAACACGATGGACCCGGCACCCGGACAATGTATCTATGTAATGCTGAGATGTTTCGTCTCCTAATATTTAAAAATTCGTTTGACAAGTTGTCTCCCATTGTTGTTGGCCTTGCACAAAGTGTTGATAAAATCAAATGACCATTTTATGAACTCATAATTCGTAGTTACGAAGTATAATCAATTAGGCAAAGAAAAATGTCTCTGAAAACCTGAAATAATATCAATCATATTTCTAGTTATCTTTTATACTATCGATATCAACATTGTAAATGCTTTTAAAATAATTAATATAATATTAATGTATCTATTATTGTCGTGTACTTTTGCTTTGCTCACAAACATTGAAATATATATGAAGCAACATGTTCATCATCTAAAGTTCGATGTTTAATAAACAATGACATCAAAGAAATCAAATACAAATATTTAAAATTTATTATAAATTTTCTATTTGTAATTTGTATATTATTGATACGAATATGTGGAAGAATTTGGAGAAGGCTAATTTGTAAGGGCTACCTGTCAGCAAAGTAGTTGCTAGGGATATTTTTTTATTTAATTTAATTTTATTGCAAATCTACATTTAAATATATTCGTAAGTCATATATAAGTAAAATTTGGTATAAAGATCGTTTAAAAAACACGATAAAGATATATTTTTTAAATTGTTTACACAATTCAGAATTACTACTTATGTTAACTACTTGTACCCGTGCCATGTTTTAGCTTTATTCACGAAAACTAATGTTTCAATAAAATAAAAAGTTCACAGTTTTATCCACATCGTACAGAATTATTTGACATTTTATTTTAAATATAAACTCAGTATATTTGTGTTCATACATAAACAAACATACAGAATTATAAGTCTTTAGAGAAATGTTACTAATACTGTAAATGTTCAGGTGTCCCAATTACTTTTGAATATTAAAGACATTACACAAATTAATTATTAAAAATTTTACCGCAAATGGCGTTATAGAACGAATAATAAAATTGTGTTCTATGTAGTTACTCTGAATTAATTGAGTCGAGTTTCAGTTTTGTGCAGCACAAATTGTTGAATAAGTTATAATATGATGATTCAATTTCAACATGATAACGCAATATCCAAAACGCTAAAAATAATGTTCATAATAGTACTGGTTGTTTTTATGTTGGACTTTGGTTACAAATCTGACTCCAGGGTCGTCAGAATATACAAATATTTCATTTTAGTTGTATCTACTGTTTCTGTTCTAGTTATGATAGTATTAACAGGACTCGGCCTCAACACATTTGTTTTATCGGCCACATGGTTGAATTTATTTCTTTATCTTTTTGATATTTACATTCTTATATTTTGTGATAGACAAAAAACTTTGTATGCCTTATTTGAAAGATTTTTTCAGATTGATGCTAAATTAAATTTTCGAAAATCACGTAAAATCGAAGTAACTGCAATAGCTTATAGTGTATCCATTTTATTAGTAAATATTTATTTATATATTACTTATACTCAATATTTTGAATTACTCGAGTCCATACCCGTTTTTGAGCTTGTGTTGAGTTTCTTACTTTCTTTTAGTTCCCATTTTTCAGTCTTTTTTTTCTTCTTTTTTTTATTTTCTGTCTATTCACGATTGAAGGAGCTAAGGAAATGTATTGAAAATAGTGATACCAATATTATTTTGTATAGACAAATTTATAAATTGTTACTCGATTCCACGGAGAAGTCAAAGGATGTATTTGATTACTTAGTGAGTTCTTGATAGATTACAGAGAATAAAGATGTCTCTTTGATTTTAATTTTCTTAACTTGTTGCAGTATTTATTGATTTTAATAACCCAAGTTCCACAAGTAATGTATATGCTGTATAATATACTAGTTGGAGTTCAATCCGAATGGGTACGTGTTTATTATATTTTATTTATGATTCATGAATATAATAATAGTTTTAGATGACTCTTTGACGTTACACACATTCAAATCGATTTCGACATTATTATTTGGACAGTGGTTTTTTCTTTTATTTTAAAGATAATATTATCAAATATGTTTTGGAAACCAATGGCTTTTATCCTTTGGTTTCTTTTTTAATTTTTTTATATTCTTCTTTATCCTCTGCGGTTTGTGAAAGTTGCCGGATTTTAATTGCTGTTTTCTTGTTCTTTACGGCCTTCTGCACCTGTTAAGTCAACCACCAAGTTAAGCTATAAAACGTCGATTTAAAAAAAGTAAGATTTTAAATGACAAAAGTGATAAATGAGCGGACAGTGTACTTAAGTAGTCATCGATGCCCATGCACATCCGTTGCCAACTTTATGTTTTTAGGAATAGTGAGGGGTGGGAAAAACGAAATAACAGGTAAAGGTTGGAATAGGGAAAATGCAACCCCATTGTGGTGGGTAGAACCTCCATCATTGTCGGTTCTGAGATAAAATATCTCGGACTCGTCCTCGACAGCAGGTGGAAGTTCGAGGAGCATTTTCGGCGCTTGGCAACAAGATTGGTGGCTGCAGCCAGAGCTCTAGGGCAGACCCTCCCAAACATCCGGGGCCCAAATGATGCTTGTCGACGGCTTTACACCGGTGTTATTAAATCCATGGCATTGTACGGTGCGCCCATATGGGCGGGCACTCTAAGCCGTGTTGTGGCTTTGCTGCAACGACCACAGTGAACCATGACGCTCAGGGTAGCCCGGGTGTACCGCACTGTTTCATATGACGGAGCATGCATTCTTGCAGGGACTCCACTGTGGGATCTCGAAGTTGAAGCGGTATGGAAGCGAAGCACTCTCGCCTGGCAGGAGAAGGACGATGATCCCCATCAAAGGGAAGTAAAGAAATGGAGAGCGGAGGCGCACGCCGAAGTGTTGAAGGAGTGGGCAATGCGGACCCGGGATATGGAAGGGATTTGGTGGGGGCCGTCCTTCCCCACCTTAAGCAGTGAGTGGATAGGAAGTTCGGTTCCATGACATTCCACTTGGCGCAACTGCTGACCGGACATGGATGTTTCGGTCGGTATTCGTGTTGGGTGGAGCACAGGGAACGGTTACTAACGTGCTATCATTATGGAGAAGATAAAAAAAAGGGAAAATGCAACCGGATTTTTAACTCATTGAACGAAATGACACGTACGACGCCGCACACTTTATATCGAAGACTGAGGTCCGAGTGGCGCGTGCCACGCTGGCCGGGGATGCGGGGGTGTTGTCTCGGATAGTGGATGGGTGTGTGTGTGTTGTGTGTGTGGTAGACAACACAGAGAGCGAGGGCAGGGGGTACAGACAGACGTGATATTTATATATATTATTTTACTGCACAGTAGAGTGACCCATTCGTGTAGTGTTTAATTGAATTTTTTGGATAAAATTTAACATCATTTGAATGCACTGGTTGCATTGAATATTGTAACTTTATTGTTTGAGATGTGGTATAGCCTAGTTGTGGAACAACAGATCGAACGTGGGCTGGCTCGACCGGGGAAGTAACACCCTCTTGCAGAAGATCGGCGTTAAGAAACTTTTAATGGCTGTATTTCGTCCGATCAGTGAGAGAGCTGGTTGCCCTTTCCCTGATCCCACCTTTTCCCAACTTTTCATTATTCACACCCTTCCGTCTTTCTCAATAACGGGCGTTTACGGGCGATAGTGACTACTGCCCATCGAGTAGGCCGTCTTCTCCTTTGCCACCTTTCGCATTAACAAAACTCATTCTAAGCAAACTACTTTTAGGTTTGCACTATATAAAAAATCACGTTGTATATTGTTAGCCACCGACAAAAAATAAGGATCAGTGGTGGGGAGCATCGCCTACATTAGCAGTAAGGAACTCATTTTGAGACACATTTTTACAAAGAATATTTACTAGCGAGAGTTCTGCCCGTTTGCTTAGCTAATTTGGCTTTGCTGTGATAAATCCTTATTATTAAGTTTATTTGTGTAATCATGTTGTTCAATAGGATTAAATTGTGAATATTGAATTGAAGTGCAATGCCGTACTGTTTATTTTAATAATGTCAATGTAATGATAAAAATATTTCATTTCGATTTAGTATATATTTGAAATAAAATTTCTACCAATCTAATTCTATAAACTACTAGAAACCCGGCAAACTTCCTATCCCCCTATAATCAAGAAATATCTGTTACGTTCTTTTAATAAATAAATTTAGGTTATACCTTAGCCTCAGAAACACGATGTGGTTATGCTATTATTAAATAGTCGCTCATATATGACGTTTGTATTTTTAACAAAGTGCCATCTATTGAATACTTAGCTCAGTCAACAGATAATTGTAATAATCTTATCTTATTATCTTATCTTACTATATATGTATATAAAAATGATTTGCTGTTCTTTAGTCTCACTAAAACTCGAGAACGGCTGAACGAATTTATCTTATCTTAGTCTTGAAATGTTTGTGGAGGTTCAGGGAAGGTATAAAAGCTGAAAAAAATTGATTCATTTCTGGGAAAACCATAAAAACAGCCCTTTTCTATTTCCCATACAAACGTTTTTTTTTGACATTAGATTTGACAACTAACTAATATGTCAATCATTCTATCGCACTTCAAAACACGGAGATTTATGGCTTACAGGTAAACTCCAAAAATATAAATAAAAAAACGTAATAAATATTTCTTGATTATACGGCGATACGAAGTTCGCCAGGTCTTCTAGTGACAAATAATTTTCTTTAATAGACAAATAATTGCAATAAAATAATATTGTGACTATAAACTGAGATGTAAGCTATCCTATCTTTCAAATTGGATCAAAATGCACACGGAATGCAAATCAAATTTAAAATCGGTTTAGTAGTTTAGGAGTCCATCGTGGACAAACAATTGACACGAAATTTTTATATATATAAAGATATCAATACATATTTTATTATTATTTTGGATTCCAATTAATAATTTGCTGAAAATTTATAATTTGTACAATAAATAGAGGGACAAAATATTTCTTATGTTATAGTCATTATGATTTGACAGGTATCAAAAATTGTAACTCCGAGCGGCCGGTCTGCTGAAACATTTATATGTACATTGATTTTATTCCAGCTCGACATCAACAGTCTTCTAATATTGGGTTTATGGATCTCAGAATCGCTTATAGAACAGTTAGTTCCTGCTTTCTTCGGTACTATGTTGACAGTTGAAACGAGCAAAATAAAGCATGTGCTGTACGACAAGCTGCTTACTTCTAGAGGTTACAGACTTAAATATAATATGTAACTTTAATGATTTCCTTAGTATACAATATGCAAGATATTTTAATAATTCATAGAACCATGTCTGTTCCTAATAAACTATAGAGCAATCTTCAGAAGTAGGAAGTAAACAAAACTGTAATATAGACGAAATTATTAAAAAAAATATCGTATTTTTTTTGGTCAATATGATAACTAGTTTTTTGTTTTCTGAGTATACCGCTTTGCTAGACCATGTACTTTACTACGTACTTTGTTTTTAGTTTCTCCCTTGACCTCACTAATAAACAATTATAATTTCAGAAACTATATATACTGACGACATCAGTCTCTTCATTCAGTACATTGAAGCTAGACCGTTTGAGCTGGATTTCTGTGGCTTAATTTCTTTAGATTATAAATTACCGCTTGTTATTCTAAATGTTTACGTTACTTACACTATTTTTATGGCTCAAATGTAAATTTAACACACCCTGTTTGTCCTTGAAAATAAAAAATCAATTAATGTTGAATTGTTATTATTTTCCTTTTACAAGTGTAAATTATTTAGAATTTTTCATTTTTTCTTTAATGTTTGGATATTGACCACAAAATATCTAGAAATGTAAGCTGTTATAGAAATGTCGATGAGAAATTTTTACAGGTGTTTCTTTTAAAGTTGCTTGATCTTACTTTGAATTCTGAAAAATTATAAATAGACTTCGAGGAATGAATAAATATGTATTAGATGATATATATGAGAGGTATGGATTATAAAGAATGGTTGAAAATACAAAATCTTAGTTTTATTTGCAAAACATAAAATTCGTCTCCACATCGTCCTTTTTCTCTATTGACATTTTACTACATACAACAACACTCATATTAGTGAAATACAAATTAGTGAGTCGAAATTCGTTCGCATATTTTGTAAGGAAAAAAAATTCGATGCCAGGCTGCTTAATCTGTATATTATTTTGTTTAATAAAACGTATCCTGCCTTAGTCGAATGAATAAAGATAAGTAATTGAAATTATTCTATCTCAAGCCCTCACCACTCTTTTTTATGACATTTATGAAGTAATGAGGTAATATATTAGCTAAACTATTATTTTCCATGAGTGTCATACTTTACTGAATATAAGAATGTTAAAGTAAAAATAATAGCAACGTCTTGTATGTGCTCAAATTTAAACCAAGACCATCCGTGTGAATCTGTCTCAGTTTAGTTCATAACGGCAGTGGTCTTTTCAGACTTAACTTGTGCGATATATAATATTTTATTTCAATAAATCGATTATTCAATAAAGTATTTTAATTTTATAAATTAATTAAAAATGAACACTGAAAATAACACTATCAAATCAAAAATCAACTCAGTATTACATTGTCATGTATAGATTATTACAATTCTAATAAATACAATAGTATTTATTAGAGTATTTTAAAAGAATAATAATTGTATACCTTGCTTAAAGATAAAGTTAACACGCAATTGTAACTACATTAGGTCAAAATCCAAAAATTAAATATAAACAAAAAATATTTTACAATGTACTAAATGGATTGGGGTTACAATTAGGAAGAAAAATGATAAAACTGCATATTTTTCTTTTAACTTTTTTTATTTTCCACCGTGGAATGCCCCTGACTAAAACCATACTGGTTGTCCGCCAAGTCTGGCTTAAAATTCTTACACAACTCGTCCAGCATTGTGTAATTGGCCTATACCCAGATCGCGAATCTGTTTCTTAAGTAGGACCAGATTTTCGGTCTTCACCCAGATTTAAAACTGACCTGTTCCAAACAAGCGCTTAAGAGCCTTGCTAGTAGGGACCCGAGAGCCTATATGGCTGGGACCCAAGCCCGACTTGGAACGCCGTCGGGCCCTAGGGCGGTGTATCTGAGATGAGTCACAGCCACTCACAACTCTACCTCTGTCATATTTTGCTTTTAAATGAAACGAATATTTTCGTATAACTACGTGTTATTTTACTATTAAAAAGAACTACATACTCCCGACGTTTCGGTTACTTTGCATAATTATTTTTAGTATCGTTGTTCTTTAGCTATATCTACGAAGAATAAAATAATATTTCAATCAAATGAAATGTTAATAATTTCATCCAGACGCACCAAGTTTTTATTTTAAATATAAATTCAGTGTGTTTGTGTCATACCTTAACAAACATACGGAATTCTTACAGGCTTTACCAAAATAATGTCACTAATATTGTGAGTGCTCAAGTGTACCAATTACTTTTGAATATTAAAGACATTACACAAACTATGTATTAATTATACTCGTATTACCTTTATTGGCGTTATAGAACGCAATATAAAACTTGTGTTCTATTTATTGTGATTTAAATGAGTCGAATTTCAGTTTTGTGCAGCACAAATAGTCAAATAAGTTATAATATGATGATCCAATTTCAACATGATACTTCAATATCGAAAACGCATAAAATAATGTTCATAATAGTACTGGTTGTTTTTATGTTGGATTTTGGTTACAAATCTGACTCCAGGGTCGTCAGAATATACAAATATTTCATTTTAGTTGTATCTACTGTTTTTGTTCTAGTAATTATAGTATTAACGGGCCTCGGCCTGAACACATTTATTTTACCGGGCACATGGATAAATTTATTTCTTTATCTTTTTGATATTTACATTCTTATATTTTGTGATAGACAGAAAACTTTATATGCCTTGTTTGAAAGATTTTTTCAGATTGATGGTGAATTAAATTTTCGAAAATCACGTAGAATTGAAATAACTGTAACAGTGTACACTGTAGCCATTTTATTCGTCAATTTTTTTTTATATATCTTTTATATTAAATATTTTAAATTATCTCAGTTCGTATCCGTTTTTGAGCTTGTGTTGTGTTTCGTAATTTCTTTTAGTTCACGTTTTCCCGTGTTTTTCTTCTTCTTTTTAATATTTTCTGTCTATTCGCGATTGAAGGAGTTACGGAAATGTATTGAAAATAGTAAAACCAATATTGTTTTACATCGACAAATTTATATATTCCTACTCGATTCCACGGAGAGGTCAAAGGGTGTATTTGATTACTTAGTGAGTTGTTAATAGATTGCTAGTTACAGTGAGTAAAGATGTCTCTTTCATTATAATTTTCTTAATTTGTTGCAGTATTTATTGATTTTAATAACCCAAGTTCCTCAAGTAATGTATTTGCTGTATTATGTTCTAATTGGAGTTCGAGGTGAATGGGTACGTGTTTATTATATTTTATTTGTGATTCACGAATATAATAATTGTAGTTTTAGATGACTCTTTAATTTTACATACTTTTAAATCGATTTTCACATTATCATTTGGATAATTGGTTTTTGTTTTGTTTTAAAGATAATATTATGAAATATGACTTTAAAATAAAATATTTATTTTCAAGAATACGAGACGACAGGAAATATAGATTTAATATTAAGTGACATCTGATAAAAAATCTTATAAGTTTTACTTCGCTGTTGGTTTGGAAAAACTGCAATCAAGATATCATAAAAGGTTTCTGATGTTTGAGATGATAAGCAAATATTGGTGGGTTATGAATTATTTAACAATGGTTATGAAACTGTCTGTCGAAAGCCTAAGCAGAGTTTTCTTATGCTATTGAGCTAAGAAATAATACCATGAATCTATTTTATGCTACAACTTGTCGAAATTATACCTCAGTTTTTTTTGTATTGGCAAAGATATCCCTCGATATCTATTATTTTGGGTGCATATGGTGTTAGGCAAAGATAACCGAAACAGGTCTTTGATCGGGCATGAGGCATCACAGAGAATGGAATTATAAAGTTTGAGACTTAAAGTAACCACATCAGTGACAGAACTAGCAATGATAAGGAATTTCTCCTGGGTGAAGGAAACTTTTCTTCAACGGCAAGATATAAAACAGATTCTGTAGGTTAGCATACCGTTCAGTTCATAAAAAACGGTGCAAGGGGTTATGTCGCAATTTGGTCCTTCCATCCCCCCGTCGAATGCAAAAGCAGATTCAAATGGGTATAATAAAGGCCCATTAAGAGTGTCCAGAGAGGGATTCTTCGAAGAAAGAGCAGTTGTTATTTCCCTAGGGTTGGATCCTCCTATCTTGCTTGTTTGGGAAAATTAGTAAAGATTTTCATGGAAACTGACTACAACTCCAAATTTTCATATTTTTAATTTTCATCAGTCCACGTCCATTCGTAATGTGATAAATAGATGAGTTTAGATTGTAATTAATCACTTGGCCCGATATGGCTTTGCAATTTTCATACTGTCTGCGCATTATGAATACTACTCGCATTAATTACTTGGACCATAACATATATATGTATATATATATATATATATATATATATACTAAATAGGAATGTATTTTTTAATCACATTGACATAATTATAGAAAATAACAATATTTATCAATTATTATTATTTTGGATTCAACACAATAATTTGCTGAGAATGCATAATAGCGTTACAAAATATTACTAATGTTACAGTGTGTATTATATCACTGGTCATTAATTGGACAGGTATCCGACACGGTTACTCTGAGTGGCCGTGTTCAAAAAGATTTATACATTGAATTTATTCCAGCTCAACATCAGCAGTCTTCTAATGATGGGTGCATGGATCTCAGAAGCACTTCTAGAACAATTAGTTCCAGCTATTTTTGGTACTATGTTGACAATAGAAGCGACCAAAATAAAACATGTGCTGTACGACAAGCTGCTTACTTATACAGGTTACAAAGTTGAATATACGTAAAATACAAGAAATATTAATGTTTTCCATAGAATGCAATATGCAAGATATTTAAATTATTCATGGAACAATGTCTGTTTCTAATAAACTATAAAACTATCTTCAGAAGTAGGAAGTAAACAAAATTGTAATACAGACGAAAATTATTGAAAGAGTTTATCGTAATTTCGTTATTGTCAATGTGGTAACTAGACTTTGTTTTCTGGGTATACCGCTTAGACCATGTAGCGGGGTTCATTTCTTTGTTTTTTGTTTCTCCTTTGACCTCACTAATAAACAATTATAATTTCAGAAACCATATATACTGACGAAATCAGACTCTTCATTCAGTACATTGAAGCCAGACCGTTTGAGTTGGTTTTCTGTGGCTTAATTTCTTTAGATTATAAATTACCGCTTGTTATTCTAAATGTTTACGTTACGTACACTATTTTTATGGCTCAATTGTAAATTTAACACACCCTGTTTGTTCTTGAAAATAAAAAAATAATTAATGTCGAATTGTCATTATTTTCCTATTACAGGTATAAATTGTTAAGCATTTTCCTTTTTTTCTGTAATGTTCCGGTATTGACCACAAAATATCTAGAAATGTAAGCTGTTACACATATGTCGGTGAGAAGTTTTTACATGTGTTTCGTTTAGAGTAGTTAGAGTAGGTTCTTACAGTTCTGGAAAATTATAAATACTCTTCGGGATAAACATTTTTATTTAAATATATGAGAGGTATGAATTACAAAGAATGGTTTAAAATACAAATATTAGTTTTATTTTTCAAACATAGCAGTCTCTTTCACACTGTTACTTTTTTCTTTTCATATTTGTGTTGCTACAGGAAACTTACAAAAATACCAAATACTTACAAAAACAAAACCTTTTTCCCACATTTATGTATATACGAAACATGACCGCTTGGTTATGCAAATCCAATAATTTTTAGGCTCCCTCTCTCTCTCCAATCCTCTTTCTTCCTTTTTGAAGTATATTTGTAAGTGTTACTCTATTGAAATGAGAACGGCGATACAGTGATGTTATTAAAAGTTCTTCAGAACTTCAATTATACGATACTACTGTGGTAGCGCATTAACCATCTTACTCTCTCTTTCTACGTACTATAAGAGATTATGGTTAAGCATTAGTCAGGCCTTAACAGAAATCAAAACTTGTAGTTTAAAATTATGCAATAGTAACAAAATGAAATAAGTCAAAATAGTAATTTTCATTTTTATAATTTATTACAACTCAAACAATATAAGTACAATAAGTTAAAAACAGCATATAGCAGAAACTAATTAAGACATAAATAAGTATTTAGCAAAATTTGTTGTAATTTTCCAGCATAAGAAGTTTTACAACTGAGCCATTAAAATAGTATACGTCACAAAAATATTCACAACAATGAGAGGAAATTTATAATCTAAGAAATTAAAACCACAGAAGCACAAGTTGAACGGCCTGGCGTCAACGTATTGAATGAAGATTTTTATTTGTCGAATATATGAAGGATCTGAAATAAGTTTCTGAACTTAGAAAAGTTACAAAATATATAAAAAAAGAATTATGTTCATTCTTATACTCCAAGATTATTTACTTTTATAAGTCAAGGCAAAAATACAACGTCACTTCAGAAGACTACAAAAAAGAAACTACATATAAACCCTTAACTTTTTAACTGTTATAAAATTTTTAAAGTAAGCCATATCTATTAGTTATTCAGAAAAGACTAAACCGAGGATTACAATCTGTATGTTATACATGCCTCTTTCAAGCAGGAGTTTGTCGTGCAGCAAAAGTTTTATCTTACTGGCTTCACTGCTTAACATTGTACTGAATAAAGCAGGGACAAGCAACTTTATACTTAAATCAATAATATGCCAAGCCATCACTATGATATAGACACCGATTATCTGAAATTGAGACAACTTTAGACATAGTTAGTATTATTTAAATAATTCATCTTATATCTTACATATAAACTACATACGTTATAATAATAAGGTGTCTTGAAAACATTAAATAGCATATACATTATTTGTGGACCTTGGACCATTAAGATAAATAAATACTGAAAAATACAACGTTTGTGTTATATAGGTAATTATTACCTAAAAAAGTTTTAATGTACTTTGAACTTACTAAATAATCAAATACATGCTTCGACCGTTCGGTTGAATCGACTAACAATTTATAAATTTTTGATTGTAAAATAATATTTGAATGTTTATTTTCAACAAACTTCCTCAACTCTTTCAAACGACAATATACAGAAAAGAGCAAAAAAGAGAGAAAAATTGGTGGAAAGTGTATAATTAGTGATACAGTGAAATTCAACACAGACTCAAAAATAGTTACATACTTAAATAAACTTAAAGTAAGACAAATGGTAATATAAATACATACATAAATTATATAAAATATTATAATTATATATATCGTACTACATTCAATTTTATGAGACTTTCGAAAACTTAGTTCATCGTCAATCAAAAAAAATGATTCCAACAAAGCGTACAGAGATTTTCGTCTGTCACATAATATAAGAATGTAAATATTAAACATATATTGAATTATATAAAAGTATGATGAAGAATGGTCAAATTTGTAAAGACCGACGCTTACTCCAACAATCATAATAATAATTAAAACAGAAATCACAACTAAATAAAAGGATTTCAGAGCCTTAAAAAATTTAGAATCAGATTTGTAACCGAAGTCTAACATGAATACTATTAGCAATATTATAAAAGTTATTTTAAGCATTTTCGATATTGATTTTTCATGACTCATTTGCATCATATTAGTTATGTTTTAAGTAGCGATGTAAAAAATTAAATTTACAATTAAATCACAATAACTTTTACACAACATTCGTTCATCGATTTATTATAACAATAAATATAAAAGACTTTATTGAGTACAATGTCATGGAATAAGTGATTGATAGGTGAGCACTTATGTTATATTAGTATTATAAAAATATTGTTTCTTATGGTTATTTGTCTGTGAATATGCCAAAGTAACTTTCGAACCTATTTTTGAACAGTTTAAATGTACCTGAAGATAACAAACCAAAAAGCATTAACTTGATTATAGTCTAAATCTGAAATGCAATATTTAATTTAAATGCACTTATTAATAAAATTGTATTCGTGTTGATTGAGGTACTCGTCAGTTTTTATAGGTGAAGTTAAAGGCTTGAACTAGTATAAATAAATGTATGTAATCAAAATTACTGGAAGGTTCTGGAAAAATGTCTGTGTAATCTTTAATAATAATCTCATTACTTAAAATAAAGGTGATTTAAATAAAATAATGTAAGGGGAAACATGTTATTTATTGCAATCAACTCTAAAACATGCATTTTTTATTATTCTATAATAGCAAGATAGATGAAAATAGGTTATCGGATTTAATATTGTATATTGTATGTAAATTTTCGATTACTTGTAAGTAACTGAGGAACGAGAGGTAGAATATTATCTTAATTATTAATTTCTTCAGATGTAGACCCAGATTAAGTCAAACATATCAATTTATTTTTGCAATATCAATCATGAGCTGCGAATTTTTAAATTAGTTGAAAGCAAATTAACCAACGACCATGAAATTTATTTTTAATTCTAATGAAACAAGTGAATATCACGAACAGACTTATTTATTATTCTAGGTAGAGGTAGGTTCATTACAATTGTTACACATTTAGCAGCAGAGATGGCGCTACTAGTATTTAGATGATACATATGTATTTTGATAGATCTAGCAACATTAATGCATCTTCTTATATGTCTAGTAGTAGACTTAAGGTGATTCTCTGGATACTATTTAATGATACGAGTATGCTTCATTTATAATTGTGTTTTCTTCACGTGCGGAAATTTAAGAATTTGTTTTGGTAATTATTACTAATGCGCTAAAACTGCTAAAAATCAAAATTCAACGATTATATGAAAATATTCCTCTGATTTGTCCAGGTTCTAAAAGAAAAATGAAGAGAGAGAGAATTAAAGGTCTATATTTTATAAATGTATAGTACATAATAACTTATTAAGGTATACCATAAAATAGAATAGAAAAATAAATAGTCCTACGGAGATAATTGACGATTGTAAATAAACAGCAACTTTTAAGTCAAAATTTTACTGTTTTTGTTATTAATTTAATGAATACATAAAATATAACTTAAGTTAGACCAACAGAACAAGATAATGTGTGTAATTAATCGTTTACGAAATAATCTGAATTACTATCTTTAGCTCTTACCGTTCATATAATTCATTCACATTGTAGCGCCTCAACAATATTCAAGGCCTTTGCGCGAGCGTCGTGTTCCCGCTACATACATACATTAATTATTAATTCATTCACAAAATACATAACATTTATATAGATAAAATATAAATTGCTGCAGCTAAGATTCTCGGATTAATTTAAGAGGAGAAGTAAGTATAACTAAGTATAATATCTTTATTACATATCTTAAAATTTATGCAGGTATATTATTTTAAATCTTAATCAAGTTTGTCTTCTCATGTTTTAGTCTACAGATACTATTGTTGTAACTAAATCCTATGATGTTTTTTTTTAATATATTTAGTTTCCACATAAGTTTATTTTGAGTATTTAGGTAACGAAAATCAGCCTGGGAGCACTGTCGTATGAATCAAAATATTGCTGAAAGTGTGATATAACGGAAGGCCCTGTTAAATCTAGACAACGAACTCGTAGGGAACCAAAAGATTCCTGATACATTATATATATCAGGAAACTTTTTTCATAAGCAATCCTAACATCGGGGCGATCATATATTAGGCATAGGTTATAAGTTTTTATTATGTATTTCTATTATAATTTACATCTAAGTAACTTTCGGAGGTGTCCTGAAACCTTTAGCTAGTCCTAATCTACACCATTGTTTGATTTGTGTACATACGGATTATTTTTTTAAATATTCCTAATACAACAAGAGCAACCCTAGTTTTTTTACATTAATATAGTGTTAATAGTGTCAGCATGTTATGTATTATGTTGTTCTGTATTATATAGTGTGTGTCCGTTGGTCACGTAATATAACCAGCAACGGTTGCTCGCTGAAGTGCATACGCTTATACTGTATTCTGTACTGTGGTACAAGTTTATTTGGATAAAATAGTATTAAATTACTTGCATACTTTTATGATGTAAAAGATGTTATCGTTTTATTTCAATATTTAGTCTAGTTTCAGAATAGTTTTTTTTATTTCGTAACAAAATAAAAAGTGAGAATTTACTTGAAAAACACAATCATAACTTTTTTACATACATTACGTTTACGATCGCATACATTTACAATGAATTTATTATTATCGAATGTCAAATACATACGGAAAATGATAGGTGAAAAATTTAAACTTTTTTACAAACCGATTTAAAATATTTAAGTACATAAAGTTGTTATATGTCTAAGGTTAAATAAAAACAATCTACATTTGTCGCTTGGACAGTACAGAATAAGGCTTTGAGTCGGTCAACGTATAGGGAGCGGGGTAATTTAATCACGGTTTGGTTATCCTGTGATTGTGTGACTCTCTGTACTTTGAAATGAACTTGTATAAACTTTGACATACAAATTGACCCTAAGTAAGATATGTTTTGTGATTTAAATAACATAGCTGCTTCAATTCATAACTTTATTTTTCAATTGTTCATGTTCTGAAAGTTTTATTAGATTTTAAAAAGAAATAATATAAAACCAGTACATATTTCTTCTTAAACAAGATTTGATCCGAGAGAAATAATACTGTATTTGTATTTGTTTTCTATAAATAAACGAAAGATATAAGAAACATATAAAAAAGTCGACTTGATTTAATTTCAATTCAAACTGAATAATATATGAACTATGAGATTATAGTAAATTGAAATTATTTTCAAAAAAAGAAAAGGTTTCAAGTAGGAAAGTAACAAGTTAATATATACTATTTATATTGATATTTTGATTAAGTTAAATGATTGTAACTTAATCTAAATGTTATTGCCCTGCAAGATATCTTCTTCTTCCTGGCAACCTCCGAGATTTAGCCAGGGTCTGCCTTTTCCCTGCAAAATATAAATAGATTTATTTACATAAATGCTTTTACCAAATTTATTAATACTGAGTCCGTAATTATCACTATTGCATGATACAGTGCAAATATTGATTTGTACTGTAATTTGTCACATTGTCCGTTTATTTGATTTTGCTTGCATTCTTTAATTTTATTAGTTGTTATAAATATATTTAACAGTTAAGTTTTAATATTTCATCAAATATCTTTTGTTTTGTTTTGACATAACTCATCTTGAGAATACTTCTTACTAACGAAATTGATTTGTGTGTGATTATTATCGAATTTGATGAAGCCCCAGATCAAAATCTCAGTGTGATTCATGAGAACGTCAAATGATTTTGCTGCACAAAAATCTCAAACATTAAGATATCGATAACAAGTGAATATTAGATAACATTTATAGATAAAGTTTTAAGATTAAAACAATATTTGTCATGTTTTTATGTCGTACAGGTAAGAAAACATACCTATCAGTAATATGGAATTTGTAAATATCCTGTCTTCTTTTTTCATATTTATAAAACTATAAAACTTAAACTTATACTGAAGACCATTTAATCGTGTTTAGAATTATATATTTTTTTAGATTATGTAGTGCTGATATGCCTGGGGGTGCTATATATATGCCTGGGGGTGTTGTATATCTCTTTTTAATTAAGAATTGACACTCTTATTAATATATCTCAAGCATAAATATTAAATAAGAAACCATAAAAAAATAACATCAAAATTTTGGGTCTCCCCTACAGCCGATGTTACAATTATTGCTCTTGTATTAACAATTACTGCTATTGAATTGTAATTCATTACAATACTTAGATACACACATCTTGAAATTTCGGGGAATCTTGTTTGACTAAGTTATAATTAAATGAATTTCGTAACTGAATGTCACGTTTAACAACGCCTTCAGCTTTTCGATCCCTTCTTACAACAACATTCAAGATAAGTAAATTATGCTTCGCGAAACAAGCTTTGACTAATAGCTAAGAAATTATGTAATAAAAAAAATTTGTAAAATTTTTTTTGTCATATGTTCTTATAATCATAATTTTTTTTATCTTTGTACAGGTTTAAAAAGGCTCATGTAATATTATAATTTTTTTTCCTCGTCGTTGTCATCAGCTTATCAGCGCCGACTGCTGAGCAAATGTCTCTTTTTCACATGGAGAAGGTTTGAGCATTAATCACCACGCTTGCTCAAGACGGGTTGGTGATTTCAAACTTATAATTGTGAAACTATAAGTCCAGGTTTCCTCACGATGTTTTCCTTCACTGTATGTCAGTGGTGTCTAAATACACTTAGAAAGTACATATGACTCCGAAAAATCACATTGGCACTTGCCAGGTTTGAACCCGCGCCCTCGACAACGAGAGGCGGACCCTTAACCACTAGGCCACCACTGACTATAATTTTTTTTAGTATATACTATTCTTATATATTCTAACAGTATACGTATTCGTAAACAGTTCTGTCTTTTAGTTCGTCTGTAAGGTATGATATTTCAACTAGAGATTATGTTGACCATTTTAAAGAGAAGGTCCTAAAATCTTAGTTTTTATAAATATGACTTCTAAAGGTTTTTCGTTCTAAAGTGGGTTACATACTTTAAAAAATCTATTATTATTTTATTTTGAATATAGGTATGCATTGTAAAATAAATAAAAGTAATATTAGTTCACCTTATTATAGTACTATATAATTTAGGAATGCCTTTCTGTGAAGTGGTTTCGACTCAGCGTAATACCAAAAATTTTACCTCATACACTTGAGCATGAACAAATTTAAAAAAATGTAATAAGCATTCCGTTATATGCCTACAATCTCGTGTCTCATATACAATTTGATTTTTTTAATACAAAAGTTGTCATAAAAATAATTCCTAGAAAGCATAAAATTTTGCTTTACGAATTGATATTGCTGTATAGTTTTATTTTAAATTTCTGTAGAGACAAGTCGTTTTGAAAATGGATAGAAAAATAAATTATGTGTAATATACTACGAGTACATACGTAATTAAAACCTCATTTCAATTCTTATCATTTTAACTATCTTTTTTGGTTTTATATTCCACAAACTTTGTCCACAGTATTTTTATTGGGAATGCTAAAAATAAATAAATATGTCTTATGGTAATGATATATCTTCAGTGTTTAACAAAATGTAGAAAGAATTTTCCTTATCACGTAAAAAAATGTTGTCCTGAACATCAACCCACATGAGTAATTTAAAATTTAGTTTATAAGTAACCACAAACATCTTAAATGTATCTTGTGACTTGTTTTTTCAAGTGTCGCTGCTCTAATTAAGATTTGCGAACTTCTTAATATGATCAAGTTACAAACATAATGTAGCTGATTCCTTTCAAGACGTGTTAGACTCAACACGAAATTCCAATTTGTCTTTGAAATTTCACAGATCCTTATATGAAAATAAATTCTATTGCCTTCATTTTACGTGTTAAATTTCAAAACACTGAATGAATAACTTCTATGTATTACTATGCCAGACTTAGTAATAATATATGGGTAAGGAATTAAATTAATCCCGTATATTCATTTGAAACTGATTACTAATTTTAATAACATTATCATTCTCAAATATAGTTAGTAAATAGACGGTTTTAAAACTTATAAAGGTAATTTTTCAGTGACGAATTTATTAAAGATGGAAATTGTTATTAAATTATAAATATCATGAAAATCTCGTAAATTAATAATTTTTTTTATCTAAAATCACGTGTAAAACAATATGGTCTTTGTGTAAGATGATTTAATGACTCCTTAATAAATCATTTTATTTGATCTTTTATATAAAGAACAAATGAAAGTCTGATTTATGTTCAAAGTCCTTCGCTTCATAGTCCTATAGACATTTTTTATATATAAAGAAAACTTATTAAAAAATGGTCAGAAGCTCAATTTGAAGTTTTACATTTTGTATTGTGTTTTCCAGAGAAGACATTTTCTTTATAATAATAAGTTAGTGTAGGCTTAAGATCAAGTTTTTAGTTCACCACTTTTGTCCCCGGGGCGGAATCTTACGAAAATAGGTAAAAGAGATTTCAATTGTTTGATACTTTATAGAAAGGAAAGTTATAAACAAAAATGACGGAAATTTTTGAAAATGGGTATTGTCTTTTGGGCGTTATAACTTTTTTCTTTGTCATTATAAAATAAAATGACTTCATAGCGATCTTTTAATTATTAACGAATTGCTTTACTTTCATAAAAATACACGGTGATCTTGAATATTTTCTTGAATACCTTAAAATTATATTCACCAGTAATGAGCTTAGTATAAGGTAAATGTAACTAATATTTTCGGATAGACTACGCGTAGTTTTTAATTTTTGCTGCAATCGTGATCACGGGGAGACGTGATCACAAACAAACATTTCATCTCGTCTGTTCGTGATCGAGGTTGCTGCAACGTAACCAAAACGACTTAGTGTCATAATTTTTACTCCCACATAATTAATTATTCTGTCTCTTTGCTAAGAAGCTATTTGACTCAAGAAACTGAGTACGATATCAACATTTTAGATGAGAACTTTGTATTAATCATTAGAATTCTTTAAGTTCTCTTGGAATGTCAAGGAAAACTTTGAGAAAAACTCTGTGGGGTTTTATCATTTATTTACCACATAATTTACAACCTGTGTGCGGCGGGTGGGTACTCAAAATATATTTCCCTAGAAAGAAAGGGACATTACGTGAGCATAAACTTATAAGCCACTAAAAAGTATGTATGTATAAGTTACACTATTACAAGTTATCAGAATATCTGTTGGACTCTTTAGGGTAACAAAAATTAAATTTGCATAGGCAACGAAATAACTACACAAATATTAGAAAAAACGGATGGATTAAGGTAAGTAAGGTTCTTAATAAAATATTCATTATTATGTTTACAAACATAAAACTTATTCAAGGAGATTATGTATTAACCACAAGAAACGAATAAAGTAAATATAAACATTCGTATACCACAAAGTTGTATGAACAGAAGCCTAAACAAACATCAGTGAACTGTGTCATCGAAACATTCTCCAATAGTCCGATAAACTCTCATGAATAATATTATTAATAATTTATCAAGTCACAGGAAGACAGTCATAATATTATTAAAAACCTGCTTGAATTACTAGTCATAACAAACGAAAAGTGTTTAAAATTTATGAATAGGAATACAGTATGTATGAAACTTTTGTTTAAAATTACGACCTGTAGTTTATTTAGTTAAAATATAATAAAAACAATTAATACACAAAAATATTGATTCTTTACATCCTATTTTGTATAATAGAGAAAGTATAAATTAAAATAAAAATACAGATAGATGAATTATAGTGTTAATATCTGGAAACATCAGTTAAATATGTAACGATATACAAAGACAGGAAATAATTATTGAATAGTGTAAAAAAATAAAAGTTTTTTCTTAAAAGTAAATGTACAAAAACTTTAAAGTTTTTTAAGTGTACGACTATAATTTCAGACATGCTTTTTGGACCATAAATTATATAAAAAGTACCACATATCATTTTCCCGCGAGAAAAAGATATTTTAAATGGAATAAACAATAATAGAATGTTTTTCATATGCAATGATTCTTCATTCTTTTTAGCAAAAGTTCAAAATAATGCAATAAAACGAATATGTATCAAAAAAACATTGGTCCTTAATGGCTGCAAAATTTTTTAATTTTTACTTCATTATAAAATAATATGTTTATGTGTAAGCTAGACTAAACCTTGTTTCAATGCTCCGGGAATCAAATATTCCCGGATCACCTTACTTTTGTTCTTATTCACATCCATATGATAATGAGAAAGCTTTAATACGGTCTAATCAACAAATCGTTCTGTTTCATATCATAAGAATCTTCTTTGTTTATACAAAGTACATATAAAGTAATAGTCGTGTGTGGAATACTGATATCACATATAGGTAGACACTTACAAATGTCACCGTACTGTTGTGAATTCCGTGGGGAGAGGTACGAAAAAGGCTTATTTTTACTGTCAGAAAAATATTTCAAATTACCGTTTTTTATACATTATATAAGTTTGCATGAGTTTGCAATTATTTACATATATTAGGAAAATAATTCTTTTATCATAGTAAATAGACTATGAGCCCTACTCATTTCAAAAAAAAGCACCCCTTTGAAAGTATCAGTTGTGGTGTTATATTAATGTATGAATTGTGATGTATATTTTTCAGTATTTCATATATTTTATAACTCAGTCCGTTCGTCACGTAATATAACCAGAACTCGTTGCTCGCTGAAGTGCATATGCTTATACTGTATTGTACTGTGGTACAAGTGGCGTTTAGATAAGATGTTGTTAAATTACTTGAATGTTATATTGAATATTTCAAATAAATGAAAAAGCTTATGTTTTATTCAAATATTTATTAGTCATACAGTGATTCTTGTTTCATTATCATTTGTCATAGAAATTTGGACAAAATGACTCCTGAGTTTAGATCCTATAGAGAACTCCAGCGAAACATTTTTCCATAAAGATAAATTGAAACAAAAAAGTTATGTGTATAAATTTAGTGTGTGTAAAGATACATATAGCAAGGGTCGGCTTTTTGTGGCTCGAACCGTTCCAAACAAGCTTAAGCCGGTCGAAGTATTTGAGATGGGGTAATGCAATCACGGTTTGGTTATCCTGTAATTTTGACAGTCTTTGTACTTGAAATGAACCCTAATGAATTTCGAAAGTAATAGAAAGAATTATGTAACAATTTTTAGAGAACAGAGTTTGTTTCCAATTTTTTTTATTAATCGTATGTTTTTACTTAGACCTATTTAAAGGACAGGTATTCTAAAAATTACATTTCTAACTTATTTTAAACATTCACAATTTTACCGTAATATTTAGAAATAATTATGAATTCTTATGTTTTCGCCATTTTTGATTCGCTTTGACCTAGCTAGAAAGTGGAATAATCTCTTGTGAATCGTGTTTGAGAAATGGTAAATTCATGCACCATGACATAATGTAAACGCGAGTCGTTTCATAAATTATCGTGAATGGAGGCTATGAGAAAATTTAAGAATATCAGTTGAGTTCACTTAAGTTTAATGTAAAATTTTATCAATTTTTAGAGTATTGGACAACAATTTACATAATTTATATGCATTTGAAAAGTGTTGTAAAATTAAATCAGATTATCACGTGTTAGCAAAGGATTTCAACTCGTTGTGGGCATAACCAGAGGACATATTTTCACGGAATGTGTGTGCAAATTAACTACTTACTACATATTGTGTTCTCATAAGTGACTGTTGAAAACTTTTATCCTATATATTCTTTTATTATACAAGTAGAAATTTTCCTTTTCAAAACCTTGCAGTCTCTAGCATGAGAACATATTTGTAACAATACTTATAAGTGTCACCAAACCACCATTTATCAGTAACTATCAGGTCAATTGCGTAATTATTTGCTATTTTTTACCAAGTTCTAACAAAGAAAAGAATTTATGCCTTCATTATATTTACTATTAGTGATATTGGTTTCTATAAAGAAATCGTTGCAATAATGGTTGAGAGTAATTGATTTTGCATATTGTTTCAACACTTTTGTATAATATTACCTTTTTCATAGCCATAAAAGGAATTAAATTATTTTCATTTGCAAGACGGTTTTTAAGAAAATTAAGCAACACTAAATATTTGTGCAAAAATGCCGTCATTAACTGGGTAATGCCAAATAGCCCAGAATTTTAATATTTCATTGCTAAAGTTCAGTACTAAAAAGTCCTTAAAATAAAAAAATATATAACGATAGATTACACATCGTAAATGAAGTTACAAAACTCATAAGCCTCCTTAGCTCAGTGGCAGAGCACTGGTCTTGTAAACCAGGGGTCGTGAGTTCAATTCTCACAGGAGGCAACATGATTTGTGAATATCCTTTTATTTTTCTCATGGGTTGCCTTTTAATAAATTATTTAGAACAAAGAAACCACATCCATTCAAACAATTCTAACATTATTAATTATAAGATTACGTTACATTATTGTCGGTGCTATATGTACTTTGTGTGCTTCTCCGTTTTGAAATCTTAAATAGTGGTAAAAAGTTATTAGTTTGTGCTAAATTTTACATCATTTGACTCGTCGTGTAAAGATCTGCTAAATAAAGCAACAATATAAGAAGAAACTATATTATGTGTAATAAATTAATTGTTCTTGAAAGTTTAAAATATTCCATTAAAAGTGTTTTACAACCGTTTACAAAGTGACTAACTGGGAACCGATATTACAATTTCTCAACATTCTGTAGGACCGCTGTGGCTCAGTGGCTTTTGTCACTGCTTCGCTTGAGCGCATTCAAGAGGTCGATGGTTCAAACCTCAGGACAAGGTGAAATTTTTTCTAAAATTTAAAATGATTTGTTCGGCTTGCAATAACGATACAAACTCTGACGATTACCTGCAGTGCTGTGATTGTCGGTCGCATTATCACTATAAATGTTTAAATATTAAAACCGATCATTTCCTTAGTTTTTCGGTATAAGTGCGTTCAGCCTGGCAGTGTCCAACCTGTAATAACGTCACTCGGCGAAAGAGAACTAAATCTAAATACTCCGCTACGTCAAGGCCAGTTACTGTTGCCCGATGAGCCAATGAATATGTCCTATGATACAAATCAAAACAAAACAAGTTACGAATTAGGAAAAACAATTTCGATGGAAGCAATAAGTGACTTGTTAGATCAAAAACTTAACTCTTCTTTTAATAACTTCATGCAAAACTTTCGATCGATGATTTTGGAACAAGTTAAGAGATATATTAAAACGGAAACCGCTACAATGTTGAAAATCATAAAGGAGGATTTTACAACCACAACTGATTTTATTTGTGAAGAGCAATCTAAATTGAAAACTGAGCTTGAAAGCAAGAATATTATAATAAGAAACTTTGAGACGCAAACTTTAAAGCTAGAAAAAGAAATAAGTGTTTTAAATAGTCAATTCGAATCGATCGACAGAACAACTCGTAGCCGAAATCTTGAAATACAGGCTGTTCCCGAGAAAAAGAATGAGAATTTAATTACTTTGTTCAAAAACTTATGCAAAAGTATAAATTTCCAATTAGATGTATATTATATATTTAGGAATTTTCCCTCCATTAAAATGTTATTTAGCAAGATAATTAATTTAATATGAAATTAATATAACACATATCTTTAATTAAAGTAAGTAAATATAAGTGTTACCTACAAAAAAACTTTAATTTTTCTTGAAACAGTGCCATATATTACTTTTTATTAAAAAAAATATGTTTTTATATTAAATTAAAAAATTTGTGAATATCGAAAGATGAAAAACTGCCAATTTTGTAAACAAATTATTAACTTTAAGAATGAGCAATAAACTAAAACATGGAGGAAAAGTAAGCTTAAAAGTCTACATTGAATATTTATATTTAATAAATTTCAATGAAATTTCAACTTTTCTCCCAAGTTATTTATTTTTTACGGCTTGGTTTATTTGTCAACTAGATTTTGTCTGCGACGTTGATGAAAAGTTTTTGAGTTCGTGTGTGTTTTGAGGTTTAGGGATTGTTAAACCATATCAGTGTCGTTGCAAGTTTATAACATATATTTTATATTTTTAAATCAAATTTTATGGAACTAAAAAATATTGCAATAAGTAAATTCCTCAGGAAGTTTAGGAATTTTAGGAATTCACACGAATAATAATATTCAATACCCAATTGGGTTTTATTTCAACTACAACAATTATTTTGCTTTAAATTAAAACGGTGTGAATATTAACTTAAAATAATGTTACTGATTTGTTTTAGTTTGTTAATTAATTTTATAATAACATTTATTTAACAAATTGTTAATATTTATCATCTCAACCTTAATAAAAGATCAATTTAACAGTAGTAGATTCCATTTTTCTTCTATTCCTATCCTGGTACAAGACCATACCTGTCTGTATTCGATAAAGTTATATTGTCAGAAAATAACAGATTGAAATAAAAAAAACTGATATAAATACAATTCAGTCTGTCAGGTTGACTACTTTCATGGGAACAAAGAGCTCTGAGTACAATAAGGTCCCTATCTTAAGACAATCATTTATATCAATGGCTGCAGATACGTATTCATATTGACGATATAATATAAACAAAAATGACGTACGGAATAAAGATTTATAAACGAATAACGTTTTATGGTGGTTATCTCGTTAATTTCATAGGAATTTGTTCCTAATGAAATCTAATACTTTCACGAGTATTCATTTAAATGAAACTAATAGTTTCCGTATTACTAGGCGTAATTTATTATTTTTCACAATACATTCTCCCGTTTCAATTACTTTCCAGGAACGGTGATCACAGGCAGACAAGATAAGAACTTTGTACTTTTTATAACACAATTCCAAAATAAATTAAGGCAATTCTGAAGTTAATATTTAATTATATACACATATATCATATACAATCTATAAATGTCCAATAGAATTTTCTAGAAAAAACTTTTGTAATGCTGCATTTATTTGCTAAATTCAGATAAATTCTCGTTAAAGTTTGAATGAAGCGGGAACTCCTAACACTAGTCTTCACTGAACAATATCGTGTTCAGCTACTACTCGTCTTAGTCAGGCAAGTGATATAATTTAATTGCTATTGTACCGTTTTGCAAGTTTTTTGATGATTTTTTAATTATTTATTTCCCTTGTAAAATAAATCAAAATTGCCATTTTATCCCAAATATTGTAAAGAGGTGCATATTTCTCTTTTTATTCTCAGCTCTTGCCAATAATATCAATTTCAGATCGAATTCGAATAATAACTTATGACATAGAAATACATTGCCAGGGAACAAATAGATGGAGTTGTAGTGGTCTTAATTTTTCATACCTCTGAAGATTTGCTTGATTTACATTTTATACTTAAAAAAAATCAAAAGAAAACAAATTATCAACAACAAACAAAGAGTTACTAGATTTGAATAGCCACTTAATTAATAAAATCCTCTTCCTAATATGGTTTAAACAATATATTCTTTGGTACTACGAGTTGTAAGTATAGATACCTATATACAGAATCAAATTTCGGCTTTGTTTACATTTGACAAAGGTGAAGGTGGGTGGTACTTTTTATATATAACAAATAATATTTACTCATATATTAATTTTCTTACTTGATAGGGCTTGAGTATGATTCTCTTATTAAATCTGTTGAAAATAAACTAAGTTTAAACTAAGTTTTAATTTAAAGCAAAATAATTGTTGTAGTTGAAATAAAACCCAATTGGGTATTGAATATTATTATTCGTGTGAATTCCTAAAATTCCTAAACTTCCTGAGGAATTTACTTATTGCAATATTTTTTAGTTCCATAAAATTTGATTTAAAAATATAAAATATATGTTATAAACTTGCAACGACACTGATATGGTTTAACAATCCCTAAACCTCAAAACACACACGAACTCAAAAACTTTTCATCAACGTCGCAGACAAAATCTAGTTGACAAATAAACCAAGCCGTAAAAAATAAATAACTTGGGAGAAAAGTTGAAATTTCATTGAAATTTATTAAATATAAATATTCAATGTAGACTTTTAAGCTTACTTTTCCTCCATGTTTTAGTTTATTGCTCATTCTTAAAGTTAATAATTTGTTTACAAAATTGGCAGTTTTTCATCTTTCGATATTCACAAATTTTTTAATTTAATATAAAAACATATTTTTTTTAATAAAAAGTAATATATGGCACTGTTTCAAGAAAAATTAAAGTTTTTTTGTAGGTAACACTTATATTTACTTACTTTAATTAAAGATATGTGTTATATTAATTTCATATTAAATTAATTATCTTGCTAAATAACATTTTAATGGAGGGAAAATTCCTAAATATATAATATACATATATTATATATATGTTTCCAGAGACGTATCTTAATTAGCTCAATCAGGGTCCCAGAGAAATTATAATATGTATGTGTTCATTATTTGGTATTGAAGTAAAATTAAATAAACTTGATACCATCCCAATGGAATATTAAAGTCAAGTACCGAATTATCGAAGTTAAGAAAGATTAATTATGTTAGTCTTAATCTCAGGTATTATAAGCCTAAGTATAATACTGACACTGTAAATGGTTTGAAACTAAATGGTCAGTTTAAGAATGAATTATTATTATGGAATTCAAAGAATTCTCCAATCTTTGTTTTCGTTATACAAAGCTTTTCTTATAAAAAATAAAATTTAAAAAAAGCTATGTCTTCATTCCTAGCTAGCTTCGTTGCTTTTCACTCTATGTAAAACTACATAAAATCATTTTTTTTATTATGTATAGTAAGCCTTTATAGTACCGTTAATAAGAACAAACATTACATATTATATTTATAAACAAAGATAATAATTAAATAATAAAGGCCAGTAATTTTGTCGATTGTATTTGAATATAATTTATCACATTCGGTAGAGTTATTATTATTATTTATTGGCAACACTTATGTTGGCTACTTTGAGCGTAACTTTAAATGTAAAATGATATTATAAAAAAATTAATTATATTTCAGAATAAAAACATAACAAAAGTTCTTCAATAACCCAATCATTCCCATTTCAGTAAATTTTAATAAAACTTTATTAAAATCTATGATAGAAATGTTACGTTGCTTAAGTGGCATTTTATATTTAAATTTCATTTATAATTAACCATTATAAAATTAAAAAAAAACTTGAATTTTATGAATAATATAGCGTATTGTAAAACTATCATATGAGTTATTTGTACATAATTGCATATATATGATATAAATATTAAAAATCTTTCGGTTAATTAGTAAAACCAAACATACAAATGACAAGGAAATTATTCTTAAATCGGATATGCAACAAAAAGAGATTCACTAACACTACGAAGAAATATATAAAATTGAAGCTACTTGAAACAGGGACTAAATAAAGACGAAATTGTTCACTGAGAGCAAGTGTTAGGAGTTTTGCTCGTCGCTTATCCTCAGTGGAGAATTCTTTAACTGGATACACTGAGCAGCCATTTAAGTCTTTCCCGGTCTCTCTATACCAATATAACATAGTACTATTTCTTAGAAATGCACGATTTTATGTGTGATTATTAGTGTCGTGTTATATAAACTGCCTTTTTGAACATGTATGTTAGGTAAGAATTTTCTTATGAAACATAAAATTACGGTTTAAAATAGTCACTTTTTTGACGTACTGTGTAGAAATTTCAAAAAAATCCTCATTCTAATCCTAAAGTGGCTTGCAACATTAACAGAAATATTTTTTTATATTAAATAAATGTACAAGTGATTAATATAAGATGTATAAATAATATCATCGTTTATATATGGTCCCTAAAGGCTTCAAAGAATTTAATTTTATTTAACACAACGTTTGCCCTTGTTCTAAGGACACCGTAGCTGAAGATTTTAGCTGAAAGAAATATATTTTTTCATTTCTACCTATTAAGGTAAGTAGCTAACAACTATTAATTTACTAGAATTTAATCGAAAGATTTATAGGTAGCCCACCAGCCTGTTATTACAAGAAGGTTATTGAGTTTATATGTACATATCTTATTAGAATAACCTCACTGGTATTATAATGTTTTTTGAAACGGACTTAATGTGAAGACATATCTTTAGTTATTGACAAAAACGATTGTCTTAATATAGAGAGTCTATTATACTCAGGTCTCTTTGTTCCCTTCACAGTAGTCAACCTGATGGAGTGAATTGTAGGTTATGAAAGTTTTGGTTAAAATCAGTCTACTACTTTCACATTGACATAATTTTATTTACACATATATATGTTACACATATATATTTTGTTAACAGTCTTCATAAATGTAAATAAATGAGAAGATGTTCCAACTGTTTATTTGTAATTAAAACAAAAGCCTATTAACATTATTATAATAAAATGATTAGGAGTTTGTTATTTGATGGAAGTTTAAAAAATGTATGTTTTAGTAATATATAGGCTATACTTTTATCAGATGGATTTTTAACGTTGATAGGAGTTATAGGAAAGTTTGAATAAAAAGAAAAGACGAGAGATAAAAATATAAAACATCTCATTACCCTTCTACAGTATATAATGCCCAACATATAATAATGATAAAGTAAAAAAAAAACAATTTCTTGTGATAATAATGATAAAAATAAACTCCAATTAAAAGAAAATTTATTTTGGAAGCTGGAAAACGACAGAATTTATTGAGACTTAGTTGAGGGAAAATGCAACCTTTATTATGTTTGTAAAATTTTATTACGAAAAATTACTGTTTGTTCAATACACGTATTGAATACAAGCAATTTAAAGACAATTTATTCATTTCACTATATTTATTTGTTTCCTTGTTGGTTTTCTATATAAAATTGAAAGAGTTATTTACAATGTAATGCTATTGTGTAATAACCTACGTTTTTTGTAAAACAACTGTAACAGTGGTAGCGAGTGGGATCGTCTGCTCTTATTATGAAGACTTTTATACCGACTACCAAAGGCGGTTGTTTTTACATACGTTCAATGACCTCGCTGTGAGGACATGCTGGAATTTGGCATGATCTTTAATTTTTTCACAAAGCAGAGAACTGGAATAGTTTGCCTGCGTGTTTTCTAGTAAGTACCTACAATTTAAATCTCTTCAAAGTAAGAATAGGCCATCGTATTGATATCGTAAGTTTATCATCTACTTCTTTATTGCCAGTTATTATCAGGTAAGATGTTATACAAGTAGAAAAATCTAATAAGTAATAAAAATATACACTTCTTATAAGTTCTAAAAGAAAATAAGTCAATAACATATTCCAGTTTTAACGACCTATTTTTAAACTTGATTTAGTAAATAAAATACAAAACTATTTATCATATGTAGCTTTTATGAAATAATTAATTCATTTTACATTCTACCAAAACAATTTCCACGCTCCACGCCATTACTTATTCCTATAATTGTTTATATTATATAACATAGTAATGAGTATTGTCATATGGTTCAATAATATATATTCCTAACATTCCACAATAACCTGGAAGCTAAATTTAGAATATAGATATAAATAATGCTTATATTGTTATAAACCTGAATTTATTTCTATGATTATAAATTGTAATCGTATAATATAAAACATCAAATAGATACATGTTGTACAATTACTATTCTATTTTTTCAAGCACTAAAAATAATAATAGATTTAAAAGATATATGTAGTTCTTTTCAAAGTCAAACTATATTAACTCAAGTGATCTGAAATTTATTTTCATACTTAAAATGCTTAAATAAGGACCAGAGCACTTTTTATCTTTAAACGTGAAAACGAACGAAACAAGGACAACAACTTAGTGGAAATAAAAGCGGTGTTCATGTAGTCGTAAAGACATGTAATTTGAGGAACTTTATACCAAACTAACATCGCTAAACTTTAATCGTATGTTATATTTAAGTGTACGAAATTTTAAAGCGGGTTTTATCACAGAGAAATTTTGAATACTTAAAACTTAATTTGAAAACTTACATCATTTTTAAGCATTGTATAAGTTTTTTTGTCGAGGTATATCTATCAATGTGATTTATATGGTATGTGTTGTATGCTTGTTAAATAAAAATACAGTAAAATAACGATAAATATAAAATAACAATATATTTTTCTTACGTATATAATAAATTATTCGTGTTTCATGTATATGCGCATACGTTACGGGAACAATGATTGTAATCTTAAAAAATACGGTACTTTTTAGGGTAAGATTGTGTTCGGTGGAATAATATATGGTCATTTCAATAAAATGTGGTCAAATAGTCATTAGAAAGGTTTTACATTTCTATTAACTAATTCTGCAACAGTTGTCGGACGGATGAATGTAAAAAATAATAAGAAGATTTAAAGTATAAACCATTTTCTTAATCTATAATCTAAATATAACTTCTCAATTAATTTTTTCCATCTTTACGTTAAAATTATTCATTTTTAGCAAATATTTTTTTTTATTTCTTTCCTTCGAAAAGATACACTTTTTATTTTTTCATAATCTAAATTAGGATACCATAAAATATGTTTTGTTATCACAAATTTCAAATTGAAGTCCTTATTCTAAATAACTCCAATGTTATCTGGCTTATTTAAATTAACTGTTTGTTTTAAGTCGAGCCTTGTCTTAAGTTACTGAAAGGGAGAACGATGAAAAATGAGATTGAAAAAGATTCTGATTCTCTTTCCCAAAAGATATTAAGCAATAATGTTACAATACAATTTTTAATGGTTCGTAAATGTAGTGAAACTATCAGTTAATAAATACATATTCATACATACATATATATTTACTATATTTTTAAAATGTTACAAAAGTTTTTAACGTTGTGTAAAAACATCCTGACATTCCAGTTTACGTACTGAATAACGTTGAAAATTTCTATTTTTTCTTAAAGAAAAGACGAATACCAGTCTTTTGAGAGTTATACGGAATAACAACTAAGTTTGTACAAATACCGAATTGTATTTGACGTATATATATGTATAAATAAAATAATTACGAATACGAAATCAAATAAGGAAATTTACAATTATTTTGAATACCATTGCATCCCGTTTTGAATATAAAAGTGTTGAAAATTTTATATGTCCTACGAGAAAAAAAATGAGAATGTAATTTAAATTGAATTTCTATATCAAATATTTTGAATAGATAAGATACATTCAATATTACAATTTGCCTTCTTTAATTATCGCACCCTGTTAAGATTTTTTGCACCTTAAGTGTTAGAGAAAAAGATGTTATTTTGTTACATACATATATCAAAAACAGTGAATCAACTTCGACTGTAATTGAATATTAACCCCTTACAGCAGTAAAACGTCATAGTGAAATGTGAACGTAATTTATAAAAATCTGCATAAACTTGGATAAAGTGACGATGAAGGATAATCACATTATAAGTTAATGATCCATTTTATTTTGTTTTCTAAACTAATGATGTTGACTGTTAGAAGTTTTAAGGAATACTACATAAAAACCTAGTGAATTTCAGTCAATTTAAATTTCCACACATAAACATCATGCACCTTTTATGTTTCGTACACTGGCACTAATTTCATCTTATTTAAGCACTTCTTCATATATAAATAAAGGAATATTATTAACAGTTCAGGTTAGACGGCAAAAATTACGATTATTCTTTATTTATATCAATAACATAGTAAAGTTGTTATATATCCGAAACACATTGAAAATTTAATGAACATCGCCAGGGCAACACAGTTGTATGGATAAATTATAATATAACGAAAGACGCTACTTACTACGAGAAACGGACGTCTAATAGTGTGGACCTGAAGTAATCTTCGCGATTTTCTTTGAAGATATGGTTGGTAGTTAACTTCATGCTATGGTACACCCTACTCATATAATATTCTAGCTCCGATATTATTAAGATCAGAAATAAAGTAATTTTCATTGATTTGTTCAATATTTAAAACTGACGAAAATGTTTACTCTAAATATTGTGGTGACAATTATGATTTCGACGGTCGGTGGATGCAATGAAACCAAAATTATGACTTAAATTTAATTATAAAGTAAGTTACAACTAGGTTTGCGACTATGTTGCACGAAGGTTGAACAAATAGTGACAATAAATCTAATGAAATTCTTACAAGAAATATTATAATCTAAAACATAAAAGAAATATAAAACCAAAAACTGTCTTCACACGGAACTGCTGAGTCAGACCGGTGTAGAATAGGCGAGTTTACCCAGAACCTAAGGCGTCAGCTGATTACACCGTATAAAGATAATTATATTTTAATTAAACGACCACTTATTACACCGTCACATAACATGACTTACGTGGCCTTTGTTTATCCCGAGATTTCATTTGAATCTAAATTGGAAACCCGGTTTCGGAACTGTAGTTTAATTTTAATTTATATCGTAACTCGGTGAGTTTCTCCACAAAACATTAAGGACTTCTTGTTTTATTATCTTTATTTCGTGTTTCGGGACTTCAATAATACCAATATTGTAATTTGACATTTGAAAGGGTTTTCATATTTTTATGTGTCGGAGGTTATAGGAAACTGTTTAATTAAAACGAAGTGAACTGGAAAATAATAAAACCCTCTTTAAACATTACATTAATTGCCTAAAGTCCTTTTTGGGTGATAATTGAAATATCGGTTGCTTTTATGAATTGTCTGAATACGATTGAAGACAAAACAATGTGATTTATATGTAACTCCTATTTCTAATGTTAAAAAATGAAATAAACAGTTGTATTCTTTAAAATGTGTTAATAGGGTTTTTGTTTTCTAAGAAAGCTATACATTGTAACATCAAAAAGTTATAAGTGGCGTAACAGAACCTTATTTATGTTTCTACCGAACATGTTTTATATTTATACAATATAAAGTTAATAATTTAAAGTATACTATGCATTATAATAAATCAAATGTATTTTATTTTATATACCTTATAAAACTTTGTTGCAGTTTTTATATTTGATAAATAAAGATATTTATTAGAATAATGTTACTTATAGGGTGGAATTCTCATAAAATATAATTTGTCATTCGTGCCATCATTATATAGATAATTGATTGCAATATGTCAAGATAATTTATTTTTTCTTTCATAACAGCTTTGTGCAAAAAAGGCCTTTAACATAAGACACTCTCATAAATAAACTAACTAATGTGCATTTATAAATTGCTCTAGATGTGGGAATCTGTTCAATCTTATTGTCTGACGAAATAGCACATTCCGTCATAATAATTAATCATACAAATTCTATATACTCAATAGATCCATAAATATAATGTTGGCACATATTCTACTCCAGAATATGACACATTAATGTCTCCATCACGTAGTGAATGAGCTTTTTAAATATAATTTCCCGTTCCAAAGCGAACTTATGATGAATAGCAACGATTATATGTATTTTAAAATATTGTAATTTTATTGCCCATATTTACTCTTCGGTATACCATAATACTTTCTTTAATTCTATAAATATAGTTTTCATACTACATAAATATAAAAAGGAATATAATTTGTAAGATTAAATACAGGTATATATAAAAACAAACTCCAAAAATAAACGCCATCACCAAATAAAGTCTTAAGACATAAAGTTTAATATTATGTTGAGGGAAGATTTCATTATCATCGAAGATAAACATGGGTTATTTTTTATTTATTATGACTGTTATAATAAACAAATATGTAGTTTACATTTAATATTTTAAATGAATGTCGAACCTTTGCAATTCAGAATCAGACGTTAAGACCTTCAAGCGGTCCAAGCGATCACAAGGTGTTTGATATTTTCATTTAAATTGGTTTTCTTTAGAATTTTTATTTTCATATCTAATTTTACCTGAAACCATTAAAATATTAAACCTATTCTAACATAGTCGACAACAATAATTAGCGATGATAATATAATGTCTTTTCAAGCAAATCTAACTTAATATTAACTTTCTGGTTTAACTTGCATCACATAATATACAACACAAGATAAGCCTCTGTACTCCAGCTACCAATATCAGTGGCTTAAGTATATTTACTAAAAGAAAGATTAACTACAATCCTCTATGAAACAAACTTTATTCTATTGTCATAGTTTTGCATACAACTATTAATTTTTAATTTATAATTGAGGTGTAAGATATATTTCATGAAACAATTCTTATTAAGTCATTAATGTTTGAGAAATGTATGTATTCATACTAGTTCTTTATTACTGAAAAGAAACACCTGTGAACTATATTACGTTTATGTGTATCTATTTGCTAATTACATCCGAAACCTTTTTATTTTATAAAGGTAACATTTTTGTCTAATAAATATCAAATTTTCAATGACCCACTTATTTTTATAAACCATCAAATCAGCAGGTCAATACCTCATTCCAGTGAAAGCCCGGCGTCGTCGGGGCGGTCCTAATTGCCGGGATCGCTCCCATACTCCAAGGTAGTCTTTGCCAGGACCGGCTAGTCGCTGGTGTGCCCTGTCGCTGACAGATCCGGGGTACACCAACATAGCGGCCGATGGTTTTCGTAGTGGTTTTAGTGAGTAGGGGCCCGCCAAGATAGAGTCTCACACATCCCTTCAGGCCCCACCAAGGCCGATTGGACGGCTCGTAAAAAGAGTTTCCCTGCGTCATCAAAAAAAAGTTAAAGATACCACATCAAACCTACCTCATAGTTTTAAATATAGAAATATATTGATTGTTTCTATACCAATATTGAATCAAATTTTTGCAAAAGATTGTATCTTAACATGATCATACGTGCAAACATATATACAAAATTTTAATGACACCTTATTTACTTCAATCTATTTATTTAATATAAATATTATACAAAATTATTGATTGATTGAAAATTAACTTTGACATTTACTACGTTATAAATTTCCTGAAATATTACTGTAAACTTAAACGACTTACAGTTTGTAATTTTAATTACCCTGTCTAGTCTTCTTCTACCTGGCAATTTCCCAGCTTTAGCCAGGGTCTGCCTTACATGTTGTGAATAGTTTTGGCTAATTGTTTTTAGGACCGGCCGTCTGCCTGACATCAACCCTCTTTGGGAATCAGCATTAATCAGTGATGTCTAAATACTCATAGAAAGTACATATGACTGGGAAAAATCACATTGGTACTTGCGAGGATCAAACCCGCGCCCTCATGCATGAGCGGCGGGCCTTTTAACCACTAGGCCACCACTGTCTTAATTACCCTATCTAGTAAGCAATAGAAACAATTAAGACGTCAACATTACTATAGAAAGTTAATGACTTCAACTGAAACCCATTAATGTCTGTCAATATTTCCATTACAAATATAAATCAATTTAAATTTTACAGAAAATTGGCCATTGTGTTATGTTCATTGTTGAGAAATAATTTGTAATTGCTCCTTAATAATATGAAATTGGTAAAAATAAAGACACAATTTAATTTAGTTACAATAGTTTTCATTGTCTTAGAGTGCGTTACATCGTTATTAGTAGAAAGTCAGAGTTGCAGTATTTATAAGTTGTTAGATGACATATAAATGCCAATAACATAAATGAAAATGACTTCAGGTGTCGTTAATATATGTACAATAAATTCATTTTTTTATATATAAAAAAATTGTCAGTTTCTAACAGCAGGCAGGGTTTTATTAATTAAATGTACATAATATATATGTTACAAATCCCACACGCCCCTGTCGCGTTTGCCCCGCGGCAGGAAGTCATTAAAAGATTCTCCTCGTTAAAAAAAAATGTTCCAATATATTATTTATATTCTCACACTATAGGTATTATATACAAAGTATTTTATTTCAGATACGTTATGTATTTCTGCATGTTAGAGCCTCTTTAGCTCAGTGGTAGAACAGTGGTCTCGTAAACCAGGGGTCGTGAGTTCAATCCTCACAGGAGGCAATATTAAAGAAACAGAGAATAAATATTTCTTTGATCTATTTATTGCAAAAAAACCTTTGTTTCGATCTAATTCTTACCATTTTCACAAAAATCAAAGTAACATTTTGGTATTTATATGAATCCAATATTATGACAATGATGCCAATTTTTCCTTCTCGGTATATGAAATGTATACACACACATTATTTTGAAATTAAATGAACAATAAAACGGGATACTTATGTTTCAACCCGGCTATAATCAAAGAATGTAATGCTTAAGACAGATAGATTTAAACAAAACAAGACATTTATTTAAGAATAAGAGCAAAGTTAAAAGTTTCAGTTAAGGATTTTCTTTTACCACGAGATAAGTTGTTATTGAAAAAAGTTTTGTGATAAAATCATGTAAAGATATTATTTTGTTCGTGGAATTAAAGTTATAAATATCAGAAGAATCTGCAATATGCAATACTGAAAATAAAAGAGTGGGTATTAAGAGCGAAAGGAACGAACTAATTGATCTTTAAAAACTAATCGAAGTAGAATTGGATTTAATTAATCCAAGAATTGTCTCGAGCAATGGCTTGTATAATATCCTTTTCTCTTTTCTATGTTACAACTTATACAATGTATGTTACATTACACATAAACAATATTTATTACACACGCCACGGGTTTTATTAGTTGTCAAGAGTCTGTTTAATTGTGTCATTCCACAATTTATTTTGTCATTACAAACGATTTTTTGTAACAGCAGTGTATGGTAGCCATTTAAATAGCCTTTTATATTCCCAGATATTTTATACCGTTTATGAATTAAGATCCGGAAAAAAATATAAATACTTTTGGAGTTCTAAGTGGAAAACCATATTTTTAAGTTTTCTTTTATCTGTTCCTTAAGGATATGATAGTTTTTGTTACTCCAAAGTACGTTTTATTCTAAATTAATTTTCGGTCCGAAACAGCTAAAACAACAGACCTTATCTAAAAATAATCAAAAGGACTTAATTAAAAAGAATTGTTACTCAAAAAAAACGGACACACTTGTCTCCATAATGTAAGATTACATAATATAATGACTCAGTTATTTTTCAATCCTTGATATCCTTTAAATTGAGATCTAAGTACATATAATTATTCATACAATTCACAAAGCCGTTTCTCACACATTTTGTCACGGTGTTCAGACGTTTTTAAGCTTTCTGAGCTTAGTAGAGACGAGTTTGTTAAAGCGGATTTAAGTTTTGACATTTGTAATGGAGATGTATGTTATGTGTACATATATACGTATGTATGCATAGAGGCACGAAAATATATTTGTCTGTATCTAAATTTGTTTCTCAGATTCTGTAAAGAATAAATTGTGTATTGTGTTCATAATACATTTTTAATCCTGAATCTTCATGAGATCTTTTTAGTTAAACCTGTATTTATCTTATCAAATAAACTGAAAATAACTTTGGGTGACGTTTTATTAAAAGCCTTCCGACCTAGAAAGCGGACTGCGCATTACTTTAAAGACTGTTGGATTTTCCCTTTAAACCGCGCTACTTATTGTCTGGTATTTTATTCACTAAGGTGCAATCATAGCATTATTATTAAATTCTAAAATAATTTTAATAACCATTGTATATGAGCTTTACATATGTATGAAAATAACATAATTACACGGTAATTATATCTAGTAAGTCTTGCTGGTATATGATACTCAACAAATAATATATAGTATTAATAATAATAGCATTATTAATAATATTATAAAACCATTTTATTAATAGCTAAGGTTCTCTAAGCTGTTGTCTCTCTCTAAGATGTCAGTCACAATCCTACCCTTGATGAAGATATGGTCATATAATATTTTGAACAAATAAAAGTAATTTTAATATCAAAAAAGAATTTCTTTGCAGGTTATATAAATTCAACTTTATTGATGAGCAATAAGTAAAACAAAAATAATTATCACAAAAATAAAGTAACAAAATATAATCGACTGCTATTTTAATGAATAGTGTATTTTTTATACGAGTACTTTATACGAGTTACAAAGTTACAAAGCGAGGAGCGTCATTTCCTCTATTGAAATTTATTATTATTGAATTCATTGTTCTAACGAATATAAATGTACAGTGAACAGATAGTCTTTTGCGATGAACATTCGATTTTTTATAATATTGTATTAAATTTGACTGTCTTCGTGACTTTCATGTATCTTCGTTTATTTAAAAGAAACTAATATTTTTGGATTACTATTTTTCGAGATCTTATGTGCCCTTGATCACGATTGCTGCAAAGTCACCGAAACGTCGGAAGTACGCAGTTTTAAAAAGTAATAAAATACGGATAGTAATCCGATAATGTTAATTTCGCTTAAATAAATTCTGTTGAGTCTTATCTCATTATCTCCCTTTATGATAAAAAATATTACGATAAACTATGTATATAGAGCTCAAAAAGTATAAACACGTATTTTCGAAACGTTCTCTAATTTACAACCTTCCTTTTCAGTATGTAACATAGGAAGTCAGAGAAAGGTATTATGTAATATGATTGTTTGATGAAAGCTTTCAAACTTAACTTGTCAAAAGAAGAAAAATATGCTTTTTGTCATGAATGTTTCTGATCTAATGTTTCATATTATTTACAGTATCATATCAAATAAATCTCATTTTCTTTAGCTCATTTAATAAGCGTTATGAGTGCATTTTTAATTTATATTTCAAAAGTGTTATTGTTTGTATATCAGTTTGAATATTTTGAGTGTTAATTTATAAATCCCTTTCATATAAAAGTCTATTTTTACAATAAACTATCTTTCATCATTCACCGTATAATAGTATTGTGAAAGCCGAATTACCTACAGAATTTATATGTTGATGCGTTGTTAAACTAAACAACACCCCATTTTCTTTATAATCTCTTCATATTACCCACATCTGCCCTATTTTGAAACTGGGTATTCCAATTAATGCATGTTCAATCTCACCATCATTTGTTCGTAATTGAAAAGAACTTATTCACAAAATAACGATAATCTGACAGTTTTTATAAATCGATTATTATAATATAAGTTACATAACTTAGTGTATTATTTTGTTTTTGTTAGTTTTTGCTAATTACGAAATCCTCAGATTAATTAAAAATATATATTTTATATGACTTTTAAAACACAAAAATTATTGTGTTAATTATTCCAATTAATCCTCTCAGGGCTTTGTTGTTTTGGATAAACATCTCGACATTTTAAATGAGGTCACGTTATAACAAAAAGGAAATTACGAGTCTCTTGAGACGTCCGATGTTAAGTATTAATCTGAGAGATAAAAATATTTATATACACGCAACGTAACCAGTTTCAGTAAATATATATTGTTATTTCAATATACTAGCTTTTGCAAGCGACTTCGTCCGCGTGAACATCAGAGTTTTCCTCTTCCACTACGGCAACTGAACCTGAACCGTAGGTTCCATCCGTAAAGTTTCGGCATCGGGATGGGGGTCGTAACTGGTATCGAAATCGGGATCAAAATGAAAAAAAAAACATTACGGTTACTTAACTCGAGCTTCACGTCATGGTTTCACTATTTTTAAGATTGGTGTCAAAATTAGGATGAAAGGCTAAAGTCGTTCAGTAATTTAGGCGTCAAAACGTCGCAGACAGACAGATAGAGTTACTTTATTTATAGTAAACTAATATTAGTAGAAGCTTAATAACAATAGTGATATTACGTCGGAAAAAACTTTTTCCAACTGAAAAAAATAATTACAAAAATGATAAAGGTTTTTTCGAGATAATATTTTGGATTTTTTACATTTGAGACAATGTAAGAATTATATATATTATTTCTATTTAGCCTTTGAATATTGGTCCAAGTACGACTAAAAATAACAAGGTTGCTTATCATAAAATATCATATTCTAATAATAATTAATTATATCAAATATATACATATGACAAAAAATAAAGGAAACAATATCGAATGAAATGTTTTTCACAAAGTATATAGAATACAATCTGATATAAGGTTTTCGCGTAGATAGGTTTCGTCCTAGTGAATATTATGACAAAGCTATTTTAACGAGAATTTTACAACACGCTATGTTACCTCATCCACTATAGGGGATGTGAAAACGTATGACGTGTATATATGTAATAGTAAAAAATAACTGGACATTATCAAAAACTAACTTCCTCTGACAAGGTTTCTGTACCAATATTGCACAAAAACTATTTAAATGTGTAGCAAATAATATGAAGGTCTCGAGTATAATGATATTTAAAAACCTTTCCAATAAATATATATCAACGGTGAAATTAGCGAAGAACATCTGGTACTTTTTAGGACAAAAATAATAAATTAAGATAAATGTTAGTATAAAATTTACAGTATTGTATTTTCTTCTCAAAAACTTTCCTATTAGATCAGTCTTCCAAATTGGATTTTAAAAAAGCCACTTGTTGTGTGTATTTATACTTGGCAAACTTTTTTATGTCGTTTCTATATAGTTTCAATAAAAATATCTTCAAAATGTGGCATATTCTGCCAATGATTCCCTTCATTTATGCTTATATCATTGTAATTGAATTTGTAGATATAATATATTCATTTTAATTATTATATGACAATCTAAGTGTGTGTTACATATAAAAATTGTTTTTTTTTTTTTTATATAGAAAATCTTACAATATTATTTTATTTATCTAATTCTGGCTCATTCTAGAAAACTCACCGGTTAATGAATTGTGATTTAAAATATTATTGCTCTGAAGTCATATTCAACTCCATTTTTAAAGCCTTTCAAGTGGACCTTTAAACTTCATTGGATTTTTCATGACTGAGAACAAAGTGTGTCTAAAATAGTTTGCAAAGAGAATTTTGCTGAAAGAGTAATAAATCAATGTATCTACTTAAATCAATTTTTCTGCCTCCGAAGCTTTAAAATTTGTTCCATTGAATATTAAACCAATCGCGGGACTTGAAGTAAATTTAATTTTGAATCACAACTTTCAATGAAGATGGAAATCTAATGTACTATTGGATTGAATAAACATTGTAAGTAATTATTTGCCGGAAAAAGTTGAATGCAGTTACAGAACAGTCTAGAAGTTGCATTTTGCTCGGATGAGCTGGAATGACCAAATCCTTCGTTTATCAAACATTCTAATTAATTTCTATTTAACTAAGTGGCAGTAAAATGATCTCAAGTTAATAATATGATAGTTACTTTCCAGAATGTACAAAAATGTTTATTTGTATAAAATACGAAAATATTGAAGTTCAATAAGAAAGCTTACACGCTTACACATAAAATACTAAAATATTGGGAGTGGTGTGATGTATCGTGAAGGGCAGACGGGTGGTGAGGAGAGAAGAGGAGATACTATTGAAAGAGTATGTTTGCGTATAATTATTCATTTTGTGGAAATTGGAAATAAACAAGTAATTTACGAAGAAATCATACTGTTTCAAACATTCTCTTTAAAAAGTAAGCTGTGTTTTGTAACTGTGGTAATAAAAAACTATTCCATAAAAGTTACTTTTAAATATGCCTCTTACAACATAAAACATGTAATTAATATACACATATATATGTATATTATTACAGAATGTAAAATTAGAATAAAGGAAACATTTTTTCAATATTTTCAAAGTCGTGAAACAATTAAGCTTCATATAGAAATTATAGAACGACAAATTACGTTACAATAATTAATAGATATAGAGAATTATAATTAATCTACTATAAGTAGAGCACGATTGCTTAGTTGGTAAAGTAGCTGCAACGCGTTACTACGGAAGATGCAGGTTCAAATCCCGCCCGTGATGATGATTTTTTAAATGCATATTTCCTAATGTCGCCAACGTTTCTTTAATGTTGAAAATATTATTGAAAGTATTTATGAAATAAACAATTTATGAAATAAATAATATAATACAATATTATAGAGCATCATTATAATCGCATTTGATTTTCTATGTTATCAGCATTTATGATAGAGAATTCCTATTCCAAACTTCGCATTAATATTAATAAAACTGCACATACAACGAGGATGACATGCAACTAACTATGTAAACTGAACGCAAACAGAATTTCCGAAAGACTTAGTAAATATTTCAAAAAGAATTTTATAAAATATTTTTAAATATTTATTATTCTAAAATGGTTTAAAATAATATTAATTTCGAAATAATTTAAGTATTCACTTATAATTAACTTTGTTTTATTGATCTAAACAACTGCTACTGATAAAAAAAAAATTCAGTAGTAGTACACGCCTTTTTTCTCATTTTGTTCGATTAATTCATAGTTTATAAAGTGTCTAAATAAAAAATATGGAAGTAATAGTCTTTGCCTTGTGTTGATAAAGGTACTAAAACAAAATAGTTTTATTTTGTAAGGAAATGAGATACGTTAGGTGTTTTTATTTAACTTGCGATGTAAGTATGTATGTAATTCGTTCCTATGAAATCTACTAACTCAATTTTACGGCAGGTAGTTTCAAACTATTGAGCTGAAATTTTATGTACAATTTCACTTTATATGACAATGCATGTTTAAATATGTGACGTAACTATGACTCAACATACTGAATGTAATTTCTTTTTACTTCACTTCTATAATATCCGTATCGAATGAGATTTTTGCTATGAATAACTCAAAATAATAATTGACGTCATTGTTATGTTACATGGAGAACGTTTAAACCTTATAGCTCAATTTTGAAGGATATGTTTATATGTGGCTGAGCTGAAATTATGTAGACACGTTCAGGATAGCACACGGTTAACTCTGTGACGTCATTCTTAATCCAACATAGCGGCATATTCAAGATGGATAGTATTGTAATGAAAAGTATTTTTAATGCATCAAATTAACGGACTTGCTAATAATAACTTGAAAAGCGTTTCTGAAAGCCTATCATAGATATGACGTACGTAAAAATTCAATAGCTATCAATTGTATTAAGTCAAGCATTAATTTTCAGTTAACAGTTATATTGGCACTTCATCGCGTTAGTGCCAAATCGATGAAGTGCCAAAAACTCCTTATAATTTTTTTGGATTTATCTGATACTTTTACATTGCTGGACCGATATTAAACAAATGTAACTAATTACTTACGGCAAGAAAACCGCCCATCGAATGAAAAAAACCGCATCGAAATCGCTCGATCCGTTTCAAAATTACGACGTTAAATACGCACACAGACACACACACACAAGTATATACGTTCCCGCATGCACGCAGACTTAGGCATAGGCTCACACATACAAATATCAACGTGAAACGTCAATTATGTAATAGATATCTTTTTGCTTGGGTAAAATAAATAAAAAGTAAAATATAAACTCCCTTAAAAGAAAACACTTTTAATATTTACTTTCTAAATAAGTTATGAGATAATTTATAATATGATATAAAAGCTTGTCACACTTTTCCCGAAGACAATCACGTAAATAAATAACTAGATTTGATACTACATATATGCATGCAAAGAATGTTGCCGTATATAATAAATTATCTTTGCAGTTTTAATATTCAATTCTGTTTATATCGTGATCCTGGATATTATTAGCAACAATAGTTTACGTATATTTACATTTAAATCTGAACTTTATTTCTTGCGACTTAAAGTTATAATTCGGATACCGATACAACAATGATTGGATGAAATGTTGCGGTGAGGTACGATAATGCCTCTACCACTTATTTCAAATGAGATGCGTTCATGTGAAACACCAGCATGATTATCTAGTTAATTATAATATTCAGTATATGCATTAAAATACGGCATATTTCTGTTTCAATGGACCGATTATTTAAAAAACTAACCCATATTATATGTTTGACGTTAATTACTTTAAGGAACGTGTTAGGTCGAGAATAAGAAACATGTACATATATGTATTATAAATTGTATTACCTACAAAGACTGCATACGGGCTACCGGAAAATGCTTCATAGGAACTCTGCGGCGGGCGATACCCAAAATTCAATTGCACTAGCCACATGTGCTCCCAGTGAATACATATAGTATATCACTATAACAAAGCCACTTAATTAATTTGAGGATAGTAAAAGTAAGTGAGCTCCGAGAAATATTTTCATTTCCAACTGTTCAGCGGAAAACTTAATTCGAAGGTCTTTTTTTGGTACAAAATAAAACAAAACATTAACTAAATTCAGAAGTCAACAAAATATATCTGCCGACAAGATAAAACGGCCTTAATTTAATACTAAATATTCAGTTGAGCAGGAATCTTACATAGCCAACACTGCTTGGATGATTACTTTGGTTTTGTGATTCATAAACTTATTAAAATAGGTTACATTTTCCCTGTGGCATGTTTTATTCGTGGTCTTATTTTTTAATTGTAAGCTATACAGTTATGTAATTAACATTTAAAGAATTAAGAAAGGAAATCAACAAGGAGGAATAAAATACAAAAAACGTGTATAATCCGTTAGACTATTCAAAATTTTTCCATCTGGACTTACAAGTTTTGCTTATTTTATAGAATTTATGTTATGTATCTATTTAAAATATAATAAAATTTAATTCTAAAAGTTTTTTGTCTAACTCTACTTTTACTTTCTCTCACACAAATGCAAAGCTCAGCTTAAATATACGATATATATAATATACGAAAACTTTAGTTTCATATCAATGAAAGATATTTGCTCTCCAAATTTACGAGTATTTAGATTTCACAAAATTTATTACAGATAAGTTAATAGTTGTCGTAATATCAACACGCATTAAAACCAAAACTCTGACAGTATAATCCCTGAAGTTGCCTCTTAATTATTACTCTGATGTATGTTGATCTAATATTTCCAAAAATTATAATCTAAATACTCAAAGTTGGACCCAACTTAACTCTTGTATTCCCCTCATTCTTATAAGTGTAAAACTCGATATTGTTCTCAGCTTAAAGGGCTGGCCATCCGTGAACGAAAATCCTCTGGATAATTGTGTCAATTGTTCTTTATCCTAAAGATCCACTATCTTTATAGTATTTGAAAACAAAATGTCAACTGTCAGCTGGTGGGAATCTCTCACGATATAGAACTATAATCTTCAGAAAGCATAACACTGTTCATTTCTGAAAGGGCTTAGCAGAACTCATGACATTTTTCTAATAGATTGGTTGATTATTTGTTGGAACAAGTAAAACTTTCTTTAAGATCCTGTATATCTTATATAGGTTTTCTTTTTATTAGTATTCATATTAATATTAAGTATGTATGTATTTATATACACAAGGATACAGTTACAGTTCAAGTCGTAAATTATTTAATTAAGTTCTATAATTTTCTTCTCTTATACCGCTTAATTGTTTTGTACAATTGTATTTTTCTTTTAAGTTGGTTGCTAAAGAATGCTTTTCTTACTTTAATTAAGTTCGCCTTTTATTTGTTTTGGTTAATTAAGAATAAATATATAAAAATGTAAAAGCGTTTCAATGAGAGCTTGCGACTTAGAAATTGAAATGCTCTAGTCTCCAGAGGCACAATATTTATATTTTTTATCAATCTAACGCAAAGCCTTTGTTGTATCAATTTACCAGACTTTTTTATATGTATTATAGAGGTAGTCATTTTTTAATTTATTACTATGTATAAAGTATCATAACATTAAAAATTAAACTTTATACATCGAATGTTTAATTTTGAAATGTCAGCACTATTTGAAATTTAAAAGAAGTTTGGAAATAAAAGGCTTGTCAAGCCAACATTTTGTTTGTAAATGTTAATTAAAATGATGTTTCACTAGCTTGACGCTTGACCCGTGACGTGATGTATTAAAAAGACAAAACAATAAGTGAGCCATCAAAAATATTTTAATGAGATTTAACGGTTACTAAGAGTCACGCAATTGTATTTTAACCTGTATTTAAATTTGTCATTATTAAAATAATATTTGAAGTGATTAAATGAGAAAACCGTAGTCGAGTTAAATTATTCCAAGCGATTACGACAGGAAAGTTGTTAAATGAAAATTAATTAGTTACTTTGAAAATACAATCAATAGAGATTTGTATAAAATAAGTTATATTAATACCCGTATGTTTTTCTATAAAACATAATCAAACATCTTCAATAAATACAAGTATTGAAATTTATAAGATTTTTATTTACAACTTTATGACTTAAATGTTAACGTAATTTAAACGTTTAATAATAAGGCGACTAACGATTTCATTTATAAAACTTAAAACTACAAAAGAATTTATTTATACTTGAAAACTAATTAAAAACAAAATTGTAAAATAAACCCATTCAATTATCTGCCATATTTTTGTATACTGTCTATTGCCACTTTTCTTCTTATTATACAAATTTTACAAAAACGACTCACAAATATACTTTTCTTTTTATTATACAAATTTTACAAAAACGACTCACATTTTATAAAGATTAATTTTTTAAAGGTTGTATCGTAGATAGAAAGAGTTCCAATTAATTAATTGGATATGCAGAAATTGAGAAATAAATAAATTATTAGGTTGCAGTAATTAATCTTAATAAGGCATGTAATTAATACACGGAACTGTGGAGGCAATCACTTAGAACTATCAAGTATTCCATATAGTGCCACCTATTTTCTAGTAATTAAAATTTTAAGGAAAATAAAACGTGAATGTGCTACTTGATTAATATTTTCAAATTTTATATTTAAAATATTCTCAGAATATTCAAGAACGAAGATTATTGTCATTTCCATATTTTACACTATATTTTCACAACAATTACAGAGATTAAATATAGCAGTTAGTTTATTATTTCTACACCCTATAAAATAGAAATTCTAAAACAGAACACAGGCACACAAACATTCATCCAAGGGATACGAGAAAGTTTTCTGAACAGTCTTTGAGAAACCTTAATAGAATCTTACTCTGTATTTTTATAACAGAATAACTTTATATAATGTTATTAAAATAAACAAGGAGCTTATGTTTGTGAAAGGTTATTTCATCCAACTTAATAATATAAGACGAAGAGATTTGTATTATCTTAAAGGTTAGCTTTATGTGATTTAGACAATCTATTTAAAAATTGAGATCTATATGAAAAACAGATACTAAAATTTTGATACATTTTATAATACATATAGTGTCTTAAAAATGTTGGAAATAAAAAATGATTATATGTTTTATATGAGATTATATTTAATTTTATGGGTTTTCCTATTTATATGTTTAATAAATGAATCGTTGTTCACTTAATGATATGAAATGAAAATAGACATAGTACCACAAAATGCAATTTTCAACTGAAATTAATTCTCAAACATGATTTTCATGTAGTTCAACGTGGGTTATTTAACACAACTTATAGGTTTAATTATATGTGCTAAAAGGAATATTGTATATAACGCCAAAATTATATTTATTAATTAATGAAAGACATACAAGTTATATTACAATATACAGTTTCGTATACTAGAACATAATATTAAAGAATTCCAACTGTTATTTAAAGGTAGAGTGTACTAACTACAAATATTATACTTGAAGAGATAAATTCTACTTAATATATTATGTTGTTATTAAGAAGTTGAATATATTTAGTTTGGTATTAAATCATATTATTGAAATGTAAATACAAATGGTTTTCTATTATCTTAACTAGATATTTGAAAACAATTATTAAATAGCTTATTAGTATTTAAGTGTACAATTACTTTTTGTTTTTTAGTTTCCGTTTTCCTGTATCGTTTTTTTTACTTATCAATAACTTAATGTTTTGTTTGCTTCATTTATAATAATGTAAATAATATAAACACAAATAAGTCAATTCTTTTCTGTGTGCTTGTTATTTGACGTCTTCTTCATTACTGACAGTCGTATTCCTGAAAGATTTTCTTTCGTCCACTATATTTTTCACTTCCCTCGGTTTGTTGCTTCTCTTAACGCCACTGTTATGGGCAGACCAATTAGAGCCGCGATTTTTATCATACCTGTTGCTTGATGTTCTATCACATGGTCTTTTCCCTTCGACCTTGGAATTATAATCATCTATTCTAGATTATCTATGTAGTTCGCGGCGAGTGATGTGATCAAACTAAGTGTTTTTATTCTACAACACTCTCATTTAAGTTATTCGAAATACTATTCCTGCGTAGAGGAATTCACGAGTTCGGTCGCTTAGTTTTAATATAATTATTACTTATGTTATATTTTCTCTGTATTATCCAGTGTAAAAAATTGTAAACTGAATAACATTTCACCATAATTTTCACTGAACTAGTCCTAAACCACTGCACTGATTTGATTAACTTTTTGTATGCATACGGGAGGCGCCCCAGATGGCTTAGATTCACAAATCAGTCTGGCATTTGACACTGCATTCAGTGCCTAGGTTTTTTAAAATTAAAAGCCTGCAACGTATAAATGACATTTGTATTTATATAACGATTATATAAGTAAAATTGCGCCTTATAAGTGTTACATGTATAGTTATAATGACATCTTGATACGTTTTTGAAGTTTTCGTAAAGAAAACACAACTCCGTTTATGATTAAAACAAGAAAGAACTGTTTAATTAACCGTCATTGTTATATTAGAAATTAGTTTGGAATTAATCCGGCACATACAACTTTTAAAAATATTTAGAATGGTCATATAATTAATTAATTTAAATAAATATAGGAATTAATTTATATAAATAAACATTTCGTTCCATTTTATCATGATCAAAGCTTTCATTTGGCAGATTTGATGGGAGAAAGATTAATGGTAATTTATCAATTTCATATTCCTCACTTTACCTTTGTCTTTAAGATATTTAAATTACAAAAATGAGAAATGAATAAATCGTAGTATCGTTTTAATACATTAAAATCATAATATTAAATTGACATGTACTTCAGTTTGATTTGAAAGTGCAGGTCAGTTTCACCTCAGTTTTATTTCATAACTCGTTTTCTAAGGTAATGAAATCCATCGTTCAGCCTATATAATAAAATAAAATAAAAACTACAAGTTTAATTTAAATTAATCAATAATTCAATCGTTATTAGTTTAAAATAAAACGTGTACCAAATATGAATATTCTTCGTGATACGATGTGTGAATTGCACTCGGCTGGTATGACGTATATCTTTTGCAGGTCAAAGCTTTGCTTTGTCGCACTGATTGCTAGACAAAGGTACTTAAAATTGAGGGAGAAACATGCATTTGGATGCAGTGAAACTCTTTGATAGGTAATGATACAGAAGTCTCTCTACAAAATCTACTTGATATTATATTTCAAAAAAATTAAGACAATGATGTGCAAGTTTTCTCATATCGCCTTACATGCTAATATTATTGCGATAGCCACCACTTGCTGGATTTACTGAACCTTACATTATTATTTTATTATCAATTAGAAGTTCATTTCGACGGGTAAAGCTAAATTAGTCTTGAAGTACTTGATGCGCTCAATAGTTTAATGTTAATATATTCAATAAGAATAATCACAGATATAGTGTAACAGCAATGACATTTTAAATATTAAAGGTTGAAGTAATTTAAGTCTTTGATAACTTATGAGGTTTAACTTAGTACCGGTAACCAGGGCCGGGTTATGCCTGTCGGGGCCCCTAGGCAATGCTCATCCAGGGCCCCCTACCCTCTTCTAATTTTTTCGTTACATAACACAACAAAATTAAAAATTACACCGTTTTTTACTAACCTGGGTATATCATCATATTATTCAATAAAAATGTTGAATCAAATGAACAGAATGTTTATTTATGCATTTAAAACAAAACATACATAGCTTAAATATTAACTCTTCTAACTTTTTTTGAAACAAAATCGTTCAAGATATCCTGAAAGGTAATCTTCTCCAACACGTCATTTTAAATTGCCATTATAGCCAATGAATTTAACCTTATGAAAGTAGCTTGGCCATAGAATATACATACTTGGTAGGTACCAGTATAGTAAGTGTGCATTCACAACAAAGAGTTTTGAACGTTTTTAATTAAATTACCGCGATAAAATTGCTTGCAATTATATTACTGCGTTATAAACTTTTAAACTATAATAATAATCATAATAGTAATATCTAATAAGGAATGCGTTCCGAAATGTACTAAAATAGCGTCGATGTAATGTACGGAGCAAATTTTCAAATAAATTTTTTACTGTTTAAGAAACATTGCCCATTCTTTTCCCTGTAGCACAGGGGCCCCTGAACGTGGCAGGGCCCCTAGGCATTTGCCTATAATGCCTAATGGATAAAACGGCCCTGCCGGTAACATAATATATTATAATGTAAATGTATCATAAACATATTGTGAACATATATTATAATTTAAAATTTTGAATAAGTTTTCATCACCATTAAATATTGTTTCTTTTTTAAATCATCCGCATTCATGTTATTAATAATTCAACCTGTTTCTGCAGATCCTTTGTAAAAATGAAACTTACATTGCTTGATAACTTGATATTTAAGTTTCCCATTCTCTTGAAAATGTTGCTCGAAAAGAAAAAGACGTGAAAACAAGTTAAAATGTTAGACAAAAACCTGAAGTACAATAAAATTTTAAATTCGTAACCAGATTCTGGAATGTTTGTGATCGTTGAGGTATTTATTACTGTTTTGATATTGATTCTTTTGAAACAATAAACCTTGTCGGTGTCTTTGTTTAAGTTATCTATATATAATCTTAATCTATATATAAACAACTGCACAAGTTCGGTATACATATATTTATGTGAGTCGTTTTTAATGGACTTCAATAATTAATAACAAACCCTAAGACTGAACGTTGTAGATGTTGGTCGAATAATGGATTGGTAATGCTTTTCATATAAAATACATACACTAAGAGGCATTTAATTGATGTATGGGTTTTTTCAAATATTCTTATATATTTTATGTTATAGAAAAAAAAAACAATTTAAAAATGTTTTGTGAAATCTTCATATCATATTTAAATAAAATTATGTTATAATCTTCTGCGATGAAATATTCCAGTTTCCCTGAAAACGTTCTTCTAAATTATTATGTATATGAAAAAGCTGCAATAACATTTTATACGACCCCGATGAACATAAATATTCAACTTTGCTATAAGTATTTATTATTGTTTTATGTGATTAATATAATACATCACTATTAACACATTGTTTCAAAAAAAGGTAGATGTTACCACAAAAAACTTGTTTATGTCTTATTAGTTTGACTAAGAAACAATACTAACACAAAATATAAATAATTGACAACCTTTAAATTGTTGAATTAAATAATTTTATACGTCAACGATAAACATATTATGGAAATTAAACTTTAAAACAATAATATATATCGGCGCTACCAGCTTTAATAACGGATGCGACTTGAAAATAATTTGAGGCTGACATCAACTCTTATTAAACCTCATTAGTATTTATGATTATTGTTAAAAGTAAAACGAAATCAAAGGAGAATAGAACTATGTTTGAATCTTGTTGTAAATATGACGTCTGGACGCATGACGGCGGACTCCAGATATGAGAATTCAGAATTGATACTCGTAATTCAGAGTTCAGTGAGTGTGTATCATTGAAGTATGTTATTATGAAGAATCTTTGAGAAATACAGGAACATTAAGATTAATTGAAGTTTCATTTTTAAATATCATGGACCGTACTTGAAGAAGTGACATTTGTAACGTCAGCGAGGCTGGCGTCTCTCTTTCTTTAAAATCAAATAATGTAATTAGAAAAATACTATAACATCACTATGTTCTATGATTCCTTTAGTTACAAAAAACAATATCCGTTTATGATGTCGAATTTATCTTAGAGTAAAAAACAATAACCGTTTATGATGTCGAATTTATCTTAGAGTAACACGAGGACTTAGCGGAAGTATTGATTATATAATCATATCAAAATTATTACAAACAAAATACTATTCATTGTCCTATCATTAAAATAAGTGGAGCATACGAACTGGGACAGTTAACTCATCAGCTCTCTCCCGCAGTAGTCTTGTGATGAAATCGAAACTAATTATTTTAATAACGAGAAATGACAATTAATGAGATACATTTGTAAATTAATTCAACTTACTGATCCTGACACTCGTTACAGGAGTGCTCTTTGACTTTAATTCAAGCCATAACATTTTTTTAATTATTGAAGTTGAAGCTTGAATTGGAATTAAAATCGCTGATCATATTGCATGGATAATACGTTTGTATTTTTTCTACTAATGTATATGTTCTTTTAACAAAAACTTGACATAGAATGTTGATAAGGAACTAACTTTTTTTTTTGGAAAATAAAGATCTCTAAACCTTAACCTTATAAGGAACTAAAACTACATTCACAGGGACATGTTGTAACTTTCTTTAAACTAACAATTGTAAACCTTTGAAGTTAAAATATTGTATAAAGTTTTGAAGCGTGTTTAATTGCAGAGGCACGTAATTAATACTTAAACTACGCTTAAAACTTGCACCCATTTGTAAAGCGTATAGAAACAAAGTTAAATTACTTATTTTTTTTTTTTGTACAAAATATACAATATAAATATTTAAAAATTAAAAATATCCTACAAAATATATTTCCCGTAGTTGCTATACTCTTTTCTTTTCTTAAATAATAAAGATAGCGACCCGCCCCGGTTTCGCACGGGTGCAATGCTCATGCTAAATACATTACAGAAAAACTGTGAACGTTGTAATGGATGTTATTACATATATATAGCGGCTTCGCACTTGCTCTAAACATGACATTTACACAAATATTCACATTTTTTGCGTCAAATAAAAAAAATAGGAAATTTAATTCTTAGAAATTATTTTTCGTGATCTTAACCCCTTTCTCGTACCTCCCTGCCAGAGTGACACTTTCAACTCTACAACGCAAAGTTGGCCGTCGCACTATGCGAAAATCGCGTATGTTTCGTCTCAAAACTCCATATCTCAGTTATTTCAAAACTGAATGATCTGTAATTTTGTAGACATATACGTGAAAGTATAAGTTTTAATATAAAAATTAATAATTTAGAAAATTGTTTATTAATTTATTTAAAACAATAAAACTAAATATTTTAAATATGTTTTGGCACCGTAACAGAAAAGGTGCAAGTAGGCACAACTTTATTTCTCCTTCTGTAAACAAATGTATAAAGATCGTTATACAATAATTATCTCGACAGCGGTAAAGAGCGGTTAGCGGTAAAGGGTTAGATCTCGTTAGAAAAAAGTAACCCGAAAATTATACCATCTTAAACTTTGTTGGTTAGTTGTAATTTATTTATTTATTATACATAATATTATTTAAAAAAGGTTACAAGGATATTATAAGCATTCCAAAAATATGTAATACTTACTTATACATTTATATAAAAAAACTCTCGAGTAATGTGGCGTTGAGTTGTAGTATTGTGCCAAAATCACATAATTAACCATGAGTTGGCTTTAATGCCTTTTTAAATACATTATGGCTAGCAAAAAATAATTTAAAAAATATTGAAAAGAAAGCTTATAAGACTAAAATAATGAATTAGTTTGACTCCGTAACAACGTCTTCATGTGAAAGAGTTTTGAGACGGTCTTGTATGGGGCTTCCCCATAGTGCGCCGAGCGGATATTTTTTCAAAATTTTTAACTCGTGATATCGTGAATGTCAGAATCTAATAATTCAAAAAGTTATATAAAGGTTTTGAAACGATCTTAAATAATAAATCATTTATTTTGATACGGATTAATACTAAGGTACAAATAAAGAGCCTTTTCAAGCTGTGGTATTTTAATTATTTTTTTTAATAATAAATCTTAATGTGACAAAACTATAATGTCGCGACGTTCTTTGTAGATAATTATTAGTTCTACAAAATTGTAGTACATTACTTTGTTGTATCTTCAATCGTTTTCGGAACGTTCCCGATTAAAGGAAGTTTTTTGGTATATTTTTTACATTATCGGAGTTTTGGTAAGAAACCCTATTTTTTTAAAATTAAATATACCCTATGTCACTCCGGGACAGTATATGTAGCTTTTCAACGGCGAAAGAATTTTTCAAATTGGTAGAGTAGTTTCGGAGCCTATACGAGACTAATAAACAAAAAATCAAACCTTTCGTCTTTACAATATTAGTATTGATGTATTTTACATTTTTGTCTATGATAAAATCATTTGTGTTGCTATACAACCTTTTAGGAAAAAATATCATTGTTATATGGCTGTAAAAGATATGTCTTCTTTTTTAATAATATATATCTTGAGAAAGGCCAACAGAACAAGATAATGCATGTAGTCGTTAACGAAATAATGTGAATGACCACATTACTACTATCTTTAGCACTTACCGTTCATATAAATTAATTCACAGAATACATATCATTTATGTAGATAAAATATAAATTGCTGAAGTTAATTAATTGGATTAATTTAAGAGGACCAATAAGTATAATTAAGTATAATATCTTTATTGCATATCTTAAAATTTAAACATGTATATCTATTAATTAAAATGTTAATCAAGTTTATTTTCGCATATTTTAGTCTGCAGATGCTATGTATTACATAGCGACCCAGAAGATTCCTGATATATTGTTTATATCAGAAATCTTCTTTCATTATCGTCACTCATCAGCGAATAAGAGCAATCCTAACATCGGGGCAGTCATGTCATTGTTGGTATATGTTGTATGTATGTTTAATTATGTATTTCAATTATAATTTACATACAAGTAAGTTTTGGAGGTGTCTTAAAACCCTTAGCTGGTCGTAATCCACGTAATTTTTTGATTTATTTACATACAGATTTATTTTTTAAATATTCTTATTGCAACAATGCTAACCCTAGTTTTTTACATTAATATAGTGTTAATAGTGTCAGTATGTTACGTATTATATAGTTCTGTATTAGTAGTATTATATATGTGTATATATATATATATATATATATGATCTGTCCGTTGGTCACGTAATATAACCAGTAACGGTTGCTCGGTGAAGTGCATACGCTTATACTGTATTGTGGTACAAGTTTATTTGGATCAAATAGTATTAAATTACTTTCATACTTTTATGATGGAAAAGATAATATGTAATCTTTCTATTTCAACATTTAGTCTATTTTCATAATTATTTTTTTTATTTCGTAACGAAATAAAAAGGGAGAATTTATTTGAAAAATACAATCATAAGTTTTTTTACATACGTTACGTTTACGATCGCATACATTTACAATTTTATTATCGAATGTATACGGAAAATGATAGGTGAAAATTAAATTTAAAATATTTTTTACAAACCGATTTAATATATTTATGTACACAAAGTTGTTATATGCGTAAGTTAAATAAAAACAATTTACATTTGTCGCCTGGACAGTACAAAATAGGCTTTGAGTCGGTCAACGTATAGGGAACGGGGTAATTTAATCACGGTTTGGTTATCCTGTGATTGTGTGACTCTCTGTACTTTGAAATGAACTTGTATAAACTTTGACATACAAATTGACCCTAAGCAAGAAATTTTTTTTGATTAAAATAATATTGCTGTTCTCTTTATCAATTGTTCATGTTCTGAAAGTTTTATTAGATTTTGTAAAGAAATAAACAAGTACATATTTCTTCTTTATTCATTACTTAGACAAGATTTGATCCGAGAGAAATAGAATTGTATCTTTTTCTATAATATATTTTTAGAAAGAATAACAAATATATTAAGAAGTCGACTTCATTCAATTTGAACAATATATGACACACATCACATCTCGTCTGCCCGTGATCACGGTTGCTGAAAAGTAGCCGAAACGTCGGGAGTATGTAGTTTCTAAAATAAAACGCGAAGTAAAATCCGAAAATATTCGTTTCATTTAAATGTGTACTCGCGAAAATCTTAGATCTCATTAATATATGACCTATGAGAATTTAAAAAAAAGGTTTGAAGTAGGAAACTAACAAGTTAATATATATGTATACAATTTATATTAGTATTTTAATTAAGTTAAATGATTGTAATTTAATCTAAAAGTTATTGCCCTGCAAGATATAAATAAATTTATTTATATAAATGTTGTTACCAAATTTATTAACACTGAGTCAGTAATTATCACTCAATATCTGTACTGTGGTTTGTCCTATTGTTCGTTGAAAAGACTTTGCTTCCATTTTAATTTTATTCTTTGTTAAATATATTGAGTTATTTTATTATAAGACGCTATTATTGTAAGTCAAGATTCAATTTTTTTATTCACAATCAATTAAGCGATCACAGTCGTAAATTCATTACAGGTAAATAGTTATCGTTAATTGTTTAAATGTCATTAAATTCGGTTTTAATATTTCATCAAATATCTTTTGTTTTGTTTTGACATAACTCATCTTGAGAATACTTCTTACTAACGAAATTGATGTGTGTGTGATTAGTATCGAATTTGATGAAGCCCCAGATCAAAATCTCAGTGTGATTCATGCGAACGTCAAATGATTTTGCTGCACAAAAATCTCAAACATTAAGATATCGATAACAAGTGAATATTAGATAACATTTATAGATAAAGTTTTAAGATTAAAACAATATTTGTCATGTTTTTATGTCGTACAAGTAAGAAAACATATCAGTAATATGGAATTTGTAAATATCCTGTCTTGATTTTTCATATTTATAAAATTTAAACTGATACTGAAAACCGTTTAATCTAGTGTAGAATTATATGTTTTATTAGATTATGTAGTGCTGATATGCCTGGGGGTGGTTCCTTTGTCTTTGTCGCTTTTTTATTTGGAATTGACAATCATATTAATACACATATCTCTGACATTCAAGCCGGATTGTAATTCATTGCAATACTTAGATACACACATCTTTTGGTTCTAAAAAATATGGTTTTAAAAATATAACATTTATAAATTTACATGCAGCAAAACTAGTATGATTCAACCATCCGTAAATCTCAAAACACTCACGAATTCAAAAAGGTTTCATTTAAGTCGCGGACATAATCTAGTTGTCACATAAACCAAGCATTGAAAAGCAGATAACTTGGTAAAAAAGTTGAAATTTGATTTTAATTTATTAAATGTAAAATTATGTAGACTTTTAAGCTTACTTTTTTAGTTTAATTTTCATTCTTAAAGTTAATAATTTGATTACAATATTGTCAGTTTAAAATGTTTTCGATTTACACAAATTTTGAAATCATGTTAGCAATCATTTATGGGATAGTGATATATGGGACTAAGTGATACAACATTTTTTTTGTACAAACTTAAATTCACTAACTTTAATTAAAGATTTGTGTTATGTAATTTCATATAAAATTATCTCGCTAATTAATATTTTGGTGAAGGGAAAATTCCTATATACAATATATTTATATATTTACATAGACGTATCTTAATTACTTCAATCAGGGTCCAGAGAAATTATATGTATGTATTCATTACTTTGCATTGAAGGAACATTAAATAAACTTGACACCATCCAAATGGAATATTAAAGTCAAGTACGGAATTATCAAAGTTAAGAAAGATTAATTTTTTTTTTTTATGTGAATGGTGGCAATCGAGCAGACGGCCCACTTGATGGAAGGTGGTTAACGTCGCCCATGGACATCCGCAACATCTCTGTTTCGGATGCGTTGCCAACCTTGTTTTTTAAGGATAGGAAGGGGTGGGAATAAGGAAATGGTAGAAAAGGGTAGGAATAGGGAAAGGGCAACCGGCTCTCTCACTCATCGGACGAAACGCAACCATTAAAGGCTACTTCACGCCGATCTTCTGTGAGAGGGTGGCACTTCCCCGGTCGAGCCAGCCCATGTTCGAGCTGTAGTAACTGACTACAGCTAGGCTCTACCACCTAAACTACAGCTAGGCTCTACCACCTAAAATAATTATATGTATTAGAGTCTTAATCTCAGGTATTATGCACTCACCTTATAAGCCTAGCTGTGGTCAAGTTACTACAGCTCAAACATGGGCTGGCTCGACCGGGGAAGTACCACCCTCTCACAGAAGATCGGCGTAAAGTAGCCTTTAATGGGTGCGTTTCGTCTGGTGAGTGAGAGAGCCGGTTGCCCGTTTCCTGTTCCCACCCTTTCCTACAATTTCCTCATTCCTACCCCTCCCTTTTCGTTAACAACTAAGGTTGGAAAAGCATCCGCACCATCTATGTTGCAGATGTCCATGGGCGACGGTGCTCCTGCCCATCAAGGAGGCCGTCAGCTCGTTTGCAACCTTTCACATAAAAAAATGACAAGGAATACAGGAATTATGCACTCACAATGACTTCTTAATCTCAAATTCAGAATAATTTCTCTTAGATCTAAGTATCAGGAGATTTCCTTCATTTATTCTTCAATAACCTAATCATTCCCATTAGCAGTAAAAATATATTGAATTATATCGAATTACAAAGCGTATTTTAAAACTACCATATAACCTATACATAATTACATATATATGTATTATATAAATATTACAAAAAATCTTTCAGTTAATTAGTCAAACCAAACATACAAATGACTAGGATCTATATTTATGTAGTTGAGTGATACTTATTGTACTCGTAGTGTCCTTGTATAGCTATTAATAGGAGTACATATCACATATGGAATTCCCTTTCGCGGCCATAGTTATATCATTGAATTAGTTTGTTAATCTTCCGCCTGGGAGGGAATGATTCTTAAATCGAAATACAACAAAAACTAATTTATAAACATTACAAATAAATATATAAAGTTGAAGTAACTTGAAACAGGGACTAAATAAAGACGAAATTGTTCAGTGAGATCAAGCTTTAGGAATTTTGTTCCTCGCTTATCCTCGGTGGAGAATTCTTTCTTATGGTAATATTAGGTAAGCATTATTTCTTAGAAATACACTACTTTATGTATGATTAGTTGTGTTTTGTTGGAAACACAGTCTTTATGAACATGTAGGTTAGATTAGAATTTTCTAAAACATTTTCTGAAACATTATTGTTTAAAATTGTCACATTTCAACGTACTATGTAGCAGTTTAAAGAATTTTAGAACAAAGATCCAAAATCGATTTGTAAATAATTGAACACAGAACTACTAATATGAGATATATGAATAAAATCAACGTTTAAGCTATGTGTTCCCTAAATGCGTTTAAGATTCTAATACCCTTGTTCTACGAATACTGTAACCGAGGGTTTTTGCTAAAAAAACCCTATATGTCAATATTTTTCAAATTGAATCTATTCTTTTCTTTATTTTTTCACATTTACCTCAAAGTTTAATAGAATTTTAACAAGAGAATTTATAGGTAGCCCACCAACCCTGCCATAGAAAGAGTTTCTTATCTTTATATGTATATGTCTTTATTAGAATACCCTCGCTGTTATAATAATATTTTTTGAAAGGGACTTAATGTAAAGACAATCTTCAGCTATTGACATAAACGATTGTCTCAATATAGAGAGTCTATTGTACTCAGGTCTCTTTGTTCCCTTGACAGTAGTCAACATGACGGAGTGAGTCGTAGTTATGAAAGTTTTGGTTAAAATCATTCTATTATTTTCACATTAATATAATTTTAATAGCACATATACATATATATTTTTGTTGACAGTAATCAAAAATGTAAGTAAGTGAAATGTACCAACTATTTAATTGAAATTAAAACAATCGCCCATTAACATAATTATAATAAAATGTTTGAGTTTCTTTTTTGATGGAAGTATAAAAATGTGTGTTTTAGTAATTAATAGGTATATCTATAATAAGTAAGTCAGTGGTGGTCTAATGGTTAGAGGGCCCGCCTCTCGTCGCCGAGAGCGCGGGTTCGATCCTGGCCCGGGCAAGTACCCATGTGATTTTTCCGAGTCATATGTACTTTCTAAGAATATTTAGATATCACTGATTAATGCTGATTCCCAAAAGAGGGCTGATGTCAGGCAGGCGGCCGGTCGTAAAAAACAATTAGCCAAAACTATTCACAACACGTAAGGCAGACCCTGGCTGTAGCCGGGAAATTGCCAGGTAGAAGAAGATCTATAATAAGTATGTAGGATAAAATTTTATCAGATATATAATGTTGATGAGAGTTACAGAAAACTTTGAAGAAAAAAGCAAAGACGGGAGATAAAAAATAAAAAACATTTTATTAATATTCCATAGGACAACATAATATAATAATAATGGAGTAAAAAAATCAATTTCTTATGATAATAATTATTAAACAAAAAAGCTCCAATTAAAAGAAAATTTACTTTGGAAACTGAAAGACGGAAAAATTTTATGACACTTTTTGTTGACAGAAAATGCGAACCAATATTTTGTTTGCGTATTCTGAATTTCAATATGTAAAAATGTGTTACAATACAATAATTGTAAAATTTTATTACAAGAAATAACTGTTTTTTCGATACACGTGTTGAATACAAGCAATTTAAAGGCAATTTATTCATTTCAATGTATTCATACGTTTCCTTTTTGGTTTTCAATATATAATTGAAATATTATTTACAATGTAATGCTATATTGTAATAAATTACTTAATTTTTTTGGTAAAATAACTATAAGAGTGGTATCGTGTGGTATTATCTACTCTTATTAAGGACACTGTAACGTACTGTAAAAAAATTTACACAATAGATAAGTGAAAAAATTTGCCTGGGAGATTTCTGGTGTTTACATCTTTTCAAGGTAAGTATGAGTAGTTCTACGTATTTATATCGCAAAATTTATCATGAATGTCCTTCTTTATTTCCAGCAATCATCAGGTTGGATGTAAGTGAAGCAGAAAAGTCTGGTAATTTATAAAAAATATACGTTTCAAATTTGTTCTCAAAAAAGTATAAGTAAAGAACATATGCCAGTTGTAATAACCTCCTTTTTTAAAACTTGATTTGGTTATGAAAATACAAAATAATTTATCATAAAATCCATAAAATAATTTATTATTCCATTTTACATTCTACAAAAACAATTTTCACGCTCCACGTTATTACTCATCACTACAATTGTCGATACTACATATATAACATTGCAATGAGTAGTGTCATATGCTCCAATAATACATATACGATTGTATTCCTAACATTCCTCAATAACCTGAATGCTAAATTTAGAATATAGATATAAATAATGCTTATATTGTAATAAAACTGAATTGATTTCTATAATTATAAATTGTTACCGCATATTATAAAACAAATAGATATGTACATGTTGCAAAATTACTCTTATATTTTTTCAAGCCCGAAAAAATAATAGGTAATAGTTTTAAAAATTTCGTTCCTTTCAAAACAAGCTATATTAACTCAAGCTATATAAACTTGAGTGATCTGAAATTATTTTCAGTGAGTTAAGGGATTTAAATAAGAACCAGAGCACTTTTTTCTTTAAACATGAAAACGAACGAAATAAAGACAATAACCTAGTTGAAATATAAGTAGGTTTAATGTAGTCGGAAAGACATTTAATTGCAGGAACTTTATACCAAACTAACATCGCTAAACATGTAAAGTTTAATCGTATGTATATTTACATAAGTGTACGAAATTTTCAAGCGGGTTCTATCACAGTGAAATTTTGAATATTTAAAACTTAATTTGCAAACTAACATAATTTTTAACTATTGTATAGGTCTTATTGTCGAGGTACATATGTCTATCAATGTAATTAATATGGTTTTCATTATTAAATCACATTTATTGATAAAATTGTCTTGTATGCCTGTAAAAAATAAAGTAAATGTAAAATAACAATACAAATCTACTAACTTTAAATGTGACTAAAACTAAGTACCTAACTTTTACGATTAGAAAACCATCCCAACCCCCACAAAACTTTCAAGTAAAATGCCATACATGCTCCTATCCATATATTAATAACTGTAGTTGTCTAGATATCGAAAGAGTAACAGAATACAAATATTTAGGTGTTATAATTGATCAACATCTCAATTGGTATAAACAAATAGATAAAAAGGACAAGAAATCTAATTTGGGTATTTAAAAAACTCCGTCACGTTCTACAACCTGATCTGTTAAAATCAGTATACTTGTCTCTCGGACAGTCAATTCTTACGTATTGTATCCCGGTCTGGGGGACCGTACCTGCAGTACCTGTACCTGCAGGTACCTGCAAAACCCAACTTATACACTTAGAAAGAGCCCACAGATCATTATTAAAAGTAAGGTTCTTTAAAACGTATTTATGAACAACATATAATCTATATTCAACAACCAAAATATTAACAATCAGACAACTTTACGTTCTACAAACTGTGTTAAGAGTTCATAAGTCAATAACATATAATAAACCAGACAAGAATAGAAGACGAAATCATACAGTAATTAATTTACAACATTGCAATACACAATTTGCTAACAAACAATACAACAAACAGTCTTCCTTCCTTTATAATAAAATAAATAGAATTATTAACATTTATGACTTTCAATATCATCAGTGTAAATAAACTTTAACTAATTGGCTGTATACTTTAGACTATCATGTTACTGAAGAATTGTTAACTGTACTCGTACAAACGTAAGAAATATTCATATAAATATTCATATTAATAAATAAAAATTAAAAATTAAAAAAACTAATAATAATAAGTAAATAGGTATAAAAATAAATTATATAACACACACACACACATGTAAAATGTTTTCCATTTTCATTTTTAATCTTAAAAATAAGTTAAATATTTGTTTAGTTTATAATTGTATGTTTCGATATATGTCTATCCAGGAGGAGGAGCGGGTATTTTGAGATACAGGTTAAACCTACTTCAAAATTCCTGTTGCTAACTATTGCTGTACAAACTAATTTAAACAATATTTTTTTTTTATTTTTTATTTTTCTAAAGTATATAATAAATTATAAGTGTTTCATGAATATGCACGTATGTTACGGGAAGAAATGAATCTAATCTTAAAAATATACGGTACATTTTAGGGTAAAATTGTATTCGGTGGAATAATATACGGTCATTTCAATAAAATGTGGTCAAATAGTCATCAGAATGGTTTTACTTTTCTTCCAACTAATTCTGCAACAGTTGTCGGACGGATGAATGTGAAAACAATAACAACATAAAACGTAAAAACCATTTTCTTTAAACGAAATATTATTTCTCAATTAATTTTCCCATCTTTTCGTTAAAATTCTTAATTTTTATAAATATTTTTTTTCAATTTCTTTCCTTCGATAAGATAAACTTTTTATTTCTTCACAATTTAAATTAGGACACAATAAAATATGTTTTGTTATAACTAATTTCAAATTGAAGTCCTTAATATAAATAACTCAATGTTATCCAGCTTATTTAAATTAACTGTTATTTTAAGTCGAGCATTGTCTTAAGTTACTGAAAGGAAGAACAATGAAAATGAGAATGAAAAACGTTCTGAATCTCTTTTCAAACAGATATTATACAATAAATGTTGAAATCTAAAGATTGTTATTATTTTTTTTAAATATCAATGTTGGTAAATACATTTGTGTTGTGAAATTGTCAGTTATTAATTTTTATACAAACATATCTATATTTTGGAAATGTTATAAAAGTTCTTAACTTAGTGTATAAACATCCTGAAATTCCAGTTTGTGTAATGAATTACGTTAAACATTTCTGCTCACTAGTTCAGTTTTTTTCAAGAAAAGTAGAATAATACCTGTCTTTAGAAACTTGTTCAAAGTAAAAACTTAATCTATACAAATACTGAAATGTACTTTACATGTACAAATAAAAAAAAAGCAATAACGAATACGAAATCAATTAAGAAACTTGACAATAATTATAATGACCATTGCGTCAATTCTTAAATATAAAACTGCTCAAAACTTTATATCTTTTACTATAAAATTAATAAAATATGAGAGTATGATTTGAACTGAATTTCTATCTCAAATATTTTTATGGATATGTGACATTCCATATAAACCTTTTTCACCTTAAATTATCGCAGCGTGATAAGCGTTTATGTACCTTATGTGTTAGAGAATAAGATGTTATTTTGTTACAAATACCAAAATCGCCACTTTACACCACTAAACGTAGATAAATTGATGATGAATAATATCACATTATGAGTTATTAATCGATTTTTCTTATTCTATCCATTTTCTAAATGAACAATGTTCACCGTTATAAGTAAAAATATAGTGAAATTAAATCAATTTAAATTTTCACACATTAACATTATACGCCTATTTTATATATTTCGTAAAGTGACACTAGTTTCATCTTATTTATACAACCAATTAAAAAAGGCCTAAAATTAAACTTACTTCTGTTTATTTTATCTAATAACTTATGATAACATTGTACAAAGTGCACATTAACTACTCACTTATACAAGCTTACAGTTTCTAATAACCTAACCTATTATCTTCTGATTCCACCTAGAATATTATTGCCATAAAGTCTTTGAAGACTCTCTCAATGTAACGAGTACATTAGCTTAATAATATATTCAAAATACATCTTAGCACCAATTTATACATAATTACAGAAAAAATATTAACAGCTCAGGTGAGATAAGAAAAATTACGATTATTGGTTGTAAAAGTGTAACATATGCGAAAAACCTGAACATTAGATAAACATCGCCAGGGTAACACAGTTGTATGGATAATATATCTTATAGCGAGAGACGCTTCTGACTCCGAGAAAAGTACGCCTAGTAATGTGAACCTAAAGATTTCTGAACAAAAAAATGAGTTACGATTCTATTTCTCATATCAGAGACAATGACTTTAGTTTTAGGTATATGAAATAAGTGTTTATTATAATTTACGTCTAAGTAAACTTCGTAATTTTCTTTGAAAATATTGGAAGTTAACCTTCGAAACATTTCAAACCAAACCTTCGTCAAATTTTATTAATATTCTAGCTGCGATATTATAAAGATCCAAGAAATAAAGCATTTAAGATATTTTTCATTAATTTGTCCACTAATTAAAATTTTACTGAGATTTTGACTTTAAAACACTTATCTGTTGCTTTATCTTTAATATTTTTTTTTTTAAATATTGTAATGACTTACGTGTCCTATGTTTATCTGAAGATTTCATTTGAATATAAATTGGGAACCCGGTTTCGGAACTGTAGTTTAATTTTAATTTATATCTTAACTCGGTGAGTTTCTCCACAAAACATTAAGTACTTCATGTTGAATTATCTTTATTTCGTGTTTCGAGACTCTAATAGTACTAATATTATAATTTGACAGCCGAAAGGGTTTTCATATTTTTATGTGTCGGAAGTTACAGGGAACCGTTTAATTAAAACGGAGTGAACTGGAATATAATCAAACCCTCTTTAAACATTACATTAATTGCCTAAAGTCCTTTTTGGGTAATAATTGAAATGTCGGTTGCTTTTATGAATTATCTGATTACAATTGGATACAAAATAATTTGTTTTATATCTTACTTCTATTTAAATGGCAGAAAATGAAATTGATTGTTGTATTCTTTAAAATGTTAAGTATTAAGAGGGGTTTCTCCTGTGACGAAGAAGTTATTAAACTGTTGCGTTTTATCCAAGATCCTCTTAAAATTTCAATAAGCTCCAAAAATAACACAATAAACACTTACAAGCTGGTGAGTTCAATGATATGGTCAGAGAGATAAAAACAAACATCAGTAACTTTCATAAATAAACTAACTAATATGCACAATGCACGTATAAATTGCTCTAGATCTGGGAACCTTTTCAAGTTTATTGTCTGACGAAATAGCGCATTCTGTCACAATAATCATATAAATTCTAGATACTCAATAGATCCATAAGTATAATGTTGGCACATATTCTATTCTAGAATATGATACATTAATGTATCCATCACATTGCGAATGTGCTTTTTAGCTAGAATTGAGTTTATGATGAATAGCAACGAGTGTATGTATTTTAAAATATTGTATTTTATTGCCTATATTTATTATTAAGTGTACTGTAATAGTTTCATTTATTCTATAAACATACTTTTTATACTATACTAGCTTTTGCCGCGACTTCGTCCGCGTGGAATAGTGACTTCCGGCAGATTTTTGGTTCTTCCCACATGGTTTCCGTTCTTGCGGCGTTTTCGGAATGGTTGAGTTCCCGTAGAATTTTAAGGATAAAACCTATGTTTTTTTTATTCACAATGAAGTACTCTTAACCAACAACATATTTAGTTGTTTATTTGAATAAAGATTAATATTATTATGTTGATACAACTCAAACAAATTATTTCGACCAAATTAGGTAGCATAAAAACGGTTTTTGTGAGTTAATCTTAAAGATAGACATATACTGTCGCGGAATGTTTTCTAGATCATTTAAAGAGCTATTTTTTTTAATACATATTTTTTGTGTATCTTGAACCGTTTTCACGGATCACGCAACGGAAGGCTTCAAAGATGAAATAATTTCTCCCGTTTTTTACACAATTTACCTCTATATCTTTGCTCCTATTGATCGTAGCGTGATGTTATATGGCCCACTGCCTTCCTCGATAACTGAACTATCCAACACAAAAAGAATTATTCAATTCGAACCAGTAGTTTCGGAGATTAGCGCTTTCAAACAAACAAACAAACAAACTCTTCAGCTTTATAATATTTTATACTATATAAAAATAAAACTGAAACATAATTTGTAAGATTCGTAAATACAGGTATATGAAAACCCAAGCCATTATCACAAAATAAAATTTTAAATGTTGAATACAAGGAATAGATTTAGTTTCAATATCTTTAATGAACTTTTATCTTTCAGAATCATATGCTAAGACTTTTAAGCGGTCTAAGAGATGAGGTATTTGATATTTTTATTTGAATTACTGTTTTGCAGAATTTTTTTTAAACATTTAAAATATTTAACTATTCTCTGTCACTTCTTTAATTTTTTATGAACTTATTCGACAACAATAATAAGCGGTGATAATATAATGTCTATTCAATCAAGTCTAACTTAATATTAACTTTAAGGTTTCACTTGCATCATATAATATGTGTATTAGTATGAGGTGTGCCTCAACACAAGCCTCTGTACTCCAGCTTCCAGTATCAGTGTCTTAAGTATATTTAGTAAAGGAAAGATTAACTAAAGTACTCTATTAAACGAACTTTATTCTATTGTCATAGTTTTGCATAAAAACTACTACTAATTATTTTATAATTAAGATGTAAAATATATGTCATGAAAGAGTTATTATAATGTCATTAACTTTTGAGGAATGTGTGTATTATTTCTAGTTCTCTATTACTGAAAAGGAAAACAGCTATATTACGTTTATGTGCATATATTTGCTAATTAAATTCGAAACTTTTTAATTCTATAAAGGAAACATTTTTGTCTAAAAATATCAAATTTTCACAGACCCACTTAACATTTTTATAAACCATCAAATCAGCAGGTATACAAAGATACCTCATTCCAGTGAAAGCCCGGCGTCGTAGGGGCAGTCCTAATTGCCGGGATCGCCCCCATACTCCAAGAGAGTAAGTCCGGTCTTTGCCAGGACCCGCTAGTCGCTGGTGTGCCCTGTCGCTGACAGATCCGCGGTACACCGACGTAGCGGCCGATGGCTTTCGCAGTGGTTTTAGTGAGTGGGGGCCTGTCCAGGTCGAGTCTCACACATCCCTTCCGGCCCCACAAAGGCCGGCTGGACGTCTCGTAAAGGAGTTTCCCTGCGTCATCAAAAAAAAAGTATAGCAAAAAAAAAGTAGGTTTACGATCGAGATGTTTACGTGATAACGTCTTGGCCATATAAGTTTTTGGGACCTATTAGTCATATAAGTTTTTGGGAAGTAAGGAATTAATGAAGATAACAATTTTTTCAAATTTTAAATTACATCTATCGTTTTCAACGAAAACTTAATCGCACGAGAAAATCTCATTTCGTTTGTATGCCGCTAGAGTGAGAGAGACGGAAGATCGGTCGGTCCACTCACTCGAACGCTATGCCTGCCTCCGCTCGTGAGGATTCCGCGTGACAAGTTTCACGGAATGACTGACAGCGCTCGAGATGAAACGGGAGATCGGTCCGTCTCCTCTCGTTATACCTGCGATCGCGCTCGTGAGGTTTTGGTGTGACACAAGTTTCTGAACATGTCACCCGACTAAAACGATTTTAAAGACGTTGTCACGTCAAAAAAAACAAAATAGGTATACGTATAAAATCTAACTCATAGTTTTAAATGTAGAAGTATATTGATTGTTTCTATACCAATATTTAATCAAATTCTCTCAAAAGATTGTATCTTAACATGATCATACGTGCAAACATTAATGCAAAAATTTTAATAAAACATTTTATATTGGAATATATTTATTTAAAATTAATTATACCAAAGAATTAATTGATTGAAAATAAGCTTCGACATTTACTATGAAATTAATTTCATGATATTATTGCAAAATTAAACGACTTACAGTTTGGGATTTTAATTACCTTGTCTAGTGAGCAATAGAAACAATTAAGACGTCAACATCACTATAGAAAATTAATGACCTCAACTAAAACCCATTTATGTCTGTCAATATTTCCATAACAAATATATAAAAATAAAATTTTACAGAAAATTGACCATTGTTGTGTTTGTAAATAGAAAAAATAGAATATGTGGCCAGTATAACGATCTGTGTGCATTAACCCAAAATATTGATGTTTTTTCCGATTCCTTGCCGAAGTTTAAGCGAAAAATTTGTGATGTTTTGTCAAGTCCTGTTAGTAAAAGTAGTAGTAGTAGTAGTAGTTAGCTGTAGTAGTTTATTTTAATTGTTGTTTGATATTCTTTCTTCTTTATTTGTATTTTTTACGTTATAGTTTTGTTATTGAAATTTCTTTGTTAACTTGTTTTTTATAATATTTTTGTAAGCTAGACAGTAATTTTTAGCAGTGCTGTGTACATCTATAATTGGTACACACATCAGTTAAGTGTTCAGTTTTAAATGTTTAGTTTTAAGTGCTTAATGTGTGTACTGTCGATGTGCCGTTCAAATAATAATTGTGTTACGTAGATGGAGGGCAAATTCGTTATTCCTTTTTAGTAAGATTATGTTAGTAAAAATAAAGATACAATGTAATTTAGTTACAAAAGATTTCTTTACCTTAGGGTGCGTTATGTCGTTAATATAGAGTAAGAGCCCGGGGCCCCCAGACGTTACTCATTTTCTGAGTAACGAAAAGTATCGTACAGAGTGGTGTTAGGGTATACGTTGAAGGTATGCATACCTGCTAACTTGGGCCGACGGCCAATTCACAGGTACCAGGTGCTAGAGCTACATAAAAATATTGGTCACTTTTCTTAAATTCTGAGAGCTGATTTTTATATATATTTTAAAAAATTGAATTAAAAATTTAAAATTAATAGTGCCAGAACGTTTTCGTCGGCGGTAATTTACGCCAGAAGCTTTAAAGTTTGGAAAAAAATAACGTAAGTTTACTCAAAGTCTGAGTCTTGATTTATATATATGATCTTTTAGAAACTATTTTAACACTGTTTCTATGCAGCCATGGGTATGCATAAGATCATTATTTACGAGGAATAAGAACCGTCTTTATCTCAAAGTTTACCAGGCTTTCATGCGATCACTGGCTGTGATTACAATCCTGCTTTTTTTTTAAGAAAGGTAAACAAAGGCCATTCAGTATTCTTAGAAAAAATGAAGAGTTCCAAAAAGCACTTTCCAGATTTAGCGAACTGGAGTTATTCAGTAGTAATAGTGAACTTGAGGAAGAAACCTTCAATACCATCCAAAACTTTATTTGCAATGTTTATAACGTGGCCGGAGTCATTGATGTAGATGCTGCAAGACTTTAATAGCTTATCAACACCTATACTGCTTCTGATGTAAATGAAGAGTTTATCCGGAAAAATATTAAAAACTTTGATGCGAGCAACTTACACCGCGTAAGACTGAACTTCGACAGCAGTTCCGGAGAGCAAATTACATCGCTAGTCTCTTGGAATAATGCTCATATGAAGATGCTTGGTATTTTCAGACCAGAGATTAACGGATGGAAGCTAGAAGACAAGCGATATCAATTTAATTGGTTCGATGGAGACCAGTTACCGTCAGTGAATCGCTTGACAAAAACTTAGATTTTTTTTTAAATTTCTTTTATAAATATGTAGCTATTTTACTCATAATTATGATATTTTATTTCATTTTACAGAGACAGAAACAAGTAATACTGATATTAATGATGATGATGATGACTTAGGGACTCAATACAATAATTGGCTGGATGACGAGTTCTCAAAGACCAATGATGACGATGACGAATATTAAAAACTAAAATTTAATTATTAATAAAGAAAGTAATTCATCTTAAATATTTTTTTTATAATATTTGCTCTACATATTTCTCTATGTTTTGTAGAAAAATACAAATAAATATTTTTTACAGGATAAAATGCTAGTAACAAAATTATTTTTTTTTGTTACTTTTCGTACGAACCTTCCCACTCATAACTTAATAATTTTTATCATACTGAAATTTATAATTTGTAATTGGGCACTAAAATATGGTTTGATTATTATTTAAAAAATTACAAGACTGAACTAAAACATAAATTCAACAGGCCTGTGATATAAAACCGCGAAAACATTATGTGCGCGTTAATACTCATGGCGAGTTTTAAATATGTCTGGGAGATATTTGGCCCCTAGAATTTTTCTGGCTGCATAGAAATAGTCTTAAAATAGTTTCTAAAATATCATATATAAAAATCAAGACTCAGACTTTGAGTAAACTTACGTTATTTTTTTTTCAAACTTTAAAGCTTCTGGCGTAAATTACCGCCGACGAAAACGTTCTGGCACTATTAATTTTAAATTTTTAATTCAATTTTTTAAAATATATATAAAAATCAGCTCTCAGAATTTAAGAAAAGTGACCAATATTTTTATGTAGCTCTAGCACCTGGTACCTGTGAATTGGCCGTCGGCCCAAGTTAGCAGGTATGCATACCTTCAACGTATACCCTAACACCACTCTGTACGATACTTTTCGTTACTCAGAAAATAAGTAACGTCTGGGGGCCCCGGGCTCTTGGACTAATAGTAGAATGTCAGAGTTTGAGTATTTATGAGTTGTTAGAAGACATGTAAATGTCAATTACATAAATAAAAATAAGTTCAGGTGTCGTTAATAGACACTAAATTCATTATTTTTTATATAAAAAATTCGTCATACTCTAACAGCAGGCCAGGTTTTATTAATTAAATGTATACATGTTCTAATATATTATTTATATTCTCATACTCTACAGGTACATATTATAAGCAAAATGTTTTATTTGAGATACGTTATGTATTTCTGCATGATTGAGCCTCTTTAGCTCAGTGGTAGAGCACTGGTCTCGTAAACCAGTGGTCGTGTGTTCAATCCTCACAGAAGGCAATGTTACAGAAACAGAGAAATAGTTCCTTGTTCCGTTTATTATAACGAAAACCTTTATTTAAATAAAATTATTTTTACCATTATAATAATGACAAAAATACATAATATTTTGTTTTTTATATGTATCCAATATTATGATAACGATCACAATTTTTCCTTCTTGGTATATGAAATATAAACACTAACATTATTATTAAGTTTAATCCCTACTAATATTATAAATGCGAAAGTAACTCTGTCTGTCTGTCTGTCTGTCTGTCTGTCTGTCTGTCTGTTACTCTTTCACGCCTAAACCACTGAACTGATTTTAATGAAATTTGGTACTGAGATAGAGTTGACCTTGAGAAAGAACATAGGATAGTTTTTATCCCAGACTTTTGAAACGTTCTCTTGGAAACGCGATATAACCGAACTCCACGCGGGCGAAGCTGCGGGCGGAAAGCTAGTGAAGAATAAAATGGGATACTTATGTATTAAAACCGGCTGTTCTCAAAGGATATCATAATGCTTAAGACATATAGATTAACAATGAATGTTTCAGTTAAGGATTTTCCTTTACCAAGAGACATTAGTTGTTATTAAATAAAATTTATTGTAAATATCATGTAAAGATATTATTTTGTTCATGTCATAAAAGTTGTAAATACCAGACAAGTCTATAAATGTACAAAACTATTAATAAAAGAGTGAGTATTAAGAGCGAAAGGAACGAACTAATTTATCTTTAAAAACTAATCGAAGTAGACATGGGTTTAATTCGTCAAGGAATGGTCTCAAGCAATGACTTGTTAATATCCTTTTGTCTTTTCTATGTTATAAGCTATAACTTATGCAATGTATGTTATATTACACATAAACAACATTTATTACACACGTTACGGGTTTTATTAGTTGTCATGCGTGTGTTTAATTGTGTCATTCCACGATTTATTTTGTCATTACAAACGACTTTTTATGACATCAGTGTATGGTAGCCCTTTCAATAGTCTTTTACATTCCAAGAATTCATTTTTGTCAGGAATAATACTGCGGATTCAAAACCACAGCTTTATACTGGTAATGATTGAAGAACCTGAAAAAATATGAATATTTTAATTTTTTTTTATTTGTTCTTTTAAGATATGACGGTTTTTGTTACTCATAAGATCATTTTGTCCCAAATTAAATTTCAGTCGGAAGCAGGTAATACAACAGGCCTTATCTAAAAATAAATTAATCAAAAGGACTTAATAAAGATTTTAATTTCTCATAAATGATACACAGTTGTCTACATAATGTAAGGTTATATATAATAATGACTCAGTTATTTTTCAATCTTTGATATTCTTTAAATTGAGATCTAAGTATTATTATTCGTACAATTCACAAAAGCCGTTTCCCACACAATTTGTCACGGTGTTCAGATGTTCTTAAACCTTCCAAGCTTAGTACAAACGAGTTTGTTAAAGCGGATTTAAGTTTTGACATTTGTAATGGAGATGTATGTATGTTATATGTATATACATATAGAAGGTACTGAAATGTATTTGTCTGTATATAAATTTGTATCTCAGATACATTCTGTGAAGAAAATATTGTGCATTGTGTTCATTATTTATTTTTAATTCATTCTCAATATGTGTGTACATATAATTGGTCAGTCAGTCAGTGCTGGCCTAGTGGTTAAGAGGCCCGCCTCTCATACACGAGGCCGCGGGTTCGATCCTGGCCCGGGCAAGTACCAATATGTTTTTTATGAATCATTTGTACTTTCTGAGATTATTTAGACATCACTGATTAATGCTGATTCCCAAAAGAGGGTCGATGTCAGGCAGGCGACCGGTCATAAAATAATTAGCCAAAACTATTCACAACATGTAAGGCAGACCCTGGCTAAAGCTGGGAAATTGTCAGGTAGAAGAAGGAGATGTGTGTCCATTTAATTAGTGATGTTCATGGCTTTTTTTTCTTATCAAATAAACTGAAAATAAAGTTTAGTGAAGTTTTATTAAACGCCTTCTGACCTAGAAAACGATGTCCCGTTTACTTTAAAGACTATGTGATTTTATCAGTTCATATCTGGAATTATATTCACTTCATATCTGGAATTTTATTCACTAAGGTGCAATGATAGCAGTAGTAATAATTCCAAAAATTATTTAATATAAATTTTATTACTCGCATATATGTGTTTAAAAATAATTAATAACAAAATTGTAAAGTAATTCTAGAAAAGCCTGCATGGGTATTTATGTGAGTTCAATGTTATTGATGAGTTTGATTTTGATTAATATAGATTAAGAACTTTATAAAAGTCAAAAGAAAAAATCAATAAAGAACGTCCCGTTCAAAGGTTACCTAAAAACTGAAGATAAAAAAAGAGGAGCGTCATCTCGTCTATTGAAATTTATTATAATTGAATTAATTGTCCTAACGTACAGTACCTAATATAAACGTACAGTGAACAGACATACTGTTGCTATGAATTATCGATTTTTTTTTTCTATAATATCGAATAAAATTTAATAACCTTTGTGACTTACAAGTATCTTCCTTTTTTTTAGCCTATCAGAGGCCACTGCAAAGGCCTCTTTCTCATAAGGAGAAGGTTTGAGCATTAATCACCACGCTTGCTCAAGACGGGTTGGTGATTTCAAACTTATAATTGTGAAATTATAAGTCCAGGTTTCCTCACGATGTTTTCCTTCACTGTATGTCAATGGTGTCTAAATACGATTAGAAAGTACATATGCCTCGGAAAAATCACATTGGTACTTGCCAGGATCGAACCCGCGCCCTCGGGCTCGAGAGGCGGGCCCTTTAACCACTAGACCACCACTAACAGAACTCAGTATCTTCGTATATTATGATAAAAAATAACAAAGAACTTTCGAAATTATGTCTACAAAGTATTTTCAATTTTATGTCTCCTTTATAGCCTTCCTTTTGAGGATATAACATAGGAAGTCAGAGAAAGGTATTATGTAATATGATTGTTTGATAAATGGCTTCAAACTTAACTTATCAATAGAAAAAATAGACTCTTTCTCATGAATATTTCTGATCTGATGCTTCATATTACATACAATATCATTCAAAACAAACCTTAATTACTTTATCTCATTTTATACACGTCATGAGTTCATTCTTTATTTATAGTTTAAAAGTATTATTGTTACTTAATTATGCATATTTTGAATGTTAATTTATAAATCCGTGTCATATAAAAGTATATCTCTTCAGTAAACTATCTTTCATCATTCACCGTATAATAGTATTATGAAAGCTGTAATACCTGGAGAATTTATATGTTGATGCGTCGTTAAACTAAACAACACCAAATTTTCTTTATAATCTCTTCATATAACCCACACCTGCCCTATTTTGAAACTGGGTATTCCAATTAATGCATGTTCAATCTCACCATTATTATTTCTTAATTGAAAAGAACTTGTTTACAAAATAAGATATTAGATGACAGTTTTACATATCAGTTATAATATAAGTTTATTTATTTATTTTTTATTTATTAAGTTACATAAGTTGCTGTATCTTTTTTAATTTTTGGTATATTTTTAAAGTACCCATACCCACCCATACCCATATTATTCCAATTAATCCTCTCAGGGCTTTGTTGTTTTGTATAAACATATTGAAATTTTAAATGAGGTCACGTTATAACAAGAAGGAAATTACGAGTCTCTTGAGACGTCCAATGTTAAATATTAATCAATCTGAGAGATAAAAATATTTATATACACGCAACGTAACCAGTTTCAGTAAATATATATTGTTATTTCAATATACTTGCTTTTGCAAGCGACTTCGTCCGCGTGAACATAAGAGTTTTCCTCTTCCACTACGGCAACTGAACCTGAACCGCAGGTTCCATCCATAAAGTTTCGGCATCGGGATGGGGATCGTAACTGGTATCGAATTCGAACTTCACGTCATGGTTCCACTATTTTTGAGATTGGTGTCAAAATCAGGATAAAGGCTGAAGTCGTTCAGTGGTTTACGCGTCAAAACGTCGCAGACAGACAGATAGAGTTACTTTCATATTTATAGTACACTAATATGTATTTATTTATTAATTTATTCTTTATTGCACAACATACTAAAACTAAAAAATACATTTTCGTTATACATATATTACATACTTGCATGATGTGCAACAGTAATATTAGTAGGAGCTTATTAACAATATTGATATTACGCCGGGAAAAAACTATTTCCAACTGAAAAAATAATTACAAAAATGACAAAGGTTTTTCCGAGATAATATTTTGGATTTTTTACATTTGAGACACTGTAAGAATTATATAATATATTATTTCTATTTAGCCTCGGTATTATAAATAACAAGACAGCTAATAATGAAATATCATGTTTTGAATAATTATATCAAATATAAATGATAAAAATAAAGCAAACAGTATCGAATGACATGTTTTTCACGAAGTATATAGAATACAATCTGATATAAGGTTTTCGCGTAGATAGGTTTCGTCCGAGTGAATATTATGACAAAGCTATTTTAACGAGAATTTTACAACACGCTGTGTTATCCACTATAGGGGATGTGAAAACGTATGACGTGTATATAATAGTAAAAAATAACTGGACATTATCCAAACTGACTTTGTCTGACAAGGTTTCTGTCCAAGGTTGCACAAAAACTATTTAAATGTGTAGCAAATAATATGAAGGTCTCGAGTATAATGATATTTAAAAACCTTTCCAACAATTATATGTATATCAACGGTCAAATTCGCGAAGATCATCTGGTACTTTTTAGGAGAAAAATAATAAATTAAGATAAATGTTAGTATAAAATTTACATTAGTGTATTTTCTTCTCAAAAACTTTCCTATTAGATCAGTCTTCCAAATTGGATTTAAAAAAAGCCACTTGTTGTTTGTCTTTATAATTGGCAATCTTTTTTATTGGGTTTCTATATAGTTTCAATAAAAAATATCTTCAAAATGTGGCATATTCTGCCAATGATTCCCTTCATTTATGGTTATATCATTGTAACTGAATTGGTAGATATAATATATCCATTTTCATTATCATATGATAATCTGAGTGTTTGTTACCTTTTAAAACTATTTTTTTTAATCAAAAATTTTACATTGATATTGAATATTATTTTATTTATCTAATTCTGGCTCATTCTAGAGAACTAAGTGGTTAATGAATTGTTATTTAATTGTTATTTATTGCTCTGAAGTGATATTGAACTCCATTTTTAAAGCCTTTCAAGTGGACCTTTAAACTTCATTGGATTTTTCTTAACTGAAAACAAAGTGTTTCTAAAATAGTTTTGCAAACGGAATTTTGATGAAAAAGTAATAAAGCAATGTATCTACTTAAAGCAATTTTTCTTCCTCCGTTGCTTTAAAATTTGTTCCATTAAATATTAAACCAATCGTGGGATTTGAAGTAAATTTAATTTTGAATCACAAGTTTCAATGGAAATGGAAATCTAATGTACTATTGGATGGAACAAACATTGAAAGTAATTATTTGATGGAATAGTTGAATGCAGTTGCAGAACAGTTTAGAAGTTGAATTTTGCTAGGATGAGCTGGAATGTCCAAATCCTTCATTTATCAAACATTCTAATTCATTCCTTTGTAACTTAGTGGGAGTATTATGACTAAAACCTTAAAAATGTGATGGTTACCTTAAAGTTACTTGTATTATTTGATTACGTCCAAGTAATTGTATATTAAAAATGCATATCAGTATAAAATTTAAGTGTGGAAGTTCTTCAAAAACGTACGCACCACACACTTACTGTACTGAAATATTTGGAGTTGTGTGATGTTGAATGGAGGGGATAAGAGTAGTGAGGAGAAAAGAGGAGATATTATATAAAAAGCCAACATGGCATGTAATTGACGAAGATAATTTAAACAAGTGATTTACGAAGAAATCATACCGTTTCAAACATTCTCTTTAAAAAGTAACCTGTGTTTTGTGAGGTGATAAAAAACTATTGCATAAAAGTAACTTTAAATATGCCTCTTATTACATAAAACATGTTATATACATACATATATTATTACACAAGTCAGAATGAGAATGAATCAAATATTTCGTCAAAATTTTCATTGTCATGAAACAATTAAAATTCGTATAGAAATCATAAAACGATTGTATTATTATCATTATCATACATTCATATAGCATGATAATTCATTGTCGAGCCAAAGCACGATAGCTTAGTTAGTAAAGTATCTACAACACGATACCACGGAAGTGGCAGGTTCACAATTCAAATCTCGCTCGTGTTTATGATTTTTCAATCCATATTTTCTATTGTTGGTATACACTCTACATTGCTTTAAAGTTGAAAATATTTCTATAGCCTTTATGAAATAATTAATGTAATTGTTAATGTACTATAATATTATACAGTATCGTAGTATTTTTATTTGATTTTCTATGGTATCAGAATTTATTATATATTATATATATATAACTATCTAATATTATTAACATTATAAAGACTGCACGTACATTGTGGATGACATGCAACTACATATTATGTAAACTAAACGCAAACAGAATTTACAAAAGACTTAGCGAATATTTCAAAGAAAATATTATAAAATATTCTCTTATTTTCAATATTTATAAGTTTAAAATAACATACATTATGAAATAATTTAAATATTCACTTGTAACTAACTTTGTATTATTGATCTAAACAACTGCTACTGATAAAAAAAATACTTTTGTCCTTCATTTTGTAGCCGCTTGGGTCTTCGCGTAATTCATGCTTTATAAAGTGTCTGAATAAAAACTGTTGAAGTAATAGTCTTTGCCTTGTGTTGATAAATGTACTAAAACAAAATAGTTTTATTTTGTAAGGAAATGACATACCGTAGGTGTTTTTTATTTAACTTGTGATGTATGATATATGTTATTCGTTCCTATGAAATCTTCAAACTTAATTTTATGGCAGGTAGCTACAAGCGATAGTGCTAAAACTACAGTTTGTATGAAAATGCATTGTTAAATTTATAACGTCACTCATAACTCAACATAGTGAATAATGTAATTTTTAATTCACTTCTATAATATGTTTATCAAATTAGAGTTTTTGCTGAGACAAAATCAACACATTAAATGACGTCATTCTAATACGGAGTCTATTCAATTAAAATTCAATTTTGTAGTAGATATTCAAGTGGCTGAGCTGAAATTATGTAGAAACGTTTAGTTTGGATAGCACACGATTAACATTGTGACGTCATTCATGTTCCAACATGTTAGCATATCCAAGATGACAGACTAAGTATTTTTAATTCACTTTACAATATAAGCATTAAATGAAGGGGTTTGCTACTAATAACTTGACAAGTGGTTTACGTTACGTTCGTAAAAAAATCTTTATGTCGTTTGAATAAAACCGGACTGTATTAATTTTTAGTTGAAAGTTCTACTGGGACTTAATCACGTTAGTGGCCAATCGATGAAATGCCAAAAATGCTTTATAAAATTTTTACAACTATCCGATACTTTTACATTGCTGGAACGATATTAAATAAATGTATCGAAATTGATTGATCCGTTTGAAAGTTACGATGTTAAGCACACACCGAGACACACACACACACACACACACACACACACACACACACACACACACACACACACACACACACACACACACACACACCCATATACAGGGTGACTGGTGAATTACTATCAATATTTAAGGAGCATACTCGGTACATGATTCTCATTCGAATTATGTAAAAAAATAGGCACTTAATTTTTGACAAAATTTCCGTATAAATAAGTAAAGTGTTGACACGTTCCAAGTGTTCAAGTGTGGACGCGTGCGGCGACGTGTTGATACAACACCACGTCACGACATGCGTATGTGTGAGTGTCAGTGTATACCTAATCTGTAGGGTGTTCATACGATGCGTAATTAATTACATAACTTTTGGTTAACTTTACTTAGAAGTTTATTAATATTTATGTTATATTAATTTTTATTTTGTCATATATGATCGTCAAATATCACGTCCTCAAATATTGATAGTAATTCACCAGTCACCCTGTATATATATACGTTCCAGCACGCACGCAGGCCCAGGCATAGGCTCACACATACAAATGTCATACAAAACATATAAAAACATAAGAATTTCACTTTAAATGTTTACTTACTATTTAAGTTATGAGATAATTTATATGATAGAAATGCTTCACACAAGATTTTCTAAAGAAAAGCAAGTAAATTTCATAACTAGATTTGATACTATGTATATAAACGCAAACAATTTCCCCGCATATAACAAATTATTCTTGCAGTTTTAAAGTTCAATTCTGTTTATTTCGTGATCCTGGATACAATTAGCAACAATAGTTTACGTATAGTTACATTTAAATCTGAACTTTATTTCTTGTGTCTTAAAGTTATAATTCGGATACCGATACAACAATGATTGGATAAAATGTTGCGGTGAGTTACGATAATGCCTCTCACACTTAATTCAAATGAGTTGCGTTAATTAAAAATCATCAAACATCAATCTATGATTAAAAATCTAGTTAGTTATAATATACAGTTAAACATGAAATATGGCATATTTCTGTTTCAATATACCAATTATTTCAAAAACTAACCCATATTATATGTTTGACGCAGTTTACTTTAAGGAACGTGTTAGGTCGAGAAAAAGAATCATGTACATATATTATAAATTGCATTACCTCCAAAGACTGCATACGGGCTACAGGAAAATGCTTCATATGAACTTTGCGGCGGGCGATACCCAAAATTCAATTGCACCGAACACTTGTGCTCCCAGAGTCAAGTGAACAAATCACTATAACATAGCCACTTAATTAATTTTAGAATAGTGAAAATAAGTGACCTCCGAGAAATATTTTCACTTCCTACTGTTCAGCGAAAAAATTAATTAGAAAGTCTTTGTTTCCATACAAAATAAAACAAAATATGTATTTACTAAATTCAGAAGTCAACAAGATATTACTGCGTAGCTGCTTCTTGGTCTGTATAAAATCTGGTCAGTATAAAAGTACTAGAAACAAGAGGTTAACATAAAAAAATATATCTGCCGATAAGTATAATCATTTAAAAAGGCCTTAATTTAATACTTAATATTCAGTTGAGCAGGAATCTTACATAGCCAACACTGCTTGGATGATTACTTTGGTTTTGTGATTCATAAACTTATTAAATAGGTTACAAATTTCCTGTGGCATGTTTTATTCCTGGTCTTATTGTTATATTATAAGCTATACAGTTTTGTAATCATCATTTTAAGAATTAATAAAATAAAATAAACAAGAATTAATTAAAGAATAAACGAAAACTTTAGTTTCATATCAATGAAAGATATTTTCTCTCCAAATCCTTTGTACGAGTATTTAGATTTCACAAAATTTATTACAAATAAGTTAATAGATGAATCTGTTACAAAATAAGTTACTTATTTTCTATCGGGCTTTTTATTCACGCCTCATTGAGCTGGGACATTTATATTGATGAGATGTGCAAAAAGGTCACAGGGTCGCTTCGTGTTTAATATCAACACGTATTAAAACCAAAACTATGCCCTTATATCCCTGATGCTGCCTCTCATTCATTACTCTGATGTATGTTGCTCTAATATTTCCAAAAATTATAATCTTAATACTCAAAGTTGGACCCTACTTAACTCTTGTATTCCCCTCATGCTTATTAGTGTATAACTCGATATTGTTCTCAGTTTAAAGGGCTGTCCATCCGTGAACGAAAATCTTCTGGATAATTGTTTCAATTATTCTCTATCCTAACGATCCACCTGTCACGATTTACAACTACGTTCTTCAGAAAGCATAACACTTTTCACTCTTGTGCATCGTACTGATTACCTCACGAATACTTTCTTAGGTCACGTCATCAATTCTGGAAGGGCTTAACAGAAATCATTGGACATTCTCTTTACAGATAGGTTTTCAAGAAATCTGTAACAGAGTATTTTTTGAAACAACATTTAAGTTTTTATATTTATATTAAGTATGTATGTATTTACATATATACAAGGTTACATTCACAGTTTCATTAGTAAATTATTTAATTAAGTTCTATAATCTTCTTCTCTTATACCGCTTAATTGTTTTGTACAATTGTATTTTCTTTCTAAGTTCACTGGTAGGAAATGCTTTTATTATGTTTATTAGGTTGGCCTTTTAGTTATTTTGGCCAATAAAAAAGAATTAAATAAAAATATAAAAGTTTGCGACTTAGAAATTAAATGCTCTAGTCTCCTGTGGCACATTAAAAATTTAATTATCAATCCAACGCAAAGCCTTTGTTGTAACAATTTACCAGACATTTTTATATGTTTTATAAAGCTAGTCATTTTTTAATTTATTACTACAAAGTAACATAACTTTAAAAATTAAACTTTATACATTGAATATTGACATTTAAAAATGTCCGCACTGTCTGAAATTTCAAAGGGATTTGGAAATAAATGCCTTGGCAAGTCAACATTTTGTTTGTAAATATTAATTAAAATTATGTTTCACTAACTTGACGCTTGACCGTGGCGTGATGTATTAAAAAGACAAAACAATAAACGACCCATCAATAAATATTTCGATGAGGTGTAGGTAACTGTTACCAAGTGTCACGAAATTGTATTTAAACCTGTACCTAAACTTGTAATTGTTTAAAATTACATTTGAATTGATTAAATGAGAAAACTGTAGCCGAATTGAATTATTCCAAGCAATTATGACAGGAAAGTTATTAAATGAAAATAAGTTACTTTGAAGATACAATCAATAGAGTTTTGTATTTGTAAAATAAGTACATAATATTAATGCCCGTAAGTTTTTTTTATGTAACATAATCAAACATCTTCAATAAATACAAGTATTGAAATGTATATGATTTTTATTTAAAACTTTATGACTTAAATATTTAATCTAAACGTTTAATAATAATACGTCTTACTATTTAATTTATAAAACTTAAAAATACAAAAGTATTTATTTATACTTGACAACTAATTAAGAACAATATCGTACAACAATTCTTTTAAATTATTTTACCATATTTGAGTATACTGTCGTTTTCCACTTTTCTTTTTATTATACAAAATTTTACAAAAAGTACTCACAAAATAAACCCTAAACAAATATTTAAATTTGAAAGGGTATAAAAATTTAGGTCTTTTAATAGTAATGATTACCGAAATAAATAAATAAATAAATTTAGGAAAGCCTTGCAATTACTTAATAGGGGATGAAGAAATTGGGAATTAAATAAATGATTAGGTCACAGAAATTAATCGTAACAAGGGATGTAATTAATGCACGGAACTGTGAAGGCAATTACTTAGAACTATCAAGTATTACGTATAGTTTCACCTATTTTCTAGCAATTAAAATTTTCAGGAAAACAACGTGTGAATGTGCTATTTCATATATTTTTTTTTCTTCTCTCATATATAAAAACTTTACTTTAAATAAAATTATTACATTTTATACTAAGAATAGTCAAAAACGAAGGTAAATTCATTTCCATATTTTTCACTATATTTTTATAACAAATACAGAGATTAAGTGAAGCAGTTAGTTTAATACTCGTTCACCCTATATAATAGAAATTCTAAAACAGAAGACAGGCACTCAAACATTCATTCAACGGATACGAGAAAGGTTTCTGAATATTCTTTAAAAAACCCTAAATAGAATCTTACTCTTTATTTTTATAACAGAATAACTTTATATAATGTTATTAAAATAAACAAGGAGCTTATGTTTGTGAAAGGTTATTTCATACAACTTAATAATATAAGACGAAGAGATTTAAAGGAACTTAAAGGTTAGCTTTATGTGATTTAGACAATCTATTTAAAGAGGCATCTCATTTACAACAATTTTAATCTATATGAAAAAAAGAAACAAAAATTTTGATATATTTTGTAATACATACATATAAAGTGTCTTAAAAAATGTTGGAAATAACAAATGATTATTATATCTTTTATATGAAATAATATTTAATGTTATGAGTTTTCTTCTTTATATTATGTTTAATAAATGAGTCTTTGTCCACTTTCAAACGCAACTTTCAACTGAAATTAATTCTCAAACATGATTTTCATGTATTTCAACGTAGATTATTTAACACAACTTGTAGGTTTAATGACATGTGCTAAAAAGAATATTGTGTATAACGCCAATATTATATTTATTAAGTAATAGAAGACATATGTACAACTTATATTCCAATATATATTTCCGTATACTAGATTATAATACAAAACAGTTTCTACTGTTATTTTATCGTAGAGTTTACCAACTATAAATATTATACTTGAAGAGATAAATTCTACTTAATATATTAAGAAGTTGTATATATTTAGATAGGTATTAAATCATATTATTGGAATGTAAATAAAAACAATTATTAAATAGCTTATTAGTATTTAAGTGTAAAATTACTTTTTGTTTTTTAGTTTCTGTGTTCCTATATCGGTTTTTAACTTATCAATAATAACTTTATGATTTTTTTGCTTCATTTATAATAATGTAAATAATATAAACACAAATAAATCAATTCTTTTCTGTGTGCTTGTTATTTTAGGTCTTCTTCATTACTGACAGTCGTATTACTGAAAGATTTGCCTTTGTTAACTATATTTTTCACATCCCTCGGTTTGTTGCTTTTCTTAACATCACTGTTATGGGCAGACCAATTAGAGCCGTGATTTTTATCATACCAGTTGCTTGATGGTCTATCACATGGTCTTTTCCCTTCGACCTTGCCATTATAATTATCTATTCTAGATTATCTAGTTCACGGCGAGTGATGTGATCAAACTAAGTGTATTTATTCCACAACACTCTCATTTAAGTTATTCGAAATACTATTCCTGCGTAGAGGAAGTCACGATTTCTGTCGCTTAGTTTTAATATAATTATTACTTACGTTATATTTTATCTGTATTATCCAGTGTAAAACATTGTAAACTGAATAACATTTCACTGAATTAGTCCTAAACCACTGCCCTGATTTGAATGACTTTTTGCATGCATACGGGAGTTGACACTGCATTCAGTGCCTAGGTTTTTTGAAATAAAAAGCCTGCAACGTATAAAATTGCAACATGTAAAATTGCACCTTATAAGTGTTACATGTATAGTTACAATGATATCATGATACGTTTTTGAAGTTTTCGTAAAAAAAACACAACTCCGGTTATGATTAAAACAAGAAAAAACTTTACAATTAACCTTCATTGTTATAATGGAAATTAGTTTGAAATTAATCAGGCACATACAACTTTTATATGTAAAATATTAATGGTCATATTATTAATTCATATAAATAAATATAGTAACAAAACTACTGTTTTGCCTCAAAAATAATAAATTCCTCTTACTCTTTAATTATAACGAATACCGATTTAATTGTTGCTTATCAGATGGATAGTAAGGAACATTTGGGAAATTTCATTGAAAGGGAATCTTTGAGGAAAGCATTAAGTTACGAATTATTTTACTCCAGCATTTTATTCCATTTTATTATGATCAAAGCTTTCATTTGGATTTGATGAGGGAAAGATTAATGGTAATTTACCAATTTCATATTCCTCACTTTACCTTTGTCTTTAAATTACAAAAATAAGAAATCGTAGTATTGTTTTAATACATTAAAATTATTAGATTAAATTCATATAAGTACTTCAGTTCCATTTAAGAGGTTCTGATTTTTAAACGAAAATTATTAAACTTATTTTTTTATTGCTGTAATAGTAATTGGCAAATTTAAATGAAACTAATATTTTTCCGGATGTGTTACGCGGTTTTTATTTTTGATTATAAACTACAGCGTAGTAAACTTGTTATCTATTTATACAACTACATATTCTTCTCTATATATAATTCCCGACGTTTCGGCTACTTTACAGCAACCGTGATCACGGGCAGACGCGATGTGAGTGATGTCTTTAATGTCATAAGATCAGCCTTTCATGGGTGCCTAGCCCACTAATTGAGTCCCATACCGACTGCGGGAGACTATCAACACATCAGTTGTAAGATTCCGCTATCCTCATTGAACAAACAAACACCTAATACCAAGAAATCCCTTATTATACTCCCCTCGAATCATAAGTTATTATTTACCTCTATACTCTGTACTTCCATATTCAACATACCAAAACTTAAAATATTGGTTGGTAGTATATATGTATATATCTAATGATTGTTAACTATGCTGTTGATAGAAATAAGAGCCCCCAACCAAAAAATATGTAATAATTATACAGTGTAACTATAAAATAAGTTATTTCAATTTAACGGTTTTCAATCTTTCTTACTTTAGTTCGCTCGAGGTGATATAATGAATAAAGTTTTGAAATGTGTAACGGAGAGAAATGAGAAGCGATTTGTTTACCAACTTTCTAATCTCTTTTTAAACCTTCTCATAGATATAGATTAGATAAATCAATAAATATAGATTCCTGCACGGAGTATTTGTAATATTCTAATTCTATGTACTGTAATTTTGAATAATTGTTATATTTTAAATTTATAATTTACATTAAATTGTTTTGTTTCATATTATTTATTAATATTTTTTCTTTGTTTACATGGCTATTTTAGCAACGTTTTCTAGAACTCTTTGTTTTTCAAAATTCTGTGGTAAAAATCTTCTTATTATACAAAAATGTATAAAAACAAATAGCAAGCCATTTTGGAGCAAATATTAATTAATATGAAAAATTGATCTTCTTATAGTTTATTGGATATATAAAATATATTTTGTTTAACTTTAAACAACAGTTGAAGTTTAAATTTATCAAGAAGAAAAAAATAAATGAACCCATGCAATACGATCAGCGATTTTAATTCCAACTGAAGTTGATTACAAATAAAAAAATGTTGTGGGTGGAATTTACGTTAAAGTGCACTCCTGTAACTAGAGCATCAGGATCAGTGAGTTGAATTCATTTATGTATCTCATTGATTATCATTTCTCGTCATTAATATAATTAGTTTCGATTTCATCACATGACTACTGCGGGAGAGAGCTGATGAGTTAACTGTCCCAGTTCGTATGCTCCACTAATTTTAATGATAGGACAATGAATAGTATTTTGTTTGTAATAATTTTGATTATATAATCAATCCTACAGCTAAGTCCTGGTGTTAATTCATATGGATATTGTTTTTTCTAACTAAAGAAATCATAATACAAAGTTATATCAATTATGTATATAGGGTGGCAACCGGAGGTTCCAGGAAAACTACGAAACATACTTATATGCATATTAAAATAAGAATCACATGTTAAAACTTATAACCTATACCTAAGACTACATGATTGTCCCGACATTAGGATGACAATGACATTCTATTGCTTTTATGTTTTGAGGAATGTTCTTGTTCACAAGGCTTGGTGTTCGTTCCTTGGAGTCAGCGGCGTCACTCGTTATATGATATTTTACCGATACAAAGATGTCGCCCCGGCGATGTTCATTTTTTTTTCTTCATATGTAGCGTGTACATGTACATGTCATACTTAAGTGTATATTGCATATTTAATATGTATTATTGTTTTAAATGGAATTGCCATCGTACGTATATCATTGACATTTAAAATTATTTAATTCATTTATTTTGTAATACCTTAATTACTTGTACATATGTATGTAAGATAAAATGTGGGCAAAGTTTGTCAACTACACTTTAGTTTTCATATTAGTGTTGTTTTTTAGTTGAGCTAAGGCAACTATAAAAAAGATTTATCGTAATAATATCTACTCCTTTTGAAACAATGTGTTAATGATGAAGTATTGTATAATACACACACAGTAACACACAAGTATTGTATAGAACAATAATAAATACTTATTATAAAGTAAAATAATTAAGTTAACCGTATAGTGTCATTGAAGCTTTCTCATAAAATATAAAGTAGGTGTTTTAGGGAAACAAAATATTTCGTGACAGAAGATTATAACATCGTATTAATTAATAATGTGATATGAAGATTTCGCAAAATATTAATAATCTGATTTGATTATGTAAATATATTAGTATATTTGAAACAACCACTTACATCAATTAAATACTTCTGGCTAAATTGTTATACATACTTTATACATATGAAAGGCATAACTAAGCACTATTGGATATTGAGACACCTAGTTTATATATATATATATATTGGCAGACCCTGGCTAAAGCTGGGAGATTGCCAGGAAGAAGATATATATACTAGCCCTGACTTCTACCACTTTTAGTTTTAGAGTTTTTTGTTGAAGACGATTAAAAATGATTTATATGTGAATACCAAACTTGTGGTGTATTTTAGTCCTAATTTTATATTGTTTACGAGATAAATTGTACATTGACATGGACAAGATTACTGTTACAGAAGAAACAATATCAAAACAGTAATAAATACCTTGACGATCACAAACATTCCAGAATCTGGTCACGAATTTAAAATTTAATTGTATTTCATTCTCTTGGCCAACCTTTTAATTTGTTTTCATGTCGTTTTCTTCTCGAGCAACATTTTCAAGAAAATGGAATATTTAAAAATTAAGTTATCAAGAAATGTAAGTTTAATTTATACAAAGGATCTGCAGAAACAAGTTGTATTATGATTAATAAAATGAATGCGGATAATTTAAAAAAGAAAAAATATTTAATGGTGTTGAAAACTTATCGAATATTTTACATTATTGTGTATGTATGTTTATAGTCGGTGGTGGCCTAGTGGTTAAAGGGCCCGCCTCTCGTTGCCGAGGGCGCGGGTTCGATCCTGGCCCGGGCAAGTACCAATGTGACTTTTCCGAGTCATATGTACTTTCTAAGAGTATTTAGACACCACTGACAGTCGGTGAAGGAAATCATCGTGAGGAAACCTGGACTTATGATTTCAAAAAAAATATAATTTTGAAATCACCAACCCGCCTTGAGCAAGTGTGGTGATTAGTTCTCAAACCTTCTCCATGAGAGAAAGAGGCAATGATGTCAATTCTTTAAACTGAGCACACCAAGCTCCTTCAAAACTAATTTAACTTTACCCAACGGAATCAACTTTTTATTTGTTATGTTGGTTGATATTAAAAGACAAAAGATAAAAGTTCAGTAAATGCAACAGGTGGTGGTCATCGCATTGAAATTGGCGTATAAGCAATGTCAGGAAATTTTCTAATCATGGGCATAATTTTATGCAAATATTATACCAGGAAAGGCTTTTGAAAAACTTTTGAATTATGACCAATCAAAGAGTTTTACTGTATCCAAATGCATGCTTCCTCCCTCATTTCGAATTATCTTTGTCTAGCGATTCAGTTTACAATTGTTTACACTGGATAATACTGAGAAAATATAACGTAAGTAATAATTTTATTAAAACTTAGCAACCGAATTCGTAACTGCTTCTACGCAGGAATAGTATTTCGAATAACTTAAATGAGAGTGACGAGGAATGAAAATACTTAGTTTGATCACATTACTCGCCGCGAACCAGATGATCTAGAATAGATAATTATAACGGCAAGGTCGAAAGGTAAAGATCACGTGGTAGAACATCAAGCAACTAACATGACCAAATCCCGACTCTAATTTGTCTCCTCATATTAGTAACGAAGAAGACGGCAAAGAATAAGAACACAAAAGGAACTTTTTTGTTGTGATGTTATTTACTGTATAGAAACTATATAGAAACACAGGAACTAAAAAACAAAAAAATATACTACACTTAAATACTATTTCCTAACCTAACCTACCTACTAATTGATAAAAAAAACCTCTTATTTTTACATATTTACTTTCCAATAAAATAATTAAATACCAAACTAAATATACGATTTCTTAATAATTAATTGTATTAAGTATAATAATTTAACTCTTTAAGTATAATATTTGTAGTTGGTACAGTCTGTGTTAAAATAACAGTAGAAACTCTTTTGTATTATATTCTAGTAAATATGTAGAACTATATATTGTTATATGATTTATATGTTTTTCATTGCTTAATAAATAAAATATTACTGACGTTTAAACATAATATGAATTTTAGCACATATTAAACCTATAAGTTATTTTAAATTATCTATTTAAACTAGATGATAATCATGTTTCAGAATTAATTTTAGTTAAAAACTGCGTTTTCAGTAGTATGTCTATTATCATTTCATATAATTTAAGTGAACAGCGACACATTTATTAAACATATAAATACGAAAACCCATAACATTATATTTATTCTCAAATAAATAATAATATAATCATTTGTTATTTCCAATATTTTTGAGGCACGTTACATCTTTATATGTATAATAAAATGTATCAAAATTATTGCTTCCTTTTTTATATAAATAGATTAAAATTGTTTTTCATGAGATGCCTCTTTAAATAGATTGTCTAAATCACATAAAGCTAACCTTTAAGTTAATACAAATATCTTCGTCCTATATTATTACCTTGGATGAAATAACATTTCACGAACATGAAGCCCCTTGTTTATTTTAATATCATTATATAAAGTTATTCTGTTATAAAAATACAGAGTAAGATTCTATTAAGGTTTCTCAAAGAATGTTCAGAAACCTATCTCGTATACCTTGGAATAATGTTTGTGTGCCTGTCTTCTGTTTTAGAATTTCTATTATATAGGGTGAACGAGTATTAAACTAACTGCTATATTTAATCTTTGTATTTGTTGTGAAAATATTGTGAAAAAATATGGAAATTAATTCATCTGCATTTCTGAATATTCTCGGTACATTTTAAATACAATAATAATTTTAGAAAATATAATACCTCGAAAAGATTTTTATATGAGAGCAGACGAATACGAACCACGAAGAGATGAAATTAAATAAAAATAAAAGTAGAACATTCACGTGTTATTTTCCTGAAAATAGATGGAACGATACGGAATACTTGATAGTTCTAAGTGATTGTTTCCACAGTTCCATGTATTAATTACATCCCTTGTTAAGATTAATTACTGCAACCTAATAATTTATGTATTACCCAATTCTTAATTCCCAATTAATTAATTACAAGACTTTCCTAAATTACCGAAATAAATAAATAATATTTATTTCGGTAATCGTTACTGTTACTAGATCTAAGTTGTAATAACCTTTCAGGTTTAAATATTTATATAAGGTATATATGTGAGTAGTTTTTGTAAAATGTATATAATATAAAAAAAATCGAAATAGACAGTATAGACAAATATGGTACAATAATTTAATAGGATTCTTATACAATTTTGCTCTTAATTAATTTTCAAGTATAAATAAATTCTTTTAAATGTTTTATTGTTATTAATGAAATCGTTAGACTTAATATTAACACAATTTTATCTCAAGTTGACATTTAAGTCATAAACTTGTGAATAAAAATCATGCTATGCATTACAAATTTCCATCCTCGTATTTATTGAAAAGGTTTGAGTTTGTAATATAAAGAAAGTACGGCCATTTATTGTTTAAATAGATTGCGAGCATTAATAGTATGTACTTATTGTATACAAAACTCTATGGATTGTATTTTCAAAGTAACTAATTTTCATTTAACAAGTCTCCTATCGTAATTTCTTGAAATAATTTAACTCGTCTACAGTTTTCTCAGTTAATCCATTCAAATGTAATTTTAAACAATTACAAGTGTAAATACAATTTTCTGATACTAAGCAACATTTAAATCTCGTCAAAATATTTTTGATGGTTCGTTTATTGTTTTGTCTTTTTCAAGCTAGTGAAACATAGTTTTAATTAATATTTACAAAAACATGTTGGCTTGACAAGGCTTTTATTTCCGAACCACTTTGGTATTTCAAATAGTGTTAACATTTTAAAATGTCAACATTCGATGTATAAAGTTTAATTTTTAAAGTTTTGATATTTTAAATAAAACATTAACTACTTTTATGATACATATAAAATGTCTGGTAAATTATTATAACAAAGGCTTTGCGTTGGATTGATAATTAAATTTTAAATGTGCCTCTGGAGACTACAGCATTATAATTTCTAAGTCGCAAACTTTTATGGAAACTCTTACATTTTATTTATTCATTCATAACTCACCAAAATAAATTAAAGGCAAATTAATAAACGTAATAAAGGCATTTTCTACCAGTCAACTTAAAAGGAAAATACAATTGTACAAAACAATTAAGCGATATAAGAGAAGAAAATTATAGAATTAATTAAATAATTTACTAATTAACCTGTGACTGTAACCTTGTAAATATATACATACATACTTAATATTAGGTTGGTGCATATGAAATGTCGGCATCTCTTTACATACGGACATTTGTCTCCCTACTTTCGTTATACTTTTGTCTTTGGCATATCCTCATTCATAGTCGTATTGTCAATTGCCAGAGACTCATTTCACTGCGAAATGAGCCGCGCGGAAGACCGAAAGAACGCGGCTGGGGTAATCCATTATTCGTTCCTTCGACCTGGGGAGACAATTACGGCCGAAAGTACTGCTAGTACATTGATGAGATGCACGATAAGTTAAAAATTGTACGCCCATCTCTTGTGAATCGGCATGGCCCGCTACTGCTCCATGACAACGCTCGGCCGCATACATCGCACAAAATAATTGCGGAACTGAACGAACTGGAATATGAAGTTTTGAAACATCCACCATATTCACCGGATCTCTCGCCGACCGATTTTTATTTTTTCAAGCATTTAGAGCTGTTTTTAAGGGGAAAATACTATAAAAAGAAGACATTCTAAAAAACTCGATATCAGAGTTTATTAATTCTAAAGACCAAATTTTTTTTAAGACAGGCATCTTCAAGCGAATGGAGCATACTTTAATTGAAAAAACTACTTTTGAAGAAAGATATGCAGTTTTATATAATCACTTAAGAATCCGACATTTCATACGCACCAACCTAATATAAATATGAACACATAAATAAAAAGGAAGTTCTGTTATGCCCATCCAAAATCAATGAAGTAACCTATGAAAGTAATCGTGAGGTAACTACATAGTACAATGCAAAGGAGTGAAAAGTGCTTCCTGAAGAACATAGTTGAAGATTTTGAGAAATCCCCAAAAACTGATAGTTGATATTTTCTTTTCAAATACTGTAAAGAAAGTGGATCGTTAGGATAAATAATAATTGACACACTTATCCAGAGGATTTTAGTTCACGGATGGCCAGCCATTGAAACTGAGAACAATATCGAGTTATACGCTAATAAGAATGAGGGTGATACAAAAGTTAAGTAGGGTCCAACTTTGAGTATTTGGATCATAATTTTTGGAAATATTATATACATCTGAGTAATGAATAAGAGGCAGGATCAGAGATTATACGGGCAGAGTTTTCGTTTTAATGCTTGTTGATATTAAACACGAAGCGGCCCTGTGACCTTTTTGCACATCTCATCAATATAAATGTTCCAGCTCAATGAGGCGTCAATAAAAAGTGCGATGCAAAATAAGATACTTATCTTCTAATACATTCATCTGTAATCATAGATAAACAGTAAGTTATTTGTAATAAAAATTGTGAAATAATATAAAGGGTTATGAAAATACCTTTCATTTATATGAAACTAAGGTTTCCGTACATATATTACGTATTTTTTATTATTTTTAACTACATGATAGCAACGTTACGGTTAATTTAAATCAACCATGATCACTGGCCGACCGGATGAAAGTGTATGTCAGTTAATCTTTTTAAATCTACCACCAAACGTGTCTTTATTTTTTCTCGTACCGCTTTGAATACACGCAAAGTTGGATATATGGTTAAAGGTTTACAACGAAAGCAGAAGTGTAGATGTTCATTTAAAGTTACATACATTAATAAGGTTAATTTTTTTCTATAATCTCTAAAGTTAATCACAATAAAATTGAAGAATTGTTAAATGAAAGAATATGTTTAAGTGGCAAATAAAGTTGTTAAAATTATTTAATCTGTCTAGTAGTACGATTAT